>JASDDO010000008.1:227462679-228792131 GCA_030015575.1 Agapanthus africanus
GGATTCTTCAAAGAGATCGAAGATGTAGATTCTTGTGATTGGTATTCAGATGATAGTGATGGTTTTGAGAAACGTGTTTCTCTTTCAGGTTACTCATAATTGGATGGATTCCTAAGTTGAGTAATGCTGATTAGCCTCTTTCCATTAAGTTGATATGCACTGGAGACAGTTGCATGATTTGAATATGGTTCCAATTAAATAAGTGCCAAAGTTTCTGTATTGGATATAGAATGGATCGTACCTTAAAAGAAATTAAGGTACGGGGAGTTGTCCAGCTTATGATTAAAACCAGATTCTGGATAACTCAGGGCACGATTCTGTAATGGCTGTTTGTGGGTTGACCCTGGCTATGACGAGGGTTGATATTCTACCATTTGGAAGATCAATAGTAATATTGTTCTTGACTCGCCACAGTTTTAGTAAAAATGGATCTTTTTCATAAAACAGTAGTGGGAGTATGGTAGAACTGGAAGTGATTCCAGAACCGCGAACGATTACGGAAAATTTAATAGGACCTATATATTCAATCAGGTTTGACATTCCAATAGCCACTCCGCAGATTTGGTGGGTAACCTCAGACACCCGAGAGGTACTTCGGTAGGCTCAAGGACGGTGACAGGGAGGTTCTTATCTACCCAGACTTGACACTACTGTTGTTCCAGGTTATGAGACCCGGTAGGAGGGTTGTCGTAGTCAGTGGGAGCAGCGGAATCATAGTGGGCAAGATGCTTATATCTATTTATAGACTTGAGCGGTTATAGCGGAGATAGATCATCTAATTTTGATGTGACAGTCATGGGTTTGACTTCAATCAGAATAAGGGATGGATCTGTTAAGAAGGTAGTAAGGTGTGATGTCATGGTATCTGGATGACATACACAGAGTGGGAAGTAAAATTCCTATACTACGATCGGTTGTACTATGGTCGTCACACAGTTGTTTCTCCAGACAGGATATGGATATAATATTTGACATTCTGGTTTCTAGATCTATGGTTTTAGATCTGGATTTGGGTAGTTTCCCAATGTGGGTACTTTGACAGATATTCTAATGGTTTTTGGAATAGTTGACTCCTAGCGAGGTGGTGTACCTGCAGGTGATGGAGTCACCCTCTCTAAAGGTGTCGTATAGACTAAAGGGGAGAGGGATGTGCATGATTGGCAGATCACTTGCTTAGGCAATTGAGTCAATCATGAGATGTCAAGTACCACACCAAATGTTGTTTTTGCACTAGATGCAATAAGTTTGTATTAATCCAATCCTGGAGAAACATAAGGAAGCGGTTTTAGAACATTAGTACATGTTCTACGGATTTGATAACGGCAGCCTCTTTCGGGAGACGGTTATCATTCCAGGCTTCAAAGGTGACATGGATGACAAAGTGATTGTCAGAGTTTTAGTTTTCCCTCTGACGAGGGACAGTATTATGGACAGGTGGTTCCAGAGGATACTATGGGTGGCATGGTGCCCGATACTGATTAGGTGCAGTGATCGATTCAGTCTAAGAAGTTTGGATATGGAGTTCATTTATGAACTAAGGTCCCATCAGATATCCAGACATGTTCTAAGACAGGTATTACTCAATTCAGGAGATGGCTTTCTCCGCGAACTTGAGATTAATAGAGATATAGGAAGAAACTTCTAGGCGGATCCACTCACCGAGGCTATTTCTCGAACACGATAGTTTTACAAACGGGCTTTGTGAAACTGATTAGTAGAGGAGTTGGATGTTCGGTTTCACACGGGCTGTGAGTAGTCGACATCGCAATATTAGCCTTGAGTGCAAGTGGGAGATTGTTGGAGATAGTGCCCTCATAGTCAATTATTGGATCGCAGGTACGTGATTGCAATGATTGCGGAGGACCTATCCCGGTAGGACAGTCTTACTCGAAATGATAGTATGCTATCTGGTTTGCCTTTATCAGTCGTGTACATGTTCAGGTGACTGATTGCATGTTACACTTTGATAGAGCCCTTAGGATCTTGCTTTACTACCAACAGTATGATGGCGATCATATACGTGAGAGTTGGGTAGTTTATATGCATATCCTTAATTGTGGTCCCTAGTCGTGGGAGTTTCGAGACAGGGCATCGATACTCCGGAGTAGACTAGTGTGTACAGTCGAGACCCCGACGAGGGGCGGTGGACGGTCTCACAAGCCACTGGTGTCACTTGGATCACCTAAGATGTATACAGGTGCTCATTGGGTTATGAGTATACCGGACAGGACTCGCCGGGAATCTGCTAGTTAGTATTATATCTACCGTCAGATAGCAGTTCCCTGGTGACATGTGTACAGGTTAGTTCATCGACCTGAGGTCGTCATTTGTCTCGTGTGAGTTCCCACTGTGCTTTGATTTCTACCCTACCACGGCTCAAAGGAGTCGTGCAAACAGGTAGCTTTTGGGTACAGTCCCGAGCCATATGGAGGCACGTGAGCGGATCGGCATGGGATTCGTCTCTCCCGGTATTGGGGGCGAGGTCGTGCTGTGTCTAGGAGAGCCATTACACAAATCCATGGCCATGGTAGGAGATTTACTGGTAGGTACTCCAGTAGTATATCAGGGTGTATTGAGGCTTCACTCCGACACGACTTATACTGCTATTGGGGGTCTGACGTTGCTAGCCCCCTAGGCAGATATGCGATACTCATTGACGAACGGACCGGACTGTATATACATTATCACTGTTAGGCTCAGTAGGGTTTCTGGATGAGTTTGCTCATCGGCCACCCTTGAGTGCGCTCATCAGCCTCCCTTCAGGTCAGTCCATGGGCAGCCGTTATGCATAGCTAGTGCCGCTGACGGTTTGTGGTTAAACCCACTGCCAGGGTACTGACGAGTCATTAGAGTCCCCCACAGACAGTTTTCCAAGTTCGGGTAAACGTTGTAGAGGCCGTATGGTTTTATGGCAGGGTTCGGAAAATGCACGTGCGTTTACGCACGTGTTATTTTTCGGGCAGATAATACTGGTCGGCTTTGGTTTAAGCCGGATCCGAGTATTATATTGAGTAGGTATAATATCTTTGTCTCAGTTGCATTTGTATTCGGTCGTAATACAAATGCGGGTATATTTATACAGTTTCGGGGTTATCCTGAAAGTTGTTTCAGGATCACTTTTGGAAGTTGCCAGTTTCCAGTTTTCTATCAGCCGTCTTTTAACATTCGGTTAAAGACGGATTTATCTTTTCTTGAGTTAAGTGTGGAAGCTTCTAGAAGGTTCTAGAAGAGATGACTAGGATTAATTAGTGTTGAGTTTTCATTGGTTACATTTAATGGTTCATTAATGCATGATGACTAGGTTTGTGAATCATGCATTATCATTAAAGCTTTTTGTTTACTCAAGGATATTTTCTTCTTGATCTTTTGAAGTGAGAAGCTTTCTTAAGGTCACCACTTGCTCCTACACTCACCCTCCTCCTTCATATATGAATCGAAGGCCTCCTCTCTCATTCACTCTCTCTCTCACTTGATTCATTTGTAGAAAAGATTATGATAGGTTTTATCGGTGTATGGAATTTCACAGTCCATTTCATTCCATCACCCGATTCCTTCGGCAACTTCATTAACCGATCGTCCACGGATTTGGACAAAGTGAGACAAAGTCATCTACTCATTCTCTACATCATTCTTGGTCGTCTCTTTTAGCAAACTTGACGATCGAGTTGCCTCGAGTCAGAGGCGGGAGCCCGTTTAAAGAACCGATCATGTGGTGCCACCTCGACGGAGGAGATCGGAGATCGACGAGATCGGAGCAGCCGCAACGGAGCGTGGGATGATGGTTGAAGAACGAAGGACTCGGATCGTTCGGTACAACCTTTCTACACTCTTTACTGTTTGTTAGTTTAGCAATAATGGCAGATCCGGGTTAAAGTATACGATAGCGCCAGTTAAAAGTTTTTGTTCCGCATTTTGGCATCTGTAGACTACCGGGGCGCTAACGTAGACTTACACTAATATCAACAACAATGAATATGATGCATAATAACAGGTGGAAAGAACTAATATCAATAACAATGGATATGATGCATAATAACGGGTGGAAGCATGAATATGTACTACTCAATGTATAAATCAAAACTGAAATCTCATCAATTATTTTCTAAATAAGGTTCATTTTTCCATGTCCAACATCCACACAAATCTTCGGTGTTTCATCAGGCATCATTCCCTAAACGATCCTGTCACTCAATAACACCGGTCGGTATCACCTAGATATCCGCCGTGTTCATAACTGTCTCCGGTTTCGAGTATCCTCGTTTGGCTCCCCGTCTAAAGTGCGGCTCTCCTGCCCCTTGGTCTAGACCGGGTCCACCATGAATCCGGCTGTATAGCTACCCCACCCAGCCCGAATATACATAAAAAAATTCCGCAACCGTATAGCTACCCTACCTGGTTCGGAATAAAACCAAATCAAAAAACAACATTTCATAGTGGACATGTCACATCAATCATGAAATCACTGAATCTACTCGATAGTGTATAAAACTCAAAACCATAAATCCGTAATAATCCAATGCATCTTATATCAAAACTACAAATACTTGAAGATAAAACATGATGACATTTATGAAAAATAACTACCATTCTTGATGTTTAAAGTATGATGTGAATCATATTTAGTATAATAAGTACTAAGTGTGTATGTGACATGTTAATATCGACGAGGTGTAGTGTAACATGTAGATATGTGCACGTGCAGCATGACTCGTCGATAATTGTGCAGTGTTCTAATAGTTATTAACATGATGATATTTATATATATGAATGCATACGATCAAATTTTATAAACGAAGGAACAATTATAATTTAAACTTAAACTACGGGCGTATCACGCCATCCATACAAAATCCCCCGGTAGATGTTTAGTCTACTCACCGGAAAACGTCGAATCTACTCAGATCATCAATTCCTTTCCTTTCCTTGCGGCCTCCGAAATTCCCGTACTCAAATCTAACATCAATATTAATTCGTATAAGAAACGGCTAAACTCCGATACGGCGAAAACATGAAAATACAAGTCTTATGTATTAACTACACTACATATGACTATTGTAAACTATCTAAGACCTATACTAATTGGAATTTAACCAATCGCTGTTCGTAACAGAAAACAGAAAGGCGTTACGAAACATCCGTGTCGTGTTTTAGAATTTTAACCCCTATTTCAGATATTAGCTTCCAGATTTCATATACTGCTAAAATAACTTAAACAAACAATACCAAATATCCTAATCCATGTACATAGACCTACCCTAAAAATCCCAACACCCAACTCCACTAAAAATCCTGCGAGATCGGATTTTCTCTATGTGTCGCCTGCCAAAATCCGAGGTAATAGGTCCATCTTCCTATGGTTTATTCTACGTCCAATTTACAAAATGATGTAACTGTTTGATTATGTTAATTATCATCTAAACTATAGAAGATTTACACAGAGCCTATATTCACTCAAAATACGACATTTCCGATATTCGATTTCTACTTTTAAACAGTTACTAAACTAAAATCCTACAGAGTTTAAGGATTATACCTACAGCAAGATAGCAAGATCATTGGAAAACTCCATCCAAGAAGCACAACTCAAGGATCCTAGCTTGAGGGTGATGTTGAAATCTTTAGCACCTAGCTCTTTCTTCTCTTCTCTTTTCTTTTTGTGTGTTCTAAGTTTTTCCTTTTTCTTTTCTATATTCTGATCTAAAATTTAATTTTATGAATTGAACAAGTTTGTATAGGATAAGGGAGTGAGCTATGAGTTGTAGGAGGAGGTGTTACCAAGTAAGGGTGTGGTAGTTTCATGCAAGTAGGATGTGTATATATGAGGTGTCATCTAGGATGTGTTATGCCATGGTTATAACTTAAGCTTAACATGACCTTACCCTTTTTTACACATAAACCCTCACAAATTTCTAATTTTCACAATTACCTAAACTTTTCACAAAACCCATCACACTATATCATACTACAATTGAAGCTAAATTTTTCACTAAAACCCTTGTAATTTACTAATGTTACAACCTAAAATTTCAAATAAATTAGTTTCACACACTACTTATGAAAGTGTCCTATTTTGTTTCAATAACTTTTTAAATTAACATTTTATTATTTAATTAATTACATTAATTTATTATCTAAAATTTTCAAAATGTTACAAATTAAAGGATGTACTTGTGGACTACCCTGGCCCCATTAGTATGATCTCCATCATAGTCCTGGTAGTCAAGTACACATCCTAAGGGCTTTATCAACATATGAGAGCAAGACAGTATCACAATACAAGTATACATGTTAAGACAAAGAGCAACCAGATAGCATACTATCATGTCGACCAAGAAAGTCCTCTCTATATATGTCCAAGCATCCACTATAATATACATCATATGTACAATAATGGCCTCTAGGGCATACATATAACTAACACATATCTCATGGTGAGTCATGCTTGATCTTTTGTCCAATGCCACCTCATTTCCACCACCTCATATTTGTTTAAATCCATAAAGGAAATGAAACCCTAATGAAGCATCCTTCTATAAGCTTTCCTGAGTAATTACGAGAATGCCCATCATCCGTATATACATACCCGCATCCACATTCCGAAGAACACGAATACAAAGAGACGAAAACAATCCATCAATATAATACTAGGATCCAGCTTAAACCAAAGCCCACTAGTATTACTTGCCCGATCATCATATGCGCACAAGTGCTCGTACGTGATCGAAGCCCTGCCGTAAAACCATACAGCCTCTACATCTTTTGCCCGATGCAGGAAAATTCTCTATGTGGGACTCTAAAGACTCGACATTACACTAGCAGTAGGTTTAACCACAAGCCGCAAGCGGTACTAGCTGCACGTAACGGCTACCCAGGTATCCGTCGATAAGAATGCCGATGAGCAAACCCATCTGAACTCCTACTGAGCCTGCATGTGACAATCTCCGTACAGTCCGGTCTGTTCATCTAAGAGTATCACATATCGGGCCTAGGGGCGGTAAACGTCAGACCTCTAATAGTGCAATAAGTCATGTCGGAGTGTAGCCCAGAACACCTTTAGAAACTACTAGAATACCTACCAGTAAATCTCTCTTGCCCTGGCCAGGGACTTTGTGTAATAGCTCTCCAAACACAGCGCGATATTAACCCCCAATACCGGGAGAGACAAATCCTATCTAACTGCCACTGCCTCCAAGTGTTTCGGGACTGCACCCAAATACTACTTGTTTACACGACTCCTTTGAGCCGTGGTAGAGTAGTAATCAAAGTACAGTGGGAACACACTCGAGGTGAAGTAGCAGTGTCAAGTCGACGGACTAAGCTGTACTCATGTCACTTGGAAACTGCTACCCGACGATAGGTATAATACCCACCAACAGTTCCCGACGAGTCCTGTCCAGTGTACTCATAACCTAATGAGCACGCGCATACTATCTCCAGTACGACGTACTAATGACTGTGGGACAAACCATCTCCCCTGCTGGGATGAGAAGCGTATACACTAGTCTACTCCGGAGTATCGATGCCCCGTCTTGATAATCCTACGACTAGGGACCTGTATAAGAATGTGCTTGTAGATTACCCAGCCCCCACTAGTGTGACTGCCATCACAACGCTGGTAATCAAGCAAAGATCCTAAAAGCTCTACTAATATGTATAAGCGATATGCTAAAAGAAACACATGCACATATTGAAGTAGAAACAAATCAAGTAGCATACTACCATTTTGAGCAAGACTGTCAATACAACTGTGAATATCCCAAGCTTCCATTAAGTAATATACAAACCAGTATGATACAATAATGGCCTCTAGGGCATACATCACTAACAGTAATCACTCTATAAACGCTCTACTACACTACCACTACAAGTTCTACTCACTACGACTCATTTTAGAATAACTTAAGTTTACAAAACTTAAACTTTATGCTCTAAACTGACTCTAACTAGTTTATGAGCTTAAGAAATCTAAAGACTTATCTAAAAGAAAGTGTTTTATCTCAAGAAAGAAACTCAAGAAATTTCCAAGATGGCAAACGATCCTCAAAACAAAAATGTGATCCCACCATGATGCTTAGGATGAGGTTAGAAACATTTTTAGTGAAGGTTTTAGAGTGTTTTGGGGTGGTTTGTGGTGGTAGAGATGGTGGAGGGGGTGGAGGAAGAGGAGGAGATGAAGCAGAAGATGAAGAGGGGATGAAGAAAATGAATAAGGAAAAGAAATGACTAGCAACCATACTCCTGTAGGGATGCTAGGAACACGCACAAAGGTCTACGAGGCATCAACCATGCCCGATTTAAAATTTAGCCGTGCCGAACAACCCTAACCAAGATCTTTAAACTAGAGATTAGGCGAAACAAAGCATGTTAAACACTTTAACACTAAGTGAGAGGAATTACAACCTTTGTAGATCCGGTCCTTCACTTCTAAAGCTCCGTGTTAAGGTCCCTTTGTTGCGATCATCATGCATCCAGACTCAAGAGAGGCTCCATGAAGAGAAAGATGCAAGCTTGCTTCCGATCTTCGATAACAAAGATGATCTACCTTGAAGTTTCATTAACACAAGCTAACACTCACTAAATAAAGTGAACACTCTCATCTAAAGGGCAAGGGTAGATGAGGATGATGAAGTAGGATTTTATGGTCTCATTTGTTTTCTTATTCTCACTCAAAATCATCACTTTTGAAAAACCTAGTAAGCTTTTCCATTAAGAAAGAATGAAGAAGAAGATGAATAATGATTAGAATCCTTTTATGATGTATAATGAAAAGATAATAATGATGAATAATGCAACCATGGTTAACTAAACCTTTGTAGAGATTTAACTAGGGCTAGGGTTTGGGTTGGGTTAAGAATGAGTCACACATAAATATCAACATAATATCTTAACTCAAGACAAAAGAAAAACCTTCTAGAAGGTTCATGAATGAACTAACCCAAATCAAACCCTAATCTTGTTTAATCTCTACTAAACATGTTGCATTAGTAATCATATCATGTTACAATATTATATATCACATATATAATATTTATTGTAACAAAATAAAATAATACAATTAACATATATCGCATATATATCAATGTATTACCCGAGTAAGAAAAAGAATTTTTGTAAGTCGATGTACAACACCCCACGAGTTGCGGGGAGGCGGAAATATGAAAAACAATCTTGTTCTTTGAGTTAACATCGACTAATCGAAGAATCTTTGCTAAACTATAACTAACAAATACATAGGAGTTGTTAACTACTATGAGAAGTGATTATACCTAGTGAATCTAGTCCTTCGTCTTTTCGTTATCAACCTCATCCTCGGCCTCCTCTACGTAATAGACGATCCACCTGAGAGCTTCTATTCCAAGCTTCACCTCTAATCTTGAGGTAACTAGGTTTCTTTAGTTGCTAATCTAGTTGCTAATCAAAGGCACCTAGGTGATATAGAGTGAGGTTATGGATTAATTAGTCTATCTAGTTCTTGATCTCAACACATGAGAGGGGAGGATTAGGGTTTGAAGAGAGAGAGCTTGAGGAGAGAGAAGGTGAGCAAGAGAATGATAATGAGATAATGATCTCTCTTGAATATATGAAGCATAATGATTTATCAAAATAAATAAATAAAATAATTAATCATCATGCTTCATTTATTCATATGAGTGATTCATCTACATGAGTCATTAACCATTAATGATGCATTAATGACATGGATGAATCACACAAATGAGTCACTAAATCATTTAATGCTTATGCCACCTAAACCCCCAAGTCATCATCCTTCTAGAAGCTTCCCGCCAAATTACAAGAATGCCCCTCCTATCCGTGAAAACACGGAAAAACTTTAGACTGTATAAATCCAATAATCCGATACTAGAATCCGGCTTAAACCAAAGCCGACTAGTAAAAACTGTCCGAACGTCGTACGTGCGTAAACACACGTATGCGTGCGAACCCTTGTCGTAAAACCATACGACCTCTATATCGTTTCGCCTGGAGCAGGGAAACTCTCTGTGTGGGACTCTAAAGACTCGACTATTACGCTGGCAGTGGGTTTAACCACAGACCGCAAGCGGCACTAGTTGTACGTAACGGTCCCCAGGTAGATGTCGATAAGAAGGCCGATGAGGAAACCCATCCGAACTCCTACTGAGCCTGATGTGACAATCACCGTACATTCCAGTCTGTTCGCCTAAGACTATCGCATATCGGGCCTAGGGGCGGCAAGCGTCAGTCCCCTAATAGCGGTATAAGTCGTGTCGGAGTGAAGCCCATTACACCTTGAGAAACTACTGGAACCTACCAGTAAATCTCGCTTGCCCTGGCCAGGGACTTTGCGTAATGGCTCTCTGACACAGCGCGATATCAACTCCCAATACCGGGAGAGACGAATCATGTCTAACCGCCACTGCTTCCAAGTGCTCGGGACTGCACCCAACTGCTACCTGTTTGCACGACTCCTTTGAGCCGTGGTAGGGTAGCAATCTAAGAACAGTGGGACACACTCGAGGCGAAGTAGCAGTGTCAAGTCTGCGGACTATGTTGTACTCATGTCACCTGGGAACTGTTAACTGACAACGGGTATAATACCAACCAACAGTTCCCCGCGAGTCCTGTCCGGTGTACCCCTAACCTAACAAGCACCTGTATACTATCTCCAGTACAACGTACTGACGGCTGTGGGATAGACCATCTCCCCAACTGGGATGAGAAGCGTACACACTAGTCTATTCCGGAGTATCGATGCCCTGTCTCGATAATCCTACGACTAGGGACCTGGAAAAGGATGTGCTTGTAGACTACCCAGCCCCCACTAGTGTGACTGCCATCACAACGCTGGTAGTCAAGAAAGATCCTAAGGGCCCTATCAATACGTATACTCACATATTAAGATAGATAAAACCAAGTAGCATACTACCATGTTTAGCAAGACTATTATATAACTGTGAATATTCCAAGCTTCCATTAAGTAATATACAAGATAGTATGATACAATAATGGCCCCTAGGGCATATACACTAACAATCTTTTAGTGAGCCAATATTAGTTAATATAATTTAATATATCATATATATTATTATACATTAAATTATCGAATCAACACTTGATCCGACAATCCGGCTATATCGCATATAACCGACTAATATATCATTTAAAGATTCATCGAATCAACACTTGATCCGATGACCCGGCTGATATCAAATATCGCGAGAATAGAATACGGTATCACATATCGCATTATCCTCGGTCCTGCACATATCACATATGTGCCCCTACTCCATTTTGCCTGAGTCAAGAAACCTCTGTGTAGGACTCTATAGAATCGTCAATACGCAGGCAGTAGGTGATGATCATATCAAACACCCACAAGCTGCAAGCGGTCAGCTAAACGTAACAGCTACCTAGGTATTGAGCGCTCATAAGATCAACAAGCAAGCCTGTACATTCTCCTGTGAATCCAATCATTAACAATCCCGTACAGTCCGGTCTCGTCGTCTGATATGTCGCATATCTCGCCTAGGGGTGGTATACGTCAGACCCCAGTAGCTTGATAAGTCGTGTCGATATGAGGTCTATAACAGTTCGAGAAACTACTGATAACACTTACCAGTAAATCTCAGCAACCCTGGCCAGGGATTTCCAGTTATAGCCAATCGAACACAACACAACATCAACTCCCTATACCGGGAGAGACGAATTCCCTCCTATTGCTCATTGCCTCCATGTGATTCGGGATTGTACCCAAAAGCCACCTTTTTGCATGCCCTCTTGGACGTGGTATGATGAAATCAAAGCACAGTGGGAATCACACAAGACTCTATGACGATCTCGGGTCAACAGACTACTCTGTACCAGTGTCACCGGAGAACTGCCATCTGACGTGAGGTATAATACCATCTGGGAGTTCTTGGCGAGTCCATCCAGTGTACCCAGTCTCCACTGAGCACCCGTACACTATCCTTGATGTCAAACACCGATGGATATGGGATCATCCATCGCCCATCATATGGGTCAAGATGCGTATACGCTAGTCTACTCTGAAGTATCGATGCCCTGTCTCGGTACTCCCACGATTAGGAACAGTTATAGGATGTACTCGCCGACTATCGTGGCCCCACTAGTATAATCTCATCATAGTCCCAGTAGTCGAGTACATATCCTAAGGGCTTTATCAACATATAACATAGAGACAATCAGAGTACATGTTAAGATAAAGTACAACCAGATAGCATACTATCATGTCGAGCAAGAAAGTCCTTCCTATATATGTCCAAGCATCCATTACAATACACATCGTATGCACAGTAATGGCCTCCAGGGCATACATATAACTAACAATCTCCCACTTGCACTAGGTCCATCTGTTGTGGTATCACATACCCAACAATTAGCTGTGGTTGAAGTATCCCATACTCAACCATCCCATAAAAAGTCTCTACTGGGAAAAAGGCCTTTGTGAGTGGATCCGCGTTGTTGTCCTCTGTGTCTACTCTCCTAACCTCGATCTCCCTGGTGATCAACCATCTCCATGATCAGGCGATACTGCCTGAGAATTATATCTGGATTTCTGATGGGACGGGCGTTCCTTGGCATAAGACACAACTCCATTGTCACACAATGGTAGGAACGAAGTTCATCTCATGAACTTATATGTATCCAGACTGCCTCTTTGGTAGCATCCTTGGTAACTATGTATCTTGCCTTTAATCGTCTAGTAAGTCACGGTATCTAGCTTGGAACTCTTCCAACATACCGTCCCTCCACTGAGGGTAAAGACAATGCCTGCGACTGACATTCAGTCGTCCTTGTCACTCTGGAACCATTCCAGTGATTCTCCCCAGGATCGTTTGATACCATCTCGCTACAACTAGTGAGAATCCTAACATCTATTTAGATCTATCTCATAGATATAAAACCTAGGATTTAGGAGGTATCACTTTGATCCTATATAGCGAATCATTATGATAAGAGGAGAATGACCGAGCGTAGCATAGGAAACTCCTTCCCTATCAAGAGTATGTCATCCACGTACTCTACGAGGATCACCACCATACTCCCTACTACCTTTTTGTTTATATAAGGTTCATCTACCATTTTGATGAAGTCAAACTTTTTGACTACCACATCAAAACAGATGTTCCAACTCCGCGATGCCTGCTTTATCACATAATACATCTTGCACACATTTCCGCTGCTCCTACTGTCTACGAAGCCCTCTGGCTGTGTACTTATAGACGCTCTCTTCCAAAACATCATTTAGAAAAGCAGTCATGACACCCAACACCAGATATCTGTTGCGCCACGGCAGCGCCCCGGCCTCTTGCTCGAGGCCAAAATACGGAATAAAAAATTTTCCTTACTCGGAAACCGGCGCTACCGCGGACAATGAAAAACCCGGATCGTTTACCATTAACCTAATGCTAGCAATCAAGAGATAGGGTGAGAAGTATACCGAGTGATCCGAGTCCTCCGGTCTTCTCGTCATCGTCCCGATCTCCCGCGGAAAGTGTTGCCTCCACATCGTCGCCTCCTCGCCGGAAAGGGCACCACATCGCCCTCTTCTTTTACGGGCTCCCGCCTCAATACCGAGGCAACTCGCGCATGAAGCCGGCAACTCGACATGCTCAAGATATGCTGTAGAATGTGTAGTGTAGAGGGTATGTCTCTTTGGGGTTTGTTGCCATGGTGATGGAGGAATCAAGAATAGAAAAATGGTGCTTGCATTTTTCTAGCAAGAAAATGAGATCATGGATGAAACTCTCAAGATGAAGCTCTCTTCTTCTTCTTCTCTCTTTCTTTTTCCTCTCATGAAAAACTTATCATCCATTTCATCAAGTGAAGAATAAGGTGGAGGAAGGTATGTATATCAAACAAGAGGGAGGTGAGTGTAGGAGCAAAAGAAAGGTGACCACATCCTAAACCATCATCACAACCTCACATCAATCTTAATCCTATCTCATCAACAAAAAAGCAAATGATAAGAAAGATAAGAATGGTATCAAAAAGATGTTATCATAATAAATCATCTTACAAATAAAACCTCCACCAAAAGTAATTTGCAAAACTGCAAATTACCCCCTCCATCAGAAAAGTCCGGCCGGGAAAGAACAAAGGAAAACCGGCCGGAACGGAATGCAAACTGGCAACTCCAGAAAACTGGTCCCGTAATAAATTACAGGAAAACCCCATACTGTGCATACACACCCGCATCTGTATTCCGACCGGATACAAATGCAATGAGACAAAATCTACACTGTACTAAACTAGTACCGGCTTAAACCAAAGCCGGCTAGTAAAAACTGTTCGATCCTGATCCGTGCAATACCGCACGTATCTGATCGAACCCTGCCATATAACTATACGGCCACTAGTACAAAACTGTCCGATCCTGATCCGCGCAATACCGCACGTATCTGATCGGACCCTGCCATATCTCCATACGGCCTCTACAGCGTTTCGCCCGAAAGCTTGAGTAACTGAAAGTGTGGTGGACTCTAAAGACTCGTCAATACTATGGCTGTGGATTTAACCACTAGCACGTCAGAGGTATAAGCCAATACGTGACGGGCCACCAGCTATTGACCAAAAGGGACGTCGATGAGGAAGCTCACCCCGACACCCAACTGAGCCTGTCAGTGACAATATCCGTACAGTCCGGTCCGTTTGTCTATGAGCATCGCATGTCGGGCCTAGGGGGTTGGTAAAAGTCAGACCCCCAAAAGCGGTACAAGTCGTGTCGGAGTGTAGCCCAGAACGCCCTGAGATACTACTGGAATACCTACCAGTAAATCTCCTGCCTCGGCCGAGGGCTTTGCGTAATGGCTCTCCTAGACACAGCGCGACCTCACCCCCAATACCGGGAGAGACGAACCCCTGAAGATCCGCTCACTGCCTCCATGTGGCTCGAGACTGTACCCAACTAAAACCTGTTTGCACGACTCCTTTGAGCCGTGGTAGGGTAGTAATCAAAGCACAGTGGGAACTCACACGAGACAAATGACGATCTCAGGTCGATGAACTAACCTGTACACATGTCACCTGGGAACTGCTATCTGACGTCTGGTATGAGACCAACTAGCAGGTTCCCGGCGAGTCCTGTCCGGTGTACTCATAACCCAATGAGCACCTGTATACATCTTAGGTGAACCAACTGACACCAGTGGCTTGTGAGACCGGCCACCGCCCCTCGTCGGGGTCTCGACTGTATACACTAGTCTACTAATGGAGTATCGATGCCCTGTCTCGGAACTCCTACGACTAGGGACCTTTTAAGGATGTGCTTATAGACTACCAGCTCCCACGTATATGATCGCCATCATACTGTCGGCAGTCAAGCAAGAATCCTAGGGGCTCTATCAACGTGTAATAGCGACATGTCAGGTCACCTAAAGCAGTACACGATGATAAAGGTAAACCAGATAGCATACTATCATCTCGAGTAAGACTGTCCAACCGGGATAGGTCCTCCCTCAATCATTGCAATCATGTGCCTGTGATCCAATAATTGACTCTGAGGGCACTATCTCCAACAATCTCCCACTTGCACTCAAGGCTAATTATTGCGATGCCGCATACTCACAGCCCGTGTGATACCGAACACCCAACTCCTCTACCAGTCAGTCTCACAAAGCTCGTTTGCGAAACTAATGCGTTCGAGGAATAGCCTCAGTGAGTGGATCCGCAGAGAAGTTTCTTTCTATGTCTCTCTATATCTCAAGTTCGCGGAGAAAGCCATCTCCCGAAATGAGCAATACCTGTCTTAGAATGTCTGGATGTCTGATGGGACCTAGCTCATAAATGAACTCCAAATCCAAACTTCTTAGACTGTATCGTCAACTGAACTTAATCAGTATCCTGCGCCAAGCCTCCCTCAGTATTGCCTTGGACCACCTGTCCAAAATACTGCCCCTCGTCAGAAGGAAAACTATAACTCTGACGATCACCCTGTCGTCCATGTCACCCTGGAAGCCTGGAATGATAACTGTCTCCTAAAGGAGGCTGTCGTTATCACATCCCTAGAACACGCACTTATGTCCTAAAACTGCTTCCGATTGTTTCTCCAGGATTGGATTAATATCAACTTATTGCATCTACTGCAAGAACAACATCTGGTGTGGTACTTGACATCTCATGATTGACTCAATTGCCTAAGCAAGTGATCTGTCAATCATGCGTATCCCTCTCCCCTTTAGTCTGTAAGACACCTTTAGAGAGGGTGACTCCATCACCTGCAGGTACACTACCGTGCCAGGAGTCGTCCATTCTAAATACTCATAGAATGCTGTCAAGGTACCCAGATTGGGAAACCACCCAAATCTAGATCTAAAACCATAGATCTAGTAACCAGAATGTACGATATAATATCCAAGTCCTTTGTGGAGAAACCACTGTGTGACGACCAAAGTATAACCGATCGTAGTATAGGAGTATCTTTTCCTATTCTGTGTATGTCATCCAAATACCAGGACATCATACTCTACTACCTTCTCAACAGATCCATCCCCTATTCTGATGAAGTCAAACCTATGACTGTCAGGTCAGAAATAGATGATTTATCTCCGCTACATCTGCTTTAGTCTATAAATAGACATAAGCCTGATGTCCACCAATGCTTCCGCGGCTCCCACTGACTACGACAACCCTCTGGCAGAGTCATATAGACGTGCACTTCCAAAGCTAGTTTAGAACGACGCTATACTCATCCTCCTGCCGGGTCTCGCAGCCTGGAACAACAGCAATGGTAATTGTGGGTAAACAAGAACTTCCCTGTCACCGTCCTTGAGGCTACCGGAGTACCTCTCGGGTGCCTGAAGTTACCCACCTTATCTGCAAAGTGGCCAATGGAATGTCAAACCAGATTGAATCTTTAGGTCGCTTATCAAATCTTCAGTAATCGTTTGCGGTTCTGGAATCACTTCCAGTTCTACCATACTCCCACTACTTTTTCTGAAAAAAATCCATTTTTAATAAAAACTGTGGCGAGTCTAGAACAATATTGCTATTGTTCATCCAGATGGTAGAAAGTCAACCCTCGTCATAGCCTGGGTCAACCCACAAACAGCCATTACAGAAACGTGCCTTGAGTTGTCCAGTGTCTGGTTTTAAGCATAAGCCGGACAACTCCCCGTACCTTAACATCGTTAAGATATGAAATGTTCTATATCCAATATAGAAACAGAGGCACTGATTTAATTGAACCAGATTCAAATCATGCAGCTGTCTCCAGTGCATGTCAACTCAATGGAGAGAGGCCGATCAGCGTTACTCAACTCAGGAATGCTTCCAATTATGAGCAACCTGAAAGAGAAGCTAGTTCTCTTAATCATTACTATCAACTGAACACCATACACAAGTATCTACATCTTCGATCACTTTGAAGAATCCCGATACTTGCTACACCTGGTTCTCTACTCTATTCAAATACCTATAACTCCTCAAAACTTAGACCCTGTGTTCCTACGAAACACATGTCTAAGAACTAGAGAAGTTAAAAGTAAATAGAATATAGTATGAGGACCAACCCCTCTGTCCTGATGGACACTGGACAACATACAATACTCTGTATAAGTCCTCTGAGTCTAACAACTCTTTCACTGTGTGTCGTAGGTTGAAAACTGTACTTATGGTTAAGAAGAATTACACCGTTGTTTAATGCTCCTTACCTAACCATCCACTGATATAGGTAAATGTCATCGACATAATATCAAAAGGTATATCTCACTCTATGAAAATAGACGTACAGATATATCAATTTGAAATTGGTGCACAACAGCGGATATTCAAAACCAAATATTTGCCGACCGGCAAACAACCCAGGTGGCTTCCTCAAATATCACCAATTACAACGAATCCCGATATAAAGAGGATGGTCACCTAATTCCCAATAACTTACTCCCACTCAGCATCTGTAATACCATACAGATGTGAGAATCCAACCTGGTAAATACATACCCTAGAGCAAGCGTCTAATCGGGAAATCAGTTTTCTTTTAACAGTACACGGTGAAACTGAAACATTGAAATGTTTCGTCGGGGTATCCTGGTATTCCTAGTAATGCCTCTTCCATTATCCAGATTCACAACTGTAACCGTATAATTCTTTACCACCTTTCCAAATCCCTTTATATGTCTTTAGTCATTACCTTCTGCACACCCCTTTAAGCCAAATGGTTTTCTTCCTTCCCTACCGTTCGGCACCAGCCTATGGTTTGGAAGAAGACTATCCAACAAGCATAAAGGGTGTACTGCCCTAATCCTAGGAGCACTCGCATCGCGAGAGAAGGTGAAGATAAAAGACACCTGAACGTACTTTATTCCTATTTCTCCTGAACCAGAATCCATCCCCGAACTGGAACAAGTTTCTTTCGAGTTCGTATATAACCATACGATGGAGTATCCAAATAAACTGTGGATCTTCGTAGTGATACGGAGTGTCCTGGAGAAATACAAAGGTGATTTTAGGATTGGCGAAGAAATACTTGGTTCAGTCGTGAATATCTGTCGCAATTTACTTTGCCCTCCTACTAATCCCTTGCTTTGTCTTAACTTAATACCTTCTGCACACCATCGTTATGCTAATTGGTTTTCTTCATTCCCTACCGGTCGGCACCAGCCTAAGGTTTGGAAGAAGACTATCCAATTTGCGTAATAGGTGTACTATCTCCTAAACCAAGGAGTACTCGTAATGAGAGAAGGTGAAAAGAAAAGACAACTGAATAATCCTATCCGTTTTCTCCAGAACCAGAAACCATCCTCGAAGTCCTTCGAGTTCGTATATAACCATACGATGGTTTTTTCCAATGGAAGTGGACGTTCGTAGTAATACGGGGTGTCCTGGAGAAAAGGGTAAAAGTGGGAGTGGCAATGAGGTCTGCTACTCTGACAATCCAAAAGCCTGTGTTAAGAAGGTTCGGTCAACTTGGTCACTGAGTCAAAGTCCAGGGTCGGGTCAATGGTCGCTGCCAAAGAGAGAGAGAAAAGAAACACTCAGCGTGCACTCTAACCTAGATCAGAATGGTTATCACTTTATGCAACCTGGAAGCCTCCCACTGTACCTCAAATTCTCCTCCAAACCTGAAAGAAGAACTAGTCGGGGTCACCCGAAGAGTAAACCAACTCATCAGTGGGAATCGGGATCCAACTCTCATCGCATGATAACGTGACGGAATCCACTCACGTCACCACACTCCAGAAGGTATGCGCATGCCTGGCAAGTTTCAGTTCTTTTGAAACTCCCGATGTTTGTTTTTACCCCTAGGACCCAAGTGACCTTGACAATGCCAACAAATCAAAGAGTCCTAGTCAAGTTCTACCCGTCATTATCTTGATTGCATTAAACCCACCCGTACGAGTCCTTGACAATGCCAACAAGACCGTACGACTGTCCTAACCAATCCACTTATCCTTGTGACAGAAAAGCATTATATAGCTACCGAACACTACGCCACGGCAATGCACGACAAACGCAGCACGAATACTAAGTAACACTAATCTGAAATGACGGAGGGCTACGACTGGTTTTTGGCGAAAAACCTTTAACGTAATGAACTTGATATCGTTGAAGGAACTGGATAACCTTTTAGAAAATATAGTGACGAAAACCTTTACTAAAGAGGTCACTCCCGGTGAAGGGATCTCGGCTCTTTCCCCGTAGAATGAGGTGCAGGATATTCCAACTGAATACCACGATGCAAAGCAAAAGTAATCGGCTATAGTGAAGTTATTGCCCTGACGCAAACTTCTGTCCAAGGGGTCACTCCCGGTGAAGGGATCTCGGCCCTTGCCTCGTCGACTGAGGAGCAGGATATTCCAAATGAATACCACGATGCAAAACAAAAGTGAACGTCCTTGCAATAACAGCTTTTTGAAAAATTGTTCCAACAACATCAGAATAGGTTTGTTTATCTTGCATTGATCCGAATCAATGCAGTCCTATCAAATAATCACACCACAAAGAACGAAAATATACTGACGTACGTATATGCCATCCGCATTCGCCACTGGGTCCCGTCATCACCCGTTAGGTTAGCTAACTAACGGCAGAGCGGGGACTGGACTAGCGCGGATGTAAAACATATACAACATCTACTAATATATATACCAATATATTATATTTCGCTCAAGGCGTGATAAAATGCAACATCACAGAAATGTACAGCATCACAGAACAATACAGATATCTGGAAACCCCGGGTTTCACAGAGCCGCTGCTGAAACCCGACGTTCCCCTGGTCGTGTGGATAGCCTGTGCAATGAAATCCTAGACCCCTACGGGCGCGGCAAGTCACCCGCCAAAACCTGAAGCGAGGCAGCCCCCTTCAGCTCCGTGAATGGACCACCCAGCACTTCATGGAATCCGGTAACTTGGGCACCCCTCCTGGGTCAACCTGTATCCCCTACGAGTGCGGCGAATAGCCCGCCAATCCTAGAGTGAAGCCCCCTCCGTCTCAATGCCATAAGATGCGGGCCCGTTGCCCTCTAGAACCCGGCTATCCGTGCACCCCTCCGCGGGGTAATCCTAGTACAGAAAGTAAAATATACATATACCGGGTACATCGACCGCAACCAGGTCGTTCCCCAAAAGAATAATACAATCAGGCAGTGACGGCAGTCCACATGTCGGACGCTCGCTCCGCAATATCAAATGTACATAATACAACAAAACAGTACTAGCATTGCATCCAGGCTATCCCCCACGACCGATCCGCAACATCACAGCATAAACATAGAACATCAACGTGAAAGTCACGTTCGCAAATCCGTCTAACCGGGCTATAGCAGTTAGACCGGATTTACCGATCGAGTGACATTCACGGTCGCAGATATAATGTAAATACTGTGAAATAATGTGTTTAAAATTTTCCGATTGATCAAACCTTAACAAGTGGGCCCCAAACAAAACTGTAGCACTCACAGAAAACCTGGGCCCATTTTTAATATTCCAAAACCCCTAATTTAAGCCCACAAGACCACTGAGAAAAATTGGTGAAGTGAAGCCTACTTCTTGCGGCGGAAGAGCGGCCAATGAGGGTCTTAGGCCGCGCTTGCGCGGTCGTACGGAACGATCACTTCACCAAATTTTTTCAGTATTCTTATAACTCCCTGCACATCATTCTGAGACCACCTGAAAAAATTTTAGACTCCAAAAAATTTCGACAGAAACTGATGTGAAGGAAAAATACGGTTTTTGGAATTTCGGTCGATCGGAATTGAAAAACACATTAGAACAAGCTAGGCAAGGTTAATGGCGTGGCTCTGATACCATGTTGCGCCACGGCAGCGCCCCGGCCTCTTGCTCGAGGCCAAAATGCGGAATAAAAAATTTTCCTTACTCGGAAACCGGCGCTACCGCGGACAATGAAAAACCCGGATCGTTTACCATTAACCTAATGCTAGCAATCAAGAATAGGGTGAGAAGTATACCGAGTGATCCGAGTCCTCCGGTCTTCTCGTCATCGTCCCGATCTCCCGCGGAAAGTGTTGCCTCCACATCGTCGCCTCCTCGCCGGAAAGGGCACCACATCGCCCTCTTCTTTTACGGGCTCCCGCCTCAATACCGAGGCAACTTGCGCATGAAGCCGGCAACTCGACATGCTCAAGATATGCTGTAGAATGTGTAGTGTAGAGGGTATGTCTCTTTGGGGTTTGTTGCCATGGTGATGGAGGAATCAAGAATAGAAAAATGGTGCTTGCATTTTTCTAGCAAGAAAATGAGATCATGGATGAAACTCTCAAGATGAAGCTCTCTTCTTCTTCTTCTCTCTTTCTTTTTCCTCTCATGAAAAACTTATCATCCATTTCATCAAGTGAAGAATAAGGTGGAGGAAGGTATGTATATCAAACAAGAGGGAGGTGAGTGTAGGAGCAAAAGAAAGGTGACCACATCCTAAACCATCATCACAACCTCACATCAATCTTAATCCTATCTCATCAACAAAAAAGCAAATGATAAGAAAGATAAGAATGGTATCAAAAAGATGTTATCATAATAAATCATCTTACAAATAAAACCTCCACCAAAAGTAATTTGCAAAACTGCAAATTACCCCCTCCATCAGAAAAGTCCGGCCGGGAAAGAACAAAGGAAAACCGGCCGGAACGGAATGCAAACTGGCAACTCCAGAAAACTGGTCCCGTAATAAATTACAGGAAAACCCCATACTGTGCATACACACCCGCATCTGTATTCCGACCGGATACAAATGCAATGAGACAAAATCTACACTGTACTAAACTAGTACCGGCTTAAACCAAAGCCGGCTAGTAAAAACTGTTCGATCCTGATCCGTGCAATACCGCACGTATCTGATCGAACCCTGCCATATAACTATACGGCCACTAGTACAAAACTGTCCGATCCTGATCCGCGCAATACCGCACGTATCTGATCGGACCCTGCCATATCTCCATACGGCCTCTACAGCGTTTCGCCCGAAAGCTTGAGTAACTGAAAGTGTGGTGGACTCTAAAGACTCGTCAATACTATGGCTGTGGATTTAACCACTAGCACGTCAGAGGTATAAGCCAATACGTGACGGGCCACCAGCTATTGACCAAAAGGGACGTCGATGAGGAAGCTCACCCCGACACCCAACTGAGCCTGTCAGTGACAATATCCGTACAGTCCGGTCCGTTCGTCTATGAGCATCGCATGTCGGGCCTAGGGGGTTGGTAAAAGTCAGACACCCAAAAGCGGTACAAGTCGTGTCGGAGTGTAGCCCAGAACGCCCTGAGATACTACTGGAATACCTACCAGTAAATCTCCTGCCTCGGCCGAGGGCTTTGCGTAATGGCTCTCCTAGACACAGCGCGACCTCACCCCCAATACCGGGAGAGACGAACCCCTGAAGATCCGCTCACTGCCTCCATGTGGCTCGGGACTGTACCCAACTAAAACCTGTTTGCACGACTCCTTTGAGCCGTGGTAGGGTAGTAATCAAAGCACAGTGGGAACTCACACGAGACAAATGACGATCTCAGGTCGATGAACTAACCTGTACACATGTCACCTGGGAACTGCTATCTGACTTCTGGTATGAGACCAACTAGCAGGTTCTCGGCGAGTCCTGTCCGGTGTACTCATAACCCAATGAGCACCTGTATACATCTTAGGTGAACCAACTGACACCAGTGGCTTGTGAGACCGGCCACCGCCCCTCGTCGGGGTCTCGACTGTATACACTAGTCTACTAATGGAGTATCGATGCCCTGTCTCGGAACTCCTACGACTAGGGACCTTTTAAGGATGTGCTTATAGACTACCAGCTCCCACGTATATGATCGCCATCATACTGTCGGCAGTCAAGCAAGAATCTTAGGGGCTCTATCAACGTGTAATAGCGACATGTCAGGTCACCTAAAGCAGTACACGATGATAAAGGTAAACCAGATAGCATACTATCATCTCGAGTAAGACTGTCCAACCGGGATAGGTCCTCCCTCAATCATTGCAATCACGTGCCTGTGATCCAATAATTGACTCTGAGGGCACT
This sequence comes from Agapanthus africanus, assembly GCA_030015575.1. Classification (NCBI taxonomy): domain Eukaryota; kingdom Viridiplantae; phylum Streptophyta; class Magnoliopsida; order Asparagales; family Amaryllidaceae; genus Agapanthus; species Agapanthus africanus. The sequence continues at coordinate 227,486,159 of JASDDO010000008.1, forward strand.
ATCTCCAACAATATCGTAGTCATGGTATATAGCCGTGGCAAGTAGGATCTGGATGGACTTAATCATAGCTTTGAAAGTCTCAACTTTTCCATGTACACCAAGTAATCTTCTCAAGATATACTTGCTCCTGATAGGGATTTAACCCTTCAGATAAAGCAACCAAAGTCCATACTTTGTTGGTGTATAAGGATTCCATCTCAGATAGATAAGCATCCAGCCATTCTTACAGAGTCCCACTCCTGATGGCCAGCTCGAAACTATTTGGGTCATCATCTCAAGATGCAATCCTCGCTCCCACTGTCAAAGAGAAACCGAAGTATCTCTCAGGTGGGTGAGGAACCCTACTAGATCGGCGAAGAGGCTGAGGTTCGTTGGTTACTATTGAATCCTTCGGTTCTACCAAATCATCTGTTGTAGTTTGTATAGCTGGAACTCCTTCCAGTTCTACCTCATGACCACTAGCTTTCTACAAGAAATTTCCTTTCACAAAGGTGGCATGTTGAGAAACAAAACATTTTTGTTCCTCGATTAGGTAGAAGATATTCCCTTGCGAATGCTTGGGATATCCAACAAACTTCCACAGATCTGACTTTGCCTTGAGCTTGTCCGGATTTTGCTTTTTAGACAAAGGCCGAACAACCCTAAATCTTAACATACTTAAGATATGGGCTCTTCCCATTCCATATCACATATGAAGTGGTAGGCAACTGATTTGATTTTAACCCTATTCAATAGGTATGGAGCTTCTCAAGTGCATAACTCCCAAAAAGAAATAGGAAACTCAGTAGTACTCATCATAGAGCACACCATATCACATAGGGTGCTTGTTAGGTCCACGTTACCCACCCCGGTCCTTTCGGGGAGGCGGAATAGGTAAAACGAAAATTTTTCCCTAGCTATGTAACATGGACCGTTTCATGAAGGATCGTTGCTAAACAAAAACTAACAAAATTCTACAAGTTCTAACTACTATGTAGAATGGTTATACCTTGGTCTTGAACTCATTCTCTTCTTGATGTGGTTCTTCCTCTTTCTTGCTCCTCGTAGTCGCTTGAACGGATCCTCCTTGTCGTCTCCTTTTTTCCATAGATGGATCCACCCGAGGGTCTCGAAATTGGGCTCCTATCTCAACCTAGAGATGACTAAGGTGTTTGGTTTGCCAAACCTAATACCTTAGATTGAGTAGAGAAGAGTGGTGGTGGTTTTATCTCAAAGGTTCATGATTTCCAACTCATGGAACACTTGAACCTTGAGAGAGGAAGAGGAAGAGGGAGAGCTTTTCTTTCTAGGAGAGAGAAAGAGAATGATACAATGAGCTCTCAAAATCCAACCCTTCTCACAAAAATGAGAATAATGAAAATAATAATAATAATTGAGTATATGGTGATGGTTAGTTTCAATGACCATTATCATTTCATGCTATCATGGCTTTTTGCAATCAACAAGCAAGCAAAAGTCATACCCATAAAATGATAGCCATGAAATGATGATGGTCAACAAGTCCAAAATGGTCAACCGGTCAACAAAGTCAACAAAAGTCAAACTTTCAACTCAACCATGGCACAATAATACTTAATTAATATTATCAATCATATATCATATTCTCATTAGGGTTTAAAGAAAAGTCAACGGTCAACAAGTCAACCAAAGCCAAATGGTCAACAACCCTAATGAGAATCCTCTGCCTCTGCCTCTGTCAACTGTGCATACACACCCGCATCCGTGCTCCAAGGAACACGAATACACTAAGACAAAACCAATCCCAAAACAGTTGCTAGGATCCGACTTAAACCAAAGCCCGCTAATAACTACTGTCCGGACACCAAACGTGCACAAGTGCGCGGATGTGAACGAACCCCATCGCAAAACCATGCAACCTCTACTCTGTTTTACCCAAAGGCGAGTAACCCTCTGTGTGGGACTCTAAAGGCTCGACACTACGCTGGCAGTGGGTTTAACCACAGGCCGCAAGCGGTACTAGCTGTACGTAATGGTCCCCAGGTAGATGCCGATAAGAAGACTGACGAGGTGAACCCATCGAACTCCTACTGAGCCTGAATGTGACAATCTCCGTACAGTCCGGTCCGTTCGTCTGAGAATATCGCATGGCGGGCCTAGGGGGCGGTAAACGTCAGTCCCCTAATAGCGGTACAAGTCGTGTCGGAGTGTAGCCCAAAACACTCTGAGAATCTACTGGAAAACCTACCAGCAATTCTCTCTTACCCTGGCCAGGGACTTTGTGTAATGGCTCTCCTAGACACAGCGCGATATCAACCCCCAATACCGGGAGAGACGAATCCTGTCTAACTGTCACTGCCTCCAAGTGCTTCGGGACTGCACCCAACTACTATCCATTTGCACGACTCAGTAGAGCCGTGGTAGGGTAGTAATCTAAGAACAGTGGGAACACACTCGAGGCGAAGTGACAGTGTCAAGTCAGCGGACTAAGCTGTACTCATGTCACCTGGGAACTATTAACTGACGATAGGTATAATACCAACCAACAGTTCCCGACGAGTCCTGTCCAGTGTACTCATAACCTAACGAGCACCTGCATACTATCTCCAGTACGACGTACTGATGGCTGTGGGACAGACCATCTCCCCTGCTGGGAAGAGAAGCGTATGCACCAGTCTACTCTGGAGTATCGATGCCCTGTCTCGATAATCCAATGAGTAGGGACCAAAATAAGGATGTGCTTATAGACTACCCAGCCCCCACTAGTGTGATGGCCATCACAACGCCGGTAGTCAAGCAAAAATCCTAAGGGCTCTACCAATATGTTTTTAGCGATATGTTAAAATAAACATATACACATATTAAGATAGAAACAAACCAAGTAGCATACTACTATATCGAGCAAGACTGTCGTAAAACCATATATATATCCTAAGCCTCCAAAATGTATTATACAAACCAGTACTATACAATAATGGCCTCTAGGGCATACATATCTAACAATCTCCCACTTGCACTAAAGGCCAGTAATTGGTGTACCGCATACCCAACGTCTGCACTAAGGCCAGTTGCCGGCGTACCGCATACCCAATAGCTCAAAAAGTCGCTCGAACTGTGTTTGAGGGAGGACCTTCGTGAATGGATCCGCTGTGTTGTCTTTTGTGTCCACTCTCCGTACCTCGATCTCCTGGCGATCAATGATCTCCCTGATCAGGTGATACCGCCTTAAGATGTGTCTGGATTTCTGATGGGACCTTGGTTCCTTCGCTAAAGCTATAGCCCCATTGTTATCGCAATACAAAGGTATTGGGTCAACAATGGATGGAACCACCTGAAGTTCACTAATGAACTTCTTCATCCAGACCGCCTCTTTTGCGGCATCGCTTGCAGCAATGTATTCAGCCTCCATCGTCGAGTCTGCGACGGTATCCTGTTTGGAACTCCTCCAACATACCGCCCCTCCGTTGAGGATAAACACAAAACCCGAGATAGACTTGCTGTCATCTTTGTCACTCTGGAAGCTTGAATCGGTAAAGGACTCGACCCTGAGGTCTCCATTACCGTAAACCAGGAACATCTCCTTAGTCATTCTCAGGTACTTGAGAATGTTCTTCACTGCCGTCCAGTGGTCCTCATCTGGGTCTGACTGATACCGGCTCACCACGCTCAGCGCGTAAGCTACATCTGGTCTTATACATAGCATCGCATACATTATAGATCCTACCGCCGAAGCGTAGGGTATAGTGCTCATGCGAACCCTCTCCTCGTCAGTCTTAGGAGACATCTTCTTGGAGAGGGTAATTCCGTGCAATGCGGGTATGTTACCGTGCTTGGAATCCTCCATACTAAATCTCTTTAGTACGGTCTCTATGTACCTGGACTACGAAAGTCCCAGTAGTCTCTTGGATCTATCTCTGTAGATCTTGATCTCCAGAATGTACGAGGCATCACCCAAGTCCTTCTTGGAGAACCGTTCTGACAAGAATAGCTTGACCGATTGTAGCATAGGAATGTCATTTCCTATCAAAAGAATGTCGTCCACGTACAAGACTAGGTACACGACAGTTCGTCCTACAATCTTCTTATAAACACAAGGTTCATCTTCGTTCTTGATGAAATCAAATTCCTTGATTGCCTCATCAAAATAGATGTTCCAGCTCCGCGATGCCTGCTTCAATCCATAAATGGATTTAACTAACTTGCACACCTTCCCGCTGCTCCCACTGTCTACGAAACCTTCTGGCTGATCCATGTAAACGCACTCTTCTAAACAGCCGTTTAGAAAAGCCGTTTTAATATCCATTTTCCAGATTTCATAGTCATGGAAGGCAGCAATGGCAAGTAGGATCCGAATGGATATGAGCATAGCCACTGGAGAAAAAGTTTCGTCATAGTCCAAACCATGTCTTTGACGAAAACCTTTTGCAACGAGTAGCTTTATAGGTTTCCACCTACCCATCTACACCAAGTTTCCTTTTGTAGATCCATTTGCATCCAACGGGTTTTACCCCAGGTAGAGCAATATCCAAGGTCCACACTTTATTGGTGTACATAGACTCCATTTCGGATTGCATTGCTTCCGGCCACTTATCAAAGTCCCTACTGATAATGGCCTGCCTGAAACTGGTAGGGTCATCTTCTTCCAAGATTCAATCCTCTCGATCCCCGTCTAAGAGAAAACTGTAGTATCTCTCGGGCGGATGAGAAATCCTACCAGATCTGCGGAGTGACTGAGGTTCGTCTGGGGTTATTGAATCCAGTGGTTCCTCCAAATTTTCAGTTATATTTTGTGGTCGCTGAATTTCTTCCAGTTCTACCGAACTCTCACTAGTTTCTTTTGCAAGAAACTCCCTTTCTAAAAAGGTAGCGTGACGAGATACAAACACCTTCTGTTCCTCAGTGTGGTAGAATAGATATCCTAGTGAATCTTTAGGATATCCCACAAATTTACACAGAACTGATCGTGCCTCTAGCTTGTCCGGTTTCCGTGTTTTCACATAGGCCGGACAACCCCATATCTTAATAAATTTAAGGCATGGCTTCTTACTGCTCCATATTTCATATGGAGTTTTAGGCACAGATTTGGACGGAACTTGATTCAAAAGGTATGCCGATGTCTGAAGCGCATGTCCCCAAAATGAAAGAGTTAACTCGGCATTACTCATCATGGAGCGAACCATATTCAGTAGGGTACGATTCCTCCGCTCCGATACACCGTTGTGCTGTGGTGTATAAGGAGGAGTAAGCTGAGAGAGAATATCATTCTCTTTTAAGTAATCTAGAAATTCCGTGCTTAAGTACTCCCCTCCTCTATCAGACCGGAGGATCTTGATACTTTTACCAGTCTGGTTCTCTACTTCGTTTCTGAATTCCTTGAATTTCTCAAAAGCTTCAGATTTGTGTTTCATCAGATACACATACCCGAACCTAGAGAGATCGTCAGTGAATGTGATGAAGTACGAGAATCCACCCCTTGCATGTATAGACATCGGACCATATACATCACTGTGTATGAGTCCCAAGAGCTCTGCTGCTCTTTCTCCATGTCCGGTGAACGGAGATTTGGTCATCTTTCCTTTGAGACAAGACTGACAAGTTTCATAAGATGAAAACTCGAACATATCCAAGAGTCCATCTTTATGTAACTTACTTAGTCTTTTCTCTCCAATATGACCAAGTCTACAATGCCACAAGTAGGATTCATTCGTATGTGAACTCTTCCTCTTGCGTGTGTTTTGTACATTGAGAACTGTATTCTGATTTAGAACGTAGATACCATTACACAGTGTACCTTCTGCAACCAGTACCTTGTGAAGGTAGATGTTCATGATATTTCTATCAAGAACAAAGTTATATCCATCTTTATCGAGTAAAGAAACTGATATGATGTTGCAAACCATGGAAGGTACATAGTAGCAATCGTTCAAAATCATAGTATTGCCATTTGGCAACACTAGGTGATATTCACCGACGGCTGCAGCATTAACTTGTGCTCCATTCACTACTCTGAGCGACATATCACCAGGTACAACTCTCCTACTTTTTCTCAGTCCCTATAATAAATTACAGATATGAGATCCTGATCCGGTACCAAGTACCCAGGAGGTAGGGCTGACTGTAAAATAGTTCTCAATTACAAGAACACCTGAAGTAGATGCAAAACTATGTTTCTTCTTCAACTGGGTATCCTTGGAATCCATACAATCCTCTTTCCCTTGCTCATACTTATGACTGTTGTCGTAAGTTAGAGCCGAACCAACGTTCCCCAGCCCCGAATAAGAATTCGGATCGGTCAAGCGATACATTTTATTATCTTGATTAGGGCGTGAAATGGTTGCTACCTGGAGAGAGAGAAAAGAAACACTCAGCGTGCGCTCTTGCAAGATTAGATTGGTTCATTGATTTATCTAATCAGGATGGCTCCCACTGTTTCCTCAAATTCTTCTTCAAACCCTAAAAGAAGAACTAGTCAGGATTAATCGCACATCACAATACTTGCTTAACCTTTCAGCCAGGCTAGTGTTGGTACTTCGAGGGAGGTTTTCCAACGATTTCGCGAAGTTCCTTAATTAAATAACCTCTTTTCCCTGGAGGCGTAGCCCCGCTAACACCGTTCTAGACACCTACTTGGTTTATAGCATTGATTGTTAAGTGAAAAAATCTTCCGAGAGTAATGCAACTCATCAGTGGGATCAGGATCCAACTATCATTGTGCGATGACCTAGATGGAATCCACTTTAGTCACCACACTCCAGAAGGTATGCTGAATCTGCAAGTTTCAGTTTCTTTAGAAACTCCCGATGTGGATTTTTGCCCCTAGGACCTAAGTGACCTTGACGAACAATCAACAAATCAAAAGGTCCTAGTCAAGTTCAACCCGTCGTTATCCAGGATTGCATTAGACCCGCCCGCATGATCCTTGACGAATAATCAACAAAATCATGCGACCGTCCTAACCAATCGCATCTATCAGTGCAACAGAGAATTATTACTTAGCTACCGTTCACTGTGCCTTGATGAATAATCAACAAACGCAGCACGAATACTAAGTATTAATTTTCTGAAATGACGGAGGGCTACGGCTGGGTTTTGGCGAAAAACCCGTTAACGTAATGAACTTGATGTAGTTGAAGGAACATGATAGCCTTTTTGAAAATATAGTGGCGAAAAACTCTTGCTAAAGAGGTCACTCCCTGTGAAGGGATCTCGGCTCTTTCCTCGTCGAATGAGGTGCAGGATATTCCAAACTGAATACCTCGATGCAAAGCAAGAATAATCGACTATAGTGAAGTTATTACCCTGACGCAAACTTTTTGTCCAAGGGGTCACTCCCGTTGAAGGGATCTCGGCCCTTGCCTCGTCGACTGAGGTGCTGGGCATTCATAACCGAATACCTCTATGCAAAATAAAAGAGAGCGTCCTTGCAATAACAGCTTTTTGGAAAATTGTTCCAACAATATTCTTTTTAGGTTTGTTTTCTTGCATTAATTTAATGTGTCCCATCAGTTAATCCTACCATTGCAGAAAACAACGAAAATATGACGTACGCTTATGCCATCCGCATTCGCTACGGGGCCCCGTCATTACCCGTTAGGTTACTTAACTAACGACAGAGCGGGGGCTGGACTAGCGCGGATGCAAAACATAAGCAACGCCTAAATAGATATCATATAGATATATACACATTCGTCAGATGCAATGATAGCCATTCCAGATCACAGATGAACACATTGGATATACTAGGAATCCGCATTCCGTACGAGCCTGTAACGAAGAGCGGATTACACGGTCGCGATGAATAGCCAAAACCCCATCCTAGACTCCTACGGGTGCGGCAAACTACCCGCCAAGTACCCGAAGCGAAGCAACCTCCCTCAATACCGTGAGTAGGCCACTCGGCACTTCGAGGTACCCGGTAGTTTGTGCATCCCACCTTGGGTCTATCCTAGGAGCAAAAACAGTAAAAGAAATTATACAATGACGGCTACAATTACATCCCGGTTGTGCGGCCATATAAATAATATTACAACAATTATAAATTACATGAATTGAAAGAAAAGAAAACTCTCATCTCACAACCCCTCCCCCCCGGCTATTCATCCACGACAATCCAATGAATTCATATACACATACCATCAACAATACAGATCACAGATATGTATAACCCCCACTAATCGACGTATAGCGATTAGCAGACGTTCAATACATATATCACATCACAGATATAACCCGTTAGCTAAAGTATTTAGAAGTTCGATCAAAATACGGATTTTAAACCACCCCAAAAACAAGTTTTGCTTTCTGTAAAATCTGGGCAGAAAAAACATATTGTAAAAATCCCAAAACACCCTACTGAACATTCTGCAGGAAAAATTTCCCACGACCGAGTCAACTCGGCCGCGGTTCCGCAGCGCTTGTGGACCATTTTTCTGTTGGATTGCTAGGCACGCGCACAAGGGTCTACGAGGCATCAACCATGCCCGATTAAAATTTTAGCCGTGCCGAACAACCCGAATACGGAACTTTAAACTAGATATTAGGCGAAAAACAACATGCTAAACACTTTAACACTAAGTGAGAGGGATTACAACCTTTGTAGATCCGGTCCTTCACTTCATATGCTCCGTGTAGTGGTCCCTTCGCTGCGATCATCGGGATCCGGACTCTCGAGAGGTTCCACGAAGAGAAAGACGCAACCTTTGCTTCCGATCTTCAATACTAAGATGATCTACCTTGAAGTTTCTTTAACACAAGCTAACACTCATGAAATGATGTGAACACCCTCATCTAAATGGCAAGGGAAGATGAGGATGATGAAGTAGGATTTTTGCTCTCTTTATTTATATTTTTCTCACAATTATTCATCACTTTGGAAAAATCAAGCAAGCTTTTTCATGAAGAGTGAAGGAAGAAGAAGATGAATAATGTTGATTATCCTTTTGTGATGAATAGGAAAAGAATTAATATGATAGATAATGCAACCATGGTGAACTTAACCTTTGTAGAGAATTGACTAGGGTTAGGATTTGGGTTGGGTTAAAGCATGAGTCACACACAAATATCTTTCACAAAACAAAAAGAAAACCTTCTAGAAACATCTAGAAAGTTTAACCCTAATCCAAACCCTAATCATGTTTAAACTCCACTAAACTTGTTGAATTAGTTATCATATCATGTTACAATATTATATATCACATATATAATATTTATCATAACAAAATAAAATAATACAATTAACATATATCGCATATATATCAATGTATTACCCGAGTGAGAAAAAGAATCTTTTAGTGAGCAAATATTAGTTAATGCAATTTAATATATCATATATATTATTATACATTAATTTATCGAATCAACACTTGATCCGACAATCCGGTTATATCGCATATAACCGAATAATATTTATCCGTACCGATTCATCGAATCAACACTTGATCCGATGACCCGGCTGATATCAAATATCGCGAGAATAGAATACGGTATCTCATATCGTATTATCCTCGGTCCCTCACATATCACATATGTGCTCCTACTCTGTTTTGCCTGAGTCAAGAAACCTCTGTGTAGGACTCTAAAGAATCGTCAATACGCCGGCAGTAGGTGATGATCATATCAAACACCCACAAGCTGCAAGCGGTCAGCTAAACGTAACAGCTACCCAGGTATTGAGCGCTCAGAAGATCAACAAGCAAGCCTGTAACTTCTCCTGTGAATCCAAACAGTAACACTCCCGTACAGTCCGGTCTCGTCGTCTGATATGTCGCATATCTCGCCTAGGGGTGGTAAACGTCAGACCCCAGTAGCTCGATAAGTCGTGTCGATATGAGGTCTATAACAGTTCGAGAAACTACTGATAACACTTACCAGTAAATCTCAGCAACCCTGGCCAGGGATTTCCGGTTATAGCCAATCGAACACAGCACAACATCAACTCGCTATACCGGGAGAGACGAATCCCCTCCTATCGCTCATTGCCTCCATGTGATTCGGGACTGTACCCAAAAGCCACCTTTTTGCACGCCCTCTTGGACGTGGTATGATGGAAATCAAAGCACAGTGGGAATCACACAAGACTCTATGACGATCTCGGGTCGACAGACTACTCTGTACCAGTGTCACCGGAGAACTGCCATCTGACGTATGGTATAATACCATCTGGGAGTTCTCGGCGAGTCCGTCCAGTGTACCCAGTCTTCACTGAGCACCCGTACACCATCCTTGATGTCAAACACCGATGGATATGGGATCATCCATCGCCCATCATATGGGTCAAGATGCGTATACGCTAGTCTACTCTGGTGCATCGATGCCCTGTCTCGATACACCCTCGACTAGGAACAGTTATAGGATGTACTCGTCGACTACCGTGGCCCCACTAGTATGATCTCATCATAGTCCCAGTAGTCGAGTACATATCCTAAGGGCTTTATCAACATGTAATATAGAGACAATCAGAGTACATGTTAAGATAAAGTACAACCAGATAGCATACTATCATGTCGAGCAAGAAAGTCCTCCCTATATATGTCCTAGCATCCACTACAATATACATCGTATGTACAGTAATGGCCTCTAGGGCATACATATAACTAAAAATCTCCCACTTGCACTAGGGACATCTATTATGGTATCTCATACCCAACAATTAGCTGCGGTTGAAGTATCTCATACTCAACAATCCCATAAAAGTCTCTACTGGGAAAAAGGCCTTTGTGAGTGGATTCGCGCTGTTGTCCTCTGTGTCTACTCTCCTAACCTCGATCTCCCTGGAGATCAACCATCTCCATGATCAGGTGATACTGCCTAAGATTTATATCTGGATTTCTGATGGGACGGTAGTTCCTTGGCAAAAGCCACAACTCCATTGTCACACAATGGTAGGAACGAAGTTCATCTTATGAACTTATATATATCCAGACTGCCTCTTTTGGTAGCATCCTTGGTAACGATGTATCTTGCCTTTAATCATCTAGTATGTCACGGTATCTAGCTTGGAACTCTTCCAACATACCGTCCCTCCACTGAGGGTATAGACAATCCTGCGACTGACATTCAGTCGTCTTTATCACCCTGGAACCATTCCAGTGATTCTCCTCAGGATCGATTGATACCATCTCACTACAACTAGTGAGTATCCTAACATCCAATTAGATCTATCTCATTGATCCAAAACCTTGGATTTAGTAGGTATCACTTTGATCCTATATGGAGAATCCTTGTGATAAGCGCAGATTGACCGAGCGTAGCATAGGAAACTCTTTCCCTATCAAGAGTATGTCATTCACGTACTCTACGAGGATCACCACCATACTCTCTACTACCTTTTCGTATATACAAGGTTCATCTACCATTTTGATGAAGTCAAACTCTTTGACTACCACATCAAAACAGACATTCCAACTCCGCGATGCCTGTTTTATCATATAAAACATCTTGCACACGTTTCCGCTGCTCCCACTGTCTACGAAGCCCTCTGGCTGTGTACTTATAGACGCTATCTTTTCTAAAACATCACTTAGAAAAGCAGTCATGACACCCAACCACCAGATATCGTAGTCATGGTATGTAGCCGCGGTAAGTAGGATCTGGATGGACTTAAGCATAGATCCTTAGAAAAGGTTTCAACATAATCCATACCTGGTCTATGATGCAAACCTTTAACAAGTCTAGCTTTGAAAGTCTCAACCTTTCCATGTACACCAAGTAATCTTCTCAAGATATACTTACTCCTAATGGGGATTTAACCCTTCAGATAAAGCAACCAAAGTCCATACTTTGTCGGTGTATAAGGATTCCATCTCAGATCGATAAGCATCCAGCCATTCTTACAGAGTCCCACTCCTGATGGCCAGCTCGAAACCAGTTGGGTCATCATCTCATGATGCAATCCTCGCTCCCACTATCATAGAGAAACCGAAGTGTCTCTCAGGTGAGTGAGGAACCCTACTAGATCGGCGGAGAGGCTGAGGTTCGTTGGAAACTATTGAATCCTTTGGTTCTACCAAATCATCAGCTGCATTTTGTATAGCTGGAACATTTCCAGTTCTACATAACAGACCATGCCTCGAGCTTGTCCGGATTTTGCTTTTAGACATAGGCCGGACAACCCCAAATCTTAACAAACTTAAGATATGGGCTCTTCCCATTCCATATACCATATGAAGTGGTAGGTTACTGATTTAATTTGAACCCTATTCAATAGGTATGTAGCTTCTCAAGCGCATAACTCCCAAAAGGAAATAGGAAACTCAGTAGTACTCATCATAGAGCACACCATATCTAATAGGGTGAGTTTGCTCCGCCCCGATATACCATCGTGCTATGGTGTATACGGAGGAGTAATGCTGAGAGAGAATCTCATTCTCCTTTAGAATAGTTCAGGAATTCCGTGCTCAAGTATTCTCCTCCTTGATCTCATCAAAGGACATAATACTTATACCCGTATTTTGGTTCTCTTCTTCTAACTTATATTCTGTGAATATCTCAAAAGCTTCGGACTTGTGTTTCAGCAGGAACATATGTCTGAATCTTGAGAGATTATCAGAGAATGTAATGAAGTACAAAGAACCGATCTTGGCATATGTAGACAGGGGACTTTCATACATCAGCATGTATCAATCCCAAAAGTTCACTAACTCTTTCTCTGTTTCCAACAAACAGAGCTGTGGTCATCTTATCTTTGTGACATGACCGGCAAGTTTCACAAGATGTAAATTCAAACTAATTTAAATATGCATCTATATGTAACTTCAGCCAGTCGGGTCGCATTGATATGACCTAGTCTACAATGCCTCAAGAAGGATTCGTTCATTTCTGAACTCTTCCTCTTGTGTGTGTTCCGTATACTAAGAACTGTAATTTGATTTAGAACGTCAATGCTTTTAGATAACGTGCCTGAACCGATCAACTCTTGATATAGGAAATGTTCAAAACATTATCCAATAATACAAAATTATATCCTTTCTTTACTAATAAAGAGACTGATATGATTTTGTATATCAGGTTCGGTATCTAATAACATTTGTTCAGAATCAATGTATTCTGGTAATACAGGGTGATAGTGACCAACAGACTTGGCTGCAACACTTGCACCGTTTTCTGTCTCATGAAACTTATCACCCGTTCTCAGTTCTTTACCTATCTGTAGCCCATGTAACAGATTACATATGCGGGATCCTGATCCGGTATCACATACACAGGACGTAAAGGATACTGAGAAACAGTTCTCTGTAATGAACACACCCGAAGATGATGCATCAGCATGCACTTTCTTCGTTTGGGCGGCACGGGAAATCTGGTATTCCCCAATTTCCTGCTCTGTCTTATAACTATTATAAGTTGGAGTGGGACCAACGTTCCCCAGCTCAGTATAACAAGCGGGTTCGGTCAATATATCCGTTTTATTATCTTGATTAAGGCGTGATATGGTCGCTACCTGGAGAGAGAGAGAAGAAAACACTCAGCGTATGCTCTTGCAAGATTAGATTGGTTATCAAAATATATCTAATCAGGATGTCTCCCACTGTTTTAGTCAAATCTGTAGGGATCCTAGGCACTCTAGTGAGGTCTCATAAGGCATCGAACATGCCAATTTCAAAAATTCTAGGTGCCGAGAGACCCGACTACGGATCGTTTGCTAGATTTCTAGGCGAAAAGATAACTAGTTAACACTTAACTAATGGGATATCGGAAATACAACCTTTGTAGATCCGGTGCTCCACCTCCATAGCTCCGCAAAGAAGTCGTCTCCGCTGTCCAAAAGGAATCCGGGCTCTAGAGTCGGCTTCGTCGGAGAAAAAGGGAGCTAGGTCGTTGATGTCCATGCCGAAAATGATCTACGTCGAGGCATCGCTAAATCAAGCTCCACCTTCACCAAGCCCTAAAAACTTGTGAAGGAAACACACTCTACTACTTGGCAAGAGGTAGAGGATGAAGAAATAGGAAGTGGGTAGACTTTAGAATTGGATTTCTCACTCTAATTCATCAATCACCATTGATGAGGTTAGCTTTCTTCTTGAAGTGAAGAAGAAGATGATGATGAAAAGTTATGATAAGTTAATTTGTAAAAAGAAATAAATATGAATACTTATCATTAACCAACCATATTTTAGTGTAGAGAATAAATCATGGTTAGAGTGAAGGGTTAGGGTTAAGCATCAAGACAAAATGGTGACTTAGTCAAAGTATCATGAAGCTTCATAATGCATCCAAAGAAAGCCACCATTTAATCTTTATGCAAATCATTTTCCAAAAAGAATAAATAGATAAATAATTGAATAAGGAAATAGTAAACCCTAACCATTTCATTAACCAAGGTTTAATTCTTTACACTTAACCAAAAAGCATGTATCATCAAACATGATACAAGCAAGTGCACAAAATCATATCGCATATGTAATGCGCACATCCGAGTGAGAAAATCCATTTAAAGTGAACCGATACTAGTTAACGCAAAGTAATATATCAAATATATAATTATGCATTAAATCATTAAATCAACACTTGATTCAATGATCCGGTCATGTCGCACACAACCGACTAGTATTCAATGTATCGGCTTATCGATTCAACGGTTGAATCGATAACTAGGTTATATCGCATACAACCATCCGACACATTGATCGCGAGAATGAAATGTGGTATCACATACACGCATTATTCTCGGTCCCGCACATATCTCATATGCGCTCCTATTTCGTTTCGCTTGAGCCAGGAAACCTCTGTGTAGGACTCTAAAGACTCGTCAATACGCCGGCAGCAGATGATGATCATATCAAGCATCCACAAGCCGCAAGCGGTCTGCTAAACGTAACGGCCACCCGGGTATTGAGCGATCAGAATATCGACGAGCAAGCCCGCTCACGCTCCTGTGAATCCAACCAGTAACACTACCGTACAGTCCGGTCTGATCGTCTGATATGTCGCATATCTTGCCTAGGGGTGGTAAACGTCAGACCCCAATAGCTCGATAAGTCGTGTCGATATGAGGCTCATAACGGGTCGAGAAACTACTGGTAACACTTACCAGCAATTCTCTGATCAGCCCTGGCCAGGGACTTCCTGTTATAGCCAATCGAACACAGTGCAACATCAACTCCCTATACCGGGAGAGACGAATCCCCTCCTATCGCTCATTGCCTCCATGTGACTCGGGACTGTACCCAAAAACCACCGTTTTGCATGCCCTCTTGGACGTGGTAAGATGGAAATCAAAGCACAGTGGGAACCACACAAGACTCTATGACGATCTCGGGTCAACAGACTACTCTGTACCAGTGTCACCAGAGAACTGCCATCTGACGTAAGGTATAATACCATCTAGGAGTTCTCGGCGAGTCCGTCCAGTGTACCCAGTCTCTACTGAGCACCCGTATATCTCCTCTGATGTCAAACACCAATGGATATGGGATCATCCATCGCCCATCTGTATGGGTCGAGAAGGTACACGCTAGTCTACTCTGGTATATCGATGCCCCGTCTCGATATACCCACGACTAGGGACTTTCAAGGATGTACTTATGGACTACCATGTCCCCACTAGTATGATCCTCATCATAGTCCAGGTAGTCAAGTACACATCCTAAGGGCTTTACCAACATATAACAGAGAGACAATCAGTGTACACGTTAAGGTAAAGGGTAACCAGATAGCATACTATCATGTCGAGCAAGAAAGTCCTCCCTATATATGTCCCAGCATCCACTACAATATACATCCAATGTACAGTAATGGCCTCTAGGGCATACATATAACTAACAAAATCTTCCTTCAAACCCTAAAAGGAAAGACTAGCCGGGATTAATTACACGCTACAAGTTCGCCAATCTTTCAGCCAGGCCAGTGTCGGTACTTTGAGGGAGGTCCCCCGTGCTTTCGAACGAACCTAATTAAAGTAAACCTCGTTTTCCCAGAGGCGTAACCCCGTTAACACCTTTCTAGACACCTACTTGATCGGCTAATTGTAATGTGTAAAACTCTCCCAGGAGTAACTCTTACTCGCAGCGGGTATCGGGATCCAACTATCTTATAGAAGGTATGCAATCTCATTGCAAATTTCAACACTTGAAATTCCCAATAATATTTTACCCCTAGCGTCCCATGACCTTGACGCAGGCCAACAAACCACAGTACGCTAGTCAAGTTCAACCCGTTATTTCTTGATTGAATTAAACCCATCCGCACAACCCTTGACGCAGGCCAACAAAGTCGCACGACTACCCTAACTCAATCTGCATCATATGCATAAGCAGATAAATACTAGTTAGCTACCGCACACTACGCCTTGATGCAGGCCAACAAACGTAGCACGAATACTATGAAGTACTTATCTGAAATGACGGAGGGCTACGACGGGTTTTCAGAAAACCCTTTGCGTAATGAACATGATATCGTTGTAGAATCGAGTGATTTTAAATGGAGTGTTTTTGAGGCTTTTCTAGTTTTGCTAAAGGGGTCACTCCCGGTGAAGGGATCATCGGCCCTTTCCTCATCGAATAAGGTGCAGGATATATCATATATATCACTGTGCAAAGCAGAAACTATAGAAGCAATCAAAAGACAAACCGAGTTTGTAGCATCTGTCAGTTATTGCTAAAGGAGTCACTCCCGGCGAAGGGATCTCGGTCCTTTCCTTATCGAATAAGGTGCTGGATGTTCTACAAGGAACACCGCTATGCAAAGCAAGAACTGTAGCTACCAGTTTTTAAACAAGTTTCTACAACATCTTAGGTTTCTTTTATTTCATTAATCTCATTAATGAAGTCCCATTTTAATTATGCTTCGCAAGCATCCCCTTTTAAAACGAAATCTGCAATATAACATATATCTCATATATATAATATAAACATTCGTCACAGGCAGTAATATGATCTCATCACAGAACATTGCAGCAGAAGAAACATATATGAAATATTGGATATACTAGGACGTCCGTATTTTCAATACGAGCCTGTATAAAACACGGATTCCACGGTCGCGATGAATAGCCAAACCCACATCCCTAGACCCCTACGAGAGCGGCAAGTAACACTGCCAATTCTAGGGTTAGGAGACCCGGTCTCGACTCCTCGAGATGGTCCCCCACTGGACCCTAGAACCCGGTTACTTGTGCTCCCCGCCTTGGGTCTACCTAATGCGGAAAAGTAAATAATATACAACGGTGACATCTTCCGCTACCTGGAAGTGCCCCAATAAAAGAATATTACATACAAATGAATTTTACATGAATGAAAAAGAAAAAACTCTCATCTCACATAAAGCCCCCGGCTATTCAAAAGCGACGATCCAATACAACATATCACAGCAACACATAATATCTCATATCATCAACGTAAGCAAGTATGCGTATCCCGATTGTCGTTGATGTATAGCTACGAAGCCGGCGATACACCACATACTACGCTTACGGTCACAGAAAAGAAAGTGTAAAACTACAACAGTTGGAATCCGCAACCTCTTTAGACATCGCATGCCTAACCAAATGAATTCCTTAGACATCACATGCCTAACAATTATAAACCCCGCATTTTAGTCTCATTGTCGAAAACTCTTTTCAATATCAAGTCGGGCAATTCAACAAGATTCCCGGCGTCCTGATCGAATGCTCGTCGCAAACTTTAGTAGACGGCCGCACCCCCGATACCGTCGACGAAGTGCACCAAGGCGGAACACCACTGCCGCGAGCACCCGAACGGATGCTTTCGGCGACGGGGTTCTCCTACAGTCACTTGGTCGGGGCTAAGAGGTGTAGCTGTCTATTAAGTTTACCCGGCGAGTATCCGCGTACGCTACGTGATTGCGACGGACTTTTGATCACATCAAAATTCCGTAGCAACCGATCAACTGAGACTAAACTGCTATGTTTATAATATTCAAATCAGTTATCTCATAACTACCTGTGGATTCCAAATATTGTATCACATTCCAGATAAATAGAAAAAATTAAACTTTCCGATCGAATCATCAAGCACCCAAGATTTCCCCAATATATCTCAACACTTGAAATCAGTTTAAAAATATCCATCACATGCCACAGTACCAATGGTCCAGCCGTAGAAGGGTCAAGCCAACGCCTCACATGTGGCACGCCGTACTGTCCCAAACCCTAAGGTTCAAAAGGCAGTTCAAGACGGTCACATAATCGAGTTAAGGTTTGTTGTCTTCTAGAGGGTCCACTGAGTTACTTGCATGACTTAGAACATTCTTAAACACGAGAAAAAATCCAACTTTTGAAAAAATTTCCGACAGGGGAAAAAGTGAGTTATTGATATCCGTTCGAACTTTTTAACAGTTTCTAAAAGTTATCCGGAAAACCACATAGACAAAATCTGATACTCCGATCGAAACACCGAATCCCCAAAACAACCCCAGAAAACTCAACTCTTGAATAAATATTAAAAATTCCCAGAAAATCCAGCATAATAAAATAGAAGTTACTGTGCAAACAGGGAATGATGACGTCATCAATGTGCCGCGGAACCGCCGCAGAAGGCATGCTTATGCCGCGGTTCCGCCGTACTTTTTACTGTTCATTGAAAACTTTTTGCACCGTAATTCTTAGAATTCCCTGCTGAATTTTTTAAGCATTTTTAATGTGGAAAAATCCCAGTTTTTAGAAAATTTCCAGAGAGCATGTTTCGGGTTAGGTTTTTGGTTCGATCGGACTTCAAACTCCGTCTAGATTTCGCCTAAAGCTCTAGCTTGGCTCTGATACCACTGTTGGGTTGCTAGGCACGCGTACAAGGGTCTACGAGGCATCAACCATGCCCGATTAAAATTTTAGCCGTGCCGAACAACCCGAATACGGAACTTTAAACTAGAGATTAGGCGAAAAACAACATGCTAAACACTTTAACACTAAGTGAGAGGGATTACAATCTTTGTAGATCCGGTCCTTCACTTCATATGCTCCGTGTTGTGGTCCCTTCGCTGCGATCATCGGGATCCGGACTCTCGAGAGGTTCCACGAAGAGAAAGATGTAACCTTTGCTTCCGATCTTCGATACTAAGATGATCTACCTTGAAGTTTCTTTAACACAAGCTAACACTCATGAAATGATGTGAACACCCTCATCTAAATGGCAAGGGAAGATGAGGATGATGAAGTAGGATTTTTGCTCTCTTTATTTATATTTTTCTCACAATTATTCATCACTTTGGAAAAATCAAGCAAGCTTTTTCATGAAGAGTGAAGGAAGAAGAAGATGAATAATGTTGATTATCCTTTTGTGATGAATAGGAAAAGAATTAATATGATAGATAATGCAACCATGGTGAACTTAACCTTTGTAGAGAATTGACTAGGGTTAGGGTTTGGGTTGGGTTAAAGCATGAGTCACACACAAATATCTTTCACAAAACAAAAAGAAAACCTTCTTGAAACATCTAGAAAGTTTAACCCTAATCCAAACCCTAATCATGTTTAAACTCCACTAAACTTGTTGCATTAGTTATCATATCATGTTACAATATTATATATCACATATATAATATTTATCGTAACAAAATAAAATAATACAATTAACATATATCGCATATATATATCAATGTATTACCCGAGTGAGAAAAAGAATCTTTTAGTGAGCAGATATTAGTTAATGCAATTTAATATATCATATATATTATTATACATTAATTTATCGAATCAACACTTGATCCGACAATCCAGTTATATCGCATATAACCGACTAATATTTATCCGTACCGATTCATCGAATCAACACTTGATCCGATGACCCGGCTGATATCAAATATCGCGAGAATAGAATACGGTATCTCATATCGTATTATCCTCGGTCCCGCACATATCACATATGTGCTCCTACTTCGTTTTGCCTGAGTCAAGAAACCTCTGTGTAGGACTCTAAAGAATCGTCAATACGCCGGCAGTAGGTGATGATCATATCAAACACCCACAAGCTGCAAGCGGTCAGCTAAACGTAACAGCTACCCAGGTATTGAGCGCTCAGAAGATCAACAAGCAAGCCTGTAACTTCTCCTGTGAATCCAAACAGTAACACTCCCGTACAGTCCGGTCTCGTCGTCTGATATGTCGCATATCTCGTCTAGGGGTGGTAAACGTCAGACCCCAGTAGCTCGATAAGTCGTGTCGATATGAGGTCTATAACAGTTCGAGAAACTACTGATAACACTTACCAGTAAATCTCAGCAACCCTGGCCAGGGATTTCCGGTTATAGACAATCGAACACAGCACAACATCAACTCCCTATACCGGGAGAAACAATCCCCTCCTATCGCTCATTGCCTCCATGTGATTCGGGACTGTACCCAAAAGCCACCTTTTTGCACGCCCTCTTGGACGTGGTATGATGGAAATTAAAGCACAGTGGGAATCACACAAGACTCTATGACGATGTCAGGTCGACAGACTACTCTGTACCAGTGTCACCGGAGAACTGACATCTGACGTATGGTATAATACCATCTGGGAGTTCTCGGCGAGTCCGTCCAGTGTACCAAGTCTTCACTGAGCACCCGTACACCATCTTTGATGTCAAACACCGATGGATATGGGATCATCCATCGCCCATCATATGGGTCAAGATGCGTATACGCTAGTCTACTCCGGTTCATCGATGCCCTGTCTCGATACACCCTCAACTAGGAACAGTTATAGGATGTACTCGTCGACTACCGTGGCCCCACTAGTATGATCTCATCATAGTCCCAGTAGTCGAGTACATATCCTAAGGGCTTTAACAACATGTAATATAGAGACAATCAGAGTACATGTTAAGATAAAGTACAACCAGATAGCAAACTATCATGTCGAGCAAGAAAGTCCTCCCTATATATGTCCTAGCATCCACTACAATATACATCGTATGTACAGTAATGGCCTCTAGGGCATACATATAACTAACATTTTCTTGCTTGTTCTTAAAAAACCCTGAGCCGATTTTTAGTACAAGATTTATTATTTTTTCAACAGAAAATAAAATCGGCAGAAAGTTGATATCTCGGGCATGTTTTGTGATTTTTTCTCCGATCGAACTTCTAGTTACTTTGCTAATATGTTAGATAGTGTTTAACTAGGCTCTGATACCAATGTTAGGTCCATGTTACCCACCCCGGTCCTTTCGGGGAGGCGGAATAGGTAAAACGAAAAATTTTCCCTAGCTAGTAACATGGACCGTTTCATGAAGGATCGTTGCTAAACAAAAACTAACAAAATTCTACAAGTTCTAACTACTATGTAGAATGGTTATACCTTGGTCTTGAACTCCTTCTCTTCTTGATGTGGTTCTTCCTCTTTCTTGCACCTCGTAGTCGCTTGAACGGATCCTCCTTGTCGTCTCCTCTTTTCCATAGATGGATCCACCCGAGGGTCTCGAAATTGGGCTCCGATCTCAACCTAGAGATGACTAAGGTGTTTGGTTTGCCAAACCTAATACCTTAGATTGAGTAGAGAAGAGTGGTGGTGGTTTTATCTCAAAGGTTCATGATTTCCAACTCATGGAACACTTGAACCTTGAGAGAGGAAGAGGAAGAGGGAGAGCTTTTCTTTCTAGGAGAGAGAAAGAGAATGATACAATGAGCTCTCAAAATCCAACCCTTCTCACAAAAATGAGAATAATGATAATAATAATAATAATTAAGTATATGGTGATGGTTAGTTTCAATGACCATTATCATTTCACGCTATCATGGCTTTTTGCAATCAACAAGCAAGCAAAAGTCATACCCATGAAATGATAGCCATGAAATGATGATGGTCAACAAGTCCAAAATGGTCAACCGGTCAACAAAGACAACAAGTCAACAAAAGTCAAACTTTCAACTCAACCATGGCACAATAATACTTAATTAATATTATCAATCATATATCATATTCTCATTAGGGTTTAAAGAAAAGTCAACGGTCAACAAGTCAACCAAAGCCAAATGGTCAACAACCCTAATGAGAATCCTCTGCCTCTGTCTCTGCCTCTGTCAACTGTGCATACACACCCGCATCCGTGCTCCAAGGAACACGAATACACTGAGACAAAACCAATCCCAAAATAGTTACTAGGATCCGGCTTAAGCCAAAGCCCGCT
The DNA here is from genome assembly GCA_030015575.1 of Agapanthus africanus. NCBI lineage: Eukaryota > Viridiplantae > Streptophyta > Magnoliopsida > Asparagales > Amaryllidaceae > Agapanthus > Agapanthus africanus. The sequence continues at coordinate 227,508,179 of JASDDO010000008.1, forward strand.
AGTAACTACTGTCCGGACACCAAACGTGCACAAGTGCGCGGATGTGAACGAACCCCATCGCAAAACCATGCAACCTCTACTCTGTTTTGCCCAAAGGCGAATAACCCTCTGTGTGGGACTCTAAAGGCTCGACACTACGCTGGCAGTGGGTTTAACCACAGGCCGCAAGCGGTACTAGCTGTACGTAACGGTCCCCAGGTAGATGCCGATAAGAAGACTGACGAGGTGAACCCATCGAACTCCTACTGAGCCTGAATGTGACAATCTCCATACAGTCTGGTCCGTTCGTCTGAGAATATCGCATGGCGGGCCTAGGGGGCGATAAACGTCAGTCCCCTAATAGCGGTACAAGTCGTGTCGGAGTGTAGCCCAAAACACTCTGAGAATCTACTGGAAAACTTACCAGCAATTCTCGCTTGCCCTGGCCAGGGACTTTGTGTAATGGCTCTCCTAGACACAGCGCGATATCAACCCCCAATACCGGGAGAGACGAATCATGTCTAACCGTCACTGCCTCCAAGTGCTTCGGGACTGCACCCAGCTACTACCTGTTTGCACGACTCAGTAGAGCTGTGGTAAGGTAGTAATCTAAGAACAGTGGGAACACACTCGAGGCGAAGTGACAGTGTCAAGTCAGCGGACTAAGCTGTACTCATGTCACCTGGGAACTGTTAACTGACGATAGGTATAATACCAACCAACAGTTCCCGACGAGTCCTGTCCAGTGTACTCGTAACCTAACGAGCACCTGCATACTATCTCCAGTACGACGTACTGATGGCTGTGGGACAGACCATCTCCCCTGCTGGGAAGAGAAGCGTATGCACCAGTCTACTCTGGAGAATCAATGCTCTGTCTCGATAATCCAACGACTAGGGACCAAAATAAGGATGTGCTTATAGACTACCCAGCCCCCACTAGTGTGATCGCCATCACAACGCCGGTAGTCAAGCAAAAATCCTAAGGGCTCTACCAATATGTTTTTAGCGATATGTTAAAAGAAGCATATACACATATTAAGATAGAAACAAACCAAGTAGCATACTACTATATCGAGCAAGACTATCGTAAAACCATATATATATCCCAAGCCTCCAAAATGTATTATGCAAACCAGTACTATACAATAATGGCCTCTAGGGCATACATATCTAACAGTGCTATTGCTCCGCCCCGATACACCTACGTGTTATGGTGTATACGGAGGAGTAATGCTGAGAGAGAATCTCATTCTCCTTTAGAATAATCCATGAATTCTGTGCTCAAGTATTCTCCTCCTTGATCTCATCAAAGGACACAATACTTATACCCGTTTTTGGTTCTCTACTTCTAACTTATATTCTGTGAATATCTCAAAAGGTTCAGACTTATGTTTCAACAGGAACATATGTCCGAATCTTGAGAGATAAACAGTGAATGTAATGAAGTATAAAGAACCAGTCCTGACATGTGTAGACAGGGGACCTCATACATCAACATGTATCAATCCCAAGAGTTCACTAACTCTTTCTCTGTTTCCAATAAACGGAGCTGTGGTCATCTTATCTTTGTGACATGACCGGCAAGTTTTACAAGATGTAAATTCAAACAAATTTAAATATGCATCTTAGTGTAACTTCAGCTAGTCGGGTCGTATTGATATGACCTAGTCCACAATGCCTCAAGAAGGATTCGTTCATTTCTGAACTCTTCCTCTTGTGTGTATTCTGTACATTAAGAACTGTGATTTGATTTAGAACGTCTATGCTTTTAGATAACGTGCCTGAACCGATCAACACTTGATATAGGAAATGTTCAAAACATTATCCAACAATACAAAATTATATCCTTTCTTTACAAATAAAGAGACTGATATGATGTTGTATATCAGGTTCGGTATCTAATAACATTCGTTCAGAATCAATGTATTCTGGTAATAAAGGGTGATAACTACCAACAGACTTGGCTGCAACACTTGCACCGTTTCTATCTCATGAAATTTATCACCCGTTCTCAGTTCTCTGCCTATCTGTAGCCCATGTAACAAATTACATTTACGGGATCCAGATCCGGTATCTCATACCCAGGACGTAAAGAATACTAAGAAACAGTTCTGTTTAATGAACACACCCGAAGAAGATGCATCAACATGCACTTTCTTCGTTTGGGCGGCACGGGAATTCTGGTAATCCCCTATTTCCTGCTCTGTCTTATAACAATTATAAGTTGGAGCGGGACCAACGTTCCCTAGCGCAGTATAACAAGCGGGTTCGGTCAATACATCTGTATTATTATATTGATTAAGGCGTGATATAGTCGCAACCAGGAGAGAGAGAGAAGAAAACACTCAGCGTGCGCTTTTACAAGATTAGATTGGTTATTAATTTATCTAATCGAGATGTCTCCCACTGTTTTAGTCAAATCTTCCTTCAAACCCTAAAAGGAAAGACTAGCCGGGATTAATTACACCCTACAAGTTCGCCAATCTTTCAGCCAGACCAGTGCCGGTACTTTGAGGGAGGTTCCCCGTGCTTTCGCACGGACCTAATTAAAGTAAATCTCGTTTTCCCAGGGGCGTAACCCCGTTAACACCTTTCTAGACACCTACTTGATCGACTAATTGTAATGTGTAAAACTCTCCCAGGAGTAACTCTTACTCGCGGCGAGTATCGGGATCCAACTATCCCATAGAAGGTATGCAATCTCATTGTAAATTTCAACACTTGTTTCCCGATAATATTTTGCCCCGAGCGATCTATGACCTTAACAAGGTCAACCAACCATAGACCGCAAGTCAAGTTCAACCCGTCATTTCCTGATCTGAATTAAACCCAGCCGCACGGCCCTTGACAAGGTCAACAAAGTCGTACGACTACCCTAATCCAATCTCATCATATGCTTATACAGATAAGCAGTAATCAGCTACCGTACACTACGCCTTGACAAGGTCAACAAGCGCAGCATGAATACTAACTATTACTTATCTGAAATGATGGAGGGCTACGACAGGTTTTTAATAAAACCCTTTGCGTAATGAACTTGATATAGTTGTAGAATCGAGTGATTTTAAATGGAGTGTTTTTTAGGCTTTTCTAGTTTCGCTAAAGAGGTCACTCCCGGTGAAGGGATCGTCGGCTCTTTCCTCATTGAATAAGGTGCAGGATATTTCACAAATACCACTATGCAAGCAAAAACTATAGAAGCAATCAAAAGACAAACCGGGTTTGTAGCATCTGCTAGTTTCGCTAAAGAGGTCACTCCCGGTGAAGGGATCTCGGCTCTTTCCTCATTGAATAAGGTGCAGGATATTTCACAAATACCACTATGCAAGCAAAAACTATAGAAGCAATCAAAAGACAAACCGAGTTTGTAGCATCTGCTAGTTTCGCTAAAGAGGTCACTCCCGGTGAAGGGATCTCGGCTCTTTCCTTATCGAATAAGGTGCTGGATGTTTTACAAGGAACACCGCTATGCAAAGCAAGAACTAGAGCTACCAGTTTTTAAACAAGTGTCTACAACATCTTTAGGTTTCTTTTAGTTTCATTAATCTCATTAATGGAGTCCCATTTTATTATGCTTCACAAGCATCACATTTGAAACGAAATCTGCAATATAACATATATCTCATATATATAATACAAACATTCGTCTCAAGCAGTAATATGATCTCATCACAGAACATTGCAGCAGAAGAACATATATGAAATATTGGATATACTAGGACGTCCGTGTTTTTAATACGAGCCTTTATAAAACGCGGATTCCACGGTCGCGATGAATAGCCAAACCCACATCCCTAGACCCCTACGAGAGCGGCAAGCAACACTGCCAATTCTAGGGTTAGGAGACCCTGTCTCGAATCCTCGAGATGGTCTCCCACTAGACCCTAGAACCCGGTTACTTGTGCTCCCCGCCTTGGGTCCACCTAATGCGGAAAAGTAAATAATATACAATGGTGACATCATCCTCAGCCCGGAAGTGCCCCAATAAAAAAATATTACATACAAATGAATTTTACATGAATGAAAAAGAAAAACTCTCATCTCACATAAAACCCCCGGCTATTCAAAACGCGATGATCCAATATAACATTTCATAGCAACACATAACATCTCATATCATCAACGTAAGCAAGTATGCGTATCCCGATTGTCGTTGATGTATAGCAACGAAGCCGGCGATACACCACATACTACGCTTACGGTCACAGAAAAGAAAGTGTAAAACTACAACATTTGGAATCCACAATCTCTTTAGACATCGTAAATCCGAAATATCACATACTTCGCATTTCATGCCTAACTATATGAATTCCACATATTATATCACATTCCAGATAAATAGACAGTATTAAACTTTCCGATCGAATAATCAAACACCCAAGTTTTCCTAAATATTTCTCAACACTTGAAATTAGTTTAAAAACATCCATCACATGCCACAGTACCAATGGTCCAGCCGTAGAAGGGTCAAGCCAACCCCTCACATGTGGCACGCCGTACTGCCCCAAACCCTAAGTTTTAGAGGCGGTTCAAGACGGTCACATAATCGAGTAAAGGTTTGTTGTCTTCTAGAGGGTCCACCGCGTTACTTGCACGACTTAGAACGTTCTTAAACTACGGAAAAATCCAACACTTGGAAATTTTCCGGCAGGGGAAAAAGTGAGTTATTGATATCCGTTCGAACTTTTTAACACGTTCTAAAAATTACCCGGACTAAACTAAACGAAGTTATATTATCCGATCGAATCAACGAGTCCCCAATACAACCCAGAAAACTCAACACTTGAGTATAAATTAAAAATTCCCAGAAACATGCGACAGTTCCAACGGATGTTACTGTACAAAAATGAATCCATAATCCTACTGTAGCGCCGCGGAACCGCCGCGAAAGCCATGGTACGGCCGCGGTTCCGCGGCGCTTTAAGCGCATTAACGGCTCGTTTTTTACAGTAATTCCTAAAATACCCTGCTGAATTTTTTGAGTATTTTTAATACAGAAAAATCAACAGTTTGAAAAATTATCCAGAGAAGGGTGTAAACGGGTGTTTCGGAGTTCGATCGGACTTTAAATTTCGTTTAGACTTCGCCTGAAGCTCTAGCTTGGCTCTGATACCACTGTAGGGATGCTAGGCACACGTGCAAGGGTCTACGAAGCATCAACCATGCCCGATTTAAAACTTAGCCGTGCCGAACAACCCTAACCAAGATCTTTAAACTAGATATTAGGCAAAACAAAGCATGTTAAACACTTTAACACTAAGTGAGAGGGATTAAAACCTTTGTAGATCCGGTCCTTCACTTCTAAAGCTCCGTGTTGAGGTCCCTTCGCTGCGATCATCGTGCATCCAGACTCAAGAGAGGCTCCATGAAGAGAAAGATGCAAGCTTGCTTCCGATCTTCGATAACAAAGATGATCTACCTTGAAGTTTCATTAACACAAGCTAACACTCACTAAATGAAGTGAACACTCTCATCTAAAGGGCAAGGGTAGATGAGGATGATGAAGTAGGATTTTATGCTCTCATTTTTTTCTTATTCTCGCTCAAAATCATCACTTAGGAAAAACCTAGTAAGCTTTTCCATGAAGAAAGAATGAAGAAGAAGATGAATAATGATTAGAATCCTTTTGTGATGAATAATGAAAAGATAATAATAATGAATAATGCAACCATGGTTAACTAAACCTTTGTAGAAATTTAACTAGGGTTAGGGTTTGGGTTGGGTTAAGAATGAGTCACACATAAATATCAACATAATATCTTAACTCAAGAGAAAAGAAAAACCTTCTAGAAGGTTCATGAATGAACTAACTCAAATCAAACCCTAATCTTGTTTAATCTCCACTGAACATGTTGCATTAGTAATCATATCATGTTACAATATTATATATCACATATATAATATTTATTGTAACAAAATAAAATAATACAATTAACATATATCGCATATATATCAATGTATTACCCGAGTGAGAAAAAGAATCTTTTAGTGAGCTAATCTTAGTTAATGTAATTTAATATATCATATATATTATTATACATTAAATTATCGAATCAACACTTGATCCGACAATCTGGCTATATCGCATATAACCGACTAATATATCATTTACCGATTCATCGAATCAACACTTGATCCGATGACCCGGCTGATATCAAATATCGCGAGAATAGAATACGGTATCATATATCGCATTATCCTCGGTCCTGCACATATCGCATATGTACCCCTACTCCGTTTTTCCTGAGTCAAGAAACCTCTGTGTAGGACTCTATAGAATCGTCAATACGCCGGCAGTAGGTGATGATCATATCAAACACCCATAAGCTGCAAGCGATCAGCTAAACGTAACAGCTACCCAGGTATTGAGCGCTCAGAAGATCAACAAGCAAGCATGTACATTCTCCTGTGAATCCAATCAGTAACACTCCCGTACAGTCCGGTCTCGTCGTCTGATATGTCGCATATCTCGCCTAGGGGTGGTATACGTCATACCCCAGTATCTTGATAAGTCATGTCGATATGAGGTCTATAACAGTTCGAGAAACTACTGATAATAATTACCAGTAAATCTCAGCAACCCTGGCCAGGGATTCCCAGTTATAGCCAATCAAACACAGCACAACATCAACTCCCTATACCGGGAAAGACGAATCCCCTCCTATCGCTCATTGCCTCCATGTGATTCGGGACTATACCCAAAAGCCACCTTTTTGCACGCCCTCTTGGACGTGGTATAATGGAAATCAAAGCACAGTGGGAATCACACAAGACTCTATGACGATCTCGGGTCAACAGACTACTCTGTACCAGTGTCACCGGAGAACTGCCATCTGACGTGAGGTATAATACCATCTGGGAGTTCTCGGCGAGTCCGTCCAGTGTACCCAGTCTCCACTGAGCACCCGTACACCATCCTTGATGTCAAACACCGATGGATATGGGATCATCCATCGCCCATCATATGGGTCAAGATACGTATACGCTAGTCTGCTCTGGAGTATCGATGCCCTGTCTCGGTACTCCCACGACTAGGAACAGTTATAGGATGTACTCACCGACTACCGTGGCCCCACTAGTATGATCTCATCATAGTCCCAGTAGTCGAGTACATATCCTAAGGGCTTTATCAACATGTAACATAGAGACAATCAGAGTACATGTTAAGATAAAGTACAACCAGATAGCATACTATCATATCGAGCAAGAAAGTCCTCCCTATATATGTCCAAGCATCCATTACAATATACATCGTATGCACAGTAATGGCCTCTAGGGCATACATATAACTAACAACTCCCTCTCTCTCTCACTCTCTCACATGTCTCATGCCTACATGTTTCCTTATCCTCCCTATTTTCTTTTTCTTTTCTTTTCTTTTCTTTTCTTTTCTACTCTTATCTTTTGAAAAAAAAAATGCAATCATGAAACAAAAACGAAAAGTTAACATGCACTTAATATGGCATGCACACTAATCATGGTTAGCAAAATAAACTAGGTTTAATGTATAATTAGGGAAAACACTAATTAAATTCAACATTAACTTGTATGGAAATACTTATATACTAATTTATGAAAAACACAATTAAATAAATGCTTCCATATATAATAATTCATTTTGAATTTCCAATTATTTTCCAAAAATATTGGTATATAATTATGCCAATCTACGAAAACTCAAATTCATACTCGTATAATATACGTAAAATTTATTATTTTATTATTTAAATTCTAAAATTGTATTTTCCATTTCTGAAATATTACAGCCAGCGATCATCCTCGACTGAAAAACTTTCTCCAAATTCATTTGTAACTATACAAGATGGTCTTTCATGCAATATGGATCTCTGTATCGGATACAGGGTGTTCTAGAGGAAGCAAAGGGGGAAGTGGGAAGGTAAGGACATATGAGACTATGTCGTGAAATAGGGCAATCATGATATTCCAAAGACATAGATTGTAAAAATATTCGGTTAACTTGGTTTACGAGTTTTTAGTTTAAGGTCAGTCGTAGTTCGCTGCCAGAGAGAGAAAAGAAACACTCGCCGTGCACTCTATCAAGATTAGATTGGTATATTTATCTAATCAGAATGGCTCCCACTATTCCGTCAAATCCTCCTCCAAACCCTAAAAGGAAAATTAGCCAGGATCATATCCCGAGAGTAACTATTACTCACAGTGGGAGTTGGGATCCAACCTATCATGGCGTAGTAATCTTGACGAATAATCAACAAATCACCGCACTCTATAGAAGATATGCAATCTTATTACAAGTTTCAACACTTAAAACTCTCGATATTATTTTTTACCCCTACGGCCCTAGGACCTTGACGAATGATCAACAAATCAAAGAGTCCTACTCAAGTTCAACCCATCATTTCTTGATTAGTCTATACCCACTCGGATAGCCCTTGACGAATGATCAACAAATCCATGAAGGGTTACCCTAGCGCCCCGGCCAACTTCCGTGGCCAAATGCGGAACAAAAATTTCAAAACGAACGAAAACTTGGCGCTAGACTAAACCCTAACCAGATCTTTAACCATAAACCTAGTTTAGCTAAATGAGTTCTATCTACTGTGAAAGATGGTATACCAAAAGAATCGAGTCCTTCGGTCTTCGTTCATCATCCTTAGCTCCTTGCATCCACCTTGAACATGCTTGAACTCCAACTCTGGCTCCATCGGTCCTCCGGGATCGAGCATGTTCTCCGGCCTCCTTTTGTTGTATATGATCCACCCGGGGAGTATGATCCATGGCTCTAGCTCCTAACTATGTAACTAAAGGAGCAACTAGAGAACTTGGTTTGCTAAACCAAGTAGTCTAGAATGTATTGAAGGGTGTCTAAGTGTTTAGCTATCTCTTTCTTGCCTCTTCACTTGATTCTCAACACATGAGAAGGTAGTGAAAATGAAGAAGATGAAGGTGGAGAAAGATAGAGAGGAAAGAGGAGAGCAAGAGCAAAAGAGAGCTCAAGAAAAATAATGAAGCATCTCATGAAAGAGAAAATACACACATAGGTTTTTTGTATGATTTCTTTCATTAAACAATTAGCAACCATGCTTCAATAGTAACTACAAAATGAATTATAAATTCATTTGACTACTATTGAAGCATGGTCACTACCTTTCCTCCCTTACCTCTCACTTTACACCTCATTTCCATTTATGAAATAAATGGAAAATCCAAAATGAGGTGGACACCTTCTAAAAGGAAAACTGTAATAAATACGGATTTCCGTCTACTGTACATACATACCGGCAATCAGATAAAAATCCGAACGCCCAAGGAGATAGAATAACACGAAGAACGTAATACTAGAATATATATACCGAGATACATATATGTAAATTATTAAATCAATACCTGATTTAATAATCCGGCTCAAACCCGAGCAGGCTAGTATTACAAACTGTCCGATCGAAAGTCCGAGTACAAAGGACATCGATTGATCGAACCCTGCATGTTAGTATATATGCCCTAGAGGCCATTACTGTATCATACTAGTTTGTATATTACTTAATGGAAGCTTGGGATATTCACAGTTGTATAGACAATCTTGCTCAAAATGGTAGTATGCTACTTGGTTTGTTTCTACTTTAATATGTGCATGTGTTTCTTTTAGCATATTGCTTATACATATTAGTGGAGCCCTTAGGATCTTTGTTTGATTACCAGCGTTGTGATGGCAGTCGCACTTGTGGGGGCTGGGTAATCTATAAGCACATCCTTATACAGGTCCCTAGTCGTAGGATTATCGAGACAGGGCATCGATACTCCAGAGTAGACTAGCGTATGCGCTTCTCATCCCAGCAGGGGAGATGGTCTGTCCCACAGCCATTAGTATGTCGTACTGGAGATAGTATGCGGGTGCTCGTTAGGTTACGAGTACACTGGACAGGACTCGTCGGGAACTGTTGGTTGGTATTATACCTATCGTCAGTTATCAGTTCCCAGGTGACATGAGTACAACTTAGTCCGTTGACTTGACACTGTCACTTCGCCTCGAGTATGTTCCCACTGTTCTTTGATTACTACCCTACCACGGCTCAAAGGAGTCGTGCAAACAGGTAGTAGTTGGGTCCAGTCCCGAAGCACTTGGAGGCAGTGACGGTTAGACAGGATTCGTCTCTCCCGGTATTGGGGGTTGATATCGTGCTGTGTCTAGGAGAGCCATTACACATAGTCGTCCCTGGCCAGGGCAAGCGAGATATACTGGTAGGTTTCCAGTGTTATCTCAGGGTGTTCTGGGCTACACTCTGACATGACTTGTACCGCTATTAGGGGACTGACGTCCGCCACCCCCTAGGCCCGTCATGCGATATTCTTAGAAGAACAGACCGGACTGTGCGGAGATTGTCACATTCAGGCTCAGTAGGAGTTCGGATGGGTTTACTTCATCGGCCTTCTTATCGACATCTACCTGGGGACCGTTACGTACAGCTAGTGCCGCTTGCGGTCTGTGGTTAAACCCACTGCCAGCGTAGTATCAAGTCTTTAGAGTCCCACACAAAGAGTTTCCCTGCACTGAGCGAAAGGTGTAGAGCCCGTATGGTTTTACGGCAGGGCTACGATCACTTACGTACACTTGTGTGCGTATGCTGTTCGGGCAGGCAATACTAGTGGGCTTTGGTTTAAGCCGGATCCTAGTATTGCACGGATGGATTTGTTTTGTCTTCTGTGCATTCGCATTCTACGGAATGCGGATGCGGGTGTGTATGCATAGTTGTGAGGGGCGAAGAGGAAGGAGGTGCCTCATTAGGGTTTTGACAGTTGATTCGGTCGAAACCATAATGAGGCGGACTCATTAGGGTTTTGGCAGTTCGTTCGGTCAAAACCATTATGAGCCGGGGACATTATTTACTAATCTTTTTAGTGATAATTATGTGATGGCTAATTTTTTTGACCATTTGACCATACTTGACTTTGTTGATCGTTTGACCAAAGTTGACTTAGACCTTCATGAGAGGTCTAGATTCTTCTTTGGTTTTCTTTTTCTTTAATTGATATGAAAATGGTCAAGTCAATTTTTGCCATCAACTTTATCTTGAAAAGATTAGTAATGATGATAGTGGTGTATTATTGAACCATGGTTCATTTTCTTAGTTCATTCTTGATTTCTCACTCTCTCTCTTGTGAGAAGAAAAGAAAAGGCTCCATGGCTGTTCCTTCTTCTTCCTCCTCTTGATTCTTCCTTTGATCTCATGTGATGGGAGAAAAAGGATCCAAATAGAAAAACACATCCATCTACTACTTCTACACAACCTAGGACATCAAGCCTAGCGATCTTGTTGCCCTAGTTGCCTCGGCTCGAGGTGGAGCTCGGAGTACAACTCTCGGGTGGATCATCTTCGACTCAAGAAGGCCGCGGAGGTGATCAAGATCCGGATCGACCCTCGGAGCATGGATGGACGAGCAGGACAGCGGAATGAAGACCCGAAGGACCGGTATCGTGAGGTATAATCTCTATGGCATAGTAGATAGCACCTCAAGTAGTTTGCTAGTTTGTAGTTTAGCAAAGATCCTTCTTTTAGTCCATGATGCCTTTGCACCAAAAATCTTTTTTTTTACCGTTTCCGCCTCCCTGTAAGAATCGGGGTGAGCAACGTGGACTTACAGTGGCATCAGAGCCTAGCTAAACATAAACTAGCATGTTAGCAAAGTATTTAGAATCTTGATCGGAAAAAATTCGCAAAACATGTCCGGAAAAATCAACTTTCTGCCGATTTTTTATACTGCTTTAAAAATTATTTAACATACATGAAAAATCGGCTCAGGGTTATCTAAAGACACCCACCAAAAACGATCCAGTGACTCGGTCAAAGTGCCGCGGAACCGCGGCAAGAACATGCTTCTTGCCGCGGATCCGCGGCCGAGTTGACTCGGTCGTGGACCGTTTTTGGTGCAGTGTTCTTAGTTGGATGTTTTAGGATTTTTAGTATATATTTTGTTTCTGCCCAGGATTTCCAGAAAACAAATTTGTGTTTGGGGAGGTTACAAATCCGTACTTTGATCGAAATTTCGTAGACTTTGGCTAATGGATCTTATCTGTGATGTGATATATGTATTGAACGTTTGCTAATCTCTATACGACAATTAGTGGGGGTTATACATATCTGTAATCTTTAATGTTGATGGTTTGTGTATATGAACTCGGTGGATTGTCGCGGATGAATAGCCGGGGGATGTGAGATGAGAGTTTCTTTTTCTTTAATTCAATGTAAATTTTGTAATTGATGTAATATTATTTTATGGCCGCACATCCGGGATGAGGTTGTAGCCGCCATTGTATATTATTTCATTTTACTGTTTTTTCTCCTAGGATAGACCCAAGGTGGGGTGCACAAACTACCGGGTATCTCGAAGTGACGAGTGGCCTACTCACGTTGTTGAGGGAGGTTGCTTCACTTCGGGTACTTGGCGGGTAGTTTGCAGCACCCGTAGGGGTCTAGGGTGGGGTTTGGCTATTCATCGCGACCGTGCAATCCGTCTTTCGTTGCAGGCTCGAACGACACGCGGATTCCTAGTATATCCAAAGTGTTCATCTGTGATCTGGAATGGCTATCATTGCATCTGACGAATGTATATATCTATATATGATATCTATTTAGGCGTTGCTTATGTTTTGCATCCGCGCTAGTGCAGCCCCCGCTCTGTCGTTAGTTAAGTAACCTAACGAGTGATGACGGGACCCCGTGGCGAATGCGGATGGCATAAGCGTACGTCATATTTTCGTTGTTTGCTGCAATGGTAGGATTAAATGATGGGACGCATTAAATTAATGCAAGAAAATAAACCGAAGTTAAAGTCATTGGAACAATTTCAAAACCATTCGGTTTCTTTTCAAAACAGAAAACTTTTAAAAATGCGGAGCTTAAGCCACTTCTTTTAAAAAGCTATCAGGTTCCTTCGATTATATCAAGTTCACTACGTTCACGGTTTCGCCAAAACCATTCGTATCCCTCCGTCATTTCAGTTAAATATTCGGTAGTATTCAAGCTATGTATTTTGACCTTCGCAAAGGCATAGTGATTGGTAGCTGCTGAATATTTATCTGTAGCATAGATAGATGCGTTGGTTTGGGACAGTCGTACTACTATTTTGGCCTTCGTCAAGAGTATGTACGGGTGGGTTCAAATTAACCTGGATAATGACGGGTAGAACTTGACATGTGACTTATGATATGTTGGCCTTCGTCATGGTCATAAGAGCATGGGGCAAAAATACACATCGGGAGTTTCTAAAGAAACTGAAACTTGCTAGTGCTGCATACCATTTGGAGTGTGATGATTCTGGTAGGATTCCTTCAGTTTTATCACACGATGATATTTGGATCCCGATCCTACTGTGAGTATATGCTACTCCTCGGGAACTTTCTCGCTTAACGATCAATGCTATAAACCAAGTAGGTGTCTAGAAAGGTGTTAGCGGGGCTACGCCCACAGGGAAAAGAGGTTACTTAATTAAGGAACTTCGCGAAAGCGTTGAAAAACCTCCCTCGAAGTACCGACACCAGCCTGGCTGAACGGTTAAGCAAGTATTATACGGTGAGATTGATCCCGACTAATTCTTCATTTATGGTTTGAGGAGGGATTCGAGAGACAGTGGGAGCCATCCTGTTTAGATAAATTAAAAACCAATCTAAACTTGCAAGAGCGTCATGCTAAGTGTTTTCTTCTCTCTCTCTTAATTGCAGCGACCTAGTGACCAGACATAGGTTACATCTAGATAATAAAATGACTGAATCTGACTGTTATGACTGGCAAAGGTCTGTCCAGATGTCCATTGCCCATGACAAGCTGGGATACCTCTTAGCTAATCCAACCCCTGCCGTCTCAGGACCAGTTTCCCCTGTCACGGATATTGATATCCGTAAGACATCGGAAAAAGACTACGCGAAAGCCAAGTGCCTCGTGTTAGCCTCAGTTGATGGTGCATACCAGAGGCAGCACGAGAAGATGGACTTAGTTTCTATCTTCCTCCATAACAAAGATTTATATGGAGAGCAATCTCGTATCGCAAGATATGAGACCTTGAACGAATTGCTTCCAGCGAGGTTGGCTATCGGGTTATCTGTAGGGGGAAACGTCCTTACAGAGACCAGCTACTTTAAGCTCACGGACCTGAAGACCACGTTGAAGAACGGGTCAGATGCTGACTTGATTCTACAGTCTCTACCTTCTACCCTGAAGGAAACCAGGGAAGTAGAAGGAAAGAGAAGGGCAAAAGTTTCAAGACTGGATATAGTAAAAGAGGGACGTTCCTATTGTTACGGGAATGAACATTGGCAGAAAGATTGCAGGGCTAGTAAAGCCAGTAGCCAGGATTCGAAGCATGTTGTGGCTTCGTCTTTGGGTGTGTTTGTAATAGAGAACTGTATGTCAGTTAACCCTACTTCCTGGGTATTGGATACCGGGTCAGGATCTCACATCTGTAATTCATTACAGGCTCTGAGAAACCGTAGGGTTATCAGGATAGGTGATATGACTCTCAGGGTTGCTAACGGAATGAGCATGAACGCTGAATCCGTAGAGGAATATCATCTTGGACTGACAACTAGGCAGATATTGATTCTGTGTAACTGTCTGTATGTACCAGGTGCGACTTGTAATATCATATCTGTATCCTTACTTTCTAAAGAAGGATATGATTTTACTTTTGTAAGCGATGTGGTCCACATCCACCTAAATCAAGTTCTGATTGGGTCAGGTACATTAGAAAACGGGATATACGTATTAAATCAAGCTCAGATTTTCAGTGTCCAGAACACACTTAAAAGAAAGTCTCCGGAATTAAATCAGGCTTTCTTATGGCATTGTAGACTGGGTCACATTAATGAGACACGGTTGACAAAGTTACATAAAGATGGATACTTGAATCCGTTCGAGTACCAGTCTTATGCCACTTGTGAATCATGTCTCATGGGAAAGATGACAAAGACTCCGCTCACTGGACACGAAGTAAGAGAGAGCGAGCTCTTGGGACTCATACACAGTGACATGTGTGGTCCAATGTCTATACATGCGCGAAGTGGTTATTCATACTTCATTACTTTCACAGATGATTTCTCTAGGTATGGACATGTCTTCCTAATGAAGCATAAATCCAAGGCCTTTGAGAAATTTCGAGAATACAAGAATGAAGTTGAAAAACAAACAGGCAAAAGTATCAAGACACTGAGATCTGATCGAGGTGGTGAATACTTGAGTGCCGAGTTTCTGGACTACTTAAAAGAAAATGGAATTCTCTCTCAGCTTACTCCTCCATACACACCACAGCACAATGGTGTATCGGAAAGGCGGAATTGAACTCTATTGGATATGGTTCGTTCCATGATGAGTAAGGCTGAGTTACCGCGATCTTTCTGGGGTTATGCACTAGAATCAGCTACATATCTTTTGAACAAGGTTCCCTCCAAGACTGTGCCTACCATACCATATCAGATGTGGTGTGGGAAGAAACCCCATCTTCAATATCTGAAGATATGGGGATGTCCAGCTTTTGTTAAAAAGCAGCATGCGGACAAACTCGAGACACGCTCAGTATTGTGTAAGTTTGTGGGATACCCAAAGAATTCCAGGGGGTATTTTTTCTATTACACAGAGGAACAAAAGGTTTTTGTTTCTCGTCATGCCCACTTTCTGGAACATCAGTTTTTAGAAAAAGGAACTAGTGGGAGCGTAGTAGAACTGGAAGAAATTCCAGAACCACAAGCTATTACTGAAAGCTTGGAAGAAACAGAAGTTTCAGGAGAACCGGACATCCCAGCGCCACTCCGCAAGAGTAGTAGGCAGTCTCATCCGTCCGAGAGATACTACGGTTTTCTTATAGACGGGGATAGAGAGGATTGCACCATTGACTATGATGAGCCTACTAGCTTCCAGCAAGCCATTCAGAGCGGTGACTCAGTAAAATGGTTGGATGCAATGTGGACCGAGATGGAGTCCATATACACCAACAAAGTTTGAACTTTGGACTTTGCTCCAGAAAGGGTAAAACCCGTAGGCTGCAAATGGATCTTCAGAAAGAAGATTGGTGTAGATGGGCAGGTTGAAACCTATAAAGCTAGACTTGCAAAGGGTTTTCGTCAAAGACCTAATTTGGACTATGACGAGACCTTTTCTCCAGTGGCTATGCTCAAATCCATTCGGATCCTTCTTGCCATTGCTGCCTTCCACGATTATGAGATCTGGCAGATGGACGTAAAGACGGCTTTCCTAAAAGGAAATTTGGAAGAGTGCGTCTATATGGATCAGCCGGAGGGATTCATTCAGAGTGTGAGCAGCGGTAAAGTGTGCAAGTTGCTCAAGTCCCTCTATGGACTGAAGCAGGCATCGCGGAGTTGGAACATCTGCTTTGATGATACTGTCAAGGAATTCGACTTTATCAAAAACCCAGATGAACCATGCATTTACAGTAAGATTGTAGGGAGAACTGTGGTATTCCTCATCTTGTACGTGGATGACATTCTCCTAATAGGAAATGATATTCCTATGCTACAGTCAGTCAAAGGATTCTTGTCACAGAGGTTCTCCATGAAGGACCTGGGCGATGCCAACTACATTCTGGGGATCTAGATCTATCGTGATAGATCTAAGAGAATGTTGGGACTTTCACAGTCTAGGTACATCGACACCATACTGAAACGATTCAGTATAGAAGATTCCAAGCGCGGTAATCTACCGGCTTGTCATGGAATCACCCTCTCTAAAGAGATGTCTCCCAAGACTGATTTGGAAAGGGCTCGCATGTCATCTATACCCTACGCATCTGCGGTAGGCTCTATAATGTATGCGATGTTATGTATGTTAGTGTTTATGCCCTAGAAGGCCATTACTGTATCATACTAGCTTGTATATTACTTAATGGAAGCTTGGGATATTCACATGTATATAACAGTCTTGCTAAACATGGTAGTATGCTACTTGGTTTTTCTATCTTAATATGTGAGTGTACGTATTGATAGAGCTCTTAGGATCTTGCTTGTCTACCAGCGTTGTGATGGCAGTCACACTAGTGGGGGCTGGGTAGTCTACAAGCACATCCTTATTCAGGTCCCTGGTCGTTGGATTATCGAGACAGAGCATCGATACTCCGGAGTAGACTAGTGTGTACGCTTCTCATCCCAGTTGGGGAGATGGTCTGTCCCACAGCCGTCAGTACGTCGTATTGGAGATAGTATACAGGTGCTCGTTAGGTTACGGGTACACCGGACAGGACTCACAGGGAACTGTTGGTTGGTTTGATACCAGTCGTCAGTGAACAGTTCCCAGGTGACATGAGTACAGCATAGTCCGCAGACTTGACACTGCTACTTCGCCTCGAGTGTGTCCCACTGTTCTTAGATTGCTACCCTACCACGGCTCAAAGGAGTCGTGCAAACAGGTAGTAGTTGGGTGCAGTCCCGAGCACTTGGAGGCAGTGGCGGTTAGACAGGATTCGTCCCTCCCGGTATTGGGAGTAGATATCGTGCTGTGTCAGAGAGCCATTACGCAAAGTCCCTGGCCAGGGCAAGCGAGATTTGCTGGTAGGTTCCAGTAGTTTCTCAGGGTGTAATGGGCTTTACTCCGACACGACTTATACCGCTATTAGGGGACTGACGCTTGCCGCCCCCCTAGGCCCGATATGCGATAGTCTTGGACGAACGGACCGGACTGTATGGAGATTGTCACATCAGACTCAGTAGGAGTTCGGATGGGTTTACTCATCGGCCTTCTTATCGACAACTACCTGGGGACCGTTACGTACAGCTAGTGCCGCTTGCGGTCTGTGGTTAAACCCACTGCCAGCGTAGTAGTCGAGTCTCTAGAGTCCCACACAGAGAGTTTCCTACTCCAGGCGAAACGATATAGAGGTTGCATGGTTTTGCGACAAAGGGTTCGGACGCATACGTGCGTTTACGCGCGTACGACTTTCGGACAGTTTTTACCAGTCGGCTTTGGTTTAAGCCAGTTACTGGTATCTGGTTATTGGATTTTTACAGTCTAAAGTTTTTCCGTATTTTTACGGATCGGAGGGGCGTTCTCGTAATTACTCGAGAAGCTTCTAGAAGATGTGACTAAGGAGGTTTCTTTTGGATAAGAGAGTGAGTCATGGTGGTGATTCATTCACTTCATTAATGCACATTTATTGCTTAATGACTCATGCTAATGAATCATCACAAGATATTTTATGAAGCATGCTTATTCATTTCCTTTATTGATTATTCTTAAAAAGAAATGCTTCATAATATATTATGATACACTCTCTCTCCTCTCATTATCTTATCACACATTCTCTCTCCTCAAGCTCTCATCTTCAAACCCTAATCCTTAATCCTCATGTGTTGAGATCAAAGGATTAGTTAGACTAAACAATCCATAACCTACACTCTACATCATCCTTTCATCTTTGATTAGCAATCAAAGTTGATTAGTTACCTCAAGTTAGAGGTTAAGCTTGGAGTTTCGCTCTCGGGTGGATCGTCTACTACCTAGAGAAGGCCGAGGAGAACAAAGGAGGACACAAAGACGAAGGACCGGTTTCATTAGGTATAATCCCTAATCACTTGTGAAAAGAAACTCATATCATACGGTTATTTATAGTTTAGCTTCGATTCAAGCGGTTAGTCGATGTTCGTTGTTTAAACTTGATTGTTTTTGAAAATTCCGCCTCCCCACAAGTACTGGGGTGAAGTACATCGACTTACAGTGGTATCAGAGCCTCGCTAAACAATAAATAACCTAGTTGCAAATTTGTACGAATTTCGAACGGAAAAACGAAGCCGGAAAACCCTAAAAAATGTAAGTTTCTGTCGAATTTAAAACGATGTCAGAAAATTTTTCAGGTGAGCTCAGAGTGCTTGACATGACACCAGAAGAACACCCAAGAAAAACAGTCGACTGAATCGACCAACTCGCCGCGGAACCGCGGCCTCAGCCACTGAGTTGCCGCGCTTCCGCCGCCGAGTTGGCGAGTCAGCGGCCGATTTTTCTTCTGTTGCTTCTCTGTGTAATTTGGGGTTTTCTGGAATGTTTAATTATTGCTCAGGTTACTGTTTAACAGAGCAGATTTTAGAGCAATATTGAAGTTGTTTATTCGATCGAATTGTACAGTATTTGCGTATTGGATTATATCTGTGATTGTTTAATGTGTTCGTAAACCTCCCCCAACTGCTAGTATGTCGGTTGGCAGGGGGTTGCACATTTCTGAAATGGTTATATCTGTTTGTGCATATAAACTGTATTGGACTGTTGTGGTGTATAGCCGGGGTTCGCAATGGGTTTTCGTTTAATTCATTTGTTGTAAATGTAATTTGTTGTAATATTATTTTCGCGGGGCACTTCCAGGTTGCGGTCGTAGCCACCGTTGTATTATTTCATTTTACTGTTTTTGCTCCTAGGACTGACCCAAGGTGGGGTACACAGACTGCCGGGTGGGTAGTTTGCCGTACCCGTAGGGGTCGAGGGTGGGGTAAACGGCTATTCATCACAACTGTGTAATCTGTCTTTTCTTGCAGGCTCAAAAGAAATACAGATTGCTTGCAAATCCAATATTGTTTATCTGTGTTCTGGAATGAATATCATTGCGTCAGACGAATGTAAAATATCTATATTATGATAGCTATTTAGACGCCACTTATGTTTTACACCCGCGCTAGCCCAGCCCCCGCTCTGTCGTTAGTTAAGTAACCTAACGGGTGATGACGGGACCCCGTGGCGAATGCGGATGGCATAAGAGGACGTTGTATTTTCGTTGTTTTCTGCAATGATAGGTTAATGATGGGACGCATTATCTGTAATGCAAAGTAAAATAAACCAAAGTTTAAATCGTTGGAACAATTTAAAAGAAACCACTCGGTTATTTTTAAAACAGATATTTTTAAATGCAGAGATTTAACCACTCCTTTTAAAAGCTATCAGGTTCCTTCGGTTATATCAAGTTCACTACGTTCACGGTTTCGCCAAAACCAGTCGTAGCCCTCCGTCATTTCTTATGGATGGTCAGTAGTATTCAAGCTATGCTTGTTGGCATACGTCAAGGCATAGTGTTTGGTAGCTGCTGGGGTATTCATTTGTTGCATAGATAGATGTGTTGGTTTGGGACAGTCGCATTACCTTGTTGGCATACGTCAAGGGTAAATACGGGTGGGTTCAAATTAACAAGATAATGATGGGCAGAACTTGACATGTGACTTATGATTTGTTGGCATACGTCAAGGTCATAAGAGCATGGGGCAAAAACTTATATCGGGAATTTCTAAAGAAACTGAAATTTGCAAAGAGATGCATACCATTTGGAGTTTGATGAATGTTGGTAGGATTCCTTCAACATTATCATACGATGATATTTGGATCCCGATCCTACTGTGAGTATATGCTACTTATCAGGATATTCGTCGCTTAACGATCAATGCTATAAACCTAGTAGGTGTCCAGAAAAATGTCAGCGGGGTTACGCCCCCAGAGAAAAGAGGTTACTTAATTAAGGAACTTCGCGAAAGCGTTGGAAAACCTCCCTCGAAGTATCGACACCGGCCTGGCTGAACGGTTAAGCAAGTATTGTACGGTGAGAATAGTCTTGGCTAATTCTTCTTTTATGGTTTGAGGAAGGATTCGAGAAACAGTGGGAGCCATCCAGTTTAGATAAATTAAAAACCACTCTAAACTTGCAAGAGCATCATGCTAAAGTGTTTTCTTCTCTCTCTCCTAATTGCAGCGACCCTGAAAATGACTGGACTTAAGTTACTTTTAGAGAAAAATATACTGACGGGGCCAAACTATAAAGATTGGCTGCGGAATGTCAAGATGGCTTTGACCTATGACAAACTGGGGTACGTCCTCACCGCTACGGCACCTGCTGTCCCTAGTCCCAAATCCAGCAATACGGATAAGGAAATCCGCAAAACCTGGGATTTAGATTGCGCGAGAGCCAAGTGCATCGTGCTTGCCTCGATGAATAATGAACATCAGAGGAGGCACGAGGATATGTCCCTAGATGGCATATTTCTCCATACAAAGGAACTTTATGGAGAGCAATCTCGTATAGCAAGATACGAGACCTCTAAGAAATTGTTTCGAGCGAGGTTGGCTGTCGGGTCATCGGTAGATGAACATGTCCTACAGATGATTGGCTATATAGAAGAGCTCGCAGACCTTGGGACGACTTTGGATAATGAGCTCTATACAGACCTTGTTCTCCAGTCCCTTCCTCCCACCTACGCCCAGTTTATCCTCAACTTCAATCTTCAAGGAAAAGAAGTTGAACTTGCGGAACTCCTGAACATGTTAAGGAGTGCAGAGGGCACCTTGCAGAAGGCAAGGGAAACACCCGCTATGTTTGTTGGCGGTTCATCTTCTTCCGGGTCCAAGGCTAGGGCCAAAGGAAGGAAGAAGAAGGCCGCACCCAGACCTAGAGGAGGTGTTAGTAAGGTGGGAGGGAAGGGAAAGAAAAAGAAAGCAGCACCGGTAGTTGGCCTGGATGAGTGCTTCCATTGTCACAGGAAAGGGCACTGGAAGAAGGATTGCAAGGCATGGAACGCCAAGAACCAGGAACCGAAGCAGGCTGTGGCTTCGACTTCAGGTGTGTTAGTAATTGAGAATTGTCTGTCGATCAACTCTACTTCCTGGGTATTGGATACCGGGTCAGGATCTCATATTTGCAATTCATTGCAGGCACTGAGAAACCGTAGAGTGCTGAAGGAAGGTGATATGATCCTCAGGGTTGCTAACGGAGCTAGCGTGGGAGCTGCGTCCGTCGGGGATTATCACCTAGGATTGACGAGTGGACACATTTTGGTTTTACATAACTGTTATTTTGTACCCAGCTTAACGTGTAATATCATATCAGTTTCCTTGTTATCAAATAAAGGTTATGATTTCACGTTTGTAAGAGATGTTGTCAACATCCACCTTAATCATGGTTTGATTGGGTCCGGTACTCTAAATAACGGCATATATGTGTTAAACCAACTCCAAATTTTCAATGTCCAGAACACACTAAAAAGAAAGTCTCCAGATTTAAATAAAGCTTTCTTATGGCATTGTAGACTGGGTCACATCAATGAGAGAAGGTTGACTAAGTTGCATAGAGAAGGATATTTGGACACGTTCGAATATCAAACTTATGACACTTGTCAATCTTGTCTCAAAGGAAAGATGACAAAGACTCCATTCACTGGACAAGGAGTAAGAGCGAGCGAGCTCTTAGGACTCATACATAGTGATGTATGCGGTCCAATGTCTACACATGCGAGAGGTGGTTATTCCTACTTCATTACTTTTACAGATGATTTCTCTAGGTATGGATATGTTTTCTTAATGAAGCATAAATCAGAGGCCTTTGAGAAATTCCTGGAATTCAAGAATGAAGCGGAAAACCAAACAGGAAAAAGTATTAAGACACTAAGATCTGATCGAGGTGGAGAATACTTAAGTGCCGAGTTCCTAGGTTACCTAAAAGAGAAAGGAATTCTCTCTCAGCTTACTCCTCCGTACACTCCACAGCACAACGGTGTATCGGAGAGACGGAATCGAACCCTATTAGATATGGTACGATCCATGATGAGTAATACTGAGTTACCGCGATCTTTCTGGGGGTATGCGCTAGAATCAGCGATACATCTTTTGAACAGAGTTCCAACCAAAACTGTGCCTACCACACCATATCAGATGTGGAGTGGAAAGAAACCCTATCTTCAGTACCTGAAGACGTGGGGATGTCCAGCTTTTGTAAAAAAGCAGCATCCGGACAAGCTCGAGGCACGCTCAGTAGAGTGTAAGTTTGTGGGATATCCAAAGAACTCTCATGGATATTGCTTCTATTACGCAGAGGAACAAAAGGTTTTTGTTTCTCGTCATGCCCGCTTCTTAGAAACTGAATTTTTGGAAAATCAGAAGAGTGGGAGCGAAATAGAACTGGAAGAAATTCCAGAACCACAAACTGCTACTGAAATTTTGGTAGAACCAGAGGTTCAAGAAGAACAGAACATTCCCGCACCCCTCCGCAGGAGTAGTAGGCCGTCTCGTCCGCCTGAGAGATACTACGGTTTTCTCATAGACGGGGATAGAGAGGATTGCATCATAGATGATGATGAACCTACTGACTTCCAGCAGGCCATCCAGAGCGGCGACTCGGTACGATGGCTAGATGCAATGCGGACCGAGATGGAGTCCATGTACACCAACAAAGTATGGACTTTGGACTTTGCTCCAGATGGGGTAAAACCCATAGGATGCAAATGGATCTTCAAGAAAAAGATTGGTGTAGATGGACAGGTGGAAACCTATAAGGCTAGACTTGTTGCAAAGGGTTTTCGTCAAAGACCTGGTTTGGACTATGACGAAACTTTTTCTCCAGTGGCTATGCTCAAATCCATTCGGGTCCTTCTTGCTATTGCTGCCTTCCATGATTATGAAATCTGGCAGATGGACGTAAAGACGGCTTTTCTGAATGGAAATTTAGAAGAGAGCGTCTATATGGATCAGCCAGAGGGTTTCAATCAGAGTGGGAGCAGCGGGAAAGTATGCAAGCTGCTTAAGTCCATTTACGGACTAAAGCAGGCATCGCGGAGTTGGAACATCTGTTTTGATGAGACAGTCAAAGAATATGACTTTATCAAAAATCCAGATGAACCGTGCATATATAGTAAAGTTGTGGCCAGAAGTGTCGTATTCCTCGTCTTGTACGTGGATGACATTCTATTGATAGGAAATGACATTCCTATGCTACAATCTGTCAAAGGATTCTTGTCACACAGGTTCTCCATGAAAGACCTGGGTGATGCCTCTTACATTCTGGGGATCCGGATCTATCGTG
Source organism: Agapanthus africanus (assembly GCA_030015575.1). Taxonomy (NCBI): domain Eukaryota; kingdom Viridiplantae; phylum Streptophyta; class Magnoliopsida; order Asparagales; family Amaryllidaceae; genus Agapanthus; species Agapanthus africanus. Next base: position 227,531,956 of record JASDDO010000008.1, read on the forward strand.
ATAGATCCAAGAGGATGTTGGGACTTTCGCAGTCCAGGTATATCGACACTGTACTGAAAAGATTCAGTATGGAAGATTCTAAGCGCGGTAATCTACCGGCTTGTCACGGAATCACCCTCTCCAAAGAGATGTCTCCCAAGACTGAGTTGGAAAGGGAACGCATGTCTATTATACCCTACGCTTCTGCGGTAGGCTCTATAATGTATGCGATGTTGTGTACCAGACCAGATGTAGCTTACGCACTGAGCGTGGTAAGCCGGTATCAGTCAGACCCAGGGGAGAAACACTGGATAGCAGTAAAGAACATTCTCAAGTACCTGAGGAGGACTAAGGAGATGTTCTTGGTTTACGGCGGAAAAGACCTCAGGTTGGAGGCCTTTGCTGATTCCGGCTTCCAGAGTGATAAGGACGATTCCAAGTCCATGTCGGGTTATGTCTTTACCCTCAATGGAGGGGCGGTGTGCTGGAAGAGCTCCAAGCAGGACACCGTTGCTGACTCGACGATGGAAGCGGAGTATATAGCTGCTTGCGATGCCGCAAAAGAAGCAGTCTGGATGAAGAAGTTCCTAACAGAACTTCAGGTGGTTCCTACCATAGTTGATCCAATACCTCTGTATTGCGACAACAACGGAGCTATAGCTTTAGCGAAGGAACCAAGGTCCCATCAGAAGTCCAGACACATCTTGAGGCGGTATCACCTGATCAGGGAGATCATTGATCGTCAGGAGATCGAGGTTCGGAGAGTTGCTTCAGAAGAGAACATTGCTGATCCATTCACGAAGGCCCTTCCTCAGATTCAGTTCGAGAGGCTGCTCGAGATCATTGGTCTGCGATATGCCAGTACATGGCCCTAGTGCAAGTGGGAGATTGTTAGTGTTTATGCCCTAGAAGGCCATTACTGTATCATACTAGCTTGTATATTACTTAATGGAAGCTTGGGATATTCACATGTATATAACAGTCTTGCTAAACATGGTAGTATGCTACTTGGTTTTTCTATCTTAATATGTGAGTGTACGTATTGATAGAGCTCTTAGGATCTTGCTTGTCTACCAGCGTTGTGATGGCAGTCACACTAGTGGGGGCTGGGTAGTCTACAAGCACATCCTTATTCAGGTCCCTGGTCGTTGGATTATCGAGACAGAGCATCGATACTCCGGAGTAGACTAGTGTGTACGCTTCTCATCCCAGTTGGGGAGATGGTCTGTCCCACAGCCGTCAGTACGTCGTACTGGAGATAGTATACAGGTGCTCGTTAGGTTACGGGTACACCGGACAGGACTCACAGGGAACTGTTGGTTGGTTTGATACCAGTCGTCAGTGAACAGTTCCCAGGTGACATGAGTACAGCATAGTCCGCAGACTTGACACTGCTACTTCGCCTCGAGTGTGTCCCACTGTTCTTAGATTGCTACCCTACCACGGCTCAAAGGAGTCGTGCAAACAGGTAGTAGTTGGGTGCAGTCCCGAGCACTTGGAGGCAGTGGCGGTTAGACAGGATTCGTCCCTCCCGGTATTGGGAGTAGATATCGTGCTGTGTCAGAGAGCCATTACGCAAAGTCCCTGGCCAGGGCAAGCGAGATTTGCTGGTAGGTTCCAGTAGTTTCTCAGGGTGTAATGGGCTTTACTCCGACACGACTTATACCGCTATTAGGGGACTGACGCTTGCCGCCCCCCTAGGCCCGATATGCGATAGTCTTGGACGAACGGACCGGACTGTATGGAGATTGTCACATCAGACTCAGTAGGAGTTCGGATGGGTTTACTCATCGGCCTTCTTATCGACAACTACCTGGGGACCGTTACGTACAGCTAGTGCCGCTTGCGGTCTGTGGTTAAACCCACTGCCAGCGTAGTAGTCGAGTCTCTAGAGTCCCACACAGAGAGTTTCCTACTCCAGGCGAAACGATATAGAGGTTGCATGGTTTTGCGACAAAGGGTTCGGACGCATACGTGCGTTTACGCGCGTACGACTTTCGGACAGTTTTTACCAGTCGGCTTTGGTTTAAGCCAGTTACTGGTATCTGGTTATTGGATTTTTACAGTCTAAAGTTTTTCCGTATTTTTACGGATCGGAGGGGCGTTCTCGTAATTACTCGAGAAGCTTCTAGAAGATGTGACTAAGGAGGTTTCTTTTGGATAAGAGAGTGAGTCATGGTGGTGATTCATTCACTTCATTAATGCACATTTATTGCTTAATGACTCATGCTAATGAATCATCACAAGATATTTTATGAAGCATGCTTATTCATTTCCTTTATTGATTATTCTTAAAAAGAAATGCTTCATAATATATTATGATACACTCTCTCTCCTCTCATTATCTTATCACACATTCTCTCTCCTCAAGCTCTCATCTTCAAACCCTAATCCTTAATCCTCATGTGTTGAGATCAAAGGATTAGTTAGACTAAACAATCCATAACCTACACTCTACATCATCCTTTCATCTTTGATTAGCAATCAAAGTTGATTAGTTACCTCAAGTTAGAGGTTAAGCTTAGAGTTTCGCTCTCGGGTGGATCGTCTACTACCTAGAGAAGGCCGAGGAGAACAAAGGAGGACACAAAGACGAAGGACCGGTTTCATTAGGTATAATCCCTAATCACTTGTGAAAAGAAACTCATATCATACGGTTATTTATAGTTTAGCTTCGATTCAAGCGGTTAGTCGATGTTCGTTGTTTAAACTTGATTGTTTTTGAAAATTCCGCCTCCCCACAAGTACTGGGGTGAAGTACATCGACTTACAATGTACCAGACCAGATGTAGCATACGCATTGAGCGTTGTAAGCCGGTATCAGTCGGACCCAGGGGAGAAACACTGGATAGCAGTAAAGAACATTCTCAAGTACCTGAGAAGGACTAAGAAGATGTTCTTGGTGTATGGCGGAAAAGACCTCCAGATCGAGGCCTTTGCTGACTCCATCTTCCAGAGTGATAAGGATGACTCCAAGTCCATGTCGGGTTATGTCTTTACCCTCAATGGAGGGATGGTTTGCTGGAAGAGTTCCAAGCAGGAAACCGTTGCTGACTCAACTATGGAAGCGGAGTACATAGATTCTTGCGATGCCGCAAAGGAAGCTGTCTGGATGAAGAAGTTCCTCGCAGAGCTTCAGGTGGTTCCTACCATTGTTGATCCAATACCGCTGTATTGTGACAACAACGGAGCTATAGCTTTAGCGAAGGAACCCAGGTCCTATCAGAAGTCCAGGCACATTTTGAGGCGGTACCACCTGATCAGGGAGATCGTAGATCGCCGGGAGATCGAGGTGAAGAGAGTAAATTCGGAGAATAACACTGCAGATCCATTCACGAAGGCCATACCCCAGACTCGGTTCGAGCGGCTGATCGAGATGATAGGCCTTCGATACGCCAGTACATGGCCCTAGTGCAAGTGGGAGATTGTTAGTGTATATACCCTAGAGGCCATTACTGTATCATACTAGTTTGTATATTACTTAATGGAAGCTTGGGATATTCACAGTTGTATAGACAATCTTGCTCAAAATGGTAGTATGCTACTTGGTTTGTTTCTACTTTAATATATGCATGTGTTTCTTTTAGCATATTGCTTATACATATTAGTGGAGCCCTTAGGATTTTTGCTTGATTACCAGCGTTGTGATGGCAGTCGCACTTGTGGGGGCTGGGTAATCTATAAGCACATCCTTATACAGGTCCCTAGTCAAAGGAATATCGAGACAGGGCATCGATACTCCGGAGTAGACTAGCGTATGCGCTTCTCATCCCAGCAGGGGAGATGGTCTGTCCCACAGCCATTAGTATGTCGTACTGGAGATAGTATGCGGGTGCTCGTTAGGTTACGAGTATACTGGACAGGACTCGTCGGGAACTGTTGGTTGGTATTATACCTATCGTCAGTTATCAGTTCCCAGGTGACATGAGTACAACTTAGTCCGTTGACTTGACACTGTCACTTCGCCTCGAGTATGTTCCCACTATTCTTTGATTACTACCCTACCACAGCTCAAAGGAGTCGTGCAAACAGGTAGTAGCTGGGTGCAGTCCCGAAGCACTTGGAGGCAGTGACGGTTAGACAGGATTCGTCTCTCCCGGTATTGGGGGTTGATATCGCGCTGTGTCTAGGAGAGCCATTACACATAGTCGTCTCTGGTCAGGGCAAGCGAGATATACTGGTAGGTTTCCAGTGTTATCTCAGGGTGTTCTGGGCTACACTCTGACATGACTTGTACCGCTATTAGGGGACTGACGTTCGCCACCCCCTAGGCCCGTCATGCGATATTCTTAGACGAACAGACCGGACTGTACGGAGATTGTCACATTCAGGCTCAGTAGGAGTTCGGATGAGTTTACCTCATCGGCCTTCTTATCGACATCTACCTGGGGACCGTTACGTACAGCTAGTGCCCCTTGCGGTCTGTGGTTAAACCCACTGCCAGCGTAGTGTCAAGTCTTTAGAGCCCCACACAGAGAGTTTCCCTGCACTGAGCGAAAGGTGTAGAGGCCGTATGGTTTTACGGCAGGGCTACGATCACTTACGTACACTTGTGTGCGTATGCTGTTCGGGCAGGCAATACTAGTGGGCTTTGATTTAAGCCGGATCCTAGTATTGCACGGATGTATTTGTTTAGTCTCTGTGCATTCGCATTCTACGGAATGTGGATGCGGGTGTGTATGCACAGTTGTGAGGAGCGAAGAGGAAGGAGGTGCCTCATTAGGGTTTTGACAGTTGATTCGGTCGAAACCATAATGAGGCGGACTCATTAGGGTTTTGGCAGTTCGTTCGGTCAAAACCATTATGAGCCGGGAACATTATTTACTAATCTTTTTAGTGATAATTATGTGATGGCTAATTGCTTTGACCATTTGACCAAACTTGACTTTGTTGACCGTTTGACCAAAGTTGACTTAGACCTTCATGAGAGGTCTAGATTCTTCTTTGGTTTTCTTTTTCTTTAATTGATATGAAAATGGTCAAGTCAATTGTTGCCATCAACTTTATCTTGAAAAGATTAGTAATGATGATAGTGGTGTATTATTGAACCATGGTTCATTTTCTTAGTTCATTCTTGATTTCTCACTCTCTCTCTTGTGAGAAGAAAAGAAAAGGCTCCATGGTTGTTCCTTCTTCTTCCTCCTCTTGATTCTTCCTTTGATCTCATGTGTTGAGAGAAAAGGATCTAAATAGAAAAACACATCCATCTACTACTTCTACACAACCTGGGACATCAAGCCTAGCGATCTTGTTGCCCTAGTTGCCTCGGCTCGAGGTGGAGCTCGGAGTACAACTCTCGGGTGGATCGTCTTCGACTCAAGAAGGTCGCGGAGGTGATCAAGATCCGGATCGACCCTCGGAGCGTGGATGGACGAGCAGGACAGCGGAATGAAGACCCGAAGGACCGGTATCGTGAGGTATAATCTCTATGGCATAGTAGATAGCACCTCAAGTAGTTTGCTAGTTTGTAGTTTAGCAAAGATCCTTATTTTAGTCCATGTTGCCTTTGCACCAAAAATCGTATTTTTTACCGTTTCCGCCTCCCCGTAAGAACCGGGGTGAGCAACGTGGACTTACACTGCACGTATCCAATACGGCTACTACATCCTTTCGCCTGAATTAAGGAAACCCTCTGTGTGGGACTCTAAAGACTCGACAGTACTCTGGGAGTGGATTTAACCACAAGCACGTCAGCGGCACTAGCTGTACGTAACGGCTGCCCAGGTACCTGTTGAAAAGGAAGGCCGACGAGCAAACTCGTCCGAACTCCTACTGAGCCTATCCGTGACAATATCCGTACAGTCCGGTCTCTTTGTCAAAGAGTATCACATACCGGGTTTAGGGGATGGTAAACTTCAGACCCTAATAACCTGATAAGTCGTGCCGATGTGGCCCAGGACCAATCCGGGAAACTACTGATCAACCTATCAGTAAATTCCATCTGCCTTGGCCAAGGTCTTATGGTCCTGACCAATCGAATCACAGTGTGATATCGACTCCCTATACCAGGAGAGACGAATCCCCGACAATCGCTCACTACCTCCATGTGGCTCGGGACTGAACCCAACCAAAACCTGTTTGCACGACTCAGTAGAGCCGTGGTAGGGTAGTGATCAAAGTTCAGTGGGAACTCACACGAGACAAATGCCGATCTCGGGTCCAAGGACTAACCTGTACACATGTCACATGAGAACTTCCATCTGACGATAGGTATAGTACCACATGGAAGTTCTCGGCGAGTCCGTCCAGTGTACTCACCCAAGTGAGCACCTGTATACGATCTTGGGTACATCAGACCAATGGCTGCGGGACCAAGCATCCCCCGACGGAGGTAGAAACGCATACACTAGTCTACTCTGGAGTATCAATGCCCAGTCTCGATACTCACGCCAATAGGGACCATTTAAGGATGTGCTTGTGGACTACCATGCCCCCACAAGTATGATCGCCATCACAACGCAGGTAGTCAAGCAAGATCCTAGGGGCTTTATCAACATGTAACCGCAATATGTAATAACGAGTACGACATATGCCATGTTAAGATAAAGACAAATCATAATAGTATACTACCGTATCTTGTCTTCATCAATATGTCCAAGCTAGATATAACAACAACAGAAATAAAATACACATATCCTGACAAAGACAAGTCGAATAATATACTATAAAACTGAGCAAGATTGTTCTGTACATACATATCTCTAGTATCCATATGTATACATATACAATACTGGCCTCTATGGGGCACCCAGCGGGTCGCAGAATGTACTGGCCCGGGGGATCTGCGGCCGTAGGAGGCAGCTAGGCGGTGGTCGGCAGTGCCGACGCCAGCGGAGTCTTCTCTCCCTCTGCAGGGGTCCTGGTCCCGAGGTGGGGGAGCGGCGACCTTGGGAGCTTGCCCCGCCGTCTGGACACGGACAAGCGCATCCACGACGGACACGATTCAATCTATCCGGGTGGCTAGGGCGTTGTAGATGCTCGGCGGATGAGGGGATTCGTCAGCGTCTCCGTTGAGGGGGAGGCGGCGGCTGGTGCTTGGATAGTCGGAGTGATCGCTCGCCATCGGGTTGGATCGGAAGATGAACTTTTGTTTTTGTGGAATCAAGATTTCCCATAGACGGCGCCAGCTGATGTGGGTCGGATCACGTCGAGATGTTACCTTCCATAGATCTGTTGATAGCGACGATGGACGGCTGAGATTGGATCTAGGCTGGCTCCTGAAGCGTGTGGATCTCCATGGGTCTGAGGTTGTTTGGGCCGAGCTACCTGCAAGGAAGTCCTGGGGTGGTTGTACCACCGAGGACCCTCCAACGGTCAAGTTAGAGAGGAAATCCGAGCAGAGTAACGGCTTAGTGGAGTAAAAATGGCTTCCTTGAACCGTCTGAAGGAGGGGTTTAAATAGCGATGGCAGCAAGCAGGCGAGAGCAAGAATCACGACGGCCGTTACGCTCCCGACGTCACGCCCGCGTGATGGGCGGGATCCCGCATTAATGGCGAGACAGGCTCGTTAATGGGGGATCGTAATGGCGTGGAACGTGGGATGTGGCCGGCGGATATCTCGCGCATAGCGAGATTCACGGAAGTGAGGCAGTTGCCTGTGAGTGGTGTCGTTGGTCGGTCGATGAGACCGGGGAAGATGACCTCGGCGGGAGAGCTCGCAGACGAGCGGGAGAGCCGAGGTATCTTGGTTCTGCGGTAGCCCGGAGACGAGCTGAGAGGCCGAGGAGGCCAATTGTGCTGGGGGCTCGGAGGTGAGCCAACATTTGTTTGTGGGACGGGCACAGGAGTGTCCTGGTCGGCCACTGTAGGTCCTTTCTTGTGAGCTTCGGGACACGTCACTAGCCACGTGTCATGATCTGGGAGATCACCGATATCGAGCATCATCACACGCTATCGTAAAATAAAAGTATTGAGATAGCGAGTCTTTGTCTACATGTGTGTGTGCTGATGATATCGTTGTATTGTTATATATTTCTCTTTGGCCTAACTTATACGATTAAGCTATTTGATGTAGATTTCTATCTTCGTTGACAACCAGATACATACGACACTCGTGTTTTTCACCGAAAAGAGGATGACAATAACGTGGATAAGTAAGCATACAAAGTTAATTAGAAAAATATACTTCAAAATATAAGAATAACATTTTATTTCGTTTGGAGAATGCACATTTATATTCGTCATATTCCTTGTATATAAACTAATGTGTCTGATAATATAAATATTTGTATAAAGTTTGATATATATTGTATGTGTAAATATGAATGGGTATTTTTTTTAAAATAAAGTTTTATATATATCTCATATATATTTAATAAAAATTCATAAATTGCCATCCCAATTCTTTAGGACCACCCAAGCGGTTCCAATAGATATAATAGTTTTGAGGCAGTGACACACCCACCTCTTTACATTATAATAGCAGTGATTAGATTTTTTTTTCTTTTTGTTTTTCCTTCTAAAATAATTGCAAAACTAATGAATTTTTTTGCCACATAATATTCTTCAATTTTTGCTAAAATATCATGAATTTTCACGGTTTTAACATAAATATCTTGAACTTTATTATTTTTATTTATTTCAATAATAATAGTGATAGCCCCCCTAAGTTCCACAAAAATTATGAAACATCAGCCTTGGGACAACCCCTACATACATCAAGCTAGAACAGAATATATGAACTATATATTAGATTTACATACCTTAAATTATCCAAGTTTGTTGCATGGTTGCACTTAAATACCCACAGTTTCACCATTTTAACAGATAAATATCTAAATTTTTGTGAGTACCAGATAAATACCCAACTTTTTACTTCGTTTGTACTTAAATACCTACATGCGATAAATGCAGGTAGCATAATGATTGTTTAGCTATCGTAATTATTTTCGTTTTTAAAATAAATGCTTGAGTCAAAGATAGATATTTATGTGCAACTCATAAAAACTTAAATATTTATCTGTGAAATCGGTAAAATATTGAGTATTTATGTACAATTTAGCCCATGGTTATTCCATGCCTCTTTTTATCTTTCAAAGACTATCGGTTGTGACTGTCACATGACCAATATATCCTGGGTATTAATCTTGTATACTCTGTCCAAATTATAGGATGCACCAAACTTTTGCCACGGCAGCAGAAGGCATCCATAACTTTCTATAACTTTCACTTTACCCCCTAAACTTTAATTTATCCTCAAAATGTCCTTTATTTTTCATATATTTTTAATTAAGCAGGGATATATATATACCCTACTTCTTACTTCAAAAAAAAATGTCCTTCATGTTAGTTTTTTTTACAAGAATATATTTTTTCATTGTTTCAATATTACAATTATCTGTTTATAATGTCTCCATCTTTCTTCGCAATAAATTCACATCTCTTCTCAATTTCCTGTCTCAAATCCGCTGTGAAGCAAAAAAATAAAAATTATAGTTCAATCTCTATCGAAATTTTCTTCCGTGTCCTATATGAAATCTCTCTTGAGTTTTACAAATGTTGGGAAATGAGATAAGGGGGTTGCAAGTGAAATTGAGGAATAAAAAGGTGTAGGCTACTTAAATAGAAAGAAAGAAAGAAAGGAAATATTTTTAAAATTAAAATATTTAAATAAAAATCATTTTGGGAATGAATTACAGTTTAGTATTCAAAATGGAGATTTTAATAAGTTAGGGGTATTTCTTATTATTTTAGCAAAACATAGGGGTATTTCTTTAATTTACCCTATTCTTGAAACACTAATTTTCATCTCTTTTAATTTCCCTTTCTTCTCTTTCTACGTTAAAACCGTTTAATTAAGATATGGACATATGCAATTATGCGCAACAACCGAAGTTATGTATTTTAAAAAGATCATGTATATATCTCAAATATGGTGAAAGTTCATGGTTTTGAAATATAATTTGCCCATATTCTTTTAACTAAGTCTATAAGTAAAGAGTACTAACCCAAACATTTTTGATGTAATTAGATTTTGTATGTAAATTATGCCGATCATATAATGAAGAGTACAATAAGTTTCTTTCTTTCTTTAAATTGATTATCCGGAAGCATCGATTGGAGAGGCGGATGACGATTTGATTTCGGGTTTATTTTTAACTTTTTTGTGTGGAGTAGTGTATCTTGTCCTAACTTATTTCTTCAAAAAATGATTAAAGTCAACTTTGTAGTACAACTACGTAAACACACATGTTAATTTTATTGTTAGCTGGAGAATTGGCTTCAACCTAACATCTCGTCATTTAGAAGGGATGCAAATAATTGGTTAGATTGAAGTCTTCAATCGTAAGTCCATTAATGCTTCAATAATCATATGAGCTGCTTTAAAATTTAAAGAGGGGTCAATAATTTAGTGCAACTTCAAGATGATGTTGTGGATCATATATACCATCATTACTTCCAAAATTTTCTTCCCTTCGGATCCATTTAGATGATCAGAAGTACCGGAAGAATCAGAAATATTCTTGAAATAACTTATAAAAAAAGTGTCATATAAGAGGTCTTATAAGTTACTTCTAATGTTAGTTTACTTGTTTTTGAATGGAAAAAATAGTTATGAAATAACTTCTTATACTTATTGCATTTGCATGCTCAAAACAAACAAAAAAGTTGATTTATATGAATATTATGTTTCTTATTTTGGGAAGTAATAAAGAAGTGGTATTAAAAAATTGTTATTGTTTTGTTTCTTGGAAATTTTTTGATGTAGATATACCATATAGGATCAATGTCATCATTTGGAGATAACTTCCAAACACTTCTTCCATCAAAATAAACACTTGAAATAGCGGAAGTAACTTCCAAACACATTACTCATGTTTGGTTGTCCGAAAGTATCGGAAGAAGTGAGAGTAATATTAAAGTAGATTCCAAAAAAGTTGTCATGGAAATACACCTAAATCTTATTTCTAGTGTTTGTCTGTATATTTTTTTGAAGAATAAAATAAAAAATGAAGCAATTTCTTATGTTTCTTTCATAAGAAAAACAAACAAAAAGTATATTTTAATAGTATTATATCATTACTTTATGGAAGTAATAAAGATGAGTATTAAATAATTAATAATTTTTCTTATTCCTTATGCTCCATGGTAACTTTTCATTCAAAATGAGTTGAAGAAAATCTTGGAAATAAATATGCCACATGCATCACCGTGAAGCAACTTCCAATCTTTATTTCCGTCAAAACAAATATCTGAAGTAACTGAAGTAAGTTTACTTCCGGTACTTTCATATTACTCCTGTGCAAACAAACATGTCTTGCTTCCATGTCAAATAAACATGCCTCCTCTGTTTGAACTAATTATTGGTAGTTAATTTGAAACTTGGGCCTTTTATTAGCTAATTATCACTTAAAGCTACCCTTCTTTTCATGGAATTTTTGTGTAAATAAACTCCACTTACATATATTATACTTATATATACCCTCCTAAAAATTTGATGGTGCATAGTTACAATGATGCTATTTTTATTTTCCGCTATAACCGCTATTAATTTTGCCAGCGATTAATATATAATTTTTTCAAATGTCCAAATTGGAAAAGATTTTACTCGGCACGTTACTTTTCTCTCAAATATGTTGATATCCTTCTATTAAAAAGAAGTTGAGTTAAGAGAATGCTCCTACGTTTTCATGTTCCGGAAGATTTCACAAAGGTATGGCTTAAGAAATTCCTATATGTTAAAGTATTTTATTCCGTTTCTTCAAATGGACCCTTTTTTTACTTCCGATCATGAACCGACATTAGTTCTAGCATGGATCTCTCTTCCTGCTTTGCCACCAAATTTTTATCACGTAAATATGCTTTGATCTATAGGGAAATCTATTAGTAATCTTCTTAAAATCAATGTCAACACGTTGCTTTGCACGAAAACAGACAAATCCAGGGTTTGTGTTGAATTTAATCTTCAAAAAAACCCACTGTCAAAAATTTGGATTGGCGCATCTTCTAAATTTTGTCAGGCTGTGATCATCGAAAAAGATTTCAAATATTGCTCATTTTGTTTTAAACATGCACATGCATCAAAATCTTGTAATAAGCATATCAAAAAGTCCTCAGTAGAAAAGAATGAAATGCCTATCGGAAACACAACCGATATCCCATCCTCTACTCATGAAGATTCGAGGTCTATTTCGATAGCAGAAACTAAAAAAATGGTTTGGCTTCCTACTAGTAAGATTATTACTCCAGCACATTCCATTGAGATTGTAGATATTATTTCTACACATGTTATCAACCCGAAAACCTCTACATGCAATCAAAGCCTTTTAATCTTGACTGAAACTCTAAATAATCTAGATGATCTCATACTCCATAAGCTTGATAGCATGTCCATATCTACTAAAGAATGGGTACAAAAAGCCTTTACCACAAGACATTTTAATGCTCCAAGTGACTCATTGATTAACTCTGCTTTAATCTCTGCTGAACTACTAGTACATAATGAGACTCATCACAAAAATTCAGAGCCTTCTATGGTGCAAAAAGTAATTGATACTCGGCCAGTCATAACGAACACTGCTAATAATTTCGATAAGTCCAAACTAGAAAACTTGCACAAATTTTTAACTCAAATCACTCAAGAAGATTTGGTATCTGAACCTGTAAACTCAGATAACTCAATCGTGCAAAGTTCTTATTCGAATGAGCTAGACTCAGATGGAGATCTTATGATCCCTTATGAATTCAAACCACCTCGCGCTAAGAAGAAGATCCCAAAGATAAATTTGATTACTTATGCTGCTTTTAGTAAATATTGTTCTCTATCATATGGATTCGCTTCATCGTTCAAAAATGCTAAGAAGAAACCAGATACGAAATACTCTACTTTCTAAATTAAATCTCTCGATGATTATGATGATAATGCCTTTATGAATGTTGCTACTTCTTGTGGTATTATTGTGGAAATGCTATTAATAGTATTCGTCTATTGGATAAGAAGAGAAGTAAGGAAAGTTCTTAAGCCTGGATTTGCAAAGATCTAGAATCCGTCAATATTTGAAATAAGAAATGGCAGCTTTTCTTTTGCGCCTGTAATTTTTATATGATGTATCGAGAATTTTTATTGTGTGATGTAAAACTTATATTTTGTGATTGCATTTGTATAAAAATAACGGAAATGATCCGTTGCTCGTTCACAAATAAAATCATAAGAATTTAGTTTAAATGCTTACTATTTACCTCAAGGCACAATCTTGTAAGTATTTTACTTTATTTTAATTTATTTTATTGAATAGTACGTCTTGTCCTGCTTTTTCTTTCAAAAAAAAAAGAAAAAGAAAAAAGGAGAAGTTGGGTTCGGCCCGATGTATCTTATTTTATTCTTGGGCAAAAGTATGTGATTGCACCAATTGTGTGGATAGTCATGTGCATGATGAAGATCAAGCGACCGATTCAAAACTCAAATATCAAAACTTAAGTTTTCAAAAGTCACAAAACGTAATTAGAAATTTAGTAAAACACTCCTACATTATAGCTAAGGTGAAATTAGAACATTTAGCATATAGGGTAGGTCTATTTATCTAAAGGTTGAGCTACCGACCAAAAACCAAACCCTAACTCCAGTACTGGGCCGCAATTTGTGGCCAATATGAATATTTTGGCGGCCAAGAAAGGGAAGCGGGGGCTTGTGCTTCTGGGGTGGCTTCCTAATTGCCTGCACATCTCACTGTATTTGCTATAAAATTTTCAGAGTTCTCGAGTCATCCCAAATTCTAATTGATCACCGCATTTCATCAAAAACTAATATCGGAAAATTCTAAGTTCGTGTTTGAAACTTCAAAGCTCGTTTTAAACAAGGCTACTACCACTACTAGGCTAATAGACACTCACTACACCTCCACCAACCTCTACTATAAGTTTTATCCACTAATTCTCATCCTAGAATTTTCCAAGATCACAAAATCTAAACTTCTTAACTCTTAACCAATACTTGAGGTTAGGAAACTAAATACTTGAACAAAGGTGAGTGTTTTACCTCAAGGGAGCAACTCAAGAAAATTCCTACATGGTCCAAAGTGCTCAAAACTCCAACCTGATCCCACCATGGGGTGTAGAATGAGATGAGGAACAAGTTTTATGAAGGTAATGTGAGATTTTGATGAATTTTTGGATGGGTTTTGGTGGTGGTGGTGACTGAGTGAAGGTGAAGGAATAAAAAGATGAAGAAAAGCACGTGGGAAAAAATCTAGCATGGTTGTAGCAACCTTGTCTCTTCTCACTCTCTCTCCTCATAAATTCTAGTCATATCATGTCTCTTCCCTTTTTCATATTTCTTTTTTTTCTTTTCTTTTTCCTTTCTTTTTCTTTTAAAATCAAAACATAACACCACAAATCAAAAATCTCAATGTTACATGTCATGACACATCAACATAGTTTTAACAAAAATGATTTGGTTTAATACACACTTAATGAAATACTAATCAAGTTTAATATAAATTTGTATGTAAATACTTGTATAATAATTTATAAAAGCCTAAACCAATAATGCTTTCATAAATAATAATTCATATTATTTTCCAAATATTTTCCAAAATATAGGTATATAATTATACCATTTTACTAAAACTTATTTCCATACTTGCATAATATTCATAATATTTATTATTTTATTATTTAAATTCCAAAAATATTATTTCATATTTTCTGAAATGTCACAGCTTTAATCTCTGCTGAACTACCGGTACATAATGAGGCTCATCACAAAAATTTAGAGCCTTCTATGGTGCAAAAAGTAGTTGATACTCGGCCAGTCATAATGAACGCTGCTAATGACTCCGATAAGTCCAAACTAGAAGATTTGCATAAATCTTTAACTCAAATCACTCAAGAAGATGTGGTATCTAAACCTGTAAACTCAGATAACTCAGTCGTGCAAAGTTCTTATTCGAATAAGCTGGACTCGGATGGAGACCCTATGATCTCTTCTGCATTCAATCCACTTTGCGCTAAGGAAAAGACCCCAAGGATAAATTTGATTACTTATGCTACTTTTAGTAAGTACTGTTCTCTATCGCATGGATTCGCTTCATCGTTCAAAAATGCTAAGAAGAAATCATGTACGAAACACTCTACTTTCTCCATTAAATCACTCGATGATTGTGATGATAATTCCATTATGAATGCTGCTACTTCTTGCAGTATTATTCTTAATAATGGAAATACCATTAATAGTATTCGTCTATTGGATAAGAAGAGAAGTAAGGAAAGTTCTTAAGCCCGAATTTGCAAAACATTCAATCCAGGAGCCGTCAACATTTGAAATAAGTAATGGCAGCTTTTCTTTTGCGCCATTAACTTTTATATGATTGTGGGGTGTTTTTCGTCACCCCATTGAGATGGGAATGCGCGCGCACTTGTCAGGCGCATTACAGATTCCCCCTGCCTAGGTTAGGCTGGGGTTTATTGATTGTGGAGATCCGAATCTCCGGCAGCCACGGACTAAGCTGCCTTTAATTACCCCTCGCATTTGGAGCGAGAGAACCTCCGATTGACGGGTTAAACTGGTCATGCGAACTCAATGTGCAGTGTTGTGTTTTGAAGGGGTTTGGGATATATCGGGGGCCCGCAGAGTTTTTACGGGGGTCTCGCTACCCGGATAGCGGGCTGGGGGTCAAGGGGGCTAGCAGCCCCCTTGCGGGGTGTGGGGCAGCGTCCCGTTTGAATTTTTTTTCTAACAGGGACGGTGTTGTAGAGAGTGTGTGTGTGTGTGTGTGTGTGTACACATGTATACATATATAAAAATAGGGGAAAAGCGCCCAAAGGACACGTGGGGCCAGCGCCGCACGTGCCTAGCACGCGAGCGCTGGACGCTTGAGCGCTGTGCGCTTAGGCGCTAGCACACCACGTGCCCGGCACGTGGGCGCTGGGCGCTTGAGCGCTTGGGGCGCTAGGCGCTCGGGCGCTCGGGCGCCGGCGAGGAAAAGGGGATTTTAGCCCCAGAAATGGGATTTAAACTCCCGAAAGAGAATTTAGAGTGAAGTTGAACTCCTAAGATGTTTTCGGAGATGCTGAAACGGGCTTCTCCCTTGAGCTCTGGATCTTCCCAAAGTGGGATTTTTAGGAGATGGGTCTCCTTCTTCCTCCTTTTTTGGCTGGATCTTGAAGAACAAGTAGTATGAGATTTTAAAAATCTCTTATTTTTAAGATCTGATGGCAGATCTGAGTTCTCCCTTGTGGGTTTTGTGGTGAAAAACTATTTAGTTTTATAAAAGGAAGAGTAAAACTCTTGATTTAATTCAAAGGAAAGAAGAAGGTTTTAGAACCTTGAGGAAGGAGAAAGAGGCGCATGCCCTAATTTTTGGGGAATGAAAAGTTGTATCTTTTATTCATCATCATGTTGCCTTATATAGGCTTGCACATTTACATATAGCTCTTTGGGCTTTACAAAATGGCATTTTGCCCATCCCATGGCTCATGTGCCATTTTTTTTTGCACATAAGCCATGGGCTTTACAAAAATTTGGTTTTATACCCATTCATGCATAAAAAAATTACATTAAAATTATTTATTACATGATTTTTATGTTGCCATGGGGAGGCTGGCCGCGGGCTTGACTTGGGCATGTGCGCGCTTGACCTGGGCTTGGGCCCACCTGGCTTGGGGTTGACCTTGACTTTGACTTGTTCAGCCGGGGTGCAAATTTTGACCCCAACAAAGTGCCCCCCATCAATGAATGCACACCACGCATATGAGTTGTGTGCATGAAATTGATGGATCTTGAAGTTGGACTTCGAGGTGGAACATCATTCCAGGGGCAGAGCATCATCCCAAGAGCATAATTCCGGGGATCAGAGTATAATTCCGAGGGTTGGAGCATAATTCCGGAATCGGAGCATCATTCTTAAAGAGCGGAGCATGATTCCAGGGATTGGAGTATCATTCCGATGAGCGGAGCATGATTCCAGGGATCGAAGCATCATTCTGAAGAGCGGAGCATGATTCCAGGGATCGGAGCATCATTCCAATGAGCATAACTTCGGGGATCGGAGCATAATCCCGAGGATTGGAGCATCATTCCGAAGAGCGGAGCATGATTCCAGGGGTCGGAGCATAATTCCGAAGAGCGGCAGACATTCTGACCGAAGCATAACATAATTTCGATGCAGAGGTTGATTCCCAGGCGAAGCACAATTCCGACAGGGAAGGCAGATACTCCGAGGCGAAGCATGATTTCGACACGGGGTATATTCTGAGACGAAGCATGATTCCGGCGTAGAGCTTGTGTTAGTTATATGTATGCCCTAGAGTCCATTACTGTACATGAGATGTATATTGTAGTGGATGCTAGGACATATATAGGTAGGACTTTCTTGCTCGACATGATAGTACGCTATCTGGTTGCTCTTTATCTTAACATGTATACTTACAGTCTCTCTATTACATGTTGATAAAGCCCTTAGGATGTGTGCTCGACTTCCAGGACTATGATGCAGATCATACTAGTGGGGCCTGGGTAGTCAATGAGTACATCCTTCAATGTTCCTAGTCGAGGGAATATCGAGACGGGGCATCGATATTCCAGAGTAGACTAGCGTATTGTTGCGCCACGGCAGCGCCCCGGCCGTCTTACCGAGGACAAAATGCGGAATCAAAAATTTTCCTTACTTGGAAACTGACGCTACCGCGGACAATGAAACCCGGATCGTTAACATTAACCTATACTAGCTAACAAGAGATGGGAAGAGAAGTATACCAAGTGATCCGAGTCCTCCGGTCTTCTCGTCATCGTCCCGATCTCCCGCGGAAAGTCCAGTCTCCATGTCGTCGCCTCCTCGCCGGAAGGGCACCACATCGCCTGCGTCTTTTACGGGCTCCCGCCTCAATACCGAGGCAACTCGGGCATGAAGCCGGCAAGTCGACATGCCCAAGAAATGCTGTAGAATGTAGTGTAGAAACTTTATCTCTTGGAGTTTATGTAGTTGCCATTGATGGATGGAGGAAGAGGTAAAGAAAATTGGTGCTTTCAATTTTCTAGCAAGAAGAAGAAGATGAGATGAAGAATTCCTCACATCACAAAATGAACTCTCTCATTCTTTTTCTCTTAAGTGAACCCTCTTTCTTCTAGTGAGAATGGTGGAGGAATGAAAATACAAACCATCACAAGAAGGGAGGTGAGTGTAGGAGAAAGAGAAAGGTGACCATATCCAAACATCATCATAACAATCTCACATCAGACTTCATCTCATATCTAATCTTAATAAAGCAAGAAAAGAAGATAGAAAAGAATGGTATCAAAAGATGCTATCATAATCAATCCTTATGCAAGAAACCCCCTCCTCAAATGTAATTTGCAAAACTGCAAATTACCCCCTCCATCGGAAAAGTCCGGCCGGGAAAGAACAAAGAAAAACCGGCCGGAACGGAATGCAAACTGGCAACTCCAGAAAACTGGTCCCGTAATAAATTACAGGAAAACCCCATACTGTGCATACACACCCGCATCTGTATTCCGTCCGGATACAAATGCAATGAGACAAAATCTACACTGTACTAAACTAGGATCCGGCTTAAACCAAAGCCGGCTAGTAATATCCGTCCGATCCTGATCCGTGCAATACCGCACGTACCAGATCGAACCCTGCCATATAACTATACGGCCACTAGTACAAAACTGTCCGATCCTGATCCGTGCAATACCGCACGTATCTGATCGGACCCTGCCATATCTCCATACGGCCTCTACAGCGTTTCGCCCGAAAGCTTGAGTAACTGAAAGTGTGGTGGACTCTAAAGACTCGTCAATACTATGGCTGTGGATTTAACCACTAGCACGTCAGAGGTATTAGCCAATACGTGACGGGCTACCAGCTATTGTCCAAAAGGGACGTCGATGAGCGAACTCATCCTGACACCCTACTGAGCCTGTCAGTGACAATATCCATACAGTCCGGTCCGTTCGTCTATGAGCATCGCATGTCGGGCCTAGGGGGTGGTAAAAGTCAGACCCCAAAAAGCGGTACAAGTCGTGTCGGAGTGTAGCCCAGAACGCCCTGAGATACTACTGGAATACCTACCAGTAAATCTCCTGCCTCGGCCGAGGGCTTTGCGTAATGGCTCTCCTAGACACAGCGCGACCTCACCCCCAATACCGGGAGGGACGAACCCCTGAAGATCCGCTCACTGCCCCCATGTGGCTCGGGACTGTACCCAACTAAAACCTGTTTGCACGACTCCTTTGAGCCGTGGTAGGGTAGTAATCAAAGCACAGTGGGAACTCACACGAGACAAATGACGATCCCCAGGTCGATGAACTAACCTGTACACATGTCACCAGGGAACTGCTATCTGACGTCAGGTATAAGACCAACTAGCATGTTCCCGGCGAGTCCTGTCCGGTGTACTCATAACCCAATGAGCACCTGTATACATCTTAGGTGAACCAACTGACACCGGTGGCTTATGAGACCGGCCACCGCCCCTCATCGGGGTCTCGACTGTATACACTAGTCTACTCTGGAGAATCGATGCCCTGTCTCGAAACTCCCACTACTAGGGACCTTTTAAGGATGTGCTTATAGACCACCAGCTCTCACGTATATGATCGCCATCATACTGCTGGCAGTCAAGCAAGAATCCTAGGGGCTCTATCAGCGTGTAATAGCGACCTGTAAGGTCACCTGAAGCATTACACGATGATAAAGGTAAACCAGATAGCATACTATCATCTCGAGTAAGACTGTCCTACCGGGATAGGTCATCCCTCAATCATTGCAATCACGCGCCTGTGATCCAATAATTGACTCTGAGGGCACTATCTCCAACAATCTCCCACTTGCACTCAAGGCTAATTATTGCGATGTCGCATACTCACAGCCCGTGTGATACCGAACACCCAACTCCTCTACTAGTCAGTCTCACAAAGCTCGTTTGCGAAACTATTGCGTTCGAGGAATAGCCTCAGTGAGTGGAACCGCTGTGATGTTCCTTTCTATGTCTCTCTATATCTCAAGTTCGCAGAAAAAGCCATCTCCCGAAATGAGCAATACCTGTCTTAGAGTATGTCTGGATATCTGATGGGACCTAGCTCATAAATGAACTCCAAATCCAAACTTCTTAGACTGTATCGACAACTGAACTTAATCAGTATCCTGCGCCAGGCCTTTCCCTCAGTATCCACCTGGACCACCTGTCCAATATACTGCCCCTCGTCAGAGGGAAAACTATAACTCTGACAGCCACTCTGCCATCCAGGTCACCTTGGAAGCTTGGAATGATAACCGTCTCCTAAAAGAGGCTGTCGTTACCACATCCCTAGAACACGCACTTATGTCCTAAAACTGCTTCCGATTGTTTCTCCAGGATTGGATTAATATCAACTTATTGCATCTACTGCAAGAACAACATCTGGTGTGGTACTTGACATCTCATGATTGACTCAATTGCCTAAGCAAGTGATCTGTCAATCATGCGTATCCCTCTCCCCTTTAGTCTGTAAGACACCTTTAGAGAGGGTGACTCCATCACCTGCAGGTACACTACCATGCCAGGAGTCGTCCATTCTAAATACTCATAGAATGCTGTCAAGGTACCCAGATTGGGAAACTACCCAAATCTAGATCTAAAACCATAGATCTAGTAACCAGAATGTCTGATATAATATCCAAGTCCTGTGTGGAGAAACTACTGTGTGACAACCAAAGTATAACCGATCATAGTATAGGAATATCACTTCCTACTCTGTGTATGTCATCCAAATACCATGACATCACACCCTACTACCTTCACAACAGATCCATCCCCTATTCTGATGAAGTCAAACCTATGACTGTCACATCAGAAATAGATGATCTATCTCCGCAATATCTGCTTTAGTCTATAAATAGACATAAGCCTGATTTCCACCAATGCTTCCGCTGCTCCCACCGACTACGACAACCCTCTGGCAGAGTCATATAGACGTGCACTTCTAAAGCTAGTTTAGAACGACGCTATACTCATCCTCCTGCCGGGTCTCGCAGCCTGGAACAACAGCAAAGGCAAGTGTGGGTAAACAAGAACTTCCCTGTCACCGTCCTTGAGGCTACTGAAGCACCTCTCGGGTGTCTGAAGTTACCCACCTTATCTGCGGAGTGGCCAATGGAATGTCAAGCCAGATTGAATCTTTAGGTTCTTATGAAATCTTCAGTAATCGTTTGCGGTTCTGGAATCGCTTCCAGTTCTACCATACTCCCACTACTGTTTTCTGAAAAATCCATTTCTTTTAAAAATGTGGCGAGTTAAGAACAATATCACTATTGATCTTCCAGATGGTAGAAAATCAACCCTCGTCATAGCCTGGGTCAACCCACAAACAGCCATTACAGAAACGTGCCTTGAGTTATCCAGAGTCTGGTTTTAAGCATAAGCCGGACAACTCCCCGTACCTTAACAATGTCAAGATATGAACTGTTCTATATCCAATATAGAAACAGAGGCACTGATTTAATTGGAACCAGATTCAAATCATGCAGCTGTCTCCAGTGCATGTCAACTAAAATGGAAAAAGGCCGATCAGCGTCACTCGACTTAGGAATGCTTCCAATTATGAGTAACCTGAAAGAGAAGCAAGTTCTCTTAATCATTACTATCAACTGAACACCATACACAAGTATCTACATCTTCGATCACTTTCCTCAAATATCACCAATTACAACGAATCCCGATATAAAGAGGATGGTCACCTAATTCCCAATAACTTACTCCCACTCATCATCTGTAAAACCATACAGATGTGAGAATCATACCTGGTAAATACATACCCTGGAGTAAGTATCTAATCGGGAAATCAGTTTTCTTTTAACATTACACAGTGAAACTGAAACATTGAAATGTTTCGGTGGGGTATTCCGGTATTCTTAGTAATGCCTCTTCCATTATCCAGATTCACAACTGTAACCGTATATCTCTTTGCCATCTTTCCAAATCCCTTTATATGTCTTTAGTCATTACCGTCTGCACACCCCTTTAGGCCAAATGGTTTTCTTCCTTCCCTACCGTTCGGCACCAGCCTATGGTTTGGAAGAAGACTATCCAATAAGCATAAAAGGTATACTGTCCTAATCCTAGGAGCACTCGCAAGGCGAGAGAAGGTGAAGATAAAAGACAACCGAATAAACCTTATTCCTATTTCTCCTGAACCAGAATCCATCCCCGAACTGGAACAAGTTCCTTTCGAGTTCGTATATAACCATACGATGGAGTATCCAAATAAACTGTGGATCTTCGTAGTGATACGGAGTGTCCTGGAGAAATACAAAGGTGATTTAGGATTGGCGAAGAAATACTTGGTTTGGTCGTGAATAGCAGTCACAATTTACTTTGCCCTCTTACTAATCCCTTGCTTTGTCTGAACTTAATACCTTCTGTACACCGTTTAGGCTAATTGGTTTTCTTCATTCCCTACGGGTCGGCACCAGCCTAAGGTTTGGAAGAAGACTATCCAATTTGCGTAATAGGTGTACTACTCCTAAACCAAGGAGTACTCGCAATGAGAGAAGGTGAAAAGAAAAGACAATTGAATAATCCTATTCGTTTTCTCCAGAACCAGAAACCATCCTCGAAGACCTTCGAGTTCGTATATAACCATACGATGGTTTTGTCCAATGGAAGTGGACGTTCGTAGTAATACGGGGTGTCCTGGAGAAAAGGGTAAAAGTAGGAGTGGCAATGAGGTCTGCAACTCTGACAATCCAAAATCCATTGTTAAGAAGGTTCGGTCAACTTGGTCACTGAGTCATAGTCCAGGGTCGGGTCAATGGTCGCTGCCAAAGAGAGAGAGAAAAGAAACACTCAGCGTGCACTCTATCCTAGATCAGAATGGTTACCAATTTATCTAATCAGGAAACCTCCCACTGTACCTCAAATTCTCCTCCAAACCTGAAAGAAGAATTAGTCGGGGTCACCCGAGGAGTAAACCAACTCATCAGTGGGAATCGGGATCCAACTATCATCGCATGATAACTTGACGGAATCCACTCAAGTCACCACACTCCAGAAGGTATGTGCATGCCTGGCAAGTTTCAGTTCTTTTGAAACTCCCGATGTGTGTTTTTACCCCTATGACCCAAGTGACCTTGACACAGTCAACAAATCAAAGAGTCCTAGTCAAGTTCAACCCGTCATTATCCTGGATTGCATTAAACCCACCCGTACGAGCCCTTGACACAGTCAACAAGGCCGCACGACTGTCCTAACCAATCCCATTAATATGCTGCAAACAAACACTACTTAGCTACCGCACACTACGCCTTGACACGGTCAACAAACGCAGCACGAATACTAAGTAATACCTGTAAGAAATGACGGAGGGCTACGTCTAGTTTTTGGCGAAAAACTTTTAACGTAATGAACTCGATATCGTTGAAGGAACTGCATAGCCTTTTATAAAAATATAGTGACGAAAACCTTTGCTAAAGAGGTCACTCCCGGTGAAGGGATCTCGGCTCTTTCCCCGTAGAATGAGGTGCAGGATATTCCAACTGAATACCACGATGCAAAGCAAAAGTAATCGGCTATAGTGAAGTTAATGCTCTGACGCAAACTTCTGTCCAAGGGGTCACTCCCGGTGAAGGGATCTCGGCCCTTTCCTCGTCGACTGAGGAGCAGGATATTCCAAATGAATACCACGATGCAAAACAAAAGTGAACGTCCTTGCAATAACAGCTTTTTGAAAAAGTGTTCCAACAACATCAGAATAGGTTTGTTTATCTTGCATTGATCCGAATCAACGCAGTCCCATCAATTGATCACACCACAAAGAACGAAAATATACTGATGTACGTATATGCCATCCGCATTCGCCACTGGGTCCCGTCATCACCCGTTAGGTTACTTAACTAACGACAGAGCGGGGACTGGACTAGCGCGGATGCAAAACATATACAACATCTACTAATATATATACCAATATATTATATTTCGCTCAAGGCGTGATAAAATGCAACATCACAGAAATATACAGCATCACAGAACAATACAGATATCTGGAAGCCCCGGGTTTCACAGAGCCGCCGCTGAAACCCGACGTTCCCTTAGTCGTGTGGATAGCCTGTGCAATGAAATCCTAGACCCCTACGGGCGCGGCAAGTCACCCGCCAAGACCTGAAGCGAGGCAGTCCCCTCCAGCACCGTGAACGGACCACCAAGCACTTCACGGAATCCGGTAACTTGTGCACCCCTCCTGGGTCAACCTGTACCCCCTATGAGTGCGGCGAATAGCCTGCCAATCCTAGAGTGAAGCCCCCTCCGTCTCAATGCCATGAGATGCGGGCCCGTTGCCCTCTAGAACCCGGCTATCCGTGCACCCCTCCGCAGGGTAATCCTAGTACAGAAAGTAAAATATACATACACCGGGTACATCGATCGCAACCAGGTCGTGCCCCAAAAGAATAATACAAACAGGCAGTGACGGCAGTCCACATGTCGGACGCTCGCCCCGCAATATCAAATGTACATATAAAACAAAACTGTACTAACATTGCATCCAGGCTATCCCCCACGACCGATCCGCAACATCACAGCATAAACACAGAACATCAACGTGAAAATCACGTTCGCAAATCTGTCTAACCGGGTTATAGCAGTTAGACAGGATTTACCGATTAAGTGATATTCACGGTCGCAGATATAATGTAAATACTGTGAAATAATGTGTTTAAAATATCCAATCGATCAAAAATTAACAAGTGGGCCCCCAAGTAATACTGCAGCACTCACAGAAATTCTGGGCCCGATTTTAATATTCCAAAACCCCTATCTTAAGCCCAAAAGCCCACCACAAAAAATTGGTCAAATGAAACAAACATACGGCGGCGGAACCGCGGCAAAAGAGGGATCATTGCCGCGGTTCCGCGGTCGTACGGAATGATCAAGCTACCAAATTTTTGCAGTGTTCTTAGGATTCTCTATACATCATTCTGCAATCACCTGAAAAATTTTTCGAGCCCGGAAAAAATCGACAGAAAACTGATGCAAGCAAAACGCGGTTTTTAGAATTTTGGTCGATCGGATAAGTAAAACACATTAGAACAAGCTAGACAAGGTTAATGGCGTGGCTCTGATACCATGTTGCGCCACGGCAGCGCCCCGGCCGTCTTACCGAGGCCAAAATGCGGAATCAAAAATTTTCCTTACTTGGAAACTGGCGCTACCGCGGACAATGAAACCCGGATCGTTAACCATTAACCTATACTAGCTAACAAGAGATGGGAAGAGAAGTATACCAAGTGATCCGAGTCCTCCGGTCTTCTCGTCATCGTCCCGATCTCCCGCGGAAAGTCCAGTCTCCATGTCGTCGCCTCCTCGCCGGAAGGGCACCACATCGCCTGCGTCTTTTACGGGCTCCCGCCTCAATACCGAGGCAACTCGGGCATGAAGCCGGCAAGTCGACATGCCCAAGAAATGCTGTAGAATGTAGTGTAGAAACTTTATCTCTTGGAGTTTATGTAGTTGCCATTGATGGATGGAGGAAGAGGTAAAGAAAATTGGTGCTTTCAATTTTCTAGCAAGAAGAAGAAGATGAGATGAAGAATTCCTTACATCACAAAATGAACTCTCTCATTCTTTTTCTCTCAAGTGAACCTTCTTTCTTCTAGTGAGAATGGTGGAGGAATGAAAATACAAACCATCACAAGAAGGGAGGTGAGTGTAGGAGAAAGAGAAAAGTGACCATATCCAAATATCATCATAACAATCTCACATCAGACTTCATCTCATATCTAATCTTAATAAAGCAAGAAAAGAAGATAGAAAAGAATGGTATCAAAAGATGCTATCATAATCAATCCTTATGCAAGAAACCCCCTCCTCAAATGTAATTTGCAAAACTGCAAATTACCCCCTCCATCGGAAAAGTCCGGCCGGGAAAGAACAAAGAAAAACCGGCCGGAACGGAATGCAAACTGGCAACTCCAGAAAACTGGTCCCGTAATAAATTACAGGAAAACCCCATACTGTGCATACACACCCGCATCTGTATTACGTCCGGATACAAATGCAATGAGACAAAATCTACACTGTACTAAACTAGGATCCGGCTTAAACCAAAGCCGGCTAGTAATATCCGTCCGATCCTGATCCGTGCAATACCGCACGTACCAGATCGAACCCTGCCATATAACTATACAGCCACTAGTACAAAACTGTCCGATCCTGATCCGTGCAATACCGTACGTATCTGATCGGACCCTGCCATATCTCCATACGGCCTCTACAGCGTTTCGCCCGAAAGCTTGAGTAACTGAAAGTGTGGTGGACTCTAAAGACTCGTCAATACTATGGCTGTGGATTTAACCACTAGCACGTCAGAGGTATTAGCCAATACGTGACGGGCTGCCAGCTATTGACCAAAAGGGACGTCGATGAGCGAACTCATCCTGACACCCTACTGAGCCTGTCAGTGACAATATCCGTACAGTCCGGTCCGTTCGTCTATGAGCATCGCATGTCGGGCCTAGGGGTTGGTAAAAGTCAGACCCCCAAAAGCGGTACAAGTCGTGTCAGAGTGTAGCCCAGAACGCCCTGAGATACTACTGGAATACCTACCAGTAAATCTCCTGCCTCGGCCGAGGGCTTTGCGTAATGGCTCTCCTAAACACAGCGCGACCTCACCCCCAATACCGGGAGAGACGAACCCCTGAAGATCCGCTCACTGCCCCCATGTGGCTCGGGACTGTACCCAACTAAAACCTGTTTGCACGACTCCTTTGAGCCGTGGTAGGGTAGTAATCAAAGCACAGTGGGAACTCACACGAGACAAATGACGATCCCCAGGTCGATGAACTAACCTGTACACATGTCACCAGGGAACTGCTATCTGACGTCAGGTATAAGACCAACTAGCATGTTCCCGGCGAGTCCTGTCTGGTGTACTCATAACCCAATGAGCACCTGTATACATCTTAGGTGAACCAACTGACACCGGTGGCTTATGAGACCGGCCACCGCCCCTCGTCGGGGTCTCGACTGTATACACTAGTCTACTCTGGAGAATCGATGCCCTGTCTCGAAACTCCCACGACTAGAGACCTTTTAAGGATGTGCTTATAGACCACCAGTTCTCACATATATGATCGCCATCATACTGCTGGCAGTCAAGCAAGAATCCTAGGGGCTCTATCAGCGTGTAATAGCGACCTGTAAGGTCACCTGAAGCATTACACGATGATAAAGGTAAACCAAATAGCATACTATCATCTCGAGTAAGACTGTCCTACCGGGATAGGTCCTCCCTCAATCATTGCAATCACGCGCCTGTGATCCAATAATTGACTCTGAGGGCACTATCTCCAACACGTATATCTTCTCGACCCATGTGATGAGTGATGGATGATCCCATATCCATTGGTGTTTGGCATCAGAGATGGTATGCGGGTGCTCAGTGGTGACTGGGTACACTGAACGGACTCGCCGAGAACTCCTAGATGGTATTATACCTCACGTCATATGGCAGTTCTCTGGTGACACTGGTACAGCTTAGTCTGTTGACCCGAGATCGTCATAGAGTCTTGTCTGTCTCCCACTGTGCTTTGATTTCCACCCTACCGGGGCTCTATTGAGTCGTGCAAACAGGTAGTTTTTGGGTACAGTCCCGATTCACATGCAGGCAATGAGCGATAGGAGGGGATTTGTCTCTCCCGGTATTGGGGGTTGATGTTGCGCTATGCTCGACTGGCCATAACTGGAAAACCCTGGCCAAGGTTGCACTGATTTACTGGTAAGTGTTATCATTAGTTTCATGCGTGTTATGGACCTTACATCGGCATGACTTATCAAGCTACTGGGGTCTGACGTTTATCACCCCTAGGCGAGATATGCGACATATCAGACGAACAGACTGAACTGTACGGTAAGTGTTGCTGGTTGGATTCACAGGAGTGTGAGAGGGCTTGCTCGTTGATCTTCTGATCGCTCAATACCCGAGTGGCCGTTACGTTTAGCAGACTGCTTGCGGCTTGTGGGTGTTTGATATGATCATCACCTACTGCCGGCGTATTGACGAGTCTTTAGAGTCCTACACAGGGGTTTCCTGGCTCAAGCGAAACGAAATAGGAGCGCATATGAGATATGTGCGGGACCGAGAATAATACCAGTATGTGATACTGAATTCTATTCTCGCGATTTGTATCATCGGACGGTTATATATGATATAGCCGGGTTACCGAATCAAATGTTGATTCGATATATTGATACACTTGATATTAGTCGATTATATGCGATATGACCGGATCATTAAATGAAGTATCGATTTAATGATTTAATGTATAATTATATATTTGATATATTACTTTACATTAACTGGTATTGGTTCACTTAAGATTTGTTTTCTCACTAGTTTGTGCATAAGTGTATATATGATATATATTTGTGTACATATGTTTGTATCATGTTTGATGATACATACAAGTTGTGTGTATGAGAATTATATCAAGATTAAGTTTAAGATTAGGGTATTGTTTTATCAAGAGAATTAACAAAAGAAATGAACTTGGTCAAAGTTGTCAAGCTTGAAGAAGCTTGGAGAAACCTTGACAAAGTCCACTCTTTTGTCATTTCTTTTGATAACTCTTTAACCTAACCTTTAACCTAATACCTTGGTCAATTCTCTACATGAGTTAAGCATGAGGGCTTAACTCAACCATGGTGCCATAATTAAAAGGATAAGTTTCATTCTTTATTCATTAATTCTTATCATTTATTCTTTCTTCTTCTTCTTCAAGAAGAAGAAAGCTTACTATCTCTAATGGTGCTATGAGATTTAGAGTGAGAAATCCAAATCCAAAGTGAACCCACTTCCTATTTCTTCATCCTCTACCACTTGCCATGTAGTAGAGTGTGTTATCTTCACAAGTTTCATGACCTAGTGAAGATGGAGCTTGAGTTTGAGTCGCCTCGGATCATCTTCGGCATCGAAGTCAACGACCTAGCCCGCTCATTTCTCCGACGAAACCATCGCTAGAGTCCGGGATCCCGGTGATCGCAGCGAAGGGACGTCATCATGGAGCTAAAGAAGTGGAGGACCGGATCTACAAAGGTTGTATTTCCATTCACTTAGTAGCAAAGTAGTTTGCTTGCTTGTTTGTTTCGCCTATCCTCTAGTTAACGATCTATATTAGGGTTTCTCGGCACTTAAAATTTGATTTTGGCATGGTTGATCAGTTATAAAACCTCATGGGTGTGCTTACGAACCCTACAGTGGTATCAGAGCCTAGCTAGAGCTTTAGGCGACGTGTAGACGAAGTTAGAAACCCGATCGAACCCCAAAACCCTAAAAATAACCCTTCTCTGTACATTTTTCAAAACTGTGGAATTTTGTGAATTAAAAATATGCAGAAAAATCAGCAGGTTTTCTAAGAATTATTGTGCAGCACGTGACCCCAACTCGTCCAAGGCGCCGCGGAACCGCGGCCGTTCCCTAGGTCATGTGGCGGTTCCGCGGCCATAAAGTGTCCTCTTGCTTCACTGTTTGCACAGTAATGTCCCTTTGGGATTCCTCTGTTTTCTGGGTAATTTTAATTTCTACTCAATAGTTGAGTTTTCTGGATTGTATTAGGGACTCGGTGTTTCGATCGGAAAGTTTAACTCCGTCTATGTGTTTTTCTGGATAATTTTAGAGCATGTTAAAAAGTTCGACCGGATATAAATACCCAATTTTTCCCCTGCCGGGAAATTTCCAAGTGTTGGATTTTTCCGTGGTTTAAGAACGTTCTAAGTAGTGCAAGTAACGTGATAGACCCTCTAGAAGACAACAAACCTTAACTCGATTATGTGACCGTCTTGAACTGCCCTTTGAACCTTAGGGTTTGGGGCAGTACGGCGTGCCACATGTGAGGCGTTGGCTTGACCCTTCTACTGCTGGACCGTTGGTACTGTGGCATGAAGTGAATGTTCTTAAACTTATTTCATGTGTTGAGCTGTTTCGGGAAAACTTGGGTGTTTGATTGTTCATTCGGAAAGTTTAACATTTTCTATTTATCTGGAATGTGATACAATATTTGGAATCCACAAGTAGTTATGAGATAACTGATTTGGATGTTATAAACATAGCAGTTTAGTCTCACTTGATCGGTTGCCACAGAATTTTGATGTGATCAAAAGTCCGTCGCAATCACGTAGTATAAACGGATACTCGCCGGTAAACTTAATAGATAGCCACGCCCCATAGCCCCGACCAAGTGACTGTAGGAGAACCCCATCGCCGAAAGCATCCGTTCGGGTGCTCACGGCAGCAGTGTTCCGCCTCAGTGCACTTCGTCGACGGTATCGGGGGTGCGGCCGTCTACTAAAGTTTGCGACGAGCATTCGTTCTGGATGCCGGGAATCTTGTTGAATTGCCCGACGTTATATTGAAAAGTGTTTTCGATATTGAGACTAAAATGCGGGGTTTATAATTGTTAGGCATGCGATGTCTAAGGAATTCATTTGGTTAGGCATGCGATGTCTATGCAGGTTGCGGATTCCAACTGTTGTAGTTTTACACTTTCTTTTCTGCGACCGTAAGTGTAATATGTGATATCGCCGGTTTCGTTGCTATATGTCAACGACAATTGGGATGCGCATATTTACTTACGTTGATGACATGCGATGTTATGTGTTGCTGGATATGTTATATTGGATCGTCGTGTTTGAATAGCCGGGGGGTTTTTATGTGAGATGAGTGTTTTTCATTTTCATTCATGTAAAAATTATTGTATGTAATATTCTTTTATTGGGGCACTTCCAGGTTGCGGAAGATGTCACCATTGTATATTATTTACTTTTCCGCATTAGGATAGACCCAAGGAGGGGAGCACAAGTAACCGGGTTCTAGGGTCCAGTGGAAGACCATGAGGAGTCGAGTTCGGGTCTCCTAACCCTAGAATTGGTAGGGTTGCTTGCCGCTCTCGTAGGGGTCTAGGGGTGTGGGTTTGGCTATTCATCGCGACCGTGGAATCCGTGTTTTATACAGGCTCAAAATAAAACACAGACATCCTAGAATATCCAATATTTCATATGATATTTTCTGCTGCGTTATCTGTGATGTGATCATGTGATATGATCAGATAGATATTGTATATAGTATATATAATATATTATATAGACATTGCTTATATTTTACACCCGCGCTAGCCCTGCCTCGCTCTGGCGTTAGTTACTTAACCTAACGGTGCAGACGGGACATCGAGACGAATGCGGATGGCATAAGCGTACGTTGTATTTATCTGTGATGTTTAGGTGGACTTAAATGATGGGACATTCATTAATGAGATTAATGAAAGAAAATAAACCTAAAAGATGTTGTGGAATCGAATTTCAAAATAAAAACAGGTAGCTACGGTTCTTGCTTTGCATCGCGGTGTTCCTTGTAGAACATCCTGTACCTTATTCGATAAGGAAAGGACCGAGATCCCGTCACCGGGAGTGACCCCTTTAGCAATAACTGGCAGATGCTACAACCCTCGGTTTGTCTTTTGATTGCTTCTATAGTTTTTGCTTTGCACAGCGGTATATATGATATATCCTGCACCTTATTCGATGAGGAAAGGGCCGACGATCCCTTCACCGGGAGTGACCCCTTTAGCAAAACTAGAAAAGCCTAAAAAACATTCCATTTAAAAACCATTTGATTCCGCAACGAGATCAAGTTCAAAGTGTTAAAGGTTTTTATTAAAAACCATTCGCAACCCTCCGTCATTTTAGGAAGTAGAGTGCTTAGTATTCGTGCTGTGTTTGTTGACCATAGTCAAGGCACAGTGTACGGTAGCTAAGTAATGTCTTCCTACACCGTATATGATGCAATTAGTTAGGACAGTCGCGTGACTTTGTTGACCTTAGTTAAGGGTCATGTGGGTGGGTCTAATTAATCACGAAATGACGGGTAGAACTTGACTAGTACTTATGATTTGTTGAACATAGTTAAGGTCATAAGTGCCAGGGGTAAAAACCATTATCGGGAGTTTCAAGTGTTGAAATTTGCAATGAGATTGCATACCTTCTATATGATAGTTGGATCCCGATACCCACTGCGAGTAATTGTTACTCCTGGGAGAGTTTTGCACTTTACAATTAGCCAATCAAGTAGGTGTCTAGAAAGGTGTCAACGGGGTTATACCCCTGGGAAAACGAGGTTTACTGTAATTAGGTCCGTGCGAAAGCACGGGGAACCTCCCTCAAAGTATCGACACTGGCCTGGCTGAAAGATTGACGAACTTGTAGAGTGTAATTAATCCCGGCTAGTCTTTCCTTTTAAGGTTTGAAGGAAGATTTGATAAAAACAATGGGAGCCATCCTGATTAGATAAAATATATAACCAATCTAATCTTGCAAGAGCGCACGCAGAGTGTTTTCTTCTCTCTCTCTCCAGGTAGCGACCATGTCACGCCTTAATTAAGATAATAATATGGATGTATTGACCGAACCCGCTTGTTATACTGAGCTGGGGAACGTTGGTCCCGCTCCAACTTATAATTGTTATAAGACCGAGCAGGAAATTGGGGAATACCAGATTTCCCGTGCCTCCCAAACGAAGAAAGTGCATTATGATGCATCTTCTTCGGGTGTGTTCACTACAAAGAACTGTTTCTCTGTATTCTCTATGTCCTGGGTATTTGATGCCGGATCAGGATCCCAGATATGTAATCGGTTACATAGGGCTACAGAAAGGTAGAGAACTGAGAACGGGTGATAAGTTTCATGAGACAGAAAACGGTGCAAGTGTTGCAGCCAAGTCTGTTGGTCACTGTCGCCCTGTATTACCAATAAATTGATTCTGAACAAATGCTATTAGATACCGAACCTGATATACAAAATCATATCAATCACTTTATTTATTAAAGAAGGATACAATTTTGTATTGTTGGATAATGTTTTGAACATTTCCTATATCAATAGTTGATCGGTTCAGGCACGTTATCTAAAAGTATTGACGTTCTAAATCAAACTACAGTTCCTAGTATACAGAACACACACAAGAGGAAGAGTTCAGAAATGAACGAATCCTTCTTGAGGCATTGTAGACTAGGTCATATCAATGCGACCCGACTGGCTGAAGTTACATTTAGATGCATATTTAAATCAGTTTGAATTTACATCTTATGAAACTTGCCAGTCATGTCACAAAGATTAGATGACCATAGCTCTGTTTATTGGAAACAGAGAAAGAGTTTGTAAACTCTTGGGATTGATACATAGTGATGTATGTAAGGTCCCCTGTCTACACATGCCAGGACCGGTTCTTTGCACTTCATTACATTCTCTGATGATCTCTCAAGATTCAGACATATGTTCCTGTTGAAACACAAGTCCGAAGCTTTTGAGATATTCACAGAATATAAGTAAGAAGTAGAGAACCAAAAATCGGGTATAAGTATTATGTCCTATGATAAGATCAGGGAGGAGAATACTTGTGCATAGAATTCCTGGACTATTCTAAAGGATAATGAGATTCTCTCTCAGTGTTTCTCCTCTGAATACACCACAGCACAATGGTGTATCGGGGCGGAGCAATCGCACCATATTAGATATGGTGTGCTCTATGATGAGTACTACTGAGTTACCTATTTCCTTTTAAGGGGTTATGCACTTGAGAAGCTGCATACCTATTGAATTAGGTTCGAATCAAATCAGTGCCTACCACTCCATATAAGATATGGTATGGAAAGAGCCT
Source organism: Agapanthus africanus (assembly GCA_030015575.1). Taxonomy (NCBI): domain Eukaryota; kingdom Viridiplantae; phylum Streptophyta; class Magnoliopsida; order Asparagales; family Amaryllidaceae; genus Agapanthus; species Agapanthus africanus. The sequence goes on from JASDDO010000008.1 coordinate 227,565,554, forward strand.
ATCTCTTAAGTAAGTTAAGATTTGGGATTGTCCGGCCTATGTCAAAAGCAAAATCCGAACAAGATCGAGGCAAGGTCGGTTATGTAGAATTGGAAAGGTTCCAGCTATACAAAACTGTAAGTCGATGTACAATACCCCACGACATGCGGGGAGGCGGAAATATGAAAAACGATCTTGTTCTTTGCTTAAACATCGACTAACCGCATGAATCGAAGCTAAACGATAACTAACAACCATCATAGAAGTTCTAAACTACTATGTGAAGTGATTATACCTAAAGAACCGTGTCCTTCGCCTTTACGAACTTCACCTCCTCCTCGGCCTTCTCCAAGTAGTAGACGATCCACCACGAGAGCTTTACTCCAAGCTTTGCCTCTAAACTTGAGGCAACTAGGTTTCTTTAAATGCTAATCAAAGTACCTAGATGATATAGAGTGAGGGTTATGGATTAAGTAGTCTAACTAATCCTTGTACTCAACACATGAGAGGGGAGGATTAGGGTTTGAAGAGAGGAAGCTTGAGGAGAGAGAAGGTGAGAATAATAATGAAATGAGAAAATGAGTTATCATAATATATATCAAGCATTATTGTTTTTCAAGAAAAGAAAAGAAAATGATTTACAACCATGCTTGATAAATATCTAATGGTGATTCATCTCCATGAGTCATTAAGCATTTATGATGCATTAATGACATGGATGAATCATCCATATGACTCACTAATCTCGTTTAATGTATATGCCACCTTAACCTCCTTAGTCACCATCTTCTAGAAGCTTCTCGCGCAATTACGAGAACGCCCCTCCTATCCGTGAAAACACGGAAAAACTTTAGACTGTATAAATCCAATAACCGGATACTAGTAATTGGCTTAAACCAAAGCCGACTGGTAAAAACTGTCCGAAAGTCGTACGTGCGTAAACACACGTATGCATCCGAACCCTTGTCGTAAAACCATACGACCTCTATATCGTTTCGTCTGGAGTAGGGAAACTCTCTGCGTGGGACTCTAGAGACTCGACTACTACGCTGGCAGTGGGTTTAACCACAGACCGCAAGCGGCACTAGCTGTACGTAACGGTCCCCAGGTAGATGTCGATAAGAAGGCCGATGAGGAAACCCATCCGAACTCCTACTGAGTCTGATGTGACAATCTCCATACAGTCCGGTCCGTTCGTCTAAGACTATCGCATATCGGGCCTAGGGGGCGGCAAGCGTCAGTCCCCTAATAGCGGTATAAGTCGTGTCGGAGCGAAGCCCATTACACCCTGAGAAACTACTGGAACCTACCAGCAAATCTCGCTTGCCCTGGCCAGGGACTTTGCGTAATGGCTCTCTGACACAGCACGATATCAACCCCCAATATCGGGAGAGACGAATCCTGTCTAACCGCCACTGCCTCCAAGTGCTCGGGACTGCACCCAACTGCTACCTGTTTGCACGACTCCTTTGAGCCGTGGTAGGGTAGCAATTTAAGAACAGTGGGACACACTCGAGGCGAAGTAGTAGTGTCAAGTCTGCGGACTATGCTGTACTCATGTCACCTGGGAACTGTTCACTGACGACTGGTATAAAACCAACCAACAGTTCCCTATGAGTCATGTCCGGTGTACCCGTAACCTAACGAGCACCTGCATACTATCTCCAGTACGACGTACTGATGGCTGTGGGATAGACCATCTCCCCAACTGGGATGAGAAGCATACACACTAGTCTACTCCGGAGTATCGATGCCCTGTTTCGATAATCCAACGACTAGGGACCTGAATAAGGATGTGCTTGTAGACTACCCAGCCCCTATTAGTGCGACTGTCATCACAACGCTGGTAGTCAAGCAAGATCCTAAGAGCTCTATCAATACGTATACTCACATATTAAGATAGAAAAACCAAGTAGCATACTACCATGTTTAGCAAGACTGTTATATACATGTAAATATCCCAAGCTTCCATTAAGTAATATACAAACTAGTATGCTACAATAATGGCCCCTAGGGCATATACAATAACAATCTCCCACTTGCACTAGGGCCATGAACTGGCATATCGAAGACCGATGATCTTGAGTAGCCTCTCGAACTGAATCTGAGGTAGGGCCTTTGTGAATGGATCAGCAATATTCTCTTCAGTAGCAACTCTCTGAACCTCGATCTCCCGACGATCAATGATCTCCCTGATCAGGTGATACCGCCTTAAGATGTGTCTGGACTTCTGATGGGACCTTGGTTCCTTCGCTAAAGCTATAGCTTCGTTGTTGTCGCAATACATAGGTATTGGATCAACAATGGTAGGAACCACCTGAAGTTCTGTTAGGAACTTCTTCATCCAGACTGCTTCTTTTGCAGCATCGCAAGCAGCAATATACTCCGCTTCCATCGTCGAGTCAGCAACGGTGTTCTGCTTGGAACTCTTCCAGCACACCGCCCCTCCATTGAGGGTAAATACATAACCTGACATGGACTTGGAATCGTCCTTATCACTCTGGAAGCCAGAATCAGCAAAGGCCTCCAACCTGAGGTCTTTTTCGCCGTAAACCAAGAACATCTCCTTAGTCCTCCTCAGGTACTTGAGAATGTTCTTTACTGCTATCCAGTGCTTCTCCCCTGGGTCTGACTGATACTGGCTTACCACGCTCAGTGCGTAAGCTACATCTGGTCTGGTGCACAACATCGCATACATTATAGAGCCTACTGCAGAAGCGTAGGGTATAATAGACATGCGTTCCCTTTCCAAATCAGTCTTGGGAGACATCTCTTTGGATAGGGTGATTCCGTGACAAGCCGTTAGATTACCGCGCTTAGAATCTTCCATACTGAATCTTTTCAGTACAGTGTCGATATACCTGGACTGTGAAAGTCCCAACATCCTCTTGGATCTATCACGATAGATCCGGATCCCCAGAATGTAAGAGGCATCTCCCAGGTCTTTCATGGAGAACCTGTATGACAAGAATCCTTTGACAGATTGTAGCATAGGAATATCATTTCCTATCAATAGAATGTCATCCACGTACAAGACGAGGAATACGACACTTCTGGCTACAACTTTACTATATATGCACGGTTCATCTGGATTTTTGATGAAGTCATATTCTTTGACTGTTTCATCAAAACAGATGTTCCAACTCCGCGATGCCTGCTTCAGTCCATAAATGGACTTAAGCAACTTGCATACTTTCCCGCTGCTCCCACTCTGATTGAAACCCTCTGGCTGATCCATATAGACGCACTCTTCTAAATTTCCATTCAGAAAAGCCGTCTTTACGTCCATCTGCCAGATTTCATAATCATGGAAGGCAGCAATAGTAAGAAGGACCCGAATGGATTTGAGCATAGCCACTGGAGAAAAAGTTTCGTCATAGTCCAAACCAGGTCTTTGACGAAAACCCTTTGCAACAAGTCTAGCCTTATAGGTTTCCACCTGTCCATCTACACCAATCTTTTTCTTGAAGATCCATTTGCATCCTATGGGTTTTACCCCATCTGGAGCAAAGTCCAAAGTCCATACTTTGTTGGTGTACATGGACTCCATTTCGGTCCGCATTGCATCTAGCCATCGTACCGAGTCGCCGCTCTGGATGGCCTGCTAGAAGCCAGTAAGTTCATCATCATCTATGATGCAATCCTCTCTATCCCCATCTATGAGAAAACCATAGTATCTCTCAGGCGGATGAGACGGCCTACTGCTCCTGCGGAGCGGTGAGGGAATGTCCTGTTCTTTTTGAACTACTTGTTCTACCAAACTTTCAGTATTAGTTTGTGGTTTTGGAATTTCTTCCAGTTCTATTTCGCTCCCATTTATTTCCTATTCTAAAAACTGATATTCTAGAAAATGGGCATTACGAGAAACAAACACCTTTTGTTCCTCTGCGTAATAGAATAGATACCCCTTGGAGTTCTTTGGATATCCTACAAACTTACACTTTACTGATCGTGCCTCGAGCTTGTCCACATGCTGCTTTTTAACAAAAGCTGGACATCCCCATATTTTCAGATACTGAAGATAGGGTTTCTTCCCACTCCACATCTGATATGGCGTGGTAGGCACAGTCTTGGTAGGAACCATGTTCAAAAGATATGCCACTGATTCTAGCGCATAACCCCAAAAAGATCGCGGTAACTCAGCATTACTCATCATGGATCGTACCATATCCAATAGGGTTCGATTCCGTCTCTCCGATACACCGTTATGCTGTGGAGTGTATGGAGGAGTAAGCTGAGAGAGAATTCCTTTCTCTTTTAGGTAACCTAGGAACTCGGCACTCAAGTATTCACCACCTCGATCAGATCTTAGTGTCTTGATAATTTTGCCGGTTTGGTTTTCTACTTCATTCTTATACTCTTGGAATTTCTCAAAAGCCTCGGATTTATGTTTCATCAGATAAATGAATCCGTACCTTGAGTAATCATCTGTGAAAGTAATGAAATAGGAAAAACCACCTCTTGCATGTGTAGACATTGGACCACATACATCGCTGTGTATGAGTCCTAAGAGATCGCTCGCTCTTACTCCATGTCCAGTAAATGGAGTCTTTGCCATCTTTCCTTTGAGACAATATTGACAAGTGTCATAAGTTTGATATTCGAACGAGTCCAAATATCCTTCTCTATGCAACTCAGTCAACCTTCTCTCATTGATGTGACCCAGTCTACAATGCCATAAGAAAGCTTTATTTAAATCTGGAGACTTTCTTTTTAGTGTGTTCTGGACATTGAAAATTTGGAGTTGGTTTAACACATATATACCGTTATCCAGTGTACTGGACCCAATCAAACTATGATTAAGGTGGATGTTAACAACACCACTTCCAAACGTGAAATCATAACCTTTATTTGATAACAAGGAAACAGATATGATATTACACGTTAAGCTGGGTACACAAAAACAGTTATGTGAAACCAAAATGTGTCCACTCGTCAATCCCAGGTGATAATCCCCTACGGACACAGCTCCCACGCTAGTTCCGTTAGCAACCATCAGGGTCATATCACCTTCCTTCAGCACTCTACTGTTTCTCAGTGCCTGCAATGAATTGCAAATATGAGATCCTGATCCGGTATCCAATACCCAGGAAGTAGAGTTGATTGACAGACAATTCTCAATTACAAACACACCTGAAGTCGAAGCCACAGCTTGCTTCGGTTCCTGGTTCTTGGCGTTCCACGCCTTGCAATCCTTCTTCCAGTGCCCTTTCCTGTGACAATGGAAGTACTCATCCTGGCCCACTACCGGTACCGCAAACTTTTTCTTTCCCTTCCCTCCCACCTTACTTACACCTCCTCTAGGTCTGGGGGCGGCCTTCTTTTTCCTTCCTTTGGCCCTAGCCTTGGACCCGGAAGAAGAAGCACCGCCAACAAACATAGCGGGTGTTTCCCTTACCTTCTGTAAGGTGCCATCTGCACTCTTTAACATGTTCAGGAGTTCCGGAAGTTCAAATTCTTTTCTTTGAATGTTGAAGTTCAGGATAAACTGGGCGTAGGTGGAAGGAAGGGACTGGAGAATAAGGTCTGTATAGAGCTCATTATCCAAAGTCGTCCCAAGGTCTGCGAGCTCTTCTATATAGCCGATCATCTTTAGGACATGTTCTCCTACCGATGACCCGACAGCCAACCTCGCTCGAAACAAGTTCTTAGAGGTCTCGTATCTTGCTATACGAGATTGCTCTCCATAAAGTTCCTTTGTATGGAGAAATATGGCATCTAGTTCCATATCCTCGTGCCTCCTCTGATGTTCATTGTTCATCGAGGCAAGCACGATGCACTTGGCTTTCGCGTAATCGAAATCCCAGGTTTTGCGGATTTCCTTATCCGCATTACTGGATTTGGGACCAGGGACAGCAGGTGCCGTAGCGGTGAGGACGTACCCCAATTTGTCATAGGTCAAAGCCATTTTGACATTCCGCAGCCAATCTTTATAGTTTGGCCCTGTCAGTATATTTTTCTCTAAAAGTAACTTAAGTCCAGTCATTTTCAGGGTTGCTGCAATTAGGAGAGAGAGAAGAAAACTCTTTAGCATGATGCTCTTGCAAGTTTAGAGTGGTTTTTAATTTATCTAAACTGGATGGCTCCCACTGTTTCTCGAATCCTTCCCCAAACCATAAAAGAAGAATTAGCCAGGACTATTCTCACTGTACAATACTTGTTTAACCGTTCAGCCAGGCTGGTGTCGGTACTTCGAGGGAGGCTTTCCAACGCTTTCGCGAAGTTCCTTAATTAAATAACCTCTTTTCTCTGGGGGCGTAACCCCGCTGACACCTTTCTTGACACCTACTTGGTTTATAGCATTGATCGTTAAGTGACGAATATCCTGATGAGTAGCATATACTCACAGTAGGATCGGGATCCAAATATCATCGTATGATAATGTTGAAGGAATCCTACCAACATTCATCAAACTCCAAATGGTATGCAATTCTTTGCAAATTTCAGTTTCTTTAGAAATTCCCGATATATATTTTTGCCCCATGCTCTTATGACCTTGGCGTTGGTCAAAATATCATAAGTCACATGTCAAGTTCTACCCATCATTATCTTGTTAATTTGAACTCATCCGTACATATCCTTGACGTTGGCCAAAATGATAATACGACTGTCCCAAACCAACTCATCTATCTATGCAACAAATGAATACCCAGCAGCTACCAAACACTATGCCTTGGCGTTGGTCAAAATACATAGCTTGAATACTACTGAATACCCAAATGAAATGACGGAGGGCTACGAATGGTTTTGGCAAAACCGTGAACGTAGTGAACTTGATATGACCGAAGGAACCTGATAGCTCTTTAGAAGGAGTGGTTAAAGCTCCGCAATTAAAAAATATCATCTGTTTTAAAAATAACCGAGTGGTCTTTTAAATTGTTCCAACGATTCATCTTTTGGTTTATTTTCTTTGCATTATAAATAATGCATCCCATCATTAACCTATCATTGCAGAAAACAACGAAAATACAACGTTCTCTTATGCCATCCGCATTCGCCACGGGATCCCGTCATCACCCGTTAGGTTACTTAACTAACGGCAGAGCGGGGGCTGGGCTAGCGCGGGTGTAAAACATAAGTGACGTCTAAATAGCTATCATATATAGATATTGTACATTCGTCAGACGCAATAATAGGCATTCCAGATCTCATATGAACTTTATTGGGTTTGCAAGCAATCAGTGTTTGTTTAGAGCCTGCAACAAAAGACGGATTACACAGTTGTGATGAATAGCCATTACCCCACCCTAGACCCCTATGGGTACGGAAAACTATCCGTCAAATACCCGAAGTGAAGCGGTCTCCCTCAACAAAGTGAGTAGGCCACTAAACACTTCAAAGTACCCGGTAGTTTGTGCACCCCACCTTGGGTCTATCCTAGGAGCAAAAACAGTAAAATGAAATAATACAACGGTGGCTACAGCCGCAACCTGGATGTGCCCCGCAAAATAATATTACAACATATTACAGTTACATCGAATGAATTAAAATAATAACCCATCACAAACCCCGGCTAATCATCACAACAGTCCAATACAGTTCACATCCACAAACAGTAAAAACCATTACAGAAATGTGCAACCCCCTGCCAACCGACATACTAGCAGTTAGGGGAGGTTTACGAACACATTATACAAACACAGATATAATCAAATTAGCAAACATCGTAAAATTTTGATCGAACAAACGCATTTAGATTCTACTCCAATACTTCTCTGTGCACCTGAGACTTGAGCAGAAAAATAAACATCCCAGAAACATCACTATTAACACTTAGGAGTTATTGAATAAATTTGGGCCGACTCGGCCCCAACTCGGCCGCGGATCCGCCGCGGATCGCATGGATCCGCCGCGGTTCCGCGGTGAGATGGCCGAGTTAGGGGTCCAAATTTCTTCAGTAGCCCTAGTTTTTCCTGCTTGTTATTCTTAAGCACCCTGAAAAATTTTTAGAGCCAGTTTAAAATTCGACAGCAAGCGTGATAATCGACGATGTTTCCGGTTCCTTTTTGCGTTCGAAATTCTTACGACTTTGCTAATGAGTTAATTATTGTTTAGTGAGGCTCTGATACCACTGTAAGTCGATTTACAACACCCCACGACATGCGGGGAGGCGGAAATATGAAAAACGATCTTGTTCTTTTCTTAAACATCGACTAACTGCATGAATCGAAGTTAAACGATAACTAACAACTATCAAGAAGTTCTAAACTACTATGTGAAGTGATTATACCTAAAGAACCGTGTCCTTCGTCTTTACGAACTTCACCTCCTCCTCGGCCTTCTCCAAGTAGTAGACGATCCACCACGAGAGCTTTACTCCAAGCTTTGCCTCTAAACTTGAGGCAACTAGGTTTCTTTAAGTGCTAATCAAAATACCTAGATGATATAGAGTGAGGGTTATGGATTAAGTAGTCTAACTAATCCTTGTACTCAATACATGAGAGGGGAGGATTAGGGTTTGAAGAGAGGAAGCTTGAGGAGAGAGAAGGTGAGAATAATAATGAAATGAGAAAATGAGTTATCATAATATATATCAAGCATTATTGTTTTTCAAGAAAAGAAAAGAAAATGATTTACAACCATGCTTGATAAATATCTAATGGTGATTCATCTCCATGAGTCATTAAGCATTTATGATGCATTAATGACACGGATGAATCATCCATATGACTCACTAATCTCGTTTAATGTATATGCCACCTTAACCTCCTCACCATCTTCTAGAAGCTTCTCGCGCAATTACGAGAACGCCCCTCCTATCCGTGAAAACACGGAAAAACTTTAGACTGTATAAATCCAATAACCGGATACTAGTAACTGGCTTAAACCAAAGCCGACTGGTAAAAACTGTCCGAAAGTCGTACGTGCGTAAACACACGTATGCGTCCGAACCCTTGTCGTAAAACCATACGACATCTATATCGTTTCGCCTGGAGTAGGGAAACTCTCTGCGTGGGACTCTAGAGACTCGACTACTACGCTGGCAGTGGGTTTAACCACAGACCGCAAGCGGCACTAGCTGTACGTAACGGTCCCCAGGTAGATGTCGATAAGAAGGCCGATGAGGAAACCCATCCGAACTCCTACTGAGTCTGATGTGACAATCTCCATACAGTCCGGTCCGTTCGTCTAAGACTATCGCATATCGGGCCTAGGGGGCGGCAAGCGTCAGTCCCCTAATAGCGGTATAAGTCGTGTCGGAGCGAAGCCCATTACACCCTGAGAAACTACTGGAACCTACCAGCAAATCTCGCTTGCCCTGGCCAGGGACTTTGCGTAATGGCTCTCTGACACAGCGCGATATCAACCCCCAATACCGGGAGAGACGAATCCTGTCTAACCGCCACTGCCTCCAAGTGCTCGGGACTGCACCTAACTGCTACCTGTTTGCACGACTCCTTTGAGCCGTGGTAGGGTAGCAATCTAAGAACAGTGAGACACACTCGAGGCAAAGTAGCAGTGTCAAGTCTGCGGACTATGCTGTACTCATGTCACCTGGGAACTGTTCACTGACGACTGGTATAAAACCAACCAACAGTTCCCTGTGAGTCCTGTCCGGTGTACCCGTAACCTAACGAGCACCTGCATACTATCTCCAGTACTACGTACTGATGGCTGTGGGACAGACCATCTCCCCAACTGGGATGAGAAGCGTACACACTAGTCTACTCCAGAGTATCGATGCCCTGTTTCGATAATCCAACGACTAGGGACCTGAATAAGGATGTGCTTGTAGACTACCCAGCCCCTACTAGTGTGACTGCCATCACAACGCTGGTAGTCAAGCAAGATCCTAAGAGCTCTATCAATACGTATACTCATATATTAAGATAGAAAAACCAAGTAGCATACTACCATGTTTAGCAAGACTGTTATATACATGTGAATATCCCAAGCTTCCATTAAGTAATATACAAACTAGTATGATACAATAATGGCCTCTAGGGCATATACACTAACAAAAACTGTAGCTGATGATTTGATAGAACCAAAGGATTCAATAGTCTCCGACGAACCTCAGCCACTCCGCCGATCTAGCAGGGTTCCTCATCCGCCTGAGAGATACTTCGGTTTCTCGATGACAGTGGGAGCGAGGATTGCATCATGAGATGATGACCCAACTAGATTCGAGCAGGCCATCGAGAGTAGGTGATCAGTCGAAAATAATGTATTTTTAACACGGCAATTTCCTTAACATTTGCACTCATTTAGAAGTGTTCGGTATTCATATTTCACATATTAGCAAATCAGTCGTTAAATATCAGATTTCATGTGTTAGACTTTTAAAACGACACTTTAAAGGAAATTAACCGCATTTCATGGCATCGCATCATTTCTGTATTTGCGTAACACTTGTCTTGAGTCTGTGCAGGAAAATACGGAAGAAAAACCAAGAGCTGATAAAAATTACGCCAACTCCATGATTTCAGATCTGGTAGCATTTCAGAAGGAGATATTAAATTCAACATATACAATAAAGGCCCATACATCAGCCCAAGCCTGTACCAGAAAGCCCAATCCCCAAGGCTCATAAAGCGCCGCGGATCCGCGGCAGGAGCCTGCTTACGCCGCGGATCCGCCGCATTCTTGCCACGTCAGCAGTTGATTTTTAGGGCATTATTCTTATCTCAGTGGCCACAGCTCAGAATGATATGTCAAATTCCAGAAGGATCTCGAAACTACTGCCAGATCAGCAAAGATCATTAAGCAAGGCTAAACATATTTAAGCTCCTAACTAATCTCTTCTAGAAGCTCCCTCCTAACTAATCACATCTAGAAGCTTCCCCTCTAACTAACTTTTGGAGGGAAATTCAAATTTCCTCAACAAACTTTAGGAGGGAAACTTAGAATTTGAAATCCTAGATCTAGGGTTTAGATGTCTATAAATAGGAACCTAGATCTAAGGGTTGAGGTTGTTCGTTAATCAATTTTTAGCAAATCAATCTTAATCAATCTTTAGTTAGTTCATTAATTCTTTACCTATACTTTCTTCATCTTCTTCCACAAGTCTAGTGACAAGACTTGTGCGAAACCCTAACCCTAATTCCACTCCAAATTCAAGATCTTGAGTACCAAATCAAGCGAGAAGCCTTCAACCTTTTAGGAGCCGAGCCGATCTTCAATCGGGCAAGTGATCCAAGCCGATCCGCGACTCACGGAGACGAGCGAAGCCAAATCGACGATCGAGTTCTTCCTCTTGTAGTTCTTGAGCGAATGTAACGAAATTGTTGATATAAATAAAAGGTGAAATTCTTGAATCTTACTTTCTTTAATGTCTTGCATCATGATTAGATCTCAATTTGTAATTGTTGTTCTTGTTGTGATGTTTGAGTAAAACTCCGCTCGTCAAGCAGTCGAGACGATCAATAGAATGATGATGTAACAAATCTTTAAAACGATTTTTAAGTCCTACTAGTTTTGTAAACCCTAGCAAGTTCAAGAATCGATGACCTAGTTTCGTTGCGATGCTTTCTTGATTGTGATCGCTCGAAATTAGGGATCTACGATCGTTTCTTGAAATTACTAGAGGCTAGAATATGAATGATATCGATGAAAGAACAAGGGATAAGATGAAACCCTAGTTTCACTAGAAATCCCTAATTCTTGTCGATCATCATCGATCTAGTATCAATTCATCGAAGGATAAGAATACGTCATTGTAAGATTATATCACACCTATAGATCCGATCGATTCCTACGAGCCTCATTTCGATTCTTGAGATTTGGTTTAGAAAAATCATCAAACTATCAATTCTTGATTCTATCTTTTTCTTGTTATTAGATCTATATTTTCTAATTCTTGAACTTCAAATATATATCATGAATTGTTTGTTTTCTTTTCTTTAAAGTTTTGACTCATCTAATTCAAAAGACGAACGATTACACTTTTCCTGTGGACGATCCGCACTCACTAACAATCTACATCCGACACCGTAGTTGATTGCGGTCAAATAATTTTTGGTTGTGATTTCTTTACAATTTCTCAATTACTACACATCAAGAATCTATTCAATCAAATGGCGCTGTTGCCGGGGATAGTGCGCTAATTGTTCGCATTTTGAAATTTGAGTTGAAAAATTTATTCCATTATAATTTTTAGATCTAAACTCGCACAAACCCTAATACGTGTTTTGTGATTTGATTGCGAGGAAATCTGGGATCATTGGAGCTTGGGAAAAATTATTCTGAAAATTCCAGAGAGCTTTTTAAGTGAACAGGAACCTACTGTGAAAGTTTCGTGCAGTGATCTGATATTTCCACCGCGGAACCGTGGCATTAGGCGACTCCTGCGGCGGAACCGCGGTGCTACAGTGGAATCACTGTTCAAAAATTTTTGGTAACTCTCTTTACTTTCTTATCTACTTCCTCATCTACTCCAATTAACATTTTGCTGCAGGTTTCTTTGCAAATAAATCGCAGCGCCGCAAAAAGCAAAATAAATTGTGCGTGTTTTTGATTTTTGGTTGTTTGCATATTAATACGGAAATTAAGGGGCACGACCAAATCCAGATTAGGTGGGGAGTTCATTACCCTTCCTAAGCCCCGAAAATCACAAACTTGCATCCGCATTTACCCTCATTAACTAAAAAATTATCTAGAGATGACTCTAAGGACCGTCGCGCTCAATTAGGACAGAAGAAGGCCGTGGGTAATCCATTGCTTATCCGCGTTTTCTTGTGGTGTCAAAGGCGAGTGTGTCTAAGGCTAGTGGTTTTTAATTAGGCCCACTACTTACGTAGTGGAGTACCTTCCCACTTACCTGGCACTTATCCGGCCACAGGGGGACAAAGAGGCAGTGGAGGATTCTATCCTGCGACTTGTCTTTTGGCAGTTAGGAGCGGTCTAGAGCCGGACCTAGGTGACCACTAAAATTAGGGTTTTTGCTTGTTGCATTTGTTGTGTTGCATCATATTTTCAAAAAAATCCGTATCTTTTCAAAACAAACACCGCATTCATTCTTTCCCCTAATTATAAATTCACGCTGCCACTTGTACTAACCCTTTTTAGTGCAAGATAGGCTGGACACGGGTTTCTAGTGCCCGTTAAGTCCGCGTTTCCCTCATCGACCCTAAAGTCGGTATTTCTACATTTGCCCTTTCTTTTACCCACCACCACACCCACATCGATGGATCCATCTCTATCGAACTTCTTTTCCACTACTCTGCCGCCGTCCGTTGGTGCGCAGAATCCACCTCGCATCTCTCTCCAAGAGAGGTGCTATCCTACACGAGGCCCACTTTCCACCTGTCTTTCCATTCCACCAGCCAACGGGGAAAATTTTCAAATAAAACCCTAATACATCAACCTTCTACCAAAATTTCACGGTCTCGAGTCTGAAGACGCATACGTGTTTATCACGAAATTTGAAAATGTATGCGCAATGATGGGTACTTCACAGCTTTCTGTGGATGCTTTACGTCTACGTCTTCTCCCATTTACCTTGTGCGATTTAGCCGAGAAGTGGCTATATAACACTACCGCACATTCCATTTCAAATTGGGACGAATTTATCAAAGCATTCCTTAAGAAATTCTACCCACATCAAAAGACAGCTCGAGTCCGTAGCGAAATCTATCAATTCACCCAGCTTCCAAATGAAACATTTTCAAAATGTCTTGACCGCTTCAGTCCAATGTCCTCATCACGGCATCCCGAGATGGGATCTGTGCCGAATCATATATGAGGGCATTAATCCTAACACAAGACAGACCCTTGAATCCATGTGTCAAGGCAACTTCATGACTAAAGATGATGGGGAAGCCTGGAAATTTCTAGAAGATTTCGCTGAAAAATCTTTACAGTGGGAGGGTGTGAGTCAATCGTTTAGGGATGGCAATGATATTTCCATAGGAATTAGAGCTGAAATTTCAGCTTTACACAAGAAATTTGACGCTATGGAAAATAAATTTTTAGCTGCCGCCCTAAGTCAAATGTCACTCTCCAAAACTGTATGTGGCTGCTGTTCTGATCCGTCTCACTTGACGGAAGAATGTCCGTTTCAAGGTCATGAGCATACCAATGCCGCATTTCAAAGACCTAGAAACGATCCATCTTCCTCCACATATAATCAGGGTTGGAGGAATCACCCTAACTTTGCTTGGAACCAATCACAATCTCAAAACACGGTTCCAACCCAAAACAATTTCCAAAGGGCCCCTCCACCACAATAGCAGCCACCACTTCAATTGAGTCAGCACCCCTTCCAAGCACAAAACTTTCAAAATCCGACCAACACTTTTGCACCGTCTAGTCCTTTGCAATTGACCGGTACAGATAATACCTCTGCACTAGCACAAACCTTGGATACTTTCATGAAACAATCCATCCAAGGGACGGCAAGTTTGCAATCTTCCGTCGAGAATGTGATGAAGATCATTATCTCTCAAAATGAGAACATCAAATCGATGGAAGAACAAATTGCACAACTAAAAGCCGAAATGCGTGCAAGAGAGAAAGGGAAACTTCCAGCTCAACCTTTACCCAATCCTGGCTATTCACATCATGTGGATGCACTTACGTTGAGATCTGGAAGAGTGCTTGACACTCACGTTGGGGAAGAGTTTGATGACACTGATAAATCAATCAATAACACCCCGGCTGAGACCTTTCCTCACACACACACTTCTAGTTCTGACCCCAGTTCTTCTACCCCACCACCTTCTTCCGAGCCTATTCTTCGTTTTCCAAAAGGCTCGCCACTTCAGCCCACCTCTTTTACTCCTCCACGGACGATCCCCACTTCTATTTTGGGATCGGGTCCACACACACTTCCTTCTCCTATGATGGACCCAGCGCTTATTGCTAAAGCACCTTATCCAAATCGGTTAAGGGCTAACACACCGAGTCCACATATGGAGAAGATTATGAACATTTTTAAGCAAGTAAACACCAACATCCCTCTCCTAGATGACATCCAACAAGTTCCGTCGTATGCGAAAACTCTTAAGAACTTGTGCACTAGGAAGAGGAAGACTCAAGCGCCCAAGAAGTATTCATAGAAAAAACAATAGACACGGCTTTCCTCCAACAATTACCGAGGAAACGTAAGGATCCAGGATATCCTACTATTTCCATTTCTATTGGGGAAAAACACATCAACCGTGCTCTACTAGACCTTGGCGCTAGTGTTAACTTGCTTCCATACTCTGTTTATGAGCAATTAGGAATCGGAGAGTTGAAGCCAACCAATTGCACTCTCCAGATGGCTGACCGATCAATCACCAAACCTAGGGGTGAACTGGAGGATGTGTTAATAAAAATCAGGGAATTTATCTTCCCTGTGGACTTTATTGTAATTGATACACAGCCTGTAGCGAACCCACGGAATCAAATTCCGGTGATTTTAGGTCGCCCCTTTTTGGCCACTTCCAATGCAATAATCAACTGTCGTAATGGTTCTATGACCCTATCTTTCGGGAATAGGTCAATAGAGCTGAACATTTACAAGTTGGGAAGTGTACCCTCCGAACCTACTGCTCAGGTATGTTCTGTCGACTTAATGGATGTCGACAGCAGCGAATTTGATGATCCTCCTGATATTGATCTAGACTCTTTTCATATGTTATTGTTTAACCCAACTATGTATCATACACATACGGACTCTTCCACCGAGATGTCCGGGTCAACAATTAACACTGATTATGAACTGATTTTAGAGTCTGAATATCACCCCGCACTTTGTGATGACATTATTCATCGAGGTATAGATGGAACTTTTGAGGAAATCTTCGCTGATGAACTCGCATTTTTGAATGACACTGGTGTTGAGATGAATCATGTCCCAATCAATGAAATTGAACCTCCACCCCTTCTTTTGAACTGTAAAAAGAATGCGAGTAATCCATCACATTCACTGCATCGTCTCTCCAAAATGAGACGCACACACCTTCTATTCCACCACTTAACCTTTCCCCACTTCTTCTTCCACCAACCAGAGCACTGCATTAATAAAAATTTTGAATGGTTGGTGTTAACTTTCGGTCTTTGCAAAGCTTGGCATCGACCAATGATTTTTGACCCCCTCATATGATTTTCAAAGTTTAATATTGCATAACTCAAGTTTGGGGGGGCATTTTTTCGGGCTCTTGAAAAGAAAATTTTACAAAATTTTGAGCCAAAAATAAGTTTGGGGGAAGATCTTCACTTAAATATTTTGCCCCCACTAATAATTCCTCCCAAGCTTACAGGTTTTTCGAGATTTAGCAGATGGCAACAGTGAGGACACTGTTGAAAACAAGTTTGGGGAAGGTTTGTGCTTATTTTCGCATCATTTGCATATCACTTTGCATAAGCACAAAACATTTTTTTAAAAAACCATAAAAATTTAAAAATTTCAAAAAGATAAAAATATTTTTTGTACATAAATAAGATAATAAAAGTTTAGATAGTGAAAAATTACATCCATGAGATTAGAAAAATTTAAGAAAACCAAGAAAATTAGAAGTTTTCTTGTACGAACTAGTAATAAGTAGTTATGAGCCGTTGTCCCAAGGGTTAGTAAGATGAAGGACGTCACTAATCTGAGGATAAAAATAAGTCTGAAAAATAGTTTCTATTCTGGAAGCCAAACATTTTGAACGTTGATACCCTGCTATTCGCACTTACACACATCTTAAAACCTGGGATAGTAGAGGATACCTTGAAATGCTCTCGTCTTAAAGCCGATGTATGAAGGAAAAAAAAATGAATAAAATATAAAGTGGTGAGAAAAATAGACACTGGTTTTGTTATCACCGAGGGAAATAAAAAAATATATAGCGAGGGTGCTTCTTCACCTAGTGCCCTAAGGCCAACTGGTCTGGGAGTCACTGCTATGCCTGAGGTGGTGCAAGACGAGGAAAATACACCAAGTAAGCAAGCACATGAGTAATCGGTCGGTTAGTACCTCAAGAAGTATTAACAGTCGCATGAAAGTGTGTGGGCAATCCTAAATATTCATTAATTAAAAAGTACTGAGGCTTGTTTCCTGATTTAAAATCAGGAAAGCTTCTGTGAAGAGCTTCGAAAAGGGGGCCACGTGCTTACACGTGACCAGCAGTCACGTGTTGACACGTGACCTATAAAGTACAGAAAAGGGGGCACAATGATTCGCTGAACAAAGTCAAGAAAAAGAGCTTCAGAAGAGGTCATGTGCTCCCACGTGACCAGGGTCACGTGTCGACACGTGACGTTCAAAGTAGCAAACTCGCTCTCCAACTGAACCAAGGAAAGAAGTGCCAGACAGGGGTCACGTGCTCATACGTGACCAGGAGTCACGCGGTAGCACGTGACGTTTAAGCAACGATCAGAAGACAGCGCAAAAGAAAGGAAAATGCTCATTCCAAAGGGGGTCACGTGCTCACACGTGACCATGGGCCATGTGGTCACACGTGACTGGCTTTCAAAGCCCTTTTTGTCAACAGAATTAAATTCTGAGAGAAATGCAAATCTTTCAAAAGGAACGCAACTATATGCATCCAATCAAATTAAAGATTCAGAGGTCATTTATTTATGGAAAATCTCGGGTTTGGAAAGATTTCCCCCTTAAATCTAACCAAAATAACAAGGGAGAATCTCTGGATTTGAAATCCAATGGTGAATAAAATTCACCTAATAATCCAAAGGTCCAGAACGAATGAAAGATGCAAATCAAATCTCTCAATGAAGATTCGTCAAAAACCAACTGATTCAGCTGCTTCTCCTATAAATAGGAACCAAGAGACACAAAAAAAGATATACATGCGCAGAGAAGAAAAGAAAGAAAAAAGGAGGAGAGCTTTGATATTTTGAAAAGACTCGGATCTTCTGCAAAAACCCTAGGTAAGAAAGGGAAAGCCTTTTGAGAGAAAGAGAATTTAATTCTCAACAGAGTTTGACTCTGATACATAAAACAGAAGAGTAGATTTCTTCTCTCTTTGATAGAGGATCTGCAAAGTGCACATCTCCCCTTAAGGTTGAGAATTTAATTCTCAATGGGTCGAGATCCTGCCATGCAGATCCAAAACATAGAGAAAGAATGCAAGCATGAGAATTTAACTCTCACAGAATTATAGGAATTTAATTCCTTTAGAATAAAATTAGGGCTCGACCCTGTATCATGGGAATTTAATTCCTTCAAAATAAAAGAAGCAGGGTTTAACCCTAATTAAGAACATAGTTCTGTTGAAACAGCAGGAATTTAATTCCCTTAATCATAATTCTTTAAAAACGGGAAGTTTAGTTAGGGTTTAACCCTGTTCAGTTCTTCGCATAAACGAGGAATTTAATACCCACAGAAAATCTAGAGTTAAACTCTATTCCAGAATACAAGTCTTCAAAAGGAAATAGGAATTTAATTCCTCTAAGATTTAAAGTTCGAGGAATTTAATTCCTGAAAAAAAGGAGTAACAGATCCTCTAAAAACTACATGGAGGCAGGGTCACGTGCTACCACGTGACCCCCCAAAACCCCTACAGAAAGCCCCTTTGAGGCAGCACCCCACGTGACCCACGTGACCCTCAGCAGAAGCCTTAACACAAAGTCATTTGAATGCCCATCACGTGATGGCACGTGATGCTCTGAAAGACGCGATAGTTTCAGCAGAGCAAATGAAGGGAAGGCGCTCTCACGTGCTGCCACGTGACCCTTCCTGCCTTAGTGTTTAACACTAAAATTAAAACTCTCGAGCCCAGTGTTAAAACACTGTCGGGCCTTAGCACTCAATGCTGATTAAAAAAGCCTTATTTGCAGTGTTCAACACTGATTTGTTTTCGTGTTTAACACTAATTTGAAAAAGCCTTATTGCTGGTGTTTAACACCAATTATCTCTCAATGTTGAACACTAACTTGTCAACCGAGATGTCATTCCCAGTATTCAACGCTGATTGCTCTGAAGTGTTTAACACCAGGCTTAGGCCCAATTGGCTAAAGGGATAGAGGCGAGCCTCTCCTGATTGGACTTAGCCCAAGCTGGCCATAAGTCCTCAATTCGTGATTAACTGGGCCAATGGGCTCATAACATAATTGATCAGTCTTGACCCAAATTGGGCCAGGGACTATTTAATCCACCGCGGTTCTAGGGTACATCTCTTCACTCCTTTGATACTTGGCATTGTAATCCCTCAATGTCTTCAAAGAGGTGACGGGTCCCGAAGACCACTCATGATATGGACTGTGGGGTCCTTAAACCCACGCATCATGCAAAATTCCTGGTTACGTGGAACGCGGATAACGTCACTCTTTGACCCCGTGGAAAACGTCCAGAGCGGATCCTGGTCCTCGCAGAGCACGGCAGTGAACCCGTGTGAAGCATCCAGAGCAGAGCCTGGTCCTCGCCTAGCACGGCAGTGAACCCGTGTGAAGCATCCAGAGCACAAAACGGACTGTGGAGTCCTTAAACCCATGGACTATGACGTCCTTAACCTCGACCGAGATGTCTTTAAACTACCCATCGACCGAGATGTCCTTAAACTACCCATGGACCGCAATGTCCTTAAACTACCCATGGACCGCAATGTCCTTAAACTACCAATGGACCGCAATGTCCTTAAACTACCAATGGACCGCAATGCCCTTAAACTACCCATGGACCGCAATGTCCTTAAACTACCAATGGACCGCAATGTCCTTAAACTACCAACGGACCGCAATGTCCTTAAACTACCCATGGACCGCGACGTCCTTAAACTAGAACAATAGAGCCCCATATGCTCTTTCGTCGGATCTAAACGGTCCTGTTTAAGTTGATCTTAGCCTCAAAGATGGCTAACGCGTCCTTAAACCTTCAAGCCGACTGGACTATGAATCCCCCTAATTAACTCTGGCTCGAGGGTACATCTCTGAACTCCTCTGACATCCGTCGTTGTAATCCTTCAACGTCGTCAGAGAGGTGACGGGTCCCGACGGCCACATATACGATGGACCGCCACGTCCCTAAACTGGAACATTAGAGTCCAAACACTCTTTTGTAGGATCTAAACGATCCCGTTAAGTTGATCTTAGTCACAAAGTTAGACTAACGTATCCTTAACAAACGTTTGAGTTGATCTTAGCCTCAAGTATGGCTGACGTATCCTCAAACCAAACCCCCAAACCCAAATTTAAGATAATGCGGATTTGGACTAGTCCATGCCCTACGGGCGACGACATAACTCAGTCTCCGTAAATGATCCACGGGCAATGAAACATAAAACAAGAACACACGACACGAAGTGACCATCTGGAGAAGGAGAAAGTTGTTACCGCAAAGCGGTAGCGTAATTAACTGCAGGGGCTTGCGCCTGCAGGGAAGAGCGTCCCCACAATCAAAAACCCCTCAAACGAGGGGGAATCTGACGAAGTCTGCTACATCGGACGCATCCGTCTAGACCTCCGATACATGGTGCCATGGATCAAATTGGCATCTTCGGAGAGGTGGACGGATAGCACCAATTAGCATCTACCCCGAATTTCAGGCGAGACGGCCCTACGTCCCGCGTGTCCGTTCGGAGGGGAACAGATTCTGGCACGCCCGGTGGGACCTTTTCCTCTTTCCACTCCACACTTCGTGTGTCGTGATTCGCGAACCAATCGCGGTTCGCTAATAGTTGCCCTTGGGTTTCAAGATACTAAGAATTGGCGCCTTGCCTATTGCAGAAAACAAAGGATCGATGGCTGCTACTTCCGCGAAATCCTCCAACTGCTCAAGCTGCAATTGCGACCAACGCTTTGCCTCGCCGGGAGGTATAGCCTATGGACCCCAAGCTGCTTCGTTGTTCACAATGCCGGCGGACCAGGTGACTCAGGCCACTACCGGATTGTTCTTTGGGACTATGCTCCCCTCATCAAGCTTCGTGGCGCCGGTGCTGACAAAGAAAACTCTCAGGAAGTCGGTCTTTGATCGTCTTACCCCTGCCGCGGTTCCTCTCAACGAGTCGCCCAACGTCAACGCCTCGGTCTTCTCTAGATTGGGCCAGAAATCTTGCGAACTCATCATGGGGCCTACAATCCCAGAGAAGACTGCTTCTAAGAAAGCGGCCGCTCCTGCCTCCGAAATCGCCAAGGCAGTTTCCCCAGTCAAGAAATCGATCTTCACGAGATTAACAGCTCCAGCTCCCGCTCCCGCTGCACAAAGGACATCGGTCTTTGACAGGCTAACACCGACAACGACCCCCCACCCACACAGGGGGCAAGATGAAACCATTCTTATATCTGACTCTACGCCGTCTGCTCGACGCGCTCGACGTCGTCATTGGCGCCGAATAAGGAAGGCTGGGGGCAACTCCCCTTCTGGATTGACTCCACCAGCCCCGGTGGTAGAAGTTAATGCTGCTGTTCCAACTGGGAACAGCTTTGAAATGCTAAATAAGGTGCGAAGGAATTCCCCTACGGCAGTACTGAAGAGGTCTCCTCCCTCACTAAAAAAGGTTGTCGAAACAAAACTCGAACAGCCCCAATTTCCTCAACGGCTGTCTTCCAAAATCTATAAGGTTTGGCGGCAAGCCCGAGACTCGATCATCGATCCAAACTTCTCCCGCCGGCACAAGAAGCCGAAAATCCAACCGGAAGCTGGTCACCAGGTTAAACCCCAAAAGGTTGTCTGGACGCCCGCCTTATCGGCCCCCTCAACCTCCGTGGCTCATAAAAAGAGGAAGCTGGAGAAGACCCCGCAGCACGCCACGACGGCGAAAAGCAATAAACCCAGACACCCTAAGTCTGGGGGCACGGGGGTGCACACTGTTTACGTGGTCTCTGGAAAGGAGGAGAGCCGCACTTCTACAGGCCACCGACCACTAACCCGATCCGTAACGAAATCCCAGGAGCAGCAACAAAAGCTCCAAGAAATGATGAATGCTATGGCCGCGCTCACCGGGCCAAAGGAAAGCCCAGAAGCGTCCTCAGACGCACGCCGGGAAGAAGAAACCGACGCTGAATTCCTTCGCCGGACACTGGAGAAAAGGGACAAAGAGGCTGCTGAACAAGCGGCCAACATACAACGGATGGGCCTTCTCTTTCAAGATGTGATAGGAATGATGATCCAGCAAGACTTACCCGCCGAAGATCCTCCGATTATTCTTGAAGACGACCGAGGAGAGACGTCAAATCCACCACCAGCCCTCTCAACGGCCAAGGAAGAGACGATCTCTAAGGCTGACTTGGCTGACTACATAGCCCAGCAAATCCGGGTCCATCATGCGACTGAGGCAGCTGGTCAAGTCGTGAAAATGGGGCGGCCGTATCCAAGCTGGTACGATCAAATCAAATACCCGCAAGGCTATACGATACCGAAATTCCATGTGTATAAGGGGACCGGTAATCCTCATCAACACGTCGCCCAGTTCCGGGCCCTCTGCGGTAACACCGGCGGTGACGATAAACTGTTACTCCGTCAGTTCGTTGGCAGCTTATCAGAAACAGCATTCGAATGGTATTCAGAACTTCCGAACGATTCCATCAAAACGTTCGCTGAAATGGAGCTGTTGTTCACTCAGCGATTTGCAAGTGCCAGCGAACGCACTCCAATAACTGCACTTATTAACGCCAGGGTAAAACAGGGCGAAACCTGGGTCCAGTACGCCATACGCTGGCGGAATTTGTGGTCGAGATGCGAGCAACGCATTGAGGAAGCACCCGCAGTGGGTATGTTCGTGGGAACCCTAGACCCCCACGCAACTATCTCCCAGTTTATGATGTTTTTTAAGCCAACCACATTCCAGGCTTTAATCGACAAGTTGGCTCAGATGGACCAGATGGGTCATAGGCCACCTCCCCCGAAGTCGGAACCTCGGAATGATAAGGGTAAAGGAAGAGCAACCTTTGTCGCGAATGCCCAACAGCAACCTGACGCCCTGAAATCGGCAGATCAACTGGAAGAAAGACGCCGGTATTATAATGAAAAGATGAAGCGTCCCTACTCGTTCCCACGAGACAAGACGAGACGGTTATTTGAGCTGGCAATACGCAACAGACTTATTAACCTCCCGAATCCAAGGCGACCGCCACAACCCACCGAGGTGAATAACCCCAACTATTGCCCTTACCATCAGACGGTAAGCCATCCGATTGAAGATTGCTTCGTCTTCAAAGGATGGATCGAAGATCAATACCTCCAGGGGAAGTTTGTACTGTCCGAAAAGTGGAAGGTGAACCCGCCACAACCACATACTCCTAAAAAGTCTGATACACCGGGGGCAACCTGCTCCTTTATCGAAGAAATTCCATGGGAGGTCATGCTATCAACGAAGACCAAAAGGATGCTGAGAGACCTTCATGCGTGCCCTGCAATCGAATGGAAGGACCCTCTTGAACCTCAAATTATCGAAGGGATGTTGAAGCCCCGCCCAACTACGAAGACTCGTGATAAGGGCCCAAACACTCACGCCCAGCCGTCAAAAACTTCGAAGAAAAAGAAGAAGAAATCCAAGAAGCCCGCGAAGCTTGGAGACGAGCGAACAAACTTGCAGAAGCAAATCGACGCGCTGGAAGAATATAATCAGAAGGCGCGAACTCCTGTCACACTGCAAGAGTTCCTCAGCCACATCTTTCAAGAGGACGATGATGGAGAGAACTCGTCGGATGAATCCGAGGGATATGCGGCAAGTTGCAACGTGATCTCCCACTCGTTTACCGATGATGAGAAAACTCCTAGCACTAAGAAGCTGAAGGCGGAGCCCGAACCAGAGCGTGCGAGGCTGACAACTGATATGATCAATACCTTCCTAGACGAGATTCGTCTAAAAAGTAAAGCAGATCAGGAGCGTGAGATGGCAGCATCAGGAGGAACCAAAGGCGGGCGACTAAATGAAAGAGTTGAACTACCCCCGCCTGATCAAAAGGCATTCGAAGTAAACAAGAAGATATTCAAGACGAGGAAAAGGTTCGCCAAAGCCATGTCAATAGGAATGAAGCTACCACCCTTGGAAGGAAACACACACAATGGGGCGGAGAAGCACCCCGGCTACTGTGCATATCATCGGAAAATCTCACACCCCACAGAGGAGTGCGACGCCTTTAAGATATGGTGGCAAGGATATGTTACTCGTCGGCAACATTTCAAACGCATGAAACGCAAAAGCCGTCGGGAGCAAAGAAGCACTGCCGACGGGCCCAACAGAATTACTGGCAACTGCTATATGGCTCATACCGAGGGGTCGCAAGTCTTCACCTTTGGGAGCGACTCTGATGAAGAAGTGACTCTGGGCCCTCTCTTTGAAGAATCCGCGCTAGGGAAAGATGAGGAATCAGAAGCCTGCGGAAACACTCAGCTGCGCAATCGCACACTCCCAGAAAAGAATCTCGGGCCTACGAACAGAAAAGATAAGGGAAAGGAAAAGGTCACTGAAGATATCACTTTGGATGACCAAGTCGCGAAAGAACTGGCGACTAAAGACCCTCCTAGGAGGAGTAAAGTGGACTATAACATCCTCGCGCATCTAAGGAAGCTACCTTCTCAGCTTAGCATTCTCGACGCCCTCCTATTATCAAAAGAAGCACGGGACTCACTAATTAAGGCACTACAAGAACCTGAGCAATTCCAAGCCTTTCTCGCCACTGAAAAGATGAAGGACGAACTGGAAGAAGTGCATACGGCCGACGTCACTTTCGGTGATGAAGACCTCCTTCTCGGGACGTGCGACCATAACCGTCCCCTATATGTCTCTGGGTACTGCCATGACATCAAGATAGGCAAGATCCTGGTGGATAACGGATCCTCCGTTAATCTCCTTAATGTTCGGGTGTTGAAGGAAATCTGCATGAGTGTGCAACATCTCGCTCGGGACAAAATTACTATCTCCGGTTTCGATTCACAATCGTCACGGACTCTCGGATCTGTGATACTAACGTTACGCTTCGGGCTTCTCGTCACAGACATCAAATTCCATGTCATTGACGCCAAGACCTGTTACAATGCCTTGCTCGGCCGTCCTTGGTTACACGAGTACAACATCGTCCCTTCTACACAACATCAGTGTATGAAGTACTTTAAAGATGGTTTCGAGTATACTGTAACGGGTGAGCTGAACCCATTTTCCGTGAACGAAGTCCGCAAATACGAGGATGCGAAATACTTTTTGCCAGACTTTGAAGATACAGAAAGGTGTCACGACTCGGAGAACAAGGCCGCCGCCACCATCCCTGTTTTCGGAAGCGATACCGAAGAAGAAGAAGAGATAGTTTATACGGGGCCATCTCAACGCAACAACCGGAGGACGCCCACCCCCATACTGGTCTTCGGAAGTGATTCGGAAGATGAGGTCAATGCCGTATTCTCCAATCGGCTTTCAATGCAAGCACCTCCTGGCGATGACCATAACTTGCAAATCACCATGGTACCGCGAGAACACTACAAGGACCTCGACACGCTTCAAGCTCACAGTGTGCAAGAGCTGCAAACGTTTTGCGTCCCCCCCAGACGAAAGGGTGAGAAGATGATCCTATTCTATCGATCCTCAGAGTCGAAAGTAGAGAAAGAGATCTGGCACGGCGTAGATGCTACATGCGACAGACTCCAGCCCATCCGTCTGCCCAGATACTATACAAATGGATTAAAGAAGCTATTGAAGCGCCAAGGAGTACCCTTAAAACAAACTGTTCAACAGGCTCGGTTCTACAACAGGATTTGGGATGTCCCTGGAACCCAACGCAAATTGCCTAATGGGAAAGACACTCGGGCTTGGATACGCGAGAACCGGAAAACGAGAACGGGCTCATAACAGCTACGCTATATATACCTTTGATGAAGAGGAGGACGCCCTGTCAGGAGATGCCAACCCCTCATCAAAACCAGACCACGCGATTGAGGCGCCAAGTCCGTCATTTCTAGAACGAATGGACAAGCCTATCAGGAAAATGGGTCAGAAAGGTCGGGAAGACCCCAACCACGAAATGGCCATCTACGAGAAGGCCAGGACGCAACGTCTATTTCAACAGGCTGCGAAAGGCAAGAATGCTCATCCTTGTCAACCCATCATGCGAAAGGCCCGATGCGGAGACGGAAATAAGTCGAGAAGCGGAAAAAAAAGCCGACAACAACGACGCAGGATTAGAGGGTTACGCAATCGGGTATTGCACAGCTCGGATTCGTCCTTCATAGAAAAGATGAGTCGAGCGTACTCCTTCCCCCGAGACAAGACGGAAAGGTTACTCAAGCTCGCCCTAAAACATCAGATGATCGCGCTTCCGGAGTTTAGACACCCTGAGCAAGCTAATAAGGCCTCTCGCTCGGGCTATTGCTCTTATCACCGAGCCGCAGGACATCCTACCGAAGACTGCTTCACCTTCAAGAACTGGGTCGAGGACCAGTACCGACAGGGCAGACTCACTTTATCCAACAGCTGGAGGGTAACGCCGCCACGAAAGCACGAGCCCAAGGCCGCAAGAGCAAAGCCGGATCCGCCTCGGCCCCGGGAGTGGATTCGCACCTGTTATACGATTACGATAGACAACCCTCCCCGGTGCTTCGAAAACAGCGATGATGAGGTTATCTCAGAATTCCCGCCCGCTCCGAAAGAACTGGAAGACGGTATACATACTACCGCAGATAACCTCAGAAAGATTGAGTTGGGATCGGCAGAGGACCCGCGACCAACATTTGTCAGCGAGCTACTCTCTGAAGAAAGGGTGGCCGCGTTAAAGAACGTGCTTCTACGGCATAAAGACTGCTTCGCGTGGAACTACTCCGAGATGCCAGGATTAGATCCGGAGGTCGCTGTGCACAGATTAGCAATATCCCCAGATATCAAGCCAGTCAAGCAGGCACCAAGGAGGATGCGACTCGAGCTGGAGATGAGCATCAACGCCGAAGTCAAAAAACTGATCGACTCTGGATTTATCCAAGAAGTCCAATATCCCGATTGGATCGCCAATATCGTCCCGGTAATGAAAAAGAACGGGACGGTACGTATATGCGTGGATTTCAGGGATCTCAACAAAGCCTGTCCAAAGGATGATTTCCCGGTGCCGGTGACCGAGCTAATGATAGATAACACGTCCACTCACGAGATCTTCTCCTTTATGGACGGTTCTTCAGGATACAATCAGATAAAAATGCATCCCGAAGACCAGAAGCACACCGCTTTCCGGACCCCTTTGGGTGTATTTTGCTACAGGGTTATGCCCTTTGGTCTAAAAAACGCCGGCACTACCTATCAAAGGGCCATGACAAAGATCTTCGACGACCTCATACATGACATCGTCGAGTGCTATATCGACGACCTCGTAGTAAAGAGTATGTCATACGAAGATCACTTAAAGCATCTAGAGACTGTATTTCAACGCCTTCGGCAATATAATTTGAAGATGAATCCCCTCAAATGCGCGTTTGGAGTCTCCTCGGGAAAATTCCTGGGATTCGTCATCCGACACCGAGGTATTGAGATAGATCCGTCAAAGATTAAAGCGATCATGGAAATGCCTCCGCCAAGAACCCTCAAACAATTGCGGTCTCTCCAAGGGAAGCTCGCATACATCAGGCGATTCATAGCCAACCTTTCCGGAAAGTGTCGTCCTTACAGTCACCTGATGAAGAAGGGAACCCCATTCGTCTGGGATCAAAAATGCCAAGGGGCACTAGGCGAGATCAAGCAATACCTGCAAAACCCGCCGGTATTGGCTGCGCCGGTCAAGGGAAAACCCCTCATTCTTTATACAACCGCCCTCGAAGGTTCCTTGGGCGCATTATGGGCGCAAGAGAACGATCAGGGAAAAGAGAGAGCACTCTACTACTTAAGTCGAGTTCTGCTAGGGGCAGAAAGCAACTACTCTCCCATTGAAAAACATTGCTTGGCATTGATCTTCGCGATAACAAAGCTCAGGCACTATGCGTTGGCACACGAAGTCTGCCTCATCTCGAAGGTGGACCCTCTTAAATATCTGATGTCAAAAGCCATATTGACGGGACGACTCGCTAAATGGGCCCTGCTCTTGATGGAGTTCTCGATAACATATCAACCTCTCAAGGCAGTGAAAGGCCAGGCCATTGCCGATTTCCTCGCTGAGCACCCGATACCGGCCGATTCTCCTTTGAATTGTGACTTGCCGGACGAGCATGCATTTGATGCGATTAGCGGTGGAAGCACCCGATGGGAACTCTATTTCGATGGAGCGTCCTCTATAAAGAAACAAAAGCAAGGTATCCCAATGATCAAGTCAGGGATAGGCCTCATCTTTGCGACTCCACAAGGAGGGATAATGCGCTTCGCCTTCTCCTTAACAGAGCCGAGGACAAACAATGAAGCTGAATACGAAGCCCTGATAGCAGGCCTCGAGCTTGCCATTGACATGGGAATTGAAGACCTCCTCATATACGGGGATTCTCAGCTGGTCGTTAGTCAAGTAAATGGTGACTACCAAACGTGCAAACCGGAGCTGGTGAAGTACGGCGAAAGGGTGCAACAACTATTGTCCCGAATTCCCTCCTACACTTTGGAGAACATACCACGCGCAGAAAACAGCAAAGCAGACGCATTGGCTAAGCTTGCTAAAGAACTGGCCGACGAGAACCTCGATGATGTCAGAATCGTGGTACAAAGCCGTCGAGTGCTCACCCCCGCAGAAATACCTCCGGAACTATATAAAGAGGGAGCAACTGAGCAGACAACCCTACAAATAAAAGACCAAGAGAAGGCCGAGGACTGGAGGGAAGTCTTCATAGACTACTTTAAGTCCCGCCGCATACCCAAAGAAGCGTCCTCGAGACATCAGCTCATGAAACGAGCTCTATCTTTCGCTTTCGTCAACGATACTCTATACAAGAGATCGCTTGATTCTCTATGGCTGAGATGCTTGGGACCTGACGAAGCAGAAAAAGTCGTTCAGGAAGTTCACGACGGGCTTTGCGGCTCTCATCAAGCAGGCCCAAAGATGAAGTTAAAAATCAAACGGATGGGTTATTACTGGCCCACGATGATCCAGGACTGCCTCGAATACGCGAGGCAATGCCACTCGTGCCAGATTCATGGAGACTTCATCCACCAACACCCAAATCCACTACACCCCACGGTGGCCAGCTGGCCATTCGAAATGTGGGGAACTGACATAATTGGACCCATCGAGCCGGCATCATCTCGGGGACATCGTTTCATCCTGGCGACAACTGATTACTTCTCCAAATGGGCAGAAGCAATACCACTGAGGGAAGTGAAGACGGAGAATACCCTCCATTTCTTCAAGACGCACGTCATCTATCGGTTCGGAACCCCACGGCGGATTATCCCCGATAACGGGCCAGCCTACAGAAGCCATAAGATTAGCCGCTTCGCGCAGCAGCACAATATAGACTGGAGATATTCTTCAGTTTACAACCCACGAGCTAACGGTCTAGCCGAGGCTTTCAATAAGACCTTGACGAAGATCATAAAAAAGACCGTTTCCCGGAATAAGAGAGACTGGCACGAGAGGCTGCAAGAGGCCCTTTGGGCTTATCGAACTACATTCAAGACGGCCACGAACACAACGCCGTACGCGTTGATATTTAGGACGGAAGCAGTACTCCCCCTCGAGATAGAGTTACCCTCTCTACGAGTGGCAGTCCACCACGAACTGACTGACGAAGAAAATGCTCACCTTCGACTTGAGGAGCTTGATGCCCTCGACGAAACCCGACTCATAGCGCAACAACATCTAGAAGCCTACAAAGCAAAGATGACGCGCTCGTACGAAAGATTGACCAGGCCAAGGGCATTCCGCCAAGGCGAACTCGTGCTGGTAGTCAAAAGACCTATGATCCCCAATCGTGCCAAGCGGGGAAAATTCGAGCCAAACTATGAAGGCCCGTACATCATAGACCAGGTTTACCAGGGTGGAGCCTATCTACTCGTGGACATGCACGGTGAAAGGCCTTTCAGGCCAATAAATGGCCGCTTCTTGAAGAAATACTATGCTTAGTGAGCCACAGCCTGGGTCAACGGTAGATGACGACGACTATGTCCGCTCGCTATCTTCCTAGGCTCAGACTTTACAAGCAGTAGCTGGCCTTTCCATAACGACGGACCGAAACGTCCTTAAACTATCAACGGACCGAAACGTCTTTAAACTAACAACGGACCGAAACGTCCTTAAACTATCAACGGACCGAAACGTCTTTAAACTAACAACGGACCGAAACGTCCTTAAACTATCAACGGACCGAAACGTCTTTAAACTAACAACGGACCGAAACGTCCTTAAACTATCAACGGACCGAAACGTCTTTAAACTAACAACGGACCGAAACGTCCTTAAACTATCAACGGACCGAAACGTCTTTAAACTAACAACGGACCGAAACGTCCTTAAACTATCAACGGACCGAAACGTCTTTAAACTAACAACGGACCGAAACGTCCTTAAACTATCAACGGACCGAAACGTCTTTAAACTAACAACGGACCGAAACGTCCTTAAAATATCAACAGACCGAAACGTCTTTAAACTAACGACAGACCGAAACGTCTTTAAACTAACAACGGACCGAAATGTCCTTAAACTAACGACAGACCGAAGCATCGGTAAACTAACAATGGACCGAAACGTCCCTAAACTACTACCGCAGCATCCTCAGGTTGACCAAAAAAGAAAAAAAAATAATAATAAAAAAAAGAAGAAAAAACGGTATGTCCATAAAGCAAAATGGGCACGGATGAAAACCCGAAAGGGCTCCGTGAGTAAAAACAGCAGGACTACCGGCGAGTGTTTGTGAAAACCCGAAAAGGCGCAACCTCGTTTAAAGACACTTATAGGGTCCTCTCGACCTTGTAAGGAGAAACCACCTGCGTGAGATCCTTACGACTCACAAAGGAGCAACACACTTAGGGATCCTCACGATTCCTAAGGAGAAAATACACTTACGAGATCCTCACGACTCGTAAGGAGAATTTTCTTATGAGACCCTCACGGCTCATAAGACTTGAAAGTCTTAAGTTACAGAAACCTAAACCTGTTCTTAAGCGAATCCTCCACAACCTCCGATACTGCCCTACAAGCGGCTCGTACTGACCCTTGTATACAATCCAAGGGCGCGAATAAACATTTCCCTAACAAAGTCCCACCCGTGACTGGGGATACATCCATACGGTGAACGACCCTTGTAAGTCCTCTCGACTTATAAGGGGAAAATCCTCTTTGTAAGATCCTTACGACTTACAAGAAAACATGCACTTAAGAATCCCCACGATCCTTAAGGAGAAAACACACCTGCAAGATCCTCACGACTTGGAGGGAGAAACACCTTTGTGAGACCCTTACGGCTCATGAAGTCAAAAGCCTTGGTCGGCAGGACCCTTAACCCTGTTTACTAAGCCACCTTTGTTCAAACGTCGACAGAGGCAAATGATGATTCGCTCCTGGCAACATTCCAGTTGTAGCAGTGCTGATGCCGAAACAGGTATCCAAAAAATCCGAGCTTGCCGCGAAAAAGCTAGCAAGCCACACATGCATGACAAAATAGCCGAAATGATGGGACAACTTGCAATAAAAAGAAGCAAGCAAAATCTCGGCGGTCCACAGATAACTTAGTGATCACCACCGTGACATTCGTCTCGATACAGCAGACGCGATACCAGCAAATGAAGCGAAGGCCAAATTCCTAGCTTCATTGTCTCGACGACACAACATCAAGCGAAACGGAACAGCGGCAACCCCAAGTTCCATGGCTCGGCGACACATATCGCCAAGAGTCAACCCCCATCCCGTGAAATGCGGATACAATCAGCAAACTTCCTGGTTACGTGGAAAGCGGATAACGTCATTCTTTGACCCCCGTGGAAAATGTCCAGAGCGGATCCTGGTCCTCGCAGAGCATGGCAGTGAACCCGTGCGAAGCATCCAGAGCGGAGCCTAGTCCTCGCCTAACGCGGCAGTGAACCCGTGTGAAGCATCTAGTGCAAACTTCCTGGTTACATGGAAAGCGGATAACGTCACTCTTTGACCCCGTGGAAAACGTCCAGAGCGGATCCTGGTCCTCGCAGAGCATGGCAGTGAACCCATGTGAAGCATCCAGAGCGGAGCCTAGTCCTCGCCTAACGCGGCAGTGAACCCGTGTGAAGCATCTAGTGCAAACTTCCTGGTTACGTGGAAAGCGGATAACGTCACTCTTTGACCCCGTGGAAAACGTCCAGAGCGGATCCTGGTCCTCGCAGAGCATGGCAGTGAACCCATGTGAAGCATCCAAAGCGGAGCCTAGTCCTCGCCTAACGCGGCAGTGAACCCGTGTGAAGCATCTAGTGCAAACTTCCTGGTTACGTGGAAAGCGGATAACGTCACTCTTTGACCCCGTGGAAAACGTCCAGAGCGGATCCTGGTCCTCGCAGAGCATGGCAGTGAACCCGTGCGAAGCATCCAGAGCGGAGCCTAGTCCTCGCCTAACGCGGCAGTGAACCCGTGTGAAGCATCTAGTGCAAACTTCCTGGTTACGTGGAAAGTGGATAACGTCACTCTTTGACCCCGTGGAAAACGTCCAGAGCGGATCCTGGTCCTCGCAGAGCATAGCAGTGAACCCATGTGAAGCATCCAGAGCGGAGCCTAGTCCTCGCCTAACGCGGCAGTGAACCCGTGTGAAGCATCTAGTGCAAACTTCCTGGTTACGTGGAAAGCGGATAACGTCACTCTTTGACCCCGTGGAAAACGTCCAGAGCGGATCCTGGTCCTCGCAGAGCATGGCAGTGAACCCATGTGAAGCATCCAGAGCGGAGCCTAGTCCTCGCCTAACGCGGCAGTGAACCCGTGTGGAGCATCTAGTGCAAGATTCCTGGTTACGTGGAACGTGGATAACGTCACTCTTTGACCCCACGGAAAACGCCCAGAGCGGAGCCTGGTCCTCGCCAAGCACGGCAGTGAACCCGTGTGAAGCATCCAGAGCAAACACCGGACTGTGGAGTCCTTAAAATCCACGGACTATGACGTCCTTAACCTCGACCGCGATGTCTTAAAACTAACGATCAACCACCCCTATTCCTTACAGATTTTTGCCTCGGTTTAAGGGTACATCTCTTCACTCCTTTGATGCCTGGCGTTGTAATTCCTCAACGTCTTCAAAGAGGTGACGGGACCCTGCAACCAAACGTCGGACTGTGGAGTCCCTAAATCCACGGACTATGAGGTCCTTAACCTTGACCGTGATGTCTTAAAACTAACATCGGACTGTGGGTCCCTAAATCCACGGACTATGAGGTCCTTAACCTTGACCGTGATGTCTTAAAACTAACATCGGACTGTGGAGTCCTTAAATCCACGGACTATGAGGTCCTTAACCTTGACCGCGACGTCTTTAAACTACAATATCTGGAGAAACCCCTGACTCCGTAGAACACGGACAAGGGTAACCGCATCCGGCGCTTACAAGTCCTCACGGCTGGGAGAAAAACTCTTTATGAGACCCTCGTGGCTCATAAAATGTAAAAGTCTCAGGAAGCAGATCTTAACCCTGAATCCCGAGCCATTGCTGTCCTGCAAGGAAATCAAGATAGGATATCCGCAGAATGCATTCAATAAAAAGGAGACACACCATTGAGAAGAAAAATGTATCTTTTATTCATAAACCAAAAAGGATACAAGGTACAATTCAAGAAACAAAAATGAAGATACTCTTATCCATGAGTAGGTACAAAAAGGGGAGAAAAGATACAGTCCTCAAGCCGGTGGCCGGTGTAGTAATTTTAGCAGCTCATCGTTTTGTTGCTGAGCCACGGCTTCATGACGCAAGATCTCCAGAAGGCGAGCCTCCGCCTGAGCTTGTTGGGCCTGATATGAAGCGAGCCGAGCTTCAAGCTCTTTTTCAGTGGCCTTGTGAGCCTCAATCCTCTCGCGAGTAAACATGGCGGCTTTATCAAGAGCCACCACCTCCTTGATGGACTCCTGAAGCACTCGCCAAAGGTCATACGCTTTGTTGGCTTTAGCTGTAAGGCTAGTCTGAAGCTCGCTCAACGCCTTGGAGGCTAGCTCCCTCTCTGAGAACTTGCGGCCAAGTCTCTTCTCGCACGACGTCATGTTGGCCGCATGTCGTGCTATCAGACCTCGTAACTCCGCCTTTGCAGCCACGGCCTCCGAGGAAAGGCGAGAACACTCGAGAGCATACAAACAAGCCTCCACCCTCCTACAGAACTCCACCCAGACCCGCACCACCTCCTCACTGTGATAGGTGGCGAGAAAAGGAAGGGAGCCGTTAGTTTCAGCGGCGAACGCTTCGGCCGTGGTTGCACTACCAGCACGAAGCTCATCGATGAAGGAAGATAAGGAGACCAGGCTCAATTGGGCCAAGCGCTCTGAAGCCCGCAAAGCGTAAGGGCCGGACGGCATCACAATGCGTGATTCCAAAGCCATGGAGACTGGCAAGGCTGTTCAGATTTGGCAGATGTTAGTAAAACTTTTAAACACAGGATGAACAGGACTTTGATAAGATGTCACTCACCGACAGTCATGCACGAAGGAGTTGAAGGTTCCCCTGGCCCTTCAACGACCTCGACCTCATCATCGGCTTCTAAAACTATAAGAGACATTAACGTCATTTCACAAAATAGTGACAATGCTATGATAAAAAATGGCAAATGACACTAACCTTGCCCGGAGGAAAGGACAATACGCTGAGGGGGAATCGCCTGCGGGGCTGCCATCTCCAATAGACGCTGAAATGATTGGCGAGGCGATAGATCCGCGATCGTGGCTGCCAAACCGCGTAATTCTGGGAAAGATAAAAGATTTCAGACCATGAAGGGGTTACTAAATTAAAACGCGGAAGGATACCTTCGACACTCCTCCCATTCTGAGCCGGGGGGATAGCAGCCTCGACGGTCTCCGCCGTAACCTCAGGCTCCAACAAAGGGAGAGTAGCCCCGACTACCTCACTTCCAACCTTTGGGCCACCCTCAGCAAGAGTCATTGGGATGGCGGCCTCCATAAGAGCATCCCCCGAAGGGGCAAGCACTCCCTGATCAAGAGCCGCCGCTGAAGGTTCTATCACGAGAGGAACAGCCTCATCAGCCCCCTCCACACCTAGCAAGGCCTCATTGAGAATTTCGGCGGGCTTTAGCTTTAAAGGGCCAGTAGGAAGCTCCCCCAGCGTTGAAGATTCTGCACGATTCAAATAAAAATGATGATACATACTCACAAGCATAAATAATCGAAAAGACTACAAAAGAAACACAGCGTACCTATACGCAAGGAAGCCCTTAACATGGCTTCTTCAATCCGCTTTTCCTTCTCAAGGAGATAAGCTCGCCGAGGTTCAAGAGTAGACTCATGACCGTCGGTCCATAAAGAAAGTGCATCAGCCGCATCTTCTGAAGCGACCTGCTTCAAAGCCCTTTCCCCCCATTCCTCCAAAGGGCCGATAAATCGCCGCCGAATCCACGAAGGGTCTTCGTAAAAAATTACAGCGGGATAAGACTTCTTCGGAACCTTGGCATTATGGGATGGAACTTTCGAACGCCGTAAAGCCTCAGCCAGTTGAGCAGCCTCCTCGTCAGCCGAACTCGGGAAGAGAAGCCCAGCGTCTGACCCTTGCAAGGCCAAGGGTTCGTCTTCAAGGATAGGCTCAGATTCCACCACAGAATCAAGCGGGGTAGTAGCCACTTTCCTCCGTCGTTTAGACCCAGAGCCGGCCGCTGAAGATGACCGCTTCCTCCCTCGCGAAGCCTTAGGGCGACGCTGGCCCACATCGCCTTCAACGCCCTCATCCCTGTTACTCTCGCTCGGTGCCGCAACCAAGGAAGACGTCGACGTCGTCGACGCCGCGGGAGGCGGCGCCGCCACCGGCAGAGGTGTTACCACTGGAGCCCGTCTACCTCGCGATCGAGAACCCAAGGGCATACCAGTGGTCGGAGTGAGGTCTACCCCTGACTCCCCCGGAATGAGGGCAGCGCCAATCTCCCTCAAAGGAAAGCGGACTGGAACCCTCGGTCGCAACTCAACTCGCGAGACCTGAGGAGGAGCGTCATGACCAAGAAGAACCCTTCTTTCTTCAGCAATAATTGGGGTGACCCGATGAAGATACC
Source organism: Agapanthus africanus (assembly GCA_030015575.1). Taxonomy (NCBI): domain Eukaryota; kingdom Viridiplantae; phylum Streptophyta; class Magnoliopsida; order Asparagales; family Amaryllidaceae; genus Agapanthus; species Agapanthus africanus. Next base: position 227,601,433 of record JASDDO010000008.1, read on the forward strand.
AGCCTGTAAATGCACCCACACATCGAGGGATGTACTCGGCTTCAGGGACCATGAAATGAAAGCCGGTGTTCAGCCTCATGAAATGATGAGCTGCGTCACGAACAGCGTCGAGCGAAGGAACTGGAGCAATCATAAAAGCCTCAAAAGGAACGCCCTGGTCATATCCGAGCTGCCGAGCAAATCGATGAGGATTGTACCGCATAAAAAGGGCTGCACTATCCTGGCGAAACACTAAGTAGCCCGGTCTAATTGAATACAAGTAAGTGGCCTCTCGGGGCTTCAGAGAAGGTGCGTTGTCCTTTGACTGGTCCCAAAGTTGCTGAACAGGACCCGAAGAGGAAGACAGAACCCGATCATTAAAAGCTAACCCGCCGGCGGTGGCGTGAGGGGAAATCAGCACCCTAATAGCCCCAAATTGAGTTGGATCGGCAGCGGAAGCACCCACCAGTCGCATAAGTCGCGGGAAGGTATAGGCGTCGTAAAAAGCAGGCCTCTGATGCATAGCAAAAGACCCCAGCACGTGCATTTCAATCCACGACGTGAAGTAATGAAGCGAAAAGTTCACTACGTCCACGCCAGGCGTAGAGGTATTAGCCGCAGTGCCCAATCCATTATAGAGGTGCGCCAGGGCCGGGATGCCAATGGCCAACCGCGTCCCCTCCGCAATACGATGCGCCGGGTAGATGACCGAGGCTCTCATGAAGCGGCGATGCATGGGGATAACGAACCAACTTAGCCAAACACTAATAAACCCCACAAAGAACGTCTCCTCGTCCATGCCTGGGACAGCAATAGATTCAAAAGAGATCGGCGATATGATAGGGATGTAATACTGAGGAAGATCTGATTCGTTGGTCGGCAACCTCTTCGGACCAAACCCAAAGGGGTCCCCAATGTCGGCAAACTTCGGGGCTGTCTTCGGTAAGGCGTCCTCGCGAATGAAACGAGCAATGAAGCTCTTGAAAGTAACGCCTTGCTCCTCAGACTCGGTGAATAATCGATCAAAAATGCCTAGAGCCCTAATTAAACTGGGACGCTTGTGTCGAACAGCGTTCTCAGCGGATAAGCCGTCGACTGGGGCGGGCTCAGGTTCAAAAATGTACTCGTCATGGGGCAGCAACTCCTCGTACATGTTACCCCTTATCGGCAACCCCGAAATTTCATAAAACTCGGCCAAAGAAATCGAAACCTCGCGATCTCCCAGAAGAAAAGTATTAGTGGGAAGATTCCACTGGTTCAGAAACACCTTGACCCACCAGGCATGCGGGGACTTGTAATGAAACAGCGACGCGTATACGGCCTGATAAAGCCCGACTTTCTGCAATCGCGCCCGATGGGCAGAAAGAATGTAGCGAGCCCAGAGAAGGTAGCCCGTAGGATGCCTGGGAGTGAGCCCTATCTTATAAATCTGCCCCCACGGGTGGGCCTCGCCCTGGCAGATGCGCCGTCCCAAGATGTCTACAGCCGGGATCGGGTGGTTCGGAATGCCGGTCGTCGAAGGCTCCAGCCTCCCCGTTGGAGTCCAGTTGGGCATTTCCACGGCGAAAGCTGCCCTTGGAGGATCCATCGGTAAAAATGGGAAAGTGGGCTCCGTTGACACCGCGCAAAGAAAGCTCCTACGACCTTGAATAATCTGACTGTACCAAGGTCCCCATTGAAGAAGGTTGGCGCAGTCCGGGTCATGAGCCCTAATCATCGCCATCGCCTCTTCATCAGACGGTGACTGAGGAAAGGCCGCCTCCGAGCGAGAGAAGGGAAAGCGTGGAGCAGAAGCCATCACACCTGAAACCCAATAAAGGGAGACCGTTAAAAGAAAAGTTAGCGATATATGTTCATGCACGAACATGAAGACTAATTGGAGAAGGCAACAGCAAAGTTTCCTGGGACCATTGGCTACAAAACACATGGGCCCCACAGAATCCGGATGACGGCTCATTAATAATGAGACCAAACAGTTACAATAAAACAAAGGGAACATCCCCATTTAATAAAGAATGATGACCATGCACGTCCCCCCCAATGAGATCTGTCTCGGGCTCTACAGTGAACCCAACAAAATCAAAGGAATTAAATTCCCACGAAAAGGCATCATTACAAAATCCCCATCGCATTAATTGCAGAAGAACAGCCTCGGGCCAAGAGACCCCAAGGAGCCTCTGGGTGAAGAAACTGAGTTCTTCATAGGAATTAAATTCCTTATTAAGAAAAGGGAATTAAATTCCCAGAAATATTTTTGGACGGAATTAAAATTCCATGGAGTCGAAACGCCATCGTTGTCCCCCCAAAGACCGCCTAAACCTTAAGAGATCTACAGTTCGAAGGTTCCCTGTTCTTAAGAAAAAACCTGAAGAAAAATGGGTTCTTTGCGAAACCCTTAATATGGATTTGAAATCCAAGGAGTTCTTTCAAAGACAAAGGCGCTTTGGCAGTTCGACATTATTACCTGAGAGAAAGGGATCCGTTGACAGAGTTAAACTCTGGAAATTTTGAAGACAGAGAACTAAGCTCTGGAAACGAGAATTAAATTCTCAAAGAGGAAATTCTCAGAGGAAGAAGATGAGCAAAGTGAAGGCTCCTATGAAGAGACAGCGGTATTTATAGAAAACAGTGAAAACGCTTCATCTCCCAAATCCCTAAATGAATCCAACGGTCGCAAGAGATGACAGCGTTGCACTCACATTCTGACACGTGAGGACAACGCTGTGGGGGCATTTGTTTCCTGATTTAAAATCAGGAAAGCTTCTGTGAAGAGCTTCGAAAAGGGGGCCACGTGCTTACACGTGACCAGCAGTCACGTGTTGACACGTGACCTATAAAGTACAGAAAAGGGGGCACAATGATTCGCTGAACAAAGTCAAGAAAAAGAGCTTCAGAAGAGGTCACGTGCTCCCACGTGACCAGGGTCACGTGTCGACACGTGACGTTCAAAGTAGCAAACTCGCTCTCCAACTGAACCAAGGAAAGAAGTGCCAGACAGGGGTCACGTGCTCATACGTGACCAGGAGTCATGCGGTAGCACGTGACGTTTAAGCAACGATCAGAAGACAGCGCAAAAGAAAGGAAAATGCTCATTCCAAAGGGGGTCACGTGCTCACACGTGACCATGGGCCATGTGGTCACACGTGACTGGCTTTCAAAGCCCTTTTTGTCAACAGAATTAAATTCTGAGAGAAATGCAAATCTTTCAAAAGGAACGCAACTATATGCATCCAATCAAATTAAAGATTCAGAGGTCATTTATTTATGGAAAATCTAGGGTTTGGAAAGATTTCCCCCTTAAATCTAACCAAAATAACAAGGGAGAATCTCTGGATTTGAAATCCAATGATGAATAAAATTCACCTAATAATCCAAAGGTCCAGAACGAATGAAAGATGAAAATCAAATCTCTCAATGAAGATTCGTCAAAAACCAACTGATTCAGCTGCTTCTCCTATAAATAGGAACCAAGAGACACAAAAAAAGATATACATGCGCAGAGAAGAAAAGAAAGAAAAAAGGAGGAGAGCTTTGATATTTTGAAAAGACTCGGATCTTCTGCAAAAACCCTAGGTAAGAAAGGGAAAGCCTTTTGAGAGAAAGAGAATTTAATTCTCAACAGAGTTTGACTCTGATACATAAAACAGAAGAGTAGATTTCTTCTCTCTTTGATAGAGGATCTGCAAAGTGCACATCTCCCCTTAAGGTTGAGAATTTAATTCTCAATGGGTCGAGATCCTGCCATGCAGATCCAAAACATAGAGAAAGAATGCAAGCATGAGAATTTAACTCTCACAGAATTATAGGAATTTAATTCCTTTAGAATAAAATTAGGGCTCGACCCTGTATCATGGGAATTTAATTCCTTCAAAATAAAAGAAGCAGGGTTTAACCCTAATTAAGAACATAGTTCTGTTGAAACAGCAGGAATTTAATTCCCTTAATCATAATTCTTTAAAAACGGGAAGTTTAGTTAGGGTTTAACCCTGTTCAGTTCTTCGCATAAACGAGGAATTTAATTCCCACAGAAAATCTAGAGTTAAACTCTATTCCAGAATACAAGTCTTCAAAAGGAAATAGGAATTTAATTCCTCTAAGATTTAAAGTTCGAGGAATTTAATTCCTGAAAAAAAGGAGTAACAGATCCTCTAAAAACTACATGGAGGCAGGGTCAGGTGCTACCACGTGACCCCCCAAAACCCCTACAGAAAGCCCCTTTGAGGCAGCACCCCACGTGACCCACGTGACCCTCAGCAGAAGCCTTAACACAAAGGCATTTGAATGCCCATCACGTGATGGCACGTGATGCTCTGAAAGACGCGATAGTTTCAGCAGAGCAAATGAAGGGAAGGCGCTCTCACGTGCTGCCACGTGACCCTTCCTGCCTTAGTGTTTAACACTAAAATTAAAACTCTCGAGCCCAGTGTTAAAACACTGTCGGGCCTTAGCACTCAATGCTGATTAAAAAAGCCTTATTTGCAGTGTTCAACACTGATTTGTTTTCGTGTTTAACACTAATTTGAAAAAGCCTTATTGCTGGTGTTTAACACCAATTATCTCTCAATGTTGAACACTAACTTGTCAACCGATATGTCATTCCCAGTATTCAACGCTGATTGCTCTGAAGTGTTTAACACCAGGCTTAGGCCCAATTGGCTAAAGGGATAGAGGCGAGCCTCTCCTGAATGGACTTAGCCCAAGCTGGCCATAAGTCCTCAATTCGTGATTAACTGGGCCAATGGGCTCATAACATAATTGATCAGTCTTGACCCAAATTGGGCCAGGGACTATTTAATCCACCGCGGTTCTAGGGTACATCTCTTCACTCCTTTGATACTTGGCATTGTAATCCCTCAATGTCTTCAAAGAGGTGACGGGTCCCGAAGACCACTCATGATATGGACTGTGGGGTCCTTAAACCCACGCATCATGCAAAATTCCTGGTTACGTGGAACGCGGATAACGTCACTCTTTGACCCCGTGGAAAACGTCCAGAGCGGATCCTGGTCCTCGCAGAGCACGGCAGTGAACCCGTGTGAAGCATCCAGAGCGGAGCCTGGTCCTCGCCTAGCACGGCAGTGAACCCGTGTGAAGCATCCAGAGCACAAAACGGACTGTGGAGTCCTTAAACCCATGGACTATGACGTCCTTAACCTCGACCGAGATGTCTTTAAACTACCCATCGACCGAGATGTCCTTAAACTACCCATGGACCGCAATGTCCTTAAACTACCCATGGACCGCAATTTCCTTAAACTACCAATGGACCGCAATGTCCTTAAACTACCAATGGACCGCAATGCCCTTAAACTACCCATGGACCGCAATGTCCTTAAACTACCAATGGACCGCAATGTCCTTAAACTACCAACGGACCGCAATGTCCTTAAACTACCCATGGACCGCGACGTCCTTAAACTAGAACAATAGAGCCCCATATGCTCTTTCGTCGGATCTAAACGGTCCTGTTTAAGTTGATCTTAGCCTCAAAGATGGCTAACGCGTCCTTAAACCTTCAAGCCGACTGGACTATGAATCCCCCTAATTAACTCTGGCTCGAGGGTACATCTCTGAACTCCTCTGACATCCGTCGTTGTAATCCTTCAACGTCGTCAGAGAGGTGACGGGTCCCGACGGCCACATATACGATGGACCGCCACGTCCCTAAACTGGAACATTAGAGTCCAAACACTCTTTTGTAGGATCTAAACGATCCCGTTAAGTTGATCTTAGTCACAAAGTTAGACTAACGTATCCTTAACAAACGTTTGAGTTGATCTTAGCCTCAAGTATGGCTGACGTATCCTCAAACCAAACCCCCAAACCCAAATTTAAGATAATGCGGATTTGGACTAGTCCATGCCCTACGGGCGACGACATAACTCAGTCTCCGTAAACGATCCACGGGCAATGAAACATAAAACAAGAACACACGACACGAAGTGACCATCTGGAGAAGGAGAAAGTTGTTACCGCAAAGCGGTAGCGTAATTAACTGCAGGGGCTTGCGCCTGCAGGGAAGAGCGTCCCCACAATCAAAAACCCCTCAAACGAGGGGGAATCTGACGAAGTCTGCTACATCGGACGCATCCGTCTAGACCTCCGATACATGGTGCCATGGATCAAATTGGCATCTTCGGAGAGGTGGACGGATAGCACCAATTAGCATCTGCCCCGAATTTCAGGAGAGACGGCCCTACGTCCCGCGTGTCCGTTCGGAGGGGAACAAGGCTGATGGACAAGAGTATGATAGCTTGAATTGAATTCTTCGGGTGTAGGGATGTCCTTTACACACACGCAGGGTTATATGATCGATGTTTGGAAGAAAGATAGGAATGAAGAATAAGACGATGTTTTATTGAGGGAGGACGTGATTTCTGACATCTTTTCATGACCATTAAGATAGGGCTCATGACAACCGAAAAGCCAGCTTAGTTGGAAACCCTAATTTTCAAAGTTTTTCTTCTACAATTCTTTTCTTTAAATGTAATATTCATGATCTTCCTTTTATTATTGGATTTTGTGGGTGCAATCCGCTGAAAACCTTCAGGAGACAACACTCCTCCTACTTGGGACACCTAGAGGTTTAAAGGCTTGTTGCACGTGCTCAGTGCAATCGTGTTGCCTACGAAAGTGGGCTAGATAGTTTTTCTCTTTCTTTATTTTCTCCTTCTCTTTTTAATAAAACATTCGCTCGAGACGATCGAAATTAAGTTTGGGGGTATTTGATCAGTCGAAAATAATGTATTTTTAACACGGCAATTTCCTTAACATTTGCACTCATTTAGAAGTGTTCGGTATTCATATTTCACATATTAGCAAATCAGTCGTTAAATATCAGATTTTATGTGTTAGACTTTTAAACCGACACTTTAAAGGAAATTAACCGCATTTCATGGCATCGCATCATTTCTGTATTTGCGTAACACTTGTCTTGAGTCTGTGCAGGAAAATACGGAAGAAAAACCAAGAGCTGATAAAAATTACGCCAACTCCATGATTTCAGATCTGGTAGCATTTCAGAAGGAGATATTAAATTCAACATATACAATAAAGGCTCAAACATCAGCCCAAGCCTGTACCAGAAAGCCCAATCCCCAAGGCTCATAAAGCGCCGCGGATCCGCGGCAGGAGCCTGCTTGCGCCGCGGATCCGCCGCATTCTTGCCACGTCAGTAGTTGATTTTTAGGGCATTATTCTTATCTCAGTGGCCACAGCTCAGAATGATATGTCAAATTCCAGAAGGATCTCGAAGCTACTGCCAGATCAGCAAAGATCATTAAGCAAGGCTAAACATATTTAAGCTCCTAACTAATCTCTTCTAGAAGCTCCCTCCTAACTAATCACATCTAGAAGCTTCTCCTCTAACTAACTTTTGGAGGGAAATTCAAATTTCCTCAACAAACTTTAGGAGGGAAACTTAGAATTTGAAATCCTAGATCTAGGGTTTAGATGTCTATAAATAGGAACCTAGATCTAAGGGTTGAGGTTGTTCGTTAATCAATTTTTAGCAAATAAATCTTAATCAATCTTTAGTTAGTTCATTAATTCTTTACCTATACTTTCTTCATCTTCTTCCACAAGTCTAGTGACAATACTTGTGCGAAACCCTAACCCTAATTCCACTCCAAATTCAAGATCTTGAGTACCAAATCAAGCGAGAAGCCTTCAACCTTTTAGGAGCCGAGCCGATCTTCAATCGGGCAAGTGATCCAAGCCGATCCGCGACTCACGGAGACGAGCGAAGCCAAATCGACGATCGAGTTCTTCCTCTTGTAGTTCTTGAGCGAATGTAACGAAATTGTTGATATAAATAAAAGGTGAAATTCTTGAATCTTGCTTTCTTTAATGTCTTGCATCATGATTAGATCTCAATTTGTAATTGTTGTTCTTGTTGTGATGTTTGAGTAAAACTCCGCTCGTCAAGGAGTCGAGACGATCAATAGAATGATGATGTAACAAATCTTTAAAACGATTTTTAAGTCCTACTAGTTTTGTAAACCCTAGCAAGTTCAAGAATCGATGACCTAGTTTCGTTGCGATGCTTTCTTAATTGTGATCGCTCGAAATTAGGGATCTACGATCGTTTCTTGAAATTACTAGAGGCTAGAATATGAATGATATCGATGAAAGAACAAGGGATAAGATGAAACCCAAGTTTCACTAGAAATCCCTAATTCTTGTCGATCATCATCGATCTAGTATCAATTCATCGAAGGATAAGAATACGTCATTGTAAGATTACATCACACCTATAGATCCGATCGATTCCTACGATCCTCATTTCGATTCTTGAGATTTGGTTTAGAAAAATCATCAAACTATCAATTCTTGATTCTATCTTTTTCTTGTTATTAGATCTATATTTTCTAATTCTTGAACTTCAAATATAAATCATGAATTGTTTGTTTTCTTTTCTTTAAAGTTTTGACTCATCTAATTCAAAAGACGAACGATTACACTTTCCCTGTGGACGATCCGCACTCACTAACAATCTACATCCGACACCGTAGTTGATTGCGGTCAAATAATTTTTGGTTGTGATTTCTTTACAATTTCTCAATTACTACACATCAAGAATCTATTCAATCAAATGGGTTTCATCATTTATCCCTTGTTCATTCGTCGATATCATTCACATGCTAGCCTCTAGTAATTTCAAGAAACGATCGTAGATCCCTAATTTCGAGCGATAACAATCAAGAAAGCATCGCAACGAAACTAGGTCATCAATTCTTGAACTTGCTAGAGGCTAGCATGTGAATGATATCGACGAATGAACAAGGGATAAATGATGAAACCCTAGTTTCACTAGAAATCCCTAATTCTCGTCGATCATCATCAATCTAGTATCAATCCATCGAAGGATGAGATTACGTCATCTTGAGATTGCATCACATCTATAGATACGATCGATTCCTACGAGCCTCATTTCGATTCTTGATATTTGGTTTGGAAAAATCATCAAACTATCAATTCTTGATTCTATCTTTTTCTTGTTATTAGATCTATATTTTCTAATTCTTGAACTTCAAATATAAATCATGAATTGTTTTGTTTGTTTTCTTTAAAGTTTTGACTCATCCAATTCAAAAGACGAATGATTACACTTTCCCTGTGGACGATCCGCACTCACTTACAAACTACATCCAACACCGTAGTTGATTGCGGTCAAATAAATTTTTGGTTGTGATTTCTTTACAATTTTCATACTACACATCAAGAATTTCATTCAATCAGTAGGGACTCTGTAAGAATGGCTAGATGCTTAGCGATCTGAGATGGAATCCATGTACACCAACGAAGTATGGACTTTGGTTGCAATATCTGAAGGGTTAAATCCCCATCAAGAGCAAGTATATCTTGAGAAGATTACTTGGTGTAGATGGAAAAGTTGAAACTTTCAAAGCTAGACTTGTTAGTGGTTTTCGTCATCGACCAGGCGTGGAAAATGATGAAACCTTTTCCAGTGGCTATGCTTAAGTCCATCCGGATCCTACTTAACATTGCTACATACCATGACTACGATATCTGGTGGTTGGGTGTCATGACTGCTTTTCTAAATACTGATTTAGAAGAGAATGTCTATAAGTACACAGCCAGAGGGCTTCGTAAACAGTGGGAGCAGCGGAAACGTGTGCAAGTTGCTTTATAGAATAAAGCAGGCATCGCGGAGTTGGAACGTCTGTTTTGATGTTGTGGTCAAAGTGTTTGACTTCATCAAAATGGTAGATGAACCTTGTATATACAAAACGGTAGTAGAGAGTAAGGTGATTATCCTCGTATTGTACGTGGACAACATACTCTTGATAGGAAAAGAGTTTCCTATGCTACGCACGGTCAATATCCTCTTATCAAAAGGATTCTCCATATAGGATCAAACTGATACCTCCTAAATCCTGGGTTTTGGATCTATAAGATAGATCTAAATGGATGTTAGGATTCTCACTAGTTGTAGTGAGATGGTATCAGTTGATCCTGAGGAGAATCACTGGAAAAGTTCCAGGGTGATAAGGTCGACTGAATGTCAGTTGCAGGCATTGTCTTTACCCTCAGTGGAGAGATGGTATGTTGGAAGAGTTCCAAGCTATATACCGTGGAAGACTAGACGATAAAGGCTGGTGACATCGCTATCAATGATACTACCAAAGAGGAAGTTTGGGTGTATATTAGTTCATGAGATGAACTAGGTTCCTACCATTGTGTGACAATGGAAGTGTGGCTTTTGCCCAGGAACCCCGGTCCCATCAGTGACCCAGACATATTCTGAGGCAGTATCACCTGATCATGGAGATAGTTGATCTCCAGGGAGATCAAGGTTAGGAGAGTAGACTTAGAGGACAACATGGCGGATCCACTCACAAAGGCCTTTTCCCAGAGAGAGACTTTTTTGGGATGGTTGAGTATGAGATACTGCAACCACTGCTACAGATGGCCCTAGTGCAAGTGGGAGATTGTTAGTTATATGTATGCCCTAGAGGCCATTACTGTACATGAGATGTATATTGTGGTGGATGCTAGGACATATATAGGTAGGACTTTCTTGCTCGACATGATAGTACGCTATCTGGTTGCTCTTTATCTTAACATGTATACTTGCAGTCTCTCTATTACATGTTGATAAAGCCCTTAGGATGTGTGCTCGACTTCCAGGACTATGATGCAGATCATACTAGTGGGGCCTGGGTAGTCAATGAGTACATCCTTCAATGTTCCTAGTCGAGGGAATATCGAGACGGGGCATCGATATTTCAGAGTAGACTAGCGTATATCTTCTCGACCCATGTGATGGGCGATGGATGATCCCGTATCCATTGGTGTTTGACATCAGAGATGGTATGCGGGTGCTCAGTGGTGACTGGGTACACTGAACGGACTCGCCGAGAACTCCCAGATGGTATTATACCTCACGTCAGATGGCAGTTCTCTGGTGACACTGGTACAGCTTAGTCTGTTGACCCGATATCGCCATAGAGTCTTGTGTGTCTCCCACTGTGCTTTGATTTCCACCCTACCACGACTCTATTGAGTCGTGCAAACAGGTGGTTTTTGGGTACAGTCCCGATTCACATGGAGGCAATGAGCGATAGGAGGGGATTCGTCTCTCCCGGTATTGGGGGTTGATGTTGCGCTATGCTCGACCGGCCATAACTGGAAATTCCTGGCCAGGGTTGCACTGATTTACTGGTAAGTGTTATCAGTAGTTTCATGCGTGTTATGGACCTTACATCGGCATGACTTATCAAGCTACTGGGGTCTGACGTTTACCACCCCTAGGCGAGATATGCGACATATCAGACGAACAGACCGGACTGTACGGTAAGTGTTGCTGGTTGGATTCACAGGAGTGTGAGCGGGCTTGCTCGTTGATCTTCTGATCGCTCAATACCCGGGTGGCCGTTACGTTTAGCAGACCGCTTGCGGCTTGTGGGTGTTTGATATGATCATCACCTACTGCCGGCGTATTGACGAGTCTTTAGAGTCCTACACAGGGGTTTCCTGGCTCAAGCGAAACGAAATAGGAGCGCATATGAGATATGTGCGGGACCGAGAATAATACCAGTATGTGATACTGAATTCTATTCTCGCGATTTTTATCATCGGACGGTTATATATGATATAGCCGGGTTACCGAATCAAATGTTGATTCGATATATTGATACACTTGATATTAGTCGGTTATATGCGATATGACCGGATCATTAAATCAAGTATCGATTTAATGTATAATTATATATTTGATATATTACTTTACATTAACTGGTATTGGTTCACTTAAGATTTGTTTTCTCACTAGTTTGTGCATAAGTGTATATATGATATATATTTGTGTACATATATTTGTATCATGTTTAATGATACATACAAGTTGTGTGTATGAGAATTATATCAAGATTAAGTTTAAGATTAGGGTATTGTTTTATCAAGAGAATTAACAAAATAAATGAACTTGGTCAAAGTTGTCAAGCTTGAAGAAGCTTGGAGAAACCTTGACAAAGTCCACTCTTTTGTCATTTCTTTTGATAACTCTTTAACCTAACCTTTAACCTAATACCTTGGTCAATTCTCTACATGAGTTAAGCATGAGGGCTTAACTCAACCATGGTACCATAATTAAAAGGATAAGTTTCATTCTTTATTCATTAATTCTTATCATTTATTCTTTTTTCTTCTTCTTCTTCTTCAAGAAGAAGAAAGCGTACTATCTCTAATGGTGCCATGAGATTTAGAGTGAGAAATCCAAATCCAAAGTGAACTCACTTCCTATTTCTTCATCCTCTACCACTTGCCATATAGTAGAGTGTGTTATCTTCACAAGTTTCATGACCTAGTGAAGATGGAGCTTGAGTTTGAGTCGCCTCGACGTAGATCATCTTCGGCATCGAAGTCAATGACCTAGCCCGCTCATTTCTCCGACGAAACCATCGCTAGAGTCCGGGATCCCGGTGATCGCAGCAAAGGGACGTCATCACGGAGCTAAAGAAGTGGAGGACCGGATCTACAAAGGTTGTATTTCCATTCACTTAGTAGCAAAGTAGTTTGCTTGCTTGTTTGTTTCGCATATCCTCTAGTTAACGATCTATATTAGGGTTTCTCGGCACATAAAATTTGATTTTGGCATGGTTGATCAGTTGTAGAACCTCATGGGTGTGCCTAGGAACCCTACAGCTTGTTGGCTGACTTGATTCCGAGACGAAGCATAATTCCGATAGGGAAGACAGATACGCCAAGGCGAAGCATGATTTCGACACGGGGTACACTCTGAGATGAAGCATTATTCCGACGTAGAGCTTGTTGGTCGACTTGATTCTGAGGCGGAGCTTAATTCCGACGAGAAGGTCACTGGTTGATTCCGAGCCGAAGCATAATTCCGACAGGGAAGGTGGATACTCCGAGGCGAAGCATGATTTTTGACATGGGGTACACTCTGAGACGAAGCATGATTCCGACGCAGAGATTGTTGATTTGATTTGATTTTGGTTGACATCAGCATCGCTACACTGGAATATGGTACCAGAAGCGAATCATCATTTGCCATGAGAGGATTTGGGAATTGGTAGCTTAGGAGACAGGTTTAGATCCCTATCACCTAAGGCTTTTCAATTTTATGGGCCGTAAGGGTCCCATAAAAGCATTTTCTCCCTCGAGTCGAAAGGATCCCGTAGGTGTATTTTCTCCTTAGGAGTCGTGGGGACTCCCAAGCGTGTTTTTCCTTCGTGAGTCGTAAGGATCTCACGCAGGAATTTTCTCATCACAAAGTTGAGAGGACTTTGCGAGTGCATTTCATCTCTTTTTCATGAGTTTGCGCCCTTTTGGGTTTTCGTAAACTCGCCGGCAGTTCTGCTGTTTTTACTCACGGAGCCCTTTCGGGTTTTCATCCGTGTCCATTTTGCTTGTGGACATAATTTTTTTTTGAATCTTCACCGCCGGTAGGACTTTGAATGTGGTCTCGCCGGTAGGACTTGGGAGAGATTGGGATTGTTTTACGCCCGTGGATTGTATACGGTTTTGTAGGATGTATGATCCAGACCGTAGGGCCGGAAACATTTCAAGACTTTGTTGGCGTCTGCATCGCTGTACTGGAATATGGTACCAGGAGCGACTCATCATTCGCCGTTGAGGTATGGGATTTGAAATTTGGTTGGAGTCTGTATCGTTGCACTGGAATATGGTACCAGGAGCGACTCATCATTTGCCGTTTTGGGATTTGGAATTTGGTTGGCGTCTGCATCGTTACACTGGAATATGGTACCAGGAGCGACTCATCATTCGCCGTTGGGGTATGGGATTTGGTTGGCGTCTGCATCACTACACTGGAATATGGTACCAGCAGCGACTCATCATTCGCCGTTTTGGGATTTGGAATTTGGTTGGCGTCTGCATCGCTGCACTAGAATATGTTACCAGGAGCGACTCATCAATCGCCATTTTGGGGATTGGGGGAGCGATGGCTTAGGAGACAGGTTTAGATCCCTATTTCCTAAGGCTTTTCAATTTTATGGGCCGTAACGGTCCCATAAAAACATTTTCTCCCAACGAATCGTAAGGATCCCGTAGGTGCATTTTCTCCTTAGGAGTCGTGAGGACCCCCAAGTGTGTTTTTCCTTTGTGAGTCGTAAGGATCCCGCGAAGGTTTGTTCTCCTCATGTATCGTGAGGACACATGAGTGGGTCTTCCCAATGGAGCATAATTCCAAGGGCGGAGACCGACTGCTGGACTGGTGATTGCGGTGGAGCATGGGTATGATGAGAATTATTTGAGCTCGTGGATTGTATACGGTAGTCAATTTGGGGACTAACCGTAAGGCCGGGAGAATTTTGGGAAATTGGATTTTGGTTGGCGTCTGCATCGCTGCACTGGAATATGGTACAAGGAGCAACTCATCAATCGCCACTTGGGGATTGGGGAGCGATGGCTTAGGAGACAGGTTTAAATCTGTCATGACCCGAAAGTAGGGAACATGACCGGCACTTAAACTGCGAACGTCTCGAGGCGTACGTAATCTAAGTAAACCGAAAACCCAGAGATCCAAACCAAGAAAAGTAGTAGAGTGAAGAAAAACCAATTTAAAACAAATAGTTTTAATAGCATAAGCCGAATTATGCGGTTTTTAAGAACATCAAAATTTACTGAAAATTTCGGCAGAGTCTCCTTTGTAAATACTGGCTCCCAAACGGGATACAACATGAATAGTATACGAAATCACTAAAAAGGCATCCCCAAGCGGGAGCTAGCTCTTCGTCAATCGACGGTCACAACCACACAAGCAATATAATATACAACGCCAACGGCGAGGATCAAAACTCAAAAGAAAACTCAAAACCACCAGAAATATAACGAGCGACTCTAAGGTCGAAAGAATAAACAACACTGGTCTCTATCTCAAAAATACATGTTTGGTTGATGGAATTTACTAGATACAACGGAATAATATCATACAAGGTAATATGATGGGTACGATACAAGAAAAACCCACCTACTAGCAAGTCACCCGAATGAAACTGAGCCCGCAAAGCCGTAATTAAACCTGTACGGAAAAACCTGCAAGAAACTGGGGCACAACGGGGGTGAGTTGCCAACTCGTGAATAGAAAAACATCTACGCACAGAAATCGCATAAATAACGCAACCTAGGTCAATGATCATAATATATCCTCAAAAATGTATATAACATGCAGCCTATAACAAGGCTAGGGTAAATATCTAACCCGAGTGTAATCTCATGTGGCCGTGTCTGTGCCTCAGGTAGCAATATATCATATGAATGAGGTATGCATGCATGAAACAGAATACATGTAAATGAAGAAACTGTTTTCATAATTTAGTGATATTTCCTTCGTATTTTTAAACTGAGGTGTCATAAATGAAATCAGTATCAACAGTGTCTAGCATCGACACAAAACATAAATCTCACTGTCTCGAAATATCAATGTCTCAATCTCAATATCTAGGGCGCCGTCAGTCCAGACCGGCCCCTACCATCCATCTCAAGACCACGACGGTATCCTCCGGATATCCGACGCGTCGGGTAATATCACCGGTAGGTAATCTGTCCCCTGCCAGGCTCAACGTCAATACCACATTCATCTTGCCCCGGGGTACCATACCGGGCCCACCATGTACCCGTGACGGTTCCTCCACTCCTCGACACGGATCTCGAAAACCACAGCAAACTCATCGTGGACGACACTTACATCACTAGAAAACCGCAATTTACATATTTTAAAGGGTTAATAAGTTTAGAAATTTTGCGGCTTTCCCCCGAAATCCAGAAATATCATAAATCTCAAGAAGTCGTCACAAGTGCATATGTCAATGCTAATGAATGTATATGGTGTCAATAACCAAGTTGCAATGTATGATTAATAACTAGGCATGAACAATGGAATAACAGTATGCATGAAGTGACAAGTAATAACTACCATGTCTAAACTGGCATATAACCCAGGTACATTAATATCATATCAACCTACTAACTAACAAGCTAAGCCAAGCAAATATATTCTCTAAAGTGTACGTGACATGGCAATTACCGATGAAGATGTGTGTGAGCCGGCAAGTAGGTGTACGTGGTACATACGCATCATCGGTAATGGTGCTGGTGTCCTAACAGCATGCTATCAATAATGGAATATGCAGCAAAATAAGTATGCGAGGCAGAGCGAACAGCAATAATGTGCGGGAGCTGAATACTAGACATAACGATAACTAATCTGTAATAATCTAATATAAGTCCTACAAATGGTGCCTTTTGAAATAACACGAATCATGGGTTTTGAAAATAGGGGCTACGGTGTTTTTTAATGAAAAGATACGTCTTTTGAAATATCCGTAGGATCCCTTGGGCTGTCTTTAAGAATGCCCACGATTCGTTAGTTTTTGAAATATGTAGGAGTCTAATCTAATCTAACAACTACACTAAACTATACGGCTGAACTAACAAGCTGAACTACATGTAAGGAAACCACCTATCATCTGAGTCGATACATATACCTACCTGTATATGTATAGTCGGTGATCCCGCCTCAATAATATCATATCCGATACCATATCTATAATCAGACATCCCAAGTCAAGAGTGCGGATCAATCATCAAAATATAGCTCGTACGTAAATCCGTCGTACGACATCCCAAATCTGGGTACGGGTCAATATCACATTCATCATACTATTCACCTGGTATCCTCTTTATCAATTATCATGGTCGGGGTACTGATCTACGTCTAGTACCATACTGATACCGCCTGCGTATGCATGGACGTGTGTGAAACACTACGTCAAGGACCCGCTACAACGTCATGTCGTATCTCAAATACGAACCCTGCTATATCGCCGATCTCACGGCCTCAAATCAAATCTCATCGACTCGGCTCAATCCCAAGTATCATCCTCAAATCCGTATGTGAACACATAGTCCCATACCCATGTGAACCCATAACTATAAAGAATCCCATGAGCACATATCAATAGGAATGTATGCAAGTATGTATGTGTGTATGTGTAGTGCAACACTACCCTAGGGTTCGCAACACTAAAGTAATCCAACATACCAATATCCATCCTAAGCATCGTTATTAATCCCAAATAACATATAATAAATGTTGGTGTGTATACGCATCCGTATACACCACCACGGACTGCGGGGGTGCTATACGCCATCCACCCGACTTCTCCTTGTAGATATAAATCTACTCACCTGGTCCTCGCTCGCCGGTGCCGACGTCGCCACGCGCTTGCTTGTCGTCTCGAAGTCCGCATGGGGTACCTACATATCATAACGCATCGTGTCGCATTAAAACTAAATTTGAAATCGAAACGGCATACGAAAATCAAATCGGCACGCGTTTCACGCATAGGTCCAAACATATCGTCTACGCATGCAAGAATAGTCAAACCAACCCTCGATGTCGATGTACAAACGTCAAACCATCGATAAAAATCCAATCACACTCATTTGCACATTCACGAACACTAATTTTAATATAAACTAGGTTAAAACTCACAAAAACCTCAATTTCACTTAAAAAGTCATTTTTCCGAAAATCTAGCAAGCACAATTCGCCGTTTTTGTACAAAACATGATGTTTAAATGAATGTAGCGGCCAATATACTTATTAAATATCTTAAATAAGTCATAGAAACAATTTCCGGAATTTAATCTCATTAAATTCCAAAAACCCTAATATTCTAGTTTACAAAAATACCCTTTTTAACAATTTCAAAGCAAAAATGCACAAACTACAATCTAGCTTAGATTTGCATGATCTAAAGCATTAAACCACACTTAATAAAGTTAATAAAGTCATGAAAAACCTAAACACATTTTTAATCCCAAGTATTTAACCAAATTCAAAAATCTAGTAGGCAAATTAGCACATTAACACAATTTTTTTAAACTAAACATTAGCACTAGCTACTAATCTTGTATTAACATGACAAAAATCCTAAATATAACACACAACCATACACCAATTCTACAAAACCCTAACTTGTATTCAAATTCATAACTTGAATTCCAAAACTTGCAATTAAACTCACATATCCAAATTAACACTTAATTAAATTAGCTTAAGAAATTAGTAACAAATTAAGCAACAAAAATGTTTAGAATTATACCCAAAACATATGAAGATCCACAAGCACACATAGCCCTCCAAAATGCTCCCTTGCCACCAAAATCCATGCTATACGGGCTAAGCTAAAATGGGTAGGAGTCGGATTTTGATTTGGATTTTTGCTTGATTTTTTGTGGATTTTTCTTTGGATTTTCTTTGATGGAACAAAGAGAGGAGAAGAGGAAAATGGGGCTGTTGGGGGGGTTGCTGATTTTGGCCAGGTTGTGGGGGGGTTGGGTGAGGGAGGAGAGAGAGTGAGGTGGAGAAAATAACAAGTAAGGAAGTCCAAGTCAACACAAAGTCAAAAGTCCAACTCATTTATCCATTTTCTTTTCTTTTCTTTCATTTCTTTTCCTTGAAATCCAAGTGGGGACAAAAGAGGGGGCTGCTGAATTCTTCAAGGGGATAAGTGAATGGGGGGGGTGTGGGTGTGGGTACGGGTGTGGGGTGATGAAAAATGATAAATATAATACCCCAAACATCCATTTACGCTAAAAAAAGTCTTTTTTCTTCAATAATTTCTAAACCGTTTTGGCAAATGATTTCGTTCCAAAAACTACATGATAAAATTTTATTTAATGTTTTATGATGCACAAAATTTGTTTCAACTCATTCCAATTTGTAATTTTCCCTAATTAAATGTATTGGTGACGTCTTAAAATAATAATAAAATAATATTTTTTCAGAAAATTTGAAATTTCACCAGCGGCTCAATAAACACCAAATAATAGCAATTACATAGCTAGAATATGTATATTTAATTTTTATAATAAGATATTTGCATTTTGACTTTTTTACAGAAAACCCCCTTATCTTACCGATTTTTCGAAATTTCACCGAAACGATTTTCAAAGCGTTACAATCTTCCCCCCTTAAAGAAATTCGGTCCCCGAATTTAAATTCAAACTCTCCCAAATACTAAAACATCTAAGAAAACCCATCAAGTCGTCGGGGATCCGAAATTGTAAATACATAAAACAAATCGTAGCGCAGCGCATGCGCTTGAAAAATGAGCATATAACTCAAATCAAAACTCCGTCAAACATCCCGCAATCATCGAAGTCATGGAGAAGACATCAATGCCAAATCCAAATCAAAACCAATATGACATAACTCGAAACTATACCTGTAAATATCGAATCTATATCTGTAAGTATCTGAAGGAAATGCATGCCAAATCTCTTTAAGTCGCTGTGCAACGCGTATAACACTGCACAGTGGCGGACGTCTATCATAAGAAAATAACTATATACATATATACCTTTGTTTGAAATGTACGTTCCGCCGTTTTGGAAACAATTTAGAAGGGTCTCCTTGTTTTAAACATTTCGTGTCATATCAGACACCTAGGTAAATACTGAGGCTATAGCTCGCTTTTTGGAAATCCCTTCAATAACTATCAATGCATGCAAAATATATTCAGGTACTGTCCTCTGACTAGTCCTGCTCAGTACGAAAACACATAGCAATATCATAAAAACGTACCGCTCTATACGAAATCAATCCCCAAAATATGCACATGAATGCTACGTGCGTCTGGTGCGCACGGAAATCAAAATCCATGAATATGTCATACATGCGCACAGAAACAACATCTAAGTGCATCGGGTGTGCACGAAACATCTGTCGTAGGCAACGTGTGTGCCTGACAGCAAAATCAGGTGCATCTGACATGCACGAAAAATCTCGAATTAGTGCATCTGGTGTGCACCAAATCGCATCTCGTAACAGGCGCCCAACAGGCGCTAAAAATCCAAATCAGGTGCATCCATCGTGCACGAAATCATGAAATCCAATATCAAGCGCCGAACGTGCGCAAAATCAATCAGGTGCACAAGGTGCACAAAACAAATATCGAGTATCACCATCGAAATCGAAGTCCAGTGCATCTAAGTGCACAAAAGGCGTATCACTGCACTGCAAGCATATATAAACTATACAGAGTGCAGGAACCAAATCGTGTGCATGCATACGCACAAAACCAACTCAACTATTTAAAATCGTAAAATCACAAACATGTGAAACTGAGGCACGAAAACGATATCAAGTGCAACACTGTGCAAAGATCGTAAATCCTCAATCATCAAAATCAAATCATACGAATAAATCACCCAAAACATCGTAATCAACAATGGCGGAATAGTACTGCTCAAGCGCATCCTCTAAGAATCTCGGCCAACCATCGCGGTCACTAGTAGGACGTCTCGTCGATGATCATGAACTCTGTCCTGCTGGCGTGCGTAACCATGACCACTCCTAGGTCAAGGTCTTCACTGTGAACTACCAATCTTTCGGTCCATCGGCTCATCGGCCCTGTCAGGTGTGCTAACGGGGACGATTCCGTTCTGGAACTTCTCTGGTCATCTCTTGGTCAATCATCGCGACCACTCGTAAGACAGCATATTACTGGCGTCGGCCTCTGGCTCTCTGAATGTACGTGACACATCTGATCCTGGGTGCAAGTATCATTGCAGCAGTGTCCTGGAAGGAATCCTTCTCACGGTCTCTTCCATGTCTCGTCTCTGCCAACTGTTCGGAAGTCATCGTCCTTTCCTATATCTGCATCTTGCTCTGGAACGGCCGCACACCCACCGCGACTCCTTCTGGAAGGTATATCCAGTACTCTGCCACGGCATGCGCATCGCATCTCTGATGTCGGCGGAGTGGAACATCATCTCATCTAGATCTGGTGCGAACCTCTTACTCCACTTTTCTCTAATATCGTCTGCTTTGGACTCGTCTCGTCGCGGCTGCATGGACTGAGCTCCAACGACTATCCTTGAATCTGGAGTCTCCCAAGAAATGCATCTCACCACCTAGCATCCGAATTAAGTCAAACCATCCAATCGATTGTCAAAACCTCATAATCCCCCAAAGGCTCAACATCTTGGGTACAGTTTAATAGTATCGAGTACATACCACAGCATCGGTGGTCCAGCCGTAGAAGGGCAAACCCAAGTCTCACTAATGGCGCCGTAGAACTGCCGCAAACCCGAAGGTTCAAAGGATTTCACACGGTCATTAAGTCGAGTTAGGGTTTCATTCTTCTAGAGGGACCATAGAATTGCCTGCATGTCTTTCCGACTACTTTAAACTTGGAATAATAGGTTTCCGACATTCGATCGTCTCTGTCGACCCTCACGTCTCTGCGTGAAGTCGTCTCTAACTGGAATCAATCTATCTGATGACCTCGCATCGGGGTAAGCGAACGATCCACATGTCCTAGTCATTCATCCTAGATGACTAGCGACCTCCTATCATCTCTTAGTACAACTTATACTGCGATAGCTCCAATATCTAGGGCGATATCTCGTCGTTCGCAGCAATAACTGGCTCACTCGTCTGCATGCTGAACCGTGCCTCAATCATCAGTAGTAAGCAACACACCAACGGTCATCAAAATCTGGCTGGCCTCCATCATTGGCTCAATTCTCTAGTGTCGATCAGCACCTCCGAGTAACCTCATAAAGGCGATCCGCCAAACGCTCGTGGCGCGGAAACACGGTAAAAAGACACATCTCTGCAATCGTGTGTCGCCGGAATTTCGCCCTGGTCAGTCCTCGTTCGTGACGAGCTTGTGCTGACCGCAACTCTAGCCGTAGCTCTCCCTGCCCGTAACCGTAGCAGCAAAACCAAACTGGTACCGATGAGGCTAGATCAGGAAGGAATATAATACTGAACAAGGAAATGTACATCCTAAGGCTTCATAAGTGGAGTAGCGTGTCGTAAATATGCCGCGGAACATATCAACGGTACGTCACTCTACTTTAGTCACCTATTCCATCAACCAAGGGTCATCCTACGCTCAGAAGGTTAAAACCTAACGCTCTGATACCAACTTTGTCACGACCCGAAAGTACGGAACATGACCGGCACTTAAACTGCGAACGTCTCGAGGCGTACGTAATCTAAGTAAACCGAAAACCCAGAGATCCAAACCAAGAAAAGTAGTAGAGTGAAGGAAAACCAATTTAAAACAAGTAGTTTTAATAGCATAAGCCGAATTATGCGGTTTTTAAGAACATCAAAATTTACTGAAAATTTCGGCAGAGTCTCCTTTGTAAATACTGGCTCCCAAACGGGATACAACATGAATAGTATACGAAATCACTAAAAAGGCATCCCCAAGCGGGAGCTAGCTCTTCGTCAATCGACGGTCACAACCACACAAGCAATATAATATACAACGCCAACGGCGAGGATCAAAACTCAAAAGGAAACTCAAAACCACCAGAAATATAACGAGCGACTCTAAGGTCGAAAGAATAAACAACACTGGTCTCTATCTCAAAAATACATGTTTGGTTGATGGAATTTACTAGATACAACGGAATAATATCATACAAGGTAATATGATGGGTACGATACAAGAAAAACCCACCTACTAGCAAGTCACCCGAATGAAACTGAGCCCGCAAAGCCGTAATTAAACCTGTACGGCAAAACCTGCAAGAAACTGGGGCACAACGGGGGTGAGTTGCCAACTCGTGGATAGAAAAACATCTACGCACAGAAATCGCATAAATAACGCAACCTAGGTCAATGATCATAATATATCCTCAAAAATGTATATAACATGCAGCCTATAACAAGGCTAGGGTAAATATCTAACCCGAGTGTAATCTCATGTGGCCGTGTCTGTGCCTCAGGTAGCAATATATCATATGAATGAGGTATGCATGCATGAAACAGAATACATGTAAATGAAGAAACTGTTTTCATAATTTAGTGATATTTCCTTCGTATTTTTAAACTGAGGTGTCATAAATGAAATCAGTATCAACAGTGTCTAGCATCGACACAAAACATAAATCTCACTGTCTCGAAATATCAATGTCTCAATCTCAATATCTAGAGCGCCGTCAGTCCAGACCGGCCCCTACCATCCATCTCAAGACCACGACGGTATCCTCCGGATATCCGACGCGTCGGGTAATATCACCGGTAGGTAATCTGTCCCCTGCCAGGCTCAACGTCAACACCACATTCATCTTGCCCCGGGGTACCATACCGGGCCCACCATGTACCCGTGACGGTTCCTCCACTCCTCGACACGGATCTCGAAAACCACAGCAAACTCATCGTGGACGACACTTACATCACTAGGAAACCGCAATTTACATATTTTAAAGGGTTAATAAGTTTAGAAATTTTGCGGCTTTCCCCCGAAATCCAGAAATATCATAAATCTCAAGAAGTCGTCACAAGTGCATATGTCAATGCTAATGAATGTATATGGTGTCAATAACCAAGTTGCAATGTATGATTAATAACTAGGCATGAACAATGGAATAACAGTATGCATGAAGTGACAAGTAATAACTACCATGTCTAAACTGGCATATAACCCAGGTACATTAATATCATATCAACCTACTAACTAACAAGCTAAGCCAAGCAAATATATTCTCTAAAGTGTACGTGACATGGCAATTACCGATGAAGATGTGTGTGAGCCGGCAAGTAGGTGTACGTGGTACATACGCATCATCGGTAATGGTGTTGGTGTCCTAACAGCATGCTATCAATAATGGAATATGCAGCAAAATAAGTATGCGAGGCAGAGCGAACAGCAATAATGTGCGGGAGCTGAATACTAGACATAACGATAACTAATCTGTAATAATCTAATATAAGTCCTACAAATGGTGCCTTTTGAAATAACACGAATCATGGGTTTTGAAAATAGGGGCTACGGTGTTTTTTAATGAAAAGATACGTCTTTTGAAATATCCGTAGGATCCCTTTGGCTGTCTTTAAGAATGCCCACGATTCGTTAGTTTTTGAAATAGGTAGGAGTCTAATCTAATCTAACAACTACACTAAACTATACGGCTGAACTAACAAGCTGAACTACATGTAAGGAAACCACCTATCATCTGAGTCGATACATATACCTACCTGTATATGTATAGTCGGTGATCCCGCCTCAATAATATCATATCCGATACCATATCTATAATCAGACATCCCAAGTCAAGAGTGCGGATCAATCATCAAAATATAGCTCGTACGTAAATCCGTCGTACGACATCCCAAATCTGGGTACGGGTCAATATCACATTCATCATACTATTCACCTGGTATCCTCTTTATCAATTATCATGGTCGGGGTACTGATCTACGTCTAGTACCATACTATTCACCTGGTATCCTCTTTATCAATTATCATGGTCGGGGTACTGATCTACGTCTAGTACCATACTGATACCGCCTGCGTATGCATGGACGTGTGTGAAACACTACGTCAAGGACCCGCTACAACGTCATGTCGTATCTCAAATACGAACCCTGCTATATCGCCGATCTCACGGCCTCAAATCAAATCTCATCGACTCGGCTCAATCCCAAGTATCATCCTCAAATCCGTATGTGAACACATAGTCCCATACCCATGTGAACCCATAACTATAAAGAATCCCATGAGCACATATCAATAGGAATGTATGCAAGTATGTATGTGTGTATGTGTAGTGCAACACTACCCTAGGGTTCGCAACACTAAAGTAATCCAACATACCAATATCCATCCTAAGCATCGTTATTAATCCTAAATAACATATAATAAATGTTGGTGTGTATACGCATCCGTATACACCACCACGGACTGCGGGGGTGCTATACGCCATCCACCCGACTTCTCCCCGTAGATATAAATCTACTCACCTGGTCCTCGCTCGCCGGTGCCGACGTCGCCACGCGCTTGCTTGTCGTCTCGAAGTCCGCATGGGGTACCTACATATCATAACGCATCGTGTCGCATTAAAACTAAATTCGAAATCGAAACGGCATACGAAAATCAAATCGGCACGCGTATCACGCATAGGTCCAAACCTATCGTCTACGCATGCAAGAATAGTCAAACCAACCCTCGATGTCGATGTACAAACGTCAAACCATCGATAAAAATCCAATCACACTCATTTTCACATTCACGAACACTAATTTTAATATAAACTAGGTTAAAACTCACAAAAACCCCAATTTCACTTAAAAAGTCATTTTTCCGAAAATCTAGCAAGCACAATTCGCCGTTTTTGTACAAAACATGATGTTTAAATGAATGTAGCGGCCAATATACTTATTAAATATCTTAAATAAGTCATAGAAACAATTTCCGGAATTTAATCTCATTAAATTCCAAAAACCCTAATATTCTAGTTTACAAAAATACCCTTTTTAACAATTTCAAAGCAAAAATACACAAAGTACAATCTAGCTTAGATTTGCATGATCTAAAGCATTAAACCACACTTAATAAAGTTAATGAATTCATGAAAAACCTAAACACATTTTTAATCCCAAGTATTTAACCAAATTCAAAAATCAAGTAGGCAAATTAGCACATTAACACAATTTTTTTAAACTAACCATTAGCACTAGCTACTAATCTTGTATTAACATGACAAAAAGCCTAAATATAACACACAACCATACACCAATTCTACAAAACCCTAACTTGCATTCAAATTCATAACTTGAATTCCAAAACTTGCAATTAAACTCACATATCCAAATTAACACTTAATTAAATTAGCTTAAGAAATTAGTAACAAATTAAGCAACAAAAATGTTTAGAATTATACCCAAAACATATGAAGATCCACAAGCACACATAGCCCTCCAAAATGCTCCCTTGCCACCAAAATCCATGCTATACGGGCTAAGCTAAAATGGGTAGGAGTCGGATTTTGATTTGGATTTTTGCTTGATTTTTTATGGATTTTTCTTTGGATTTTCTTTGATGGAACAAAGAGAGGAGAAGAGGAAAATGGGGCTGTTGGGGGGGTTGCTGATTTTGGCCAGGTTGTGGGGGGGTTGGGTGAGGGAGGAGAGAGAGTGAGGTGGAGAAAATAACAAGTAAGGAAGTCCAAGTCAACACAAAGTCAAAAGTCCAACTCATTTATCCATTTTCTTTTCTTTTCTTTCATTTCTTTTCCTTGAAATCCAAGTGGGGACAAAAGAGGGGGCTGCTGAATTCTTCAAGGGGATAAGTGAATGGGGGTGTGTGGGTGTGGGTACGGGTGTGGGGTGATGAAAAATGATAAATACAATACCCCAAACATCCATTTACGCTAAAAAAAAGCCTTTTTTCTTCAATAATTTCTAAACCGTTTTGGCAAATGATTTCGTTCCAAAAACCACATGATAAAATTTTATGTAATGTTTTATGATGCACAAAATTTGTTTCAACTCATTCCAATTTGTAATTTTCCCTAATTAAATGTATTGGTGACGGCTTAAAATAATAATAAAATAATATTTTTTCAGAAAATTTGAAATTTCACCAGCGGCTCAATAAACACCAAATAATAGCAATTACATAGCTAGAATATGTATATTTAATTTTTATAATAAGATATTTGCATTTTGACTTTTTTACAGAAAACCCACTTATCTTACCGATTTTTCGAAATTTCACCGCAACGATTTTCAAAGTGTTACAAAATCCCTATCACCTAAGGCTTTTCAATTTTATGGGCCGTAAGGGTCCCATAAAAGCATTTTCTCCCTACAAGTCATAAGGATCCCGTAGGTGCATTTTCTCCTTAGGAGTCGTAAGGACCCCCAAGTGTGTTTTCCCTTTCTGAGTCGTAAGGATCCCACGAAGGTTTGTTCTCCTCATGTATCGTGAGGACACATGAGTGGGTCTTCCCAATGGACCATAATTCCAAGAGCAGAGACCGGCCGCTGGACTGGTGATTGCGGTGGGGCATGGGTATGATGAGAATTACTTGAGCTCGTGGATTGTATACGGTAATCAATTTTGGGGACCACCTGTAGGGCTGGAAGAATTTTGGGAAATTGGATTTTGGTTGGCGTCTGCATCGCTGCACTAGAATATGGTACCAGGAGCGACTCATCATTCGCCGTTTTTTTCCTTCTGTTTTTGGTTTTTGCATTTTTTTTTTGTTTTACCGCGATTGCTCTATCATTTCAGTTTTTCTTATCGCTAAGGTTGCGATTGCCCTATCATTTCTGCTATTTATTCGCGGTTGCCCAATCATTTCGGCCTTTTCTTTTTATTTATTTATTTACACTTTTTTGTTTATTTATTTACACGCATTTTTTTTTACATTCCCAGTTTAACGACTTAGCGGTCGATTATTCCCAGTTTAATGACATGGTGGTCGACCGTTTTCAGAGAAAGGCAGATGTCTGAGAGAATCAGTTTCACGAAGAACTTCGGTCTCCGTTTGTATGAAATTGGCGGTCACAGCTGGACTGTTTGTTAACACGCCTTTAGACAGTTCTATCTCTCCTGCCTTGTATTGCTTTTCGACCCAATCTTTGAAAACGAAACAGTCCTCAATGGCATGACTTATCACTCTGTGATAGGGGCAGTATTTGGGGTCGTCGGTCATATTCGCTTCCTGCGGTCTTTTTGACTCTGGCAGTTGTAGACCGTTCCTCAGGACGTCTTTGAATATTTTACGGATTTTGTCTCTTCTGAAGGAATAGACCTTATCCAGCTTCTCTTTCCGTGGAGATTCTCCTCCCTCTCCGAACACTGGCTTCCGAGACTGGTTGGCACTAGGCCCGCTCATCTCTCGCTTATTTCGGTTAGCCGAAGTGTTGAAAGATTCAGAATCGTTGGAATTTCCGCCTTTGCGATTATCGTCCTTTCGGTTTCTCCAGGACCTATTGTTATTTTGGGAATCCGAGGAGGACTCCTGCTTTAAGCGCTCCAACATCTGGACTTTTCTGATCATCTCTTGGAATGCGTTGAGACCAGCGGTGCATAGAAACGGGGCCATCCAATTGTTGAGATTTCCGACGAGGAGACTGACAGATTGGTCCTGCTCTATCGGCAGTTCACATTTGACGGAGAGATTGCGCCATCGGGTTATAAAATCTATGCTGCTTTCATTGTTCTTTGGCTTGGTCCCTACGAGGTCGGCAATGGTGATCTTATCGCTAACTCTCATGAACCTCTGCCGAAACAAAGATTCCATTTGGACGAAAGTTGTGACGGAGCCATCCGGTATGCTCGCGTACCAGTCGAAAGCAACGTTGGCTAAGCTATTAACGAACTGGCGGAGGAGAAGCGCATCATTGCCCCCAGTATTCCCGCATGAGGCTTTGAAGTGGGCGATATGCTGATTCGCATTTCCCATCCCATCGAATCTTCCGAATTTAGGAATGACACAGCCGCTAAGAAATTTTACCAGATCATATTGAGCAGGACATGGTCTCCCGCTGCTGTTGATATCTTTTTGCGCTTCGGCTTCAGCTACCAATGTTTTGACTTTGTTGGTAACCAAATCCATGATTTGATCTTGAGTTAGCGGGCTACTGTCATCGGTAGCCAAGACATTTCCTGAGATAGGATGCGACTGGCTTCCATGTGGTCCGCCCACCTTTGGATTTGGGGGAATAGGCGTCGGCTGTCTCGGGACACCGTTTCCCGGTTCATGAGCAGATCCCCACGTTGATTGGGCGGCTGAGAGGTAAGTTGGGCCGTAAGACGACATTTGTCAAGTCGTCGATCTTTGAGTAGAGCTTGGTCACCTCCTTGTCTTTGCTTCTGAGCTGTTTTCGGAGCTCTTGGAGAAGTTGCTGCTCTGCGGTCTTAGGATGGAAAGTTGGCTCATCTTCACTTTCTGAGCCCGACTCCTCATGACCTGAGGGCTCTCTCTGCCTATCATCCTCATCGAGAGGGTTTTCATCATCCAGAGGAGGCGGCTGTTCTTGGGAAGCGGCAACCACATTCAAGCCAGATTGGATTTGAGATGTGGTGGCCCTGTCCTTGCTCTTGCTGCGCGTGCCCACCATGTAGACAGTGTGGACCACATATCCAGCCATTTCCTCATCTTTGGCTGGGTAACCCTGTTCCTCGAACCTTATGAGGTTCAACTTAGCAGGAGCCCTAGCCCTTTTTTTGGCCTTGTACCTGAGCCTTTTCTGTCTTATCTTCTCAATTTTGAGGGCTTGGCAGGCATCCGTCATCCAGGAAGCCATCGTGAGCCGGTCAACGGGGAGCTTAGAAAAGATACCCAATTGAGCAGTTGTCAGAGGCGCCGCTGGAGCTTGCCCGAGATGCCTTGTTGCTTTGTTGGTGTTGATGGCCTTGCCCCCTGCTGGGGCCAAGGAAAGTCGTTCAGACACCGACTCGCGTTTGGGTAGTGGTGCCTTCAAGATCACCACATTTGGCCTCTTGCCTTTCGAGGCCGGTTTGTCTATTACCGGGGGTTGAGGAGCTGGGATGGCGTTAGCTGACACGAACAGAATAGAGCCGAATGGTAGCGGCGGCTCTTCCCATTGTCGCCCAAGACTGCCGGGAGGACCGTCCTGGAGTCCATCCTCATCGTGTAGGAGATTGGAGCTGAGTTCATCTTTGGAGATATTGTTGGAAAACTGCATAAAAGAGCATTGTTTTAGTATAAATATAGATATGTATATTGATTGAGTTCGCATGAACATTTAACCCAAAATATAGGAGGAGAGATTCGTCCTACCGGGCGTGCCAGAATTTGTAAGGTGTTTTTCGTCACCCCATTGAGATGGGAATGCGCGCGCGCTTGTCAGGCGCATTACAGATTCCCCCTGCTTAGGTTAGGCTGGGGTTTATTGATTGTGGGGATCCGAATCTCCGGCAGCCGCGGACTAAGCTGTCGTTAATTACCCCTCGCATTTGGAGTGAGAGAACCTCCGATTGACAGGTTAAACTGGTCATGCGAACTCAATGTGTAGTGTTGTATTTTGAAGGGGTTTGGGATATATCGGGGGGCCCGCTACCCGGATAGCGGGCTGGGGGTCAAAGGGGCTAGCAGCCCCTTTGCGGGGTGCGGGGTAGCGCCCCGTTAGAATTTTTTTTTCTAACAGGGACGGTGTTCTAAAGTGTGTGTGTGTATCTATATATATATACATGTATACATATATATAAAAAGGGGAAAAGCGCTCAAAGGACACGTGGGGCCGGCGCCTCACGTGCCTAGCACGCGGGCGCTGGGCGCTTGAGCGTTGTGCGCTTAGGCGCTAGCGCACCACGTACCCGGCACGTGGGCGCCGGGCGCTTGAGCGCTTGGGGCGCTCGGGCGCCGGCGAGGAAAAGGGGCTTTTAGCCCCAGAAATGGGATTTAAACTCCCGAAAGAGAATTTAGAGTGGAGTTAAACTCCTAAGATGTTTTTGGAGATGCTGAAACGGGTTTCTCCCTTGAGCTCTGGATCTTCCCAAAGTGGGATTTTTAGGAGGTGGGTCTCTTTCTTCCTCCTCTTTTGGCTGGATCTTCAAGAACAAGAAGTATGAGATTTTAAAAATCTCTTATTTTTAAGATCTGATGGCAGATCTGAGTTCCCCTTTGTGGTTTTTGTGGTGAAAAGCTATTTAGTTTTATAAAAGGAAGAGTAAAACTCTTGATTTAATTCAAAAGAAAGAAGAAAGTTTTAGAACCTTGAGGAAAGAGAAAGAGGCACAGGCCCTAATTTTTGGGAATAAAAAGTTGTATCTTTTATTCATCATCATGTTGCCTTATATAGGCTTACACATTTACATACAGCCTCTTGGACTTTACAAAATGGCATTTTGCCCATCCCATGGCTCATGTGCCATTCTTTTTTACACATAAGCCATGAACTTTATATAAATTTGGCTTTATGTCCATTCATGCATAAAAAAATTACATTAAAATTATTTATTACATGATTTTTATATTGCCATGGGAAGGCTGGCCGCGGGCTCGACTTGGGAATGGGCCCGCTTGACCTGGGCTTAGGCCCACCCGGCTTGGGGTTGACCTTGACTTTGACTTGGTCAACCGGGATGCAAATTTTGACCCCAACAATGATGTATCGAGAATTTTTATTGTGTGATGTAGAACTTATATTTTGTGATTGTATTTGTATAAAGATAACGGAAATGATCCGTTGATCTTTCACAGATAAAATCATAAAATATTAGTTCAAATGCTTACTATTTACCTCAAGGCATAATCTTGTAAGTATTTTACTTTATTTTAATTTATTTTATTGAGTAGTACGTCTTGCCCTGCATTTTCCTTCCAAAAAGGAAAAAGAAAAAAAAGAGGAGAAGTTGGGCTCCGCCCTATGTTTCTTATTTTATTCTTGGGCAAAAGTATGTGATTGCACCAATAGTGTGGATAGTCCTGTGCATGATGAAGGTTATTTCGTTGTAACTTGGGGTACACCCCTGCAAGGGTCAATTACAAATCTTATTGTTTAAATCTACTAAAATCTTTAATATCTCCTTACAAAATTCTTAAAATCTTTACCATTCTAGCAAATAAAGACATTTAAAAAGAGCTTTGAAATTATTTTTAATGATGTTCAATTGTTTATTATATTATGCGTGCATGATATATTTGAATTTCTCATAGAACATAACTTAAATTTAACCAAATCAAAGGGCTGTTAAAAAGCTTTAAGGCTTGAAAACTCATTCAGGATAGGCTAGAAAAAAGCTCGATAAAGTAAATGAACGAGCATGAAAATAGCATCTTCAAACCTTGATTTTGTTTGAGCTTGTTCATTATAGCTAGTTTTATTAACTCCTCCTAAATTTTAAATCATAATTGTAACCAAGCTATATATATGCACTCAATACTCAGACGTACTTTATATTGTAACAATACACTATTGAAGAATTTAGACGATTAGTTATTAAATTTAGACCAGAGGAGGTTCTAAAACAAGCTCTAAACTTGTTTAGCTTATTTTTCTTTACGGGAATTGATTTTTGCATATAATTAAAACTATATGTTTTTAGATTTAGACTATGCATAGGCTCTGAAGTGCTTGAGGCTAGGCTCCGGCTAGTTGCAAGCACGCACAGGCACAAAGAAACGAGTCAAAATTGAACAAGTTTCTAACCTGGAGTAATTGAAGGAACATGAACCATCTAAATATCGGCTCGTTTGGCTCATTCTATAATCCTTGACACACGGAAAAACATGAAATCTTAGAGTTTAATTTCCAATAGATAATTTTGTTAAGGACCTGTATAAAAGAAAAAAACAAGTTATATTATCATATCTAGAAAAGGAGGGGGCACATGGCATCCTCACATTTAACCCGAATTAACTACTCAGCAAAATGAGAAAAATCTTTAATTCTAAGCCCACGTCATCGATTTTATGGATATAAGAAAATCTCATAAACTCAACAACTATAAAACCTAGTTTAAGAAAAATATATTTAAGAAGATGATTACAGTTAACAAAAACTTTAACAAAAATCGAAATCCTATGTTCGTAAACAAGGTTCTTCAAAAGATGATAGATAGCAAATCCTTTTTAAACAGATAATAAGTTTCATAAATAACAAATCACACCGTATATTTCAAAATGATTCTTAAAATGTCAGGTGACATCAATTTTTTTACGTGGTTGAAAAATATTAAAATATCAAAACTAATTTATCAAATCTTCTCAAATATATTAAGTTAATAAATTAAATTTAATATAACACACATATATTTAGATTGAGGTTAACCGAGGTTGCGAGAGGAGGAAGAGCGGCTCATCCAACTATAAAAATATATAACTTAAAAACAAAGTGCCTATCCCCTTTTCTACTCTCACATGACTCAGCTAATTTTGGTAAGGCATAGCTTTGCACCGTTTTTCTGATTTAGATTATACAACAACAACAACAACAACTGAGCCTTTTATCCCAAACATATGGGGTAGGCTACATGAACCAACATGAGAATCACGCCGAGTCCAGCACATGAATCCTCTGTCTCCACTCACTCCTATCGAACAATATACTTTCATTGAGTCCTTTGGCAACCATATCGTTTCGTATCACCTCCATCCATGTTTTCTTCGGTCTCCCTTTTGCCCTTTTGCCATTGCCCATATCGAGAGTATCTATTCATCGGACCGGTGCTTCCATAGGTCTGCGTCGCACATGACCAAACCATCTTAGCCGGTTTTCCCGCATCTTCTCCTCCACAGGTGCAACACCAACTTTTGTACGAATATCTTCATTTCGCATCTTATCTTTTCTAGTGTTACCGCACATCCAACGAAGCATGCGCATCTCCGCTACGTGCATCTTCTGTGTATGATGCTTCTTAGGAGCCCAGCATTCTGTACCATATAATAAGGCATGCCGAATAGCGCTCCGATAAAACTTCCCTTTCAATTTCAACGGAAAGTTACGATCACACAAAATCCCTGTTGCACTCCTCCATTTCAACCAACCAACTTGGATCCTTTGATTAACATCACTATCGATCTCCCCATTCTTTTGGATGATGGAACCTAGATATCTAAACTGGTGGCTCGGTGATATCTCTTGCCCTTCCAATGTTGTACCAATATGGTTTTGACTACTCTGGTTGCTAAATTTGCAATGCATATATGCTGTCTTGGACCTGCTCAATCTGAATCCCCGAGATTCCAATGTTTGCCTCCATAATTCCAATTTGGCATTAACCCCTGCTTTCGTCTCATTTACTAGAACAATATCATCAGCGAATAGCATACACCAAGGTACCTCATCTTGGATAGTTCTAGTAAGCTCATCCATCACGATGGTAAATATGAATGGACTTAATGCAGATCCTTGATGTAAACCAATAGTAATCGGAAAATCACTCGTTAAGCCGCCGCAAGTTCTGACATTTGCCACTACTCCATCGTACATATCCTTGATTATGTCAATATACTTGACGGGGACCCCCTTCTTCATCATTGTCCCCCATAATACCTCTCTGGTACCTTGTCGTACGCTTTTTCTAAATCAATAAATATCATATGCAAATCTCTTCGCTTCTCTCGAAAACGCTCGACAAGTTGACGAAGCAAATGAATAGCCTCTGTCGTTGATCGTCCAGGCATGAACCCAAACTGGTTTTCTGTTATCTCAATATCCTTCCTTAGCCTGTGTTCAATCA
This sequence comes from Agapanthus africanus, assembly GCA_030015575.1. Lineage (NCBI taxonomy): Eukaryota > Viridiplantae > Streptophyta > Magnoliopsida > Asparagales > Amaryllidaceae > Agapanthus > Agapanthus africanus. Next base: position 227,635,389 of record JASDDO010000008.1, read on the forward strand.
CTCTCTCCCAAAGTTTCATGGTGTGACACATAAGTTTTATTCTCCGGTAGTTTGAGCAACTTTGAATGTCACCCTTGTTCTTGTAGATAGGTACAAGGTACTTTTTCTCCATTCATTTGGCATCTTTTTTGTCTGCCAGATCTTATTAAACAGATCTGTCAGCCATTTAACGCCTATTTCTCCTAAGCATCTCCAAATCTCGATAGGAATCCCGTCATGGCCAACCGCTTTTCTTAAACTCATTCTGTTCAAAGCTTCTTTAACCTCAGGTAGTCTTATTTTACGCATGAAATCACGGTTTATATCTTGAGATTGAATGACAAGTCCATCCAAATTCTTAGTAAAGCTCTCATTGAACAATTTGTCAAAATAATCTCTCCATCTTTCCTTGATATCCTCATCTCGAACTAAAACCTTCTGATTTTCATTTTTGACACACTTCACCGCACATAAGTCTCTAGTCTTCCTTTCCCGCATCCGAGCAATCCGGTATATATCATTTGCAGCCTCTTTAGTGTCTAATTTCTCGTACACCTCCTTGTAGACATTAGATTTAGCTTCCCGAACAGCTTTCTTAACTTCCTTTTTAGCCATTTTGTATTTCTCAAATCTCTCCATATCTCTACTTTTCTTCAAATCTTTATAAGAATCCCTTTTAATTTTAATAGCAGCCTTTACATCTTCATTCCACCGTGATATGTCCTTAGATGGTGAAGCACCACCTCTCGACTCACCAAGTAGATCTCTAGCTACCTTCTTGATACAACTAGCCATTTTGTTCCATGTTTTGTCTGGATCATCTTCCGACTGCCAATCCGCTTCTTGGACTACACGATCTATAAAAACCTTTTGGTTACCTTCTTTCAATTGCCACCATTTAATTCTAGGCTCTACCTTACGTCTAATCTTCTTAGGTTCTCTTCTAAATCGAAAATCTAGAACTAAAAGTCTATGTTGAGTGGTTACACTCTCACCTGGCACTATCTTACAGTCGATACAACAACCTCTATCTATTCTTCTCGTCTGAAAAAAGTCTATTTGACTAGCACTTGATCCGCTCCTAAAAGTGATAAGGTGGGACTCTCTTTTCCTAAACCAGGTGTTTGCTAAGATCAAGTCATAAGATAAGGCGAAATCTAGAATCGAGTCACCTACTTCATTCCTTTTGTCCGAAACCAAAACCTCCATGGATAGTATCAAACCCACTACGACTAGTACCTACATGTCCATTAAGATCACCACCAATAAATAACTTCTCTTCACTAGGTATACTTTGCACCACCTCGTCTAAATCCTAACAGAATAGACGCTTACCAGCGTCATCAAGACCTATCTGTGGGGCATAAGCACTAATAACATTAAGGATCTCTCCACCTAGAATAAACTTAACCAGTAAAATTCTATCACCTTTTCTCCTAATCTCAACTACATCCTCAAGCAACCGTCTATCTATGATTATGCCTACCCCATTACGATTTTTATCTCTACCCGTATACCAAAGCTGTTGGAGATAGTGCCCTCAAAGTCAATTATTGGATCGCAGGTACGTGATTGCAATGATTGCGGAGGACCTATACCAGTAGAACAGTCTTACTCGAGATGATAGTATGCTATCTGGTTTGCCTTTATCAGTCGTGTACATGTTCAGGTGACATGTGTACAGGTTAGTTCATCGACCTGAGGTCGTCATTTGTCTCGTGTGAGTTCCCACTGTGCTTTGATTTCTACCCTACCACGGCTCAAAGGAGTCGTGCAAACAGGTAGTTTTTGGGTACAGTCCCGAGCCATATGGAGGCACATGAGCGGATCGGCAGGGGATTCGTCTCTCCCGGTATTGGGGGCGAGATCGTGCTGTGTCTAGGAGAGCCATTACACAAAGCCCACGGCCGTGGCAGGAGATTTACTGGTAGGTACTCCAGTAGTATCTCAGGGTGTTATTGGGCTTCACTCCGACACGACTTATACTGCTATTGGGGGTCTGACGTTGCTAGCCCCCTAGGCAGATATGCGATACTCATTGACGAACGGACCGGACTATATATACATTGTCACTGTTAGGCTCAGTAGGGTTTCTGGATGAGTTCGCTCATCGGCCTCCCTTGAGTGTGCTCATCGGCCTCCCTTGAGGTCAGTCCGTGGGCAGCCGTTACGCATTGCTAGTGCCGCTGACGGTTTGTGGTTAAACCCACTGCCAGGGTACTGACGAGTCATTAGAGTCCCCCACAGACAGTTTCCCAAGTTCTGGCGAAACGTTGTAGAGGCCGTATGGTTTTATGGCAGGGTTCGGAAAATGCACGTGCGTTTACGCACGTGTTATTTTTCGGGCAGATGATACTGGTCGGCTTTGGTTTAAGCCGGATCCGAGTATTATATTGAGTAGGTATAATATCTTTGTCTCAGTTGCATTTGTATTCGGTCGTAATACAAATGGGGGTATATTTATACTGTTTCGTGGTTATCCTGAAAGTCGTTTCAGGATCACTTTTGGAAGTTGCCAGTTTCCAGTTTTCTATCAGCCGTCTTTTAACATTCGGTTAAAGACGGATTTATCTTTTCTTGGATGAGAGTGAGTCTTGCTTCTAGAAGGTTCTAGAAGGTTCTAGATATGGTGAGGTGTCGTGTGACTCATGCTTTGATTTCTTATCATTCTTGTTTTGATTAAGATCTTTATGCTTTGATATTAATGCTTCTTGTTTTCCTTAGGATATTTAGTGAGAAGCTTTTTGCTTGTAGTCATCCCCCCTCTCCTACGGTCACCCCCCTCTTGCTATAAGTGGCCGGCCCCCTCCTCTCTCTCTCACTTGATGGTTTTTCATTGGAAAAAAGATTATGATAGATTTGGGGTGTATGGAATCCACAGCTCATTTCATTCCATCACCCAATTCCCTCGGCAACTTCATTAACCGATCGTCCACGGATTTGGACGAAGTGAGACAAAGTCATCTACTCATTCTCTACATCATTCTTGGTCGTCTTTTTTAGCAAACTTGACGATCGAGTTGCCTCAAGTCAGAGGCGGGAGCCCGTTTAAAGAATCGGTGATGTGGTGCCACCTCGACGAAGATATCGGAGATCGACGAGATCGGAGCAGCCGCAACGGAGCGTGGGATGATGGTTGAAGAACGAAGGACTCGGATCGTTCGGTACAACCTTTCTACACTCTTTACTGTTTGTTAGTTTAGCAATAATGGAAGATCCGGGTTAAAGTATACGATAGCGCCAGTTAAAAGTTTTTGTTCCGCATTTGGCGTCTGTAGACTGCCGGGGCGCTAACGTAGACTTACAGTGGTATCAGAGCCTAACCATTTTGCTATACTAACTTGTGCTAACGCGTTCAAAACATCGATCGAACCGAAAATCAAAAACGGCAAAATCCTTGCTTGACAGTTTCTGTTGTTTTTAAACGGTCTCAAAAATTATTTCTGTATATCTTAAAAATCTGTGCAGGCGTTTTTAAGAGCCACGACAAAATTTGGGGTCGTGATTCCTCCAAGCTGCCGCGGAAACGCGGCCAAACCCATGGTTTGGCCGCGCATCCGCGGCCATGTGGTGAGCACGTGCTCCCAAATTTGGTCAGTGGGTTCTGTGATGGATTTTGGGGTTTTTGGTAAATATTGTTTTGGCCCAGGTTTTGTTACTGTTCACCAGTAAGCAGTGGGGCCCACTTTTTGATATTTGGTCTTTGGTCGATCGAAATTTAAACACGTTAGTTTACAGTGCTTACATTATATCTCCGACCGGGAATGTCATTTGATCGGTAAACCGCGTCTGATTGCTATAGTTCTTTTAGACGGGTTTGCGAACGTGACATTCGCGTTGATGTTCTGTGTTGTGCTGTGATGTTGCGGATTTGTCGTGGTGGATAGCAGTGTGCAATGGTAGTACAGTTTGAGTTTATTTGTACATTTGATATTGCGGGGCGAGCGTCCAAATTGTGGACAGCCGTCACTGCCTGTTGTATAATATTCTTTTGGGGCACGACCAGGTTGCGGTCGATGTACCTATTGTACTATTTTTCATTACTGTACTAGGTTTTACCCCGCGACGGAGTGCACGGATAGCCGGGTTCGGGAAAGCAACGGGTCCGCATCTCATGGCTTTGAGAGGCAGAGGGGCCCCACTTCAGAATTGGCAGACTATTCGCCGCACTCGTAGGGGGTACAGGTTGACCCAAGGAGGGGTGCCCAAGATTACTGGATTCTGTGAAGTGCTGGGTGGTCCATTCACTATGCTGTAGGGGGCTGCCTCGCTTCAGGTTTTGGCGGGTAACTTGCCGCACCCGTAGGGGTCTAGGTTTCATTGCACAGGCTATCCACACGACAGGGGAACGTCGGGTTTCAGCAGCGGCTCTGTGAAACCCGAGGATCCCAGATTATCTGTATTGTTCTGTGATGCTTATTACTTTTCTGTAATGTTGCATACTATCACGCCTGGAGCGATTATTGTATATTGGTTTATATACTATTAGATGTTGTATATGTTTTACACCCGCGCTAGTCCAGTCCCCGCTCTGTCGTTAGTTAAGTAACCTAACGGGTGATGACGGGACTCAGTGACGAATGCGGATGGCATATACGTACATTTTATTTTCGTTCTTTTCTGGTGTGATTATTGATGGGACTGCGTTGATTCTGATCAACGTAAAGTAAAACAAACCTGTATACAGTTGTTGGAACAATTTAAAAAGTGTTGTTACAAAGACGTTTCCTTTTGTTATGCATAGCGGTATTCAGTGGAATATCCTGCACCTCATTCGACGGGGCAAGGACCGATATCCCTTTACCGGGACCGACCCCTTGGACAGAAGTTTGCGTCAGCGTAATAACTTCACTATAGTCGATTACAAGTTGCTTTGCATAGCGGTATTCAGTGGAATATCCTGCACCTCATTCCACGAGGAAAGAGCCGAGATCCCTTTACCGGGAGTGACCTCTTTAGCAAAAGGTTTTCGCCACTATATTTTAAAAAGCTATCAGGTTCCTTCAGCGATATCAAGTTCACTACGCTAAAGGTTTTTCGCCAAAAACCAGCCGTAGCCCTCCGTCACTTCTTTTGGGTATTCAGTAGTATTCAAGCTATGTATTTTGACCTAACGCCAAGGCATAGTGTTTGGTAGCTGCTGGGTATTCAATTGTTGCATAGATAGATGAGTTGGTTTGGGACAGCCGTTCTGCCATTTTGACCTAACGCCAAGGGCATGTGCGGGTGGGTTCAAATTAACAAGATAGTGATGGGTAGAACTTGGCATGTGACTTATGACATTTTGACCTAACGCCAAGGTTATAAGAGCATGGGGCAAAAACTATATCGGGAGTTTCTAAAGAAACTGAAACTTGCCAAGTATGCGCATACCATCTGGAGTATGAGTAACGTGGATGCATTCCATCACGTTATCATGCGATGAGAGTTGGATCCCGATTCCCACTGATGAGTTGGTTTACTCTTCGGGTGATCCCGATTGATTCTTCTTTAGGTTTGGAGGAGAATTTGACAGGACAGTGGGAGGTTTCCGGATTAGATAAAATGATGACCATTCTGATCTAGGTTAGAGTGCACGCAGAGTGTTTCTTTTCTCTCTCTCTCTTTGGCAGCGACCTTTGACCGACCCTAGACTATGACTCAGTGACCAGGTCGACCGAACCTTCTTCAAATACTGGCTTTTGGATTGTCTATGTTGCATAAGTCATTGCCACTCCTTCTTTTACCCTTTGCATTTCTCAGAACACCCGTATTACTACGGATATCCACTTCCATTGGATAGATCCATCGTATGGTTATATACGAACTCGAAGGGACTTCTTCGAGGATGGATCCAGGTTCAGGAGAAATAGAATTGGTTTATTCAGTTGTCTTTTATTATCACCTTCTCTCAGGTTGCGAGAGCTCCTTGGTTTAGGAGAGTACACCTATTACGCTTATTGGATAGTCTTATTCCAAACCATAGGCTGGTGCCGAAAGGTAGGGAATGAAGAAAACCAATTAGCCTAAGTAGGGCGTGCAGAAGGTAATATGTAAAGACAAAATAAAGGGATTAGAAGGAGAGCAAAGTAAATTGCGACTGATATCATTCACGACCAAAACCGCGTACTTCATCGCCGCTCCTATTTCACCTTTAAAAGAATAAGGTATTATTCAGTTGTCTTTTATCATCACCTTCTCTCAAGATACGAGTACTCCTTGGTTTAGGAGGGTACACCTATTATGCTTACTGGATAGTCTTCTTCCAAACCATAGGCTGGTGCCGAACGGTAGGGAAGGAAGAAAACCATTTAGCCTAACGATGGTGTACAGAAGGTAACGACTAAAGACAAATAAAGGGATTTGGAGAGATGGCAATAAAATATACGGTTGAAGTCATGAATTGGATTATGGAAGAGGCATTGCTATGAATACCAGGATACCCCTACGAAACATTTTCATGTTTCAGTGCATTGTTAAAGGAAAAACTGTTTTCCCGATTAAACACTTACTCCAAGGGTATGTATTTACCAGGTTTCATTCTCATATCTGTATGGTTTTACAGATGATGAGTGGGAGTAAGATATTGGGAATTAGGTGATCATCCTCATTATATCGGAATTTGTTGTAATTGGTGATATTTGAGGAAATCGCCAGGGTACAGTTTTCCACCTACAACGAACAGGTTATGAGTTGTTTAACTCAGCGGACTTATACAGAGTATTGTATATTGTCCAGTGTCCATCAGGACAAAGGGGTAGGTCCTCGTACTATGTTCTGTTTACTTATAACTTCTCTAGTATTTAGACGAGTGTTTCGTAGAAATACAAGGTCTAAGTTTTGAGAAGTTGTGGGTATAAGAATAAAGTAGAGAACCAGGTGTCACAAGTATCGGGATTCTTCAAAGAGATCGAAGATGTAGATTCTTGTGATTGGTATTCAGATGATAGTGATGGTTTTGAGAAACGTGTTTCTCTTTCAGGTTACTCATAATTGGATGGATTCCTAAGTTGAGTAATGCTGATTAGCCTCTTTCCATTAAGTTGATATGCACTGGAGACAGCTGCATGATTGAATCTTGGTTCCAATTAAATAAGTGCCAAAGTTTCTATATTGGATATAGAATAGTTCGTACCTTAAAAGATATTAAGGTACGGGGAGTTGTCCAGCTTATGCTTAAAACCAGACTCTGGACAACTCAAGGCACGTTTCTGTAATGGCTGTTTGTGGGTTGACCCTGGCTATGACAAGGGTTGATATTCTACCATTTGGAAGATCAATAGTGATATTGTTCTTGACTCGCCACAGTTTTAGTAAAATGGATCTTTTTCAGAAAACAGTAGTGGGAGTATGGTAGAACTGGAAGTGATTCCAGAACCGCGAACGATTACGGAAAATTTAATAGGACCTATATATTCAATCAGGTTTGACATTCCAATAGCCACTCCGCAGGTATGGTAGGTAACCTCAGACACCCGAGAGGTACTTCGGTAGCCTCAAGGACGGTGACAGGGAGGTTCTTATCTACCAAGACTTGACACTACTGTTGTTCCAGGTTATGAGACCCGGTAGGAGGGTTGTCGTAATCAGTGGGAGCAGCGGAAGTATAGTGGGCAAGATGCTTATATCTATTTATAGACTTGAGCAGTTATAGCGGAGATAGATCATCTAATTTTGATGTGAAAGTCATGGTTTTGACTTCAATCAGAATAGGGGATGGATCAGTTAAGGAGGTAGTAGGGTGTGATGTCATGGTATCTGGATGACATACACAGAGTAGGAAGTAAAATTCCAATACTACGATCGGTTGTACTGTGGTCGTCACACAGTTGTTTCTCCAGACAGGATATGGATATAATATTTGACATTCTGGTTTCTGGATCTATGGCTTTAGATCTGGATTTGGATAGTTTCCCAATGTGGGTACTTTGACAGATATTCTAATGGTTTTTGGAATAGTTGACTCCTAGCATGGTGGTGTACCTGCAGGTGATGGAGTCACCCTCTCTAAAGGTGTCTTACAGACTAAAGGGGAGAGGGATGTGCATGATTGGCAGATCACTTGCTTAGGCAATTGAGTCAATCATGAGATGTCAAGTACCACACCAGATGTTGTTTTTGCACTAGATGCAATAAGTTTGTATTAATCCAATCCTGGAGAAATATAAGGAAGCAGTTTTAGAACATAAGTACATGTTCTACGGATTTGATGACGGCAGCCTCCTTCGGGAGACGGTTATCATTCCAGGCTTCAAAGGTGACATGGATGACAGAGTGATTGTCAGAGTTATAGTTTTCCCTCTGACGAAGAGGGACAATATTATGGACATGTGGTTCAAGAGGATACTGTGGGTGGCATGGTGCCGGATACTGATTAGGTTCAGTGATCCATACAGTCTAAGAAGTTTGGATATGGAGTTCATTTATGAACTAAGGTCCCATCAGATATCTAGACATATTCTAAGACAGGTATTACTCAATTCGGGAGATGGCTTTCTCCGCGAACTTGAGATTAAGAGAGATTCAGAAAGATACTTCTAGGCGGATCCACTCACCGAGGCTATTTCTCGAACACAATAGTTTTACAAACGGGCTTTGTGAACTGATTAGTAGAGGAGTTGGATGTTCGGTTTTACACGGGCTGTGAGTAGTCGACATCGCAATATTAGCCTTGAGTGCAAGTGGGAGATTGTTGGAGATAGTGCCTTCAAAGTCAATTATTGGATCGCAGGTACGTGATTGCAATGATTGCGGAGGACCTATACCGGTAGAACAGTCTTACTCGAGATGATAGTATGCTATCTGGTTTGCCTTTATCAGTCGTGTACATGTTCAGGTGACATGTGTACAGGTTAGTTCATCGACCTGAGGTCGTCATTTGTCTCGTGTGAGTTCCCACTGTGCTTTGATTTCTACCCTACCACGGCTCAAAGGAGTCGTGCAAACAGGTAGTTTTTGGGTACAGTCCCGAGCCATATGGAGGCACGTGAGCAGATCGGCAGGGGATTCGTCTCTCCCGGTATTGGGGGCGAGATCGTGCTGTGTCTAGGAGAGCCATTACACAAAGCCCACGGCCGTGGCAGGAGATTTACTGGTAGGTACTCCAGTAGTATCTCAGGGTGTTATTGGGGTTCACTCTGACACGACTTATACTGCTATTGGGGGTCTGACGTTGCTAGCCCCCTAGGCAGATATGCGATACTCATTGACGACCGGACCGGACTGTATATACATTGTCACTGTTAGGCTCAGTAGGGTTTCTGGATGAGTTCGCTCATCGGCCTCCCTTGAGTGTGCTCATCGGCCTCCCTTGAGGTCAGTCCGTGGGCAGCCGTTACGCATTGCTAGTGCCGCTGACGGTTTGTGGTTAAACCCACTGCCAGGGTACTGACGAGTCATTAGAGTCCCCCACAGACAGTTTCCCAAGTTCGGGCGAAACGTTGTAGAGGCCGTATGGTTTTATGGCAGGGTTCGGAAAATGCACGTACGTTTACGCACGTGTTATTTTTCGGGCAGATGATACTGGTCGGCTTTGGTTTAAGCCGGATCCGAGTATTATATTGAGTAGGTATAATATCTTTGTCTAAGTTGCATTTGTATTCGGTCGTAATACAAATGCGGGTATATTTATACTGTTTCGGGGTTATCCTGAAAGTCGTTTCAGGATCACTTTTGGAAGTTGCCAGTTTCCAGTTTTCTATCAGCCGTCTTTTAACATTCGGTTAAAGACGGATTTATCTTTTCTTGGATGAGAGTGAGTCGTGTTTCTAGAAGGTTCTAGAAGGTTCTAGATATGGTGAGGTGTCTTGTGACTCATGCTTTGATTTCTTATCATTCTTGTTTTGATTAAGATCTTTATGCTTTGATATTAATGCTTCTTGTTTTCCTTAGGATATTTAGTGAGAAGCTTTTTGCTTGTAGTCACCCCCCCTCTCCTACGGTCACCCCCCTCTTGCTATAAGTGGCCGGCCCCCTCCTCTCTCTCTCTCACTTGATGGTTTTTCATTGGAAAAAAGATTATGATAGATTTGGGGTGTATGGAATCCACAGCTCATTTCATTCCATCACCCAATTCCCTCGGCAACTTCATTAACCGATCGTCCACGGATTTGGACGAAGTGAGACAAAGTCATCTACTCATTCTCTACATCATTCTTGGTCGTCTTTTTTAGCAAACTTGACGATCGAGTTGCCTCAAGTCAGAGGCGGGAGCCCGTTTAAAGAATCGGTGATGTGGTGCCACCTCGACGAAGATATCGGAGATCGACGAGATCGGAGCAGCCGCAACGGAGCGTGGGATGATGGTTGAAGAACGAAGGACTCGGATCGTTCGGTACAACCTTTCTACACTCTTTACTGTTTGTTAGTTTAGCAATAATGGAAGATCCGGGTTAAAGTATACGATAGCGCCAGTTAAAAGTTTTTGTTCCGCATTTGGCGTCTGTAGACTGCCGGGGCGCTAACGTAGACTTACAGCTTATAACCCCAAGGCTCTATGACTCTGCTCTTTTCACCTACCCACTTAGTTTCTTGCAAACACACAATACCAACTCTCCTCCTAATCATCACCTCCACTAATTCTATTAGTTTACCCGTAAGGGAACCTATGTTCCAGGAAGCTAGACGGATCCTATGAAACCCTTGCTTATTTGTCACTACACCCGGGGTCCGATGTAGCGCGCCGTTTCTGGACGACAACCCTTGCTTATTTGTCACTACACCCGGGGTCCGATGTAGCGCGCCGTCTCTGGACGACGACCCTTACTTATTTGTCACTATACCCGGGGTCCGATGTAGCGTGCCGTTTCTAGACGACGACCCTTACTTATTTGTCACTACACCCGGGGTCCGATGTAGCTCGCCGTTTCTAGACGACGACCCTTGCTTATTTGTCATTACACCCAGGGTCCGATGTAGCGCGCCGCATCTGGACGACGACCTAGAAGCCCTTGCATAATTAACACTACACCCGGATCCGATGTAGCGCGTCGCTGAGTAGGGGACGTCCCAACAATATTCTTAGTATGGTTCATGTCATAGAATGTGACAGTTTTACGTTGGCTGTCACAAGCCTACCACAACTCTCACCCTTTCTCATTCGGACTTGGGATCGGCAACGGTGGGTTTCTGATTTAGATTATATAATTAAAATTTTATTATTTTATATATCTTATCAATTTAATCATGTTATAAATGCGAAGGCATCCAGATCTTCATGATTGGTTCTTTTCATAGGTTTCTATAGCATCTCTATTTTGTTCTCTCTCCTCTCCCTCGTGATCGAAGGAAAATCAAATGCAGTCAAAGGGTTGAAAATGGTAATAAAATACAAAACAAAGAAGAGAAAGAAAGATCACATGATACGAAAATGGGGAAAATCAATGGCTGATCTCTAAGATTTTTACATTGAATCTCTCCAAATTTATCTATATTGAAGCAGTCGGTGGGCTTCCCCTTTTAACAATTCTGACGCAAAAGCAACCAACTTTGAATGCGATATAAGCAGCCGACGACGAAATTAGGGTTTCCTTCCTCTTTCATTCAGCTCAAGGTTACAGATTTCTTGATTCTTCAAGGTGATTTTCGAACTCTTTGATCTTTCGATAGCTTTCCTTGATTAGATCTGTTGGTTTTGATGTTGGAAAAGTCTAATTTCTCGTTGTGCTGTTGCTTGCTGGAATTTTTTGAGATTTGTTTGGGCAATGCTTGAAAAATCTAGAGCTAGATCTGATATTGCATACTATCTTTTGAAATTTTTGGGATTAATTTAGGAAATTGGCTAGAGATAGAGATTTGCAATACAAGAAAATTAGGATTAGTTTGCTGGAAATTTTTTGAGTTTCTTAAAACTTCCGACAAGTGTTGGAATAAAAATTTATGGTTCAACGATTGCTAAGATGGCTATATAATGAGCCAGCCTGAAATAGCCTATTAATATGTGAAGGAGATGACTGGTTTTAAGGTTAGAACAAAAAAATAAAATGTAGCATATACTGATTAGTTGCTTGGGAAATGTAAGCATCGTTTGTATAGAAATATCATGTTTGATAGAACAGTCCATGTGATAGAGGAGCTTTCGAAGATTCAAAGTACATGGATCAAGCATAGAGAAGTGCTTCTTATGTGATATTTTGCAGTACATGGATTGGGCATGATGACACAAGCTTATAAGCGAATGCTCACCTAACCGTTGCCATATTCTTCCCATTTTGGTTGGTCTTTTGGCCTATCTGATTGGAATCATGGCTGTGAAACCAGGATGTTCCGTGAGAGGTATGATATGCGATTTTGAAACTCATAAGTGAAGATTGAGGTTAAGATGCAAGATGACTACTTGCAACATGACCAGAGAGCGTACCTTTTCTTTTGTGTGTCATCACTTTCCAATTATCTGTATATACGTCTATAGACCCTAATTGTTGTGACTAGCATGCTTCATATATTAAGCTTTGGCTCTACTTTCCTAGTTTGCTTGTCTTAATTGCGCACATAACTGATTGGCATGTAAATTTTGACATTGTTGGCAAATTGCAGTACACTTTTAGTAGACCTTTCCAAAGACGTATAAAAAGTATTGAAGTAGTATCTACTTCAAAATATCTGATGATTTAAATGTTCCAAACATGCAACTTGTGGACATTTAATTTTACTTTATCTTCCATTACTTTGCTATATCTCTTAGCCTTCCAACTTCTTTCCTGCACAAATAGAATCTAAATTTCTACTTCCACAGTTTATTTTACTTAGTGACTGGATATATAGTAATATGGAAGCTGAAATATTTCGATGGCAAAATTAATTTAAGGTATTCCTAATGTAACTTTCAGGTACATGAAATGTTATTTCTACATAATAGAAGCATCTAGAAGAACAGATCCTTGATCCCTAACTTATAGGGTTGGTAGCAGAGATCCCTTCTCTCCATTCATTTCGGCTAATAGCCATCTCATTTCGGTAGCAACAATCATGTCATCTTTTTGTGCCTTAATCCAGATTCATTTCGGTCTGAACCTCGTCTTCCTAGCTCCTTGAACTATGACTATATCAATCCCCTATGCCCTCATTGGTCTCTGTTGCACAATATACAAAGCATCCCAAAATTATACTTAGTTGCTCACATAACTTTTTTGTTGATTAACGTCGCATTCCTAAATTCTTGTTCTTTTTTTTAATAATAGTTGAAAAATCTGCTGAATCTAATTAAATCATAAAATTAAAGTTAAATTCATTTCATGCAACAAGGTGTGTCTTGAATGTTGTTATGTGCAAAATTTTTGCTTAGCCTGAGCACTCTCTTTTGATGTGCAGGTACTTGTCTTGCTGAAGAGCGTGTAGGCTTTCGATTTCTTTATTTAGCATCATGGCAGATGGCTTCAAGAGACATAATCAGTTGACAGGCTTTGCATAAAAAGATGTCATGCAATGATCACCAATTACATTTATTCCAAGTTGTTTATAATTAATATACACAAGCTGTCATTGCTCTTCAACTAACTGGGCCATGGGGGATTGGGTTATTGGAGCCTTGATCAACATAGTTGGAAGCATCGCCATTAATTTTGGCACAAATCTCTTAAAATTAGGTCACGATCAGGTACTTTTTCAATTTTTTGTCCTCATTATTATATCATCTGTACATTTCTTCTTTATGACTTATGAATGGCATTAAATATTTAATACTTTTTTTAATTCCTAGTCAATCTTGTTACCTACTGTTTAACTATCAACGTTAGGGAATGTTCCACATCCATCTTATGTATTGTTTCGTGTTGAATGCAACAATATGCATGCTGTATCATATCATGCTATCGCTGTTGTGTGCCGACATGTAAAGGTGAGTCGATTTTGCAAGATACATACATAGCGGGCCAAGATGTGTCTTTTTACCCCAATGCAATTAGAGACGACAAGAATGACCATGACCAATTAGGATCACCGCTACCTACACGTGTAGAACACTGGTCACATTTCCATAATTTTATACCCATTGAATAGTTCCTTGTACTTGACCTTCTTGTATATTTTCATCATCAGAGTAGCCTTGCTCGTGGATTCACTTATTGGAAAGTCGGAAGTGGTCTGCACTCGGGCGACATATAAGAATTGATATTTAACACTAAATACAATGAAAGATGTGTATCCTATCATATATACCGAAAAAAGAAAATGAGATATTGTAACATCACTTATATCGTGATTTATTAATTCAATGAGTAGAGATGCGATAAGCTATACATGACACGCTTCTTCACATTGCATTAATTCCATCAATCTATATTGATGTTACAACACGATGACTTAGCATAATAGCATAGACCTTAAAATTTTTGATAATTACAATTATCAATAAATATATATTATCCACATCAACAAAGTAAAAAAAATCAAAATTAATTTGGTAACTTAAAGGAAAAGTCTCAAGTCCATTTGAGGAGCACATGCTATGGTACTTGAACCTTAAACTCCAGCAATTGTGTTTAAGAAGATAATTCTATTTAATCCTGAGAGTAAACCTTCAAACATGTTTAATTCTACAAGGATTACGTAAAAATAATAGCATGAGCAGTTAAAAAGGATTAATGAGACATAATTAATGAATATCACCCACAATAGAAATGTAGAACCCGGTGCTTTAATCATACATTATAAATAAATTAAATGTATGCAAACATGAATTTTACTTACCTTATATATGAGCTCCTACTTGATGGGCATGTGGATTAGAACTAGGTTACAATTGTGGGTGATATACTGCATAAAGTATACAATTGTGGGTGATATACTCACTAGAAGAGCCAAATATGACTCTTGGATTTGTATAGAATTAGTTATGTTAATACTGCATAAAGTATCTCTTCATATATTCTTTCTTGATTTATTTAAGGACTCACATATCGTTCCTTAATATCTTCTGGGTGAGATTGAAAGACGTCCAAATTTAAAAGACAGATTCTAGATAGCAGTTGATTGAATATTGTAAATCCCCATAAAATTTAATAATTCAAATTAAATTGAAATAATATTAAGAACTAGAGTACCCACCTTCAAAAGTTGATCTCAAAGTCTTTATTTTAAAAAAAAAGTCATGTTGAGAGAAGCACTAAAAAAATTTGTGACAATCTTATATATTGCTTTTTTTTTCTCGAAAAAAGAACTTAAATGTTATGAATGTGCATGTCTAGATACAATCTTCATAACACAAAAAACTTGATGCTTGCACTGTTTAAATAGATTTCACTTTGTAGAAACCAGAGACATAAACTTGCAAGGCTTCAAGTATTGATTGGTACTTGCGGCCTAATAAGGCTCATGACTTGTGAGGTCATAACACGAGATAAGAGGGGTTAAAGAAAATACATAGTTCTTATCCTTATCATTCGTTTTCTGCATAACAAATGGCTACTATGGTGGGTGTCTTGCAGAGTAACATGCCATAATCCAACGCTGCTTTGCCATTAGATTAGAAATGCAGATGACCAAAAAAACACAAAAAACAATTAGTTTTAAGTAAAATTAACACCGTATTCTTGGATCCTAAATGATGGCAACTCCTCACAAATTGATAAACAATTATAAAAATGTCTGAACAATGTATTTAAATAATGCAAATCACCATATGAAAATTGGAAAAATCTCTACAAAAGTTATTAGAAAAAAGTAAAATATTGAAATAATGCTTAGAATCGAAGTTCTTTCCTTCGAAAGAAAAACTTTAAGCTGTCATCTTTAAAGATGATATCTAAAAAAGAATTTGCAATATCCAAAAAAGGAAAATTGTAAAGATGCTAAATTTCCTTTATTTTCTAAGCAAAATTATTTTTATATATCACATGTTTAGGTATACTAACCACTCCCACAAATTGGCATCAAAATGATCGAAATTACTATAACCCAAAAATTATATTGCTTACCACCGTTTTAAATGTCAGATACCGGGGTCGTGTTGGTCCGAAGAATTTGATATCGGATATCGAATAAATTTTGGTGATATTTTCTAAATATTGGAATCTATAATTTGGTATTATAAACGCCATTAATATAATTTGTGTTTTTGATAAATATGTCATCGTTATAACTTGATATAAATTGTTGGTTGTCACCGATTAAGAGAAATTGATCCGCGAGTACGTTGTCGATTGTTTTTTGTTGGCGCTGATTCGTGAGGGATAGAGTGGGCTTCGTTGTCGATTGGCTGCCACTAATATACGAGCGAGAGATCTGCGAGAGAGAGGGAGATCTGTGAGCTTGTTGTCGGTTGGTCTGTGAGCCATAAGAGGGAGAGGGAGATCTGCGTGACAAAGGTCTCGATGGGATCGAGGCTGATCTAAGGTTTCCTAAAAGCAAGAAATTGATAAGTTTCATTAAATTAATGGGTCTAAATGCGGATCGCGTAAGTTTAATTATATCCTGAAACCTAAAAGATCCACATCAAATGTTTTTAGCAGTATAATGACATTTTTGCCGATATACAAATTTTTTGCCGATATGCCAAAATTTTTGCCGATATACAGAATTTCAGCCGATCTATTCTAAATTTCGGAAAATAAATATTTTGGTAATTTCGTGTCGTTCACTCTCCAAAACCGAAATTTCGGCGACATATGTTTGATAATGGCCAACATTTAGAACACTCCTTACCTCTCATTTGAATAATATTCTATAGTCTAAAAAATGCAGCTGTTACAATTGGTAGCCCAAGATGCTAATTGTGAAAAGACACTATGTTAAATTATTCAAAAATCTTTTGAAATGAAAGTATGGAAGAAAACCCTTAACAATTTTTTTAAACAAACATAAATTCTTAATTGAAAAGAATAGAAATAAACTGGTCGAAATGATGAAATTTTAAAAGAGAAAGAAAGAAATATATTAATACCTTCCATTTTCATCTTATTATCCTAGATTTAAGTAGCGTTCTAAATACCGGTTGATATTCGATATATCGATTCAGGAAAGAAATGCTATGATATATCAAAATTATACTTTTTTCCGATTTTTTAGAGAAAGTCGGTTGATATAACTAAATATTGGATGATATATCTTAAATCTTGTATCTGTTGATATATTGCGAATTTTTCCCCTAAAACTTATTATAGGTTTATTGGGTTCCGGTAGTATTCAAATGGACTTGTACCCGACCCATAATTGAGTAACCCATTAAAATTAAAAAGAAACATCAACATACCTCACTCTTTTCATGTTGAAATTTTGAAATCTTCTTGAAACTGAAACCCTAAATCTCGTTTTCTCTCGTTCTCTTGTCTACAAAGACAACCTCTACTTGTAATGAGTGGTTATGCTTTGTACCAATTTTAATTTCAATGACACTTCAAATCTAAATAAGCTACTAAATAATGCCAAATACGTAAAGATAGAAAAACCTACAAATAGACCTAAATTTGAAACCTAAAAATAATATTAAATAATATTAGTAACTACTAACAAACGAGATCACGTTTTGAAATGATCCGGGCATTTTTGAAACTACAATATTGAACTCGAACTTTCTCTCGGATCTTATAAAATTGGTATGGCCTTGATCACGTGAGGGACAACAAATCCTAAAGAACACAAATGCAGCACCGTTCGCCCAAGTATCACACACTAATTTTCCAACATACAATTCCTACTTGTACACCGTGTTTACACAATTATAGCAATACTAACATTTCCATGCAGTCATGAGGAAGATGTTGGGAAGCTTCCTTCCTACCCCTTGGACTTACCCCAACACATTTGACTACTATATTACGGTTGCATTGATTATCGTTGAATATATTGTATCTGTAATTGTTGATACCGCTCTTGATGTAATCCTAGTGTATGCAATCCCTTCTTTGGATTTTAAACCCTGAATCATCCTTCTGATTCAGTTTTACAAATTTCTATTTACTTGGGAGAGCATTAATGATATGTGGCGCTTCTAGTTTATTTGATGAAAATATGTATATCAAAAATGGTTTCTTGGTTTCTTCGACATAATCTACAAACCTCCATTTCTATCACAGTGTTATCATGATCGGTGGGTTTTCCGGGCACCTGCATGCCCTTCAAAATTTGCTTTTAGCTTTAGAAGTTCCACAAATTTTCTGGTTAAAATGAGTTTTATAAACCTAGATCTGTTATATCTAACTATATTTCACCATATAGTTATATTTTAGTATTCAAGTTAACAAGGTTGTAGATAGTAATTGTGCACATTCCTTACCAAGAAATTCTCTGTATTGATCACCCAAGAGAACTTCAAGATGCAACCTTTCCCCTTATATTTGTATGATAGCATACAATACTAGTTGATAACGGTAAGATACATTGGTTATCATTATTATATTGTCTCTTTATCTAGTAGTACTAGTAATAGACAATGGCCAATTCTGTTGATTGCAGTCATAATGTTCCTTTTCGAGATACGTAATAGTAAGTGTATTTGCTACGCTGAACATAATTAGCGCAAGTTCTTCTTTCTCTCTAGTTTTTTTGTCAGCATCTCTTATTTGTTCTTTTTCTTGAAAAAACTCTACAGCGAGAGAAGCTTTCTATACTAAGCAGCGATGGAATCAACAACAAGCTTATTTCAAAACCGATCATATACTTTCAAACCTGGAGAGTTGGTACAATTTTTTTAAATTTTTTTTTGCAGTTTATTGTGGTTCATTACTATTCATCTTTTGGTGTTGATCTACATAATTATTATCTTAATTTGCTTTGCTTCTTATGCTTGATTCTTATCTGCAGGTATCCTATTCTTTGCACTTGGGAACTGCCTCAACTTCATTTCTTTTGGATATGCTGCACAGGTTGAGTAACATATGCAGCGTTGCTCTTTTTTCTTGTGTATACATTAATGTCAGCGGAGAACTTAGCCATGTTTTTAGTGATGTTAGTATTAAAGATAATAATGGACTATAACATTTGGAGTTGCATTATAAAATAGAGATGACAATGGAATGGGAGGATAGTTTATGGATCTGACCCTTACTCTATATGAAATAAACCTTACCTGTACATTAATTAATAGGCAGCTTAAAAAAATTTAATTGCCCTAATATAATGAGTAATGGATAAATTTCCTTTACTCTGTAGTGTAAACAAGTAAATTAACAAAAATATTAATTTGCATAAGATAAATGACAGTTGAGCAGTGTAAAATATAGAAAAAACTTGAAGAAATATAGAAATTGACAACCGAAGTACCACATATAATTAGATGAATCAATCTGTAGATTATTACATAAAATATGTCATTTTTGTGTGTGTGTAGTTTTAGGTATTCGATACATAACAAGTTATTTCTACATAACCAGATCAATATTTTTACATAATCTTAAAAAGTACTTTACACTCCTTTTTTATTAGTTTGAAGCAGTAATTATATTCTTACAGCATTAACTATAACTCACAAATTTCATCGTCATCCTCTAAGCGTTCAATTACAATAGGATCGGCTATGAAGTGTGGTTCCATGGAAGATTTGAGAAAGTTTAATGATCAGCTATCAATCTACGCCGATTATGCTAAATTCTGGCTACAAAAACTATGGACAATTGGAGGAACTTGCTATAATCCTAAGCGACAGGTTTAATAGGAGGGGGGGGGGGTCTAGATTAGAATATTGTAGATTTGTTATTCATATTTTCTTTGCTGGGAGAATGTCTCTTTAATACTGTATTTGCATTGTATATATAATATACATAGTCCTAGTTGGATTGTAGACTTATTAGAATTCCAATCCCAGTTATATTACATATAAAATCTCAATCCTATTTGAATTGTTCAGTTTCTCTATAGCTTATGGTATCGTACATACAATACACGCTCACAAATAAATGGTAGGAATAAACTCTTTACCCTAACTCTACCCGTTCACATAATTTCATATATTCTTATCCTTATTCTACGGTTTCATACAATTAAGTATAAAACTCCTTCCTCTACCATAAAAGTTGGTATGAAAGTGTAAGATTAGGGCTATACCCTTACCCATTCCCACCTATCTATGTCAAGCTTTTACTACAATCACATCTCATAGGGGAGAGAACATCTAGTAAAAGATCAAGATTTTGAAATTGATTTTATCTGAACGGTTACAGGTGACAAAGTTGGTCTCATATATTAGACGTTGGCATCAGTGATGAGGTTCATCAGAGAAACTTGCATTTCCCCCAGTTTTTTCGTTCATTGACTGCATAAAAGCATTACAAGCTTTGCATGTGGAATCACAATTCACTATCTTGAACTTTAGGCTATACTCGTCTATTATCTAGCTAAAGGGTATCTTCTTTTCTTGGGCAAGTAGGTTTGATACTTGACCTTTGATGCCCTCCATTAAAAAATTTGATAGCAAGGTTTGAGGATCAGGAACAGGATTTACTATTTACCGGAAGATAATTTGGTGTAGTGGTGAAGTGGAAGTGAGAGGAATGAGTAAATGTTTAATGTCTGAATCCTAGTAAGCGCACAGTGGGCGCACCGATTTCTTGGTGTGAAAAAGATTAGTGCTCAAGGATTTAATTATTTGCGCGTTATTACCTAACATGTGAGAGTATTGGCCCTTCAAAATGTTTAATGATCTGACTAATTGAAAATATCATTAAAGCAAATACTCGAACTTCCATTTTGATTTCTTTTCTGAAAAATTGTTTTGCCTGGTGATATTTACTATTCCCTAATTAACTTTCTTTTGATTTCTGTTGCAGTCCCTTCTTGCAGCACTGGGGTCGGTTCAGTTTGTCTCTAATATTGCATTTTCTTACTTTGTCTTGAGTAAGATGGCAACAATCAAGTATGTTACTTCTGAAATGAAGATATTATTGCAGTATGTATAAAGCTAATATAATAGCATACCGCATTATAAAATTCCTGATCTCTTGTCTTGCAGGGTAGTGATAGCCACAACTTTCATTGTTTTTGGCAACATCTTCTTAGTCTCCTTTGGCAATCATCAGTCACCTGGTATTAATTTTTACCTTATACTGTTTATGTATGAGCTTATCTAGTCATAATATTTGAGCAACACTTATGCTTTCGTAATTTCGAACTTTAATGTTCATTGATATTGGAACATCGAGCTAGGTGTATCATCTTCCTTTTCCCTCACCAATTGTCTCAAACCTGTATATGGAACTCCTCTATGCACCACAACAGGGTAAATTTTGTTAGACACCTGTGATCAAGCCTTACGGAATAAATAATGGAGCATTGGCACTCCACACTAATAGCGATGTATCAGTTACTGATTTTCACAAAAGCATCAGACATCCAGCACCTCTCCCTCACATGGAAGCGATCAAAGGACTTCTGTACAAGTGGAAAATTACATGTAAGGAGGATATAACAATTTGATACGGGGTTTTGAAAGTGGGACATTATTTACTCTAATGCTTTGATACATGGTTGGTAAAAACTTAACGAAATGCCAAATTATGATATTGTAAGCTCATATTATTTAAAGCCGAAACATTATCTATATACATGGCATCAGCTTCATTTTGATCAATGCTTATTGAGAAAGCTTGCTTGGCTTGGGTGTTGGGGAAAGTGATATATACATTAAGTGACAAGTAAGCAAAAGTTGGCTAAGGCATCCTTCAAAATCAACTGGCAACTTATAAATAACAAGCATAGTTAAAAAACAATTTTATGTAAGCGCCTAATTTCTGTGAGAAGATGGCTACAGATAGTTCTTATTGCCTTAAAAATGGCTGAAGATGGTCCAAGCCTCCAAGGAGATTTTTTGATAGGTTTTAAAAAGAAACATGCAGTAAACATGCCAATATATATTGGGTTAAAGATGAATGCAATAACTAACAATTATAGACTATAGTGCAATTGATTGGTGAAGAAATTGATCCATTACTTTTCACCACAGATTTCAATATTATTATGTAGACAGATTCATAGATGCAGGATGACTTTCCAAGTTTTACATTTTTTGGCTAATGCTACTGTATTTGTAAGATTAGAGGGGATACTTTCCAGCTTAGAATGTTCTTTGAAGTTTTGAAATATAGAAGATACGAAAATCAGGAGGAAAGCAGAATATTGTGACTTTAACAAAATTAAGAAAGAATGAGAATGAGGATACAGTTCACTTCATATTGATGACCAAAACAAACTGAAGGTGTTCTTCTTTCCGTTGCTTAGGAGCAGTTATTCATTGTAGTGGAATGAGGAGAATGTTGATCGAAGTAAACCAAGAATAAATCAAAGCATGATGTTTTGGTAAAAGGCATGATGTACTATGCACTCATGCCATCCATAAGTTAAAAGCTAATCTAGTGTGAAGGCAAAAGGCTAGGCCTAAAGGATATATGTTCAGAAGTGGTGCAATAAAAAATAATCATTTTAGCCCTTTTACTATCAAACTGGTGTTGGATGTAGAACAAGGCTCCACGAAACATCGAGTCTAGCAGAAATGAGAATATAGCGGATGAGGCGAAACAGGATACTGGTAGTTGACTGCACATGAGAAGAGCAACCTAATGCTTCTAGTGGTTTGTGCGGTAATGGAAGGGTCTATACGACTAGGGTAAATCAGTAGACTGAAACAAATCTGGAATGCAGTAGAATAAATGGAGTTTATGATTTCGATAACAATGCAGCCCTTTACTTCTTGTTTTTTCCCCTTTCCCGTAAGATGAGGTAGGCCTACTAGAGTTGAATGGAGGATGAGAATTCATGTAGCTGATCCCAGACTCATGGAATAACTCATTTCTTGTTGTTTTTTGTTTGTTGTTGTATTGAATTTCATGATTGTGAATTTGATATTTTCATGCAATAAAAATTATGAGAGAGAGAGAGATACTAATAGATAACTGAATGGTTGAATTGTCTTCTCAGTTTACACTCCGGAGCAGTTATCAGAGAAGTATTGCAATCTTGTATTTCTTCTTTATTGCCTGATTTTATTGCTGATTGTTGCCACAAATCACTACATTTACAGGTGAGAAATAATTGTTTCTTTTCATGCTCCGTCAAATAGAGATCTTCAAAAAATTTCACACTCAGTCGAATACTTGTTAATGACTTGTATATTACTCTTGCTAATTACCATCACTGGAACTTCAGGAAGGGAGAAGTTTATCTGTCCGTGTCTGGACATGATTTAAGCCCCTATTGGCATATGTCGCTGCCATTTTCCTATGCCATAGTTTCTGGTGCTGTGGGTTCCTGCTCGGTATTGTTTGCAAAATCTCTGTAAGTTGCTCAGTGGAAGAGGAAAAACTCCTACAGAGTAGCTCTAATTGCAATGGGATCCTTGTCAATCATACGGGTTTATTTGTTCCTAACATGAAGCTATCTTTCTGTTTTGGATTTTTTCCAGGTCTAACATGCTGAGGTTGACTATGAGCAGCAATTATCAGTTTCATAGCTTGTTCACATACTCCATGTTCCTTCTGTTCTTTAGTACCGCAGGATTTTGGGTATAAATAAGCTTCAGCAGATAACTTATTTAATTTAAAATACTGATTATGTTTTTCTTTTTCTTGTTTTTTCATTTGCACACTGATAGAATATAAAAATAAATCTCTCAACCCTCGTCACAAATTTAGAGTTTTGGTATAGTGGCTGGGACAATATAGTTAGAATATATAATTACATAATTCGACCCCCATCATAACTTGAGAGTTGTGGTGCAATGGCACGGACATTTAAGATGGTATCAAAGCAACCCAGGTCCAATTCCCATTGGGTATGTCTTAAAAGCGGATTAATTTTAATAAGAGAAAGACCACTGTGCAGAAGCCTTAGTTTCGGCTCATAAAAAGCACACTCAACTGAGGATAAAAATAAATCTCTCAATTCTCGTTACAACTTCAAAGTTACGGTGCAGTGACATGGACATTTATTGCACATCTAATTTAATCTTTCTTTTATCTCAGATGGCCAGATTGAACGAAGGACTATCTCTGTTTGATTCAATCCTTATAGTACCCATGTTTCAGATTGCATGGACTTTCTTCTCTATATGTACAGGATTTATATATTTCCAGGAGTATCAAGTGAGTTTGTATTCATGTCTCTCTCTCTCTCTCTCTCTCTCTCTCTCTCTCCCCCCCTCCCCAAATCTGTCTTTCTGTAACACACACAAATCTCTTTACAAATTTTGATGAACTTTGGCAGGTTTTTGATGCATTAAGAACAATAATGTTCATAATGGGAATGGCATTTGTGTTCATCGGCATTTCCTTGTTAGCACCTGACGACTCTAAAGGTATTTGATGAAATTTCTCTTTTCATGCTTTCTTCTTGATAAAAAGGTTAATGTTGTGAAAATATCAGGGAGCGAATCAAAAGTTTCTTGTTTGCCTTCTACAACCCAAGGCCTTCCAACCGATGCAAACAAGTATTTTCCTTGAGTCTCATCCATTTTGTAACTCTGCTTCATGACTAGCTTTCACTTGCACTAAATCTCTGCATTAAACTTTGCTGTTTTAAAATAAATTGCAGGTTTGCTAATCTACCGACAGAAGAGAGTGGGGCAACTGACGGGAAATCAGTCATGCAAACAATGCTGACAAAGTCTAAATCTATTATACTGAAGGCAAAGGTGCATTGATAATCAGCAGTAGCTGCAATTTCTAGGCTAATTACACTAAAACACCCTTAGCTATTACTTTTTATTTAAAAGAAAAGTATACCTCAATGAAAGGATATTGTTCGATAGAAGTGAGTGGAGACAGAGGATTCATGTGCTGGACCCGGCGTGATTCTCATGTTGGTTCATGTAGCCTACCCCATATGCTTGGGATAAAAGGCTCAGTTGTTGTTGTTGTTGTATACCTTACATAGTTACAATTCTTAATTACAGTACACTCCCTTTAACATTGGTTCTGAGGGAGCCTTTTATCATTAAAATACCCTTCAATGTAGCACTCCAAGGGAGGATACTATAATAAAAAAAAACATTAAGCTCGTTTGGTGAAAAAAAGCGATCGTTAAGGATTTTTAGGGTAATTTATCCCGATTTCTAGGTTACATGAGTATTAATTACGCATAAATTGGTATTTTTGCAGTCTGCTTGCTCTGTTTCCGTGGGACTAGGAGAGGAGACACTCAGTGCCTCTTCAGTACTTGTAATGCCTATGGTTTCGTCAAGGACAACTGGCTTTAGAGGAAATGTCTTTGATCGTGCAAAGTTCATTCCTGTGAGGAATTCTGGTTGGAGTAATTCTTCAATTGTTGAAGAAGATGACGATACTGAGATGAGGGAGACACGATCTTTGCTCTCATAGCGCTGTGGTATTGATGGCAGTAATTTTCAGTTTTATCGACTATATAGATTATTTTATTTGTATTATTTCCTTCTTGCCTTACGATTGTATAGAAATGTATTTCCCCCCATAACTGTAATATTTGTGCAGTTAGTTAATTCTCTGAAAAACACGTGTACTGCATTTGTTTGATGCCTGTATTTCTACTAGCATCCTGCATTCTTTTGGATGTAATCCCCTACCATGGAAATTTGTGTTTGCTTAATATAATTTGTTACCCGAGTCATATTATATGCAGTTATGAGATGAGCTACAAACTTTGGAGTTTCAAGGGGAAAACGTCAGATTTGAAAACCCGGCACTTCTAGCAAGGTAATTGAAACACTTAGTTGTTGCTTAGAAATTTTATTTTTTGGAGAAACTATTGTTCATAAATTTACTTGTAATTTTTTTTCTTTGTAATGTGATAGACTTGCATAGTGAAATGTACACACTTTGTCTTCTTGATCAGGTTGCTAATTTTTACAACTTCGATTGCCTTGTTTTTTTTTTTCCTGAGAAGTCCTATACAGGATCCTCCATTGACTACAAACTACTAAGTACTTGCTAATGTCCTCATAGCAAAAGGCACTGCAACAAGGGGAATAACTTTTTTAAACCTCTTTATCCTTTCTTTTTTTTCTTGTTGGGCTTATTCTTATTCCTCCTCATCTTGTTAGATTCCAGCTTTCGCTTCTTTTAAGCCATCAAGTTTTCTATAGATAAGTGTTGGCAGTAGAAACCAAGGGAAAGAGTTTCAGGTTTCATGGGCACTTTGGATCTAAGCGTGCAGGTGCTTAACATTTCTCCGAGGGCGACTAAAGAAGAGCTGGCCGCGTTCTTCTCATATTGCGGCACAATTTATGAAATCCAACTTCAGAGGTAAAATCTGAATTAATTCCATCGTTTCTCTTTAGTTTTGTGAGATTCTATCAATTATTTATATCAGTATCATAGTTTTAGTTGTTCGGAATTGAAACAGGGATGGAGATAATTCACAGCTGGCTGTTGTCACTTTCAGACAGCCTTATGCCTGTCAGACTGCTCTTCTCTTGAATGTAAGTTCTTATTGAACGAATTAATTGTATTTGCTAAACCCATCAAATAGCTTGGGTGCTCAATTTTCTCTGAAATCATTAGGATGAATTTTATTTAGTCATGTTCCTGTCACAAGTATCGTTAAGATTACTTGAAATACAGCCGCAGTTAGTATTGTTTATATGATACGAATGATATTGAGGTTCTTAAGGGTTTAAATGAAGACATAATCCTGGGGTAAACACTGTAATGTACAGCTTATGTTTCTTTTTCTTGGACATCAGGGAATGAGAATCCTACTTCCTGCTGCAGATTTGTAGGCAGTTCAAATGATTTTTCTCATATAAGTACCTAGTTTAAATCATCAGACCTAATGATGATTACAAAAATGAATCCATTCAATATATTACCCTCTTTGCCGTCGGGAATAGGGAAAATTATGATGGCACAAACACCAAATTGGCCCAAGCTTGTATGCATGTGCACTTGTGTTTCTCATTCTGTGGATATATGTATGTGCATCGACTTCTTATGGAAGTAAAGATTGTTCTGATATCACTTATTTTTGTTTGGTTAGAAAGAATTGGAACTGTAAAGAAATTACAGGAGTAGATTTTTTGCTGCATACATGAAAAGTTCTATTAAGACGACCGACTTTTCTTGATGTTTAAAGATGATTTGTCAGTTTGTAAATGATGCAGCTGCATTAGTTTGTAAACTTTTTAATTTTTTGAGCATGTTTCTTCTTCTAGTAGTAGAATGCCAACCTTAATTATTTAATAGAGCCCTTATCTCCCTAGTTCCCTCATTAACAGTTTATTAGCTTTATTTGCAGGACGCTGTCATTGTTGATCGGCGAGTTCGCATAGTACCCCTTGAGAATGGGAGTCGGCCAATAATAATTTGCACCTCTGAAACCAAGCATAGCGAGGCAAGTATTTTTATTCCCTAGTTTTGGTCTTAATAACACTAGCTATCAAACTTGAATCAATTAATATTATCTTCTCATGTATAGAAAATGTGTAAAAATCTGTTAACATTTATATTATAACATTTTTGAACTGGTAGTGGTCAACTTAAAAAATCTATTTGTGAATTTCTGCTATATATAGAACGAAAATTTTCTTATATCTTGGAAAGCAAAAGAAAAGGAAATCAAAATCAAAATAAAATCTATAGTGATATTGAATTAGTATAATTTCATTTTAATTATGAACTTATTCGTGTAGGTAGACGCTCGTGCTTGCGCCACAAACTAACGGTAATGCGGAATACAAAACGAAAATTTTCTAAACTCGAGCATGGACACTACGACCTAGAATAGAATCCTAAAACTAAACTAGAAACTAATGTAGGAGTTTTAACAACTAGGTTTGTGATTACAACTTTGTAGTCGCGTCCTTCGTCTTCTTTCCACTTTCTTGGCTCCTTAGGTCGTCGGAACAACCTTGGGAGTCGGTCTTCTTTGCCGAAGATGATTCATCTCGAAGAAAACCTAAGGCTTTAGCTTTCACAAGTGAAGCAACTAGTGATCAAGACTTGTTAAGAATTGATCACTAGATTGATGTAGTGGCTAATTTCTAGTTCTCTCATTTTCTTTTTCTAATTCTCCACTAATAAAAACCAAGAGAGAGGAAGAAGCATGGGTGAATGAGCAAGTGAGAAGCATGCATGGCAACTAAAGAAAAAATCCTCATCTCTTTTTTCTATTCTCTTTTCTATTGTGTCCGGAATGAGTGGGGTGAGTCACAAGCCCACAACATTCTTACACACCCACAACATTCTTACACAATCAAGAAGAGAGGGAAAGAAAAGAGAGGCCACCTTATTGTACACATACATATGTATATGTATATATCTAAATATATAAAAATATACTAATATAAGTATATGCTACAAATACAAACACCCGTATTCGTATCAAGACCCGTATTCGTATAAATACCGTATTCGTATAAATAACATATTCTGTCAAAATATGAATACCAAAATGAGAGATACTAAAAGAGATATATAATTCTAGCTCACATTTAAACCAAAATGTGATAACCTGGCTATCTTTCAAACCAGCTAGTATTAACAAATTATACGATTAAAAGTACGTGCACAAAAGCAAGTGTTTTAATCGAACCAAGTACGTATCAAAATATGTATATTATATCGTTTCGCCCGAGCTGGAAAAACCCTCTGTGTGGGTTTCTAAAGACTCGACAATACGTTAGCAGTGGGTTTAACTACAAGTACGTCAGCGGCATTAGCTGTACGTAACGACTACCCAGGTATTGAACGAAAGGAAGGCCGACAAGAAAACTTGTCCGTATCCCTAATGAGCCTGAAAGTGACACTCGCTGTACAGTCTGGTCTGTTCCTCTAAGAGTATCGCATATTGGGTCTAGAGGGTGGATAAATTTAGATCCCTAATAACGCGATAAGTCGTGTCGGTGTGAAACCCATCATCCACCAAGAAACTACTAACCCAAATCAGTAATTCTCGTCCATCTTGGCTAATGATTTCTGGTGATGGCTACCCGTGCACAGCGCGACATCTACCCCAATACCGGAAGAGACGAATCCCCGAGGATTCGCTCACTGTCTCCATGTGGTTCAGGACTGTACCCAACTAAAATCTGTTTGTACGACTCAGTAAAGCTGTGGTAGGGTAATAATCAAAGCACAGTGGGAACTCACATGAGACAAATGACGATCTCAGGTAGACAGACTAACCTGTACTCATGTCACCAGAGAACTGTTATCTGATAATAGGTATAATACCATCTAGCATATTCCCGGCTAGTCCGTCGAGTGTAACTCATAACCCAATAAGCACCTGTATACCGTCTTTGGTGACTAACTGACATCATTGGCTGTGAGACTGGCCATCGTCTCTCGTCGTGGTCAAGAAACGTATACACTAGTCTACTTTGAAATATCGATGCCCGGTCTCGATATTCTCACCATTAGGGACATTTAAGAATTTTCTTATAGACTATCCAGTTCTTACAAGTGTGATCGCCACAATAGTCCTGGTAGTCAAGCAAGAATCTTATGGGCTCTAACATGTAATAGTGATATGTAATACCATATAATACATGTACATGATGATAGAGATGAACCCGATAGTATACTATCATGTCGAGTAAGACTCTTTTATCCATATAGGTCCTCCCTCAATCATCATAATCGCCTGCTTGCGAATACAATAATTGCCTTGAGGGCACTATAACCAACAATCTCCCACTTACACTTAAGGCTAATTATTGTGGTGGCGCATACTCATATCCCGTGTGCTACTGAACACCCAACTTCTCTGCTAATCAGTTTCGCTTAGAGAAATAGCCTCAGTGAGTGGATCCGCTCCAATACTTCTAATTTTATCTCTCTATATCTCAATTTCGCAGAGAACTATTATCTCTCGAAATGAGCGATATCTGTCTTAGAACTTGTCTGGATATTTGATGGGACAAGTTCATAAATGAACTCCAAATCCAACAAATTTCTTAGACTGTATTTTCTACTGAATTTAATCAGTATCCTGCACTATGCCTACCTCAGTATCTGCTTAGACCTTCTGTCCGACATACTGCCCCTCAGAAGAGGGAAACTCTAACTCTGACAGCCACTCTGTCATTCAGGTCATCTTGGAAGCCTTAAATGATAACCGCCTCTTGAAGGTGGCGGTCATTACCATATACCAAGAACATTCTCTCGTATTCATAATTGCTTGCCAATGTTTCTCCAGGATTGGATTAATATCTGCTTATTGCAGCTAGTGCAAAAACAATATCTGATGTGGTACTTGATATCTTATGATTGACTCAATTGCCTAAGCAAGTGATGTGTCAATCATGCAAATCTCTCTCTAAATCTGTCCAGAAGACATCTCTTTAGAGAGGAGGACTCCAACTGCGGGTATATTACCACGCCAGAAGTCGTCCATTCTAAAATACTTTAAAATAGTGTCTAAGTACCCTAATTGGCACACTTCCCAAATCTAGATCTAAAACCATAGATCTAGTTATCGGAATATTTGATATTTTATCCATTTTCTTTATGAAGAAACATCTGCCGACAACCACAGCTTAACCGAGCGTTGTATAGGAACAACACTTCCTATTAGAAGTATGTCATCCAAAAACTAGGACAATACTCCCTATTCAATCTTCCTACCAGGTCTATTTGTTATTCTTGATGAAGTCAAATACTATGACCGTCACATAAAAAATAGACGACCCTTCTCCGCTATAATTGGTTTAGTCTATAAATAGACATAAGCTACTGGTCCACCATGCTTTCGCTGCTCCTACTGACTACGACAATCCTCTGGCAGGGTCATATACACACGTGCACTTCTAAATTCAATTTAGAATGACGTTATAGTCATCCACCTGTCAGATCTCATTGTTTTAGGATAGCAGCAGTGATAAGCTTGGGCCATCAAAACCTCCATGTCACCGTCTTTGAGGAGACCTCTCGGGTTGCTGAGCTTACTCGCTAAATTTGCGGAGCGGCTAATGGATTGTTGAATCCAATTAAATCTTTAGGCTCTATTAAATATTCAGTAACCGTTTGTGGTTCTGAAATCACTTCCAGTTCTACCATACTCCCACTAATATTTTCTGAAAAGAATTCATTTTATTAAAAGGTGGCGAGTCAAGAACAATATAACTATTGATGTTGCAAATGGTAGAATGTTAACCTTTTTCTAAGCCTACGAAAACCCACAAACCGCCATTACTAAAAACGTGCCTTGAGTTTATCCGGATTCTGGTTTTAACATAAGCCGGACAACTCCATATACCTTAATATCGTTAAGATATGAATCTATTCTATATCCAATATAGAAATAAAGACACTAATTTAATAGGAACTAGATTTAAATATTATGCAGTTGTTTCCAGTACACAACCATAGAGGAAAAGGCCATACAACATTACTCATCAAGGAGCGCACTCACGGATAAGTTACTTAAGAGAGAAGCAAGTTCTCAAATATATTATTTACGACGGAATACCTAGCATAAGCATCTACATCTACATCTTCGATTACCTTGAAGAATCCTGATACTTCCAACGCATGGTTCCCTACTTTATTCTTAGACCTATAACTTCTTAAAATTCGGATCTCGTATTCCTATGAAAGGCGTGTCTAAAACCAGAAAAGTCATAAGTAAATGGAATATAGTACGAGTACCAACCCCTTGTTTTAATGGATATCAGACAACATACAATATTTTGTATAAGTCCTCCGAATTTAATAACTCAAATCCTGTGTGTCGTATGTTGAAAACTGTATTATGGTTAAGAAGAATTACACCGTCATTGAATGCACCTTACTTAATCATCAACTGATAAAGATAAATGTTATAAACATAATTTCAAAAAGTTCTCGCTTTATAAAATAAATGTACAGATATATCAGTTTGAAATTGGTGCATAGCGGATATTCAAAACCAAATATCTATCTTTAGGCAAAACCCAGGTGATTTCCTTAAATATCACTAATTACAAAGAATTCTGATATTGAGGATCTAATCAACCAATTCCCAATATTCTACTCCCACTCAGCATTTGTAACGCTATACAGATGTGAGAATCAAGTCTGGTAAGTACATACCCTGGAGTCAGGATCTAATTGGGAAAACAGTTTTCAATTAACATCGCACGGTAAAACTGAAACATGAAAATGTTTCAAGGGGTGGCCGGATATTTCTAGTAATGCCTCTTTTAATATCAGACTCATGATATTAGTTACAATTTCCATTGCCCCTTACTCCAATCCCTTTATATGTCTTTATTTCTTACCTTCTGTACACCATACTTATGCTAATTGGTTTTCTTCTCCCTAACTTTCGACACCCACCTAAGGCTAGGAAGAAGACTGTCCAATAAACGTAATAGGCGCTCTCCTAATACTATGAGCCCTCGCAACCTGAGAGAAGATAAATAGAAAAGACAACCGAATAATCCTATTCAATTTCCCCAGAACCGTAATCCATTCTTGAACTGAAATAAATTTCTATGAGTTCGTATGTAACTATACGTGATTATATCCATTCTATGTAGATTTTCGTAGTGATACGAAATGTTCTGGAGAATGCAAAGGGTAAAACAGGAGTGACATGGATATATGTATATATATGACTTTGTCGTGAATCATGACAAAACAAAGCCATGTTTGTAAAATGGTTCGGTTAACTTGGTTTACGAGTTTTTAGTTAAAAGGTGGGTCATGGTCGCTACCAAAGAGAGAAGAAACTCTCAGCGTGCACTCTAATCTATATTAGATTGGTTAATCACTTTATCTAATCTGGATGGCTCCTACCGTTTTCTCGAATTTTTCTTCAAACCCTAAAAGAACTAGTCAGGATCATTTACACCTTACAAGTTCGCTAACCATTCAGTCAGGATAGCGTTGGTATTCCGAGGGACGCACCCCATACTTTCGCACGGACGTAATTAAATAACCTCGTTTCCTCAGAGGTGCAACCTCATTAACACTTTCTAAATACCTAATAGGTTAGCTAATTGTTAAGTGATAATTTCCCGAGGAGTAACACCTACTCCTCAGTGGGAATCGAGATGCAACTATCATTGCGTAATAACCTGACGGAAGCCACTCAAGTCACTACACTCTAGAAGGTATGCGCATGCATGACAAGTTTCTTTTATGTTTGAAACGTCCGATATGGATTTTATCCACAGGACCCAAGTGATCTTGACGAATAATCAACAAATCAAAAGTTCCTAGTCAAATTCAACCTGTCATTATCCAAGATTGCATTAGACCCACGGGCATGACCTTTGACGAATAATCAATAGAGCCATACGACTGTCCTAACCAGTCGTATTATCTACGCAACAGAAAAGCATTACAAAGCTACCGCACAATACGCCTCGGCTAATAGCAACGACAAACGTAGCACGAATACTAAGTAATACTAATCTGAAATGACAGGGGCTACGTCTGGTTTTTGGCGAAAAACCTTTAACATAATGAACTTGATATCGTTGAAGGAACCGAATGACTTTGAAAATGAGTGGTTTAGGCTCTGCTTTTAAAATAAATGGTTATGAAGAAAACCGAGCAGTTTTAAAAATTGTTCGGACAATGTAACATTTCAGAAAAATAAAATATTATTTTTGGGAATTTTTATAATTAAATAATAAATATGATGAATATTTTATTAATGCGGTATAATTAAATACCGATAAAGTGGAAAATATTTGAAAAATTATAGAAATTACTGAAATGTGAGTGCTTTATATGATTTAAGCATATTATGAATTTTTATGATTAATTATATTCCATTTTAATGTTAATCGTGATTAAATATCGCTAATCGTGCATTAAGCTAGTTCTGTGCATGTGACATGCACCAAGTCTTTTCACACTTGTTACATTTTTCTCCATGGCTTTTCTTTATTTCTTCATGCTTGTTTTGAGTTTTAAATGAGAATATGGAAAACAAAAGAAAAGAAAAGAAAAGAAAAAAGAAAAAGGGTATGGGCAAGAGAGAGAGAGGGTAAGAGATCAACCTTGGACCATGGCTCACATTCTCACTTCATCCTCTTCATCTTTTCTTCTCCTCTTCAACCCTTGGCTGCCTCCATCACCCCCTCCTCTTCAACCCTCACAAACACCACTAAAAACACCTCAAAACTTCATCCCACTTTCATTAAAAATGTGCACAATCTCATTACAAGCACTTTGGACCAAGAAAGTAAAGATTTTGGACACTTGGTGCAACTCAAGAAAATTCTTGAATTGCCAAATGAGGTAATTTCATCACCATTAGTATAGAATTTCTTTCATTTTACCACCCTTGCATGTTTAGAAGTATTTTAGTTCGGTTTAGTGAACTTTGAAAATTTCAAGTTAGGGTTTGAGGGATTTTGAATTGAGATAGTGTGATTGAGACTTAATAGTGGTCTTAAATTCTTGTAGGGATTGTTTATTGGACTGAAACCATAGAGTAAGCCCCCAATTCCGAAACTTAGAAACCCCGATATCGGAAAATTGTTGGATTTGTGATAGAATTTGGTGATCTGCTAACACCCGGGTGACTTGAAAATTATTTAGCAAACACTGAGCGATGTGCAGGCAACCTAGATGCTAACCCCAAGACCTGAGACCTTACCCCTCTTATCTAGCTGCAATTATATTCCTTCTGGCCGCAATTTGCGGCCAGAGCATGGAATTTAGGGTTCGTTCTGGGTCCAGGGCTTTATCTCCAGTAAAATAAACCCTTTACATATGCAAAATTGGCTAATTTTACCTAGGGTAAAATCTGGGACCATTTTCTTGAGTTGCTGCTTGTTTTGCGATTTCGTTTTGACTTGAATTTTGGTATTTGATGTATTGTATTCCGTCGTGTGGCGTTTGAATGCCAACGACTAGGGTTATTGGTTGTGTTTTGCATGCGAGGTTATAGGTTTTGACCTATAGGCGAAACGCGTGTCGTTTTGGTTTTCCGACTTGGTTTTAATATGCGATACGATGTGTTATGATATGTAGGTACCCCCACGAGGACTTCGAGACGACAAGCAAGCGCGTGGCGACATCGGTATCGGCAAGCGACGATCAAGGTGAGCAGATCTAAATCTACGGGGGAAGTCGGGTGGATGCCGTATAGCACCCCCGCAAACTTGATGGAAACCGATTTATGTATAGAATATGGGTAAAGAAACCTACATTAGGAAACTAGGGTTATGGTTAAAAGATAGTTAGAGATGAATGATGGAATATATGTATTGAGATATGTGATGAAAGCAATAAGGATATGAAAAGTGAATGTGAATCACGACTTATAGATATATAGTTGCATTAGAATAATTAGAAATTTTAGAGTAACATGACAGTTGAGGTATAGGATAGAATATATATATAAATTGACTTGATGTGAGATATAAATGCGATGAAAAGAAAATACGATGTGATATGATGACTTGATGGTATGTTGGTATACGGATATGAGTCGATTGAGATGATTGATACCCTTGCCGGTCCCCTGATATGAGTTTGTTATGGATGTGACACTGGATATATATATATATATATATATATATATAATGTTGTGAATTTTGATTGATATGTCGTACGAGACGTTAGGTCCGTATCCCTCATTGTCATATAGGATAATAGGATCCCTAATGGTTTAATGCCGCCGTACGATGATTTTCCGTACGTGATGAGTTTGACTTGATGTTTGATCCATACCCTTGATTAGAGGATGCTGTATAATGGATTATACCGTACGTGATGTTGTGAGGCTGGACGCCGATTGATAGATTCACCGACTCGGTCATGTTAGATACGTATACCTGTCAGTATTTGCATACGATTTACTTTATGCTACGCTCATGCCACTCTCATTGCATTACATGTACCTATGCTAGTACACCTGCACCATTACCGATGATGCGTATGCTACACTTACACAGATTTGCCGGCTCACATACTTCATCATCGATAATTGTCATATCACTACACAGTAGGATTGCCGCATCATCATGTGACTCCGTGCATAATTTACTTGCTATAGTTACATATGCATCTTTATACGATGTTGCATTTGACTTTGGATAAATTGGGAACCCCATGATATATTTTAAAACTGAATTCATTTAAAAAGAGCGGTTTTCCCTTGATATGTGCATATTACTGTTCCATGCTGCATGATATACGGATATGCTTACATTCTGTTATATGTCGCATACATCATGCTTTACTATTTTACGCATTGAGATATGCTGTTTTCATGAGATTTCTGGATTTGAGAACCATGGTCATTTTAAAAATGAAGTATATATTGTTTTAAAAACCCGGTTTCTCTTGATATGATATTTCAGTGCGTCCACCATGCGTTTTCTCGGTTCTGAGACGTTTGACAGTGATACCCGATTCGAGGAGCTGGATGAGACCGATTACGGGTACATGGTGGACCCGGTATGGTACCTGGGGCGAGAACGGATTTGCTGTGTAGTAGATGGTGAGCCTGACAGAGGGATTACTACCTACCGGTGATTGGTTGGACCTGGCGGTTATCCGGAGGATACCGACCGGAGTCGAGAGATAGATAGGGGCCGACCCGTTCTGCCGGAGCCCGAGGGCCGATCCCGCAGACGGAGCCCGAGGGCCGATCCGGACTGACGGAGCCCGAGATATGAGGTTTAACGTGTCGATTTTGGACACGGGTTTCATGATGTTTCGAGTGTCGATGCTGGACACTCAGATTCCATGATTTTGATACGTCGCGAGAGACACACGTTGATTTATATACTCGTACTTTCATGCATATACTTTTATGATTTTTACATGCATGATGTTGTGGTGTCATCGGTTGACACGTGGACGAGATCCACATACTTACATGCATTTATTATACTGTTGGATGTTATCCACATGCTTATAGGCATTGTTTTCATTGTCGGCACATATTCAGTTACGGTCACCTTAGATATCATTGTATTATTTTTATGATATAGTTGACCTTGAAAATCGTTATTTTATTCGATTTCTACTTGTTGATGTTTTTCTACTCACGAGTTGGCAACTCACCCTAGTTGTGCCACAGTTCTTGCAGGTTGACCGCACGGATCAGTAGCGGCATCGCTGACACATAGCTATTTTTGGGTGATTTGCTTGGTAGGTGGGACATTTGTATCGTACCCACTCTTGTATTATATTTCATATTGTATCTAGTCAACTCCATCAATCAAACTTGTTTTTGTATAAGTAATGAGACTTAGTGAGACTTGTGGTTGCGAGACTTAGAGCGAGGGGTTTTCCGCAACTTGTGGTTTTGATGTCTTGCTTATTTCTTTATCTTTTATGGTGGATTTCGCCGTTGGGCGTCTTATACTTATATTTACTGTCTTGCGTGGTTGTGATCCGCCGTTTGGCGACGAGCTAG
This sequence comes from Agapanthus africanus, assembly GCA_030015575.1. NCBI lineage: Eukaryota > Viridiplantae > Streptophyta > Magnoliopsida > Asparagales > Amaryllidaceae > Agapanthus > Agapanthus africanus. Next base: position 227,672,550 of record JASDDO010000008.1, read on the forward strand.
CTCCCGCTTGGGATGCCTTTATCATTATCTTGTATTGTGGTTTTGGATCAAAATATACAAAAGAGGTGCTGCCCAAATTTTCTTTAAAAGGATGAAATACGTTTTCAAACTAGTAAATTTCACCTGCATTATTCATGTTCCTTTTCTATGCATTTAAGAAAACTTGATTTCATTATACCTTTATTTCGAAACTTCACCTTCTTTGATTTTTCTTAAAAATGTTTAGATTTCTGGGTTTCGGCTTACTTGAATTACGTGACGCCTTTAGACATGGCGTGATTTAAGTGCCGGTCACGAGCTAATATTTCGGGTCGTGACAAAGTTGGTATCAAAGCGCTAGGTTTAACCTTGGTTCGAGTCTATGTTTAACTATGCGGAGTCTAGGGCGTATGTATATTTTGGAACCTAGGCTTGACCTTACGAAACTTAGACTTAAATGAGGGGGTATTAGACCCGAACTTTCGTTTCATAGGCTGACCTTGATTGGAGTAGGTAACTTGGGTAGAGTGACGTACCGTACGTATGTTCCGCGGTATATTTACGATACGATACTCCACTTAAGAAACCTTAGGATGTATATATTTTGAGATATGTGATTCTCTTCGTACCCATGATTATACATCCATTTGAGATCCTTGATTATGTTCGTTTCTATGATCATATTTTCATTGATGCTGTTTCTTATTATGATCATGTATCCATTCTGGATCTGTCGTTTCCTTCTATGCCCTTGATCTGTTTTCGTCGACACACGATTGAGGTTTCTGTCACCATGTTTTGAGCGTAGATTGAGCTGCTTCTAGTGATGAGGTCAGGATGAGCTCGTCATGGACGAGAACCGGCCATTGTGTTTTTCGGTGACATGGGAACGTCTCAATGTAGTGTTTGAGTTGTGGCATCTTGTTGAGGCGAGTGTTTGGTTTTACACCGGATAATCGGGCCATTGTTAGAGCTGCCAGTTGCGAGAGGACTGTTGATGTACAGCCTACCTCAGAGATTGTAATGTCGTCTACCCTGCAGACAGACGACCCAGCTGTTGCTGAGATTGATGGGATGTCGCTTCCAGAGCTTACGAGCTGAGATCGTTGGGGCTCCCAGGCAGAGATGCGACAGATGATAGCTAGTCTATCCCGAGTTGAGAGACGAAGGTGACTCGTCAGATTGATGCGCCGACGCAGGTCCAGTTGAGTTGAAGATTTCCAGTGTGGTGAGTCTTACTCAGATCTAGAGTAGACCGATGATGTATCGTCTTTCCTGGAGAATTGAGGCATCGCTTAGCGTGCGGACGAAGGGTATTCACGTGTCGTCCAGGCGAAGTTAAAAAGTTTGAACGAATGTCAGAAACCTATTTTTCCAAGCTTAAAGTATTCGGTGGAACATGCAAGTAATTCTGTGGACCCTCAAGAAGAATGAAACCCTAACTCGACATGATCATGGAACCGCTTCTAAACCTTAAGGGTTTGCAGCAGTTCAGCGGTGCCATCAGTGAGGCTTGGGTTTGCCCTTCTACGGTTGGTCCATAGGTACTGTGGCATGCATTGAATATTATTAGACCGTGCTCAGGTGTTGAGCTTTCGGGAAATTATGGGACTCGATAAATCGATCGAAACGTTTAACGTTGTCCGTATATCATGTGATAAGAGATCAGCAAGCTGACCAGCTTCGGATAGAGGACCTCACCCAGATGTGTTGTGAGTTGATAGAGAACGGACGAGTATTGAGTATTTCTCTGATAGTTGGGACGAGTTCCCGAGAACATGTTCGGCTAGAGATCTTCTACAGAGTGATGAAGATACCGAGTTCGCGATTTCGAGTCCGTGTGAGAGACTTCGGATTGACTGTAGCCGAGAACGTTTGCAGTATGCAGATAATATGACGTGACGTCGAAGTGGACGATGATAAAGACGTGTGGAACGAGAGGTTCGTGTGAGATGCTGATGAGCTGTTGTTTCTTCCCGTCGAGATTAGAGATCTGATGTGTATACAGAGGTGTTGGGATACAGCCAGTTCTCGAGGAGATGCAGTGCTGAGAACGCAGATGTCCAGAAAATGGGAAAAGATTATGCAAGAGTACCAGCCTCCGTACAGTTCGGCTTAGGCGAGATCGGAAGAGACCCTGAGCAGGTTCCTTCCAGGACACTGCTGCGATGAGATTTGCACTGAGGATAAGATGTGTCACATGTATTCAGAGGGTCAGAGGCTGACGCCAGTGACGTGCTGCTTTACGAGTGGTTATGATAATTGGCCGAGAGGCGACCAGAGAAGTGCCAGAGCGGAATCGTTCCCGTTAGCACACCTGACCGGGCCGATGATCCGATAGATTTCGAGATTGGTAATCCACAGAGAAATGAGGACCCAGAGACAGAGGACGCCAGACCATGGGCAGGAGGCAAGCAGATGTTCTTACCCTGCCAGTTCTGGGGCGCACCGACATTTTTCGACATTGTAGGAAGTGCACCTCAATGTCATTTGTTGCGATTTGCATTTGTGATTCGAGTATCACGCTTATATCGCTTGGATTTGAGTTTTGATGATCGAGTTTCATGATATTGTTTTCGTGCACCATGGTTGCACCTACTGGGTATTTATATTTGGTGCATAGTTATTGCACTTGAGATATGCTTTATACACCATTGTGTTGGTTTATGATTTGTGCATATTTATTGCACTTGATATCGGTTTTGTGCCTTGATAGCATGTGGTTATGATTTCGTGGATTTTATACGGTTGATTTGATTTTGTGCATGTGGTATGCACCCGATTTGTGTTTTGGGCATTTGTTGCACCAGATTCGTATTTTGTGCATTGTTGCACCATCTAGGTATTTTGTGCATTGGTTGCATCGGTTTTATACTCCGTGCCTTGGTTGTACTCGATCTATATCTTTGAGCATTTGCGTTATCAGATTGCGTTTTTCGTGCGCGTTGGCACTTGCTGTGCGTTTTCGTATATGCTACCGCACTAGAAGCTTTTTACGAACCTGACGCGCTTGGATTGGATTTTTGTGCATATTCGGTACTCGATATTGGATTTTGTGCACACCAGATGCAATCGATTTGGGATTTTTCATTCGTGCATGTTAGTTGCACTGAATTGAGATTTCGTGCACTATAGATGCACTAGATGTTGTCGTGCACACCCGTTGCACTAGACAGATGTTTTCGTGCACACCCGTTGCACTTAGTTTTGCTTTTGTGCACGTTCGTAGCACTTGTATTTGGATTTGATTCCCGTACGTATCAGACGCACGTGATTATTGTATACGCCTTTTGAGGCTGGTTTTGCTTTGAGGCACTTTGTTTTCAGGATGAGTACTATATTATGTAGTAGCCGAACAAGACTGATCTGAGGACAGTACCTGAGTATTTTGTATGCATTAAACGTTTAACTAGAGGTTTTCAAAAAGGAGCTATAGTCTCGCTATTTCCTATGTGCCCGCGAGCGACACGAATGTTTACAAGGAAAACCTTTTGGGATATTTCAAAAAGGCGGAACATATGTTTAGCAAAACCAGTATGAGCATATAGTTATTACTTTACAAGGGAGCGTCCGTCACTTGTGCCGTGAGTTACGCATCACACGACGATTCAGAAAAGATTTTGCATGTGTTTTATTCAGTTTAAAGGATTTTTCCAGGGATGCGTACTATATATGTATTATAGTATTTGACTAGTGTATATTGGATTTCAGTAGTGGATTTCGAGATCTATATCTCCATTATAACTCCGATGATATGCGTGCAAATCCGATGGTTTGTGTGTGTCACGGCCCGAAAGTACGGAACATGACCGGCACTTAAACTACGAACGTCTCGAGACATACGTAATCTAAGTAAACCGAAAACCCATAAATCCAAACCAAGAAAAGTAGTAGAGTGCAGGAAAAACCAACTTAAAGCAAGTAATTTCAATAGCATAAGCCGAATTATGCGGTTTTTAAAACATCAAAAATTTACTGAAAATTTCGGCAGAGTCTCCTTTGTAAATACTGGTCCCCAAACGGGATACAACATGAATAGTATATGAAAACAAGAAAAGGGCATCCCCAAGCGGGAGCTAGCTCTTCGTCAATCGACGGTCACAACCACACAACAATATAATATACAACGCCAACGGCGAGGATCAAAACTCAAAAGGAAACTCAAAACCACCAGAAATCCACAGAAATAACACGCGCGACTCTAAGGTCGAAAGAATAACCTCACGGGTCTCTATCTCAAAAATAAATACATGTTTGGTTGATGGAATTTACTAGATACAACTGAATAATATTATACAAGGTAATATGATGGGTACGATACAAGAAAAACCCACCTACTAGCAAGTCACCCGAATGAAACTGAGCCCGCAACGCCGTAATGAAACCTGTACAGCAAACCTGCAAGAAACTGGGGCACAACGGGGGTGAGTTGCCAACTCGTGAATAGAAAAACATCTACGCACAGAAATCGCATAAATAACGCAACCTAGGTCAATGATCATAATATATCCTCAAAAATATACATAACAAGCAGCCTATAACAATGGCTAGGGTAATATCTAACCGAGTGAAATCTCATGTGCCCGTGTCAGTGCCTCAGGTAGCAATATATCATATGAATGAGGTATGAATGCATGAAAACAGAATACATGTAAATGAAGAAACTGTTTTCATAAATTAGTGAGATTTCCTTCGTATATTTAAACTGAGGTATCATAATGAAATCAGTATCAACAGTGTCTAGCATCGACACAAAACATAAATCTCACTGTCTCGAAATATCAATGTCTCAATCTCAATATCTAGGGCGCCGTCAGTCCAGACCGGCCCCTACCATCCATCTCAAGACCACGACGGTATCCTCCGGATATCCGACGCGTCGGGTAATATCACCGGTAGGTAATCTGCCCCCTGCCAGGCTCAACGTCAACACCACATTCATCTTGCCCCGGGGTACCATACCGGGTCCACCATGTACCCGAAACGGTTCCTCCACTCCTCGAATCGGGTCTCGAAATCCATCAGCAAACTCATGGTGGACGATTCATACATCATAGGAAAACCGCACTTTTTATTTTAAAAGAGAGAAAAGGTTTATTTATGTTTTTGCGGTTTTCCTCCAAATCCAGAAAATCTCATGGAAATCCGAATCCAAAACCTCAATAACACGTAAAATAGTGAATATATGCATGAGAATCCATGAATGCGGCATAACGATGAATAACAGTATGCATGAAGTGACAAGTAATAACTACAATATCTAAGCTGGCATATAAGGTAAGTACACTAATATTATGTCAAACTACTAGCTATCTAGCTAAGTTAAGCAATAATATTTTCTAAGGTGTACGTGACATGGCAATTACCGATAAAGATGTGTGTGAGCCGGCAATTAAGTGTACGTGGTACATACGCATCATCGGTAATGGTGCTGGTGTCCTAACAGCATGATATCACTAATGGAGTATGAAACATAAAAATAAGCATGCGATGCGAAGCGGACCACAAAATGAGCGGGAGCTGAAAACTAGACGCAACTATAACTAATCTGCATTAATCTAATATAAATCCTACAAATGGTGCCATTTGAAATAACACGAACCGCGGGGTTTTGAAAATAGGGCTACGGTGGTTTTTAAGAAAGGATACGTCTTTTGAAATATCCGTAGATCCCTTGACCTGTCTTTTAAAATACCCACGATCCGCTAGTTTTGAAATAGGTAGGAGTCTAATCTAATCTAACAACTACACTAAACTATACGGCTGAACTAACAAGCTGAACTACAGGTAAGGAAACCGCCTATCATCTGAGTCGATACATATACATACCTGTATATATACAGTCGGTGATCCCGCCTCAATAAATATAATATCCATAACCAGACATCCCAAGTCAAGAGTGCGGATCAATCATCAAAATATAGCTCGTACGTAAATCCGGCGTACGGCATCCCCAAATCTGGATACGGGTCAATATCACATTTATCATACTATTCATCTGATATCCTCTTTATCAAATATCATGATCGGGGTACTGATCTACGTCTAGTACAATATTGATACCATCTATGTATGTATGCATGTAAGAATCACTACGTCAAAAGACCCGCTAAAACATCATGTCGTATCTCAATACGAACCAAAACACATCACGGATCTTCTGGCCTCAAGCCCAATATCATCGACTCATCTCAAATCCCAATTACTATCCTCAAATCCAGTATATAAACACATAGTCCCATACCCATGTGTAAATATACACATCAATATATAATCCCATGTACGCACATATGAAAGAAGAATGTATGCAAATATGATGTGTGTGTATGTGTGGTGCAACCACTACCTAAGGTTTCGTAACCATGCGCCAATCCAACACCAATATCCATCTAAAATCATCAATAATAAATCCTAACAACATATCATAAATTGTTGGTGTGTATACGCATCCGTATACATCACCACGGACTGCGGGGGTGCTATACGCCATCCACCCGACTTCTCCCCGTAGATATAAATCTACTCACCTGGTCCTCGCTCGCCGGTGCCGACGTCGCCACGCTCTTGCTTGTCGTCTCGAAGTCCGCATGGGGTACCTACATATCATAACGCACCGTATCGCATTAAAACTAAATTCGAAATCCAAACGGCATACGAAAATCAAATCGGCACGCATATCACGCATGGGTCCAAACCTATCGCCTACGCATGCAAGAATAGTCAGACCAACCCTCGATGTCGATGTACAAACGTCAAACCATCGAGAAAAATCCAATCACACTCATTTGCACATTCACGAACACTAATTTTAATATAAACTAGGTTAAAACTCACAAAAACCCCAATTTCACTTAAAAAGTCATTTTTCCGAAAATCTAGCAAGCACAATTCGCCGTTTTTGTACAAAACATGATATTTAAATGAATGTAGCGGCCAATATACTTATTAAATATCTTAAATAAGTCATAGAAACAATTTCCGGAATTTAATCTCATTAAATTCCAAAAAAAACCCTAATATTCTAGTTTACAAAATACCCTTTTTAACAATTTCATAGCAAAATGCACAAACTACAATTTAGGTTGGATTTCCATGAAATAAAGTGTTAAACTACACTTAATAAAGTTAATAATGTGATAAAAACCCTAACCATATTTTTCATCTCACATATAAATGCATTTCATAAAACCCTAGTTTGCACAAAAAAGTTTAATTTGGACATTTTTCAAGTAACAACTTGTAATATGCAACTAGATAAATTTCAACAAGTTTTCAAGATGTTAGCTCACATTACAGACCATGCACAAGTGATCACAACCCAATTTCAAAACAAAACCCTAACTAGAATTCCAAAACTTGCAATTAAACTCACATATCCAAATTAACACTTAATTAAATTAGCTTAAGAAATTAGTAACAAATTAAGCAACAAAAATGTTTAGAATTATACCCAAAACATATGAAGATCCACAAGCATCCATGGCCTCCCAAAATGCCCTCTTTTCACAAGGATCCATGCTATATGGGCTAAGCTAAAATGAGTAGGAGTCGGATTTGGATTTAGATTTGAATTTTGCATGGATTTTGAAGTGATTTGTGGATTTTTTTGATGAAGAAAAGAGTGGGATTTGGGGGGGGGGGTTGCTGCTGCTGTTGGGAGGGGGGCTCGGCCTGATTGGGGGTGTGAGGAGAGAGAGGGAGGTAGAGAAAATACAAGGGAGGAAAGTCAAGGTCAAGGTAAGGTCAAAAGTCCACCTAATTCACCCATTTTCTTTTCTTTTCTTTCATATCTTTTCCTTTGAAAATCAAGTGGGGAAAAATATGGTGGCTGCTGAATTCAGCCATGGGGAGGAGTAAGTGGGGGGGGGTGTGGGTGTGGGTACGGGTGTGGGGTGATGAAAAATGATAAATACAATACCCCAAGCATCCATTTACGCTAAAAAAAGCCTTTTTTCTTCAATAATTTCTAAACTGTTTTGGCAAATGATTTCGTTCCAAAAACCACATGATAAAATTTTATTTAATGTTTTATGATGCACAAAATTTGTTTCAACTCATTCCAATTTGTAATTTTCCCTAATTAAATGTATTAGTGACGGCTTAAAATAATAATAAAATAATATTTTTTCAGAAAATTTGAAATTTCACCAGCGGCTCAATAAACACCAAATAATAGCAATTACATAGCTAGAATATGTATATTTAATTTTTATAATAAGATATTTGTATTTTGACTTTTTACAGAAAACCGCCTTATTTTACCGATTTTTTCGAAATTTCACCGAAACGATTTTCAAAACGTTACAGCGTGTCGCTTGACGGAGTTCGATTTTGAGTTTCGTACTCGTTTTCATGCGCACGCGATGCGTTGTGATGTTTCTATATCGTCCGTGATTTCGGGGCCCCGTTGTTGGAGCTGAATTTTGAAATGTTTTAGTATTTGGGGGTTTAAATTTAAATTCGGGGACCGAATTTCTTTAAGGGGGGAAGACCGTAACATTTCAGAAAAATAAAATATTATTTTTGGGAATTTTTATAATTAAATAATAAATATGATGAATATTTTATTAATGCGGTATAATTAAATACCGATAAAGTGGAGAATATTTGGAAAATTATAGAAATTACTGAAATGAGGGTGCTTTATATGATTTAAGCAAATTATGAATTTTTATGATTAATTATATTCCATTTTAATGCTAATCGCGATTAAATATCGCTAATCGTGCATTAAGCTAGTTCTGTGCATGTGACATGCACCAAGTCTTTTCACACTTGTTACATTTTCCTCCATGGCTTTTTTTTTATTTCTTCATGCTTGTTTTGGGTTTTAAATGAGAGAATAAGGAAAACAAAAGAAAAGAAAAGAAAAGAATAAAGAAAAGGGGTATGGGCAAGAGAGAGACGGTAAGGGGTCAACCTTGGACCATGGCTCACATTCTCACTTCATCCTCTTCATCTTTTCTTCTCCTCTTCAACCCTTGGCTGCCTCCATCACCCTTCCTCTTCAACCCTCACAAACACCACTAAAAACACCTCAAAACTTCATCCCACTTTCATTAAAAATGTGCATAAGCTCACTACAAGCATTTTGGATCAAGAAAGTAAAGATTTTGGACACCAGGGGCAACTCAAGAAAATTCTTGAGTTGCCAATTGAGGTAATTTCATCACCATTAGTATAAAATTTCTTTCACTTTAGCATCCTTGCATGTTTAGAAGTATTTAAGTTCGGTTTAGTGAACTTTGAAAATTTCAAGTTGGGGTTTGAGGAATTTTGAATTGAGATAGTGTGATTGAGGCTTAATAGTGGCCTTAAACCCCTGTAGGGATTGTTTATTGGACTGAAACCATAGAGTAAACCCCCAATTCCTAAACTTAGAAACCCCGATATCGGAAAATTGTTGGATTTGTGATAGAATTTGGTGATCTGCTAACACCTGGGTGACCTGAAAATTATTTAGCAAACACTGAGTGATGTGCATGCAACCTAGATGCTAACCCCAAGACCCGAGACCGTACCCTTCCTATCTGGCCGCAATTATATTCCTTCTGGCCGCAATTTGCGGCCAGAGCTTGGAATTTAGGGTTTGTTCTGGGTCCAGGGCTTTATCTCCAGTAAAATAGACCCTTTACATATGTAAAATTGGCTAATTTCACTTAGGGTAAAATCTGGGACCACATTCTTGAGTTGCTGCTTGTTTTGCGATTTCGTTTTGACTTGAATTTTGGTATTTGATGAATTGTATTCCGTCGTATGGCGTTTGAATGCTAACGACTAGGGTTATTGGTCGTGTTTTGCATGCGAGGCTATATGTTTTGACCTATGGGCGAAACGCGTGCCGTTTTGGTTTTCCGACTTGGTTTTAATATGCGATATGATGTGTTATGATATGTAGGTACCCCCACGAGGACTTCGAGACGACAAGCAAGCGCGTGGCGACATCGGTATCGGCAAGCGAAGATCAAGGTGAGTAGATCTATATCTACGGGGGAAGTCGGGTGGATGGCGTATAGCACCCCCACAAACTTGATGGAAACCGATTTATATATAGAATATGGGTAACGAAACCTAGATTAAGAAACTAGGGTAATGGTTAAAAGATAGTTAGAGATGAATGATGGAATATATGTATTGAGATATGTGATGAAAACAATAAGGATATGAAAAGTGAATGTGAATCACGATTTATAGATATATAGTTGCATTAGAATAATTAGAAATTTTAGAGTAATATGACACTTGAGGTATAGGATAGAATATATATATAAATTGACTTGATGTGAGATATAAATGCGATGAAAAGAAAATACGATGTGATATGATGACTTGATGGTATGTTGGTATACGGATGTGAGTCGATTGAGATGATTGATACTCTTGCCGGTCCCTTGATATGAGTTTGTTATGGATGTGACATGGGATATATATATATATATATATATATATATATATATATATATATAATGTTGTGAATCTTGATTGATATGTCGTACGAGACGTTAGGTCCGTACACCTTATTGTTATATAGGATGATATGAGCCCTAATGGTTTAATGCCGCCGTACGATAATTTTCCGTACGTGATGAGTTTGACTTGATATTTGATCTATACCCTTAATTAGAGGATGTCGTATGATGGATTGTACCGTATGTGATGTTGTGAGGCTGGACGCCGATTGATAGATTCACCGACTCGGTCATGTTAGATACGTATACCTGTTAGCATTTGCATACGATTTACTTTATGTTACGCTCATGTCACTTTCATTGCATTATATATACCTATGCTAGTACACCTGCACCATTACCGATGATGCGTATACTACACTTACACAGATTTGCCGGCTCACACACTTCATCATCGATAATTGCCATATCACTACACAGTAGGATTGCTGCATCATGATGTGACTCCGTGCATAATTTACTTGCTATAGTTACATATGCACCTTTATACGATGTTGCATTTGACTTTGGATAAATTGGGAACCCCATGATATATTTTAAAACTGGATTCATTTAAAAAGAGCGGTTTTCCCTTGATATGTGCATATTACTGTTCCATGCTGCCTGATATACGGATATGCTTACATTCTGTTATATGTCGCATACATCATGCTTTACGATTTTACGCATTGAGATATGCTGTATTCATGAGATTTCTGGATTTGAGAACCGTGGACATTTTAAAAAAGAAGTATATATTGTTTTAAAAACCCGGTTTCTCTTGATATGATATTTCAGTGCGTCCACCATGCGTTTTCTCGGTTCTGAGACGTGTGACAGTGATACCCGATTCGAGGAGCTGGATGAGGACGATTACGAGTACATGGTGGACCCGGTATGGTACCCCGGGGCGAGAACAGATTTGTTGGGCAGTAGACGGTGAGCCTGGCAGAGGGACTACTACCTACCGGTGATTGGTTGGACCTGGCGGTTATCCGGAGGATACCGACCGGAGTCGAGAAATGGATAGGGCCCGACCCGTTCTGCCGGAGCCGAGGGCCGATTGCGCAGATGGAGCCCGAGGGCTGATCCGGACTGACGGATTTCGAGATAGGAGGTTTTACGTGTTGATGCTGGACACGAGTTTCATGGTGTTTCGAGTGTCGATGCTGGACACTCAGGTTCCATGATTTTGATGTGTCGCGAGGGACACGTTGATTTATATGCTCATACTTTCATGTATATATTTTTATGATATTTACATGCATGATGTTGTGGTGTCATCTGATGACAAGTGGACGAGATCCATATGCATACAGGCATTTATTATACTGTTGGATGTTATCCACATGCTCATAGGCATTGTTTTCATTGTTGGCACATATTCAGTTACTGTCATCCTAAATATCATAGTATTATCTTTATGATATATTACCTTTATGATATGGTTGACTTAGGAAATCGTTATTTTATTCGATTTCTACTTGATATTTTTCTACTTACGAGTTGGCAACTCACACCCGTTGTGCCACAGTTCTTGCTGGTTGACCGCACGGATCAGTAGCGGCATCGCTGACACATATATTTTTGGGTGATTTGCTTGGTAGGTGGGACATTTGTATCGTACCCACTCTTGTATTATATTTCATATTGTATCTAGTCAACTCCATCAATCAAACTTGTTTTTGTATAAGTAATGAGATTTAGTGAGACTTGTGGTTGCGAGATTTAGAGCGAGGGGTTTTCCGCTACTTGTGGTTTTGATGTCTTGCTTATTTTATCTTTAGTGGTGGACTTCGCCGTTGGGGGTCGTATACTTATATTTACTGTCTTTGCGTGGTTGTGATCCGCCGTTTGGCGAAGAGCTAGCTCCCTCTTGGGGATGCCTTTATCATTATCTTGTATTGTGGTTTTGGATCAAAATATACAAAGGAGGTTCCAAATTTTCTTTAAAAGGATGAAACATGTTTTCAAACTAGTAAATTTCACTTGCATTATTCATGTTCTTTTTCTATGCATTTAAGAAAACTTGATTTCATTATACCTTTATTTTAAAACTTCACCTCCTTGATTTTTCTTAAAAAGGTTTAGATTTCTGGGTTTCGGCTTACTTGAATTACGTGACGCCTTTAGACGTGGCGTGATTTAAGTGCTGGTCACGAGCTAATATTTCAGGTCGTGACAGACAACATCAATTAGGTTTGTTTTACTAGCATTAAACTTATAATGCGATCCTATCAATTAATAATATCACACCAAGAGAAATGAAAATAGGCTCACACATATTTGATATCCGCATTCGATACAGGATCTCAGGTCTTTACCATAAGGTTACTTGACTTACGGCAGGGCGGGGACATGACTATGCAAAACATACATAGCGTCTACAAAATATATATATATAAATATATTTAACTCCATTCGCCTCAGGCACGATAATATATCGCAAACACAGAATCACAGCAGAAGTAAATACTATGAAATAGATGGTATACTAGGAATTCCGTGTTTCATTTAAGCCATGGATGAAACACGGATTCCACGGTCGTGGGAATAGTCAAAACTTTAGTCCCTAGATCCTTGCGAGTGCAGAAAGCAGTACCGCTAATTTTAGAATGGGACGACCCGTTCTCAAGATGGCCATCCGTTGCTTTCTAGAACTCGGCTACTTGAGCACTCCCCCTTGGTCTATCTTAGGTACAAGAGATGAATCAAATATAATATATAGGCGACACAAGTTCAACCCGGAAGTGCCTCCTAAAAGAATATACATCAAGCAATGACGGCAGTCTGCAAGTCGGACGCTCGTCCCACAATATGAATATACAAATGTAAATATAACTCTCATCTCGCAAAAACCTCCGGCTATTCACGACGACGACCGCAACTATTTCAATCCAAACAAGCATCACAGAACTAACTATTTGCAACCTCGACTAATTGACCTATAGTAATTAGACGACGTTCACAAACACAAATACGAAACACAAGATATAAACGATGCAAAAGTTTCGATTTAAAAATTTCCGTGTTGCCCGAATACAAAGTTGACACCAAGTGAAATATGGGCAAAATTAAACATAACTAAAAATCAAGTTTTCATGAGTAAGGCACTGGAAAAAATTGGGAATCAGATTCAATAACAAAACCGCCACCGTTCAGAAAATTGCCAATTCTGGCGGTTTTTATTGGGAATTGGGTTCTTGTTTTTCTACCCTAGTTCTTATATCTCATAAGATGATCTCTGCACTTTAAAAAATTTTTGAGACCAAAACAAAATCGACAGAAACTTGATTTTCAGTTTTGAAAATACAGAAATTTTTAGTTTTGAAACGTAAATATTGTCTAATTCTAGTTCTAGTATTTGAGTGGCTCTGATACCATGTAGGTAGACGCTCGTGCTCGCGCCACAAACTAGCGGCAATGCGGAATACAAAATAAAAATTTTCTAAACTCGAGCACGGACACTATAACCTAGAATCGAATCCAAACACTAAACTAGAAACTAATGAAGAAGTTTTAACTACTAGGTTTATGATTACAACCTTTGTAGTCGCGTCCTTCGTCTTCTTTCCACTTTCTTAGCTTCTTAGGTCGTCGGAACGAGCTTGGGAGTCGGTCTTCCTTACCGAAGATGATCCACCTCGAAGGAAACCTAACTAAGGCTCCAGCTTCACAAGTAAAGCAACTAGTAATCAAGGCTTGCTAAGAATTGATCACTAGTGTCATGACCCGGAATTGGCACGTGACCGAGACTTGAATCACGTGAAGTCTATAGGACCCTACTGTAACCCAAGTAAGCTGAAAACCAGGAATCTAAGCCTTTTTAGAAAATAATGGAGGTGAAATCTTGAAAAAGGGGTATAAATGAAATTAAGTCTCGTCTTTTAAAACAGAAGTAAAGTTCGTTGAAACACAAGTGAATTGTATACTAAAGTTTGAAAATATTTTCGTCATTTGAAATTTGGGTAGCACCTCTTTTGTAAATTTTGATCAAAACCAGTACATAAGCAATAATAATATAAGCATCCCCAATCGGGAGCCAACTCATCGCCAATCGGCGGAATCATAACCACACAACATATATATACGACGTCCAAGACCAAAATCAACTTAAGAAAAGAAATACAAAAGACATCAACTCAAATATCCAGAATAATATACAAGTCTCGCTCTAAGTCCAAAGAATATACAAACTGGTCTCTAAGTCCACAAATATATATAGTCTGGTTAATGGAGCTTTTAACTATATACAAATAAATGTAAAAATATACAAGCGGTGGTTACGATCCGTAGTGTAACCCACCTACCAAGTAATCACCCAAAGGAGAAATGTGCCACAAACCGCTACTGATCCGAACGGTCGGTCATGCAAGAAAACTATGGCACAACGGGATTAGTTGTCAATTGTAAAAGATATCATCAGGTAGAAATTGAATGCATAACGATCTACCTAGGTCATATTGTATAATAATATCGTATCGTGTGGAACGAAATGAACGTGTAAATGTATATACAAATATAATATCGTGCCTTTCAATATGTGGTAACATGTCATCCATAGCATGTTTATATATATCATCCACCGAGTGTCTATCAACGACACTCGAAATCACCATAAAATCCCGAGTGTCCAGTATTGACACTCGAAATCATCATAAATTCCGTGTCCAGTATTGACACGTAAATCCTCATATCTCAAGTGCCGTCTCATTGGATCGTCCCTTATATCTTAGACACTGTCTCATCAGATCGGTCATTGTATCCATCTGTTTCATATCATTCCGTTCGGTATCCTCCGGATATCCGCCGAGTTCAATACTGTCACTGGTAGGTAGTGTTCCCAGCCAGGCTCAACGCCTTTTATACGATCTTCTTGCCCTTGGATACCGTACCGGGTCCACCATGTACCCGCAGACGGTGACTCACTCCTCGAATCGGGTAATCATTATAGCTCAGAACCGAGAAATCTCATGGTAGACGTCGAAATACCATATCAAGAGAAAATCGCGTTTTTAAAATATTCACAAGTTTTTAAATCATATTTGCGGCTTCTCAAATCCAGAAATCTCATGGAAGCAAAATCTCATAAGAATATGGCAATGGTGAAATAATATGTACATGTATAAAACAATACTGTAATGTATGACAAGCGTGTTCATATAAGCGTGTTGTATAGCAATGTAAAGAAAGTGCAATATCTGAATAGTACGTGGTGCTGGGTAATAAACAGTAATTTATGTGTATGCGACATGTAAGTCATTGGTAATGGTGCGCGTGTCCTAACGACGAAATCACATAAGCTAAATGTATAAACGTATTATGTATCGTAAATGATCGAAGCGCGAGCGTATGCAGAAATAAGAAATCGAAATGCACGTGTAAGCGGAATAAAGAAATCGAACGTGAACAAGTATAAAAATATCTAACTACGTATGAGCCATACCGTTATAGTTTAAAAATTACGAGACGTTTTAGAAATAAGGGTTACGATGTTTCTGAAAAAGATACCATTTGAAAATTCATAGCGTATCCTTGAAGTATCATTTTAAAAGTACGCAACGATACGTTAGTTTTGAAAATAGGTATGGCTCTAAACATCTCATAATATCTACTTTAATGATTTTAAACAAGACTTCTCGAGTCGAAATAAATGTCGGCGATCTATCCTCAACATATCACGTACGGAATATCCATCGTACGACATCATCCATCAATATGGTTCGGATATATAATTATGTATATTATCCCATCTTATATCATATCTCATATTTACCGCCTCATATCATCATATCGTATCATATCGTAAATATCCTTATATATATAAGTTTGTATACACATAGCCTAATGGCAAGAAATAGAGACTAGAGGTATAACTTCTACTAAGTATAGGAATATATGCATATAGTATTCTAGTAAACCCTATAGGCTAAGTATACGATTCTAACATATTAATATCATATCCTAATTCTACGGTTGCAGGGGTGCTATACGCCATCCACCCGACTTCCCCCGTAGATATACATCTACCTATCGACAAACGCCTCACTCTAGTCAAAGTCGACGGATGCCTTGCTCTTCTTCGTCGTCTTGGAAGTCCACGCGATTGTACCTACAATCGAAATTATAATCAAAATCGCTTAAAAATCCGAATTGAATTTGAAATCACAAGTGAAGCGCATATAGGTTAGAACCTATGGTCAACACGTGCTAAAACAACAAAATACCCCCGATGTCGACGTACAAATGTCAAATGACCGAGTCAAGACACAAATATTCAAAAACCAAGTTTCAAATATCGCAAAAATATCGCCAAAATCAAGTAAAACAACTTCAGATTTTTCTTCAGCTGATCTGAGACTTTTTAGCATATATAGAGTAGGCTTAGTTATCTAGTGAGTGAGCTACATAACAAAATCCACACCCAAACTCCAAACTCCAAACTTGACCCGACATTTGCGGCCATAGGGGATTTATTTGCGGCCAAAGCAAAGAGTTGGGGGCTCGGTCTTTTACGACGGTCTTCTAATGGTCTAAATATTTCACTATATTCTCTATTTAATTTTTAGAGTTTCTTAATTGGCCTAGATTTCATTTGATCATCAAAAATTCAACAAAACCTACATTGGAAAATTCTAAACTAAAGTTAACTAAGAATACTTGCGCTAACAGGCCCTCATCAATCACTTAATAAGGTTATGGTTTCTAATCAACCCTCAACTACATCACACCACTACTCATTTGATCCATAAAAGCTCACTTTAGAAAACTTAAGTTTAGAAAACATGCATTTTAGCTCTAAATTCTAGTTGTGAAGGCAAATATAGTAAGAACTTAGATTAAGGAGAGAATTTTACCTCAAAATGGCAACTAGAGAAATTTCCAAGGTGGCAAAAGAGCTCAAAATGAAGATTTGCTCACACCATGATACTTAGGATGAGATTAGGAACAATTTTAGCGAAGGTTTTAATGAGATTTGATGAGGTTGGTGGAGTGTTTGTGGGGTTGAAGAGAGAGGTGGAGGAAGATGAAGAAGAAGATGAAGAAATGAGATGAAGAAAATGAAGCAAATGGCTAAGGTTGACGACCATAACCCTCTCTCATTCTCTCATGCCCATACCCTTATGTTTCCTTGTCTCTTTCTCATATCTTTTCTTTTCTTTTAAAAAAATGAAACCATACAACACAAATGCGAATAAAACAATGGGAAGAAGCCAATGCATATGCATTTGTTAACATGTCATGCACACAAGCATGGTTAACAAAATAAACTTGGTTTAAAGCATAATTAGGAAAACGCTAATTAAATTTAACATTAAACTTGTATGGAAATAATTATACATGAAACTTTACAAAAAAAACCCAAATTAAATAAATGCTCTCATAAATAATATTTCATTTTTAATTTTCAATTATTTTCCAAAAATATAGGTATATAATTATACCAATCTACGAAAACTCAAATCCATACTTGTATAATATCCGTAAAATACATTATTTTATTATTTAAATTTTAAAATAATATTTTTCTTTTTCTGAAATGTTACAACTAGATTGATGTAGTAGCTAATCTTTAGTTCTCTCATTTTCTTTTTCTAATTCTCTACTAATAAAAACCAAGAGAGAAGAAGCATGGGTGAATGAGCAAGTGAAGAAGCATGTATGCCAGCTAAAGAAAAAATGATCTCTTTTTTTCTATTCTCTCTTTTCTTGTGTTTGGAATGAGTGGGTTGCGACTCACGATGGTGAGTTACAACCCACAACATTCCTACACAATCAAGAAGAGGGAAAGAAAAGAGAGGCCACCTCATTGTACACATATACATTTGTATATGTATATATCTAAATATATACAAATACACTAATACAAGTATATGCTACAAATACATACACCCGTATTAATACGAATACCATATTCATATAAAATACGAATACCAGTATTTGTACTAATGATGCAAATGCCCGTATTAATATCAAGACACAAATACACGTATTTATACAAATACCCGTATTCGTATAAATACCGTATTCTGTCAAAATACGAATACCGAAATGAAAGATACAAAAAAAGATATATAATACTAGCTCACATTTAAATCAAAATGTGATAACCTAGTTATCTTTCAAACCGGTTAGTATTAACAGACTGTCCGATCAAAAGTACGTGCACAAAAGTACGTGTTTTAATCGAACCAAGTACGTATCAAAATACATACCAAAATACGTACACTATATCGTTTCACCCGAGCTGAAAAAACTCTGTGTGGGCCTCTAAAGACTCGATAATACGCTGGCAGTGGGTTTAACCATAAGCACGTCAGCGGCACTAGCTGTACGTAACGGTTATCCAGTTATACGAAAGGAAGGCCAACAAGCAAACTTGTCTGTATCCCCACTGAGCCTGAAAGTGACATTCTCTATACAGTCTGGTCTGTTCATCTTAGAGTATCGCATATCGGGTCTAGGGGTGGATAAAGTCATAACTCTAATAACGCGATAAATCGTGTCGGTATGAAGCCCATCAACCACTGAGAAACTACTGATCCAAATTAGTAATTCTCGTCCATCTTGGCCAAGGATTTCTGTTGATGGCTACCCGTGCACAGCTCGACATCTACCCCGAATACCGAGGGAGAAAATTCCCCTACGATCTGCTCACTACCTCTTGTTGGGTTAGACAACTCTAGTAGGGTTTAAAGCGCGGCGGAAGCGGTGATTTTAAAAATTTAGAAAGCTATAGCAAAACCCAAACCAAGAATCAAACCAAACTACTAAACTTGTCACTAAACTAATAAGGTAAATACAAGAGTTTAACTGACTATAACACTTGCAGCGCGTTAGTCACCTCTTCTTAGACTCCAGCCAGTCTCCACAAAGCCCGAAACAAGCTCGCTCTATGATCTCTCGCCGAAGATGATCCACCTTGAGATAACTCCAACATAAGCTATAGCTTCAAATTGATTTCAATAAAATGAAGCAACCCACAAATTAAACTTGCTAAAAATGATTAGTAGGAGATGTAGAATAATTAGCTCACACAATTTTTCTTTTTTATTTTCCATTCCACACTTGAAGAAAAATCAAGAGGATGAAAAAGAAGAATGAAGGAGATAAGAGAATGAAGAAGATAAGCATGAATCAACATGTCAACTAGAAACAAGAATGAGTCATCAACCAATAACGACCCACACAAATGAGTCATTAAAAAAGAATCATCCTTTGAATTCTACAACCATGACCCATACTCATTTCTATTATATAAGTATTATACCCCATCATACATGTATCAACATACAAGTCTCATTATTTATATCGAATATAAATATTAATTTAAAGAGAAGAAAATAATTGAGCATGAAATTAGTTAATATATAAATATATCATTAAATAAATTTACATTTAATTATTAAATCAACACTTGATTTAATAATCCGGCTATATAATTTATATCGGCTAATATCAATATACATTCGATTAAAATACGTGTTTAAGCGAACTCCTGCACGTAACCTTATACGTGCCCTACATTGTTTCACATGTGCCGGGAAATCTCTGTATGGGACTCTAAGGACCCGACAATATGCTGACAGTAGCTTTAGGATCATATCCATTACCTAAAAGCACGTCAGCGGTACTAGCGACACGTAACGGCTATGCAGGTATTGATCGAAAGAATGTCAATGAGTAAGCTCATCAAAATCCTGCAAAGTCTATCAGTGACATTACCGTACAGTTCGGTCTCTTCGTCTAAGCGTATCGCATATCGGGTTTAGGGTTTGGAATCTGTCAGACCCCAATAACTCGATAAGTCGTGCGACAGAGGACTCATAACCAACCAGAGATACAACTGATAACATTTATCAGTTTATCTCCACTGCGATGGCCATCGACTTGTGGTTGTAGTCATATCCTGCACAACGCGACATCAACTCCCTATACTGGGAGAGACGAATCCCCTCGACTGCTTCTACGTGCTTCGGGACTATACCCAAACAAAAACCTGTTTGCACGACTCCTTTGAGCTGTGGTAGGGTAGAAGTCCAAGTATAATGGGAACACACATGCGACACTATGGCAATCTCAGGTACTGGGGACTACCCTGTATATATGTCATAAGAGAACTGCTACCTGACATTGGTATATTACCAATTAGGAGTTATCGGTGAGTCCGTCCAGTGTAACTCATCCAATGAGCACCTGTATACAATCCTCGATGTCAAACACCAATAGCTGTAGGATCAGCTACCGCCCTCTAATTGGGTCAGGAAACGTACACACTAGTCTAAACTGAACTACCGATACCCAGTTTGGATACTCCTACGACTAGAGATATTTAAGTATGTGTTATTGACTACTCATGCCCTACTAGTATGATCTTTATCATTGTCCTGGTAGCCAAACAAAATCTTACGGTTTTATCTCATGTCTAAACGATATGTGATAGTAAATAAAACGCATAACATGAAAGATAAAGACAAATTAGATATTATACTATCATCTCGAGTAAGATTGTTCTCTCATATAGGTTCTTTTTCAATTACAATAATTGCCTTGAGGGTACCTATATCCAACACCTTCATGTGGCTCAGGACTGTACCTAACTAAAACCTGTTTGCACGACTCAATAGGGCCGTGGTAGGGTAATAATCAAAGCACAGTGGGAACTCACACGAGATAAATGACGATCTCAGGTCGACAGACTAATCTGTATTCATGTCACCAGGAACCGCTACCCGACAATAGGTATAATACCATCTAGCATGTTCCCAGCGAGTCCGTCCAATGTAACTCATAATCCAATGAGCACCTGTATACTATTTTTGGTGACTACCCGACACGAATAGCTGTGAGACCGGTCATCGCTCTTCGTCGGGGTCAAGAAACGTATACACTAGTCTTCGCTGGAATATTGATGCCCAGTCTCGATATTCTCATAACTAGGGACATTTAAAGATTTGCTTGTAAACTACCCAGTTCTCACAGGTGTGATCGCCACAATAACCCTGATGGTCAAGAAAGAATCGTTTGGGCTTTATCAACATGTAATAGTGATCTATAATACCACATAATACATATACATGATGTTAGAGATGAACCACATAATATACTATTATGTTGAGTAAGACTTATCTATCCATATAGGTCCTCTCTCATTCATAATCGCCTGGCTGCGAATACAATAATTGCCTTGAGGGCACTATGACCAACAATTCGATGTGCCCAATGATAGTTCTTACCCTCTATGCATATGCCAAATTTGGTTAAAGTTATATTAGTTGTGAATTTCTGCTATATATAGAATGAAAATTTCTGCTATTTGTGAATTTCTGCATATAGAACGAAAATTTTCTTATATCTTTGAAAGCAAAAGAAAAGGAAATAGAAATAAAAATAAAAATAAAATCTATAGTGATATTGAATTAGTATAATTTCATTTTGATTATGAACTTATTTGATGTGCCGAATGATAGGTTCTTACCCTCTTTGCATGTCAAATTTGGTTAAAGTTATATTTAGTGGTAGTTCCCTTCGCTTCCCACCCATCTCTTCTCTCTTTGGAACCAAGCGGTTTTCCTTCATTTAACCAATTACAAATTTAGAAGCAAGTTTCACTCAAAAAATGAATCAACCAACTTACAATGTAACCCAAGTTAAACCTATCTAATTTCCTGGCCTATTTAAATCTTTTGCACTTGAAATCAGAACTCATGAATAAATCTTTACAGGATGGCGAAGGCTCTATTCTTGCTACTTGGTCTTCAGTAAAAGCTCAGGAAATATCAAACAAGGAAAACAATCAATCCTTAGACGCAAGCAGGGCACGGACACAAGAGCTCGCACAACAAGTGAACACAATGATCTCTGCAGCAGAGCAAACTTTGAATTGTTACATTGCTAAGAGCAGTATTTGGTTATCTAATGTGGTTGATCGTGCTTCAAAGAGCGTGATTGAGTTGGGCAATCCCAAGGCTAGAAATCCAAACTCCAGAAAACAAAAATAATGCGATCTCTCTCAAGTCTTGGCAGCATGGAAAAAAGGTTAAGTTCAAAATTGGCGTGCAGTTCTCGTACTACATTTAGTCTTATGTTAATGTGTAATGTGGAAGGTAAAGTTAGCGGGTAAATGTACGAAAAAGTATTGAAGGGAGCTTGACTTAGATTACAATGACAGTAAGTGATTACATTGACCATGATTGGCATTGAGTTTACATTGGAGATGCCCATTGGCTGTTTGTTGCGATGCAACATTTCTAATTGTACACGCATCTTGAAACTTAGGATAGTAGAGAATTCCTAGAAATACTCTTGCATGAAAATCTAGTATGAAAGAAAAAACGGTATTTAAAGCTAAACACCAAAAAGAGCATCAGTGAAAAATATATCCGGTCTTGAAAAGAAAAAGAAAAAGAAAAAGAAAAAGAAAATAAAAAAATAAATAAAGTCAAGACCTGGAGACTGTTATATATGCTTTAAGCTCACACATTCAGTAATCGGCCGTTAGTGTCTCAAGAAGCATTAATATTCGCATGAAAGGTGTGTGAGCAACACCGTCCATCATTAAATGAAAATAAGTAGTATTAGGTATTAGGGCAAGAGTATTATAGTTTGAATTGAATTCTCAAGTTTAGGGGTGAAATAATACACACACGTAGAGGTATACAATCGATGTTTGGATAAAAGATAGAAATAAATAATAAGATTTATGTTTTCCGTAAAGTTGATAAAAATTCCTGATTTAAGACCGCGACTTTAGAAGGAAAACACAAGAGATACCGACAACTTTCTAAACTTTTTTGGAACGTATAAAATCTAAGGTTAAATAGATAGGAGACGTGAAACATAAGGGTATGATGTTTCTAACTTAGAATGATAGAATTTCTAACCTAGATACTAAACTGTAGGAGTAGAATCAATGTTAACTTATGAAACTAGTTTGACGGAATTTTGTGGGTAGAATCCGTCGAAAACCCTCAGGAGAAAACACTCCTCCTACTAGGGACACCTAGAGCTTTAACGGTTTGTTGCACGTGCTCAATGCAATCGCGTTCCCTGCGAAAGTGAGGCTAGGATTTTGTTTTGCTCGGGACGAGCAAAAGATAAGTTTGGGGGTATTTGTTCATCACAAAAAACTGCATTTAATACCACTCATTCATTATCTATTTTTTTGTATATATCGGTACTATTAACCAGTGCCTGTTCAGTATTACAGATTACAGGTATCCGTGACAAAATACTGGAAATACATCCAAAATCATGGATATATCATTTGCGAGCCGACACTGCAACCAGTACCGCAAGCCGACCGATACTTCAAGAGTTTCTTTTTGCAACATGCTTGTGTACATAATTTTTATCTAAATGGACCAACACAATACAAGTTGTACACAAGTGTGCACTAGGACCTAGGGGGCTGCCATGACACACACTCATGATGGCTATAAGCAAGGGGGCTACCCAAGACACAAGTGGGCATGAGTGTGACATGCATTAAATGCTACAAGTGTGTGTTGACTTTTGTAGGGTGTTTTTCGTCACTCCATTGAGATTGGAATACGCGCGCGCTTGTCAGGCGTACTACAGATTCCCCCTATCTAGGGTAGGCCGGGGTTTAATGATTGTGGGGATTCGAATCTCCGGCAGCCGCGAACTAAGCTGTCGTTAATTACCCCTCGCCTTTGGAGCGAAGGAACCTCCGATTGACGGGTTAAACTGGTCATGCGAACTCAATGTGCAGTGTACGTGTGTTGTGTTTTGAAAGGGTTTTTTTGGATATATCGAGAGCCACGCAGAGTTTTTACGGGGGTCCCGCTACCCGGATAGCGGGCTGGGGGTCAGCCCCCTTGCGGGGTGCGGGGCAGCGCCCCGTTAGAATTTTTTTTCTAACAGGGACAGTGTCGTGGTGTATGTGTGTGTGCACATATGTATGCATATGTATATATATATGTATATATATATATATATATATATATATATATATATATATATATAAAAGAAAGAGGGGGAAAAGGCATCCAAAGGATGCGTGGGGCTAGCGCCTTGGGCGCTGTGCGTCCAGGTGCTGTGCGCTCAGGCGCTAGCGTGCCACGTGTCGGCACGTGGGCGCTCTGCGCTTGAGCGCAGGGCGCAGTAGCGCAAGCGCGCCACGTGTCGGCACGTGGGCGCTTTGCGCTTCAGCGTCTGACACTCGAGCGCAAGTGCGCCACGTGTTGGCACGGGGGCGACTTGCCCTTGAGCGCTAGGCGCCTGAGCGCAAGTGCGCCACGTGTCGGCACGGGGGCGACTTGCACCAGAGAGCTAGGTGCCTGAGCGCAAGTGCGCCACGTGTCGGCAAGGGGGCGACTTGCGCCAGAGCGCTGTACGCCATAGCGCAAGCGCGCCACGTGTCGGCACGTGGGCACTTTGCGCTCAAGCACAGGGCGCTGTTGTGCAAGCGCGCCACGTGTCGGCACGTGGGCGCTCTGCGCTTGAGCACCGGCGAGGAAAAGAGGCTTTTAGCCTAAAAAGATTCTCGGAAGAGAAATCAGAGTGGAGTTGGACTCCTAAGTGTGTTTTTGGGATTAATGGAAGGGGTTCTTCTTTTTCCTCCTCTGTTAGCTGGATCTTGAAGATCAAGAGATGTGAGATCTCAAAATCTCTCCTTTTTGGGATCTAAAGACAGATCCAAGTTCCCCTTTGTGGGTTTGGTGGTGAAAAACTATCTTGTTTTTGAAAAGGACGAGTAAAACTCTTGATTTAATTCAAAAGAAAGAAGAAGGTTTGAGACCTTCAGAAAAGGGAAAGAAATACAAACCCTAGGTTTTTTTTTGAGAGAATGAAAAGTCTTTTTTTATTCATCATCATGTTGCCTTATATAGGCTTACATATTTACATATAGTCCCTTGGGCTTTACAAAAATGGCATTTTAACCATCTCATGGCTCATGTGCCATTTCTTTTTTGCACATAAGCCATGGGCTTACAAAATATTGGCTTTATGCCCATTTTGCATACATTCATGTATAACAAATTACATAAAAATTATTTATTACATGATCTATATTTTGGCATGGAGGAGGCTGGCTGATTGATCGTTTCCGGATGTGTCGGTATTTAGAAACTTGTATGAAATCACAACCAAAAATATTTGACCGCAATCAATAACGGTGTCGAATGTAGCGCGTTAGTAAGTGCGGATCGTCCACAGGGATTGTGCGATTCGTTCGTATTTTGTTTTATTTGAATCGAAAATTTAATAGAAAAAGAAAAGCAAAAACGATTCAAGATTTTTATCAATGAGTTTCAAGAATCAACTATTCTAATCAAGAATCAAGAAAACGATAAACATCAAGAATCAAGAGAGATAGAATTCCAATCGATTTAGGTTTCAAGATTTGAAGTAAAGCTCGTAGGAATCGATTAGATCGTAGATGTGAAGAAGATTTGAAATGACGATTTCTTATCCATTAACAAATTGATGCTAAATCGATGTAGATTCATCGAGGATAAAGGATCTTGCGAAGAATTAGGGTTCCTCATCCTATCCTTTGTCCATTCGATGAATCACATTCACTAGATAGCTTCTAGGAAATCAAATGATCGATTGTTGATCTCTAGATCGTGCGAAAGGAATCAAGAACGCATTCGCATCGATCTAGATCATCGATCATTCAATTTTCAAGAATTTACAATTGTTATAAGACTTAAGAAAACGTTTAAAGATTCGTCAACATCATCATTCTACAATTGTTTCAATTCCTCCACGAGCGGAGTTTTATTCAAGCATCATCACGAAGAATACATTCAAGAATTGAATACGAATCATAATGCTCGAATTGAAATAAAAGCAAGTTTAAAGAATCTTCACCTTTATTATATCAACAATTAGTTACAACTCTCAAGAATTACAAGAGGAAGAAACTTCGATCGTCGAATCTAGCATCGTTCGGCTCCTTGAGTCATGGATCGGCTTGGATCTCGTGTTCCGTTGAATTCCGGCTTCGCTTCTAAAGGTTGGTTGAAGACTTGCTTGCTAGAACTCAAAGGATATTGAATTTTGGCTTTGGATTAGGGTTAGGGTTTGGCACAAGTCGTGTCACTCGACTTGTGTTAGAAAATGGGGGAGATTAGATTGAAGAAGAAGAATTAACTTTCAACAACCAAAGATTAAGGAAGAATGAACAACCTTTTCTAGTGAGCCTTGGGGTCTTTTTATAGGTTTCCCAAACCCTAGGTTTAGGATTTTGATTTTTGAATTTCCCTCCAAAAGTTTGTTATAGGGAGAGGCTTCTAGAAGTAGTTAGTTAGGGCTTAGCTTCTACCCTAAGCTAGAAGGTTAGGAAGAAGGTTCTAGGTTCTTAATGGAGTTTAGGTGAAGCTTGTTGTGGAAGCTTGGGGTGTTTAGTTAGGAACCCTAGGGCTTGCTGATCTGGTAGAATGTTCTGGAGACATCTGGAAATTGCAGTGTCTTGAAGAGCTTTAGGAACTGAAGTAGAGGTACTGCAACAGAGAAAGGATGGTGACGTGGCCAAGCCGACGTGGCGCAAGGCGGCTCCGGCCGCGGAACCGCGGCCAAGTGGTGGCCTTAGGGCTTGAAACTTCTTCTGTTGACTTCTTATGACTTCAAGTGTACTTCATGATATGTTTAATCTCTGAATGCCTTTTATATCATTGCCAGATTCCAAATCCTTGAGTTGGCGTCTTTTTAACAGTCTTCATTTTGTAAATTTTGATCATTCTTCTGGGATTTCCTGCACAGACTTCGAAACACGAGTTGCGATATGCAAGAATGATGCGATGCTATGAAATATAGTCAATTTCCCTTATAGTGCTGGTTTTAAAGTCTAACACATGCAATCTGGTATTTTAGGGTTGTTTTGCTAATATGTGCTATATGAATGCCGAACACTTCTAGATGAGTGCAAATGATAGGGAAATTGCCGGGTTAAAGATGCAGTATTTTTGACTGATCAAATTCCCCCAAACTTATTTTCGATCGTCTCGAGCGAACTTTTTATTAAAAAGAGAAGGAGAAAATAAAGAAATAGAAAAACTAACTAGCATACTTTCGTAGGCAACACGATTGCACTGAGCACGTGCAACAAGCCTTTAAACCTTTAGGTGTCCCTAGTAGGAGGAGTGTTGTCTCCTGAGGGGTTTCAGCGGATTGCACCCACAAAATCCAATAATAAAAGAAAGACTGTGAATATTACATTTAAAGAAAAGAATTGTAAAAGAAAGACTTTGAAAATTAGGGTTTCCAACTAAGCTAGCTTTTCGGTTGTCATGAGCCCTATCTTAATAGTCATGAAAAGATGTAGGAAATCACGTCCTCCCTCAATAAAACATCGTCTTATTCTTCATTCCTATCTTTCTTCCAAACATCGATCATATAACCCTGCGTGTGTGTAAAGACATCCCTACACCCGGAGAATTCAATTCAAGCTATCATACTCTTGCCCATCAGCCTTAGTACTTTTTAATTAATGAATATTTAGATGAGATTGCTCACACACTTTCATTCGACCGTTAATACTTCTTGAGGTACTAACCGACCGATTACTCATGTGCTTGCTTATTTGGTGTATTTTCCTCGTCTTGCACCACCTAAGGCTTAGCAGTGACTCCCAGACCAGTTGGCCTTAGGGCACTATGTGAAGAGGCACCATCGCTATATTTTTTTATTGCTGCCTTGGTGATAACAAAACCAGTGTCCATTTTTCTCACCATTTTATATTTTCTTCATTTTTTATTTCATTCATACTTTTGGCTTTAAGACAAGAGCATTTCAAGGTATCCTCTACTATCCCAGGTTTCAAGACGTGTGTAAGTGCGAATAGCAGGGTATCAACATTCAAAATGTTTAGATTCCAGAATAGAAACTATTTGTCAGACTTATTTTTATCCTCAGATTAGTGACGTCCTTCTTCTTACTAACCCTTGGGACAACGGCTCATAACTACTTATTACTAGTTCGTATAAGAAAACTTCTAATTTTCTTAGTTTTCTTAAATTTTTCTAATCTCATGGATGTAATTTTTCACTATCTAAACTTTTATTATCTTATTTATGTACAAAAATATTTTTATTTTTGAATTTTTAAAATTTTTTTTATAGGTTTTCAAAATGTTTGGTGCTTATGCAAAGTATGATGCAAATGATGCGAAAATAAGCACAAACCTCCCCCAAACTTGTTTTCAACAGCGTCCTCACTGTTGCCATCTGCTAAATCTCGAAAAACCTGTAAGCTTGGGAGGAATTTTATTAATGGGGGCAAAATATTTAAGTGAAAATCCTCCCCCAAACTTATTCTTGGCTCAAAATTTTGTAAAAATTTTCTTTTCAAGAGCCAGAAAAAATTTCCCCCCAAACTTGAGTTATGCATGTTAATCTTTTGAAAATCACATGAGGGGGTCAAAAAAAATCATTGGTCGATGCCAAGCTTTGCAAAGACCGAAAATCAACACCAACCATTCGAAAATTTTATCAATGCAGTGCTCTGGTTGGTGGAAGAAGAAGTGGGGAAAGGTTAAGTGGTGGAATAGAATGTGTGTGCGTCTCGTTTTGGAGAGACGATGCAGTGAATGTGATGGATTACTTGCATTCTTTTTACAGTTCAGAAAAAGGGGTGGAGGTTCAATTTCATTGATTGGGAGATGATTCATCTCAACACCCGTGTCATTCAAAAATGCGAGTTCATCAGTGAAGATCTCCTCCAAAGTCTCATCAATACCCCGATGAATAATGTCATCACAAAGTGCGGGGTGATCTTCAGACTCTAAAAGCAGTTCATAATCGGTGTTAGTTGTTGACCCGGAAAACTCAGTGGAAGAGTCCGTATGTGAATGATACATAGTTGGGTCAAACAACAACGTATGAAAAGAGTCAAGATCAGTATCATGAGGATCATCAAATTCTCTGCTGTCGACATCCATTAAGTCAACAGAACAGACCTGAGCAGTAGGTGCGGAGGGTACACTTCCCAACTTGTAAATGTTCAGCTCTATTGACCTATTCCCGAAAGATAGGGTCATAGAACCATTACGACAGTTAATGATAGCATTGGAAGTGGCCAAAAATGGCCGACCTAAAATCACTGGAATTTGATTCCGTGGGTTCGCTACAGGCTGTGTATCAAGTACAATAAAGTCCACAGGGAATATAAATTCCCCGATTTTTATTAACACATCCTCCAGTTCACCCCTAGATTTGGTGATTGATCGGTCAGCCATCTGGAGAGTGCAATGGGCTGGTTTCAACTCTCCGATCCCTAACTGCTCATAGACTGAGAAAGGAAGCAGGTTAACACTTGCGCCAAGGTTCAGTAGAGCACGGTTGATGTGTTTCTCCCCAATAGAAATGGAAATAGTAGGATAGCCAGGATCCTTACGTTTCCTCGGTAATTGCTGGGGGAAAGCCGTGTCTACAGTCTTTGCTATGAATATCTTCTTGGGCACTTGTTTCTTCCTCTTTCTAGTGCACAAGTCTTTAAGAACTTTCGCATATGCGGGGACTTGTTGGATTGCATCGAGAAGAGGGATGTTGATGTTAACCTGTTTAAACATTTCATCGATCTTCTCCATTTGTGGACCTGGTCTGTTTCCCCTTAACCGATTCGGGTAAGGAGCTTGTGCAATAAGCGCTGGGTCCATCAAAGGAGAAGGATGTGTGTGTGGACCCGATCCCAGAATAGAAGTGGGGATCGTCCGTGGAGAACTAGAAGAGATGGGCTGAGGTGGCGAGCCTTGTGGGAAACGAAGAATAGGCTCGTAAGAAGGTGATGGGGTAGAAGAACTAGGGTCAGAATTAGAATTAGAAGTGGAAGGAAAGGTCTCAGCCGGGGTATCATTGATAGATCTATCAGTGTCATCAATTTCTTCCCCAACGTGATTGTCAAGCACTCTTCCAGATCTCAACGTGGTGATTGCATTCACATGATGTGAATAGCCAGGATTGGGTAAGGGTTGAGCTGGAAGTTTCCCTTTTTCTCTTGCACTCATTTCGGCTTTTAATCGTGCAATTTCTGCTTCCATCGATTTAATACTCTCGCTTTGGGACGCAGAGTTTTTCTCAATTTTATCGACAGAAGACTTCATTTCAGCCGAAACTTGCATGATATTTGTTAAGACCAAATTCATGTATTGTGCAAATGAAGAGGATTCATCAGTCCCGGTCAACTGTAAAGGACTAGACAGTGCAGGTGTGTTGACCGGATATTGGAAGTTTTGTGCTTGGAAGGGGTGCTGACTCAATTGTGGTGGTTGCTGTTATGGTGGAGGGACCCTTTGGAAATTGTGTTGGTTTGGAACCGTATTTTGATTTTGTGATTGGTTCCCAGCAAAATTTGGGTGATTCTTCCAACCCTGATTATATGTGGAAGAAAATGGATCGTTCCTAGGTCTTTGAAATGCGGCATTGGTATGCTCGTGACCTTGAAACAGAGAATTTCGTGGACATTCTTCCGTCAAGTGAGAAGGATCAGAACAACATCCACATACAGTTTTGGAGAGTGACATTTGACTTAGGGCGGCTAAAAATTTGTTTTCCATAGTCTCGAGTTTCTTTTGCATAGCTGAAATGTCAGCTCTAACTCCTATGGAGATATTATTGCCATCCCTAGACGATTGACTTACACCCTCCCACTGTAAAGATTTTTCAGCGAAATCTTCTAGAAATTTCCAGGCTTCCCCATCATCTTTAGTCATGAAGTTGCCTTGACACATGGATTCAAGGGTCTGTCTTGTATTTGGATTAATGCCCTCATAAATGATTCTGCACAGTTCCCATCTAGGGATGCCGTGATGTGGACATTGGACTAACAGATCCTTGAAGCGTTCAAGACATTTTGAAAATGGTTCATTTGGAAGCTGGGTGAATTGATTTATTTCGCTACGGACTCGAGCTGTTTTATGATGTGGGTAGAATTTCTTTAGGAATGCTTTGACGAATTCTTCCCAATTTGAAATGGAATGTGCGGTAGTGTTATACAGCCACTTCTCGGCTATATCGCACAAGGTGAATTGGAGAAGACGTAGACGCATAGCATCCATAGAAAGCTGTGAGGTACCCATCATTGCGCATACATTTTCAAATTTGGTGATAAAGGCATATATGTCTTCAGACTCGAGACCGTGAAATTTTGGTAGAAGGTTGATATATTGGGGTTTAATTTCAAAATTTTCCCCGTTGGCTGATGGAATGGAGAGACAGGTCGAAAGAGGACCTCGTGTAGGATAGCACCTCTCTTGGAGAGAGATGCGGGGTGGATTCTGCGCACCAACGGACGGCGACAGAGTAGTGGTAAAGAAATTCGATGGAGACGGATCCATCGATGTGGGTGTGGTGGTGGGTAAAGAAGAAGTAAATGGAGAAATACCGACTTTTGGGTCGATCAAGGGAACGCGGACTAAACGGGCACTAGAATCCCGTGTCCAGCCTATCTTGCACTAAAAAGGGTTAGTACAAGTGGTAGCGTGACTTATAATTAGGGGAAATGAATGAATGAATGCGGTGTTTGTTTTGAAAAATGATACGGAATCTTGAAAATATGATGCGATCACAACAAGTGCAACAAGCAAAAACCCTAATTCTAGGGTCACCTAGGTCAAATCTCTAGACCGCTCCTAACTGCCAAAAGACAAGTCGCAGGATAAATCCTCCACTGCCTCTTTGTCTCTCCTGTGGCCAGGTAAGTGCCAGGTAAGTGGGAGGTTCTCCACTACGTAAGTAGTGGGCCTAATTAAGTAACCACTAGCCTTCGACACACTTGCCTTAGACACCACAAAAGAAACACAGATAAGCAATGAATTACCTACGGCCTTCTCTTGTCTTAAGTGAGCGCGACGGTTCTTAGAGTCATCTCTAGATTTCTTTTAGTTAATGAGGGTAAATGCGGATGCAATTTTGCGATTTTTGGGGCTTAGGAAGGGTAATGAACTCCCCACCTAATCTGGATTTGGTCTTTGCCCCTTAATGTCCGTATTAATATGCAAACAACCACAAGATCAAAAACACGCACAATTTAATTTTGCTTTTTGCGGCGCTGCGATTTTTGCAAAGAAGCCTGCACAAACTATTAATTGGAGCAGATTTTGAGAGAGATAAGAAAGTTAGGAGCTCACTGTGAAAATTTTGCACTGAGATCCCTTTACCCAGGCGCGGAACCGCCGCAATAGGGCGCTTAGACCGTGGGTACGCGGCCGTAGGTGATGCTCTCTGTTCCAAAATTCAACAACAAGCTGCTGTTAAATCCTTTAGCTCTCTGGAAATTTTCGAAAATTATTTCAATTGCACAGCAAGCTCCAGATTTCCTTGCAATAAACCACAACAAATCGTTTAGTGTTTTGCGCGAATTTTGATCACAAAATTGTAATGGAATAAATCTTTCAATTCAAATTTCAAATAAAGAACGAATTAGCGCGCGATCCCTGGCAACGGCGCCATTTGATTGATCGTTTCCGGATGTGTCGGTATTTAGAAACTTGTATGAAATCACAACCAAAAATATTTGACCGCAATCAATAACGGTGTCGAATGTAGCGCGTTAGTAAGTGCGGATCGTCCATAGGGATTGTGCGATTCGTTCGTATTTTGTTTTATTTGAATCGAAAATTTAATAGAAAAAGAAAAGCAAAAACGATTCAAGATTTTTATCAATGAGTTTCAAGAATCAACTATTCTAATCAAGAATCAAGAAAACGATAAACATCAAGAATCAAGAGAGATAGAATTCCAATCGATTTAGGTTTCAAGATTTGAAGTAAAGCTGTAGGAATCGATTAGATCGTAGATGTGAAGAAGATTCGAAATGACGATTTCTTATCTATTAACAAATTGATGCTAAATCGATGTAGATTCATCGAGGATCAAGGATCTTGCAAAGAATTAGGGTTCCTCATCCTATCCTTTGTCCATTCGATGAATCACATTCACTAGATAGCTTCTAGGAAATCAAATGATCGATTGTTGATCTCTAGATCGTGCGAAAGGAATCAAGAACGCATTCGCATCGATCTAGATCATCGATCATTCAATTTTCAAGAATTTACAATTGTTATAAGACTTAAGAAAATGTTTAAAGATTCGTCAACATCATTATTCTACAATTGTTTCGATTCCTCCACGAGCGGAGTTTTATTCAAGCATCATCACGAAGAATACATTCAAGAATTGAATACGAATCGTAATGCTCGAATTGAAATAAAAGCAAGTTTAAAGAATCTTCACTTTTATTATATCAAAAATTAGTTACAACTCTCAAGAATTACAAGAGGAAGGAACTTCGATCGTCGAATCTAGCATCGCTCGGCTCCTTGAGTCGTGGATCGGCTTGGATCTCGTGCTTCGTTGAAGTCCGGCTTCGCTTCTAAAGGTTGGTTGAAGACTTGCTTGCTAGAACTCAAAGGATCTTGAATTTTGGCTTTGGATTAGGGTTAGGGTTTGGCACAAGTCGTGTCACTCGACTTGTGTTAGAAAATGGGGGAGATTAGATTGAAGAAGAAGAATTAACTTTCAACAACCAAAGATTAAGGAAGAATGAACAACCTTTTCTAGTGAGCCTTGGGGTCTTTTTATAGGTTTCCCAAACCCTAGGTCTAGGATTTTGATTTTTGAATTTCCCTCCAAAAGTTTGTTATAGGGAGAGGCTTCTAGAAGTAGTTAGTTAGGGCTTAGCTTCTACCCTAAGCTAGGAGGTTAGGGAGAAGGTTCTAGGTTCTTAATGGAGTTTAGGTGAACCTTGTTGTGGAAGCTTAGGGTGTTTAGTTAGGAACCCTAGGGCTTGCTGATCTGGCATAATGTTCTGGAGACATCTGGAAATTGCAGTGTCTTGAAGAGCTTTAGGAACTGAAGTAGAGGTACTGCAACAGAGAAAGGATGGTGACGTGGCCAAGCCGCCATGGTTCCGCGGCGCAAGGCGGCTCCGGCCGCGGAACCGCGGCCAAGTGGTGGCCTTAGGGCTTGAAACTTCTTCTGTTGACTTCTTATGACTTCAAGTGTACTTCATGATATGTTTACTCTCTGAATGCCTTTTAGATCATTGCCAGATTCCAAATCCTTGAGTTGGCGTCTTTTTAACAGTCTTCGTTTTGTAAATTTTGATCATTCTTCTGGTATTTCCTGCACAGACTTCGAAACACGAGTTGCGATATACAAGAATGATGCGATGCTATGAAATACAGTCAATTTCCCTTATAGTGCTGGTTTTAAAATCTTACACATGCAATCTGGTATTTTATGGTTGTTTTGCTAATATGTGCTGTATGAATGCCGAAAACTTCTAGATGAGTGCAAATGATAGGGAAATTGCCGGTTTAAAGATGCAGTATTTTCGACTGATCACTGGCCGCAGGCTCGAATTGGGCATGGGCCCGCTTGACCTAGGCTTGGGCCTACCTGCCTTGGGGTTGACCTTGACTCGGTCAACGGGGGTGTAAATTTTTACCCCAACAACTTTAAGATCCAAGTTTCCCTCCAAGCATCGGGTGCAAACCAAATTCAAATAGACAAATCAAACTAGACCAAAGTGATGTGGGGGAGCACACAAACCAACACACCAAGAACGAGCCTAGGGGCTCGGATTTCACCCGAGATCACACCCATTGTGGCAGGCCCCTTCAGCTCTATTAGCCTCCAGTTTTCTGTGGGCCCCCTTGCTGCCTTGTCATCATATTTTTATTGTTTGTTTATTCAGTTTTTGAGCCTATAAAAGCAGAACTAGGCAGCAAGGATGAGGGTGTCACATGGTATCTTTCATTTTACACTTCAACTCTTTTGTTTTCTTTTGTTCTTTTGTACATAGCATAACTTCCCCTTGAGTTCTTTGCCTTCTCTTAAGCTTGCAACCTATTCATTGAGCTTGCAAGTTTAAGTTTTGGAAATTGATCTCAAGGGCTGTATCCTACTTTGTAATCAATAAAGATTTCTTTGCCTTCATTTCACATGAGTTCTTTACCCTTCTCTTGATCTTGCAACCTCTTCATTGAGCTTGCAAGTTTGAGGGTTGGTTATTGATCCGATGACTTGTCTTGTGTTCTATGGTTCTTAGTATTACATACTTGCTCTTTTATTATCTTGCTTTTCTTACTTGCAATTTAAATTCCATGCACTTACTTGTAATATTTTCTTTTCTTTTCTTGTTCTTTTCTTTGCTTTTTTTTTCTTTTTGTGATGGTTTGTTAATATGATGTTGTTAATATGATGTTTGTGAATATGTGTTGTTAGGAGTAGATAACGATTTTGTAAGTTAAGCTTTCTTTGCTCATTTCCTTTTCCCGTATTTTCCATTGAACTCCGTCCAAACGTTTCGCAAGCGCTCCGTTAGGCACCC
Organism: Agapanthus africanus; assembly: GCA_030015575.1. NCBI lineage: Eukaryota > Viridiplantae > Streptophyta > Magnoliopsida > Asparagales > Amaryllidaceae > Agapanthus > Agapanthus africanus. Next base: position 227,708,279 of record JASDDO010000008.1, read on the forward strand.
TATCCTACCAAGGTATTGGTGATTCCTAACCGCGATCGGTTGTGTTCGGTTTGGTCGGAGGCGAAAGCAAGAGACAAGAATGGAAGGACAAGGGTCAATAAGCCAGATTTCACAAATACCGTGCTTAAATCTCCTAATCCACGTTGTTGCCGATTGCTCTAGATTCAATCGTTAAGTTCAGCTCAAAGGACTTGAATACGGAATCCATTGACTTACATTATCCTATCGTTTCCTATCAAGTTTAACTTTGCATATAACACATAGGATAGATACAAACAATCCGCATCGCGCATTAACTCGTTAAAATAAGAACTTAAAACGCTCCGTCTCCCTGTGGATCGTCCCGTGCTCAACCGGTTAGCTGCGAAGCGACACCGTCCTTGATCGCGGTTAACTTTAGAACTTTGAATCCCGACATGCAAAAAGCGTGCGATCAGGCACGATCCAACATGTACCACCTACCAAAGAAAATCACACGAATGCAAGCTGTGTGCCAGCGATGCCGCTACTGATCCATGCGGTAAACCTGCAAGAACTGTGGCACAACGGGGGTGAGTTGCCAACTCGTCAGTAGAAAACATCAACAGGTAGAAATCGAATAAAACAACGATTTCCTAGGTCAACTATATCATAAAGGTAATACTATGATATCTTGGGTGACCGTGTCTACATATATGCCAATAATAATCAATGCCTGTATGCATGTGGATCTCGTCCAATAATATAATCAATGCATGTAGGTAGGTGGATCTCATCCAACAATATAATCAACGCATGTATACAGGTGGATCTCGTCCAATAATATAATCAACGCATGTATGCAGGTGGATCTCGTCCAACAATATAACCAAAGCATGTAAATATATGAGGATATCAAAGAACGTGTGTCCATCAATGACACATCAAATCATGGAACCCGAGTGTCCAACATCGATACTCGAAACATCATGAAACCCGTGTCCAGTATCGACACGTAAATCCTCATATCTCAGGCTCCGTCAGTACGAATCGGCCCTCATCAATATCTCGGGCTCCGTCAGTCTGGATCGGCCCACGGGCTCCGTCAGTCCAGATTAGCTCGTATCATCTCACTACTCCGTTCGGTATCCTCCGGATAACCGCCGAGTCCAAATGTTATTACTGGTAGGTACTAGCCCTCCTGCCAGGCTCATCGTCTATACCACGAAAATCACCTCTTGCCCCGGGGAACCATACCGGGTCCACCATATACCCGCAGACGGTGCTTACCGCTCCTCGAATCGGGTTTCTAACACAAGTCTCAGAACCAAGAAAACTCATGGTGGACGCACTGAAATATCATATCAAGAGAAACCGGATTTTCAAACAATACATAAATTTCTTGAAATACCCCCACGGTTCTCAAATCCATAAATCACATGAAAACTGATATATGCAACATAAAACAGTAATATGAGCATATTAAGGGAAAACCGCTCTTTTAAATGAATCCAGTTTTAAAATATATCATGCGGTTCCCAATTCCTCCGAAATCAAGTGCAGCATCATATGAGGTGTACATGTAACAATAGCAAGATATGTGTATCTATATGTAAGCAGGTAGGTATTGTTAGGTCCACGTTACCTCTCCCGGTACTTTCGAGGTTGCGGAAACGGTAAATCAAAATTTTTCTAAACTCTGTAACATGGACCGTAAAAGCCGGATCTTTGCTAAACTAAAACTAGCAAACTTGCTAAAGAGTCTTAGCTACTCGGATGAAGGTTATACCTAAACTTGAACTCCTTCTTCTTCAAACCTTGTAGAGGTTGATGGTTCTTGCCTTGTAGCCTTCTTCCGTCGAAGATGGATCCACCTCGAGAGTTCAACCTTTGGGCTCTTCCTCGATCTTTGAGTGAACTAGGGTTTCCGGCTTGCTAAACCTTGAACCTAGAATGAGTAGAGAGTATCTAGGGGTTGTTTTCTTTTCAAGGTGAGGGATTCTCAACACATGAGAAGGAGTCACCTTGAGCTTGAGGAAGAAGAAGATGAAGTGAGGAGAGAGAAGCTAAATGAGATAATGAGCTCCCATTTTTTCTTTCTTGCAACCATAATGCCAAAAGAAAAAGAATTATCTAAATAATAATAATTCAAAATAAGAATAGTTGATGGTAATTTGGAATGACCACTATCATGCTTCATTAAATGAAATGTAAGAATGAATCAAGGAGGATCTTTACAAAGCATGATGGTGGTCAACATTCAACCATGGTCAACAAGTCAACCATGGTCAACAAGTCAACAAAATCAACCATAACTTAATTCTCATTTAATTACTATTATTAATAGATAATCCATAAATCCATTAGAGTTTGGAAAATGATAACTGTCAATTGTGCATACGCACCCGTTCCGAAACCCTAATGAAAGTCATCTTCCTCCTCCTCAAAAAACTGTGCATACACACCTGCATTCTTGTTCCGAGGAACATGAATACTGAGAGATAAAAGCAACCCCAAAACATATACCAGTATCCGGCTCAAACCAGAGCCTGCTGGCAATATCCGTCCGGACTCCAAACGTGCACAAGTGTGCGGAGGAGAACGAACCCTGTCGCAAAACCATGCGACCTCTACTCTGTTTTCCCCAGAGGCGAATACCCTCTGTGTGGGACTCTAAAGACTCGACACTACGCTGGCAGTGGGTTTAACCACAGACCGCAAGCGGCACTAGCTGTGCGTAACGGTCCCCAGGTAGATGCCGACAAGAAGGCTGACGAGGTGAAACCCTATCTGTACTCCTACTGAGTCTGAATGTGACAGTCTCCGTACAGTCCGGTCTGTTCGTCTGATACATCGCATGTCGGGCCTAGGGGGCGGTAAAACGTCAGTCCCCCAATAGCGGTACAAGTCGTGTCGGAGTGAAGCCCAAAACACCCTGAGATAACACTGGAACCTACCAGTATATCTCGCTTGCCCTGGCCAGGGACTACTCGTGTAATGGCTCTCCTAGACACAGCGCGATGTCAACCCCCAATACCGGGAGAGACGAATCCTGTCTAACCGGCACTGCCTCCAAGTGCTTCGGGACTGCACCCAACCACCACCTGTTTGCACGACTCCTTTGAGCCGTGGTAGGGTAGCGATCAAAGTGCAGTGGGAACACACTCGAGGCGAAGTGCCAGTGTCAAGTCAGCGGACTAAGCTGTACTCATGTCACCTGGGAACTGATAACTGACGATAGGTATAATACCAACCATCAGTTCCCGACGAATCCTGTCCAGTGTACTCGTAACCTAACGAGCACCCGCATACTATCTCAAGTACGACGTACTGACGGCTGTGGGACAGACCGTCTCCCGTGCTGGGATGAGAAGCGCATACGCTAGTCTACTCCGGAGTATCGATGCCCTATCTCGGTACTCCCACGACTAGGGACGTGTATAAGGATGTGCTTGTAGATTACCCAGCCCCCACGAGTGTGATCGCCATCACAACGCCGGTAATCAAGCAAAGATCCTAAGGGCTCTACTAATGCGTATAGGTGATATAATAAATAAACACACATGTACACATTAAAGCAGAGACAAACCAAGTAGCATACTACTATATTTAGCAAGATTGTCTGTACAACTGTGAATATCCCAAGCTTCCATCAAGTAATATACATACTAGTATGATACAGTAATGGCCTCTAGGGCATATACACTAACAATCTCCCACTTGCACTAAGGCCATGTACTGGCGTATCGAAGACCTATCATCTCGATCAGCCGCTCGAAATGAGTCTGGGGTAAAGCCTTCGTGAATGGGTCCGCAGTGTTGTCTTTTGTATCCACTCTCCGCACCTCGATCTCCTGTCGATCAATGATCTCCCTGATCAGGTGATACCGCCTTAAGATGTGCCTGGATTTCTGATGGGACCTTGGTTCCTTCGCTAAAGCTATAGCCCCATTGTTATCGCAATACAAAGGTATTGGGTCAACGATGGACGGAACCACCTGAAGTTCACTAATGAACTTCTTTATCCAGACCGCCTCTTTTACGGCATCGCTTGCAGCAATGTATTCAGCCTCCATTGTCGAGTCTGCGACGGTATCCTGCTTGGAACTCCTCCAACATACCGCCCCTCCGTTGAGGGTAAACACAAAACCCGAGACGGACTTGCTGTCATCTTTGTCACTCTGGAAGCTTGAATCGGTAAAGGACTCGACCCTGAGGTCTCCATTACCGTAAACCAGGAACATCTCCTTAGTCCTTCTTAGGTACTTGAGAATGTTCTTCACTGCTGTCCAGTGGTCCTCCCCTGGGTCTGGCTGATACCGGCTTACCGTGCTCAACGCGTAAGCTACATCTGGTCTTGTACATAGCATCGCATACATTATAGATCCTACCGCCGAAGCGTAGGGTATAGTGCTCATGCGAACCCTCTCCTCGTCAGTCTTAGGAGACATCTTCTTGGAGAGGGTAATTCCGTGCAATGCGGGTATGTTACCGAGCTTGGAACCCTCCATACTAAATCTCTTTAGTACGGTCTCTATGTACCTGGACTGCGAAAGTCCCAATAGTCTCTTGGATCTATCTCTATAGATCTTGATCCCCAGAATGTACGAGGCATCACCCAGGTCCTTCATGGAGAACCTTTGTGACAAAAATAGCTTGACCGACTGTAGCATAGGAATATCATTTCCTATCAAAAGAATGTCGTCCACGTACAAGACTAGGAATACGACAGTTCGTCCTACAATCTTTTTATATACACAGGGTTCATCTTCGTTCTTGATGAAATCAAATTCCTTGATTGCCTCATCAAAACAGATGTTCCAGCTCCGCGATGCCTGCTTTAATCCATAAATGGATTTAAGCAACTTGCACACCTTTCCGCTGCTCCCACTGTCTACGAAACCTTCTGGTTGATCCATGTAAACGCACTCTTCCAAACAACCGTTTAGGAAAGCCGTCTTAAAATCCATCTGCCAGATTTCATAGTCATGGAAGGCAGCAATGGCAAGTAGGATCCGAATGGATTTGAGCATAGCCACCGGAGAAAAAGTCTCGTCATAGTCCAAACCAGGTCTTTGACGAAAACCTTTTGCAACGAGTCTAGCTTTATAGGTTTCCACCTGCCCATCTACACCAAGTTTCCTTTTGTAGATCCATTTGCATCCAACGGGTTTTACCCCAGGTGGAGCAATATCCAAGGTCCACACTTTATTGGCGTACATGGACTCCATTTCGGATTGCATTGCTTCCTGCCACTTATCAGAGTCCCTACTGATAATGGCCTGCCTGAAACTGGTAGGGTCATCTTCTTCCAAGATGCAATCCTCTCGATCCCCGTCTATGAGAAAACCGTAGTATCTCTCGGGCGGATGAGAAATCCTACCAGATCTGCGGAGTGGCTGAGGTTCTTCTGGGGTTATTGAATTCTGAGGTTCTGTTAAGTTTTCAGTTTCATTTTGTGGTCGCTGAATTTCTTCCAGTTCTACCGAACTCCCACTTGTTTCTTTTGCAAGAAATTGCCACTCTAAAAAGGTGGCGTGGCGAGATACAAACACCTTCTGTTCCTCGGTGTGGTAGAACAGATATCCTGCGGAGTTCTTAGGATATCCCACAAATTTACATAGAACTGAACGTGCCTTGAGTTTGTCCGGATTTTGTACTTTTACATAGGCCGGACAACCCCATATCTTAATGCTTTTAAGATACGGCTTCTTACCATTCCATATCTCGAACGGTGTCTTAGGCACAGATTTAGACGGAACATCGTTCAATAGATATGCAGCTGTTAACAGCGCATGTCCCCAAAATGAAAGAGGCAACTCGGCATTACTCATCATGGAGCGAACCATATCCAGAAGGGTACGATTCCTCCTCTCCGATACACCGTTGTGCTGTGGTGTATAAGGAGGAGTAAGCTGAGAGAGAATACCATTCTCTTTTAAGTAGTCTAGGAACTCCGTGCTTAAGTACTCCCCTCCCCTGTCAGACCGGAGGATCTTGATACTTTTGCCTGTCTGGTTCTCTACTTCGTTTCTAAATTCCTTGAATTTCTCAAAAGCTTCAGATTTGTGTTTCATCAGATACACATATCCGAACCTAGAGAGATCGTCAGTGAATGTGATGAAGTACGAGAACCCACCCCTTGCATGTATAGACATCGGACCGCATACATCACTGTGTATGAGTCCCAAGAGCTCTGCTGCCCTTTCTCCATGTCCGGTGAACGGAGATTTGGTCATCTTCCCTTTGAGACAGGACTGACAAGTTTCATAAGATGAAAACTCGAACGTATTCAAGAGTCCATCTTTATGCAACTTACTCAGTCTTTTTTCTCCGATATGACCAAGTCTACAATGCCACAAGTAGGATTCATTCGTATCTGAATTCTTCCTCTTGCGTGTGTTTTGTATATTGAGAACTGTATTCTGATTTAGAACGTAGATACCATTAACCAGTGTACCCTCTGCAACCAGTACCTTATCAAGGTAAATGTTCATGATATTCTTTTCAAGAACAAACTTATATCTATCTTTATCGAGTAAAGAAACTGATATGATGTTGCAAACCATGGAGGGTACATAGTAGCAATCGTTCAAAATCATAGTCTTGCCATTTGGCAATACTAGGTGATATCACCGACGGCTGCCGCATTAACTTGTGCTCCGTTCGCTACTCTGAGCGACATATCACCCGGTGCAACTTTCCTACTTTTTCTCAGTCCTTGCAATAAATTACAGATATGAGATCCTGATCCGGTATCAAGTACCCAGGAGGTAGGGCTGACCGTAAAACAGTTCTCAATTACAAGAACACCTGAAGTAGATGCAAAACCATGCTTCTTCTTCAACTGGGTATCCTGGAAATCCATACTTTCCTCTTTCCCATTCTCATACTCATGACTGTTGTCACAAGTTAGAGCTGAACCAACTTTCCCCAGTCCCGAATAAGAATTCGGTTCGGTCAAGCGATACATTTTATTATCTTGATTAGGGCGTGAAAAGGTTGCTGCCTGGAGAGAGAGAAAAGAAACACTCAGCGTATGCTCTTGCAAGATTAGATTGGTTTATTAATTTATCTAACCAGGATGTCTCCCACTGTTTCCTCAAATTCTTCTTAAAACCTTTTTAAAAGAAGAACTAGCCGGGTTTTAATTCACGTCACAATACTTGCTTAACCTTTCAGCCAGGCTAGTGTCGGTACTTCGAGGGAGGTTTTCCAACGCTTTCGCGAAGTTCCTTAATTAAAGAACCTCTTTTCCGTGGGGGCGTAACCCCGCTAACACCTTTCTAGACACCTACTAGGTTTATAGCATTGATTGTTAAGTGAAAATAATCTCCCGAGAGTAAACCAACTCATCAGTAGGATCGGGATCCAACTGTCATTGTGTGATAACCTAGATGGAATCCACTCTAGTCACCACACTCCAGAAGGTATGCTAAATCTTGCAAGTTTCAGTTCTTTTGAAACTCCCGATGTGGTTTTTGCCCCTAGGATCCAAGTGACCTTGACTGAGCCAACATATCAAAAGATCCTAGTCAAGTTCAACCCGTCATTATCTTGACTGCATTAGACCCACCCGTACGAGTCCTTGACTGAGCCAAAATGACCGCACGACTGTCCTAACCAATCACTTTGTATCCTACGGAAAAATATTACATAGCTACCGTTCACTACGCCTCGGCTGAGCACGAAATACGTAGCACGAATACTAAGCAATATTAATCCGAAACGACGGAGGGCTACGACTGGGTTTTGGCGAAAACCCGTTAACGTAATGAACTTGATATTGTTGAAGGAACGTGATACACCCTTTTTGAAAATATAGTGGCGAAAACTTTTGCTAAAGAGGTCACTCCCGGTGAAGGGATCTCGGCTCTTTCCTCGTCGAATGAGGTGCAGGATATTCCAAATGAATACCTCGATGCAAAGCAAGAATAATCTACTATAGTGAAGTTATTACCCTGACGCAAACTTTTGTCTAAGGGGTCACTCCCGGTGAAGGGATCTCGGCCCTTGCCTCGTCGACTGAGGTGCTGGGCATTCACAACCGAATACCGCGATGCAAAGCAAGAATAATCTACTATAGTGAAGTTATTACCCTGACGCAAACTTTTGTCCAAGGGGTCACTCCCGGTGAAGGGATCTCGGCCCTTGCCTCGTCGACTGAGGTGCTGGGCATTCACAACCGAATACCGCGATGCAAAACAAAAATGAACGTCCTTGCAATAACAGCTTTTTGAAAAATTGTTCCAACAACGTCTTTTAGGTTTATTTTCTTGCATTAGTTCTTTTAATGCGTGATATTCTTGCATTAGTACTTTTAATGCGTCCCATCATTTTAATCCTACCATTGCAGAAAACAACCAAAATATGGCGTACGCTTATGCCATTCGCATTCGCCACGGGGTCCCGTCATCACCCGTTAGGTTACTTAACTAACGACAGAGCGGGGGCTGGGCTAGCGCGGCTGTAAAACATAAGCAACGCCTAAATAGAAAGCAATGATAGACATTACAGATCACAGATGAATACATTGGATATACTAGCAATCCGCAATCCTTTCGAGCCTGGAACGAAAAGCGGATAACATGGTCGCGGTGAATAGCCAAATACCCCACCCAAGACCCCTACGGGTGCGGCAAACTACCCGCCAAGTACCCGGCAGTTTGTGCACCCCTCCATGGGTCTATCCTAGGAGCAAAAACAGTAAAAAGAATTATACAATAACGGCTACAACCCCGACCCGGTTGTGCGGCCAAACAAATAATAATTATTACATCAATTTACATTTACAATGAATGAAAGAAAAACAAAAGCTTATCTCACATCCACCCCGGCTATTCACCCGCGACAGTCCAACACATTCATATACACATTCCAATATCAAACACAGATCATGTATAACCCCGACTAATCGTCTTATAGCGATTAGCCGACGTTCAATACATGCAAGCATCACAGATATAACCATCATAGTCAAAGTGCAGTGAAGTTCGGAAAAATACGGAATTATAGGACCCCAAAAGCAAATTTCTGTTCTGGAAAATCTGGGCACATATAATATATTTTAAAAATCCTAAAACCAACACAGACACACACTGCACGAAAAACGATGCACAGAAGACGACAAACCGCGGCGCTTCCGCGGCACATGCCTACCTCGTGCGGCGGAAGGGCGGCGGTTTGAATGAATTTGGGTATCGTTTTTCTTGGGTGTTCACACAAAACCCTGAGCCGAATTTACAAGTATAAAGTTTTTCATTTAGAGCAGAAAAAATTTCAACAGAAACTTAGGGTTTTGTTTTTCCGGTTTTGTGATTTTTTCGGTTCCGAACTTCGTTACACTTCACTACCAAGCTAGTTTTAGTTTAGTTAGGCTCTGATACCACTGTTAGGTCCACGTTACCTCTCCCGGTACTTTCGGGGTTGCGGAAACGGTAAATCAAATTTTTTCTAAACTCTGTAACATGGACCGTAAAAGCCGGATCTTTGCTAAACTAAAACTAGCAAACTTGCTAAAGAGTCTTAGCTACTCGGATGAAGGTTATACCTAAACTTGAACTCCTTCTTCTTCAAACCTTGTAGAGGTTGATGGTTCTTGCCTTGTAGCCTTCTTCCGTCGAAGATGGATCCACCTCGAGAGTTCAACCTTTGGGCTCTTCCTCGATCTTTGAGTGAACTAGGGTTTCCGGCTTGCTAAACCTTGAACCTAGAATGAGTAGAGAGTATCTAGGGGTTGTTTTCTTTTCAAGGTGAGGGATTCTCAACACATGAGAAGGAGTCACCTTGAGCTTGAGGAAGAAGAAGATGAAGTGAGGAGAGAGAAGCTAAATGAGATAATGAGCTCCCATTTTTTCTTTCTTGCAACCATAATGCCAAAAGAAAAAGAATTATCTAAATAATAATAATTCAAAATAAGAATAGTTGATTGTAATTTGGAATGACCACTATCATGCTTCATTAAATGAAATGTAAGCATGAATCAAGGAGGATCTTTACAAAGCATGATGGTGGTCAACATTCAACCATGGTCAACAAGTCAACCATGGTCAACAAGTCAACAAAATCAACCATAACTTAATTCTCATTTAATTACTATTATTAATAGATAATCCATAAATCCATTAGGGTTTGGAAAATGATAACTGTCAATTGTGCATACGCACCCGTTCCGAAACCCCAATGAAAGTCATCTTCCTCCTCCTCAAAAAACTGTGCATACACACCTGCATTCTTGTTCCGAGGAACATGAATACTGAGAGATAAAAGCAACCCCAAAACATATACCAGTATCCGGCTCAAACCAGAGCCTGCTGGCAATATCCGTCCGGACTCCAAACATGCACAAGTGTGCGGAGGAGAACGAACCCTGTCGCAAAACCATGCGACCTCTACTCTGTTTTGCCCAGAGGCGAATACCCTCTGTGTGGGACTCTAAAGACTCGACACTACGCTGGCAGTGGGTTTAACCACAGACCGCAAGCGGCACTAGCTGTGCGTAACGGTCCCCAGGTAGATGCCGACAAGAAGGCTGACGAGGTGAAACCCCATCTGTACTCCTACTGAGTCTGAATGTGACAGTCTCCGTACAGTCCGGTCTGTTCGTCTGATACATCGCATGTCAGGCCTAGGGGGCGGTAAAACGTCAGTCCCCCAATAGCGGTACAAGTCGTGTCGGAGTGAAGCCCAAAACACCCTGAGATAATACTGGAACCTACCAGTATATCTCGCTTGCCATGGCCAGGGACTACTCGTGTAATGGCTCTCCTAGACACAGCGCGATGTCAACCCCCAATACCGGGAGAGACGAATCCTGTCTAACCGGCACTGCCTCCAAGTGCTTCGGGACTGCACCCAACCACCACCTGTTTGCACGACTCCTTTGAGCCGTGGTAGGGTAGTGATCAAAGTGCAGTGGGAACACACTCGAGGCGAAGTGCCAGTGTCAAGTCAGCGGACTAAGCTGTACTCATGTCACCTGGGAACTGATAACTGACGATAGGTATAATACCAACCATCAGTTCCCGACGAGTCCTGCCCAGTGTACTCGTAACCTAACGAGCACCCGCATACTATCTCAAGTACGACGTACTGACGGCTGTGGGACAGACCGTCTCCCGTGCTGGGATGAGAAGCGCATACGCTAGTCTACTCCGGAGTATCGATGCCCTATCTCGGTACTCCCACGACTAGGGACGTGTATAAGGTTGTGCTTGTAGATTACCCAGCCCCCACGAGTGTGATCGCCATCACAACGCCGGTAATCAAGCAAAGATCCTAAGGGCTCTACTAATGCGTATAGGTGATATAATAAATAAACACACATGTACACATTAAAGCAGAGACAAACCAAGTAGCATACTACTATATTTAGCAAGATTGTCTGTACAACTGTGAATATCCCAAGCTTCCATCAAGTAATATACATACTAGTATGATACAGTAATGGCCTCTAGGGCATATACACTAACAGGTATGATGCATTTCATAAACACAATAGCGCAATAATCAACGTCTCAATGTCAAATGAAAATACAATACCACTTAGGGGTATATGTAGCTATAGCGATTATATCATGCAGCCAATTATAGTGATGTGAGCATAGCAAGTAATATCATGGCATGATGTAGCAATTCTGCTGTGCAAGTGACATAGCAATTTTCGATGACGAAGGTGTGCGAGCCGGCCAATCTGTGTAAGTGTAACATACGCATCATCGATAATGGTGTAGGTGTACTAGCACAGGTATATGCAAAGAAATGAGAATAACATGAGTGTAGCATAAAGTATATCGTAAGCGAAACGCTACAAGGTATACGTGTCTACAATATATCCGAGTCGTTGAATCTATCAATCGGCATCCAGCCTCACAACATCACGTACGGTATAATCTATCGTACGACATCCTCTAATCAAGGATATGGATCAATCAACAGGTAAATCTCATCGCGTACGGTAATCCATCTTACGGAGGCATTAAACAATTTGGGATTCTATCAACCTGTACAACAACGGGGGTACGGATCTAAGTCTCGTACGGCATATCACTCATTATGCACAACATTATCCATATATATATATATACCTATCTCTTAGGTCACATCCATGTCAATATCGTATCAGGGGACCGACAAGGTATCAACTATCTCTTATCGACTCGCATCCATATAATGACATATCAACCAAGTCAATATATCTCACCGTATACTATTTTCATCGCATAAATCTCTCATATCAAGTCATTTACATATACATTCTATCGTATGAATCTCATGTCACGCTACTCTAAATCTCATACTTAAACCCGTACAACTACATATCTATACATCGTGATTCATATTCTCGTTTCATATCCTTATATATCAATTCGAGACATCATATCCATCATATCATGTCCAAGAGTTATGCCCCTATAGCTTTCATCCCATATCTCGATATATACCCAATCATTAATGTCACCTCTAACTATCTTTTAACCATATCTATAGTTTTCTAATGTAGGTTTCTCCGACTGTATATATACATTGGTCTCCATTCATAATTTGCGGGGGTGCTATTCGCCATCCACCCGACTTCCCCCGTAGATATAAATCCACTCACCTGCTAAGCTCCTCGCTTAGCCGTAGTCGATGCGCTTTGTCGTCTCGGAATCCACGCAAATATACCTACAATCAATATGAAATCGCAAAGCAATTAACATTAAGTTCCGAAATCCAAATACGGCACGCGGTGCGCTCATATGTTAGAACCTATATCTTACGTATGCAAACCAACCCAACAACTCTCGTCGTTGACGTACAAACGTCCAACGACCAAATACAATATCAAGTCTCAAAACCAAGAATCCCAATACCGGAAAACATAGCCAAAACCCTAACTAGGATCGCTATACGTGAAAACCGCCAAGCCTAAAACCCAAACGTACCAATCTCTCATTCACAACGCAATAAATATCATACAAGATAATAAATTTTTCATCACTACACCAAATAAAAATCTTTTCTAATTTTACCGAAAAATCTAGTAAGCAACCCAGAGGTGTTTCGGTGCAAAACCTCATGAATTAGCGATCTAGTGGCTACCATATTCATCTAATAACATAATTAGGCTTCACAACTCTTTACTAGTAAATTGTAAAGTGGTTTAAGAAATTATACCGATCGATCCGTGTCCTTCGGTCTTCAATCTCTGCCCTTATCATGTTGCGGCTGTCTCGACGAAGTTCGCTCTCCGGTCACGCTCATCAAAGAGGACAAGCATCGGGGATTTTTGTATACGGGCTCCCGCTTCTAAACGGAAGCAACTCGGACATCCGGTTTGTTAGCCTAGATGTCCAAGAAAGAAGTAGAGAGAGTGTATGATATTTTGTCTCAAGGCATCCAAGTATTTAGGTGGAGGTAAATTGAAGTTGCCAATGATGTGAAGATTGTGAGCTAAAGAAATTTTCATGTGAAGAAATTGTGCTTGGCCATCACAAGAAAGGCTCTCTGGAATTTCGAAATTGAGCACTGGCCTTTAAGAAATTGCTCACTGTGAATGTGAATGGGTGAGGGGGTGAGGTTTAATCAAGTGGTGAGTGTATGCTATATGAATAAATTAATCCTCACCACAAGAAAAATGCCAGCAGCCACAAAAAGAATTAATGCTCAAAATTTTTGGCAGCCACCTAACCACAATCAAAAGATCTCAAAACAAATATCCATCACAAAATATCACAACATTGATAAAATCCATTCAATGCAATTGCATGAGTCACCAAAAGAAATAAGCCCACTACCACAACAAAAAGCCCACAAAAATTTGTGCTGGGAATGAAAAACAACACAAGGATTTTTGGCCGAAAACAAATGCTCACAATCTCAATAATTATATTTTATATTTTCTGAAATGTTATAAGACGAATCCTCTTCTATCGCTCATTGCTTCCATGTGATTCGGGACTGTACCCAAAAACCACCTTTTTGCACGATCTCATGACCGTGGTATGGTGGAAATCAAAGCACAGTGGGAATCACACAAGACTCTATGACAATCTCGGGTCGACAGATTAACCTGTACCAGTGTCACCAGAGAACTGTTATCTGAAGATAGGTATAATACTATCTAGGAGTTCTCGGCGAGTCCGTTTAGTGTACCCAGTCTCCACTGAGCACCCATATACCTTCTCTGATGTCAAATACCAATGGATGTGGGATCATCCATCGCCAATCATATAGGTTAAGAAGCGTATACGCAAGTCTACTCTGGAGTATGGATGCCATGTCTCGATACTCCCACGACTAGGAACAATCTAAGGATGTACTTACCGACTACCTCTGCCCCACTAGTATGATCTGCATCATAATCCTGGTAGTCAAGTACTCATCCCAAGGGTTTTATCAACATGTAATAGAAAGACAATAAGTATACATGTTAAGATAAAGTGCAACCAGATAGCACACTATTATGTCGAGCAAGAAAATCCTTCCTATATATGTCCAAGCATCCACTACAATATACATCGCATGTACAGTAATGGCCTCTAGGGCATACATATAACTAACAATAAGGACGACAATAAGTCGGTCTCGGGTTTTGTCTTTACCCTCAACGGAAGGGCGGTGTGTTGGAAGATTTCCATGCAAGACACCGTAGCAGACTCGACGATGGAGGCTGAATACATCGCTGCAAACGATACTGCCAAAGAGACTCTCTGGATGAAGAAGTTTATTGCTGAACTTGGTGTGGTTCTATCCATTGAGCATCTAATACCTGTGTATTGTGATAACAATGGAGCTGCGGCTTTGGCCAAAGTACCCAAGTCTCATCAGAGATCCAGACATATTTTTAGGCGGTATCACCTGATCAAGGGATAGTAGATCGCCGGGAGATCGAGGTCAGGAGAATTTACACGAAGGACAACGTAGCGGATCCACTCACGAAGGCCCTCCCCCAGATGCAGTTTGAGAGACTGTTTAGGATGTTGCGTATGAGATACTACAAAGTATGACCTTAGTGCAAATGGGAGATTGTTAGGAATATGTATACCCCAGAGGCCATTATTGTACATGTGATGTATATTATAGTGGATGCTTTGACATATATATAGAGGACTTTCTTGCTTGACATGATAGTATGCTATCTGGTTACTCTTTATCTTAACATGTTGACTGGTATTCTTTACCGTCTTTCTCTCACATGTTGATAAAGCTCTTAGGATTGCACTTGACTACCAGGATTATGATGAGATCATACTAGTGGGGCCAGGGTGGTCCAAAAGTACATCCTTTAATCAGTTCCTAGTTGAGGGGATATCGAGACTAGGGCATCGATTTTCCAGAGTAGACTAGTGTGTACGTTTCTTGTCCCTTAGAAGGCGATAGTTGATCCCACAACCATTGGTGTGTGACATCAAAGATTGTACACAGGTGCTCATTGGAGAATGGTTACACCGAACATGACTCGCCGAGGACTCCTAGTTGGTAGTATACCTATCGTCAGATAGCAGTCCTTTGGTGACACTGATACAGGTTAGTCTGTAGACCTGAGGTCGTCATAGAGTCTTATGTGGATCCTACCGTGCTTTTATTTCCTCCCTACCGTGCTCACAGGAGAGGTGCAAACATATGGATTTTGGGTACAGTCCCGAGTCACGTGGAGGCAATGAGCAATAGGAGGGGTTTCGTCTCTCCCGGTATTGGGGTTGATGTTGCGCTATACTCGATTGGCTATAACTAGAAGTCCCTGGCTAGGGCTTCTGCTGTGATTTACTGATAAGAGTTATCAGTAGTTTTTCGAACCGTCATAGGCCAGAAATTGGCATGACTTATCACGTTACTGGGGTATGATGTTTACCACCCCTAGACATGATATGCGACATATCAGATGAAGAGACCGGATTGTAAGGTAGTGTTACTGATAGGCTTCATGGAGAGTATGAACGGGCTTGCTTGTTGATCTTCATATTGCCCAATACCCGGGTAGCCGTTACGTCCAGCTAGTACCGCTGACGGCTTGTAGGTGACTGATGTGATCATCACCTACCGCTGGCATATTGATGATTCTTTAGAGTCCCACACGGAAGTTTCCTGGTTCAAGCGAAACGAAGTAGGGCACATATGTTATATGTGCGTGGGCCTGATTAAATACTTGTATGTGATACCATGTTGTAATCTGACAGTTATCTATTATCGGTTAGGTTATATGTGATATAATCAGATTATCGAATCAAGTGTTAATTTGATAATGTGATAAACATATAAATGATATTAGTCGGTCATATGTGATATAACCAGATTATTAAATCTAGTGATGATTTAATAATTTGATGTATATTTATATTTGATATAATTATATGTTAACTAATATCATTAGCTCACTAATTGCTTTATTAATTTATATATGTTAATATATATATTTGATATATATATATATATATATTATTAAATGAAGAATGCTTGATTTTCTATTTTATGAAAATAAAAAAATAAGGTGTAAAGTGTGGAGAATTTTTGGGTATGGTATGAGGCATGGGTTTTTATCATATTATATTGGTCTTGACTCACTCTTAAAGCATAGTTGCAATTTATTCCATGCTTGAATAAGTGAGGAGCTCTTCTTTTTCATTCTATGCTTTCTCATTCTTGAGTTCATGCCTTAGCCATTTTCATGAGCTCTTGCTCTCTAAAATTTTCTCACCTCATCTTTAAGCTCAAAACCCTCACATGTGATGTGAATCATTGAGCTTGTGAGATCCCTTATGAGCTTTCAAAACCCCTACTTCATTATCGTACACTTGACTAGCGATCAAGTGTAGCATTTTTCCTGCGCTAAAAGGGTTTAGTGTAGACATAGCTTGAGCTAGAGGGACTTAAGGTGGATCATCTTCGGCGCGAAGATCACGGAGGAGGCTCGTTCAACTCGATGAGGAGCCTAGTGGAGTCGCGTGGACTACAACCCGGAGCTAAAGAAGAGAAGGACTCGATATTCGAGGGTATAACCATCTTCCCTTCTCTTTAGTTTTCATATCATCATAGTTTAACCCTAATCTTCTAGTTAAGATCTTGTGCAGTCCAACTTATCACCTATAAAATTTAAAATTTGGCATGCTTGATGCTACTAAAACCTCATGGTGGTGCTAGGGTAGACATTCAACTATACCCAACTAAAACCTGTTTGCACGACTCGTTTGAGCCGTGGTAGGGTAGTAATAAAAGCACAGTGGGAACTCACACGAGACAAATGACGATCAGGTCGACAGACTAACCTGTACACATGTCACCTGGAAACTACTATTTGACAATATGTATACTACCAACTAGCATGTTCCCGGCGAGTCCGTCCAGTGTACTAATAACCCAATGAGCACCTGTATACTATCTTAGGTGAACAAACTAACACCAATGGATTGTGAGACCTGGCCACCACCCCTTGTCGGGGTCTCGATCAGTATATACTAGTCTACTCTGGAGTATCGATGCCCAGTCTCGAAACTCCCACGACTAGGGACATTTAAGGATGTGCTTATAGACCACCCAGCTTCCACGTATATGATCGCCATCATAATGCTGGTAGTCAAGAAAGAATCCTATGGGCTCTATCAACATGTAATAGCGATCTATAATACCATATAAAGAATGTACATGATGATAAAGACAAACCAGATAGCATACTATCATTTTGAGTAAGACTATTCTATCCATACAGGTCCTCCCTCAATCATCGCAATCGCGTACCTACGATTCAATAATTGACTTGAGGGCACTATAGCCAACAATCTCCCACTTGCACATAAGGCTAATTATTGCGGTGTCGCATACTCACAGCTCGTGTGATACCGAACACCCAACTTCTCTACTTATCAGTTTTGGAAAGCTCGTTTGTGAAACTATTGTGTTCGAGAAATAGCCTCAGTGAGTGGATCCGCTCCAATGTTTCTATCTATATCTCTCTAACCAGTATCCTGTTCCATGCCTTCAACAGTATCCACTTGGACCACCTGTCCAACATACTGTCCCTCAAAATAGGGAAAACTATAACTCAGACAGCCACTTTGTGATCCAGGTCACCTTGGAAGCCTGAAATGATATTCGTCTCCCGAAGGAGGCCGGTGTTACCATATAACAAGAACATCCACTTATGTTCATAACTGCTACCTAATGTTTCTCCAGGATTGGATTAATATATATACGCTTATTGCAGCTAGTGCAAAAGCAATATCTGGTGTTGTACTTGACATCTCATGATTGACTCAATTGTCTAAGCAAGTGATATGTCAATCATGCAAATCTCCCTCCTCATCAGTTTAGAAGACATCTCTTTAGAGAGGGTGACTCCATCACCTGCGGGTACACCACCACTCCAGGAGTCGCCCATTCTAAAACACCTTTAGAATAATGTCAAAGTACTCAAATTGGGACACTTCCCAAATCTAGATCTAAAACCATAGATCTAATGACCAGAATCCCTGATATTTTATTCATATCCTATGTGGAGAAACACCTTGTGACAACCACAGTATATAACCGATCGTAGTATAGGAAGATCTCTCCCTATCAAGTGCATGTTATCTAAATACCTGGACATCACTCTTTACTACCATTTTACCAGATCCATCTCCTATTCTGATCAAGTCAAAACCTACGACCGTCAAATCTAAAATAGATGATCTATTTCCGCTATACATGCGTTAGTTCATAAATAGACATAAGCTACTTGCCCACTATACTTCCGCTGCTCCCACTGACCACAACAACCTTCTGGCAGAGTCATATACACGTGCACTTTCTAAACCTATTTTAAAATGTCATTATACTCATCCTCCTGCCAGGTCTCATAGTCTAGAACAATAGCAGTGGTAAGTTTGGGTAATCATAAATCTCCCTGTCACCGTCTTTGAGGATACCGAAGTACCTCTCCGGTGTCTAGGGTTACCCACCAAATCTGCGGAATGGCTAATGTATCGTCGAAACCATTTGAATTGTTAGGTTCTATTAAATTTTCAGTAATCGTTTGTGGATCTGAAATCACTTCTAGTTCTACCATTCTCCCACTAATGTTTTCTGAAAAGAATCCATTTTACTAAAACAGGTGGCGAGTCAAGAACGATATAACTATTGATCTTGCTGATGGTAGAAAGTTAACCCTCGTGAAATCCCGGGATAACCCACAAACTGCCATTACTAAAACATGACTTGTGTTTTTCCAGCTTCTGGTTTTAAGCATAAGCCGGAAAACTGCATATACCTTAACATCGTTAAGATATGAATCTATTCTATATATCCAATATAGAAACAAAGACGCTAATTTAATCGGAACCAGATTAAAAAATCATGCAGCTGTTTCCAGTGCATATTAACAAACTGGAAGGATGCAAGCAATATTACTCATCTAGGAATATATCCACATATGAGTAACCTGAAAGAGAAGCATGTTCTCAAAACCATTACTTACAACGGAATACATAGCACAAGTATCTACATCTTCGACTACCTCGAAGAATCCTGATATTTCCAACGAATGGTTCTCTACTTTATTATTATACCTATAAATTCATAAAATTTGGACCCTGTATTTCAACGAAATACTTGTCTAAAACTAGAGAAGTCAAATGTAAAGAGAATATAGTACGAGTACCAACCCTTGTCTTGTATCATATGGTTCTCTCCTTCATTCATATATCTATAACTTCTCAAAATCCGGACCATGTATTTCAATGAAATACTTGTCTAGAACTGTAGAAGTCATAAGTAAACAGAATATAGTACGAGTACCAATCCCATGTCCTTACGAACACCGGACAATATACAATACTTTGTATAAGTCCCCTGATTTCAATAACTCATATCCTGTGTGTCGTACGTTGAAAAACTGTACTATGGTTAAGAAGAATTACACCGTTGTTGAATGCACCTTACCTAATCACCAACTGATATAGGTAAATGCCATAGACATAATTTCAAAAAGTTATATCTCACTTTATAAAATAAACATACAGATATATTTGTTTGAAATTGGTGCATAACAACGAATATTCAAAACCAAATATTTGCCGTCAGGCAAAACCCAGGTGATTTCCTCAAATATCACCAATTACAAAGAATTCTGATATATATTGAGGATTTAATCACCTAATTCCCAATATCTTACTCCTTCTCATCATCCGTAATACCATACAGATGTGAGAAACAAATATGGTAAATAAATACCCTGGAGTTAAAATCTAATTGGGAAAACAGTTTTCACTCAACATCGCACCGTAAATCTGAATCATGAAATGTTTCGAAGGGGTAACCGGGTATTCCTAGTAATGCCTCTTCCACTATCCAGATTCATAACAGTAACCGTATACTTCCTTTCCCTCACTCCAATCCCTTTATATGTCTTTACTTATTACCTTCTGTACACCATACATAGGCTAATTGATTTTCTTCCTTCTCTACCCTTTGGCACCAGCCTAAGGTTTGGAAGAAGACTATCCAATAACCGCAAGAGGTGTACACTCCTAATACCAGGAGCCCTCGCAAGCTGAGAGAAGGTGAAGAGAAAAGACAACTGAATAATTCTATTCTATTTCTCCCGAACCAGAATCCATCTTCGAACTGGAACAAGTTCTTTCGAGTTCGTATGTAACTATACGATGGCATATCTAAGCAATATGGATCTTCGTAAAGATACAAAGTGTTCTGGAGAAATCCAAAGTGGTTGTGCCAAATGAGGTATTTTCTGGACCATTAGATTAGTTTTAGCATTACTTATACCCCATGTTTAGTTTAGAACCGATTATTATGTGTTTTGGTGGACTTAAGGAAAACCTAGTTAGAGTTATGGGAAATTGAGAGTTGTGTTGTGAAATTGAGATTAGTAGAGGTTAGATAAACACCCTAGTGCATGAATTGAGACCTAAACCTGAGAGTTAAAACCCGAAATACGGATTTAGAAACCGATATCGGAAAAGTTATGAAATCTGTGAAGGTTATATTGAATCTGCTTTCACCCGAGACACCTGAAAATAAGATTGGTTGGACAGTGATATGTGCAGGCATCCAGGAAGCTACCACCAAGACCCTAGCGCCTAACTCCATGACCCGGCCGTAGATATATTCCTATTGGCCGCAATTTGCGGCCAGACCAGCACCAAAATGTCTCGTTTTTGTTCCAGAGCTCCTACATGCATAGATTAGACCCCTGACATGTATAGATTTGTCTAATTTGACCTAGGGTGAAATCTGGAGCCTATTTCCTTTGTTGCTGTTTTGGATTCGTGTTTCCGTATTCCGTATTTTTATTTCTGAATTTACGTATTGTGTTTTACCTCGACTATTTGGCGTTTATACGACGATATCGAGGATTGATTGTTGGTTTTGGAGGCGTACCCATAGGTTCTAACCTATAGGCCCCTTAGCGTATCGTTTTAGTTTTCGTATGCCGTTTTAGCTTTGATTTGGTTTTAATATGCATTTTGCGATACGTTGATGTGTAGGTACCCCATGAAGACTTCGGGACGACAAGCAAGCTCGTGGCGACGTCCACAAATGAAGACGCAAGGTGAGTAGATTATATCTACGGGGGAAGTCGGGTGGATGGCGTATAGCACCCTCGCAGTCCGTAGTTGGTATACTATATATATGTATATATTATGGATAGTAAGGATTAGAAGCAACTAGTATAGTTCATAGTCGCAAACCCTAGAATAGATTTACACCTACACGTACACCGTTGCATATTCATTATACTTGCACGGTGTTTGATGATATTGGACGACATTGGAGATGAGTCGATGATATTGGGGCATTGTGCCGCGAGATCGGTGATTTGATATGATTCGTATTTGGGATACGACATGTGATCTCTAGCGGGCCTTTGGACGTGTGTTTACACATGCAGTCATGTTGATGGTATCAGTTGTACTAGACTTAGATCAGTACCCCAGATTGTGTGATATGATGATGAGGATACCAAATAATTGATGAGCTGATTGTGATATTGACCCGTACCCAGCTATTGGGATGCCGTACGACGATTTACCGTACGAGCTTTATATTGATGATGGATCCGCACTCATGACTCGAGGATGTCATACGGTATACTGTATCGTACGCGATACTATTGAGGCAGGATCACCGACTATTATATATATATATATATCGATTCAGATTTAGGTGGTTTCCATACCCCTCCTGATGGACTTGGCTTAGTAGATGTTAGACTAGACCCGAGTCATACCTATTTCAAAACTAATGAATCGGGAATATCTTAAGGACAAGTAAAAGGACTCTACGGGTATTTTCAAAAGACGTATCTATTCTTAAAAAACACCGTAACCTTTATTTTACCAAAACCCCGATTCGTCTTATTTCAAATGGCACCACTACATGACAGGTACATATTGGTGTAGATTCTTCACTGTTGCATTGATTATTCGATTCCGCATCGCATTGCATGTGTTTATTCCTATATTGCAATCATGCTGTTAGGATACCAGCACCATTATCGATGATGCATATGTTCCACGTACACTTGCTTGCTGGCTCACACACTTCATCATCGATAATTGCCATGTCACTACACAGTACTATTATTGCATCAGGATATGACCTTGTATGTGCATCTTATTATTCTATGTCACATACATCATGCTTTCTGATTATACGCATTGAGATATTCGTTTTCATGATATTTCTGTATTTTGGAACCGTGGATAATTTCAAAGGAGAGTATGTACTTATTTGAATAACCCGGTTTCCTTGATATGATATTTGCGCAGCCACCATGAAATTTATTGGTTCTGATTATATACCCCATACGAGGAGTGTGTGCCGTATGAGGGTACATGGTGGGGCCCAGTATGGATCCCCTGGGCAAGATGATCGAAGGATTTTGCCGATTGAGCCTGGAGGTGGACGAGTTCCTACCGGTGATTGTATTTGAGCTCGACGGATATCCGGGGGATACCGACCGGAGTTGAGAGATGGACATGGGCTGACCCGTGGTGCCGGGGCCGAGGGCCGATACCGCAGACGGAGCCCCATATGGACGAGAATTTACGTGCCGATGCTAGGCACAGGTTTCATGATGTTTTCCATGATTTTGATTATATCCTCATATTTACATGCATGATGCTTATTGTCATTGGGTGACGGGTGGACGGGATCCACGTTTATACAGACATTGATCACATACAAACTTGTATTACATTGATCATACTTCATTTGTATATATAACAGGGTATGAGGGCGCTGTTATATATACCCTTACACCAATATTAGTGGAATGGTACGCTAATATATGTGTATTGATATCTATTTTGATACTTCATCATATTTACTTCATGCAGACATACCCTATATTTATGGCATGTTTTTACCTGAGGCACTGGCATGGGTACTTGGCACTACATACACGATTAGATGTTACTTCATGCAGACATACCCTATATGATTGTATTGACCTAGGATTATGTCATGCATTCGATTTCTGCTTGTAGATATTTTCTATTCACGAGTTGGCAACTCACCCCCGTTGTGCCACAGCTTCTTGCAGGTTTTGCCGTACAAGTTCCATAGCGGCATTTCTGGCACACTGCTTCCTTGCGGGTGAATTTCATTTGGTAGGTGGGTTCTTTAGCATCAAGAACCACCATTGTACTTGTATTATTCCTTTGTATCTAGAATTCCATCAACCAAAACTTGTATATTGTTTCAGACTTAGACACTAGTGATGTTCGTCCTTAGAGTCGCGTGTAGCAGTATTACGATTTTCATGTCATTGTGAGTTTCTTTTGAGTTTTGATCCTCGCCATTCGGCGTTGTATATTATATTGCTTGCGTGGTTGTGACCGTCGATTGACGAAGAGATAGCACCCGCTTGGGGATGCCTTTTATCACTGCATATATATATTATTCTTGTTGTACCCCATTCGGGGTCAGTTTTTTCAAAGGAAACTCTGCCGAAATTTTCAGAAAAGACTACACATTTTAAAAATGCATATTCGGCTTAGTTATTTAAAAACTTGATTCAAAACATGTTTCTTCGCTTATTAAAAACCAGTTTTCTTTATTTACTCTTAAAAAGGTTTTAGATTTCTGGGCTTTTGGCTTACTTGGATCAGATGGAGTCCTATAGACTTCATATGATTTAAGGTCCAGTCATGTGCTCTTTCGGGTCATGACAAAGTTGGTATCAGAGCGCTAAGTTAACCTTGGTTCGAGTCTAAGTTTGACTATGTGTAGCCTAGGGCGTCTATATATACACGGAACTTAGGCTTGACCTTACGGAACATAGACTTAGTCGAGGGGGTATTAGACCCGAACTTTCGTCGTGTAGGATGACCCTTGGTTGATGGAATAGGTGACTAAAGTAGAGTGACGTACCGTGGGTATGTTCCGCGGCATACTAACGATACGCTACTCCGCTTAAGGAGCCTTAGGATGTACATTTCCTTGCACAGTATTATATTCCTTCCTATGATCTATCTTCATCGATACTGGTTATGATTTTGCTGCCACGATCACACGGGCAGAGAGAGAGAGCGCTACAGCTACAGTTGTTTCAGCATGACCTCGTCGCAGACGAGGACTGACCAGGGCGTGATTCCAGAGACTTACGATTGCATTGAGAGGCGTCGTCTTATTGTGTTTTCGCGCCATGAGCGTTTGACAGATCGCTGTACGAGATTTCTCGGACGTGCCGATTGGTACCAGAGGATCAGGCTACTGCTAGAGGTCAGCCAGGATGTGATGGCCATCGATATATCGCTTATTCAGGATGATAGAGGCGATGTTCAGCGTACAGACGAATGAGCCAGTTGCTGCTGCAAATGACGAGATGTCGCCCAGTTGATTGGAGCTACTGCAGCCTGAGTATATACTTAGAGATATGATGGTGAGTCGCTAGTCACCTAAGGATGAATGACTAGGACGGGTGTTCGTTCACTTACCCCGATGCGAGGTCATCAGATAGATTGATTCCAGCTAGAGACGACTTCATGCAGGTTCGTTGAGAGTCGATAGAGACGATCGAATGTCAGGAGCCCATTTTCCAAGTTTAAAGTATACGGAAGGACATGCAGGCGATTCTATGGACCCTCTAGAAGAATGAAACCCTAACTCGACTTAATGACCGTGTGAAAGCCTTTGAACCTTAGGGTTTGCGGCAGTTCCGCGGCGCCATTAATGAGGCTTGGGTTTGCCCTTCTACGGCTGGACCACCGACGCTGTGGCATGTACTCGATACTATTAAACTGTACTCAAGATGTTGGTCTCTTGGGGGATTATAAGGTTTTGACGAGTCGATCGAATGATTCGACATCATTCGGATATCATGTGATGGGATGCATTGCTTGGGAGACTCCAGATACGAGTATAGCAATTGGAGCACAGCCCATTCAGCCACGAAGAGACGAGTCCGAATCAGTCGACATTGAAGCAGAGTGAAGTAAAGAGTTCGCAAGAGATTTCGACGAGATGACGTCCCACTCCGCTGACATTAGAGATGTGATACGCAAGCAGAGACATTGTATATGGATATATCTTCTAGAAAGAGGCGTGATAAGTATGCAGCCATTCCGGAACAAGAATTCGCCTCAGCAATGGACGATGACTTCCGGGCAATTCGGCAGAAAAGAGATACGCGAGAGACTTTGGATGGACCGTAGAGGAGAACATTACAGTGCGCAGATAAAGACGTGACGTCGATGTGGACGATGATACAGACAAGCGGGACAAGAAGTTCGTGCGAGACGCTGACGATCTGTCATTACTTTCCGTCGAGACCGGAGACCCGATGTACTTACAGAGGCGTTGGAATGCGAACGATTTCCGAGGAAATGTTGTGCTGAGGACGTAGATGTCCATCGAGCGAGAAGAGATTATGCAAGAGTACCAGCCTCCGTACAGATCGGCATAGGCAAGATCGGAAGAGACCTTGAGCAGGATTCCTTCCAGGACACTGCTGCAATGATATTTGCACCCAGGATCAGATGTGCCACGTACATTCAGAGAGCCAGAGGCCGACGCCAGTGACATGCTGCTTTATGAGTAGTCGTGAGGATTGACCGAGAGATGACTAGAGAAGTGCCAGAACGGAATCGTCCCTGTTAGTACACCTGACAGGGCCGATGAGCCGATTGATTGCGAGATAGGTAATCCGCGGAGGAGATAAGGACGCAGAGACAGAGGACGCCAGACCGTGAGCAAGAGGCAAGTAGATATCTTGCGCTGCTAGCATTGGATGCACCGACACCTTCTCGACTTTGAAGGGACTACCGACGACGGTATTTATGATTTGTGATCTTGTGATTCGATTATCACGTAACCGTCATCTTGGATTTCGGTATTTTGGGCGTTCTGTTTGCATGATTTAGTCTTGATGGCTGAGTTTCATGATATTTGATTTGATGCACCATGGTTGCACCCACTGGGTATTTATATTTTGCACATAGTTATTACGTTTGAGGTATTGATTGTGATTTCATGCCTATTTTATGCCAGTGATTTGATTTACGCTTCCAGCATAGTTTTTCTGCACCTTTAGTGTTTTGATTTGATTTGTGCACGCTGATGCACATGGTTGTGAGCTTATACACCACGGTATACCTGATTTTGAGTGAGCCGTATTGTATACCGTCGATTTCGAATCTGATATTGATATTGATTTCTTGCACTCTGTGCATTTGATTTGGATTTTCGCGCATATTGGCGCATGTTTTGAGATACGATTTTGGTGCACACCAGATGCACTAAATCGGGATTCCTTGTGCATGTCAGATACACCTGATTTTTGCTGTCAGGCACACACGTTGCCTATGACAGATGTTTCGTGCACACCAGTTGCACCTAGATGTTGTTTTTGTGCACATATATGGATTTTGATTTCCGTGCGCACCAGACGCACCGGATATTCATATATTCATTTAGTGATTTATTTCTTATAGAACATTACATTTTATGATATTTGCTATGTGTTATCATACTGAGTGGGACTAGTCAGAGGACAGTACCCGCATACTTTTGCATGCATTTACTTAGTAATTTACATATATAGCTTTCGTATATACATGTATAATTTTGACGTACATCATACTGGTTTTGTTTTGGACTTGACATTTGTGTCTTTACCATGACTCCGATGATTGCAGGATACTTGACGGAGTTTCGATTTTGAGTTATCTGCTCATTACTTATGCGCATGTATTGCGCTATGATGTGTTTTATGTATTGATGTTTTCGGAGCCCCGACAATTTGGAATTTTTACTGAAATGTTTTAGTACTTGGGGGTTTAAATTTAAATTCGGGGACTGAATTTATTTAAGAGGGGAAGATTGTAACATTTCAAAAAAAATAAAATATTATTTTTTGGGAATTTTTATAATTTAATATTATTTTATTGAATATTTTAATATTTTGGTATAATTAAATACAGAAAAAAAATTGAAAAAATTATGGAAAATTCTAAAATAGGGTAATTTATGGAATTATGTCATTTTTAAGTTTTTAAGATCATTTATATGCTAATTTAGTGATAATCGCGATTAAAAATCGCTAATCGGTTTTTAGCATTTTTTTGCAAATCATGCACATATCATTGTGCATTTTTCCACCATGTTTCTTTTGGGATTACTATTTGAGTGAGAAAGGAATTATAGAGAAAAGAAAAGAAAAAGAAAATGGAAAAGGAATAAGATAATGAGGTATGGGTGAGAGAGAGAGAGGGTAACCTTTGACCAAGACTTAGCCATTCCTTCATTTCCTTCACCATTTCTCTCTCCATCTTCTTTGCTTGCTGCTGCTGCTGCTTCTTCACCTCCCTCCCCACTTTAACTCCTCAAATCACCATGAAAACAACACCAAAACCTTACCCTCATTTCTTTAAAAGTGTACACAAGCTCAAGATCTACACATTGGACCAAGAAAGCAAGGATTTTGGCCACTAGGGGCAACTCAAGAAAATTCTTGAGTTGGCAAATGAGGTATTTTATGGACCATTAGATTAGTTTTAGCATTACTTATACCCCATGTTTAGTTTAGAACCGATTATTATGTGTTTTGGTGGACTTAAGGAAAACCTAGTTAGAGTTATGGGAAATTGAGAGTTGTGTTATGAAATTGAGATTAGTAGAGGTTAGATAAACACCCTAGTGCATGAATTGAGACCTAAACCTGAGAGTTGAAACCCGAAATACGGATTTAGAAACCGATATCGGAAAAGTTATGAAATCTGTGAAGGTTATATTGAATCTGCTTTCACCCGAGACACCTGAAAATAAGATTGGTTAGACAGTGATATGTGCAGGCACCCAGGAAGTTACCACCAAGACCCTAGCCCCTAACTCCATGACCCGGCCGTAGATATATTCCTATTGGCCGCAATTTGCGGCCAGACCAGCACCAAAATGTCTCGTTTTTGTTCCAGATCTCCTACATGCATAGATTAGACCCCTGGCATGTATAGATTTGTCTAATTTGACCTAGGGTGAAATCTGGAGCCTATTTCCTTTGTTCTTGTTTTGGATTCGTGTTTCCGTATTCCGTATTTTTATTTCTGAATTTACGTATTGTGTTTTACCTTGACTATTTGGCGTTTATACGACGATATCGAGGATTGATTGTTGGTTTTGGAGGCGTACCAATAGGTTCTAACCTATAGGCCCCTTAGCGTATCGTTTTGGTTTTCGTATGCCATTTTAGCTTTGATTTGGTTTTAATACGCATTTTGCGATACGTTGATGTGTAGGTACCCCATGAAGACTTCGGGACGACAAGCAAGCGCGTGGCGACGTCCACAAATGAAGACGCAAGGTGAGTAGATTATATCTACGGGGGAAGTCGGGTGGATGGCGTATAGCACCCCCGCAGTCCGTAGTTGGTATACTATATATATGTATATATTATGGATAGTTAGGATTAGAAGCAACTAGTGTAGTTCATAGTCGCGAACCCTAGAATAGATTTACACCTACATGTACACCGTTGCATATTCATTATACTTGCACGGTGTTTGATGATATTGGACGACATTGGAGATGAGTCGATAATATTGGGGCATTGTGCCGCGAGATCGGTGATTTGATATGATTCGTATTTGGGATACGACATGTGATCTCTAGCGGGCCTTTGGACGTGTGTTTACACACACAGTCATATTGATGGTATCAGTTGTACTAGACTTAGATCAGTACCCCAGATTGTGTGATATGATGATGAGGATACCAAATAATTGATGAGCTGATTGTGATATTGACCCGTACCCAGCTATTGGGATGCCGTACGACGATTTACCGTACGAGCTTTATATTGATGATGGATCCGCACTCATGACTCGAGGATGTCAGATGACATACTGTATCGTACGTGATACTATTGAGGCGGGATCACCGACTATTATATATATATATATATATATATATATATATATATATATTGACTCAGATTTAGGTGGTTTCCATACCCCTCCTGATGGACTTGGCTTAGTAGATGTTAGACTAGACCCGAGCCATACCTATTTCAAAACTAACGAATCGGGAATATCTTAAGGACAAGTAAGGGATTCTACGGCTATTTTCAAAAGACGTATCTATTCATAAAAAACACCGTAACCCTTATTTTACCAAAACCCCGATTCGTCTTATTTCAAATCGCACCACTGCATGACAGATACATATTGGTGTAGATTCTTCACTGTTGCATTGATTATTCGATTCTGCATCGCATTGCATGTGTTTATTCCTATATTGCAATCATGATGTTAGGACACCAGCACCATTATCGATGATGCATATGTTCCACGTACACTTGCTTGCCGGCTCACATACTTCATCATTGATAATTGCCATGTCACTACACAGTAGTATTATTGCATCAGGATATGACCTTGTATGTGCATCCTATTATTCTATGTCGCATACATCATGCTTTCTGATATACGCATTGATATATTCGTTTTCATGATATTTCTGGATTTGGGAACCGTGGATAATTTCAAAGGAGAGTATGTACTTATTTGAAAAACCCGGTTTCCTTGATATGATATTTGTGCAGCCACCATGAGATTTATCGGTTCTGATTAAATACCCCATACGAGGAGTGTATGCCGTATGAGGGTACATGGTGGGGCCCTGTATGGTTCCCCTCGGCAAGATGATCGAAGGATTTTGCCGATTGAGCCTGGCGGTGGGCGAGTACCTACCGGTGATTGTATTTGAGCTCGGCGGATATCCGGGGGATACCGAACGGAGTTGAGAGATGGACATGGGCTGACCCGTACTGCCGGGGCCGAGGGCCGATACCGCAGACGGAGCCCCATATGGACGAGGATTTATGTGCCGATGCTAGGCACAGGTTTCATGATGTTTTCCATGATTTTGATTATATCCTCATATTTACATGCATGATGCTTATTGTCATTGGGTGACGGGTGGACGGGATCCACGTTTATACAGACATTGATCACATACAGACTTTTTTTTTACATTGATCATACTTCATTTGTATATATAACAGGGTATGAGGGCGCTGTTATATATACCCTTACACCAATATTAGTGGAATGGGACGCTAATATATGTGTATTGATATCCATTTTGATACTTCATCATATTTACTTCATGCAGACATACCCTATATTTATGGCATGTTTTTACCTGAGGCACTGGCACGGGTACTTGGCACTACATACACGATTAGATGTTACATTGCCACCTTATCATGCTTCAGGCTTATTCTTTGAGGTTTATATATATGATTGTATTGACCTAGGATTATGTCATGCATTTGATTTCTTCTTGTAGATATTTTCTATTCACGAGTTGGCAACTCACCTCCGTTGTGCCACAGCTTCTTGCAGGTTTTGCCGTACAGGTTCCATAGCGGCATTTCTAGCACACTGCTTCCTTGCGGGTGAATTGAATTTGGTAGGTGGGTTCTTTAGCATCTAGAACCACCATTGTACTTGTATTATTCTTTTGCATCAAGAATTCCATCAACCAAAACGTGTATATTGTTTCAGACTTAGACACTAGTGATGTATTATTTCGACCTTAGAGTCGCATGTAGCAGTATTACGGTTTTCATGTCATTGTGAGTTTCTTTTGAGTTTTGATCATCGCCATTCGGCGTTGTATATTATATTGCTTGCGTGGTTGTGACCGTCGATTATAATTTCGAAATTTTCAGAAAAGATTACACATTTTAAAAATGCATATTCGGATTAGTTATTTAAAAACTTGATTCAAAACATGTTTCTTCGCTTATTAAAAACCAGTTTTCTTTATTTACTCTTAAAATGGTTTTAGATTTCTGGGCTTTTGGCTTACTTGGATCAGATGGAGTCCTATAGACTTCATATGATTCAAGGGCTAGTCACGTGCTCTTTTGGGTCGTGACATATGATCTCTGTATCATAATCTTGGTAGTCAAGTATACATCCTAAGGGCTTTATCAACATGTGAGAGAAAGACAGTGTCATAATACAAGTCTACATGTTAAGACAAAGAGCAACCAGATAGCATACTATCATGTCGAGTAAGAAAGTCCTCTTTATATATGTCCAGGCATATACCATAATATACAATCATGTACAATAATGGCCTCTAGGACATACATATAACTAACAAATACAAGTCTCGACACTAAGTCCAAAGAATATACAGCTGGTCTCTAAGTCTATCAAATATACATGGTCTGGTTGATGGAGTTTTTAACTAGATACAATGAATATAAGGCATGCAATGGTGGTTACGCTCTGTACTGTAACCCACCTACCAATGCAAATCACCTGAAAGAAGCAATGTGCCAGCAAGCCGCTACTGATCCGAGTGGTCGATCCTGCAAGAAAACTATGGCACAACGGGGGTCAGTTGCCAACCCGTGAGTAGAAGACATCATCAGGTAGAAATCGAATGTATGAAGAACTCCTAGGTCATACAGTAATATAATAATATCATACAGTATGGTATCAAGGTGATCGTGTATATATAAGTATAATAATATAATACAGTGCATTTGTCAATATGTGATAATAAGTCATCCATATTATGTGTGTATACATATCATCCAAAGAGTGTCCATCAACGACACTCGAAATCATCATAAAATCTTGAGTGTCCAGCGACACTCGAAATCATCATAAAACCCGTGTCCTGCATCGACACATAAATCCTCATATCTCAGGCGCCGTCTTATCGGATGGGCCGTCATATCCATCTGTCTCATATCACTTCGGTCGGTATCCTCCGGATATCCACCGAGTCCAGTACTGTTACCGGTAGGTAGTGTTCCCCTGCTTGGCTCAATGCCTTTGTATACGATCTTCTTGCCCCGGGGTACCGTACCGGGTCTACCATGTATCCGCAGATGGTGACTCCTCACTCCTCTAACCGGGTCGTATCATAGCTCAGAACCGAGAAATCTCATGGTGGACGTCGAAATATCATATCAAGAGAAACCGAATTTTTTTAAAACAATCATAAGTTTTTAAATATTATCTGTGGTTTCTGAATTCTAGAAATCTCATGAAAACAGAATCTCATAAAAGCATGGCAGTAATGAAATAATATGTACATGCACAAAACAACACCGTAATGCATAGCAAGTGTGTTCATATGAGCGTGTTGTGTAGTAAGGTAAAGTGCAATATCTACAATAATATGGCGTGCTATGTACTAATCAGTTACTAAAGTGCTAACAGATTATAAGGTGATACGGTGACATAGCGAGTAGTAATGTGTACATGGAAATTACTAATGATATGTGTGTGAGCCGGCATGTAGGTGTACGTGCAACATGTGTATCATCGGTAATGGTGCATGTGCCTTAGTAAACGAAGTTACGTAAAGATAAGGGTATGAAACGTAGTATATACATCGTAAATGAAAGAATGCGATCGTATATAGAAATAAGAAATCGTAATGTGAGCGTAAACAAAATAAAGTACTCGTAAACATGAATAGTATAAAAATACACAACTATGTATGATCCATACAGTTATAGTTTAAAATTGTACGAATCATTGTTTTTTAGAAAATAGGGGGCTACATTGTTCTTGAAAAAAAATACCATTTGGAAAGTCGTAGCGTCCCTTGAAGTTATCATTTAAAAGTTCATAATGATTCGTTAGTTTTGAAAATAGGTATGGCTCTAAATATATCATAATATCCACTATGTGAATTTAAACAAGTTCTTTTCGAGTCAATATATAAATCGGTGATCCATCCTCATCATATCACGTACGGACTTTCCATCGTTCGATATCATCAAATCAATAGTACGGATCTATAGTCACGTACATTATCTCATCTCATATCATCATATATCATCTCATGTCCTCATGTATCATATCATATAACATCGCTTCATATCATCATATCCAATCATATCGACTTGTGTCATCATATCGGATCATATCCTCATCTTATCGTATCATATCATAAATATATGTATAAATGTGTGTGTGTGTGTAGCCCAAAGGTTAAGAAAATAGAACTAGGGATATATCTTTCTACTAAGTCTACTACTATCGCATTTAGTATTCTAATAATCCTATAGGCTAGGTAT
Organism: Agapanthus africanus; assembly: GCA_030015575.1. NCBI lineage: Eukaryota > Viridiplantae > Streptophyta > Magnoliopsida > Asparagales > Amaryllidaceae > Agapanthus > Agapanthus africanus. Next base: position 227,741,766 of record JASDDO010000008.1, read on the forward strand.
ACATATCTAATATATCTAGGTATATGTATATATCTAGTATCCTAATACTATGGTTGCGGGGGTGCTTTACGCCATCAACCCGACTTCTACCTTAGTTATACATCTACTCACTTAATATCCTTGCTCTAGCCGAAATCAATGAAGGCCTTGCTTTTCTTCGTCGTATCAGAAGTCCACGCAAATGTACCTACAATCGAAATCCATAACCAAAATCTAATGAAAACCCAAATCGAATTTCATAGAAATCCATATCCAAAACCGATACGACAAGCGAAAGGCACATAGGTTAGAACCTATGGTCAACGCGTGCTAAAACAAAAAAACAACCCCCGACGTCGACGTACGAACGTCAAATGACCGAATCAAAACACAAATACCAAAAACCATGTTTTCAAATATCGCAAAACATTGGCAGAAACTTAGTAAAACAACTCCAGATTATTTTATAGTGATTTTAGACTGTTTAGCATATAGGGTAGGCCTAGTTATCTAGTGAGTGAGCTACAGAACAAGATTCACAGCCTAACTCCACAAACGACCCACAATTTGCGGCAAAAACCATTAAATTGGCGGCCAAGACTTGAGAGTTTGGGCTTAGGCTTTGATTGGTTCGAAAGGGTGTGTTTTTGTAGTTAACCGCAATCAATAACGGTGTCGCGTGTAGCTAGACCGAGATGAGTACCGGTCGTCCTCAGGGAAACGTTGAATCTTTTACTCTTACTTTAGACGTGTTGAAAAAGAGAGGAGGAATAAAGAATTTTGTGAATGGTTTCTAGATCTACGTTAAGCAAGAATGCAAAATATATAGTCTAGATTATTTTAGGGATGTAGTTAATATAATAAGAGGGCTTGTAGGGTTCGTTAGGATTTAGTAGTTATGGATGATTAATTAAAAGTTACCCTTTTTATCCTTTAATAGATTTAAAACTAGAACGACGGTGATGCGTGTAGATTAGGGTTTCTGGAGGAAAAAGGAATCCCACTCTTAACCCTTATCTCGACACGGAACTCCGTTCATATCTAGCCTTTACCAAAACAATCATTAATCTAATCTCTAATCGCGGTCGGAACTAACAAAAAATTGTTAGCGCGCTCGATTAGGATGTTAATGATTCTTTTGATAAAGTTCATAAACTTTATAGGACTTAAAAGTGGTTTAGGGATGTTAATCATCCATTAGCCTACCCTAATCCTACGAACCCTAACAAGCGGAGAATTACTCGCGCATGTTGGGAAAAGAAGATGAAAAGACAGAGAGGGAAAACATAATGTAAAATGCAAAAGAATTAAATAAAACAAATACCTTTATTAATCAACTTGAACAATCTACACTTTATTCCTTAGAAAATGATTACAAAAACTTGGTTTGCTTCTCGAACTCTTCCGAAGGAGGTAGATGAACAGTTGATGATCAGCTTGGATGCGTGAGCCGTCTTGGACTTCGTGATCTCTTCGGCTTGATGCCTTCTAACTTTAGCCCTTGGTCCTTTATATAGCCCTCAAAGAAGAAAAACTAGTTACCATATATGGTGACTTTCCATGCCTGGATTCTGAGTCCCTGTCAGTATTGATTTTATGATTTTGGAAGATTTTTTATCTTGACATCTTGAACATCTTGATCTCTTGACCTGAGCTAAATCATGCACAATATCTCTATGAATAATGTTAGTTTATTTATTAAATTAGAGAGAGTATCTTAATCACTATATATGGTAATACATCTTTAAGAAACTTGATTAAGAATATTTAATATGCTATGCACTTTATATGGTAATAAATCTTTAAGAAACATGATTAAGAATATTTGATATGCTATACATCTTGTAATTACTAAAATATTATGCATATATTTTGAAATATTATTCTAACCATTTGTATGATATTATATCTTTTAAGAATTGTGATTAGAATATTTGATATGATATGCATATTTTCAATTACCAAAATATTAATGCCTATATTTTCCTTCATAATATTAATTATAATATATAAACATATGGAAAATAGTATTTTACAGATAAATCCAAATATGTTTAATATTTATAATAAACGCCTTTTATTATTTAAGAAATGTAAGGAAAATACTTATACCAAAGTGCAATATTTTCAACTGAACAGGCTTCTAGGGTGGCTTCGTACAGGTCTGCACATCTTATAATATCCTCTATTAAATTTTCAGAGTACCACAATAGCTCCAGATTCCATTTGAACATCAAAAGTCAAAGAAAATCCGATATTGGAAAATTCTAAAATCAAGTTTGGAACTTCTAAACTCATGTAGACTATGGATTCTATCACTAATATGGTAGTAAACACTTACTACACCCCCTACTACACTTCTACTACATGTTTTATCTCCCAAAACTCACCATAGAATTTTCCAAGTGAAAGTATGTCTTAGCACCTCTACTATGTTTCTATGAGCATCAAGTATGCAATTTTAAAATTTTAGAGGTCTATGTATACTAAACAAGAATCGAACTAGAAAATTAGGGTTTTAAAATTAAGCAAACAAGTTCTAATCTAAGTGAAGAGAGTCTAAAACCTTTGTAGTCTAGTCCTTCACTTCTAAAGCTCCAAGTAGTAGTCTCTAGAACTCTTCTTTGACTCCACTTGAAGAATAGAACGAGCTTGCTTGTAGTCTTCGTCGTTGAAGATAGTCCACCTTGAGGTAACTCACACTGAAGCTCATACTTCACTAATCAAAGTATTAGTGAAGTTAACAACCTATATTAATGGGCTAGAGTAGTGTAGGTTGATAAAATAGGAATTTTGCTCACTAAAAAATTCTTTTCTTTTATTTTTCTCAACCCTAGAAAATTTAGTGAGGAGATGATGAAGAAGATAAACATGGAGTAAGTGAGAACCATTGAGGCTAGGATGAGATAAGAATGAGAATGATAAATATCAATGAATAAAACAAAAGAGAAGAAGTGAGTCATGGCTTCTCAATACTCTTACAAGCACCTCAAGAAACCATGACTCATTCATCTTTTCTTTAATTCATATATATTGATCATTATTATCTCATATTTACCTCTTGTGTGATTCTTATACATCCATGTATAATGTATCATCAACCATGATAGAATATATATATATGAACTAATATTAAGCTCACTTAAGATTTTCTTCTCTTTATATATATTTATATATGTGATATATATATATATATCAAATTATTAAATCAACACTTGATTCAATAATATGGTTATATCATATATAACCCGGCTAATATCAAACATATATATGTATATCAAATTATTAAATCAACACTTGTTTCAATAATCCGGTTATATCCCATATAACTGGCGAGCTAATATTCAATATTAGTTTATATATATATATATATATATATATATATCAAATTATTAAATCAACACTTGATTCAATATTCCGGTTATATCATGTATAACCTGGCTAATATCAAATATATTAACACAGACACACACGCATATAAATCATTGAATCAACACTTGATTCAATAATCCAGTTATATCATATATAACCGGCCGATATCATTTAACGCTGGATTAGAATATGGTATCATGTACTCGTATTTAATCAAGCTCCCTCACACATCTCTATACGTGCCCTATTTCGTTTCGCTGGAGCTAGGAAACCTCTATGTGGGACTCTAAAAACTCATCAATACACCAGCAGTAGGTAATGATCACATCAGATACCCACAAGCCGTCAGCGATACTAGCTGGATGTAACGGCTACTCAGGTATTGAACGAATAGAAGATCAACAAGAAAACTTGTCTAAACTCCCGTAAAGCCTATAAGCAACACTTACCGTACAGTCCGGTCTCTTCATCTAATATGTCGCATATCAAGTCTGCGGGGTGGAATCGTCAGGCCCCACTAACTCGATAAGTCATGCCGATGTGTGGCCTATAACCTTTCGAGAAACTACTGATAACACTAACCAATAAATCTCATCAGCCCTGGCCAGGGACTTGTTGTTATATCCAATTGAGCATAGAGCAACAGCAACTCCCAATACCGGGAGAGACGAAACCCCTCCTATCGCTCACTACCTCCATGTGACTCGGGACTGTACCCAAAAACCACCTGTTTGCACGACTCATTTCAGCCATGGTAGGGAGGAAATCAAAGCACAGTGGGAAGCACACAAGACACTATGACGACCTCGAGTTTAAAAACTAATCTTTACAAGTGTCACTAGAGAACTGCTATCTGACGATAGGTATGGTACCATCTAGGAGTTCTCGGCAAGTCCTGTTTGATGTACTCATTCTCCAATGAGTACCTATGTACAATATTTTATTTTAAACACCAATGGTTATGGGATCAACCATTGCCCGATACAGGGTCAAGAAACGTAAACACTAGTCTACACTGGAATATCGATGCCCTGTCTCGATACTCTCTCGAATAGGAACTGTTAAAAGATGTGCTTGTGGACTGCATAAGCCCCACTAGTATGATCTGCATCATAGTCCCGGTAGTCAAGCAAACATCCTAAGGGCTTTATCAACATGTATCAATAAGATAGTAAACTAAAACAAGTGCACATGTTAAGATAAAGAGCAATCAGATAGCATACTATCATGTCAAGCGAGAAATTCCTCTATATATTTGTCCAAGTATCCACTATATTATACAATAATTATAACGCTTTAGAAATCGTTTAGGCGAATTTTCCGTTAATAGGTAAAATAAATTTTGTTTTCCGTAAAAACCTAGAAGCGATCATTTATCTGTATAGATTTCACTACACATAGTTTAACTAAGAAATTGCTAGTTTGCGGTTTTTGGTAAGCCACTTGTAATTTTTGTGCATTTTAATATTTTTCCCTAATTAAAATATTATTATAAGTTGTTTATTATGCACTTAATTAGTGGTAATTACAATTTGGTTTGGGTTAATTATGCTAATGTGAATCTACGCTAATTTAATCATAAGATTAACTATTTTGTTTTGTTCCAAAATATCTTGGATAAATATCTAGATATTTTGTAAGTTAATGAAGGTTTTAATTAAGTAATTAAGAGGTGGCTTAAAGGTAAGTGAGCTTTAATGTGTTTTAACCTAGGATTTTTCCACACACTTCCAAAACCTTCTCTTTTCCTCTTAAAATGGCCGACCCCTCCCCACCCTTTGCTGCCCCATTTTCTTTTTCACCCCATTTCAACTTCTTAAAGCTTCACAAATTCATCTAAAATCATAAATTAATCCCACAAACTCAAATACAAATCAATACCCATTAATCTTTAGCCTTACTCTTGCATGGATCTTTATGAAGGATAGCAATTCGGAGGATGTTTTGTTGATCTAGTTGCAAGTTTTTGAATCTAGTAGAGGTATAAAATCCTAACCCTAATATTTTATTGTTGTTTAAATCATTATGCTAGCTTGTTAGATATTTAAATAAGCTTTTATTTTCATGTTTAGAAATTCAAGATAAGGTTTGTGAAGATCTAGTTAAGGTTTTGATTAGTGTAATGATTAAGTGTGAAGTTTAGACTTGGATAAAACTTAACCTAGTGCAAGATTGTTAAATGATATTTTTCCTAATTATCTAATTAGATTAATTGCAAACTAAACTTTTAATAAATCACTTTTGGGTGAGATTAAAATTGTAGTAAATGTTTGTGTGGTTTAATCAAGCTATTATGAGATGATTGTGATTACTAGTTTTGGTTAAACTTGTAGATTGGGCTAATTTGATTAAAAGTTGCTTAGTAGATTTTCGGATAATTTAGGCGTGGGTTTCTTTTGACGTTGCGATGTTATATATATTAGATTCCACGATATATATTGTGTTGTGAATGCGTGATCGGTACGATCGGGGTTTAGCCTTGGTGGTTGTGTCATCCTAGCTAGGGTTGTGCTGATATCGTACTCGTTTTGTGCACTGAGTGCACAGTGTGCTTATCTTGTGGACGTTATCCTTGTGTTTCGTTGTCTTTATGTCGATGCAGGATATTTAGTCTTATGTGTTGTGTTTGTGAAATTTTAGGATCGCGAGCAGGGATTTCGGATGCTGCGAAGAAAGGGAAGCAAGTGGTCGGATTTACTTAGCTCGAGGTCATCGGTGAGTAGATTTATCATCTACAGGGGAATCGCCCGCATGGCGTTATGCGTCAGGGCTAGATATGATATGATATTAGCCGCATGTTTATATTTCACATATAGAGATTGTGCATAAAACTTCATTGCATATTATTACTTGTTGTGCTTGGACTTGTACCCTTTGGACACTGCACTATTATTGACGGTTCATGTTGCACGAGCACTGATTGTATGCCACCCACACCGTCCATAATTGCCATGACACGCACAACACCTATACATACGTGATCTTGTATTGGATAGGGAAAATGGAGATAACGATTCTTATTTCTTTATGCATATGAGATATAGCATACCTGTACACCCACATGCTTACACATATGCCTTGCTATGCCTACATGATTACATATATACCTGGAGGGTATTATATCATTATTGACAGGTATGGGCACATATCTTGCTACAGCTACATGTACATCATGCACACATACCTACATGTACACCCATTTACCTGACTAGAGCTACATATCCCCTATGCGGTATTGTATTGTCATCGACATGGAGACATTGTTTCTGATGCTATTGCACATATGAGATGCATCATACATACATGATTACGTATAGATACACATATCTTGCTATACCAACATGATTACGCATACCTGGCTATGGCTACATGTTCACCTTTATATGATGTTGTATGGATTTTGGAGAAATTAAGAACCGCATGATATATTTAATAACTTGTTGCAGTTAAATTGCGGTTTTTCCTTTATATGCTCATATTACTGTTTCATGTTGCATATATTATATTTCATGGATTTTGCATTGATATATGGATTTCATATGATGTTTTCTAGATGTTTTACTCCTGGGTATATATATCAGTGGTATGGGATGCTGATATATATATACATGTATATATATATATCAGTGGTATGGGACGATGTTATATATGTACACCTATAATATATATATATATATATATCAGTGGTATGGGACGCTGTTATATATGTATACCAATAATATATATCTTCATAATGATATGTGCTCGATGTAAGGGGCCTATGTGCTCGATATGAGGGGCTTATGTACCCGATGTGAGGGGCCGATGTGCCATATGTGAGGGCCGTTATGGGGGCAGATCTGAGGAATTTGGGATTTATATTGTCTTGATGGACACTGGTCCTGCCACGATGAGGATTCGGTGAGGTTGACATATTTTATTCCATACTCCGCATTTATTTGATATTCATTGATTCATGTATTAGTAGTACCTGATAGAGTACCTTTCATGATTGTTGCATATACATATTGTTGTTTATTGCTATCAGCTTGCATGTGATAGATTTCCGCAGTACGTGGATACTTGCGATTACCTGCATATGTTATTTACTATTCACGAGTGGGCAACTCACCCCCATTGTGCCACAGTGTTTGCTGGTGTCCCTCAGAGCAGTCAGAGGCAGGGCTTTCTTCTTCCTATCGTATCATCTTTTGCAGTGGATACCGCTACGGCTGACTGGGTGCAGTTTTGCTAAAGGTAGGTTTTGCAGTTATCCGATGTTGCTCTTTGTTTATTCGTTATACCCAGTACTCTCCATCTACCTGATCAGTCGAAAATACTGCATTTTTAACATGGTAATTTCCCTATCATTTGCACTCATCTAGAAGTGTTCGGTATTCATATTGCACATATTAGCAGAACAGTCCTGAAATACCAGAATGAATGTGTTGGACTTTTAAACCGGCACTTTAAGGGAAATTGACTGTATTTTATGGCATCGCATCATCCTTGTATTGCGCAACTCTTGTCTCGGTGAAATTGTGCAGGAAATTGCAAGAACAAAGCCAAAACAGTGCTGATAAAATACGCTAACTCAAAGGCCAGAGATCTGGCAGTTATCAGGGACTCATTTGGAAAATCAACATATCAGAAAAGCCCACAAATATCAGCCCAAACAAGTAGCTGAAATTCCAAGCCCTAAGGCTTCCAAATCGCCGCGGTTCCGCGGCAGGAGCTGGCTTAAGCCGCGGAACCGCGGCGGCTTGACGTCATCAGAGGCTCAAAATTTCTCCACGTGTCTCAGCTAACGGCCCAAACTTCCAGAACATTGTAGAAACTCCACGTGGCACATCTAGAAGGCTCGGCTTAACAAACTTCATCTAGAAGGTTCTCCTCTAACTAACTTTTGGAGGGAAATTCAAAATTCAAATCCTAGATCTAGGGTTTTGGGAAATCTATAAATAGAAGCCTAGACCTAGAGTTAAACTTCTTCCCTAATCTTTCTTCTTCAGTCCTTAGTGGTTAAATTCTTCCTCACTCAACCATTAATCTCCATCTTCTTCCACAAGTCTAGCGACAAGACTTGTGCGAAACCTTAACCCTAATTCCAATCAAAATTCAAGATCCCGAGTACCAATCAAGCGAGAAGCCTTCAACCTTTTAGGAGCAGAGCCGATCTTCAATCGAGTAAGTGGTCCAAGCCGATCCGCGACTCACGGAGACGAGCGAAACCAAATCGACAATCGAGTTCTTCCTCTTGTAGTTCTTGAGCGATTGTAATTAAATTGCTGATATAAATAAAAGGTGAAATTCTTTAATCTCGCTTTCTTTAAATTCTTGCATCATGATTCGATCTCAATTTGTAATTGTGGTTCTTGTTGTGATGTTCGAGTAAAACTCCGCTCGTAAAGGAGTCGAGACGATCAATAGAATGATGATGTAACAAATCTTAATACGATTCTTAAGTCCTACGAGTTTTGTAAACCCTAGAAAGTTCAAGAATCGATGACTTATTTTCGTTGCGATGCTTTCTTGATTGTTATCGCTCGAAATTAGGGATCTACGATCGTTTCTTGAATTTACTAGAGGCTAGAATGTGAATGATATCGACGAAGGAACAAGGGATAAATGATGAAACCCTAGTTTCACTAGAAATCCCTAATTCTCGTCGATCATGATCGATCTAGTATCAATTCATCGAAGGATAAGAATACATCATCGTGAGATTACATCACATCTATAGATCCGATCGATTCCTACGAGCCTCATTTCGATTCTTGATATTTGGTTGGAAAAATCATTAAACTCTCAATTCTTGATTCTATCGTTTTCTTGTTATTAGATCTATATTTTCTAATTCTTGAACTTCAACTATAAATTATGAATTGTTTGTTTTCTTTACATTATATATTCGATTCAAATAAAACAAGATACGAACGAATCGCACAATCCCTGTGGACGATCCGTACTCGCTAACGCTCTACATCCGACGCCGTTAATTGATTGCGGTCAAAAATATTTTTGGTTATGATTTCTATATACATTTTCTTCAACACACAACGAGAATTTCTTATCAATCAAATGGCGCCGTTGCCGGGGATCGCGCGCTAATTCGTTCTTTATTTGAAATTTTAATTGAAAGATTTATTCCATTATAATTTTTAGATCAAAATTCGTGCAAACACTAATACGCCTTGTTGTGATTTGTTGCGAGGAATTCTGGAATTATTGGAGCTGTGGAAAAAAATTTCTGAAACATCTAGAGAGCTGTGTACGTGAACAGGAGCTTGTGCACAAATTTCTGTGCACTGATCCCAAGATAGCACCGCGATTCCGCGGCATTAGGGCGCATCTGCGGCGGTTCTGCCGCAGGTTGACTTCCTCACTGTTCTAAAATTTCAGGTATACTTCCACACTTTCTTATCTTCTCCCTTATCTGCTCCAAATAACAAATTGCTGAAGGTTTCTTTGCAAAATAATCGCAGCGCCGCAAGAGCAAAAATTAAATTGTGCATGTTTTGATTTTTGTGGTTGTTTGCATAATTAATACGGACATTAAGGGGAAAAGACCAAATCCAGATTAGGTGGGGAGTTCATTACCCTTCCTAAGCCCCGAAAATCGCAAAACTTGCATCCGCATTTACCCTAATTAATTAAAAAATATCTAGAGATGACTCTAAGGACCGTCACGCTCACTTAGGACAAGAGAAGGCCGTGGGTAATTCATTGCTTATCCGCATTTCTTTTGTGGTGTCTAAGGCAAGTGTGTCGAAGGCTAGTGGTTACTTAATTAGGCCCACTACTTACGTAGTGGAGAACCTCCCACTTACCTGACACTTACCTGGCCACAGGAGAGACAAAGAGGCAGTGGAGGATTTATCCTGCAACTTGTCTTTTGGCAGTTAGGAGCGGTCTAGAGATTTGACCTAGGTGACTCCTAGAATTAGAGTTTTGTGTGTTGCATTTGTTTTGTTGCATCATTTTTTCAAAAATCCGTATATTTTTAAAACAAACACCGCATTCATATCATTTCCCCTAATTATAAATTCACGCTGCCACTTGTACTAACCCTTTTTAGTGCAAGATAGGCTGGACACGGGATTCTAGTGCCCGTTAAGTCCGCGTTTCCTTTTATCGACCCAAAAGTCGGTATTTCTACATTTACCCTTTCTTTTACCCACCACCACACCCACATCGATGGATCCACCTCCATCGAACTTCTTTTCCACTACTCTGCCGCCGTCCGTTGGTGCGCAGAATCGACCCCGCATCTCTCTCCAAGAGAGGTGCTATCCTACACGAGGTCCCCTTTCCACCTGTCTTTCCATTCCACCAGCCAACGGGGAAAATTTTCAAATAAAACCCCAATACATCAACCTTCTACCAAAATTTCACGATCTCGAGTCTGAAGACGCATATGCCTTTATCACCAAATTTGAAAATGTATGCGCAATGATGGGTACCTCACAGCTTTCTATGGATGCTATGCGTCTACATCATCTCCCATTTACTTTGTGCGATATAGCCGAGAAGTGGCTGTATAACACCACCGCACATTCCATTTCAAATTGGGATGAATTCGTCAAAACATTCCTTAAGAAATTCTACCCATACCAAAAGACTGCTCGAGTCCGTAGCGAAATCAATCAATTCACCCAGCTTCCAAATGAACCATTTTCAAAATGTCTTGAACGCTTTAAGGATCTGTTAGTCTAATGTCCACATCACGGCATCCCTAGATGGGAACTATGCCGAATCATTTATGAGGGTATTAATCCTAACACAAGACAGACTCTTGAATTCATGTGTCAAGGCAACTTCATGACTAAAGATGATGGGGAAGCCTGGAAATTTCTAGAAGATTTCGCTGAAAAATCTTTACAGTGGGAGGGTGTGAGTCAATCGTCTAGGGATGGCAATGATATTTTCATAGGAGTTAGAGCCGAGATTTCAGCTTTACACAAGAAATTTGACAATATGGAAAACAAATTTTTAGCCGCCGCCCTAAGTCAAATGTCACTCTCCAAAACTGTATGTGGATGCTGTTCTGATCCTTTTCATTTGACGGAAGAATGTCCGCGAAATTCTCTGTTTCAAGGTCATGAGCATATCAATTCTGCTTACCAACAAAGACCTAGGAACGATCCATTTTCTTCCACATATAATCAGGGTTGGAGGAATCACCCAAATTTTGCTTGGAACCAATCACAAAATCAAAATACGGTTCCAACCCAAAACAATTTCCAAAGGGTCCCTCCACCACAACAGCAACCACCACTTCAATTGAGTCAGCACCCCTTCCAATCACAAAACTTCCAAAATCCGGCCAACACTTTTGCACCACATGAAAACTCTTTGCAATTGACCGGTACAGATAATACCTCTGCACTAGCACAAACCTTGGATACTTTCATGAAACAATCCATCCAAGGGACGGCAAGTTTGCAATCTTCCGTCGAGAATGTGATGAAGATCATTGTCTCTCAAAATGAGAATATCAAATCGATGGAAGCACAAATTGCACAACTAAAAGCCGAAATGAGTGCAAGACAGAAAGGGAAACTTCCAGCTCAACCCTTACCCAATTCTGGCTATTCACATCATGTGAGTGCAATCACGTTGAAATCTGAAAGAGTGCTTGACAATCACGTTGGGGAAGAGTTTGATGATACCGATAAATCAATCAATAATACCCCGGCTGAGACCTTTCCTCACACACACACTTCTACTTCTGATCCTTGTTCTTCTACCCCACCACCTTCTTGCGAGCCTATTCTTCGTTTCCCACAAGGCTCGCCACTTCAGCCCACCTCTTCTACTCCTCCTCCGACGATCCCCACTTCTATTTTGGGATCGGGTCCACACACACTTCCTTCTCCTATGATGGACCCAGCGCTTATTGCTAAAGCACCTTATCCTAATCGGTTAAGGGCTAACACATCGAGTCCACATATGGAGAAGATTATGGACATTTTAAAGCAAGTTAACATCGACATCCCTCTCCTAGATTCCATCCAATAAGTTCCGTCCTATGCGAAAACTCTTAAGAACTTGTGCACTAGGAAGAGGAAGACTCAAGTGCCCAAGAAGATATTCATGGCAAAGACAGTAGACACGGCTTTCCCCCAACAAGTACCGAGGAAACGTAAGGACCCTGGCTGTCCTACTGTTTCTATTTCTATTGGGGAAAAACACATCAACCGTGCTCTACTAGACCTTGGCGCTAGTGTTAACTTGCTTCCATACTCTGTTTATGAGCAACTAGGGATCGGAGAGTTGAAACCAGCCCATTGCACTCTCCAGATGGCTGACCGATCAATCACCAAACCTAGGGGTGAACTGGAGGATGTGTTAATAAAAATCGGGGAATTCATATTCCCTGTGGACTTTATTGTAATTGATACACAGCCTGTAGCGAACCCACGGAATCAAATTCCAGTGATTTTAGGTCGCCCCTTTTTGGCCACTTCCAATGCTATTATCAGCTGTCGTAATGGTTCTATGACCCTATCCTTCGGGAATAGGTCAATTGAGCTGAACATTTACAAGTTGGGAAGTGTACCCTCCGAACCTACTGCTCAGGTCTGTTCTGTCGACTTAATGGATGTCGACAGCAGCGAATTTGATGATCCTCCTGATATCAATCTTGACTCTTTTCATACGTTATTGTTTGACCCAACTATGTATCATACACATACAGACTCTTCCACCGAGATGTCTGGGTCAACAATTAACACTGATTATGAACTGTTTTTAGAGTCTGAAGATCACCCCGCACCAGATGACATTATTCATCGGGGTATAAATGGAACTTTTGAGGAGATCTTCGCTGATGAACTCGCATTTTTGAATGACACGGGTGTTGAGATGAATCATCTCCTAATCAATGAAATTGGACCTCCACCCCTTTTTCTGAACTGTAAAGAGAATGCGAGTAATCCATTACATTCACTGCATCGTCTCTCTAAAACGAGACGCACACACATTCTATTCCACCACTTACCCTTTCCCCACTTCTTCTTCCACCAACCAGAGCACTGCATTGATAAAATTTTTGAATGGTTGGTGTTGACCTTCGGTCTTTGCAAAGCTTGGCATCGACCAATGATTTTTTGACCCCCTCATATGATTTTCAAAGATTAACATTGCATAACTCAAGTTTGGGGGGGCATATTTTCTGGCTCTTGATAAGAAAATTTTTACAAAATGATGAGCCAAAAATAAGTTTGGGGGAGGTTCTTCACTTAAATATTTTGCCCCCACTAATAAATTCCTCCCAAACTTACAGGTTTTTTCGAGATTAGCAGATGGCAACAGTGAGGACACTGTTGAAAACAAGTTTGGGGAGGTTTGTGCTTATTTTCGCATCATTTGCATCGTACTTTGCATAAACACAAAACATTTTTGAAAACCTATAAAAATTTAAAAAATTTCAAAAGATAAAAATATTTTTTGTACATAAATAAGATAATAAAAGATTAGATAGTGAAAAATTACATCCATGAGATTAGAAAAATTTAAGAAAATCAAGAAAATTAGAAGTTTTCTTATACGAACTAGTAATAAGTAGTTATGAACCGTTGTCCCAAGGGTTAGTAAGATGAAGGACGTCACTAATCTGAGGATAAAAATAAGTCTGAAAAATAGTTTCTATTCTGGAAGCCAAACATTTTGAACGTTGATACCCTGCTATTCGCACTTACACACATCTTAAAGCCTGGGATAGTAGAGGATACCTTGAAATGCTCTTGTCTTAAAGCCAAAAGTATGAAGGAAATAAAAAAATGAAGAAAATATAAAGTGGTGAGAAAAATGAACACTGGTTTTGCTATCGCCAAGGCAGCAATAAAAAAATATACCGAGGGTGCCTTTTCACCTAGTGCCCTAAGGCCAACTGGTCTAGGAGTCACTGCTAAGCCTTAGGTGGTGCAAGACGAGGAAAATACACCAAGTAAGCAAGCACAAGAGTAATCGGTCGGTTAGTACCTCAAGAAGTATTAACGGTCGCATGTAAGTGTGTGAGCAATCTCATCTAAATATTCATTAATTAAAAAGTACTGAGGCTGAGGGGCAAGAGTATGATAGCTTCAATTGAATTCTCCGGGTGTAGGGATGTCTTTACACACACGCAGGGATATATGATCGATGTTTGGATGAAAGATAGGAATGAATAATAAGACGATGTTTTATTGAGGGAGGACGTGATTTCTAACATCTTTTCATGACTATTAAGATGGGGCTCATGATAACCGAAAAGCTAGCTTAGTTGGAAACCCTAATTTTCAAAGCTTTTCTTTTACAATTCTTTTCTTTAAATGTAATATTCATGATCTTCCTTTTATTATTGGATTTTATGGGTGCAATCCGCTGAAAACCCTCAGGAGACAACACTCCTCCTACTAGGGACACCTAGAGGTTTAAAGGCTTGTTGCACGTGCTCAGTGCAATCGTATTGCCTACGAAAGTGTGCTAGTTAGGTTTTCTCTTTCTTTATTTTCTCCTTCTCTTTTTAATAAAAAGTTCGCTCGAGACGATCGAAAATAAGTTTGGGGGAATTTGATCAGTCGAAAATACTGCATTTTTAACACGGCAATTTCCCTATCATTTGCACTCATCTAGAAGTGTTCAGTATTCATATTGCACATATTAGCAGAACAGTCCTGAAATACCAGAATGCATGTGTTAGACTTTTAAACTGGCACTTTAAGGGAAATTGACTGTATTTTATGGCATCGCATCATCCATGTATTGCGCAACTCTTGTCTCGGTGAAATTATGCAGGAAATTGCAAGAACAAAGCCAAAACATTGCTGATAAAATAAGCCAACTCAAAGGCTAGAGATCTGGCAGTTATCAAGGACTCATTTAGAAAATCAACATATCAGAAAAGCCTACAAATATCAGCCCAAACAAGTAGCTGAAATTCCAAGCCCTAAGGCTTCCAAATCGCCGCGGTTCTGCGGCAGGAGCTGGCTTAAGCCGCGGAACCGCGGCTGCTTGACGTCATCAGAGGCTCAAAATTTCTCCACGTGTTTCAGCTAACGGTCCAAACTTCCAGAACATTGTAGAAACTCCACGTGGCACATCTAGAAGGCCCGGCTTAACAAACTTCATCTAGAAGCTTCTCCTCTAACTAACTTTTGGAGGGAAATTCAAAATTCAAATCCTAGATCTAGGGTTTTGGGAAATCTATAAATAGAAGCCTAGACCTAGGGTTAAACTTCTTCCCTAATCTTTCTTCTTCAATCCTTAGTGGTTAAATTCTTCCTCACTCAACCATTAATCTTCATCTTCTTCCACGAGTCTAGTGACAAGACTTGTGCGAAACCTTAACCCTAATTCCAATCAAAATTCAAGATCCCGAGTAACAATCAAGCGAGAAGCCTTCAACCTTTTAGGAGCGGAGCCGATCTTCAATCGAGCAAGTGGTCCAAGCCGATCCGCGACTCACGGAGACGAGCGAAGCCAAATCGACAATCGAGTTCTTCCTCTTGTAGTTCTTGAGCGATTGTAATGGAATTGTTGATATAAATAAAAGGTGAAATTCTTTAATCTCGCTTTCTTTAAATTCTTGCATCATGATTCGATCTCAATTTGTAATTGTGGTTCTTGTTGTGATGTTCGTGTAAAACTCCACTCGTAAAGGAGTCGAGACGATCAATAGAATGATGATGTAACAAATCTTAATACGATTCTTAAGTCCTACGAGTTTTGTAAACCCTAGCAAGTTCAAGAATCGATGACCTAGTTTCGTTGCGATGCTTTCTTGATTGTTATCGCTCGAAATTAGGGATCTACGATCGTTTCTTGAATTTACTAGAGGCTAGAATGTGAATGATATCGACGAAGGAACAAGGGATAAATGATGAAACCCTAGTTTCACTAGAAATCCCTAATTCTCGTCGATCATCATCAATCTAGTATCAATTCATCGAAGGATAAGAATACGTCATTGTGAGATTACATCACATCTATAGATCCGATCGATTCCTACGATCCTCATTTCGATTCTTGATATTTGGTTGGAAAAATCATTAAACTCTCAATTCTTGATTCTATCGTTTTCTTGTTATTAGATCTATATTTTCTAATTCTTGAACTTCAACTATAAATCATGAATTGTTTGTTTTCTTTACATTAAATTTTCGATTCAAATAAAACATGATACGAACGAATCGCACAATCCCTGTGGACGATCCGCACTCGCTAACGCGCTACATCCGACACCGTTAATTGATTACGGTCAAAAATATTTTTGGTTGTGATTTCTATATACATTTTCTTAAACACACAACGAGAATTTCTTATCAATCACTACCATTTTCATGTTTCGAATTAGAGACGAGATGTGAGGACGATATTGTATATTTTTGGTGACTCAGGATGTCTTTTATGCAGTTTTATTTATATCGTCTTTTATTTTCTTCGCTGCGGCGTCGTATATCTGTCGCGGTGGTTATTTTCCGCCTTGGAGCATGAATTTTGCTCCGGTTTGGGGCTGCTTTACTTATATTTTTATGTTGTACCCTTTTTGGGGGCATGTTTTACAAAGGAGGTGCTGCCAAATTTTTGAAGGAAATAAATTTGGACTTTAAATAATTTGATTGAGATTTCAAAAGTTTTAACAATGTTATTATCACTTACTACTTTTGATGGTTTAGATTGCTGGGATTTGGCTTACTTGAATTACGTTACACCTGGAGACGTTACGTGGTTTAAGGGCCATCACGTGCCAAATTTCGGGTCGTGACAAAGTTGGTATCAGAGCGCTAGGTTTTACCTTTCGGAGTGTAGGATGACCTTGGTACGATGCAGTAGGTAACTTAAGCAGAGTGATGTAGCGTGTGTATGTCCACGGCATACTTCCTACACGGTACTCCGCTTAAGTGACCTATGTACTAATTGCTTGAAATTCCTTCCATGATGATACATATCCTTGTGATTCGATTTCCGTGTTCATATCGAATCCTATTTCCATTTATATCCTTTTTCCGCTGATGACTATGAGGGCTCAGAGAGAGGCAGGGAGGGCCAAGGTCAGAGTTGACTCGTTTGGGACAAGGACTGACAAGGACGGTACACCCGTTGCGTAGGAGCGGTTTGATCCGCCTTCGATAGATTGTATCTGTAAGTCGATGTACTTCACCCTAGTACTTATGGGGAGGCGGAATTTTCAAAAACAATCAAGTTTAAACAACGAACATCGACTAACCGCTTGAATCGAAGCTAAACTATAAATAACCGTATCTTATGAGTTTCTTTTCACAAGTGATTAGGGATTATACCTAATGAAACCGGTCCTTCTTCTTTACGTCCTCCTTTGTTCTCCTCGACCTTCTCTAGGTAGTAGACGATCCACCCGAGAGCAAAACACCAAGCTAAACCTCTAACTTGAGGTAACTAATCAACTTTGATTGCTAATCAAAGATGAAAGGATGATAAAGAGTGTAGGTTATGGATTGTTTAGTCTAACTAATCCTTTGATCTCAACACATGAGGATTAAGGATTAGGGTTTGAAGATGAGAGCTTGAGGAGAGAGAATGTGAGATAAGATAATGAGAGAAGAGAGAGAGTGTATCATAATATTATGAAGCATTCTTATTTTAGAATAATCAATAAAGGAAATGAATAAGCATGCTTCATAAAATATCTTGTGGTGATTCATTAGCATGAGTCATTAAGCAATAAATGTGCATTAATGAAGTGAATGAATCACCACCATGACTCACTCTCTTATCCAAAAGAAACCTCCTTAGTCACATCTTCTAGAAGCTTCTCGAGTAATTACGAGAACGCCCCTCCGATCCGTAAAAATACAGAAAAACTTTAGACTGTAAAAATCCAATAACCGGATACCAGTAACTGGCTTAAACCAAAGCCGACTGGTAAAAACTGTCCGAAAGTCGTACGCGCGAAAACGTACGTATGCGTCCGAACCCTTTGTCGCAAAACCATGCAACCTCTATATCGTTTCGCCTGGAGTAGGAAACTCTCTGTGTGGGACTCTAGAGACTCGACTACTACGCTGGCAGTGGGTTTAACCACAGACCGCAAGCGGCACTAGCTGTACGTAACGGTCCCCAGGTAGTTGTCGATAAGAAGGCCGATGAGTAAACCCATCCGAACTCCTACTGAGTCTGATGTGACAATCACCATTCAGTCCGGTCCGTTCGTCCAAGACAATCGCATATCGGGCCTAGGGGGGCGGCAAGCGTCAGTCCCCTAATAGCGGTATAAGTCGTGTCGGAGTGAAGCCCATTACACCTTGAGAAACTACTGGAACCTACCAGCAAATCTCGCTTGCCCTGGCCAGGGACTTTGCGTAATGGCTCTCTGACACAGCACGATATCTACTCCCAATACCGGGAGGGACGAATCCTGTCTAACCGCCACTGCCTCCAAGTGCTCGGGACTGCACCCAACTGCCACCTGTTTGCACGACTCCTTTGAGCCGTGGTAGGGTAGCAATCTAAGAACAGTGGGACACACTCGAGGCGAAGTAGCAGTGTCAAGTCTGCGGACTACGCTGTACTCATGTCACCTGGGAACTGTTCACTGACGACTGGTATCAAACCAACCAACAGTTCCCTGTGAGTCCTGTCCGGTGTACCCGTAACCTAACGAGCACCTGTATACTATCTCCAGTACGACGTACTGACGGCTGTGGGACAGACCATCTCCCCAACTGGGATGAGAAGCGTACACACTAGTCTACTCCGGAGTATCGATGCTCTGTCTCGATAATCCAACGACCAGGGACCTGAATGAGGATGTGCTTGTAGACTACCCAGCCCCCACTAGTGTGACTGCCATCACAACGCTGGTAGACAAGCAAGATCCTAAGAGCTCTATCAATACGTACACTCACATATTAAGATAGAAAAACCAAGTAGCATACTACCATGTTTAGCAAGACTGTTATATACATGTGAATATCCCAAGCTTCCATTAAGTAATATACAAGCTAGTATGATACAGTAATGGCCTTCTAGGGCATAAACACTAACAATCTCCCACTTGCACTAGGGCCATGTACTGGCATATCGCAGACCAATGATCTTGAGTAGCCTCTCGAACTGAATCTGAGGAAGGGCCTTCGTGAATGGATCAGCAATGTTCTCTTCTGAAGCAACTCTCCGAACCTCGATCTCCTGACGATCAATGATCTCCCTGATCAGGTGATACCGCCTCAAGATATGTCTGGACTTCTGATGGGACCTTGGTTCCTTCGCTAAAGCTATAGCTCCGTTGTTGTCGCAATACAGAGGTATTGGATCAACTATGGTAGGAACCACCTGAAGTTCTGTTAGGAACTTCTTCATCCAGACTGCTTCTTTTGCGGCATCGCAAGCAGCTATATACTCCGCTTCCATCGTCGAGTCAGCAACGGTGTCTTGCTTGGAGCTCTTCCAGCACACCGCCCCTCCATTGAGGGTAAAGACATAACCCGACATGGACTTGGAATCGTCCTTATCACTCTGGAAGCCGGAATCAGCAAAGGCCTCTAACCTGAGGTCTTTTCCGCCGTAAACCAAGAACATCTCCTTAGTCCTCCTCAGGTACTTGAGAATGTTCTTTACTGCTATCCAGTGTTTCTCCCCTGGGTCTGACTGATACCGGCTTACCACGCTTAGTGCGTAAGCTACATCTGGTCTGGTACACAACATCGCATACATTATAGAGCCTACCGCAGAAGCGTAGGGTATAATAGACATGCGTTCCCTTTCCAAATCAGTCTTGGGAGACATCTCTTTGGAGAGGGTGATTCCGTGACAAGCCGGTAGATTACCGCGCTTAGAATCTTCCATACTGAATCTTTTCAGTACAGTGTCGATATACCTGGACTGCGAAAGTCCCAACATCCTCTTGGATCTATCACGATAGATCCGGATCCCCAGAATGTAAGAGGCATCACCCAGGTCTTTCATGGAGAACCTGTGTGACAAGAATCCTTTGACAGATTGTAGCATAGGAATGTCATTTCCTATCAATAGAATGTCATCCACGTACAAGACGAGGAATACGACACTTCTGGCCACAACTTTACTATATATGCACGGTTCATCTGGATTTTTGATAAAGTCATATTCTTTGACTGTCTCATCAAAACAGATGTTCCAACTCCGCGATGCCTGCTTTAGTCCGTAAATGGACTTAAGCAGCTTGCATACTTTCCCGCTGCTCCCACTCTGATTGAAACCCTCTGGCTGATCCATATAGACGCTCTCTTCTAAATTTCCATTCAGAAAAGCCGTCTTTACGTCCATCTGCCAGATTTCATAATCATGGAAGGCAGCAATAGCAAGAAGGACCCGAATGGATTTGAGCATAGCCACTGGAGAAAAAGTTTCGTCATAGTCCAAACCAGGTCTTTGACGAAAACCCTTTGCAACAAGTCTAGCCTTATAGGTTTCCACCTGTCCATCTACACCAATCTTTTTCTTGAAGATCCATTTGCATCCTATGGGTTTTACCCCATCTGGAGCAAAGTCCAAAGTCCATACTTTGTTGGTGTACATGGACTCCATCTCGGTCCGCATTGCATCTAGCCATCGTACCGAGTCGCCGCTCTGGATGGCCTGCTGGAAGTCAGTAGGTTCATCATCATCTATGATGCAATCCTCTCTATCCCCGTCTATGAGAAAACCGTAGTATCTCTCAGGCGGATGAGATGGCCTACTACTCCTGCGGAGGGGTGCGGGAATGTTCTGTTCTTCTTGAACCTCTGGTTCTACCAAAATTTCAGTAGCAGTTTGTGGTTCTGGAATTTCTTCCAGTTCTATTTCGCTCCCACTTGATTCCTTTTCTAAAAACTGATGTTCTAGAAAATGGGCATTACGAGAAACAAATACCTTCTGTTCCTCTGCGTAATAGAATAGATATCCCCTGGAGTGCTTTGGATATCCCACAAACAAACACTTTACTGATCGTGCCTCGAGCTTGTCCACATGCTGCTTTTTAACAAAAGCTGGACATCCCCAAATCTTTATATACTGTAGATGGGGTTTCTTCCCACTCCACATCTGATATGGAGTGGTAGGCACAGTCTTGGTAGGTACCATGTTCAAAAGATATGCCGCTGATTCTAGCGCATGTCCCCAGAAAGATCGCGGTAACTCAGCATTACTCATCATGGATCGTACCATATCCAATAGGGTTCGATTCCGTCTCTCCGATACACCGTTGTGCTGTGGAGTGTACGGAGGAGTAAGCTGAGAGAGAATTCCTTTCTCTTTTAGGTAACCTAGGAACTCGGCACTCAAGTATTCACCACCTCGATCAGATCTAAGTGTCTTTATACTTTTGCCGGTTTGGTTTTCTACTTCATTCTTATACTCTTGGAATTTCTCAAAAGCCTCGGATTTATATTTCATCAGATAAATGAATCCGTATCTTGAGTAATCATCCGTGAAAGTAATGAAATAGGAAAAACCACCTCTCGCATGTGTAGACATTGGACCGCATACATCACTGTGTACGAGTCCTAAGAGCTCGCTCGCTCTTACTCCTTGTCCAGTGAATGGAGTCTTTGTCATCTTTCCTTTGAGACAAGATTGACAAGTGTCATAAGATTGATATTCGAACGAGTCCAAATATCCTTCTCTATGCAACTTAGTCAACCTTCTCTCATTGATGTGACCCAGTCTACAATGCCATAAGAAAGCTTTATTTAAATCTGGAGACTTTCTTTTTAGTGTGTTCTGGACATTGAAAATTTGGAGTTGGTTTTACACATATATGCCGTTATTTAGAGTACCGGACCCAATCAAACCATGATTAAGGTGGATGTTGACAACATCTCTTACAAACGTGAAATCATAACCTTTATTTGATAACAAGGAAACTGATATGATATTACACGTTAAGCTGGGTACAAAATAACAGTTATGTAAAACCAAAATGTGTCCACTCGTCAATCCTAGGTGATAATCCCCGACGGACGCAGCTCCCATGCTAGCTCCGTTAGCAACCCTGAGGATCATATCACCTTCCTTCAGCACTCTACGGTTTCTCAGTGCCTGCAATGAATTGCAAATATGAGATCCTGACCCGGTATCCAATACCCAGGAAGTAGAGTTGATCGACAGACAATTCTCAATTACAAACACACCTGAAGTCGAAGCCACAGCCTGCTTCGGTTCCTGGTTCTTGGCGTTCCACGCCTTGCAATCCTTCTTCCAGTGCCCTTTCCTGTGACAATGGAAGCACTCATCCAGGCCAACTACCGGTGCTGCTTTCTTTTTCTTTCCCTTCCCTCCCACCTTACTAACACCTCCTCTAGGTCTGGGTGCGGCCTTCTTCTTCCTTCCTTTGGCCCTAGCCTTGGACCCGGAAGAAGATGAACCGCCAACAAACATAGCGGGTGTTTCCCTTGCCTTCTGCAAGGTGCCCTCCGCACTCCTTAACATGTTCAGGAGTTCCGCAAGTTCAACTTCTTTTCCTTGAAGATTGAAGTTGAGGATAAACTGGGCGTAGGTGGGAGGAAGGGACTGGAGAACAAGGTCTGTATAGAGCTCATTATCCAAAGTCGTCCCAAGGTCTGCGAGCTCTTCTATATAGCCAATCATCTGTAGGACATGTTCACCTACCGATGATCCGACAGCCAACCTCGCTCGAAACAATTTCTTTGAGGTCTCGTATCTTGCTATACGAGATTGCTCTCCATAAAGTTCCTTTGTATGGAGAAATATGCCATCTAGAGACATATCCTCGTGCCTCCTCTGATGTTCATTGTTCATCGAGGCAAGCACGATGCACTTGGCTCTCGCGCAATCTAAATCCCAGGTTTTGCGGATTTCCTTATCCGCATTACTGGATTTGGGACCAGGGACAGCAGGTGCCGTAGCGGTGAGGACGTACCCCAGTTTGTCATAGGTCAAAGCCATCTTGACATTCCGCAGCCAATCTTTATAGTTTGGCCCCGTCAGTATATTTTTCTCTAAAAGTAACTTAAGTCCAGTCATTTTCAGGGTCGCTGCAATTAGGAGAGAGAGAAGAAAACTCTTTAGCATGATGCTCTTGCAAGTTTAGAGTGGTTTTTAGTTTATCTAAACTGGATGGCTCCCACTGTTTCTCGAATCCTTCCTCAAACCATAAAAGAAGAATTAGCCAAGACTATTCTCACCGTACAATACTTGCTTAACCGTTCAGCCAGGCCGGTGTCGATACTTCGAGGGAGGTTTTCCAACGCTTTCGCGAAGTTCCTTAATTAGGTAACCTCTTTTCTCTGGGGGCGTAACCCCGCTGACACTTTTCTGGACACCTACTAGGTTTATAGCATTGATCGTTAAGTGACGAATATCCTGATAAGTAGCATATACTCACAGTAGGATCGGGATCCAAATATCATCGTCTGATAATGTTGTAGGAATGCTACCAACATTCATCAAACTCAAAATGGTATGCATCTCTTTGCAAATTTCAGTTTCTTTAGAAATTCCCGATATTAGTTTTTGCCCCATGCTCTTATGACCTTGGCGTTAGGTCAAAATGTCATAAGTCACATGTCAAGTTCTACCCATCATTATCTTGTCAATTTGAACCCATCCGTATATATACTTGACGTTCGGCCAAAATGATAATACGACTGTCCCAAACTAACTCATCTATCTATGCAACAAATGAATATCCAGCAGCTACCAAACACTATGCCTTGGCGTTAGGTCAAAATACATAGCTTGAATACTACTGAATACCCAGATGAAATGACGGAGGGCTACGAATGGTTTTGGCGAAACCGTGAACGTAGTGAACTTGATATAACCGAAGGAACCTGATAGCTTTTAAAAGGAGTGGTTAAATCTCCGCATTTAAAAATATCTGTTTTAAAAATAACCGAGTGGTTTCTTTTAAATTGTTCCAACGATTTAAACTTTGGTTTATTTTACTTTGCATTATAGATAATGCGTCCCATCATTAACCTATCATTGCAGAAAACAACGAAAATATAACGTCCTCTTATGCCATCCGCATTCGCCACGGGGTCCCGTCATCACCCGTTAGGTTACTTAACTAACGACAGAGCGGGGGCTGGGCTAGCGCGGGTGTAAAACATAAGTGACGTCTAAATAGCTATAATAAATATAGATATTTTACATTCGTCTGACGCAATGATATTCATTCCAGAACACAGATAAACAATATTGGATTTACAAGCAATCTGTATTTCTTTTGAGCCTGCAAGAAAAGACAGATTACACAGTTGTGATGAATAGCCGTTTACCCCACCCTCGACCCCTACGGGTACGGCAAACTACCCACCCGGCAGTCTGTGTACCCCACCTTGGGTCAGTCCTAGGAGCAAAAACAGTAAAATGAAATAATACAACGGTGGCTACAACCGCAACCTGGAAGTGCCCCGCGAAAATAATATTACAACAAATTACATTTACAACAAATGAATTAACCAATAACCCATTGCGAACCCCGGCTATACACCACAACAGTCCAATACAGTTTATATGCACAAACAGATATAACCATTTCAGAAATGTGCAACCCCCTGCCAACCGACATACTAGCAGTTAGGGGAGGTTTACGAACACATTAAACATTCACAGATATAATCCAATACGCAAATACTGTACTTTTCGATCGAATAAACAACATCAATATTGCTCCAAAATCTGCTCTGTTAAACAGTAACCTGAGCAATAATTAAATATTCCAGAAAACCCCAAATATCACAGGGGACCCACCCATGAAAAATGAGCTCATGACTCGGCAACTCGGCCGCGGAAGCGCGGCGGATCGGTGGGATCCGCCGCCCTTCCGCGGCGCTTTAGTCGAATCATGGGCTCGAATTTCTTGGGTGTTCTCCTGTGGTCATGTCAAGCTCTCTGAACACACCAGAAAAATTTTAGGACTTCATTTTAAGTTCGACAGAAACTAAACAGAATTAGGGTTTTCCGGCTTCGTTTTTTCGTTCGAAATTCGTACAAATTTGCGATTAAGTTATTTAGTGTTTAGCGAGGCTCTGATACCACTGTAAGTCGATGTACTTCACCCCAGTACTTATGGGGAGGCGGAATTTTCAAAAACAATCAAGTTTAAACAACGAACATCGACTAACCGCTTGAATCGAAGCTAAACTATAAATAACCGTATCTTATGAGTTTCTTTTCACAAGTGATTAGGGATTATACCTAATGAAACCGGTCCTTCTTCTTTACGTCCTCCTTTGTTCTCCTCGACCTTCTCTAGGTAGTAGACGATCCACCCGAGAGCAAAACACCAAGCTAAACCTCTAACTTGAGGTAACTAATCAACTTTGATTGCTAATCAAAGATGAAAGGATGATAAAGAGTGTAGGTTATGGATTGTTTAGTCTAACTAATCCTTTGATCTCAACACATGAGGATTAAGGATTAGGGTTTGAAGATGAGAGCTTGAGGAGAGAGAATGTGAGATAAGATAATGAGAGAAGAGAGAGAGTGTATCATAATATTATGAAGCATTCTTATTTTAGAATAATCAATAAAGGAAATGAATAAGCATGCTTCATAAAATATCTTGTGGTGATTCATTAGCATGAGTCATTAAGCAATAAATGTGCATTAATGAAGTGAATGAATCACCACCATGACTCACTCTCTTATCCAAAAGAAACCTC
This sequence comes from Agapanthus africanus, assembly GCA_030015575.1. NCBI lineage: Eukaryota > Viridiplantae > Streptophyta > Magnoliopsida > Asparagales > Amaryllidaceae > Agapanthus > Agapanthus africanus. The sequence continues at coordinate 227,767,709 of JASDDO010000008.1, forward strand.
CTTAGTCACATCTTCTAGAAGCTTCTCGAGTAATTACGAGAACGCCCCTCCGATCCGTAAAAATACAGAAAAACTTTAGACTGTAAAAATCCAATAACCGGATACCAGTAACTGGCTTAAACCAAAGCCGACTGGTAAAAACTGTCCGAAAGTCGTACGCGCGAAAACGTACGTATGCGTCCGAACCCTTTGTCGCAAAACCATGCAACCTCTATATCGTTTCGCCTGGAGTAGGAAACTCTCTGTGTGGGACTCTAGAGACTCGACTACTACGCTGGCAGTGGGTTTAACCACAGACCGCAAGCGGCACTAGCTGTACGTAACGGTCCCCAGGTAGTTGTCGATAAGAAGGCCGATGAGTAAACCCATCCGAACTCCTACTGAGTCTGATGTGACAATCACCATTCAGTCCGGTCCGTTCGTCCAAGACAATCGCATATCGGGCCTAGGGGGGCGGCAAGCGTCAGTCCCCTAATAGCGGTATAAGTCGTGTCGGAGTGAAGCCCATTACACCTTGAGAAACTACTGGAACCTACCAGCAAATCTCGCTTGCCCTGGCCAGGGACTTTGCGTAATGGCTCTCTGACACAGCACGATATCTACTCCCAATACCGGGAGGGACGAATCCTGTCTAACCGCCACTGCCTCCAAGTGCTCGGGACTGCACCCAACTGCCACCTGTTTGCACGACTCCTTTGAGCCGTGGTAGGGTAGCAATCTAAGAACAGTGGGACACACTCGAGGCGAAGTAGCAGTGTCAAGTCTGCGGACTACGCTGTACTCATGTCACCTGGGAACTGTTCACTGACGACTGGTATCAAACCAACCAACAGTTCCCTGTGAGTCCTGTCCGGTGTACCCGTAACCTAACGAGCACCTGTATACTATCTCCAGTACGACGTACTGACGGCTGTGGGACAGACCATCTCCCCAACTGGGATGAGAAGCGTACACACTAGTCTACTCCGGAGTATCGATGCTCTGTCTCGATAATCCAACGACCAGGGACCTGAATGAGGATGTGCTTGTAGACTACCCAGCCCCCACTAGTGTGACTGCCATCACAACGCTGGTAGACAAGCAAGATCCTAAGAGCTCTATCAATACGTACACTCACATATTAAGATAGAAAAACCAAGTAGCATACTACCATGTTTAGCAAGACTGTTATATACATGTGAATATCCCAAGCTTCCATTAAGTAATATACAAGCTAGTATGATACAGTAATGGCCTTCTAGGGCATAAACACTAACAGTATCGCTAGGCTTGAAGCAGATATGCAGGACTTGCTCCAGAAGATGAGGTCATTGGTTGAGGCCAGTCGAGCGCAGCGGAAGGAGGTTGCCACCCCTATTACCCAGTTATTCCTTGCTATCAGCACACAGTATTGTGTCACGTATACAGCAGCAGTGGATGTAGCCCGTTTAGCTGAGGAGCATTTTCCCGAGACTTTGGGAGTTACGAGACCGATGAGGGCTCGTACAGGTATATCAGCCCAGAGACTGAGGCTTAGTCGCCGCAACAGATTTCGTTTACATCGCGGGAGTAGTAGAGGCTTTGGATGAGGACAGCTATTTAGCTCTTATCCCCAGGAGAGTCAGCAGTTTCCTTCTGGATGTTACCGGTGCGGGAGTTTGAGTCATCGTGTTCGAGATTGTACTAAGCCACGTGAGGGCGGGACAGATGTACCACATGATACATTACCTCCTTCACCTCAGGGAGAGTCGCCTGTTGTGCCTGTTGTTGATCCGCGTCAGACTTATGTTTAGAGAGGTCGTGGTGGCGGAGGATTTGTTCCGAGAGTACAGGATAGTAGAGGAGGAAGACATCCGGTTGCAGATAGAGGCCTGGCACGAGCATTTGTTCTACACACTTCGTGCCGAGAATGGGCCGAGAGTCGTGAATGCTGGATTAGCTGTTGTTGTGTTTACTCCTGTTAGCGATCCTTTTGTTGCGCGATACGTATTTCGGTCATGTGCCAATTGGGTAGGAGATAGATATGCGTCAGTCGATTCGATCCTTCTTGAGATGTTGGACTTTGACGTTCCCTGGGCATGGACTGGTTAACTACGTACTATGCGTCAGTGGACTGCCGCGTGAAGGCAATCAGGTTTTGTTTTCCCGGCGAGTCAGTTCTTGTTGTGCAAGGGGACTGTGCTGCCGCCCCTCACAGCTTGATTTCAGCCTTTTTCGCTAGTCGGCTTTTGAGGAGAGGATGTCGAGGATTCTTGGCTTTCATTCATGATACTGGAGCCATAGTGGGTTCGTTGGACCAGGTTTCTTTTGGGCGAGATTTTCCGACGTTGTTCCAGATGAGCCGGTGGAGCTTAGGGAGCTTAAGGATCTGTTGCAGAGTTGCTAGATAGGGGGGCTTGTGCGTCCGAGTGTTTAGCTTTGGGGAGCTCCTACTCTGTTCGTCAAGGAGAAGGATGGAAGTTTGAGGTTGTGTATTGATTTTCGTCAATTGAACCGAGTTACGGTGCGGATTCGGCATCCTTTACCTCGTATTGACGATTTCTTTGATCAGTTCCAGGGTGCGAGACATTTTTCTAAGTTTGATTTGGGATTAGGTCATCATTAGTTACGGGTTCGGAGTGATGACATTCCGAAGACTGCTTTTGTGCGCGCTATGGGCTTTATGAGTTTTTGGTGGTGTCGTTGGACTCACAAATGCCCTAGCATCATTCATGGATGTGATGAACCAGATTCTTGAGGCCGTTTCTCGACCAGTTTATTGTTGTGTTATCGATGACATTCTGGTCTATTCCAAGAGTCATGAGGAACGTGAGTAGCACTTGAGGATTTTCCTTGTAGACATTGGGAGAGTACCAGCGGTTTGCTAAATTGTTGATGTGTTCCTTCAGGCTTGATAGTGTTGACTTCCTAGGTTATGGGGTTACGGGAGACAATATTCGTATGGACCCGAGGAAGATTGAGGCCGTACAACTTTGGCCCAGACCTGATCAGTGACAGAGGTCCGCAGATTTTTGGGCTTAGCCGGTTTTTACCGTCGTTTCGTGCAGGATTTCTTGAGTATCGCTGCACCGTTGACTGACAGACAAGGAAAGGGGTTCCTTTTCTTTAGACTGAGGCATGCGTGCTGAGTTTTCATTGGTTGAAGACTTGGTAGACGGCTGCACCAGTTCTATCTTTGCTTTCTGGATCGGGTGACTTTGTTGTTTATTGTGATGTTTCGCGAGTGGGGCTCGATTGTGTACTGATGTAGCATGATAGAGTTATTGCTTATGCTTCCCGACTGTTGGAGGAAGTACGAGCAGGATTTTCCCACTCTTGATCTGGAGATGGCCGAGGTGGTCTTGCGCTGGAGATTTAAGGACACTACTTATACGGAGTGTCGTGTCAGATTTTCATGGACCACCAGAGCTTTGTGTACATCTTCCTGCAGCGGGTTTTGATTGTTGAGACAGCGCCATTGGATGGAGCTTGTGAACAATTATGATTTGTGAGATCCTTTCTTTAACCGTGGCAAGACGATTGTGGTAGCTGATGCTTGAGTCGTAGACCCGGGGGTAGTTTGTTCCAGTTGTGACCAGTTCGGAGATAGTCTTCTGCAGATTTACAGTTCTTGTGCAACAGATGAGTACAGTTTGGTTCGCCTCTATTAGGGGACAGCTTGCTCATGGCCGCGCCCGTCCACTTTTACTTAATCGTTTTCGTGAGGCACAGCCCGCCGATGCTCATTTGTTCGAGATTCTGAGCATGTTCGGTAGGGTAAAGTTTCGGAGTTCTTGATTTTTGACCCGGGTGTGCTACGTTGCAGGACTCTCTGGCATGTACCCGATACTAATGGGTAGAAATGTGAGGTCCTAGAGCAGGCACATCGGTCAGCTTTCAGTGTTCACCCAAGTGCCACCGAGATGTAACGTGACTTGAGAGTTGGTTACTGGTGGGCAGGGATGAAGAGTGAAGTTCGGATTTCATTTTGAAGTGCTTAGCTTGTCAGCGAGCTAAGGTTGAGCATTTGAGGCTGGCTGGAGAGTTGCAACCTTTTTACCATTCCAGAGTGGGGATGGGAGCAGATCTCCATGTATTTCATTGTGGTGTCTACCCAGGTCTAGTCGAGGGTATGACTCCATTTGGGTGAATTTTTGTCCGGTTATGCTCAGTTTGCTCGTTGTTCGTCGAAAAGTTTGTACGTTTGCAAGGAGTTCCTTCCTGCGTTGTATCCGATAGAGGCACCCAGTTCGCTAGTCGTCGTTGGCAGATGCTTCAAGAAGCCTTGGGTACTGGTTGAGCTTTAGCTCCACTTTTCCATCCATAGGCCGATGGTAAGATAGAGCGGACTATACAGACTCTGAAGGATATTCTTGTGCGTATGTGCTTAATGTTTGTGGGCAGTTGGGATCGTCACTTGTCATTGATGGAGTTCTCCTACAATGATGGTTATCAGGAGACGTTTCAGATGGAAACTTTTAGGCCTTGTGTGTAGGTTGTGTCGATCGCCGGTCTATTTTACTGACTCCGCGAGAGTAGGATTTTTGGACCCTAGCTAGTCGAGAGGCTTCGGAGAAGATCCAGTTGATTCAGGTCAGGATGAGAGCAGCCCAGTGTAGACAGAAGTCTTATGCCGACAGTCGTTGTCGCAGACTTGAATTCGCAGGGGGAGATCATGTATTCCTACGGATTTTTCCGATGAAATGGCGTGTTGAGTTTTAGGAAGCTTAGTCCCAGAATTGTAGGTCCCTTTGAAATCCTTTAGCGAGTTAGTACCATTGCCAATCGTTGGCACTTCCGCCCAAATTTCTGAGTATTCGCCGCGTATTCCTTGTGTCGATACTTCACAAATACCTTCATGACCTTTCTCACATGATTCAGCACCAGACCATTCGATTTGGGACGCTATTTTTTGTTCACCAGCAGCCGATAGTGATAGTGGATCGGGCAGGTGGAGAAACTTCGGTCAAAGGTCTTTTCATATGTGGAGGTTTTCTTTGGCGTAGCCGTCTAGTGAGGAGATCACTTGGGAGGCTACGAGCGAGATGTGGATGATTTGCTCTTATCTCTTTGAAGGTATGTATAGTAAGAATTTTAAATTCGGGGACCGAATTTCTTTAAGGGTGGAAGGTTGTAACACTTTAGAAATCGTTTAGGCGAATTTTCCGTTAATAGGTAAAATAAATTGTGTTTTCCGTAAAAACCTAGAAGCGATCATTTATCTATATAGATTTCACTGCACCTATTTTTCCTAATTATCTAATTAGCTTAATTGCAAACTAAACTTTTACTAAATCACTTTTGGGTGAGATTAAAATTGTAGTAAAGGTTTGTGTGGTTTAATAAAGCTATTATGAGATGATTGTGGTTACTAGTTTTGGTTAAACTTGTAGATTTGAGCTAATTTGATTAAAAGTTGCTTACTATATTTTCGGATAATTTAGGCGTGGGTTTCTTTTGACGTTGCGATGTTATATATATTAGATTCCATGATATATATAGTGTTGTGAATATGCGATCGGTACGATCGGGGTCAAGACTTGGTGGTTGTGTCATCCTAGCTAGGGTTGTGACGATATCGTACGTGTTTTGTGCACTGAGTGCACAGTGTGTTTATCTTGTAGACGTTATCCTTGCGTTTCGTTGTCTTTATGTCGGCACAGGATATTTAGTCTTATGTGTTGTGTTTGTGAAATTTTAAGATCGCTAGCAGAGACTTCGGACGCTGCGAAGAAAGGGAAGCCGGTGGTCAGATTTACTTAGCTCGAGGTCATCGGTGAGTAGATTTAACATCTACAGGGGAATCGCCCGCATGGCGTTATGCGTCAGGGCTAGATATGATATGATATTAGCCGCATGCTTATATTGCACATATAGAGATTGTGCATAAAACTTCATTGCATATTATTACTTATTGTGCTTGGACTTGTACCCTTTAGACACTGCACTATTATTGACGGTTCATGTTGCACGAGCACTGATTGTATGCCACCCACACCGTCGATAATTGCCATGACACGCACAACACCTATACATACGTGATATTGTATTGGATAGGGATAATGGAGATAACGATTCTTATTTCTTTGTGCATATGAGATATAGCATATATGTACACCCACATGCTTACACATATGACTTGCTATGCCTACATGATTACACGTATACCTGGAGGGTACTATATCATTATTGAAAGGTATAGGAACATACCTTGCTACAGCTACATGTACATCATGCACACATAGTTACATATACACCCATTTACCTGACTAGAGCTACATATACCCCTATGTGGTATTGTATTGTCACCGACATGGAGACATTTTTCTGATGCTATTGCGCATATGAGATGCATCATACATACATGCTTACGTATAGATACACATATTTTGCTATACCGATATGGTTACGCATACCTGGCTATGGCTACTTGTTCACCTTTATATGATGTTGTATGGATTTTGGAGAAATTAAGAACCGCATGATATATTTAATATCTTGTTGCAGTTAAATAGCGGTTTTTCCTTTATATGCTCATATTACTGTTTCATGTTGCATATATTATATTTCATGGATTTCGCATTGATATATGGATTTCATATCATGTTTTCTGGATGTTTTACTCCTTGGTATATATATATCAGTGGTATGGGACGCTGATATATATACATGTATATATATATATATCAGTGGTATGGGACGCTGTTATATATGTACACCTATAATAAATATATATATCAGTGGTATAGGACGCTGTTACATATGTATACCTATAATATATATCATCATAATGATATGTGCTCGATATGAGGGGCCTATGTGGTCGATGTGAGGGGCCGATGTGCCCGATGTGAGGGCCGTTATGGGGGCCGATATGAGGAATTTGGGAATTAGATTGTCTTGATGGACACTGTTCCTGCCACGATGAGGATTCGGTGAGGTTGACGTGTTTTATTCCATACTCTGCATTTCTGTAATATGCATTGCTTCATGTATTAGTAGTACCTGATAGAGTACCTTTCTTGATTGTTGCATATACATATTGCTGTTTATTGCTATCAGCTTGCATGTGATAGATTTCCGCAGTATGTGCATACTTGAGATTACCTGCATATGCTATTTACTATTCACGAGTTGGCAACTCACCCGTCGTTGTGCCACAGTGTTTGCAGGTGTCCCTGAGAGCAGTTAGAGGCAGGTCTTTCATCTTCCTATCGTATCATCTTTTGCAGCGGATACCGCTACGGCTGACTGGGAGCAGTTTTGCTATATGTAGGTTTTGCGGTTATCCGATATTGCTCTTTGTATATTCGTTGTACCTAGTACTCTCCATCTGCCATTTTCATGTTTTGACTTAGAGACGAGATATGAGGACGATATTGTATATTTTTGGTGACTTAGGATGTTTTTTATTCAGTTTTATTTATATCGTCTTTTATTTTCATCGCTACGACGTCGTATATCTGTTGTGGTGGTTGTTTTCTGCCTTTGGGCGTGGATTTTTCTCCCGTTTGGGGATGCTTTACTTATATCTTTATATTGTATCCTTTTGGGGGGCTTGTTTTACAAAGGAGGTGCTGTCAAATTTTTAAAGAAAATAAATTTGGACTTTAAAGAATTTGATTGAGATTTCAAAAGTTTTAACAATGTTATTATCACATACTACTTTTGATGGTTTAGATTGCTGGGATTTGGCATACTTGAATTACGTTACGCCTGTAGACCTTACGTGGTTTAAGGGTCGTCATGTGCCAAATTTCGGGTTATGACAATAATGGCCTCTAGAACATATATATTCCTAACACCAAGTTCACAAAACATAATTTTTGAGCTCTAAACTAATATATGAGATTAGGAAACTTAAAGAACTGTCTAAAAGTGAAAGTATTACCTTAAAAAGTAACTCATGAAAATTCTAAGATGGCCAAATGAGCTCAAAACTGAAACTTGATCACTCCATGAGATGTAGGATGAGGTGAGAAGAAATTTTAGTGAAGGTTATGTGAGGTTTTGAGTTGATTTTGAGGATGTTGTCTTTGGTGGTAGAGTTGGTTGGAGGTGGAGATGGAGGTGAAGAAGGAAAATGATAAGATGATGAAGTAAGAAATGAGATGAAGAAAGCAACTAAAGAATGGTTGCCATGCCCCCCCCCTCTCTCTCTCCCCCCTTACCATACCTTGGTGTTTTCTTGCCCCCCTCCCATTTTCTTTTTTCATTTTCTTTTTCTTTTTTTTCTTTTCTATTTCATTTTCTTTTCTCCTTTTAAAACAAAATCAAAACTATAATTAAAACAAAAATGAAAGTGCTAACTTGCACTCAACATGTCATGGACACAAAACACGGTTTAACAAAATGAAACTAGGTTTAGTGCACAATTAGTAAAATACTAATCAAGTTTAACATAAACTTGTATGTAAATAATTTTATATAAATTTATAAAGGCACAAATCAATTTAAATGCTTTCATAAACAATAATTTATTTTAATTCCCAATTATTTTCCAAAATATACGCATATAATCATACCAATCTATGAGATCTCAAATCTATATTCATATAATATCCGTGAAATTTATTGTTTTATTATTTAAATTCCACAAATATTATTTTCTATTTTCTGAAATGTTACATCTCCCAATGGATTTTACCCTTTCAGGAGCATTCTCCAAAGTCCACACTTTGTTGGAGTGCATCGAGTCAATTTTTGACTTCATGGAATCTATTCATTTATAAGAGTCTATATTCTTTATGACTTGTCGATAAATGATAGGATCTTCATCCTCTATGACACAATTTTCGATATCACCATCAACGAGATACCCATAATATCTCTCAGGCGCTCTAGATTGCCTATCAGATCGACGGAACGGTTCTGCTGGATCGGGTAATACTGGAATCTCTGGTTCAATTTGGTCTTCCGTGATCGCTTGTACTTCTAGAACTTCTTCCAGTTCTACTGCGCTCCCACTAAATTCTTTTCAAGAAATTCCTCCTCCAAGAAGGTGGCATGTCTAGAAACAACAATACGTTGTTTCTCTAGGCAGTAAAATCTATACTCTTGCGAATGCATTGGGTATCTTATGAACTTGCAAAGCACATATCGTGCCTCTAGCTTGTCAGGATTCTACTTTTTAACAAAAGCATGACATCCCCATATCTTAACAAATTTAATATTAGATTTCGTGCCCTTCCATAACTCATATGGAGGCAATTACACTGATTTTGATGGAACCTGATTCAGTATGTATGCAGTTGTCTCTAGTGCATTCCCCTAGAATGAAAGAGCCAACTCAGCGTTACTCATCATGGAACATACCATATCCAATAGGGTATGATTCCTGCTTTCTTATACGCCATTATGCTGCGGCGTGTAAGGTGGAGTAACATAAGAAAGAATCTCATTCTCTTTTAAGTAACCAAGAAATTATGTACTCAAATATTCACCTTCTCGATCCGATCAGAAAATCTTAATATTCTTTCCCGTTTGGTTCAGCATTTCATTATTATACTCTTTGAACTTCTCAAATGCTTCAAACTTATACTTCATCAAGTATATATGTCTGAAGCGTGAGTAGTCATCAGTAAAAGTAATGAAGTGGGGGGGGGGTATCAACCTCTATCTTGTATAGAGATTGGACTACATACATCAGTATGCATCAGTCCCAAAAGTTCATCAACTCTTTCTCCGCTTCAACTAAACGGAGATTTAGTCATCTTGCCTTTAAGACACGACTTGCAATTATCATACAACTCGAAGTCAAACGAATGTAGGTAACCATTCTTATGTAATTGACTAAGTCTTGTCTCATTTATATGGCCAAGTCTATGGTTCCATAAAAGAGATTTGTTCATTTATGAACTTGTTCTTTTACGGGTATTGTGTATGTTATAAATATTAGCAAGATTTAATATATAATGACCATTAAATAAAGTTCCAAAAGCAACTAATTTGTTCTTGCAATGAATGTTTATAACACCATTGGACGTAACAAAAGAATATCCGTCCTTATCCAATAAAAAATAGAAATAACATTGCATAACATGCTAGGAATATAAAAACAGCTATTTAAAACTAAAGTCTTTCCATCTGGGAGTGATAGATGATAATCTCCTACTACAACTGCTGCAACATTTGCTCTATCTGCAACTCTGAGAATCATCACTCCTTGTGTCAGGTTCCTACTTCTTCTCAGTCTCTATAAACAATTACAGATGTGAGAACCAGAACCAGTATCCAATACCCATGAAGTAGGTGTAATTTGAAAACAGATTTCAATAACACACTTACTTGAAGATAAAGCTTCAGCAAGCTTCTTCTTCTTTAGCTCCTCTAGATAGTGTTGGGTTTTGCCGGTGCCTCGCCATCAAACCGTGACCAAATATGGAACAAAAAACTTTTAAAACTTTGGCGCAAACAAAACCCGCACAAGATCGAACTAAAAACCCTATACTAGCAAACATGCAAAGAAGAGTTTAGAGAGGTTATACCGATCGATCTGTATCCTTCGGTCTTCAACCTCTGCCCAAGCTCCTCACGGCTGTCCCGAACTAGTTCGCTCTCCGGTCTCTCTCGTTGAAGAGGATCCATGTCGAGGATTCTTTATACGGGCTCCCGCTTCTAAACCGAAGAAACTCGGATATCAAGTTTGCTAGACTAGATGCCCAAGATGAAATATAGATAGTGTGTGAATACTTTGTCTCATAACACCCATGGATTCTCAACTCATGAGAGGGATGGGTGGAGGTAGAAGAATATGCCCATGGATGGAAAATGTGAAGCTCAAAGAAAATGCAAGTGAGCAAGCCAAGAAAAAGAAATGAGATGGCTGTCCAAAATTTTGTGTGTGTGTGTATGTTGTAAGATAGTGTGATGAGCTAAACAAAAATCCTAGCATAAACTATCTCACACCAAACCCAAGACCATGAGTCACCAAGTGAGCACATGCCACAATAAATGCCCAAAGCCAAAACTTATGCTCACAATTTCCATCACAATAAAACATTAAACCAAATGTTTAAACAAAAAAGGAATGGCATATTCTAAAGTAAACTTGTAACGAATTACAAGAATACCCCCCTATATACATACCTGCATCTGTATTCCGATTGAATACGAAAACAACGAGACGAAAATAATCCAACAATATAATACAACGATCCGGCTTAAACCAAAGCCCACCAGTATTATCCGTCCGATCATGATCCGTGCACAAGTGCAAGTATATGATGGAATCCTGCCATACCATACGGCCTCTACAACGTTTCGCCCGAACCAGGGAAACCCTTTGTGTGGGACTCTAAAGAATCGTCAATATGCTGGCAGTAGGTTTAACCACAAGCACGTCAGTGGCACTAGCTGTACGTAATGGCTGCCCAGGTATTGAGCGAAAGGGAGGCCGATGAGCGAACTCATCCTGAAACCCTACTGAGCCTGATAGTGACAATATCCGTACAGTCCGGTCCGTTCGTCTATGAGTATCGCATATCGGGTCTAGGGGTGGATAAAGTCAGACCCCTAATAACGCAATATTCAGTGTCGGTATGAATCACATCACCACCTGAGAAACTACTGATCCAAATCAGTAATTCTCGACTACTTTGGCCAAGGATTTCTGGTGATGGCCATCCGTGCACATCGCGACATCAACCTCCAATACCGGGAGAGAAGAATCCCCTGATGATCCGCTCACTGCCTCCATGTGGCTCGGGACTGTACCCAACTAAAACCTGTTTGCACGAATCCTTTGAGCCGTGGTAGGGTAGTAATCAAAGAACAGTGGGAACTCACACGAGACAAATGACGATCTCAGGTCGATAGACTAACCTGTACACATGTCACCTGGGAACTGCTATCTGACAATAGGTATAATACCAACTGGCATGTCCTCGGTGAGTCCGTCCGGTGTACTCATAACCCAATGAGCATTTGTATACATCTTAGGTGAACCAACTGACACCAATGGCTTATGAGACCGGTCACCGCCCCTCGTCGGGGCCTCGATCCGTATACACTAGTCTACCCATGGAGTATCGATGCCCAGTCTCGAAACTCCCACGACTAGGGACACTTTATGGATGTGCTTATAAACCACCCAACTCCCATGTATATGATCGCCATCAAACTGCTGGTAGTCAAGCAAGAATCCTATGGGCTCTATCAACATGTAATAGTGATCTGTAATGTCACCTGAAGCATGTACATGATGATAAAAACAAAACCAGATAGCAGACTATCATCTCGAGTAAGACTGTTCTACCGGTATAGATCCTCCCTCAATCATTGCAATCACGTGCATGTGATCCAATAATTGACTTGAGGGCACTATAGCCAACAATCTCCCACTTGCACTTAAGGATAATTATTGCGGTGTCGCATACTCACAGCCCGTGTGATATCGAACACCTAACTTCTCTACTAATCAGTTTCACAAAGCTCGTTTGTAAAACTATTGCGTTTGAGAAATAGCCTCAGTGAGTGAATTCGCTCTGATGTTTCTTTCTATATCTCTCTTTATCTCAAATTCGCGGAGAAAGCCATCTCCCGAAATGAGAAATACCTGTCTTAGAATATGTCTGGATATCTGATGGGACCCAGTTCACAAATGAGCTCCAAATCTAGTAAACTTCTTAGACTGTATCGTTAACTGAATTTAATCAGTATCCTGCGCCATGCCTCCCTCAGTATCTGCTTGGACGACCTGTCCAAACCACTGCCCCTCGTCAGAGGGAAAACTATAACTCTGATGTCACTCTATCATCCAAGTCACCTTGGAAGCCTGGAATGATAACTGTCTCCCGAAGGAGGCTGCCGTTATCAAATCCCTAGAACATTCACTTATGTTCAAAAACTGCTTCCGAACGTTTCTCCAGGATTGGATTAATATATAAACTTATTGCAGCCAGTACAAAAACAACATCTGGTGTGGTACTTAACATCTCATGATTGACTCAATTGCCTAAGCAAGTGATATGCCAATCATGGACATACTTCTCTTCTTTACTCTGTAAGACACCTTTAGAGAGGGTGACTCCATCACCTGCAGGTTCACCGCCATGTTAGGAGTCGTCCATTCTAAAACACCTTTAGAATACTGTCTAAGTACCCAGATTGGGAAACTATCCAAATCTAGATCTAAAACCATAGATCTAGTAACCAGAATGTCTAATATTATATCCATATCCTATGTGGAGAAACCACTGTATGACAACTACAATATAACCGATCGTAGTATAGGAATTTCACTTGCTACTATGTGTATGTCATCCAAATACCAGGACATCACACCCTACTACCTTCTTAATAGATCCATCTCCCATTTTGATGAAGTCAAAGCCTATGACTGTCACATCAAAAATAGATGATCAATCTCCACTATATCACTTTAGTCTATAAATAGACATAAGCTACTTGTCCATTATGCTTCCGCTGCTCCCACTGACTACGACAACCCTCTGGCAGAGACATACACACGTGCACTTCTCAAGCTAGTTTAGACCGATGCTATACTCATCCTCATGCCGGGCCTCATAGTCTAGAACAGCAGTAATGGCAAGTCTGGATAAACAAGAACTTCCCTGTCACCGTCGTTGAGGATACCGAAATACCTCTCGGGCGCCTGAGGTTACCCACCATATCTGCGGAGTGGCTAATGGAATGTCAAACCTGATTGAATCTTTAGGTCCTATTAAATTTTCAGTAATCGTTTGCGGTTCTGTAATCACTTCCAGTTCTACCATACTCCTACTACTGTTTTCTGAAAAAGTCCATTTTACTAAAATTGTGGCGAGTCAAGAACAATATCACTATTGATCTTCCAGATGGTAGAAAGTTATCCCTCGTCATAGCCCGGGATAACCCCTCGTCATAGCCCGGGATAACCCATAAACTGTCATTATAAAAACGTGCCTTGAGTTATCCAGAGACTGGTTTTAAGCATAAGCCGGACAACTCCATATACCTTAACAATATTAAGATTTGAACCATTCTATATACAATATAGAAACAGAGACACTGATTTAATTGGAACCAGATTCAAATCATGCTGCTATCTCCAGTGCATGTCAACTAAATGGAGAGAGACCGATTAACATTACTCAACTTAGGAGTGCATCCAGATATGAGCAATCTGAAAAAGAAGTAAGTTCTCAAAACCATTACTATCAACTGAATACCAACCATAAGTATCTACATCTTCAATCACCTTGAAAAATCATGATACTTGCAACACCTGGTTCTCTACTTTATTCTTGTACCTGTAACTTCTCAAAACTGGGACCTTGTATTTCAACGAAATACTTGTCTAAAACTGGAGAAGTTACAAGTAATCAGAATATAGTACGGGGACCAACCCCTCTGTCCTAATGGACACTGGACAACATACAATATTTTGTATAAATCGCTTGAGTTGAATAACTCAAACCCTGTGCGTCGTAAGTTGAAAACTGTATTATGGTTAAGAAGGATTACACCGCTGTTTAATGCTCCTTACCTAATCATCAACTGATATAGGTAAATGTCATGGATATAATTTCAAAAGGTTATATCTCACTTTATAAAATAAACGTACAGATATATCAGTTTGAAATTGGTGCATAACAACGGATATTCAAAACCAAATATTTGCCATCAGGCAAAACCCCAGGTGATTTCCTAAAATATCACCAATTACAATGAATTCCGATATAATGAGGATGATCACCTAATACCCAATAACTTAGTCCCACTCATCATCTGTAAAACCATACAGATGTGGGAATCAAAACCTGGTAAATACATACCCTGGAGTAAGGATCTAATTTGGAAATCAGTTTTCTTTTAACAACGCATAGTGAAACTGAAACATGAAAATGTTTCGAAGGGGTATCCGGGTATTCCTAGTAATGCCACTTCCATTATTCAGATTCATTACTGTAACCGTATATTTCTTTGCCATCTCTCCAAATCCCTTTATTTGTCTTTACTCATTACCTTCTGTACAACCCTTTAGTCTAAATGGTTTTCTTCCTTCCCTACCGTTCGGCACCAGCCTATGGTATGGAAGAAGACTATCCAATAAGCATAATAGGTATACTCTCCTAATCATAGGAGCACTCACAACTAGAGAGAAGGTAAAGATTAAAGAAAACTGAATAATCCTTATTCTATTTCTCCTGAACCAGAATCCATCCTCGAACTGGAACAAGTTCCTTCTAGTTCGTATGTAACTATACGATGGATTATCCAATAACTGTAGATCTTCGTAGTGATACGAAGTATTCTGGATAAATACAAAGGTGAAGTAGGAGTGGCATTGAAATACGCGGTTTGATCATGAATGATAGCAGTCGCAATTTACTTTGCCCTCTTTCTAATCCCATTATTTTGTCTTTACTTATTACATCATGTACACCACACTTAGGCTAATTGGTTTTCTTCTTTCACTGCCTTTCGGCACCTGCCTATAGTTTGGAAGAAGACTATCCAATAAGTGCAATAGGTGTACCCTCTCCTAATCCTAAGAGCCCTCACAACCTGAGAGAAGGTAAAAGGAAAAGACAACTGAATAGTCCTATTCAATTTCTCCAGAACCAGAAACCATCCTCGAATCTGAAACAAGTTTCTTTGAGTTCGTATGTAACTATACGATGGTCATATCCGATAAATGTGGATCTTCGTAGTGATACAGAATATTCCGGAGAAATGCAAAGGGTAAAAGTAGGAGCGGCAATGAAGTATGCAACTCTGACAATCCAAAAGCCAGTGTTTTAAGAAAGTTCGGTTAACTTGGTTACTGTTGGATATATGTATGCCCTAGAGGCCATTATGTGATAGTGGATGTATTTATACATGTATATATATATATATATATATATATATATATATATATATATATATATATATATATATTCAGTGTACATTCTTACTCGACATGATAGTATGCTATCGGGTTCTTCTTTATCTGACATGTTGATTTGATCATGTTTTTATTCATTCATACATGTTGATAAAGCCCTAAGGATATTGACTTGACTACTGTGATTATGATAGAGATCATACTAGTGGGACATCAGTAGTTTATAAGTATATCCTGGAATGTCCCTAGTCGTAGGTGTATCGAGACAGGGCATCGATATACCAGTGTAGACTAGCGCATATGATACTAGACCCATATGATGGGCGATGGATGTTCCCACATTCATCGATGTTTGACATCGAGATCATATACGGGTGCTCAGTGGTGACTGGGTACACTTTACGGACTCGCCGAGAACTCATATATGGAATTATATCTATCGTCGGATAGCAGTTCTCAGGTGACACTGGTGCAGGTTAGTCTGTAGACCCGAGATCGTCATAGAGTCTTGTGTGTTCTCCCACTGTACTTTGATTACCACCCTACCACGGCTTTACTGATTCGTGCAAACAGGTGGCCGTTGGGTACAGTCCCGAGACACACGAAGGCGATGAGCGATAGGAGGGGTTTCGTCTCTCCTAGTATTGGGAGTTGATGCTGTGCCATGCTTGACTGGTTATATCAGTAAGTCCCTGGCCAGGGCTGCTGAGATTTACTGATAAGTGTTATCAGTAGTTTCTCGATCTGTTATAGACCATTCATCGACATGACTTATTAAGTTATTGGGGTCGACGTTACCATCCCTAGACTCGATATGCAGCATATCTGACAAAGAGACCGGACTGTACGGTAGTGTTGCCGGTTGGCTCGACGGGAGTTGTAACAGGTTCGCTTGTTTTCTTCTGATCGCTCAATACCCGGGTGGACGTTACGTTTAGCTGACCTCTTGCGGCTTGGGGGTGCTTGATATGATCATCACCCACTGCCGGCGTATTGACGAGTCTTAGAGTCCCACAATAGAGTTACCTGGTCCTGGCGAAACGTTGTGGTGCGCATATGCGATATGCGCATGGACCCGGTTAAAATGCGCGTATAAGATACCGTATATTAATCGGGCGACTTGCTTTTGGTCGGGTCGTATGTGATATGGCCGGGATGCTAAATCAAGTGTTGATTTATCGTTTAACCATTAGTTTCTCACTAGAAATCCTTTTCTTGACTTTTTGGGTGTATGCATGAATGTATGCATTCATTCTTGTTCATGCACATGTGGATGTGCATGCACACATACATACATACATCATTCTATCATGGTTGTATATATAGAAGATGGTGGCAATATAAGACTCACACCTTATGATTATATATGGATATTTATTGTATTTGTTTCAAAACAAAACAAAAGAAAAAGATTAATCCATGGTTATCTTCTACACTCTTCTTTGAACTAACCTTTGTTCGCCCACTTTTTAACCATGAGTTAATCTTCCTTTTGTGTTTTAACTCAAGTACAATAATATCTTTATTATGTAACCATGGTTTGAGATGAAGAGTAGAAAATATATATACTTATATTTTCTATTTTTCATAAGTGATTATCATTCTCTTGTTTTTCCACAAGCCATCATCTTCTTCCTCCTTGCTCTTTTGCTCTCTAGATTTCTCAAGTGAGCAAAACACTCACCAAGTTAGGATTTTGAAGTGAGAAAACCAGCCACAACATCATTCTACACTAGTCTTGCCCACTTGTGAAGAGTGTTAGCTTCTATTTTCTTCTCTTGATCTTGTGAAGTTACAAGCTTGGACAAAGAGGACTCCGGGTGGATCATCGTGGACCTAGAGGTTCTCAAGCGGACGTTTTCCAACCCTCAAGTAGCCGAGGAGTCTAGCGTAGGGAGATACAAAGGTTGTACTCTCAAAACCCTAGCTTTATCTACTTGTGATGATGTGTATGTTTAGAAACCCTAAAATTCTAGTGATGATTCTTTTCATGTTCACTTAGCACCTTAAAATTTTAATTTTGAGACATGTGATGCTTGCAAACCCTTCATGAGGTGCTAGGTAAACCTAACATTGGTATCAGAGCTGACCTAGAACTTTAGGCGACACTTTAGCGAAGTTAAAACTCTGATCGGACCAAAATACGGACTTCTTGAACACTCTCTGGACATTTTTTCAAACTGTGTCATTTTCAGAATTAAAAATACGTAAAAAATTCAGCAGGCAAATATAAGCAATACTGTAAAATATGAACCAATGAACAGTACATCCTACCGCGGAACCGCGGCCAGAGCATGCTTGGGCCGCGGCTCCACGGCCGTACAGAGGGATCATTGGCTTGTGTTTGCACAGTAATGTTCCTACCTGCTAGTATATATTTTTGGGTATTTGTAATCTGAATCTAGTGCTGTATTTTCTGGGGATTGTTTTGGATTCGATGATTCGATCGGAATTTTAATCTCGTGCCTTTTTCGGATAATTTAGAAAGTATTAAAAAGTTCGAACGGATATCATTAACTCACTTTTTCCCGACACGAAAAATTTTCAAGTGTTGAATCTTTTCTCGGGTTTAAATCTTTCGGAAATGCGTGCAAGTTTTGTGGTGGACCCTCTAGAAGACAACAAACTTTAACTCGATTATCTGATCGTCTTGAACTGCCTTTTGAACCTTAGGGTTTGAGGCAGTACGTCGTGCCACATGTGAGGCGTTGGCTTGACCTTTCTACGGCTGGACCGCTACTACTGTGACAGATTCCGGGTTTTTTGAACTCCGCTCAAGTGTTGAGCTTTAGGAAATTTTGGGTATTTGATTATTCGATCGAAATGTTTAATACTGTCTATTTATCTGGAATGTGATACAATATGTGGAATTCATATAGTTAGGCATGAAATGCGAGGTATGTGATATCTCGGATTTACGATGTCTAAAGAGAATGTGGATTCCAAATATTGTAGTTTTACACTTTCTTTTCTGTGACCGTAAGTGTAGTATGTCACTTATCGCCGGTTTCGTTGCTATACATCAACGACAATCGGGGTACGCATACTTTCTTACGTTGATGATATATGATATTATGTGTTGCTGAGATATGATGTGCAGGATTGTCGCGATTGAATAGCCGGGGGTTTTTATGTGAGATGAGAGTTTTATTTTTCATTCATGTAAAATTCAAATGTAACGTAATATTCTTTTATTTGGGGCACTTCTGGGTTGAGGTAGATGTCACCAGTGTTGTATATTATTTATTTTTCCGTATTAGGATAGACCCAAGGAGGGGAGCACAAGTGACCGGGTTCTGGGGTTCAGTGGGAGGCCATCTCGAGGAGTCGAGACCGGGTCTCCTAAACTCCAGGATTGGTAGGGTCGCTTGCCGGTCTCGTAGGGGTCTAGGGGTGTGGGCTTGGCGATTCATCGCGACTGTGGAATCCATATTTTCTATTATTGGCTAAATACTAAATACGGACGTCCTAGTATATCCCACATTATATATATGTTTCTGCTGCCTGTGTTCTGTGATATCTGAGACGAATGATATATTATATATGAGATATATAGTAGACGTTGCTTATGTTTTACACCCGCGCTAGTCCCGTCCCGGCATGCCGTTAGTTAAGTAACCTAACGGTGCATAACGGAACATTGCGGCGAATGCGGACGGCATAAGCGTACGTTGTATTTTCGTTTCTTTTCTGTGATTGGCTTAAGGACTTAAATGATGGGACTACATTAATATGATTAATGTAAAGAAAATAAACCTAAAAAGATGTTGTAGAATCGGATTTGAAAACCACTCGGCTCTTTATGAAAAAGCTATATTTCAAAACTGCGAGCACAAGCTACTCTTTTTAAAAACCATTTGATTCTACGACGATATCAAGTTCAAAGCGTTAAAGATTTTCTTAAAAATCATCCGCAACCCTTCGTTATTTTAGGAAGTAGAGTACTTAGTATTCGTGCTACGTTTGTTGACCTTAGCCAAGGCATAGTGTACGGTGGCTAAGTGATGTCTTCCTACAATGCATATGATGCAGATTAATTAGGACGGGCATATGACTTTGTTGACCTTAGCCAAGGGTCATGTAAGCGGGTCTGATTAATCAAGAAATGACGGGCTGAACTTGACTAGTACTTGTGATTTGTTGGCCATAGCCAAGGTCATAGGTACTAGGGGTAAAAAAATAACATCGGGAATTTCAAGTGTTGAGATTTGCAATGAGATTGCATACCTTCCATATGATGGTTGGATCCCGATCCCACTGTGGGCAATAGTTGCTCCCAGGAGAGTTTTGCAGTTTACAATTAGCTAACTCATTAGGTGTCTAGAAAGGTGTTAACGGGGCTACGCCTCTGGGAAAATGAGGTTTACTTTAATTAGGTCCGTGCGAAAGCACGGGGAACCTCCCTCAAGTACCAACACTGGCCTGGCTGAATGGTTAGCGAAGTTGTAGACTATAATTAATCCTGGCTAGTTTTCTTTTTAAGGTTTGAAAGAAAAACTTGATTAAAGCAGTGGGACACATCGATTAGACAAGATAATAACCAATCTGATCTTTACAAGATCTTTCGCTGAGTGTATTCTTTTCTCTCTCTTAATGGCAGATACCAATGACTGGACTCAAGCTTCTACTAGATAAAAACAAACTGAATGGGACCAATTATAAAGTCTGGCCGAGGAATCTGAAAATAGCCTTGACTTATGATAAAGTATCATATGTCCTCACGACTTCAGCCCCGCCCACCCCAGGTCCAAAATCCTCAGTTGCGGATATTGAAGTCCGCAAGACATGGAACGCTGACTGTGCCACGGCCAAATGCCTCGCGCATGCATCGATGGATAACACACATCAAAAGCAGCACGAGAATATGGACATTCAAACCATATTCCTCCATACAAAGGAGTTGCATGGAGAGCAATCCCACGTATTACGATACGAAGCATCAAAGAAATTGTTTCAGATGCGAATGTCCCCTGGCACGCCGGTAGGAGACCATGTTCTGAAGATGATAGCTCTTATAGAAGAGCTTGAGGACCTTGGATGGACGATGGACAATGAACAATATACGGATATTATTCTGCAGTCCCTCCCCTCTACTTTTGTTCAATTCATAGTTAACTTCAACATGCACAACATGGAGAGGGAACTACCTGAACTCCTTAATATGTTAAGGAGTGCAGAGAGCACACTGAAATCAGTGAAAACTCCCGTTATGACTGTTGGACAATCTTCCTCTTCTCGCCCAAAGGCTAAGGCCAAGGGAAAGAAAAAGAAGAAGCCCACCAATCCTAAGGGTGGAGTTAAAAAGGTTAAGGGGAAGGAAAAGTCCAAAGCTGGAGAATCGGGGAAAGGGGAATGTTTTCATTGCCACAAATAGGACATTGGAACCGGAACTGTAATTAGTATTTAAATCTCAAGAAGAAGCATGGGATGCTTCCGCTTCAGGTGTGTTTTTGACAGAAAACTGTTTTTCAATAAACTCCTGCTTCCTGGGTATTAGATACCGGTTCAGGTTCTCACATTTGCAATTCTATGCAGGGGCTGAGAAATAGCAAGGTTTTGAAGACAGGTGACCATACTCTCCGCGTTGGAAATGGTTCCAATGTACATATAGTTGCAGTGGGAGAGTATCACTTTGGGTTGCCATCTGGGTGTATATTGGTTTTGAACCCATGTTATTTTGTACCAAGTATGCTTTGTAATATAATATCTGTTTCTTTGTTAGACAATGAAGGATATAATTTTTTATTGCAGAACAATGTTATGAACATTCACCTGAATCAAATGTTGGTTGGGTATGGTACACTTAATAACGGGATATACGTCCTAAATCAACACACATTTTTCAGCATACAACACACTAATAAAAGAAAGCTTTCAGAAATAAATGAAGCTTTTCTTTGGCACTGTAGACTTGTTCATATTAACGAAACAAGACTAAACAAGTTACACAAAGATGGATATTTAAACTCTTTTGAATATAAATCTTATGCGACTTGCCAATCTTGTATCAAGGGTAAAATGACCAAAACTTCGTTTACCGGACACGGAGAAAGAGCTACCGAGCTCCTAGGACTCATACATAGTGATGCATGTGGGCCAATGTCTACACAAGCTAGAGGCGGTTTTTCTTACTTCATTACTTTCACCGTCGATTTCTCAATATTCGGTCATGTATTTTTATTAAAGCACAAATCCGAAGCTTTCGAGAAATTCACTGAATATAAACAAGAAGTAGAAAAACAAACCGGCTTGAGTATCAAGATGCTTCGATCAGATCGAGGTGGGGAGTACCTCAGTACAGAATTTGCAAACTTCCTAAAGGAGAATGGGATTCTCTCTCAGCTCACTCCTCCTTACACACCACAACACAACGGTGTGTCTGAACGACGGAATAGGACCCTATTAGATATGGTCCGATCCATGATGAGTGATGCTGAGTTACCTGTCTCATTTTGGGGGCATGGATTGGAGACTGCAGCGTTTCTTTTGAACAGGGTTCCAACCAAAACCGTGTCTACCACGCCATATGAGATATGGCATGGGAAGAGACCGTCTCTTAAGAGAATTAAGATTTGGGGTTGCTCGGCCTATGTTAAAAAGCAGAATCCGGACAAACTCGAGACACGGTCAGTCATGTGTAACTTTGTGGGATATCCAAGGAATTCTTATGGATATCTATTCTACCACAAGGAGGAACAAAAGATGTTTGTTTCTCAGCATGCCACATTCTTGGAAAAAGAGTTTTTCACATATAAAGATGATGGCAATGTGGTAGATCTATAAGAGGTTCTAGAGACACAAACTACAAATGACGACTTGGTTGAACCGGCTGTTGCAATAGAAACTAAGGAACCTCGGCCACTCCGTAGGTCTGGTAGGACTTCTCGCCCACCGGAGAGGTACTACGGTTTCCTCATTGATGGTGACAGAGAAGACTGCATCATGGAGGATGATGATCCTACCAGTTTTCAGCAAGCTATCACGAGTGGTGACTCTGTGAAGTTGCCGGATGCCATGAGATCCGAAATGGAGTTTATGTACACCAACAAAGTTTGGACTTTGGACGTTGTACCCCCTGGGGTAAAACCTGTGGGATGCAAATGAATCTTTAAAAGAATGATTGGTGTAGATGGGCAGGTAGAGACCTACAAGGCAAGACTTGTGGCGAATGGTTTTCGTCAAAGACCAGGTTTGGACTATGACGAGACTTTTTCGCCCGTAGCCATGCTTAAATCCATTCGGATCCTACTTGCTATTGCTGCTCACTATGACTATGAAATCTGGCAGATGGACGTTAAAACGGCATTTCTAAATGGGGATTTAGAAGAATGCGTTTATATGGATCAGCCATAGGGCTTCATTGACAGTGGGAGTAGCGGGAAAGCATGTAGATTGCTTAAATCCATATATAGGTTAAAGCAGGCATCACAGAGTTGGAACATCTGTTTCGATGATGTTATCAAAGAGTTTGATTTCATCAAAAATCCAGATGAACCTTGTGTTTATAAGAAGGTTGTGGGGAGAGCTGTCACATTTCTCGTATTGTACGTGGATGACATCCTTCTGATAGGAAATGATATTCCTATGCTACAGTCGGTCAAATCTTTCTTATCACTAAGGTTCTCCATGAAAGACCTGGGTGATGCCACATACATCCTGGGCATAAGGATCTATAGGGATAGATCCAAGAGGTTATTGGGATTGTCCCAAACCAGGTACATCAACACCATCCTAAAAAGGTTTAGTATGGAAGACTCCAAGCGGGGTGCCTTACCCGCTTGCCATGGGGTCACTCTCTCCAAGAATTCTTGCCCAAAGACCGATGAAGAGAGAGCTCACATGAGCATTATACCCTATGCTTCGGCAGTAGGATCTCTAATGTATGCGATGTTATGTACACGCCCAGATGTAGCTTATACACTTAGTGTAGTAAGCAGGTATCAATCCAACCCAGGGGAGAATCACTAGATAGCTGTGAAGAACATTCTTAAGTACTTGCGAAGGACTAAAGAATTGTTCTTGGTGTATGGTAATGTAGATCTCCAAATGGAGGCCTTTACCGATTCGAGCTTCCAGAGCGATAAGGACGACAGTAAATCTATCTCAGGGTTTGTATTTACCCTCAATGGAGGGGCGGTAAGTTGGAAGAGTTCCAAACAGGATATCGTTGCAGACTCTACTATGGAGGCTGAGTACATTGCTGCAAATGATGCCGCCAAGGAAGCCGTCTGGATGAGGAAGTTCGTCTCGGAGCTAGGAGTAGTTCCAACCATTATTGATCCAATACCATTGTATTGTGATAATAATGAGGCTATGGCGTTAGCCAAGGAGCCCACGTCCCATCAGCGGTCCAGACACATCCTGAGGCGCTTTCATTTGATCCGGGAGATTGTAGATCGCCGCGAGATCAAGATTAAGAGAGTAGACACAAAGAATAACGCCGCGGATCCACTCACCAAGGCCCTCACTCAGCAGCAGCATGAGCGACTTTTTGAGATGTTGGGTATGAGATACGCCAATAACTGGTCTTAGTGCAAGTGGGAGATTGTTGGATATATGTATACCCTAGAGGCCATTATGTGATAGTGTATGTATTTATACATGTATATATATATATATATATATATATATATTCAGTGTACATTCTTGCTCGACATGATAGTATGCTATCTGGTTCTTCTTTATCTGACATGTTGATTTGATCATGCTTTTATTCATTCATACATGTTGATAAAGCCCTAAGGATATTGACTTGACTACTGTGATTATGATAGAGATCATACTAGTGGGACATCGGTAGTTTATAAGCATATCCTGGAATGTCCTTAGTCGTAGATATATCGAGACGGGGCATCGATATACCAGTGTAGACTAGCGCATATGATACTAGACCCATATGATGGGCGATGGATGTTCCCACATTCATCGATGTTTGACATCGAGATCGTATACGGGTGCTCAGTGTTGACTGGGTACACTGGACGGACTCGCCGAGAACTCCTATATGGAATTATATCTATCGTCGGATAGTAGTTCTCAGGTGACACTAGTGCAGGTTAGTCTGTAGACCCGAGATCGTCATAGAGTCTTGTGTGTTCTCCCACTGTACTTTGATTACCACCATACCACGGCTCTACTGAGTCGTGCAAACAGGTGGTCGTTGGGTACAGTCCCGAGACACACGAAGGCGATGAGCGATAGGAAGGGTTTCATCTCTCCCGGTATTGGGAGTTGATGTTGTGCTGTGCTTGACTGGTTATATCAGTAAGTCCCTGGCCAGGGCTGCTGAGATTTACTGATAAGTGTTATCAGTAGTTTCTCGATCTGTTATAGACCATTCATCGGCATGACTTAATAAGTTATTGGGTTCGACGTTACCATCCTTAGACTCGATATGCAGCATATCTGACGAAGAGACCGGACTGTACGGTAGTGTTGCCGGTTGGCTTGACGGAAGTTGTAACAGGTTCGCTTGTTTTCTTCTAGTCGCTCAATACCCGGGTGGCCATTACGTTTAGCCGACCTCTTGCGGCTTGGGGGTGCTTGATATGATCATCACCCACTGCCGGCGTATTGACGAGTCTTAGAGTCCCACAATGGAGTTACCTGGTCCAGGCGAAACGTTATGGGGCACATATGCGCATGGACCCGGTTAAAATGCGCGTATAAGATACCGTATATTAATCGGGCGACTTGCTTTTGGTCGGGTCGTATGTGATATGGTCGGGATGCTAAATCAAGTGTTGATTTATCATTTAACCATTAGTTTCTCACTAGAAATCCTTTTCTTGACTTTTTGGGTGTATGCATGAATGTATGCATTCATTCTTGTTCATGCACATGTGGATGTGCATGCACACATACATGCATATATCATTCTATCATGATTGTATATATAGAAGATGGTGGCAATATGTAACACCTTAGGATGTGTTTAGTAACTATTTATATTTAAGTAATGAGTTTTTAACAAAAAGTTTACCAAATTGTGTTTCAAATATTTTTCCTAATTTAATAAATATTTTTCTAAAATTTTCCTAGGCTTGCACACACATGTGCATGTAAACTAGGGTTTTTAAAATGAGTTATTACCATGATGAGTGACCATGGTAGGTTAATCTTGAGGATTAAGTCTTTTGGGGTTTTAATTAAGTTTAATTAGTTAAGTAATAGTTGCTTTTATTTGAAATTGTTAAGGGTGTTGACTTGGTGAGAGAGAGAGAGAGAGTGCATCATGGCTCAAGCCATGCTTGCAATTAATGAAGAGAGAGAGTGGAGGGGTTGACATTGGGGTGATGATTTGTTTCCCTCTCAATTCTTTTGTTTTTCTCTCAAACCTCACTCTCATACACACACACCCACTTACCTCTCAGCTGAAGCAAGCACATCAGCAGCAACTGAAGCAAGAAGCATAGCAGCAGCCAGCAACACAACAACACACAGCAGCAGAAATCAGCAGCAGCAACAGTGAATCAGAGCAGCAGCAGTGTGCAGCAACCGCAGCAGCTTCAACTACAGCCCCTTCCCTGCACTTCTTCTTCTTCCTTCAGCTCTCTAGGGTCGAGTGTGAGGTATATTTCCTTAACTTACTCCCTAGTTTGCTTGGTTAGAGTAGTTTTGCTTCGGTTAGTGGTTTTTGATGCGTTTTAATGCGATATGAGGTGTTTAGTGGGAACCTTGAGCTAGTGTTGTGTGTTTTGGTTTCAGTAGGATGATAGAGGGTTGTTGGGACCATATGAACCTAGCTTAACCCCCAATTGCTCTAAAATACCACCAGTTCCCTAATCGATGCAAATTCATCGTTTTTATGCAAAACTGAGTTTTCTGGAAACTGCTATTGACCCGGTGAGTTCAGAATAAAATTGAGAGTACTGCAGTATAGTAGTTAGGTGCTGATACCCTAGGTAGAACCCGACCCCCTTTCTTCATGTTGAGGCCGCCGAAATGTTCGATCTGGCCGCAATTTGCGGCCAGATGGGTAGGGTTTGGGTTGGGGTTTGGTCCTATAGGTGTCTGCTAATGTGTGGAGTGTTGTGGTATATATATTTTTGTAAGTTAAGTTCTGTATAAAAATCTGGGGCTTATTACCTATTTCTCGTATTTTCTAAACCTTCGCGACACGCGTGATACGTATGTGAGTTTGGGGTTTCTGCGTATCGCGACGCGTCAGGGTAGTTTCAGGAGCGTGATCACACGTTTTAGCGTATCGTGCACACGCGCGATTGGTTTGCGACACGGGTTTCTAGTTGGACCATAATGCCATGTTTTTGTGAAATTAAGCTTATGTGTGATTTACGTTATGTGATTCTAGGTTCGCAGGCGAGTGAGACGGACGCTGCGAAGAATGGCAAGCAAGTCGTCGGCTACACTTAGCGTGAGACTTCGGTGAGTAGATTTAACATCTACGGGGATATCGCCCGCATGGCGTTATGCGTCAGGGCTGATAGGACCTTATTATTATATGTTGCATTTACCTCATGTACTGTCATTGCATATTGCATTCCCTGCTGTATGTATGCTTAGAATTGATAGAACACCGCACTATTACTAACGGTTCATGTTGCACGAGCACTGATCTGCATGCTACACACACACCGTTAGTAATTGCCATGACACACTCACTGTAGAACTGCCATGATTATATCGCCTTGGATTTACTTCTTGGTGTTGGATTTTCATGTGATTTCTGGTTTTGAGGACTGATTGATGTAAATTTCAGATGTGTCGTATCGAATCAAAAATTTAAATTGACCGCAATCAAACTACGGTGTCGGCTGTAGTTAATGAATGAGTGCGGATCGTCCACAGGGATTTCAAGATTCGTTTGAATTTTAATGTGTTTGAAATGAAATGTTAAGCAACAATAAAAGAAAACATGATTCAAGATTGATTTGTATTCGTGTGTCACTATTCTCTATTAAAGAATCAAGAAACTATAAACAATCAAGAATCGGGTTTCAATGGTATTTTCCAAACAACAATCAAGAATAAGAGAGAGGCTCGTAGGAATCGATCGGATCTTTAGATGTGATGTAGTCTACAAGATTTCATATTCTTGTCCTTCGAAGAATTGATACTAGATCAATGGTTATCGACGAGAGTTAGGGCTTTCTTGATGAAATTAGGGTTTCATCTCTTAACCCTTGTTCTTTCGAGGATACCATTTATATTCTAGCCTCTAGCAATTTCAAGAAGCGATCGGATCACCCCAATCTCGAGCGATGTCGATCAAGAAAGCATCGCAACGAATTGGGTCGTCGATTCTTGAACTTGCTAGGGTTTACAAACTCGTGGGATTCAAGAATCGATTACAAATTTGCTACATCATCATACTAAAGATCGTTTCGACTCCTTAACGAGCGGAGTTTTATTCACACATCACCACATAGACAATATTCAAGAATATTAAAGATAACATGATGCGGAATTTAAAGAAAACAAGATAGAAGAAAATATCACCTTTTATTTAATCAACAATTTCAATACATTCTTTCAAGATCTACAAGAAGAAGAAAATCGATCGTTGACTCGGCTTCGCTCGTCTCCGTGGATCGTGGATCTACTTTGATCTCTTACCCGATGGAAGATCGGCTCGGCTCATAAAAGGGTTGAAGGCATCTTGCTTGGCTTGCACTCAAGATCTTGAATTGTGGTTGGATTTAGGGTTAGGGTTTCCTACAAGCTCTCTCACTAAACTTGAGGAAGAGGAAGATGAAGAAAGAGAATGGCTAAAATCTAAGATGTTGAATCTTTTCCTAGATGCCAAGATGTAACATGATCCCCCCAATGAATGAGTCTAGGGTCTTATTTATAGAACTTTCAAACCCTAGGTTTAGGTTTAAATTGGACTTTCCCTCCCAAAGTTTGTTGGCAAAGTTTGTTGGGCTTTAGCTTAGGGTTTAAGCAAGGGTTTAGGAAAGTTCTAGAAGTATTAGGCTAGTTTAGGTGTTTGCTGATCTGGTGGAAGTATCTGGAATCTTCTGGAAGTTTGTGTGCATTATTGAGCTGTAGCCACTGAAACAGGAGTTTTGGTGCAATTTGAGGAGCTGAGTCCCTGGGCCCGCCGCGGATCCGCCGCAAGTGCATGGTAATGGCCGCTCTTCCGCGGCTCATTGATGAGCTTGGACCTTGGGCTTTCTTCTGTTGCTTGGTATTGCTGTTTGGGCTTTTCTTTGATGTTTTGAATTGCAGTTTCCCTTCTGTGTTGATACCAGATTTGAGTTCAGTGAGTTTACGAGCAATTGTAATGGTCGAGCAAGCTTTCCTTTTCCTGCACAGATATCTCAACACGGGTTGCAAGATATGGAAAATATGCTATGTAATGCAATGCGGTCAATTTCCCTAGAAATGCTGGTTTTAAGGTCTAGTACATGTAATTTGATATTTTGCGACCGATTAGCTAATATGTGAATTATGAATACCGTACACTTCTATATGTATGCAGATGATAAGGAAATTGCCGGTTAAAATATGCAATATTTTCGACTGATCAAATACCCCGAAACTTAATTTCGATCGTCTCGAGCGAATGTTTTATTGAAAAGAGAAGGAGAAAATAAAGAAAGAGAAAAACTAACTAGCACACTTTCGTAGGCAACACCATTGCACTGAGCATGTGCAACAAGCCTTTAAACCTCTAGGTGTCCCTAGTAGGAGGAGTGTTGTCTCCTGAGGGTTTTCAGCGGATTGCACCCACAAAATCCAAAAATAAAAGTAAGATCATGAATATTACATTGAAAGACAAGAATTGTAAAAGAAAAGCCTTGAAAATTAGGGTTTCCAACTAAACTAGCTTTTCGGTTGCCATGAGCCCTATCTTAATGGTCATGAAAAGATGTCAGAAATCACGTCCTCCCTCAATAAAACATCGTCTTATTCTTCATTCCTATCTTTATTCCAAACATCGATCATATCACCCTGCGTGTGTATAAAGACATCCCTACACCCGGAGAATTCAATTCAAGCTATCATACCCTTGCCCATCGACCTCAGTACTTCTTGGCAAACGAGATTGCTTACACACTTTCATGCGACCGTTAATACTTCTTGAGGTACTAACCGACCGATTACTAATGTGCTTGCTAACTTGGTGTATTTTCCTAGTCTTGCACCACCTCAGGCATAGCAGTGACTCCCAGACCAGTTGACCTTGGGGCACTAGGTGAAGAAGCACCCTTTTGCTATATATTTTTCTTGCCCTTGGTGATAACAAAACCAGTATCCATTTTTCTCACCACTTTAAAACACATTTTTCTTTTTCATACTTTTGGCTTTAAGACAAGAGCATTTCAAGGTATCCTCTACTATCCCAGGCTTTAAGATGTGTGTAAGTGCGAATAGCAGGGTAGCAACGTTCAAAATGTTTGGCTTCCAGAATAGAAACTATTTTTCAGACTTATTTTTATCCTCAGATTAGTGACGTCTTTCATCTTACTAACCCTTGGGACAACGGCTCATAACTACTTATTACTAGTTCGTATAAGAAAACTTCTAATTTTCTTAGTTTTCTAAAATTTTTCCAATCTCATGGATGTAATTGTTCACTGTCTAAACTTTCATTATCTTATTTATATACAAAAAAGTGTAAATATTAAAATTATTTTTATATTTGAAAATTTTTAAATTTTTATGGGTTTTGAAAATTTTTCAATTTTTATAGATTTTTAAAAGAAATGTTTTGTGCTTATGCAGATGATATGCAAATGATGCAAAAATAAGCACAAACCTCCCCCAAACTTGTTTTCAACAGTGTCCTCACTGTTGTCGACAGTTATACCTACAAAAATCTGTAAATCTGGGGGAATTATTAGTGGGGGCAAAATATATAAGTGAAGAACTTCCCCCAAACTTATTTTATTTACTCACCTTCATTCAAAAAATGATGCAATGATATACTGGATATGAAAGTGAGACGGAGGAATTTTAATCAAAATAAACTGGCTCTTGTAAGAACAAGAGCTCCTCCGTGGGGTCAGTGGAAAAATACGGTTTTAATCTATGTCCATTTACTTTGAAAACAGTGCCGTTTTTAACATTTTCAACTTCTACTGCCCCGTGCGGGTATACAGACCGCACAACAAAAGGTCCCTTCCAACGAGATCGGAGCTTACCTGCGTGAAGGTGTAATCGTGAATCATAAAGAAGGACTTGTTGACCAGGTAAAAATGTTTTCCTTACAATGCTTTTATCGTGAAAAACCTTAGTCCTATTCTTTGTGATTACAGCATTATCATAAGCTTCATCGTGGAGTTCGCTTAGCTCGTTTAGTTGCAGCTTCCGAAAGTTGCAAGCAAGGTTTAAATCAAAATTAATTTCCTTTATAGCCCACAATGCTTTATGTTCTATCTCAACAGGTAGATGACATGCTTTTCCAAACACTATCCTATATGGAGACATTCCTAGGTCGGTCATATATGCAGTCCTGAATGCCCAAAGAGCATCCGTCAATTTGGTCGACCAGTCTTTTCTATTTTTAGCAACAGTTTTCTCCAGGATAAGTTTGATTTGTCTGTTTGAGATCTCAGCCTGCCCGCTTGTTTGGGGGTGATAGGGTGTAGAAAGTCGGTGGTTGATTCCGTATTTCCGCATCAGAGTCTCGAAAGATCTGTTGCAGAAGTGTGTCCCATTATCGCTAATAATAGCGCGTGGGTGTCCAAATCGCGAGAAGATATTCTCTTTCAAGAACTTAATGACAACTTTCCTGTCATTAGTGCGACTTGGAATGGCTTCTACCCACTTGGAGACATAATCAACCGCCAGCAATATGTATAGGTTCCCAAAGGAGTTGGGAAAAGGACCCATAAAATCTATGCCCCAAACATCAAACATTTCAACAACCAGAATGGGTTGCTGAGGCATTTCATTCCTTTGGGATATTCTACCCGTATACTAACATTGTGTACAGGTTTTGCAATGTTCAAATGCGTCCTTGAATAAGGTCGGCCAATAAAATCCACATTGCAAAACCTTTTCCGCTGTCTTTCTTGGACCAAAGTGACCCCCACAAGCCTGATCATGACAAAATGAAAGAACACTCTTGAACTCTTCATTCGGGATGCACCGGCGAATGATCTGATCAGGACAATATTTAAACAAATAGGGCTCGTCCCAGTAATAGTGTTTTACTTGGGAAAGAAAGCGGTATTTGTCCTGTTTTGACCAATCGCTCGGTATAAGTCCCGTGGCATGATAGTTCACGATATCCCTGAACCATGGTTCAGTGGATACGCTCAAGAGTTGTTCGTCAGGGAACGAGTCATCGATCGGCAGGATCACAGGGGAAGAAACGATGCGTGAAAGGTGGTCAGCTACTACGTTTTCACATCCTTTCTTATCTTTGATAACAAGATCGAATTCTTGTAAAAGAAGGATCCAACGTATTAGTCGACCTTTGGCATCTTTCTTCGCCAACAGATGTTTTAAAGCGGAATGGTCAGTATATACAACAATAGGTGAGCCGATTAAGTAAGGCCTGAATTTTTCTAATGCGAATACAACCGCTAATAGTTCTTTCTCTGTGGTTGTATAATTGATTTGCGCATCATTCAGGGTCTTACTAGCATAGTAAATCACGTATGGCATCTTTTCAATGTGTTGTCCTAGGACAGCACCTACTGCAAAATCAGATGCGTCACACATCAGCTCAAAGGGGTAGTCCCAGTTTGGTGATGATAAAACGGGGGCTGAAGTGAGTGAGTGTTTAAGTGAGTCGAAAGCTGTCTCGCAATCCGAGTCAAAGTGGAAGGTCGTATCCTTGGCCAGGAGTAGTGTTAAAGGTCTAGCAATTTTGCTAAAGTCCTTTATGAATCTCCTATAAAAGCCCGCATGGCCAAGGAAAGAGCGAATATCTTTGACGCTTCTGGGATGAGGGAGGTTTTGAATGACATCTACTTTAGCTCTGTCAACCTCAATGCCTTTCTGTGAAATGACATGTCCAAGGACTATTCCTTCTTGGACCATAAAGTGGCATTTTCCCCAGTTCAAAGTCAAGTTCTTCTCTTTGCAACGAGTAAGAACAGCGTCAAGATTCGCTAGGCATTCAGAAAAAGAGTCTCCAAAAATCGAAAAGTCGTCCATAAAGATCTCCAGGAAATTCTCTACCATATCAGAGAATATCCCCATCATACACCGCTGAAAAGTAGCGGGAGCATTGCATAGCCCGAAGGGCATGCGACTGTAAGCAAAGGTACCAAAAGGACAAGTAAAAGTGGTTTTATCTTGATCCTTTTTGGCGATGGGGACCTGATTGTAGCCTGAGTAACCGTCCATGAAACAATAGTATTGTCGTCCCGCTAAGCGTTCCAGCATCTGATCAATAAATGGTAGAGGAAAATGATCTTTCCTCGTAGCAGCGTTGAGTTTTCTATAATCGATACATACACGCCACCCAGTTTGGGTGCGTGTCTGAATCAACTCATTCGCCTCATTTGTGATAACTGTGATGCCAGATTTCTTAGGAACGACGTGTATAGGACTTACCCACTGGCTATCGGAGATCGGGTATATAATACCACTATCTAAGCATATGACGATCTCTTTCATGACAGCTTCCTTCATGACGGGATTTAACCGTCTCTGTGGTTCTCGGGTCGGTCTGGCATCATCCATCACATGTATATGATGTTCAACTATCAAGGGACTAATCCCTTTGATGTCCGCCATACTCCAACCAAACGCCTCTTTATTAGATCTTAATACCGATAAAAGTGCATTCTCTTGCTCTGATGCAAGGGAAGCGGAAATTATAACCGGTAAAGTCTCCTTCTCACCAAGATATGCATATTTAAGGTGAGAAGGTAAAACCTTGAGATCTAATTCAGGCGGAGAAATGATAGAAGGAAGGATCATAGAATGATTTTTGGATTTACAAAGAAGCTCAGAGCCTGTGAAAGATACAGACTCGGGTGGAGAAAAGTCAGAAGTGCAGGACTCAAGTGTAAGTGAAGTGTCCTCACTAAGATCAAGTGTAAGATCAAGCAGAGATGTGGTAATGTCATTGAGATCAGTAAAGCAAAGTTCCTCGGCTCCACAACTATCGGGAGCGATCTCATGGACAGAGCACACATCTAAAATATGAGCACTAGGTTCTGATGGCTGACTTCCAACTCTGTAGATATTTAGTTCAATGGTCATATTTCCAAATGATAAGTTCATCGAACCATTTCTACAGTTTATAACAGCGTTGGAAGTGGCAAGGAAAGGACGACCTAAAATCACCGGAATTTGGCCCCGGGGGTTTGCTACAGGATGTGTGTCGAGCACAATGAAGTCTACAGGGAAAACAAATTCCCCGACCTTTATCAACACAT
Source organism: Agapanthus africanus (assembly GCA_030015575.1). Taxonomy (NCBI): domain Eukaryota; kingdom Viridiplantae; phylum Streptophyta; class Magnoliopsida; order Asparagales; family Amaryllidaceae; genus Agapanthus; species Agapanthus africanus. The sequence continues at coordinate 227,801,807 of JASDDO010000008.1, forward strand.
CCTCTAATTCACCCCTTGGTTTGGTGATAGAGCGGTCCGCCATCTGGAGAGTACAATGAGCAGGTTTCAGCTCTCCAATTCCTAGTTGCTCATAGACAGAATAAGCTAACAGGTTAACACTCGCGCCAAGGTCTAAAAGAGCACGATTTATGTTTTTACCCCCAATCGAAATCGATATTGTAGGACATCCTGGGTCCTTTCGTTTCTTTGGTAGCTGGGGAATAAAAGCAGTGCTGATATTATTAGCCATAAAGACCTTCTTCGGCACTTGAGTCTTCCTCTTCCTAGTGCACAAGTCCTTTAGAATTTTCGCATAAGCGGGGACTTGTTGAATCGCATCTAGGAGAGGGATATTGATGTTAACCTGTTTGAACATTTCTAAAATTTTCTCCATATGAGGACTCGTTCTGTTAGCCCTTAGCCGATTCGGGTAAGGTGCTTTCGCAATAAGCGCAGGGTCCATCATAGGAGAAGGAAAGGGGGGTAGACGAGATCCCAAAAGAGGTGTGGGGACCGTCTGTGGAGAACTATAAAGGTTGGGTGAAGGTGTTGAGCCTAAAGGGAACTGGAGAATAGGCTCGTGCGAAGGTGGTTTGGTAGAAGAAGAAGGATCAGAAGGAGAAGTGTGTGTATGTGGAAAGGTCTCAGCCGGGGTGTTGATATGATTATCAGTATTATCAATATCTTCCCCGACATTATTATTCAGCACTCTTCCCGATCTCAACGTAGTGATGGCATTTACATTGTAATGCCCAGGATTCTGTAGGGGTTGAGAGGGAAGTTTCCCTTTTTCTCTCGCACTCATTTCGGCTTTGAGGCGTGCGATTTCAGCTTCCATCGTTCTAATACTCTCAGCTTGTGACGCTGAGTTTTTCTTTATTTCACTGACGGAAGATCTAACCTCAGTCGAAACCTCTATGAAATTTGATAAAAGTGATTTCATGGTTTGAGTGAATTGAGAAAACTCGTCAGAACAGGACTGCATAGGATTAGACTGTGCAGGAGTGTTGCCCTGGTTTTGTGACTGGTAGGGGTGCTGAGTGAGTTGAAGGGGTTGCTGTTGTGGTGGAGGAAGAGCCCTTTGAAAGTTATTTGTGTTTGGAACCGTGTTTTGAGATTGATTTTGGTTCCAAGCAAAATTCGGGTGGTTCCTCCAACCCTGATTGTATGTGGAAGAATATGGATCGTTTCGAGGTCGTTGAAATGCGGCATTAGAATGCTCGTGACCTTGAAACGCCGAGTTTAAAGGACATTCTTCCGTTAAGTGTGACGGATCAGAACAGCACCCACAAACAGTTTTGGGGAGTGATACCGGGTTTAGGGAGGCTGCTGCAAATTTGTGTTCCATAGCGTCGAGCTTCTTTTGCATTGCTGCCATTTCTGCTCGAACACCTATGGACACATCTATTTGGTGTACGCCACCCCTATTCAATGGTTGGGTTCCACTCTCCCAAATTAGTGATTTTTCAGCGAACTCTTCTAAGTATCACCAAGCTTCCCCATCATCTTTGGTCATAAATGTACCTTGACACATATTTTCAAGGCTCTGTTTAGTGCTAGGGTTACTGCCCTCATATATGATTCGGAAAAGCTCCCATCTCGGGATGCCGTGATGAGGACATTGAACCAAGAGATCCTTGAAACGTTCAAAGTATTTTGAAAATGGTTCGGTAGGGAGCTGGGCAAATTGGTTCAGTTCGCTACGGATTCGAGCCGTCTTTTGGACTGGGTAAAATTTCTTAAGGAATGCCGCCACGAATTCTTCCCAATTCGTAATAGAGTGTGCGGTAGTGTTATATAGCCACTTCTCGGCTATATCGCACAATGTAAATGGAAGAAGTCGTAGACGCATCGCATCCACAGAAAGTTGAGACGTACCCATCATTGCGCATACGTTTTCAAATTTGGTAATGAAAACGTAAGCGTCCTCGGTCTCGAGTCCATGGTATTTGGGTAAAAGATTGATATACTGGGGCTTTATTTCAAAGTTATCCCTATTGGCTGGTGGTGTGGATAAGCAGGTCGAAAGAGGACCTCTATGTGGATAGCATCTTTCCTGGAGAGAAATGTGGGGAGGATTCTGTGCACCAACAGACGGTGGCAGATTAGGGTTAAAGAAGTTTGATGGATTCGGATCCATCGGTGTGGGTGTGGTAGTAGGTAAAGAAAATGTAAATGGAGAATTATCGACTTCGGAGTCGATAAAGGGTACGCGGACTAAACGGGCACTAGAATCCCGTGTCCAGCCTATCTTGTACTAAAAAGGGTTAGTACAAGTGGCAGCGTTGACTTATAATTAGGGGTAAAATGAATGCGGTGTTTGCTTTGAAAAGGGACGGATTTTGAAAAAAAATGATGCGACAACCAAATGCAGCAAAACAACCCTAGAATCTAATGGTCACCTAGGTCCGGCTCTAGACCGCTCCTAACTGCCAAAAGACAAGTCGCGGGATCAATCCTCCACTGCCTCTTTGTCCCCCTGTGGCCGGATGAGTGCCAGGTAAGTGGGAAGGAACCACCACTACAGTGGGCCTAATTAATAACCACTAGCCTTAGACACACTCGCCTTAGTCACCACAGGAAAACGCGGATAAGCAATGAATTACCCACGGCCCTCTCTTGTCCTAAATGAGCGCGACAGTCCTTAGAGTCATCTCTAGATTTCTTTTAGTTAATGTGGGTCAATGCGGATGCAAGTTTGGTGGTTTTCGGGGCCTAGGAAGGATAATGAAATCCCCACCTAATTTGGATTTGGCCGTGCCCCTTAAATTCCGTATTTAATATACAAAACAACCAAGAAAAACAAAATCACGCACAATTTAATTTGCTTTTGCGGCGCAGCTATTGTTTGCAAAGAATCCTGAAGAAAGGATTAGTTGGAGCTAAAAAGGGAGAGGGGAGAGAGCAAGAAAATACCTGCTGCAAAGAATTTGCAGAGAACACCCAAGACTGCGGCGGTTCCGCCGCATATGGCTGCTAATGCCGCCCTTCCGCGCTCAGGTGTTGGGAACAGTGTACAATATTTCAACAGATGCTCTCTGTTGCTTCCCTCAACTCTCTGGTATATCCCAAATAATTTTTCCACAGCTCAGAATGCTCCAGATCTCCTTGCAATCAAATCACAACACACGTGTAAGAATTTGTACGAATTTTGATTTCAAGAAGTGAAACGTAATAATTCTTTCACTTCAAACTATAAAATGTAAACGAATTAGCGCGTAATCCCCGGCAACGGCGCCATTTTGATTGATGTAAATTTCAGATGTGTCGTATCGAATCAAAAATTTAAATTGACCGCAATCAAACTACGGTGTCGGCTGTAGTTAATGAATGAGTGCGGATCGTCCACAGGGATTTCAAGATTCGTTTGAATTTTAATGTGTTTGAAATGAAATGTTAAGCAACAATAAAAGAAAACATGATTCAAGATTGATTTGTATTCGTGTGTCACTATTCTCTATTAAAGAATCAAGAAACTATAAACAATCAAGAATCGGGTTTCAATGGTATTTTCCAAACAACAATCAAGAATAAGAGAGAGGCTCGTAGGAATCGATCGGATCTTTAGATGTGATGTAGTCTACAAGATTTCATATTCTTGTCCTTCGAAGAATTGATACTAGATCAATGGTTATCGACGAGAGTTAGGGCTTTCTTGATGAAATTAGGGTTTCATCTCTTAACCCTTGTTCTTTCGAGGATACCATTTATATTCTAGCCTCTAGCAATTTCAAGAAGCGATCGGATCACCCCAATCTCGAGCGATGTCGATCAAGAAAGCATCGCAACGAATTGGGTCGTCGATTCTTGAACTTGCTAGGGTTTACAAACTCGTGGGATTCAAGAATCGATTACAAATTTGCTACATCATCATACTAAAGATCGTTTCGACTCCTTAACGAGCGGAGTTTTATTCACACATCACCACATAGACAATATTCAAGAATATTAAAGATAACATGATGCGGAATTTAAAGAAAACAAGATAGAAGAAAATATCACCTTTTATTTAATCAACAATTTCAATACATTCTTTCAAGATCTACAAGAAGAAGAAAATCGATCGTTGACTCGGCTTCGCTCGTCTCCGTGGATCGTGGATCTACTTTGATCTCTTACCCGATGGAAGATCGGCTCGGCTCATAAAAGGGTTGAAGGCATCTTGCTTGGCTTGCACTCAAGATCTTGAATTGTGGTTGGATTTAGGGTTAGGGTTTCCTACAAGCTCTCTCACTAAACTTGAGGAAGAGGAAGATGAAGAAAGAGAATGGCTAAAATCTAAGATGTTGAATCTTTTCCTAGATGCCAAGATGTAACATGATCCCCCCAATGAATGAGTCTAGGGTCTTATTTATAGAACTTTCAAACCCTAGGTTTAGGTTTAAATTGGACTTTCCCTCCCAAAGTTTGTTGGCAAAGTTTGTTGGGCTTTAGCTTAGGGTTTAAGCAAGGGTTTAGGAAAGTTCTAGAAGTATTAGGCTAGTTTAGGTGTTTGCTGATCTGGTGGAAGTATCTGGAATCTTCTGGAAGTTTGTGTGCATTATTGAGCTGTAGCCACTGAAACAGGAGTTTTGGTGCAATTTGAGGAGCTGAGTCCCTGGGCCCGCCGCGGATCCGCCGCAAGTGCATGGTAATGGCCGCTCTTCCGCGGCTCATTGATGAGCTTGGACCTTGGGCTTTCTTCTGTTGCTTGGTATTGCTGTTTGGGCTTTTCTTTGATGTTTTGAATTGCAGTTTCCCTTCTGTGTTGATACCAGATTTGAGTTCAGTGAGTTTACGAGCAATTGTAATGGTCGAGCAAGCTTTCCTTTTCCTGCACAGATATCTCAACACGGGTTGCAAGATATGGAAAATATGCTATGTAATGCAATGCGGTCAATTTCCCTAGAAATGCCGGTTTTAAGGTCTAGTACATGTAATTTGATATTTTGCGACCGATTAGCTAATATGTGAATTATGAATACCGTACACTTCTATATGTATGCAGATGATAAGGAAATTGCCGGTTAAAATATGCAATATTTCCTACTGATCAAGGACCGTGGGATTTTTTTAAGAAAAGATGCACTATTTGAAAACCCGGTTCCTCGTGATATGATATTTTGGTGCGTCCACCACGCGTTTTCTCGGTGCTGAGACGTGTGCTTGAAACCCGATTCGAGGAGATGGATGATCCATTTGCGGGTTCGTGGTGGGCCCGGTATGGTACCCCGGGGCGAGAACGGTTTCGCTGTGCAGTAGACGGTGAGCCCGGCGGAGGGACCACTACCTACCGGTGATTGGTTGGACCTGGCAGTTGTCCGGAGGATACTGACCACAGTCGAGAGATGGATGCGGGATGATCTGTACTGCCGGGGCCGAGGGTCGACACCGCAGACGGACCCCGTGGGCTGATCCGGACTGACGGAGCCCGGTATATGAGGATTTGTGTGTCGATGCTGGACACGAGTATTTCACGATATTTGAGTGCCGATGTTGGGCACTCGTGATTTCTTAGAGATGTACAGGATTTGAGGGCCGATGGGAGTGCCGGCGCCTGAGTTTATTTGGGATTGGGTGCAGCCTGAGGCACCGATTATTGTTTTTCCATGTTGACATATCCATGTAGATGTTATTTATCCCATGCTCAGTATTGCTTACTATGTATCTCATCCTGTAGTATTTACCTGATAGAGCACTTGCATTACTATTGCATCCACTGGTTGTCATGCATTAATATCATCTGCTGGCATTAGTAGAGCCGCGCTGTACGTGCATGCTCGCGATTACCTTTATATGTTATCTCTATTCACGAGTTGGCAACTCACCCCCGTTGTGCCACAGTATTTGCAGGTTGCCCTCAGCATAGTCGCGGCAGGCTGTCTTTTGCATCTTTTGGCTACAGATACCACTACAGTTGTGGTGAGAGCTGTTTTGCATTTAGGTGGGTTATGGTATTCTGAGTACTTTTATTGTATCCCTTTTGTATCTAGTACTCTCCATCTACCATTTATGTACTGGACTTAGATACTGTGTGAGGACGATGATGTATATTTTGTACTCTGGTGTCGAGCTCGTAGGAGCCGACTGTTTTTTTATGCAGTTTATATTCTGTGATGTCTACTTATTGTTTATTCTTCGCTACGGCGTCGTATATTACTCTTGTGATGTTGGTTTCCGCCGTTGGGCGTGATTGCTCCCGTTTGGGGATGTTTCATTTCATTACATTTCATTTCACTGATATCCTGTTTTGTACCCGATCTCGGGGCTACTTTTACAAAGGAAATGCTGCCAAAATTATTCAAATGATTAAGTAACTTTAAAAGGAACTTATTGAATTATTTAAGGTTTTCTAAAAGCTTTAACTAAATGTTTTCAACACTCACTATTTTTAAATGGTTTTGATTTCTGGGTTCGGCTTACTTAGTCGCGTTACGCCTGTAGACGTAGCGTGGTTAAGTGCCGGTCACGAGTCGAAATACTCGGGTCGTGACAAAGTTGGTATCAGAGCGTAGGTTTTACCTTCGGAGTGTAGGATGACCCTGGTATGATGGAGTAGGTAGCTGCAGCAGGGTAGCGTAGCATGTGTATGTTCCGCAGCATACTCACGACATGGTACTCCGCCTAAGCGACCTTAGGACTTGTTGATTTAAATCCCTTCTTATATTCTTGTGATTCGATTCTTGTATTCTTATCGAATCCTAATTTTCTTTCAGCCATTATGCCGCCAAAGACTACGAGGGCGCAGAGAGCGGCCGCGAGGGCCGAGATTCGAGTTGACTCGTCCGAGACGAGGACTGATCCGGGCAGTACACCGGTTGTACCCGAGCAGGCTGTTCCTGTTGTGATAGATCAGATCGCCACGCTAGGGGCTGGTATGCAGGAGATGCGCCAGACGGTGGGATCCAGCATGCAGGAGATGCGCCAGATGATAGGATCGCTAGTTGCGACGCTTCAAGCACAGCGACCAGAAGTAGCTCCACCTGTTCCAGCGACCGCGATGGTACCTACCGCATAGCCAGTTGCCCCTGCAGCCATGGAGGTGATTACAGTATCGCTATCAGAGTTCATGAGGCTGAAGCCTCCGGTCTTCACAGGCACCGATACAGCCGAGGACCCACAGTCTTTCATCGACAGGATGGCCCGGATATGCCGTTCCCTCAGATGCACAGATACGAGATGGGTTGAGTTCGCGAGCTTTCGTCTGGAAGGTCTTGCGCAGAAGTGGTGTGATTTGGTTGAGAAGGGAAGAGCAGCAGGTCTTCCTCCTATGACGTGGACAGAGTTTGTGACAGTATTTCTAGCCCATTTCCTTCCCCAGAGTGTTAGGGATGCCCGAGCATGCAGATTTGAGTCCTTGCGCCAGACGCTAGGGATGACAGTGGCAGAGTATTACGTGCTGTTTACCGAGCTAGCAGTTTATGCCCTGTATTTAGTGGCTACCGAGGAGTTGCGAGTCAAGAGATTTATTCGAGGCTTGCTTACACCATTGTTCCTTGCGATCAGCGCGCAGCACTACGAGACCTACGCGGCAGCTGTAGATGGAGCCTTATTGGTAGAGGAGAGCCTTGTTGAGACTTCGGCAGCCCCAGAGCCGAAGAGAGTTCATGCAGGTACATCGGTGCAGAGACAGCCTTTTCGACGCCGTGACAGACGCCTAGCAGGTGGCAGAGATTCGAGACGAGTCCGATTGTTCAGCTCTTATCCCCAGGAGGGTCAGCGACCATTATCGGGATGTTTCCGTTGCGGGAGTTCTTATCATCGTGTGCGAGATTGTCCTGAGATACACCGGAGGGAGGCGGTAGCACCGCATGTTACTTTACCACCCTCACCACCCCAGAGGGCATTGCCTGTTGTGCCTAACATTGCTCTGTGCCAGACTCATACACAGAGAGGTCGTGGGCATGGATGAGTTGCTCAGAGGGGGCGAGATGACCGAGGCGGAGGGCAGTCAGTTACAGGTGGTGGACAGGCACGGGTCTTTGCTTTGACGCATCAGGACGCACAGGCGTCCAATGCAGTGGTTTCAGGTATCCTTCCTGTATGTACAGTTGATGCACACATTTTGTTCGATCCCGGATCCACGCACTCGTACGTATCCACACACTTCGTGCCGAGTTTGGGTAGAGAGTCCGGTTTGCTTGATCAGCCGCTTGTTGTGACCACTCCTGTGGGAGAGTCGTTTGTTGCTAGGCACGTGTTCCGATCCTGTACCATCTATATTGGCGAAAGGGAGTTGCCTGTCGACTTGATCCTTGTTGAGATGTTGGACTTCGACGTTCTTTTGGGCATGGATTGGTTAGCCACGTGCTATGCTTCTGTGGACTGCCGTGAGAAGACAGTTAGATTCTGCTTTCCCGGCGAGTCGGTTTTTGTTGTGTTGGGGGACCGTGGTGCCGCCCTTCACAGTGTGATTTCTTCTTTTCGTGCTGGACATCTTTTGAGGAAGGGATGTCAGGGATTTCTCTCCTATGTTTGCGATGCTAGTGCTACACAGGTTCCATTGGATCAGGTTCCGGTTGTTAGAGAGTTCCCTGATGTGTTTCCTGACGAGCTTCCTGGGCTACCGCCCGAGCGCGACATTTCTTTCTGTATTGATTTGGTTCCTGGCACGGGGCCTATTTCCATACCGCCTTATCGGATGGCCCCGGCGAAACTTCGAGAGTTGAAGGGTCAGTTGCAAGATTTGCTGGATAAGGGACTTATTCGACCCAGTGTTTCTCCTTGGGGTGCTCCAGTCCTGTTTGTCAAGAAGAAGGATGGCAGTTTGCGCCTGTGCATCGACTACCGGCAGCTGAATAGGGTGACAGTGCGGAACAGGTATCCTTTGCTGCGCATCGATGATTTGTTCGACCAGCTTCAGGGGGCAGGGTACTTTTTCGAGGATCGATTTACGATCAGGCTATCATCAGCTGCGGGTTCGACAGGAGGACATTCCCAGGACAGCTTTCCGTACGCGCTACGGCCATTATGAGTTTTTGGTGATGTCGTTCGGACTCACCAATGCGCCAGCAGCATTCATGGACTTGATGAACCGTATTTTCCGGCCATATTAGGATCTGTTCATTATAGTGTTCATTGACGATATCTTGGTGTATTCCCGGAGTAGTGAGGAGCACGAACAGCACCTATGGATTACACTGCAGACTTTGAGGGAGCACCAGCTTTATGCAAAATTCTCCAAGTATGCTTTTTGGCTGGACCGCGTAGACTTCTTGGAGCATGTGATCTCACGAGACGGTATATGTGTAGACCCGAGGAAGATCGAGACCGTTCAACGTTGGCCCAGACCCACATCGGTTATGGAGATTCGCAGCTTTTTGGGGTTGGCCGGTTACTACAGGCAATTTGTGCAGGACTTCTCCAGTATTGATACCCCTTTGACCGGGTTGACCCGGAAGGGAGTCCCTTTCGATTGGACGGAGGAGTGCGAGCACAGTTTTCAGCAGTTGTGGACTCGGCTGACGACGGCATTGGTGTTATCTTTACCTTCAGGCTCAGGCGGGTTTGTGGTCTATTGTGATGCCTCTCGAGTGGGGCTAGGGTGCGTTTTGATGCAGCACGACAAGGTGATCGCGTATGCTTCGCGACAATTGAAGAAACATGAACAAAACTACCTCACTCATGACTTGGAGATGGCTGCAGTGGTCTTTGCACTTAAGATCTGGCGACATTACCTATACGGCGAGTCGTGCCATATATTCACGGATCACAAGAGTCTAAAATATATATTCCAGCAGCGGGACCTGAACCTTCGACAGCGCCGATGGATGGAGTTAGTGAAGGATTATGATTGCGAGATCTTGTACCACCCGGGCAAGACGAATGTAGTGGCGGATGCGTTGAGCAGGAGGCCCGGGGGTAGTCTATCTTATTTGAGCGCGGTACGGGGACAGTCGTCGGCAGATTGGCAGATATTATGCGACAGCCGAGTACAGTTCGAGTTCACGCCGATTGGAGGACAGATCGCGCATGTTCGTGCACGCCCACAGTTACTTGGCCGCATACATGAGGCACAGTGCAGTGATGACCGATGTTCGGAGATCATGGCACAGATTGGACAGGGCAGATTTTCCGAGTTCGTGATCGATGATCAGGGGGTACTACGATTTGGAGTTAGACTGTGCGTACCATATGCTGAGGGACTGCGGCGCGAGATTCTTGAGGAGGCACATCGATCGGTGTACAGCGTCCATCCCGGTTCCACCAAGATGTATCATGATATGAGAGATGTTTATTGGTGGGACGGAATGAAGAGGGACATCGCAGATTTCGTGTCGAGATGCCTGACTTGTCAGCAAGTCAAGGCTGAGCACCAGAGGCCCGCGGGAGAGCTACAGCCGTTACCCATTCCGGAGTGGAAATGGGAGCAGATTTCGATGGATTTCGTTGTGGGTCTACCCAGGACTAGTCGAGGGTATGACTCCATCTGGGTGATCGTGGATCGTTTGACGAAGGTGGCTCACTTCCTACCAGTGAAGACGACTTTCGGATTTACTCAGTATGCCCAGATCTACATCGACGAGATTGTGCGACTACACGGAGTCCCGACATGTATTGTGTCCGACAGAGGCACCCAGTTTACCAGCCGATTATGGCAGCGGCTTCAGGAGGCTTTGGGCACTCGCTTGAGTTTCAGTACAGCATTTCATCCGCAGACCGACGGACAGTCAGAGCGGACGATTCAGACTCTCGAGGACATGCTCAGAGCGTGTGTATTAGATTTCGGAGGTAGCTGGGATCATCACTTACCTTGGTAGAGTTCTCCTACAATAACAGCTACTAGGAGACCATTCAGATGGCACCGTTTGAGGCTCTCTATGGGAGGAGATGCAGATCGCCCGCCTGTTGGACAGAGCTCAGTGAGGGCAGTATCTTAGGGCCACAGATTGTTGAGGAGACGACCGCGAAGATCCAGTTGATTCGCGATAGGATGAGAGCAGCGCAGAGTAGGCATAGATCTTATGCGGACCTTCGGCGGCGCAGGCTTGAGTTTTCTGTTGGTGACAATGTTTTCTTGATGGTCTCCCCTATGAAAGGTGTGATGAGGTTTGGGAAGAAGGGGATGCTCAGTCCCAGATATGTGGGCCCCTTCGAGATCCTCGAGCGTGTTGGTGCAGTAGCCTACCGATTAGCCCTTCCGCCCAGCTTTCCAGATGTGCACCCCGTATTTTATGTCTCGATGCTCCGCAGATATCTTCATGATCCTTCGCATGCGATTCAGCACCCGACGATCCAGCTTGAGCGCGACCTTTCCTATGCAGAGCAGCCGGTGATGATCTTGGATCGACAAGTGAAGATGTTGAGATCAAAGGACATTCCATCAGTCAAGATACTTTGGCGTGGTCAGGGCCGTGAGTAGGTCACTTGGGAGACCGAAAGCGAGATGAAGAAGAGGTATCCCCATCTTTTCGAAGGTACGTATAGTTAGATTTTGAAATTCGGGGACAAATTTCTTTAAGGGGGAGAGATTGTAACACCTTAGGATGTGTTTAGTGACTATTTATATTTAAGTAATGAGTTTGTAACAAAAAGTTTACCAAATTGTGTTTCAAATATTTTTCCTAATTTAATAAATATTTTTCTAAAATTTTCCTAGGCTTGCACACACATGTGCATGTAAACTAGGGTTTTTAAAATGAGTTATTACCATGATGAGTGACCATGGTGGGTTAATCTTAAGGATTAAGTCTTTTGGGTTTTTAATTAAGTTTAATTAGTTAAGTAATAGTTGCTTTTATTTGAAATTGTTAAGGGTGTTGACTTGGTGAGAGAGAGAGTGCATCATGGATCAAGCCATGCTTGCAATTAATGAAGAGAGAGAGTGGAGGGGTTGACATTGGGGTGATGATTTGTTTCCCTCTCAATTCTTTTGTTTTTCTCTCAAACCTCACTCTCATACACACACACCCACTTACCTCTCAGCTGAAGCAAGCACATCAGCAGCAACTAAAGCAAGAAGCATAGCAGCAGCCAGCAACACAGCAACACACAGCAGCAGAAATCAGCAGCAGCAACAGCGAATCAGAGCAGCAGCAGTGTGCAGCAACAGCAGCAGCTTCAACTACAGCCCCTTCCCTGCACTTCTTCTTCTTCCTTCAGCTCCCTAGGGTCGAGTGTGAGGTATATTTCCTTAACTTACTCCCTAGTTTGCTTGGTTAGAGTAGTTTTGCTTCGGTTAGTGGTTTTTGATGCGTTTTAATGCGATATGAGGTGTTTAGTGGGAACCTTGAGCTAGTGTTGTGTGTTTTGGTTTCAGTAGGATGATAGAGGGTTGTTGGGACCATATGAACCTAGCTTAACCCCCAATTGCTCTAAAATACCACCAGTTCCCTAATCGATGCAAATTCATCGTTTTTATGCAAAACTGAGTTTTCTGGAAACTGCTATTGACCCGGTGAGTTCAGAATAAAATTGAGAGTACTGCAGTATAGTAGTTAGGTGCTGATACCCTAGGTAGAACCCGACCCCCTTTCTTCATGTTGAGGCCGCCGAAATGTTCTATCTGGCCGCAATTTGCGGCCAGATGGGTAGGGTTTGGGTTGGGGTTTGGTCCTATAGGTGTCTGCTAATGTGTGGAGTGTTGTGATATATATATTTTTGTAAGTTAAGTTCTGTATAAAAATCTGGGGCTTATTACCTATTTCTCGTATTTTCTAAATCTTCGCGACACGCGTGATACGTGTGTGAGTTTGGGGTTTCTGCGTATCGCGACGCGTCAGGGTAGTTTCAGGCGCGTGATCACACGTTTTAGCGTATCGCGCACACGCGCGATTGGTTTGCGACACGGGTTTCTAGTTGGACATAATGCCACGTTTTTGTGAAATTAAGCTTATGTGTGATTTACGTTATGTGATTCTAGGTTCGCAGGCGAGTGAGACGGAGGCTGCGAAGAATGGCAAGCAAGTCGTCGGCTACACTTAGAGCGAGACTTCGGTGAGTAGATTTAACATCTACGGTGATATCGCCCGCATGGCGTTATCCGTCAGGGCTGATAGGACCTTATTATTATATGTTGCATTTACCTCATGTACTGTCATTGCATATTGCATTCCATGTTGTATGTATGCTTAGAATTGATAGAACACCGCACTATTACTAACGGTTCATGTTGCACGAGCACTGATCTGCATGCTACACACACACCGTTAGTAATTGCCATGACACACTCACTGTAGAACTGCCATGATTATATCGCCTTAGATTTACTTCTTGGTGTTGGATTTTCATGTGATTTCTGGTTTTGAGGACCGTGGGATTTTTTTAAGAAAAGATGCACTATTTGAAAACCCGGTTCCTCGTGATATGATATTTTGGTGCGTCCACCACGTGTTTTCTCGATGCTGAGACGTGTGCTTGAAACCCGATTCGAGGAGATGGATGATCCGTTTAGGGGTTCGTGGTGGGCCTGGTATGGTACCCCGGGGCGAGAACGGTTTCGCTGTGCAGTAGACGGTGAGCCCGGCGGAGAGACCACTACCTACCGGTGATTGGTTGGACCAAGCAGTTGTCCGGAGGATACTGATAAGAGTCGAGAGATGGATGCGGGATGATCTGTACTGCCGGGGCCGAGGGCCGACACCGCAGACGGACCACGTGGGCTGATCCGGACTGACGGAGCCCGGTATATGAGGATTTGCGTGTCGATGCTGGACACGAGTATTTCATGATATTTGAGTGCCGATGTTGGGCACTCATGATTTCTTAGAGATGTACAGGATTTGAGGGCCGATGGGAGTGCCGGCGCCTGAGTTTATTTGGGATTTGGGTGCAGCCTGAGGCACCGATTATTGTTTTTCCATGTTGACATATCCATGTAGATCTTATTTATCCCATGCTCAGTATTGCTTCCTATGTATCTCATCCTGTAGTATTTACCTGATAGAGCACTTGCATTACTATTGCATCCACTGGTTGTCATGCATTGATATCATCTGCTGGCATTAGTAGAGCCGCACTGTACGTGCATGCTCGCGATTACCTTTATATGTTATCTCTATTCACGAGTTGGCAACTCACCCCCGTTGTGCCACAGTATTTGCAGGTTGCCCTCAGCATAGTCGCGGCAGGCTGTCTTTTGCATCTTTTGGCTACAGATACCACTACAGTTGCGGTGAGAGCTGTTTTGCATTTAGGTGGGTTGTGGTATTCTGAGTACTTTTATTGTATCCCTTTTGTATCTAGTACTCTCTATCTACCATTTATGTACTGGACTTAGATACTGTGTGAGGACGATGATGTATATTTTGTACTCTGGTGTCGAGCTCGTAGGAGCCGACTGTTTTTTTATGCAGTTTATATTCTGTGATGTCTACTTATTGTTTATTCTTCGCTACGGCGTCGTATATTACTCTTGTGATTTTGGTTTCCGCCGTTGGGCGTGATTGCTCCCGTTTGGGGATGTTTCATTTCATTACATTTCATTTCACTGATATCCTATTTTGTACCCGATCTCGGGGCTACTTTTACAAAGGAAATGTTGCCAAAATTATTCAAATGATTAAGTAACTTTAAAAGGAACTTATTGAATTATTTAAGGTTTTCTAAAAGCTTTAACTAAATGTTTTCAACACTCACTATTTTTAAATGGTTTTGATTTCTGGGTTCAACTTACTTAGTCGCATTACGCCTGTAGACGTAGCGTGGTTAAGTGCCGGTCAAGAGTCGAAATACTCGGGTCGTGACACAATATAAGACTCACACCTTATGATTATATATGGATATATATTGTATTTGTTTCAAAACAAAAGAAAAGAAAAAGATTAATCCATGGTTATCTTCTACACTCTTCTTTGAACTAACCTTTGTTCACCCACTTTTTAACCATGAGTTAATCTTTCTTTTGTGTTTTAACTCAAGTACAATAATATCTTTATTATGTAACCATGGTTTGAGATGAAGAGTAGAAAACATATATACTTATATTTTCTATTTTTCATAAGTGATTATCATTCTCTTGTTTTTCCAAAAGCCATCATCTTCTTCCTCCTTGCTCTTTTGCTCTCTAGATTTATCAAGTGAGCAAAACACTCACTAAGTTAGGATTTTGAAGTGAGAAAACCAGCCACAACATCATTCTACACTAGTCTTGCCCACTTGTGAAGAGTGTTAGCTTCCATTTTCTTCTCTTGATCTTGTGAAGTTACAAGCTTGGACAAAGAGGATTCCGGGTGGATCATCGTGGACCTAGAGGTTCTCAAGCGGACGTTTTCCAACCCTCAAGTAGCCGAGGAGTCTAGCGTAGGGAGCTACAAAGGTTTTACTCTCAAAACCCTAGCTTTTTCTACTTGTGATGATGTGTATGTTTAGAAACCCTAAAATTCTAGTGATGATTCTTTGCATGTTTACTTAGCACCTTAAAAATTTAATTTTGAGACATGTGATGCTCGCAAACCCTTCATGAGGTGCTAGGTAAACCTAACAGTTACTGAGTTATAATCTAGGGTCGGGACATGGTCGCTGCCAAAGAGAGAGAGAAAAGAAACACTCTGCGTGCTCTCTAACCTAGATCAGAATGGTTAATCACTTTATCTAATCAGGATGTCTCCCACTGTATCCTCAAATTCTCCTCCAAACCTTAAAGAAGAATTAGTCGGTATCATCTAAAATTATCCGAGGAGTAAACCAACTCATCAGTGGGTAACCGGATCCAACTATCATCGCATGATAACCTGATGGAATCCACTCACGTTATCACACTCCAGAAGGTATGCGCATGCCTGGCAAGTTTCCTGTATGTTTGAAACTCCCGATGTGATTTTTACCCCATGCTCTTATGACCTTGACGAAGGCCAACATATCATAAGTCACATGTCAAGTTCTACCCGTCATTGTCCAGGTTAATTTGAACCCGCCCGTACATATGTCATGACCCGAAAGAGCACGTGACTGGCCCTTGAATCAAATGAAGTCTATAGGACGCCATCTAATTCAAGTAAGCCAAAATCCCAGAAATCTAAAACCATTTTAGATAATGAATAAAGGAAAGCATGTTTAAGAGAAAGTGGTTTTAATAGCATAAGCCGAATTATGCGTTTTTAAAACATTAAATCTTTTCTGAAAATTTCTGTAGAGTTTCCTTTGTAAATACTGGCCCCAAACGGGGTACAACATGAATAATATATGCACAATGATAAAAGGCATCCCCAAGCGGGAGCTAGCTCTTCGTCAATCGACGGTCCTAACCACGCAAGCAATATAATATACTACGCCGAAAGGCGAGGATCAAACTCAAAAGGAAACTCAAAATCATCAAGAAAACCATACTAATAATACAAGCGCGACTCTACGGTCGAAAGAATATACAACTGGTTTTCTAACTCTGGAACAAATATACTAGTCTGGTTGATGGAATTTTTACTAGATACAACTGAAAATAAATGAGTACAATGGTGGTCACGATGCAAGTGAACCCACCTACAAAAGCAAATCACCCGGAATGGAAACAGTGTGCCAGCAAAGCCGCAATGAAACCTGTACGGCAAAACCTGCAAGAAACTGTGGCACAACGGGGGTGAGTTGCCAACTCGTGGGTAGAAAACATCACAGAGTAGAAATCGTATGTATGACTCAATCCTAGGTCAAACGATCGGTAATATATATCCTCAATATGATATAGTCTGAAGCATGATAAGGTGGCAAAGGGTAAACATCTAAACATAAGTCTAATACCAAGTGCTCGTGTCAGTGCCTCAGGTAGCAACATATTATAAACATGAGGTGTGATCAATGTAGTCATCGTGAAATCAGTGTCAACTATATCATGAACGTAAGTCTACGGTAGCGCCCCGGCCGTCGATCCGAAGCCAAAATGCGGAAACGAAAACTTTTTCTAAACTTGAAACCGGCGCTATCGAAGACTTTAATCCCGGATTGAACCATTAACCGATAACTAGCTAACTATAGAAGGGTTAGAAAAGATATACCGATCGATCTGTGTCCTTCGGTCTTTGGCCACCAACCCAAGCTCCTCGCGGCATCTCCGATCTCCGGTCTCCTCGTCGGAAAGGGCACCACATCTTCAAATCCTTTTACGGGCTCCCGTTTCGTCCGAAGCAACTCGGACACGAAGTTTGCTAGTCGACGTCTCCAAGGTGATGTATAGAATGTATGTAAGTCCATGTTACCTCTCCCGGTACTTACGGGCTTGCAGAAATGATGAAAAACGATTTTTCTTTTGGTGGTAACATGGACTCAAAATACGGATCTATGTTAAACAACTATCTAACAACCTAACAAGAGTTTTACATATTCGGTTAGGGGTTATACCTTAACTTGAACTCCTTTTCTTGGTCTCCTTGTGGTGGTCGGATGGTTCTCTCCTCGTCGTCTCTTTGTGCCGAAGATGGATCACCTGAAAGCTTCTACCTTTGGCTTCAACCTCAAACTAGAGGAAACTAGAACACTTGGCTTGCTAGACTTTGTGTACTAGGATGAGTAGAGAAGTGTTTTAGTTTTTTTTATCTCCAAGGAAAATGATTCTCAACACATGAGAAGTTTTTGCCTTGAACTAGAGAGAGAGAGCAAGAGGAAGAGGGAGAGCTTGAGGATGAGAGAGCTTTCATGAGAGAGAAAGCAAATCAAAGAATGAGCAAGACTTTTGTCACCCTTGCTCTCATAATCCAAAATCATCATAACACATAATAATAATTGAGTATTATGTGATGGTTGTTATCATATCAAATGGCCATATCATTTCTTGCATTAAATGCAATTTGTGAACCAACAAGCAAGCCAAGGTCAATGCCAAGAAATGATAGTCATTGTCATGATGATGGTCAACTAGTCCAACCTAGTCAACCGGTCAACAAAGTCAACAAGTCAATCCTTCAACCCAACCATGGCACAATAATACATAATTAATATTATCATTAATCATATTTCTTATTCTCATTAGGGTTTAGCAAAAGTCAACAGTCAAAAACCCTAATGAGAATCCTCTGCCTCTGTCTCTCTGTCAACCGTGCATACACACTCGCATCCGCGTTCTGAGGAACACGAATACAAACAAGATAAAACCAATCCCAAAACGTACACTAGGATCTGGCTTAAACCAAAGCCTACTAGTGATAACTGCCCGGAAACTAAACGTGCACAAGTGCACGGATGTGACCGAACCCTGTCGCAAAACCTTGCGACCTCTACTCTTTTGCCTAAAGGTGAATAGCTCTCTGTGTGGGACTCTAAAGACTCGACACTACGCTGGCAGTGGGTTTAACCACAGACCGCAAGCGGCACTAGCTGTGCGTAACGGCCCCCAGGTAGATGCCGATAAGAAGACTGATGAGGTGAAACCCATCTGAACTCCTACTGAGTCTGAATGTGACATTCTGCGTACAGTCCGGTCTGTTCGTCTGAGAATATCGCATGGCGGGCCTAGGGGGCGGTAAACGTCAGTCCCCTAATAGCGGTACAAGTCGTGTCGGAGTGTAGCCCAGAACACCTTGAGATAACACTGGAAACCTACCAGTATATCTCGCTTGCCCTGGCCAGGGACTTTGCGTAATGGCTCTCCTAGACACAGCGCGATATCAACCCCCAATACCGGGAGAGACGAATCCTGTCTAACCGTCACTGCCTCCAAGTGCTTCGGGACTGCACCCAACTACTACCTGTTTGCACGACTCCTTTGAGCCGTGGTAGGGTAGTAATCTAAGTACAGTAGGAACACACTCGAGGCGAAGTGACAGTGTCAAGTCAGCGGACTAAGCTGTACTCATGTCACCTGGGAACTGATAACTGACGATAGGTATAGTACCAACCAACAGTTCCCGACGAGTCCTGTCCAGTGTACTTGATTGGTTGATTTAGCGTGCTTGCGCTTTCTAAAAGATAGATCAAAAATATTTGTAACCGCAATCAAGAACGGCGTCGCTTTGCAGCCAGCCGGTGAGTACGGGTCGGTCCACAGGGATGTTGTGAATTTCCGATTCGCGCTAACGAGTTAATTCCGAAGGGTGCTCGGATTAATTATTAAATCTAAAAATTGAAGTTGTATGATACTAGGATTAGAAACTTGCTAGGATTAGGTTTAGGGAAAATTTGGTAAATAAAGATCTACATCTCTTTCCATTGCCTTTAATTAAATATATCATATTAGTGTTATGGTAAATCTTAATAAAGGGTATTAGGATGATTGGGAAGATTGATTCTCCCTCTAGATCCTTGTCCTTCCTTTCTTAATCTTTACCCTAACCTCCATGGAAAACCTTAGAATCTGGGCCTTTAGACTACGGAATCACCGTTTCCTCGAGGGTAGAGTGCCGTAGGGAGCGGAATAAGAAGGTATGCATGGAGTTCTAATTTTCATAAAAGATTGGCAAAGAAAAGAGATGAGAGATCTTCGTTTCTCAAATCCTTCCCCATTCCTAACTCTAACAAGCGAGGAAACTACTCACTCATTAGAGAATTGAAGAACATTTATCTAGGGCAGAGAATAAAAATTACCTAGGGCAAGAATTGAAATCTAAACTAGAGCAATGAATTAAATCTACTTACAGATGCATCTCTCCAATCATTAACGCAGGGTTGTCAGATCTGAATTCAAGAATTGAAAAGAAACACCGATGCTCTCCAAAAGAATTCTAAAATTTATTATTAAAAGGAGGCATAGGGAGGCATAAGAAATTACAATGAGTAGAGTTCCTATTTATAGAGAATAGGAAACCCTAGGTTACAATTGATTTGCATGTCTACATTTACCAAAATATCCTTAGGAAGACCTAGTCAAAGTAGACTTCAAGCTTTGGTAAAATTTCTTGTCTCTGTCTCTTTAAAAGAAAGTATTGGGCCTTGGATCTTTGGGCTTCCTTATTATTTGGTTCTTTATTAAAATAGCTTCTATGTTTCTTCCAGATCTCCAGTGAATAATTGCGGTGGACTTTTAACCGTTCGCATTGTAATCTTGGACCTTGCATTGCCTTGTACTTTGTGAATTTTATCTTTGATGTAGGCTTGATCAAGAGTCTTCTGTTTGTTGGTCAAAGTCCATTTTTGCATCGTCTTTTCATCGTTTTCACTGTTTTCTGTCCAAGAACCTGTAACCTGTAATATGTAGCAGACATACGTCAAAAGCACCTGTTTATTTATAAAATATATAAGAATGGGGAATATAATAATGCAATATTATGATATGAACAGTACTCGTAACCTAACGAGCACCCGCATACTATCTCAAGTACGATGTACTGACGGCTGTGGGACAGACCGTCTCCCATGCTGAGATGAGAAGCGCATACGCTAGTCTACTCCGGAGTATCGATGCCCTGTCTCGATAGTCCTACGACTATGGACATGCATAAGGATGTGCTTGCGGATTACCCAGCCCCCACGAGTGTGACTGCCATCACAATGCTGGTAATCAAGCAAAGATCCTAAAGGCTCCACTAATGTGTATAGGTGATATACTAACATAAACACATGTACACATTAAAGTAGAAACAAACCAAGTAGCATACTACTATTTTGAGCAAGATTGTCTATACAAGGTGAATATCCCAAGCTTCCATTAAGTAATATACAAACTAGTATGATATAGTAATGGACTCTAGGGCATATACACTAACAATCTCCCACTTGCACTAAGGCCATATAATGGCGTATCGAAGACCTATCATCTCGATCGGCCGCTCGAACTGAGTCTGGGGTAAGGCCTTTGTGAATGGATCAGCAGTGTTATCTTCCGTAGCAACTCTCTGAACCTCGATCTCCTGGCGACCCATGATCTCCCTGATCAGGTGATATCGCCTCAAGATGTATCTAGATCTCTGATGGGACCTGGGTTCCTTCGCTAAAGCTATAGCCCCGTTGTTGTCGCAATACAGAGGTATTGGATCAACAATGGACGGAACCACCTGAAGTTCTGTTAAGAACTTCCTTATCCAGAAGGCTTCTTTTGCAGCATCTGCAGCAGTGATATATTCCGCTTCCATCGTCGAGTCAGCAACGGTTTCCTGTTTGGAACTCTTCCAACACACCGCCCCTCCATTGAGGGTAAAGACATAACCCGACATGGACTTGGAATCATCCTTGTCACTCTGGAAGCTGGAGTCAGCAAAGGCCTCGATCTGGAGGTCTTTTCCGCCATACACTAAGAACATCTCCTTAGTCCTTCTCAGGTACTTGAGAATGTTCTTTACCGCTATCTAGTGCTTCTCCCCAGGGTTTGACTGATACCGGCTTACCACACTCAGTGCATAAGCTACATCTGGTCTGGTACACAACATCGCATACATTATAGAGCCTACCGCAGAAGCGTAGGGTATAATAGACATGCGATCCCTTTCCAAATCAGTCTTGGGAGACATCTTTTTGGATAGGGTGATCCCGTGACAAGCCGGTAGATTACCGCGTTTGGAATCTTCCATACTGAATCTTTTCAGTATGGTGTCGATGTACCTGGACTGTGAAAGTCCTAATATCCTCTTGGATCTGTCACGAAACATCCGGATCCTCAGAATGTATGAGGCATCACCCAGGTCTTTCATGGAGAACCTGTGTGACAAGAACCCTTTGACAGATTGTAGCATAGGAATGTCATTTCCTATCAAAAGAATGTCATCCACGTACAATACGAAGAATACGACAATTCTTGCTACAAATCTACTATAGATGCATGGTTCATCTGGATTTTTGATAAAGCCAAATTCTTTGACCGTCTCATCAAAACAGATGTTCCACCTCCGCAATGCCTGCTTTAGTCCATAGATGGACTTAAGCAACTTGCACACCTTTCCGCTGCTCCCACTCTTAATGAAACCCTCTGGCTGGTCCATATAAACACACTCCTCTAAATTTCCATTTAGAAAAGTGGTCTTTACGTCCATTTGCCAAATCTCATAATCGTGTAAGGCATCAATGGCAAGAAGGATCCGAATGGATTTCAGCATAGCCACTGGAGAAAAGGTCTCATCATAGTCCAAACCAGGTCTTTGACGAAAACCCTTTACAACAAGTCTAACCTTATAGGTCTCAACCTGTCCATCTACACCAATCTTCCTTTTGAAGATCCACTTGCATCCTACGGGTTTTACCCCATCTGTAGCAACGCCCAACATCCATACTTTGTTGGTGTACATGGACTCCATTTCAGTCCGCATTGCATCCAGCCATTTTACCGAGTCAACGCTCTGAATGGCCTGCTGGAAGCTAGTCGGCTCATCATAATCAATGATGCAATCTTCTCTATCCCTGTCTATGAGAAAACCGTAGTATCTCCCGGGCGGTTGAGACTGCCTACTACTCCTGCGGAGCGGCGTAGGAATGTCCTTTTCTTTTAAACCCTCTGGTTCTACTAAGCTTTCAGTAATAGTCTATGGTTCTGGAATTTCTTCCAGTTCTATTTCACTCCCACTAATTTCCTTTTCTAAGAACCGGTGTTTCAGAAAATGGGCATTACGAGAAACAAAGATCTTTTGTTCCTCTGCGTAATAGAAGAGATACCCCCTGGAGTTCTTTGGGTATCCCACAAACTTGCACAGTACTGAGTGTGCCTCGAGTTTGTTCACATGCTGCTTTTTGACAAAAGCTGGACAACCCCGGATCTTCAGATATTGAAGATAGGGTTTCTTCCCACTCCATATCTCATATGGTGTGGTAGGCACAGTCTTAGTTGGAACTCGGTTCAAAAGGTATGCAGCTGATTCTAGTGCATATCCCCAGAATGATCGCGGTAACTCAGCGTTACTCATTATGGAACGTACCATATCCAATAGGGTCCGGTTCTATCTCTCCGATACACCGTTATGTTGCGGAGTGTATGGAGGAGTAAGCTGAGAGAGAATTCCATTCTCTTTTAAGTAATCCAGGAACTCGGCACTTAAGTATTCACCACCTCGATCAGATCTCAGTGTCTTGATACTTTTGCCTGTTTGTTTTTCTACTTCATTCTTATATTCCTGGAATTTTCCAAAGGCTTCGGATTTATGTTTCATTAAGAAGACATATCCGTACCTTGAAAAGTCATCCGTAAAAGTAATGAAGTAAGAATAACCGCTTCGCGCATGTGTAGACATTGGACCGCACACGTCGCTGTGTATGAGTCCCAAGAGCTCGCTCGCTCTTACTCCGTGTCCAGTGAACGGAGTCTTTGTCATCTTTCCTTTGAGACAGGATTGACAGGTTGCATATGATTGATATTCGAACGGATTCAAATATCCTTCTGTATGTAACTTTGTCAACCTTCTCTCATTGATGTGACCCAGTCTATAATGCCATAAGAAAGCCTGATTTGTTTCCGGAGACTTTCTTTTATGTGTATTCTGGACATTGAAAATCTGTGGTTGGTTTAATACGTATATACCATTGCTTAATGTACCTGACCCAATCAAAACTTGATTAAGGTGAATGTTCACAAAATTACTTACAAATGCAAATTCATGTTAGTTATGTATATGCCCTAGAGTCCATTGTTGTACATATGATGTATATTATAATGGATGCTTGGATATATATAGAGATGACATTCTTGCTCGTCATGATAGTATGCTATTTGGTTTCACTTTATCTTAACATGTTGACTTGTATTAGTTTACTGTTTTACTCTCACATGTTGATAAAGCCCTTAGGATCTGTACTCGACTACTGGGACTATGATGAGATCATACTAGTGGGGCCACGGTAGTCGATGAATATATCCTATAACTGTTCCTAGTCGAGGGTATATCGAGACAGGGCATCGATACACCAGAGTAGACTAGCGTATACGCATCTTGACCCATATGATGGGCGATGGATGATCCCACATCCATCGGTGTTTGACATCAGAGATGGTGTACGGGTGCTCAGTGGAGACTGGGTACACTGGACGGACTCGCCGAGAACTCGCAGATGGTGATATACCACACGTCAGATGGCAGTTCTCCGGTGACACTGGTACAGGGTAGTCTGTAGACCCGAGATCGTCATAGAGTCTTGTGTGATTCCCACTGTGCTTTGATTTCCACCTTACCACGTCCAAGAGGGCGTGCAAAACGGTGGCTTTTGGGTACAGTCCCGAATCACATGGAGGCAATGAGCGATAGGAAGGGATTCGTCTCTCCCGGTATAAGGAGTTGATGTTGCGCTGTGTTCGATTGGCTATAACTGGAAGTCCCAGGCCAGGGCTGATATAGAGATTTACTGGTAAGTGTTACTAGTAGTTTCTCGACCCGTTATGAGCCACACATCGACACGACTTATCAGTTACTGGGGTCTGACGTATACCACCCCTAGACTTGATATGCAACATATCAGACGAACAGACCGGACTGTACGGGAGTGTTACTGATTGGATTCACAGGAGAACGCACAGGCTAGCTTGTTGATCTTCTGATCGCTCAATACCTGGGTGGCTGTTACGTTTAGCTGACCGCTTGCAGCTTGTGGGTGATTGATATGATCATCACCTGCTACCGGCGTATTGACGATTCTTTAGAGTCCTACACATAGGTTTCTTGGCTCAGGCGAAACGGAGTAGAGGCACATATGTGATATGCGCAGGACCGAGGATAATGCGATATGAGATACCGTATTATATTCTCGCGATATTTGGATATGAACCGGGTCATCGGATCAAGTGTTGGTTCGATGAATCGGTACATGATATATTAGTCGGTAATATTCGATATAGCCGGATCGTCGGATCAAGTGTTGATTCGATGATTTAATGTATAATAATATATATGATATATTGTATTACATTATCTAATACTGGCTCGCTTTATTATTTCATTTTCTCACTGGATGATACATTGATATATATGCGATATATGTTAATTGTATTATTTTCTTTTGTTGCAAATATATAATATATATGTGATATATATTATTGTGACATGATATGATTTATTGTTAAACATGTTTAAGGATGATTAAATGAGGTTAGGGTTTGATTAGGGTTAGTTGCTTCTTGAACCTTCTAGAAGCAATTTCTTTTGTCATGGTTAAGATATTTGTTGATGACACATTTTCTAACCCAACCAAACCCTAACTCTAGTTGTTTCTCTACACATTATTAGCCACTCATCCTTGACCATGGTTTATACATCAATCATATACTTTTATTTCTATTCATCACAAAAGGAATTATCTTTTCCATTATCATCTTCTTCTCTCTTGAAAAATAGCTTACTAGAAATTCTTTATGTGATGAATAAATATGAGAAAATGATTTAAAAAGAAAGCAAAAATACTACTCTCTCATCCTCATCTCATCTAGCCCATGAGATTAGTGTGTTCATCTCTTTAGAGTGAGAAAGCTTGAGTCTTTTCAACTTCGACGTAGATCATCGGAGATTTGGAACACTTCAAGCTAGCATGGATCGTTCGAGTCGTGGAGCCTCTCATGAGTCCGGGAGATCGTGGATCGCGGGAAAGGGACTTCTACTCGGAGCTTGTGAAGCGAAGGAGCGGACTACAAAGGTTGTAATCCCTCACACTTAGATAAAAGTTATCATCTTGCATGTTTAACCCTAATAATCTAGCAAAGATCCCGGCTTTGGGTTGTTCGGCACGTCTAAATTTTTATCCGGGCATGTTTGATGCCTTATGAACCTTCACAAGAGTGCCTAGGAACCCTACAATTCATAACCTTCTTTAGATAATATAGATACAAATATGATATTACAGGTTGCATTGGGTACAAAATAACAATCACACAAAACCAAAACGTGTCCATCTGACAACCCCAGGTGATAGTCCCCCACGGACTCAGCATCCATGCCAGCTCCGTTTGCAACTCTGAGGGTCATATCACCTGCCTTCAAAACCCTACGCCTTCTCAGTGCCTGTAAAGAATTACAGATATGAGATCCTGATCCGGTATCCAATACCCAGGATGTAGAGTTTATTGATAGACAGTTTTCAATAACATACACACCTGAAGCTGAAGCCGCAACTTGCTTCAGATCCGGGTTCTGGCCTTCCAAGCCCTGCAATCCTTTTTCCAGTGTCCACTCTTGTGACAGTAAAAGCATTCTTCCTTTCCCACAAGCTTTCCCGCTACCTTTGTTTCCTTTGTCTTTCCCTTCGTATCCACTTTACTAACACCGCCCCTTGGTTTGGCGGGGGCTTTCTTCTTCTTTCCCTTGGCTTTCGCCTTGGACCTAGAAGAGGAAGATCCTCCTACAAACAAAGTGGATGTTTCCCTACCTTTCTGTAGGGTGCCCTCTGCACTCCTCAGCATGTTGAGGAGTTCTGAAAGTTCAACTTCTTTTTCTTGCAAGTTGAAGTTCAGGATAAACTGGGCATAAGTGGAAGGAAGGGACTGGAGAATCAAGTCCGTGTAGAGCTCGTTCTCTAACGTGGTCCCTAGGTCCGCGAGATCCTCAATGAAGCCAATCATCTTAAGCACGTGTTCCACTACCGATGATCCGACGACCAATCTCGCCGAAAACAGCTTTTTCGAGACTTCGTATCTGGCGATACGGGATTGCTCTCCATACAGTTCTTTTGTATGAAGAAATATGGATTCAATGTCCATATTCTCGTGCCTCCTCTGATGTTCATTGTCCATAGAGGCAAGCACGAGGCACTTGGCCTTCGCGCAATCGATTTCCCAGGTCTTACGGATTTCCTTATCCGCGACGCTGGTTTTGGGACCTGGGACAGGGGGAGCTTTGGTGGTAAGGAGATACCCCAACTTGTCATAAGTGATTGCCATTTTGACATTCCTGAGCCAATCTTTGTAGTTTGGCCCTGTCAATATGTTTTTATCTAGTAGTAACTTAAGTCCAGTCATGATGTTCGGTCGCTGCAATTAGGAGAGAGAGAGAAGAAACACTTTAGAATGATGCTCTTGCAAGTTTAGAGTGGTTTTTAATTTGTCTAAACAGGATGGCTACCACTGTCTCTCGAATCCTTCCTCAAACCAAAAAGGAAGAATTAGTCAGGATCAATCTCACCGTACAATACTTGCTTAACCGTTCAGCCAGGTTAGTGTCGGTACTTCGAGGGAGGTTTTCCAACGCTTTCGCGAAGTTCCTTAATTAAATAACCTATTTTCCCTGGGGGCGTAGCCCCACTAACACCTTTCTAGACACCTACTTGGTTTATAGCATTGATCGTTAAGTGAGAAATTTCCCGAGGAGTAGCATATACGCACAGTAGGATCGGGATCCAAATATCATCGCGTGACAAAACTGAAGGAATCCTACCAGAATCATCACACTCCAAATGGTATGCAGCGCTAGCATGTTTCAGTTTCTTTTGAAACTCCCGATGTGGATTTTTGCCCCATGCCCTTATGACCTTGACGTGAGGTCAAAATGTCATAAGTCACATGTCAAGTTCTTCCCATCATTATCCAGGTTAATTTGAACCCACCCGTACCTACCCTTGACGTAGGCCAAAATGGCAGTACGACTGTCTCAAACCAACGCATTCTATCTATGCAACAGATAAATATCCGGCAGCTACCAATCACTATGCCTTGGCATGAGGTCAAAATACACAACTTGAATACTACCGAATATTTAACTGAAATGATGGAAGGCTACGAATGGTTTTGGCGAAACCGTGAACGCAGTGAACTTGATATAATCGATGGAACGAGATAGCTTTTAAAAGGAGTGGCTTAAGCTCCGCGTTTAAAAGTTGTTTTTGAAGAGAAACCGAGTGGTTTTGAAAGTGTTCCAACGACTCAACTTTGGTTTATTTTCTTGCATTAATTTAATGCGTCCCATCATTTAATCCTACTATTGCAGAAAACAACGAAAATATGACGTACGCTTATGCCATCCGCATTCGCCACGGGGCCCCGTCATTACCCGTTAGGTTACTTAACTAACGACAGAGCGGGGGCTGGACTAGCGCGGATGCAAAACATAAGCAACACCTAAATAGATATCATATATAGATATACACATTCATCACATGCAATGATAGCCATTCCAGATCACAGATGAACACATTGGATATACTAGGAATCCGCAATCCGTACGAGCCTGTAACGAAGAGCGGATTACACGGTCGCGATGAATAGCCAAGACCCCACCCTAGACCCCTACGGGTGCGGCAAACTACCTGCCAAGTACCCGAAGCGAAGCAACCTCCCTCAACACCGTGAGTAGGCCACTCGGCACTTCGAGATACCCGGTAGTTTGTGCACCCCACCTTGGGTCTATCCTAGGAGCAAAAACAGTAAAAGAAATTATACAATGATGGCTACAACCCCATCCCGGTTGTGCGGCCATATAAATAATATTACATCAATTACAAATTACATGAATTGAAAGAAAAAGAAAACTCTCATCTCACAACCCCCCGGCTATTCATCCGCGACAATCCAATGAATTCATATACACATACCATCAACATTACAGATCACAGATATGTATAACCCCCACTAATCGACGTATAGCGATTAGCAGACGTTCAATACATATATCACATCACAGATATAACCCGTTAGCTTAAGTCTTTAGAAGTTTGATCAAAATACGGATTTTTAAACCCCAAAAACAAATTTTGCTTTCTGGAAAATCTGGGCAGAAAAATCACATTCCAAAAATCCCAAAACACCCCACTGAACACACTGCAGGAAACATTGCCCACGACCGAGTCAATTCGGCCGTGGATCCGCGGTGGGAGCATGCTCCCGCCGCGTTTCCGCGGCGCTTTGACCGAGCCGATGGACTATTTTTCTTGGGTGTGTTTTAAGAAGCCTGAGCCGATTTTTAGTGCAAGATTAATTATTTTTTTAACAGGAAAAAAAATCGGCAGAAACTATATATTTTGGGCGTGTTTCGTGACTTTTTCTCCGATCGAACTTCTAGTTACTTTGCTAACATGTTAGATAGTGTTTAACTAGGCTCTGATACCACTGTAAGTCCACGTTACCTCTCTCGGTACTTACGGGCTTGCGGAAATGATGAAAACGATTTTTCTTTTGGTGGTAACATGGACTCAAAATACGGATCTTTGTTAAACAACTATCTAACAACCTAACAAGAGTTTTACCTACTCGGTTAGGGGTTATACCTTAACTTGAACTCCTTCTCTTGGTCTCCTTATGGTGGTCGGATGGTTCTCTCCTCGTCGTCTCTTTGTGCCGAAGATGGATCCACCTGAAAGCTTCTACCTTTGGCTTCAACCTCAAACTAGAGGAAACTAGAACACTTGGCTTGCTAGACTTTGTGTACTAGGATGAGTAGAGAAGTGTTTTGGTTTTTTATCTCCAAGGCAAATGATTCTCAACACATGAAAGGTTTTTGCCTTGAACTACAGAGAGAGCAAGAGGAAGAGGGAAAGCTTGAGGATGAGAGAGCTTTCATGAGAGAGAAAGCAAATCAAAGAATGAGCAAGACTTTTGTCACCCTTGCTCTCATAATCCAAAATCATCATAACACATAATAATAATTGAGTATTATGTGATGGTTGTTATCATATCAAATGTCCATATCATTTCTTGCATTAAATGCAATTTGTGAACCAACAAGCAAGCCAAGGTCAATGCCAAGAAATGATAGCCATTATCATGATGATGGTCAACTAGTCCAACCTAGTCAACCGGTCAACAAAGTCAACAAGTCAACAAAGTCAACCCTTCAACCCAACCATGGCACAATAATACTTAATTAATATTATTATTAATCATATGTCTTATTCTCATTAGGGTTTAGCAAAAGTCAACATTCAACAACCCTAATGAGAATCCTCTGCCTCTGTCTCTCTGTCAACCGTGCATACACACCCGCATCCGCGTTCCGAGGAACACGAATACAAACGAGATAATACCAATCCCAAAACGTACACTAGAATCTGGCTTAAACCAAAGCCCGCTAGTGATAACTGCCCGGACACTAAATATGCACAAGTGCACGGATGTGACCGAACCCTGTCGCAAAACCATGCGACCTCTACTCTTTTTCCTAAAGGCGAATAGCTCTCTGTGTGGGACTCTAAAGACTCGACACTACGCTGGCAGTGGGTTTAACCACAGACCGCAAGCGGCAATAGCTGTGCGTAACGGCCCCTAGGTAGATGCCGATAAGAAGACTGACGAGGTGAAACCCATCTGAACTCCTACTGAGCCTGAATGTGACAATCTGCGTACATTCCAGTCTGTTCGTCTGAGAATATCGCATGGCGGGCCTATGGGGGCGATAAACGTCAGTCTCCTAATAGCGGTACAAGTCATGTCGGAGTGTAGCAAAGAACACCTTGAGATAACACTGAAACCTACCAGTATATCTTGCTTGCCCTGGCCAGGGACTTTGTGTAATGGCTCTCCTAGACACAGCGCGATATCAACCCCCAATACCGGGAGAGACGAATCCTGTCTAACCGTCACTGCCTCCAAGTGCTTCGGGACTGCACCCAACTATTACCTGTTTGCACGACTCCTTTGAGCCGTGGTTAGGTAGTAATCTAAGTACAGTGGGAACACACTCGAAGCGAAGTGACAGTGTTAAGTCAGCGGACTAAGCTGTACTCATGTCACCTGGGAACTGATAACTGATGATAGGTATAGTACCAACCAACAGTTCCCGACGAGTCCTGTCCAGTGTACTCGTAACCTAACGAGCACCCGCATACTATCTCAAGTACGACGTACTGACGGCTGTGGGACAGACCGTCTCCCCTGCTGGGATAAGAAGCGCATACGCTAGTCTACTCCGGAGTATCGATGCCCTGTCTTGATAGTCCTACGACTAGGGACCTGCATAAGGATGTGCTTGTGGATTACCCAGCCCCACGAGTGTGACTTCCATCACAACGCTGGTAATCAAGCAAAGATCCTGAGGGCTCTACTAATGTGTTTAAGTGATATACTAACATAAACACATGTACACATTAAAGTAGAAACAAACCAAGTAGCATACTACTATTTTGAGCAAGATTGTCTATACAAGGTGAATATCCCAAGCTTCCATTAAGTAATATACAAACTAGTATGATACAGTAATGGCCTCTAGGGCCTATACACTAACAATGTGTGTGATCACTTTGTCTCAAGTATCCATTGATTCTCAACGCATGAGAGTGTATGGATGGAGGTTGAACATGATGCCTTTAATGGAAATGGTGAGTTAGAGGAGGAAGAAGAAGAAGAAGCCATTTATTTCTTGTGTTGTCTTATGATAAAAATGAGAGTGAGAGATCAAAAATACAATAGCAAACTCCACCCCTTGGCTGCCCTCTCTCTCTTCTTATCATATCAACACTCAAATCCATCAATAATGTGACACATGTACAAAGAAAGAGACCATGAGTCACCACTTGTGCATGTGTCACAATTAATACTCCTAATCATGATTTTTAGCTCATTATTTCCATTTGTAAACATTAACCCAAATGTTTACAGCAAAAAAAGATACGGCAACATCTAAAGTAAACTCGTAACGAATCACAAGGATACCCCTCACCTGTATATACATACCTGCATCCGCATTCCGACTGAATGCAAATGCGATGAGACTAAAGTAATCCAACAAATCTAATACTATGATCCGGCTTAAACCAAAGCCCACTAGTATGATCCGCCCGATCATGATCCGTGCACTACTGCACGTATATAATCGAACCCTGCCATATAACATACGGCCTCTACAACGTTTCTCCTGAAACTTGAGAAACTGTTTGTGGGGGACTCTAAAGACTCGTCAATACTTTGGCTGTGGATTTAACCACTAGCACGTCGGTGGTACTAGCTGTACGTAACGGGCTACCAGGTATTGACCAAAAGGGAGGTCGATGGGCGAACTCATCCTGACACCCTACTGAGCCTGTCAGTGACAATATCCGTACAGTCCGGTCCGTTCGTTTATGAGCATCGCATGTCGGGCCTAGGGGGTTGGTAAAAGTCAGACCCCCAAAAGCGGTACAAGTCGTGTCGGAGTGTAGCCAGAACACCCTGAGATACTACTGGAATACCTACCAGTAAATCTCCTGCCTTGGCCAAGGACTTCGTGTAATGGCTCTCCTAGACACAGCGCGATCTCACCCTCAATACCAGGAGAGACGAAACCCTTGCCTATCCGCTCACTGCCTCTATGTGGCTCGGGACTATACCCAACTAAAACCTGTTTGCACGACTCCTTTGAGCCGTGGTAGGGTAGTAATCAAAGCACAGTGGGAACTCACACGAGACAAATGACGATCTCAGGTCGATGAACTAACCTTTTCACATGTCACCAGGAAACTGCTATCTGACGTCAGGTATAGTACCAACTAGCATGTTCCCAGCTAGTCCTTTGTGGTGTACTCATAACCCAATGAGCACCTGTATACATCTTAGGTGATCCAACTGACACCAATGGCTTGTGAGACCGGCCACCGCCCCTCGTCGGGGTCTCGACTGTATACACTAGTCTGCTCTAGAGTATCGATGCCCTGTCTCGAAACTCCCATGACTAGGGACCAATTTAAGGATGTGCTTATAGACTACCCAACTCTCATGTATATGATCACCATCATACTGCTGGTAGTCAAGCAAGAATCCTAAGGGCTCTATCAACGTGCAATAGTGATCTGTAACATCACCTAAAGCATGTACACGATGATAAAAATAAACTAGATAGCATACTATCATCTTGAGTAAGACTGTCCTACCGGTATAGGTCCTCCCTCAATCATTGCAATCACGTGCCTGTGATCCAATAATTGACTCTGATGGCACTATATCCAACAATGAAGTCAATAAGTATGTGTATATCATCCAACTATGAAATCAATGCCAGTATGCATGTGGATCTCATCCACGTGTCAACCAATGACATAACAACATCAAGCATGTAAAGGTCATAAAAGCATATGTATGAAAGTATGAGGGTATAAATCAACGTATGTCCCTCGCGACACATAAAAATCATGGAAGCTGAGTGTCCAGCATCGACACTAGAAAATATCATGAAACCTGTACCCAGCATCGGCACGTAAATCCTCATATCTCTTGGGCTCTGTCAGTCCGGATCGGTCTGTAAATCCTCATATATATCGGGTTCCGTCAGTCCGGATCGGCCCATATCATCTCTCGAATCCGGTCGGTATCCTCCGGATATCCGCCGAGCTCAAATATAATCACCGGTACGTAGTAGTCCCTCTGTCAGGCTCACCGTCTGTTTACACAACATCCCTTTCCTGCCCCTGGGTACCATATCGGGCCCCACCATGTACCCGCACACGGACCACAACTCCTCCTTGCATGGGATATATATATATATATATATATATATATATATATATATATATATATATATCAGAACCGATAAAACTCATGGTGGACGCACTGAAATATCATATCAAGGGTAACTGGGTTTTTAAAACAATACATACTTTCTTTTGAAATAACCACGGTTTCCAAATTCAGAAATATCATGGAAACAACATATCTCAATGCGTATAATCATAAAGCATGATGTATGCGACATAAAATAGAAATGTAAGCATATCCGTATATCATGCAACATGGAACAGTAATATGCACATATCGAGGGAAACCGCTCTTTTAAATGAATCCAGTTTTAAAATATATCTTGCGGTTCCCAAATCTCCAAAATTAAGCCAGAATCATCTATTTATGTGTAAATAGGTATGTATGCAAGTATGAGTGTACAAAATGTCTGTGTGGCAATATGGATGTACAAGTAGGTATATATGCAAGTATGAGTGTACAATACGCATGTGTGCCAATATGGATGTACAAGTACATATATATGCAAGTATGAGTGTACAATATGCATGTGTGCCAATATGGATGTACAAGTCGGTATATACGCAAGTATGTGTACAATACGCATGTGTGCCAATATGGATGTACAAGTAGGTATATACGCAAGTATGAGTGTACAATACTCATGTGTGCCAATATGTCATGCAAGGGGTCATATCCTGATGCAACAGTCCTACTGTGTAGTGACATGGAAGTTATCGATGATGATGTGTGTGAGCCGGCAAGCAGGTGTACGTGGAACATACGCATCATCGATAATGGTGCTGGTGTCCTGATAGCATGGGTTTAATATAACAATAAACACATTTAAACATGCAATGCGATGCGGATTGCAAGAATATGCGGAAAATGAATAATAAATACAACAGTGAAGAATCTGCATCAATATAAATATGTCATATAGTCTTGCCATTTGAAATAAGACGAATCGTGGTGTTTAGAAAAATAAGGGCTACGATGTTTTTAAGAAAAGATGCGTCTTTAGAAAATATCCGTAGAATCCCTTGGCATGTCTTTAAAATACTCACGATTCGTTAGTTTTGAAATAGGTATGATCGAGTCTTGTCTAACATCTATAAGTAACTACGGGACTGATCGAAAGGTAAGGAAACCACCTAAATCTGAGTCGATACATATAAATATAATAGTCGGTGATCCCACTCAATAGTATCACATACGATACAATATATAATATGACATCCTCGAGTCAAGAGTGTGGATTTATCATCTATATATAGCTCGTACGTAAATCCGTCGTACGGCATCCCAAATCTTGGTACGGGTCGAAATATCACATTCATCTCATCATTTATCTGGTATCCTTTATCATCATATCTCATGAACTGGGGGTACTGATCTAAGTCTAGTACAAACTGATACCATCTGCATATATATGCGTGTATGAAAACACACGCCTAAAGGCCCGCTAAAATCTCATGTCGTATCTAAAAATATGAATCTAAACATATCACCGATCTCGTGGCATCATGCCCAATCTCATCGACTCATCTCCAAATATCATGTACAATCCTCATCATCCATGTGTAGGTATGCGTGTGTGTGTGTCACATACCAATATGTGTGTATATATATATATACATATCCCCATAAACGCATAAGTAAAACAAAGTAAGCATGTATGTGTGTGTGCGTGTGTGTAAACCTTATTCTAAGGTTCGCGACTAAACTAAGTAACGACACCATCATCCAATGATACTGAAATTATCCATGACTCCCAAAGTCTATCTAGATAATCATAACCTCACAATAACATATAAATATATCCATACACTATACTACGAACTTCGGGGGTGCTATACGCCATCCACCCGACTTCCGCCGTAGATATAATCTACTCACTTTGACCTTCGCTTGCTGGAATCGATGACGCCATGCCCTCCTCTTCGTCTCTAAATCCTCGTGAGGGTATCTACAACCATTACACATTGCAAAGCGTATTAAAATCAAGTCCGAAAACCAAAACGGTACACGTTTCGCTCATAGGTCAAAACCTATAGCCTTGCATGCAGAACACGACCAATAACCCTAGTCGTTGACGTAAAAACATCAGACACGGAACACAAAATCAAATACCAAATTCCTAATTAAAACGAAGTCGCAAAACAATGCAGCAACTCACGAAAATGGTCCCAGATTTTACCCTAAGTGAAATTAGCCAAAGTTGCATATGGGAGGGGTCTATTTTACTGGAGATAAAGCCCTGGAACAAGCACGAAGCAATTTGGGTGTACTAAGGCCATAAATTGCGGCCCAAATGAGTAAATCTGCAGCCATAACTTGGAATGGGGGTCTCAGGTTTTGGGTATAGGTTCTAGGTTGCCTGCACAACTCTCAGTCTTCGCTAAATATTTTTCAGGAGCCCCGAGTGATAGCAGATACCAAAACACATCACAATTTCCGCAAAATATGCCGATTTCGGGGTTTCTAAGTTTGGGTTTGGGGTTCTATTCTCTGGTTTCAGTCCATTTTACAATCCCTACAGGGGTTTAAGGTCACTATTAAGCCTCAATTTCACCTTTGGATTCAATACAAACCCTAATCCTTTTCTAGGAATTTTCAAACCCTACTAAACATCGCTTAATCACTCCTAAACATAGATGGAAGCTTAGATAAAGTAAATACTACACTAATGGTTCATAAATTACCTCACTTGGCACTCATGAATCCCCTAGAGCACCAAAATGCAAACTTTCTTGGTCCAATGTGAAGCTTGTGAGCTTGTGCACAAATTTTGTGAAGAGAAGTATGTGTTTTGATGTTGATTTGGGGGTGAAGTGAGGTGTAGGAGGTGGGGAGGAGAGGGCAACAACCATGGAGTTGAGGGAGACAGAAAGAGATGAGGAAAAATGACGGGGACAAATGGGTATGGTGCACTCTTGACCCTTCACACTCTCTCACTTGCCCATGCTTCATTTCTTTATTCATTTTATTTTTCTTTTCATTTCTTTTCTTTGTTTTCTTTCCTCTTCTCATTTAAACACAAACCATGCATGAAAAATGAGAAAAAGTCATGATAAAAATGTAACAAGTGTTAAAATGACATGGTGCATGTTTTGCATAAAACAAGCTTAATACGCGATTAGCGATATTTAATCGCGATTAGCACTAAATAGTGTATAATAAATCATAAAATTTCATAATTTTCTTAAATCCAATAAAGCACTCAGTAATTTCTGTAATTTTCCAAATTTTTCCCAATTTATCGGTATTTAATTATACCGCAATATTAAAATATTCAATATAATATTATTTAATTATAAAAATTCCCAAAAATAATATTTTATTTTTCTGAAATGTTACAACATACCTTTGACGAATGCCAAAATAGTAGTACGACTGTCCTAAACCAACACATCTATCTATGCAACGAAGGCCAACAAACATAGCATGAATACTAAGTGCTACCCGTCTGAAATGACGGAGGGCTACGAATGGTTTTTGGCGAAAAACCTTTAGCGTAATGAACATGATATCATTGAAGGAACTGGATAGCTTTTTATAAATATATAGTGGCGAAAACCTTTGCTAAAGAGGTCACTCCCGATGAAGGGATCTCGGCTCTTTCCTCGTTGAATGAGGTGCAGGATATTCTCACTGAATACCACGATTTAGAGCAAAAAGTAATCGACTATAGTGAAGTTATTACCCTGACGCAAATTTCTGCCCAAGGGGTCACTCCTGATGAAGGGATCTCGGCCCTTGCCTCGTCGAATGAGGTGCTGGATATTCATAACCGAATACCTTTGTGCAAAATAAAAGAAAACGACCTTGTAATAACAGCTTTTGAAAATTTGCTCTAACAACATCGAATAGGTATGTTTTCTTTTCATTGATCTGAATCAACGCAGTCCCATCAATTAATCACACCACAAAAGAACGAAAATATGATGTATGTATATGCCATTCGCATTCGCCACTGGGTCCCGTCATCACCCGTTAGGTTACTTAACTAACGACAGAGCGGGGACTGGACTAGCGCGGGTGTAAAACATATACAATATCTACTAGTATATATATATATATATATATATTGCAATATATAATAATCGCTACAGGAGTGATAAATGCAACATCACAGATAAACAATAAGCATCATAGAACAATACAGATAATCTGGGAGCTCCGGGTTTCCTTTGAGTCGCAAGTGAAACTCGACGTTCCCCTGGTCGTATGGATAGCCTGTGAAATGAAAACCTAGACCCCTACGAGTGCGGCAAGTTACCCACCAAAACCAGAAGCAAGGCATCCCCCTTCATCAAAGTGAATGGGCAACCCGACACTTCACAGAATCCGGTATCTTGAGCACTCCTCCTTGGGTCAACCTGTACCCCCTACGAGTGCGGCGAATAGCCCGCCTATTCTAGAGCGAGGCCCCTCCATCTCAACGCCATGAGATGCGGGCCTGTTTCCCTCTAGAACCCTTCTATCCGTGCACTCCACCGCGGGGTAATCCTAGTACAGAAAAGAAAATATGTACAGCGGTGACATCGACCTCAACCTGGTCGCGCTCCAAAAGAATAATATACAAAAAGGCAGTGACGGCAGTCCACATGTTGGACGCTCGCCCAGTGATATCAAATGTACAAATGAAAAAAAACTGCACTACCATTGCACCCAAGGCTATCCATCACGACAAACCGCACAAACCATAACCAGATTTATCCACAGAAACAAGTAACCGAATCAAGTGTGTAACCCCGTCTAATTGAGCATATAGCAATTATACAACGTTACCAACACATCCACACATACAAACGAAGTCACGACATTAGAATTACAAAACACAATTAGCGCACATCCCAAATATACTAAGGATCAAAAACCAAGTGCACTAAACATCCAAAAAAATTGAGTTTTGAGCCAATTCGGAGGTTCGAATCAAAATGAAACGCGCTTGAACCTTCGCGGGGAGTTAGAGAATGAAATTAATTTCAAGTCGGGGGACAAGAGGGGGTGCCCCACCTCGAGGCCACCACGAGGTGGCCAGAGGGTGAGGCAGACCCGAAACTGCCCATGCAGGGACAATTTCGGGTCCCCACCCCCAAGACCACCTTATGGTGGTCTTGGGTCGGTCCCCCCAGGGTATCCCCGGGGTGCCCACACAGCACCCCCGGGATTCTCGGTTCAAACCGAGATCCCGCGGGGTGTGCAAACATCTCAAAACTCAAAAATTCGGGACTGTTTTTTCGACAGTTTTCGATGCCGGAAAAAACGTGAATTCTAATGTCGCAACTAGCTTGTTCAAGGTGTTTGGGTAGCTTTGATACAATGTTGGGTTTTGCCGGCACCCCGGCCAACAAACCGTGGCCAAATACGGAACAAAAAACTTTTAAAACTTTAGCGCAAACAAAACCCGCACAAGGTCGAACCAAAAACCCTATACTAGCAAACATGCAAATAGAAGTTTAGAGAGGTTATATCGATCGATCCATGTCCTTCGGTCTTCAACCTTTGCCTAGGCTCCTCGCGGCTTTCCCGAACTAGTTCACTCTCCGGTCACACTCTTCGAAGAGGATCCACGTCGAGGATTCTTTATACGGGCTCCCGATTCTAAACCGAAGCAACTCGGACATCAAGTTTGCTAGCCTAGATGCCCAAGATAAAGTAGAGATAGTGTGTGAATACTTTGTCTCATAACACCCATGGATTCTCAACTCATGAGAGGGATGGGTAAAGGTAGAAGAAGATGCCCATGGATGGAAAATGTGAAGTTCAAAGAAAATGCAAGTGAGCAAGCCAAGAAAAAGAAATGAGATGGCTGTCAAAAATTTTTGTGTGTGTTGTGAGATATTGTGATGAGCTAAAGAAAAATCCTAGCATAAAATATCTCACACCAAACCCAAGACCATGAGTCACCAAGTGAGCACATGCCATAATAAATGCCCAAGGCCGAAACTTATGCTCACAATTTCAATCACAATAAAACATTAAACCAAATGTTTAAACAAAAAAAGAATGGCTTCTTCTAAAGTAAACTCGTAATGAATTACAAGAATACCCCTCATCCGTATATACATACCTGCATCCGTATTCCGACTGAATACGAATACAACGAGACGAAAATAATACAACAATATAATACTAGGATCCGGCTTAAACCAAAACCCACTAGTATTATCCGTCCGATCATGATCCGTACACAAGTGCACGTATATAATCGAACCCTGCCATAAAACCATACGGCCTATACAACGTTTCGCCCGAACCTGGGAAACCCTCTGTGTGGGACTCTAAAGACTCGTCAATATGCTGGCAGTGGGTTTAACCACAAGTACGTCAGTGGAACTAGCAGTACGTAACGGCTGCCCGGTATTGAGCGAAAGGGAGGCCGACGAGCAAACTCATCCTGAAACCCTACTGAGCCTGACAGTGACAATATTCGTACAGTCCGGTCCGTTCGTCTATGAGTATCGCATATCGGGTCTAGGAGTGGATAAAGTCAGACCCTTAATAACGCAATATTCAGTGTCGGTGTGAAGCCCATCACCAGCTGAGAAACTACTGATCTGAATTAGTAATTCTTGACTACCTTGGCCAAGGATTTCTAGTGATGGCCATACATGCACATCGCGACATCAACCCCCAATACCGGGAGAGACGAATCCCTTGACGATCCGCTCACTGCCTCCATATGGCTTGGGACTGTACGCAACTAAAACCTGTTTGCATGACTCCTTTGAGCCGTAGTAGGGTTGTAATCAAAGCACAGTGGGAACTCACACGAGACAAATGACAATCTCAGATCGATAGACTAACCTATACACAAGTCACCAGGGAACTGCTATCTGATAATAGGTATAATACCGACTGGTATGTTTCCGGTGAGTCCGTCCGGTGTACTCATAACCCAATGAGCACCTGTATACATCTTAGGTGAACCAATTGACACTAATGGATTGTGAGACCGGCCACTGCCCCTCGTCGGGGTCTCGATCCGTACACAATAGTCTACTCATGGAGTATCGATGCCCAGTCTTGAAACTCCCACGACTAGGGACACTTTAAGAATGTGCTTATAGACCACCCAACTCTCACGTATATGATCGCCATCATACTGCTGGTAGTCAAGCAAGAATCCTATGGGCTCTATCAACATATAATAGTGATCTGTAATGTCACTTAAAGCATGTACACGATGATAAAGACAAACCAGATAGCATACTATCATCTCGAATAAGACTATTCTACCGGTATAGGTCCTCCCTCAATCATTGCAATCACGTGCCTGTGATCCAATAATTGATTTGAAGGCACTATAGCCAACAGATAGTTAGTGCAATTTCTCTTCCAGTGCCCAGTCTTATGGCAGTGAAAACATTCTCCTTATGCAGCCTTTGTTTCTTTTACCTTACCCTTATCTTTAGCCTTCTTTATACCTCCGTTAGGCTTATTTTGATTCTTCTTTCTCTTTCCCTTGGCTTTTGCCTTAGTAGAGGAAGAAGAACGCTCTACAAACATAACAGAGGACTTCTTCTTTTAGGAGGTCTCAGCTTGCATCAACATATTGAGCGACTCTGGAAGTCCAACTTTCAGTTTGTTCATATTGAATTGCATTATGAACGGAAAGAAGGTATTTGGTAGAGAGCTAAGGATTATATCAACATAAATCTCCTTAGATAAAGGGAAACTCAAAACCTCAAGTCGGTTGATCAAATCAATCACTTTTAGGACATGGTCCTGCTTGAATATTCCGAGCATCATCTTCAGATTAAAAAATTCATTTGATATCCCGAATCTAGCTATTCGAGACTGTTCTCCATACAACTCTTGGAGACGAATGAATATAGTATGAACATTCATTTCCTCATGTTGCCTCTACAAATCAGCATTCATAGAGGCCAGTGTGAGGTAATGAGCCCGGTCACAATCGAGCTTCCACTGATTGTAGACATCCCGATCCATCTGTTTAGGTGTGTCACCTAGAGGGGGAGGTGGTGTGCCAGAACGTAAATTATTTATTCATATGTGATGGTGATTTTGATCTTGCGTACCTAGACTTTATAGGTATGTTCTGTCAGTTTGTCTTTTTTAGTTATTAGTTTTAATCCAATCATGATTAAAAGCAGTAAATCTGAGAGTAGAAAAAGATAAATATTTTAGTGGACGTTCTAAACATCAAAATAAATTGAAAAAATAATTTAATTTATCTATTAGATGGTTCCCACTATTTTGGCGTATTTACATGAAAATCACAAAATTTAAAATCGTAAACTTTATAAAAGTTTTAAGTGGGAATCAAAATCCAACTATCATGGTATAGCAACCTTGACAACTAGTCAACAAGTCACCATACACCATAGAAGGTGGACAAAACTCTTTTGTCGATCACATTAGTGTCATTCGATTATAGTTTTTACCCTTAGACTTATTATAAGCTTCACAACAAACCAATCATAACTCATAATATTCTAGTGAAATTATACCCACACATTTCTTGAGTAGCTAGATCAATAATGTTACCAT
Source organism: Agapanthus africanus (assembly GCA_030015575.1). Classification (NCBI taxonomy): domain Eukaryota; kingdom Viridiplantae; phylum Streptophyta; class Magnoliopsida; order Asparagales; family Amaryllidaceae; genus Agapanthus; species Agapanthus africanus. Next base: position 227,843,418 of record JASDDO010000008.1, read on the forward strand.
TGGCAAATTACCAACAATAATGCCCCATTATTGATTCACCTACATCACATGTATTAGCAATCAAATATCATTCAAATACCACATACTATGGCTTGAAAACTCGCCAATAAGCATAGCATGAATAACATATACTCTATTTGATTGAAATGATTGAGAGTAACATATAGTATTGAAAAATACTCTAAACGTTTTTCACTTGATTTAAATTGAAAAACGTCTGTTTTGAAAATAAACTATGTTCTTGAGTTATTACTAACTCCCCTATTCATTTTAAAATTGTTTTTCAATTTTAAGTGGTTTTTTATACTTAATAATCACATTATTAATCGTCTCATCGTTTTCTAAGTTAAAACTTCATTTTAACGGTTTTTATGATCATTTTAGAAAAACCCATTTTAATAAAATCTTGTTTTTGAAAAAACGTGTAATGAAAATGAAACAACTTTTAAAAAGCATTACATGCATGCAAATTCAAAAGAACAATTTCTAAGATATACAAGCATATACATCATAAAAATGGGCTTATACTGGAATGGATTGGACGGGTGTGATATATCGTGTTTTGATTCGAGCGAAAGAATTAAAACACGATAATTAACTTTAGGGTTTTACATGAAATGTAAATAAACTAAAATAAAAGTGAAGGTCTTGAGCCACTTGAACGCTCCATTGAATTCCTTCAATTACGTCTAGATCCTTCCTCTATTCTTTGCCTTCAAAAATAAAAAAACTAGTGCATAAATAAATCGAGGCACGTATGCTCCATTTGGTTAAACCATTACCAAGTGACCCGCATGCCACTATAAATAATTACAACACAAATCACAGAGGGTTTGTCCAATTCCATTCCAATTTAATAATCTAACCATCACATATCACAAACAAAAAAATAGAAGACACACATCAAAACTATAACTCATCATATCACATATAATAATTTGTATATAAAATAGTTGATGTAATTAGGAATGAAAATATTTAATAATCTGAAATAACAACTTACTAAAAATAACTAAACAAATTACCTTATATGTTAACAACTTAATATATGTGCATCTATGTGTCAAAATAAAACTTAGATAACAGAAATATCTTTTTAAAAAAATATTTTTAACAAACTCCAACAAATTTGGAATATATTTTTATAAAAAAATATTTTCAACAAACTCCAACAAACTTGAAATATCTCTTTTTATTTTACCATAATTTTTCTGAGAAAAACAAGAGTCCAAAAATCTGTCATTTTTGTGTTATTTCGCCTCAGGCGGACGACTGACAGCCAACCAGTCACTCGACCACTAGTACACTACGATTTAAATTGAAAATCTAGAGACGACTGAACGATCGATAGGTCACTCGATTGCGCGACGTTCTAGATGTATTTTTCTGCAGTTTTCTTTGAGCTGATTTTTTAACACATGCACTTTAATAATATTTTAATGCTTAGAACATATAGATTAATCCAAATTACAGCAACAATAATATATACACACGCATACATACAATAGATACATACATACAAAATAAAATATATGCAACTATCAAAACACAAATATTTTGAGATAAAATTAATTAACTTAATTTATAAACCTTCGCTCTGATACCACTGTTGGTGAAATTGGTGTAAATTCAGCGGAAGGTAAAATTAAATTTTGTTTACATCAACACCAATAAGGTTTATAAATCACGTTAATTATAAATGAAATCAATTAACACTTAATTAATTTGAGAAGAATTATACCTTTGCGAAAAATCAGATTTATGTTTCGTTCGCTGTGTTAGCGGTTCCTATTCCAATCAAAACAGCTTGATTACACCTTGATGGTCTTCTTTCTTTCATTTACACAAATCACCAAGATCTATGAAATCTAATTAATTAATTAGCTAATCTAATTAATTAAAGAGAATTACTAATAAAAAAAGGTAAACTAAAACGATATTAATTTATTTCTCTCTAAAATTTTTGGCTAAAAAAAGCATAGGGGAGGCCGAAACTTTGAGAGAAAGAGGGAGAGAAAAATCTAAGGGTTAGGATTTGTCACAATAGAAGCCTATATATAGGAATATAGTTTCTTAATTTAAACACTCATAATTAATTAATTAATTTAACTCCTAAACAAACTAATTAATTACATTTTAATACATGTTAGGCCCATATAATTTTTGGCCCATATACGTGTAAGTCGATGTCACGCACCCCATGTGTCCGCGGAGAGGCGTAATTAGAAAAAAATGATTTTTATGAGCTTCGCAACATCGACTCAAACCAATGATCGAACACAAACCATAGCTAGCAAACTACTTGAGGTTTAACTACTCGGATTCGAAGTTATACCTCACGTGTAGGGTTACTAGGCACTCTAACAAGGGTTAAGAAAGCATCAACCATGCCCGATTAAAATTTTAGCCGTGCCTAACAACCCTAAACAAGATCTTTGCTAGAAAATTAGGGTTTCACATGCAAGTAAATAGCATCTATGACTAAGTGAATACGAAATACAACCTTTGTAGATCGGTCCTTCACTTCTAAAGCTCCTTGTCATAGTCCCTTCGCTGCGATCATGGTTCTCCCGGGCTCTTGCATGGCTTCACGAGGCGAAAGAGGCGTCCTTGCTTGAAGTCTTCAAGGCCGAAGATGATCTACGTCGAGAGAATACCAACTCATGCTACTACTTCACTAACTAGAGAATTAGTGAAGCAAACACCCTAAACTAAAGTGCTGGTCTAGTAGAGGATAGGGAAATAGGAAGTGGGTTCACTTTAGAATTTGTTTTCTCACAATATTTCTCACTTTGGATCAAACCCTAGAAAGCTTTTTAGCTCATGGAAGAAGATGAAGAAATAAAATGAGAAGAGATAATGATCAAGTAAGAAAGCTAACCATGGTGAGTGAGTATCATATACTAACTCATGTAGAGACATAACCATGGCTAATCCGTATGATTGGGTTAACAAATATCCATAGTAAAAACAAATTTAGTGGACTTAGTCAATGCATCCACAAGCTTCTACAAGCTTCATGAATTTTTCTAATCCTCCACTAATTTTGTAATTACTTTAAATATTAAAACCCAACATAATAAATAGCATGGTGTAAGTCTCATACACCCATGAATAATGTATCAACAACCATGATACAAAAAGAAAATACATTTTAATATATATCATACATACATTAAAGTTGTGCACATGTGAGAAAAACCCTTAAGTGAACAAATGTTAGTTAATGTAAATTATTATATCCAATATACAATTATACAATAAATTATTAAATCAACACTTGACATAATAATCCGGTCATAACTTATATAACCGACCAACATCCAATGTATCGACTTATCGAATCAACACTTGATTCGATAACCCGGCTATATCACATATAACCGACCGATACAAAAAGTCGCGAGAATAGAATACGGTATCATATACACGTATTATTCTCGGTCCCGCACATATCACATATGCGCTCCTATTTCATTTTGCCTGAGTCAGTAAAACCTCTATGTAGGACTCTAAAGACTCGTCAATATGCCGGCAGTAGGTGATGATTACATCAAGCACCCACAAGCCGTCAGCGGTACTAGCTGGACGTAACGGCTACCCGGGTATTGAGTGATTAGAAGATCAGCAAGCAAGCCCGCTCCAACTCCTGTAAAACCTGCCGGTAACACTTCCCGTACAGTCCAGTCTTCTCGTCTGATATGTCGCATATCAAGTCTAGGGGTGGTAAACGTCAGACCCCAATAACCGATAAGTCGTGCCGATGTGAGGCTCATAACGGGTCGAGAAACTACTGGTAATATTTACCAGTAAATCTCTAAATCAGCCCTGGCCAGGGACTTCCCGGTTACGGCCAATCGAGCACAGCGCAACATCAACCCCCAATACCGGGAGAGGCGAAACCCCTCCTATCGCTCATTGACTCCATGTGACTCGGGACTGTACCCAAAAACCATCGTTTTGCATGCCCTCTTGGACGTGGTAAGGTGGAAATCAAAGCACAGTGGGAATCACACAAGACTCTATGACGATCTCGGGTCTACAGACTAACCTGCACAAGTGTCATCAGAGAACTGCAATCTGACGTGAGGTATAATACCATCTGGGAGTTCTCGGCGAGTTCGTCCAGTGTACCCAGTCTGCACTGAGCACCCGTATACCATCTCTGATGTCAAACACCAATGGATATGGGATCATCCATCGCCCATCTCATGGGTCGAGAAGCGTATACGCTAGTCTACACTGGTATATCGATGCCCTGTCTCGATACACCTACGACTAGGAACATTAAAGGATGTACTTATAGACTACTCTGTCCCTATTAGTATGATCTCCATCATAGTCCCGGTAGTCAAGTACACATCCTAAGGGCTTTACCAATATGTAACTATAAGACATTATCAAGAGACAAGTATACATGTTAAGATAAAGAGCAACCAGATAGCATACTATCATATCGAGCAAGAAATTCCTCTCTATATATGTCTAAGCATCCAATATAATATACATCATCTGTACAATACTGGCCTCTAGGGCATACATACAACTAACAATCTCCCACTTGCACTAGGGCCAGCTGCTGTAGTATCGCATACCAAGCATCCCGAAGAGTCTCTCAAACTGTATCTGGGGAATGGCCTTCGTGAGTGGATCCGCAGTGTTGTTCTTCGTGTCAACCCTCCTGACCTCGATCTCCCGGCGATCAACTATCTCCCGGATTAGGTGACACCGTCTCAAAATATGTCTGGATCGTTGATGGGACCCGGGTTCCTTGGCCAAAGCCACCGCTCCATTGTTATCACAATACAAAGGTATTGGATGCTCAATGGATGGAACCACTCCAAGTTCAGTAATGAACTTCTTGATCCAGACAGCCTCTTTGGCAGCATCGTTGGCAGCGATGTAATCAGCCTCTATCGTCGAGTCTGCCACGGTTTCCTGCTTGGAACTCTTCCAGCTAACCGCCCCTCCGTAAAGGGTAAATACAAATCCCGAGTGCGACTTAGAGTCGTCCTTATCACTCTGGAAGCTCGAATCGGTAAAGGACTCCACTTGGAGTTCTCCGTTACCATACACCAAGAGCATCTCTTTAGTCCTTCGTAAGTACTTGAGAATGCTCTTCACAGCTGTCCAGTGACTCTCTCCAGGATCAGCTTGATACCTACTCACTACACTTAGTGAGTGTGCTACATCGGGTCTGGTACATAGTATCGCGTACATGATAGAGCCTACAGCCGAAGCATAGGGTATCCCTTGCATGCGAGCTCTCTCCAAATCAGTCTTAGGAGACATCTCTTTGGAGAGAGTGAGTCCAGAGATTATGGGTAAGTTCCCACGCTTGGATTCTTCCATACTAAACTTCTTTAGTATGGTGTCAATGTACCTGGATTGGGACAATCCCAGTATCCGTTTGGATCTATCTCTATAGATCATAATTCCCAATATGCATGAGGCATCATAAAGATCTTTCATTGAGAATCTTTGTGATAAGAAGAGCTTGACCGATTGCAGCATAGGAATGTCATTTCCTATCAAGAGTATGTCGTCCACGTACAATACGAGGAAGACAACCTTACTCTCTGCCACCTTCTTGTAGATACAAGGTTCATCTACGTTTTTGACGAAATCAAACTCTTTGATAACGACGTCAAAGAAGATGTTCCAACTCCGCGATGCTTGCTTTAATCTATAAATGGATTTAAGCAGCTTGCACACCTTCCCGCTGCTCCCACTAGCTATGAAGCCCTCTGGCTGAGTCATGTACACGCTCTCTTCTAAATCACCGTTTAGAAAGGCGGTCTTAACATCCATTTGCCAGATTTCGTAGTCATGATATGCAGCGATGGCAAGCATGATCCGGATGGATTTAAGCATAGCCACTGGAGAAAAGGTTTCTTCATAGTCCACACCTGGTCTTTGACAAAAACCCTTTGCAACAAGTCTAGCTTTGAAAGTCTCCACTTTCCCATCAACACCAAGTTTTTTCTTAAAGATCCACTTGCTCCCAATGGGTTTTACCCCTTCAGGAGCATCTTCCAAAGTCCATACTTTTTTGGTGTACATGGATTCCATCTCGGACCGTATTGCATCCAGCCATTTCACTGAGTCCCCACTCGTGATGGCATGTTCGAAGCTAGTTGGGTCATCATCAACTATGATGTAATCCTCTCTCTTACCATCCATGAGAAAACCGTAGTATCTCTCAGGTGGGTGAGGAACCCTACTAGATCGGCGGAGAGGCTGAGGTTCGTTGGGAACTACCGAATCCTCCGGTTCAACCAAATCTTCTGTCGTAGTCTGTATTGCTGGAATCTCTTCCAGTTCTACCTCCTTGCCACTAATATATTTTTCAAGAAATTCCTTTTCTAAAAAGGTGGCATGTCGAGAAACAAACACCTTTTGTTCCTCGGTGTGGTAAAAGATATACCCGCGCGAATGTTTGGGATATCCAATAAACTTACACAGAATGGACCTTGCCGCGAGTTTGTCCGGATTTTGTGTTTTTACATATGCCGGACAACCCCATATCTTAACATAATTAAGACATGGTCTCTTTCCTTTCCATATCTCATATGGAGTGGTTAGCACAGATTTGGTGGGAACCATATTCAATAGGTCTGCAGTTGTTTCCAGTGCATACCCCCAGAAGGAAATAGGTAACTCAGACGTGCTCATCATAGAGCGCACCATATCTAATAGGGTGCGGTTCCTCCGTTCCGATACACCGTTGTGTTGTGGTGTATATGGAGGAGTTAGCTGAGAGAGAATCCCATTCTCTTTTAGGAAGTCCAGGAATTCATTGCTCAAGTATTCACCTCCTCGATCAGATCGAAGGATTTTAATACTTTTTCCGGTTTGGTTCTCGACTTCTTGTTTATATTCTCTAAATTTCTCAAAAGCTTCTGATTTGTGTTTCATCAGGAACACAAATTCGAACTTAGAGAGATCGTCAGTGAATGTAATGAAGTACGAAGAACCATTCCTGACATGTGTAGACATGGGACCGCATACATCACTATATACCAGTCCTAAGAGTTCCGTAACTCTTTCTCCGTGTCCCGTAAACGGAGTTTTGGTCATCTTGCCTTTGAGACATGACTGGCAAGTGTAATAAGATGAAAATTCAAACGGATTCAAATATCCATCCTTATGCAACTTAGCTAGTCGTGTCGCATTGATGTGACCCAGTCTATAATGCCACAAGAAGGATTCGTTCAGTTCTGAACTCTTCCTCTTGTGTGTGTTTGTTATGCTCAGAACTGTTGATTGATTTAGAACATAAATGCCATTGCACATCGTGCCTGATCCAACCAACTTTTGATTTAGAAAAATGTTCATAACATTATCCTGTAATACAAAATTATATCCTTCTTTACTCAACAAAGAAACCGATATAATATTGCATATCAGGTTCAGCATGTAATAGCATTCGTTCAGAATCAATGTATTACCAGTTGGCAATACAAGGTGATATTCCCCGACGGTTTTAGCTGCAACAATTGCACCATTCGCAACCCTTATGTATTTATCACCTTCTCCAAGTTCTCTACCTTTCATAAGCCTATGTAACTGATAACATATATGGGATCCTGACCTGGTATCTAATACCCAGGACGTAGAGAAAATGGAGAAACAGTTCTCTATAACAAACACACCCGAAGAAAATGCATCAACATGTACTTTCTTCATTCAGGTGGCATAGGAATCCTGGTATTCCCCTATATCCAGTTCAGTCTTATAACTTTTATAAGAAAGAACGGAACCAACGTTCCCCAGCACAGTATAACATGCGGGTTCGGTCAATACATCCATATTATTATCTTTATTAAGGTATGATATGGTCGCTATCTAGAGAGAGAGAGAAGAAAACACTTTAGCGTATGCTCATGCAAGATCAGATTGGTTATTATTTTATCTAATCAGGATGGCTCCCACTGTTTTTATCAAATCTTCCTTCAAACCCTAAAAGGAAAGACTAGCCGGGATTAATTACACCCTACAATTTCGCCAATCTTTCAGCCAGGCCAGTGTCGGTACTTTGAAGGAGGTTCCCCGTGCTTTCGCACGGACCTAATTAAAGTAAACCTCGTTTTTCCAGAGGCGTAACCCCATTGACACCTTTCTAGACACCTACTTGATCGGCTAATTGTCCTGTGTAAAACTCTCCCGGGAGAAACAATTACTCTGTAGGGTTCCTAGGCACTCTTGTGAAGGTTCATAAAGCATCAAACATGCCCGAATAAAATTTTACATGTGCCGAACAACCCAAAGCCGGGATCTTTGCTAGATTATTATGGATTAACATGCAAGATAACATCTTTAAACCTAAGTGTGAGGGATTACAACCTTTGTAGTCCGCTCCTTCGCTTCACAAGCTCCGAGTAGAAGTCCCTTCGCCGCGATCCACGATCTCCCGGACTCAAGAGAGGCTCCACGACTCGAACGATCCATGCTAGCTTGTGTTGATCCGCTTCTCCGATGATCTACGTCGAAGTTGCTATAGCTCAAGCTTTCTCTCACTCTAATGAGGTGAACACCCTAATCTAATGGGCTAGATTAGATGAGGATGATGGAGTAGTATTTATGCTTTCTTTTTATATCATTTTCTCACAATAATTCATCACAAATGAAAACTCAAGTGAACTCTCTCTCAAACTCAAGAGAGAAGAAGATGAAGAATAAAAGGAATAATCCTTTTGTGATGAATAGTAGTCAAGAATATATGATTGATTATCAAACCATGGTCAAGGATGAGAGGCTTAAACTTTGTAGAGAATAAACTAGAGTTAGGGTTTGGTTAGGTTAAGGATAAGGATCAACCATAATATCTTAACCAAGACAAAAGAGAATCTTTCTAGAAAGTGCAAGAAAGAGCTAACCCTAATCATACCCTAATCCCTTTTTATCATCCTTAAACATGTTTTATAATAAATCATATCATGTCACAATAATATATATCATATATATATTATATATTTGCAACAAAAGAAAATAATACAATTAACATATATCGCATATATATCAATGTATTAATCCGGTGAGAAAATGAAATAATAAAGCGAGCTAATATTAGATAATGTAATACAATATATCATATATATATCATTATACATTAAATCATCGAATCAACACTTGATCCAACGATCCGGCTATATCGAATATAACCGACTAATATATCATGTACCGATTCATCGAATCAACACTTGATCCGATGACCCGGTTCATATCTAAATATCACAAAAATATAATACGGTATCTCATATCGCATTATCCTTGGTCCTGCACATATCACATATGTGCCTCTACTCCGTTTTGCCTGAGCTAAGAAACCTCTGTGTAGGACTCTAAAGAATCATCAATACGCCGGTAGCAGGCGATGATCATATCAAACACCCACAAGCTGCAAGCGGTCAGCTAAACGTAACAGCCACCCAGGTATTGAGCGATCAGAAGATCAACAAGCTAGCCTGTCCGTTCTCCTGTGAATCCAATCAGTAACACTCCCGTACAGTCCGGTCTGTTCGTCTGATATGTCGCATATCAAGTCTAGGGGTGGTATACGTCAGACCCCAGTAACCGATAAGTCGTATCGATATGAGGCTCATAACAGGTCGAGAAACTACTGGTAACACTTACCAGTAAATCTCTATATCAGCCCTGGCCAGGGACTTCTAGTTATAGCCAATCGAACACAGCACAACATCAACTCCCTATACCGGGAGAGACGAATCCCCTCCTATCGCTCATTGCCTTCATGTGATTCGGGACTGTACCCAAAAGCCACCATTTTGCACGCCCTCTTAGACGTGGTAAGGTGGAAATCAAAGCACAGTGGGAATCACACAAGACTCTATGACGATCTCGGGTCTACAGACTACCCTGTACCAGTGTCACCGGAGAACTTCCATCTGACGTGTGGTATATCACCATCTGGGAGTTCTCGGCGAGTCCGTCCAGTGTACCCAGTCTCTACTGAGCACCCATACACCATCTCTGATGTTAAACACCGATGGATATGGGATCATCCATCGCCCATCATATGGGTCAAGATGCGTATACGCTAGTCTACTCTGGTGTATCGATGCCCTGTCTCGATATAGCCTCGACTAGGAACAGTTATACGATGTACTCATCGACTACTATGGCCCCACTAGTATGATCTCATCATAGTCCCAGTAGTCGAGTACAGATCCTAAGGGCTTTATCAACATGTGAGAGTAAGACAGTAAACCAATACAAGTCAACATGTTAAGATAAAGTGAAACCAAATAGCATACTATCATGACGAGCTAGAAAGTCCTCTCTGTATATATCCAAGCATCCATCATAATATACATCATATGTACAACAATGGCCTCTAGGGCATATACATAACTAACAATCTCCCACTTGCACTAAGGCTAGCTGCTGTAGTATCTCATCCCTAGCATCCCGAATAATCTCTCAAACTGTATCTGGGGAATGGCCTTCGTGTGTGGATCCGCAGTGTTGTCCTTCGTGTGTACTCTCCTGACCTCGATCTCCCGGCGATCTACTATCTCCCTGATCAGGTGATACCGCCTCAGAATATGTCTGGATTTCTGATGGGATCTGGGTTCCTTGGCCAAAGCCACAGCTCCATTGTTATCACAATACAGAGGTATTGGATGCTCAATGGAACCACACCAAGTTCACTAATGAACTTCTTCATCCAGACAGCCTCTTTGGCAGCATCGTTGGCAGCGATGTATTCAGCCTCCATCGTCGAGTCTGCAACGGTATCCTGTTTGGAACTCTTCCAACATACCGCCCCTCTATTGAGGGTAAAGACAAATCCTGAGTGCGACTTAGAGTCGTCCTTATCACTTTGGAAGCTGGAATCGATAAAGGACTCCACCCGGAGTTCTCCGTTACCATACACCAAGAACATGTCTCTAGTCCTTCGCAAGTACTTGAGAATGTTCTTCACAGCTGTCCAGTGACTCTCTCCAGGATCTGCTTCATACCGACTCACTACACTTAGTGAGTATGCTACATCGGGTCTGGTACATAGCATCACATACATGATAGAGCCTACTGCCGAAGCATAGGGTATCCCTTGCATGCGAGCTCTTTCCAAATCAGTCTTGGGAGACATCTCTTTGGAGAGAGTGAGTCCAGAGATCATGGGTTGGTTCCCACGCTTGGATTCTTCCATACTAAACCTCTTTAGTATGGTGTCAATGTACCTGGATTGGGACAATCCCAATATCCGTTTGGATCTATCTCTATAGATCCTAATCCCCAATATGCATGAGGCATCACCTAGATCTTTCATTGAGAATCTTTGTGATAAGAAAAGCTTGACTGATTGCAGCATAGGAATATTATTTCCTATCAAGAGTATGTCATCCACGTACAATACGAGGAGGACAACCTTACTCTCTGCTACCTTCTTATAGATACAAGGTTCATCTATGTTTTTGATGAAGTCAAACTCTTTGACTACAACATCAAAACAGATGTTCCAACTCCGTGATGCTTGCTTTAACCCATAAATGGATTTAAGCAGTTTGCACACCTTTCCGCTGCTCCCACTATCTACGAAGCCCTCTGGCTGAGTCATGTACACGTACTCTTCTAAATCACCATTTAGAAAGGCGGTCTTAACATCCATTTGCCAGATTTCGTAGTCATAGTATGCAGCAATGGCAAGTAAGATCCGGATGGACTTAAGCATAGCCACTGGAGAAAAGGTTTCGTCATAATCCACACCTGGTCGTTGACGAAAACTCTTTGCTACAAGTCTAGCTTTGAAAGTCTCAACTTTTCTATCTACACCAATTTTCTTTTTAAAAATCCACTTGCTCCCAATGGGTTTTACCCATTCAGGAGCAATTTCCAAAATCCATACTTTATTGGTGTACATGGATTCCATCTCAGATTGCATTGCATCCAGCCATTTCACAGAGTCACCACTCGTAATGGCCTGTTCGAAACTAGTCGGGTCATCATCTTCCATGATGCAATCCTCGCTTCCACCATCAATGAGAAAACCGTAGTATCTCTTAGGTGGAAGAGAAACCCTACTAGATCGGCGGAGAGGCTGGGGTTCGTCGGGTACTACTGAATCCTCTGGTTCTACTAAATCTTCAGTTGCAATTTGTGTTTCTGGAACCTCTTCCAGCTCTACCTCTTTGCCACTAATTTCTTTTTCAAGAAATTCCTTTTCCAAAAAGGTGGCATATTGAGAAACAAACACTTTTAGTTCTTCAGCGTGGTAGAAAAAATATCCTTGGGAATTCTTAGGATATCCCACAAACTTGCAAAGAACTGACCCTGCCTCGAGTTTGTCTGGATTTTGCCTTTTGACATAGGCCGGACAACCCCATATCTTAACTCGTTTAAAATATGGTCTCTTCCCACTCCATATCTCATATGGTGTGGTAGACACAGATTTAGACGGAACTTGATTCAATAGGTATGCTGCTGTCTCAAGCGAATAACCCCAGAAGGAAATAGGCAACTCAGCCTCGCTCATCATAGAGCGCACCATATCTAATAGGGTGCGATTCCTCCGTTCCAATACACCGTTGTGCTATGGTGTATAAGGAGGAGTAAGCTGAGAGAGAATCCCATTCTCTTTTAGATAATCTAGGAACTCATTGCTTAAGTATTCACCTCCTCGATCAGATCGAAGAATCTTAATGCTTTTGCCCGTTTGATTCTCTACTTCGTGCTTATATTCTCTGAATTTCTCAAAAGCTTCAGACTTGTATTTCATCAGGAACACATGTCCGAATCTAGAGAGATCGTCGGTGAATGTAATGAAGTAGGAAGAAACGTTCCTGGCATGCGTAGACATGGGACCGCATACATCACTATGTACCAGTCCTAAGAGTTCAGTAACTCTTTCTCCATGTCCACTAAACGGAGTTTTGGTCATTTTTTCTTTGAGACATGAATGACAAGTATCATAAGATGATAATTTGAACGGATTCAAATAACCATCCTTATGTAACTTAGCCAGTCGTGTCGTATTGATATGACCAAGTCTATAATGCCACAAGAAGGATTCGTTCATTTCTGAACTTTTCCTCTTGTGTGTGTTTTGTATATTGAGGACTGTATTCTGATTTAGAATGAATATGCCATTATGTAAGGAGCCTGATGCAATCAACTTTTGATCTAGGAATATGTTCATAACATTATCCTTTACTACAAAATTATATCCTTCTTTACTTAATAAAGAGACTGATATAATGTTGTACATCATGTTCGATATATAATAGCACTCATTTAGAATCAGTGTATTACGACTTGGCAATACAAGGTGATATTCGCCAACTGCTTTGGCTGTAATACTTGCACCGTTTCCTACTTGAACGGAATGATCACCTTTTCCCAGTTTTCTACCTTTTCGTAGCCCATATAACAATTTACATATGTGGGATCCTGATCCGGTATCTAATACCCAGGACGTAGGATGAACTGAGAAACAGTTCTCAATAACTAACACACCTGAAGAAGATGCATCAACATGCATGTTCTTCCGGGCGGCTTGAGAATCCAGATATTCCCCTATTCCCTGTTCAGTATTATAACTCTTATAAGAAAGAACGGGTCCAACGTTCCCCTGCTCAGTATAATAAGCGGGTTCATTCAACACATCCATATTATTATCTTGATTATGGCCTGATATGGTCGCTACCTGGAGAGAGAGAGAAGAAAACACTTTAGCGTATGCTCTTGCAAGATTAGATTGGTTATTATCTTATCTAATCAGGATGTCTCTCACTGTTTTTATCAAATCTACCTTCAAACCCTAAAAGGTAAGATTAGCCGGGATTAATTACACCTTACAATTTCGTCAATCTTTCAGCCAGATCAGTGTCGGTACTTGAGGGAGGTTCCCCGTGCTTTCGCACGGACCTAATTAAAGTAAACCTCGTTTTCCCATAGGCGTAACCCCGTTAACATTTTTCTAGACACCTACTTGATCAACTATTTAACCTGTGTAAAATTCTCCCAGGAGTAACTCTTACTCGCAGTGGGTATCGGGATCCAACTATCTCATAGAAGGTATGCAATCTCATTGCAAATTTCAACGCTTGAAATTCCCGATAATATTTTGCCCCTAGCAATTTATGACCTTAATATAGTCAACAAATCATAATTGCTAGCCAAGTTCAACCCGTCATTTCCCGATTGAATTAAACCCACCTGCACGACCCTTAACATAGTCAACAAAGTCGTACAACTATCCTAATCCAATTACATCTCATGTTTTAGCAGATAAGTACTAATTAGCTACCGCACACTACGCCTTAACATAGTCAACAAACGTAGCACGAATACTAACTAGTCTTTATCTGAAATGACGGAGGGCTACGCAGGTTTTTCAGAAAACCATGAGCGTAATGAACTTGATATCGTCGTAGAATCATGTAAAATTTTGAAATGGAGTGTTTTTTAGGCTTTCATTAGTTTTTCTAAAGAGGTCACTCCCGGTGAAGGGATCTCGGCTCTTTCCTCATCGAATAAGGTGCAGGACATATCATATATATCACTGTGCAAAGCAAAACTCTAAAAGCAATCAAAAGACAAACCGAGTTTTGTAGCATCTGCCAGTTTCGCGAAAGAGGTCACTCCCGATAAAGGGATCTCGGCTCTTTTCTCATCGAATAAGGTGCAGGGTATATCATATATACCACTATGCAAAGCAAAACTGTAGCTACCCTTTTTATAAAGTTTTGATTCTACAACATCTTTTAGGTTTCTTTTCTTTTTATTAATCTCATTAATAAAAAATCCCATCAGCTTATGCTTCCTAAGCATCACAGATAAATACGACGTACACTTATGCCATCCGCATTCGCCTCGATGTCCCCTCGTGCACCGTTAGGTTAGGTAACTAACGACAGAGCAGGGCAGGGCTAGTGCGGGTGTAAAACATAAGTAACATCTATATCATATATCATATATCATATATACTTTATCCATCACAATATATCAAATGATCACATCACAGATATCGCAGCAGAAATATAGATATAATGTGGGATATACTAGGACGTCTGTATTTAGTATTTAGCCAACAATAGAAAATACGGATTCCACAGTCGCGATGAATAGCCAAGCCCACACCCTGGACCCCTATGAGAGCGGCAAGCGACCCTACCAATTCTGGAGTTTAGGAGACCCGGTCTCGACTCCTCGATATGGCCTCCCACTGAACCCCAGAACCCGGTCACCTGTGCTCCCCTCCTTGGGTCCATCCTAATGCGGAAAAGTAAATAATATACAACACTGGTGGCATCAACCTCAACCCGGAAGTGCCCCAAATAAAAGAATATTACATTACATTTGAATTTACATGAATGAAAATATAAAACTCTCATCTCACATAAAACCCCCGGCTATTCAATCGCGACAATCCTGCACATCATATCTTAGCAACACATAATATCTCATATCATCAACGTAAGTAAGTATGCATACACCGATTGTCGTCGATGTATAGCAACGAAAACCGGCAATACAACTACATAATACACTTACGGTCATAGAAAAGAAATTGTAAAACTACAATATTTGGAATCCACATTCACTTTAGACATCATAAATCCGAAATATCACATACTTCGCATTTCATGCCTAACACAATGAATTCCACATATTGTATCACATTCCAGATAAATAGGCTGTATTAAACTTTCCTAACAGATAATCAAATACCCAAAATTTCCTAAATTGCTCAACACTTGAGCAGAGTTCAAATAATCCGGAATGTGTCACAGTAGTAGCGGTCCATCCGTAGAAGGGTCAAGCCAACGCCTCACATGTGGCACGCCGTACTGCCCCAAACCCGAAGGTTCCAAAGGCAGTTCAAGACGGTCACATAATCGAGTTAAGGTTTGTTGTCTTCTAGAGGGTCCACCACAAAACTTGCACGCATTTCCGAAAGATTTAAACTTGAGAAAAGATTCAACACTTGAAAATTTTTCGTGTCGGGAAAAAGTGAGTTAATGATATCCGTTCGAACTTTTTAACAGTTTCTAAATATCCGGAAATAATAACGAATTTAAATATTCCGATCTAATCTACGATTATAAAATAAAACCCAGAATACTCAACACTTGAGTCATTTTAAAAATACCCATAAAATATAACATACAGAAATAGATATTATAGTTCAAATACCAGTGCTTGTGTCATCTATACGGCCGCGGAACCGCGGTCCAAGCGTGGTACGGTCGCGGTTCCGCGGTGGACTGTACGGATCATGCACTCGTATTTCACTGTAATTCTTCTATTTCCCTGCTGAATTTTTTAGGAATTTTTAATTCAGAAAAATCACAGTTTTTGAAAAATATCCAGAGAGGGGGTTAACTTTTGTCGGTTCGGGTGCGATCGGAGTTTTAACTTCGTAAACACGTCGCTTAATGCTCTAGCTAGGCTCTGATACCATTGTAGGGTTCCTAGGCACTCTTGTGAAGGTTCATAAAGAATCAAACATGCCCGAATAAAATTTTACATGTACCGAACAATCCAAAGCCGGGATCTTTGCTAGATTATTAGGGTTTAACATGCAAGATAACATCTTTAAACCTAAGTGTGAGGGATTACAACCTTTGTAGTCCGCTCCTTCACTTCACAAGCTCCGAGTAGAAGTCCCTTCGCCGCGATCCATGATCTCCCGGACTCAAGAGAGGCTCCACGACTCGAACAATCCATGCTAGCTTGTGTTGTTCCGCTTCTCCGATGATCTACGTCGAAGTTGCTATAGCTCAAGCTTTTTCTCACTCTAATGTGGTGAACACCCTAATCTAATGGGCTAGATTAGATGAGGATGATGGAGTAGTATTTATGCTTTCTTTTTATATCATTTTCTCACAATAATTCATCACAAAAGAAAACTCAAGTGAACTCTCTCTCAAACTCAAGAGAGAAGAAGATGAAGAATAAAAGGAATAATCCTTTTGTGATGAATAGTAGTCAAGAATATATGATTGATTATCAAACCATGGTCAAGGATGAGAGGCTTAAACTTTGTAGAGAATAAACTAGAGTTAGGGTTTGGTTAGGTTAAGGATAAGGATCAACCATAATATCTTAACCAAGACAAAAGAGAATCTTTCTAGAAAGTGCAAGAAAGAGCTAACCCTAATCAAACCCTAATCCCTTTTTATCATCCTTAAACATGTTTTATAATAAATCATATCATGTCACAATAATATATATCATATATATATTATATATTTGCAACAAAAGAAAATAATACAATTAACATATATCGCATATATATCAATGTATTAATCCGGTGAGAAAATGAAATAATAAAGCGAGCTAATATTAGATAATGTAATACAATATATCATATATATATCATTATACATTAAATCATCGAATCAACACTTGATCCAACGATCCGGCTATATCGAATATAACCGACTAATATATCATGTACCGATTCATCGAATCAACACTTGATCCGATGACCCGGTTCATATCTAAATATCACAAAAATATAATACGGTATCTCATATCGCATTATCCTTGGTCCTGCACATATCACATATGTGCCTCTACTCCGTTTTGCCTGAGCCAAGAAACCTTTGTGTAGGACTCTAAAGAATCGTCAATACGCCGGTAGCAGGCGATGATCATATCAAACACGCACAAGCTGCAAACGGTCAGCTAAACGTAACAGCCACCCAGGTATTGAGCGATCAGAAGATCAACAAGCTAGCCTGTCCGTTCTCCTGTGAATCCAATCAGTAACACTCCCGTACAGTCCGGTCTGTTCGTCTGATATGTCGCATATCAAGTCTAGGGGTGGTATACGTCAGACCCCAGTAACCGATAAGTCGTGTCGATATGAGGCTCATAACAGGTCGAGAAACTACTGGTAACACTTACCAGTAAATCTCTATATCAGCCCTGGCCAGGGACTTCCAGTTATAGCCAATTGAACACAGCACAACATCAACTCCCTATACCGGGAGAGACGAATCCCCTCCTATCGCTCATTGCCTCCATGTGATTCGGGACTGTACCCAAAAGCCACCGTTTTGCACGCCCTCTTAGACATGGTAAGGTGGAAATCAAAGCACAGTGGGAATCACACAAGACTCTATGACGATCTCGGGTCTACAGACTACCCTGTACCAGTGTCACCGGAGAACTTCCATCTGACGTGTGGTATATCACCATCTGGGAGTTCTCGGCGAGTCCGTTCAGTGTACCCAGTCTCCACTGAGCACCCGTACACCATCTCTGATGTCAAACACCGATGGATATGGGATCATCCATCGCCCATCATATAGGTCAAGATGCGTATACGCTAGTCTACTCTGGTGTATCGATGCCCTGTCTCGATATACCCTCGACTAAGAATAGTTATAGGATGTACTCATCGACTACTATGGCCCCACTAATATGATCTCATCATAGTCCCAGTAGTCGAGTACAGATCCTAAGGGCTTTATCAACATGTAAGAGTAAGACAGTAAACCAATACAAGTCAACATGTTAAGATAAAGTGAAACCAAATAGCATACTATCATGACGAGCAAGAAAGTCCTCTCTGTATATATCCAAGCATCCACCATAATATACATCATATGTACAAGAATGGCCTCTAGGGCATATACATAACTAACATACTCGCAGTGGGTATCGGGATCCAACTATCTCATAGAAGGTATGCAATCTCATTGCAAATTTCAACACTTGAAATTCCCAATAATATTTTTCCCCTAGCGTCCCATGACCTTGACGCAGGCCAAAAAACTATAGTGCGCTAGTCAAGTTCAACCCGTCATTTCTTGATTGAATTAAACCCACCCGCACGACCCTTGACGCAGGTCAACAAAGTCGCACGACTACCTAATCCAATCTGCATCATACGCATAAGCAGATAAATACTAGTTAGCTACCGCACACTACACCTTGACGCAGGCCAACAAACGTAGCACGAATACTAAGTAGGACTTATCTGAAATGACGGAGGGCTACGACAGGTTTTTCTGAAAACCTATTGCGTAATGAACTTGATATCATTGTAGAATCGAGTGAATTTTGAAATGGAGTGATTTTGAGACTTTTATTAGTTTTGCTAAAGAGGTCACTCCTGGTGAAGTGATCTCGGCTCTTTCCTTATGGAATATGGTGCAGGATATATCATATATATCGCTATGCAAAGAAAAAACTCCAAAAGCAATCAAAAGACAAACCGAGTGTTGTAGCATCTGCAAGTTTTGCTAAAGAGGTCACTCCCGATAAAGGGATCTCGGCTCTTTCCTCATCGAATAAGGTGCAGGATATATCATATATATCACTATGCAAAGCAAAAACTGTAGCTACCCTTTTTGAAAAATTTGATTATACAACATCTTTTAGGTTTCTTTTCTTTCATTAATCACATTAATGAAGTCCCATCATTTAAGTCACCTAAACATCACAGATAAATACGACGTACACTTATGCCATCCGCATTCGCCTCGATGTCCCCTCGTGCACCGTTAGGTTAGGTAACTAACGGCAGAGCGGGGCAGGGCTAGCACGGGTGTAAAACATAAGTAACGTCTATATAATATATCATATATACTATATACAGTATTTATCACAACATATCAAATGATCACATCACAGATATCGCAACAGAAGAAACATATGAAACATTGGATATACTAGGACGTCCATGTTTTATTTTGAGCCTCTATAAAACACGAATTCCACGGTTGCGATGAATAGCCAAACCCACACCCCTAGACCCCTACGGGAGCGGCAAGCAACCCTTCCAATTCTAGAGTTAGGAGAAACGGACTCGACTCCTCGAGTTGGTCTCCCACTGGACTCCAGAACCCGGTTACTTATGCTCTCCTTCTTGGGTCTATCCTAGTGCGGAAAAATAAATAATATACAAATGGTGACATCAACCTCATACCGGAAGTGCCCCAATAAAAGAATATTACATACATTTAATTTTACATGAATGGAAATAAAAACCCTCATCTCACATAAAAAAAACCCGGCTATTCAAAACGCGACGATCCAATATAACATATCCAGCAACACATAACATCACATGTCATAAATGTAAGTAAATATGCGAATCCCATTGTCGTTGACATATAGCAACGAAACCGGCGATAACACATATTACACTTACGGTCGCAGAAAAGAAAGTGTAAAACTACAACATTTGGAATTCACAATCTCTTTAGACATCTCAAATCCGAAATATCTCATACTTCGCATTTCATGCCTAACAATATGAATTCCACATATTGTATCACATTCCAGATAAATAGACAGTATTAAACTTTCTGATCGAATAATCAAATACCCAAGATTTCCTTAATAGCTCAACACTTGAGTGGAGTTCAAAAATTCCAGAATACGTCACAGTAGCAACGGTCCAGCCGTAGAAGGGTCAAGCCAACGCCTCACATGTGGCACGCCGTACTGCCCCAAACCCTAAGGTTCAAAAGGCAGTTCAAGACGGTCACATAATCGAGTTAAGGTTTGTTGTCTTCTAGAAGGTCCATCGCGTTACATGCACGTTTTTCTGAAAGATTTAAACTCAAGAAAAATTCAACACTTGAAAGTTTTTCGTGCCGGGAAAAATTGAGTTAATGATATCCGTTCGAACATTTTAATAGTTTCTAAATTATCCGGAAAACAAAACGAAATTAAATATTATGATCGAATTAACGAATACAAAATGATCCCCAGAATACTTAACACTTGAGTCAGTTTAAAAATACCCAGAAAATAGCACTATCATATAGGAGTATTACTGTGCAAAAACCAAATCAAACACTCACTGTACTGCCGCGGATCCGCGGCACAAGCAGTCTATTGCCGCGGTTCCACGGCGGTCCGTACGGCTTACGTCACCGTTTTGCACAATAATGCTTAAAATTACCAGCTGAATTTTTTAGGTATTTTTAATTCAGAAAAATCACAGTTTTTGAAAAAAGTCCAGAGAGGGGGTCGTTTTGACGTTTAGGGGTTCGTTCGGAGTTTTAATTTCGTATACACGTCGCCTAATGCTCTAGCTAGGCTCTGATACCACTGTAGGGTTACTAGGCACTCTAACAAGGATTAAGAAAGCATCAACCATGCCCGATTAAAATTTTAGCCGTTCCTAACAACCCTAAACAAGATCTTTGCTAGAAAATTAGGGTTTCACATGCAAGTAAATAGCATCTATGACAAAGTGAATACGAAATACAACCTTTGTAGATCGGTCCTTCACTTCTAAAGCTCCTTGTCGTAGTCTTTTCACTGCGATCATGGTTCTCCCGGGCTCTTGCATGGCTTCACGAGGCGTCCTTGCTTGAAGTCTTCGAGGCCGAAGATGATCTACGTCGAAGGAATACCAACTCAAGCTACTACTTCACTAACTAGAAAATCAGTGAAGCAAACACCCTAAACTAAAGTGCTAGTCTAGTAGAGGATGGGGAAATAGAATGTGGGTTCACTTTAGAATTCGTTTTCTCACAATGTTTCTCACTTTGGATCAAACCCTAGAGAGCTTTTTAGCTCAAAGAAGAAGATGAAGAAATAAAATGAGAAAAGATAATGATCAAGTGAGAAAGCTAACCATGGTAAGTGAGTATCATATACTAACTCATGTAGATACATAACCATGGCTAATCCTTATGGTTGGGTTAACAAATATCCATAGTAAAAACAAACTTAGTGGACTTAGTCAATGCATCCACAAGCTTCCACAAGCTTCATGCATTTTTCTAATCCTCCACTAATTTTGTAATTACTTTAAATATTAAAACCCAACATAATAAATAGTATGGTGTAAGTATCATACACCTATGAATGATGTATCTGTAGGGTTCCTAGGCACTCCAACAAGGTTCTACAAGGCATCTACCATGCCCGATTCAAAATTTTTAGCCGTGCCGAGCAACCCTAACCAAGATCGTATACTAGAGATTATGCGAAAACTAGCAAGTTAAAATCTTTAACTACAAGTGAAAGGGATTACAACCTTTGTAGATTCGGTCCTTCACTTCTAAAGCTCCGTGTTGACGTCCCTTCGCTGCGATCATCGGGATCCCGGACTCTAGCGATGGTTTCTTCGGAGAAATGAGCGGGCTAGGTCATTGACTTCGAGGCCGAAGATGATCTACGTCGAGGAGACTCAAACTCAAGCTCCATCTTCACTAGGTCAAGAACTTTGTGAAGAGAACACCCTAAACTAAATGGCAAGTAGTAGAGGATGATGAAATAGGAAGTGGGTTCACTTTGGATTTTGGTTTCTCACTCTTTTTCTTCACTTGAAAAAAATCTAGCAAGCTTTTTCTTCTTCTTGAAGAAGAAGAAGAAGAAAGAATAAGAATGAATTAATTTAAAAAGAATAATCAAGTGAAGTCTATCATAATGAAACCATGGGTGAGTTAACCTTTGTAGACACTAAATCATAGTTAATTATAATGGTTTGGTTAATGAATATCTTAATCAAGACAAAATGAGTGGACTTTGTCAAAGTTGATTCAAGCTTCATGAAGCTTCAATCCATGACAAAAGAAGCCACCATTTTGAATAATTAAGATAAATAAAAACCTAAATTATAATTAACATGGTGTATGTCACACACACACCCATGTTTGCATGTATCATCAATCATGATACAAACTAGTGCACAAACATATATCATATATACAACTTGTGCACATCAAGTGAGAAAATCAATCTTAAGTGAACCAATACTAGTTAATGTAAAGTAATATATAAAATATATAATTGTACATTAAATCATTAAATCAACACTTGATTTAACGATCCGGCTATATCGTATATAACCGACTAATATCTAGTGTATCAATATATCGAATCAACAATTGATTCGGTAACCCGGCTGTATCTCATATAACCGTCTGATGATGCAAATTGCGAGAATAGAATACAGTATCACATACTGGTATTATTCTCGGTCCTGCACATATCTCATATGCGCTCCTATTTCGTTTCGCTTGAGCCAGGAAACCTCTGTGTAGGACTCTAAAGACTCGTCAATACGCCAGCAGTTGGTGGTGATCATATCAATCACCCACAAACCGCAAGCGGTCCGCTAAACGTAACGGCCACCCGGGTATTGAGTGATCAGAAGATCAACGAGCAAGCCTGCTCATACTACTGCGAATCCAATCAGTTACACATACCGCACAGTCCGGTCTGTTCGTCTGATATGTCGCATATCTCGCCTAGGGGTGGTAAACGTCAGACCCCAGCAGCTTGATAAGTCATGCCGATGTAAGGTCCATAACAAGCATGAAACTACTGATAACACTTACCAGTAAATCAGTGCAACCCTGGCCAGGGTTTTCCAGTTATGGCAAGTCGAGCATAGCACAACATCAACCCCCAATACCGAGAGAGACAAATCCCCTCCTATCGCTCATTGCCTCTATATGAATCGGGATTGTACCCAAAAACCACCTGTTTGCACGACTCAGTAGAGCCATGGTAGGGTGGAAATCAAAGCACAGTGGGAGACACACAAGACTCTATGACGATCTCGAGTCAACAGACTAAGCTGTACCAGTGTCACCAGAGAACTGCCATCTGACGTGAGGTATAATACCATCTGGGAGTTCTCGGCGAGTCCGTTCAGTGTACCCAGTCTCCACTGAGCACCTGCATACCGTATCTGATGTCAAACACCAATGGATATGGGATCATCCATCGCCCATCACATGGGTCGAGAAGATATACGCTAGTCTACTCTGGAATATCGATGCCCCGTCTCGATATTCCCACGACTAGGAACATTAAAGGATGTACTCATAGACTACCCAGGCCCCACTAGTATGATCTACATCATAGTCCTGGAAGTCGAGTACACATCCTAAGGGCTTTATCAACATGTAACAGAGAGACAATAAGTATACATGTTAAGATAAAGAGCAACCAGATAGCGTACTATCATGTCGAGCAAGAAAGTCCTACCTATATATGTCCCAGCATCCACTACAATATATATCTCATGTACAGTAATGGCCTCTAGGGCATACATATAACTAACAATCTCCCACTTGCAGTAGGGCCATCTGTAGCAGTGGTTGTAGTATCTCATACTCAACCATCCTATAAAAGTCTCTCTCTGGGAAAAGGCCTTTGTGAGTGGATCCGCCGTGTTGTCCTCTGAGTCTACTCTCCTAACCTTTATCACCCTGGAGATCTACTATCTCCATAATCAGGTGATGCTGCCTCAGAATATGTCTGGGTCACTGATGGGACCGGGGTTCCTGGGCTAAAGCCACACTTCCATTGTCATACAATGGTAGGAACCTAGTTCATCTCATGAACTAATATACACCCAAACTGCCTCTTTGGTAGTCTCTTTGATAGCGATGTCACTAGCCTTTATCGTCTAGTTTGTCACGGTATCTCGCTTGGAACTCTTCCAACATATCGTCCCTCCACTGAGGGTAATAACAATGCCTGCGACTGACATTCAGTTGTCCTTATCACCATGGAACTTTTCCAGTGATTCTCCCCAGGATCAACTGATACCATCTCACCACAACTAGTGAGAATCCTAACATCCAATTAGATCTATCTCATAGATCCAAAACCCAGGATTTAGGAGGTATCACTTTGATTCTATATGGAGAATCCATGTGATAAGAGGGGATTGACCGAGCGTAGCATAGGAAACTCTTTTCCTATCAAGAGTATGTTGTCCACGTACAATACGAGGATGACTACCTTACTCTCTACTACCTTTTTGTATATACAAGGTTCATCTACTATTTTGATGAAGTCAAACACTTTGACTACCACATCAAAACAAACGTTCCAACTCCGCGATGCCTGCTTTATCCTGTAAAACATCTTGCACACGTTTCCGCTGCTCCCACTGTCTACGAAACCCTCTGGCTGTGTACTTATAGACGCTCTCTTCTAAATAATTATTTAGAAAAGTAGTCATGACACCCAACCACCAGATATCGTAGTCATGGTATGTAGCAATGGCAAGTAGGATCCGGACGGACTTAAGCACAACCACTGGAAAAAGGTTTCATCATTATCCATGCCTGGTCGATGACGAAAACCTTTAACAAGTCTAGCTTTGAAAGTCTCAACTTTTCCATCTACACCAAGTAATCTTCTCAAGATATACTTGCTTTTTATGGGGATTTAACCCTTCAGATATAGCAACCAAAGTCCATACTTTGTCGGTGTACATGGATTCCATCTCAGATCGCTAAGCATCCAGCCATTATTACAGAGTCCCACTCCTGATGGCCTGCTCGAAACTAATTGGGTCATCATCTTATGATGCAATCCTCGCTCCCACTGTCATCGAGAAACCGAAGTATCTCTCAGGCGGATGAGGAACCCTGCTAGATCGGCGGAGAGGCTAAGGTTCGTCGGAATCTATTGAATCCTTTGGTTCTACCAAATCATCTGCTGTAGTTTGTATAGCTGGAACTCCTTCCAGTTCTACCTCATGACCACTAATTTCTTCACAAGAAATTCCCTTTCACAAAGGTGGCATATTGAGAAACAAAACATCTTTTGTTCCTCGGTTTGGTAGAAGATATTCCCTTGCGTATGCTTGAGATATCCAACAAACTTCTACAGAACTGACTTTGCCTCGAGCTTGTCCGGATTTTTCTTTTAGACATAGGCTGGACAACCCTAAATCTTAACAAACTTAAGATATGGGCTCTTCTCTTTCCACATCTCATATGAAGTGGTAGGCAACTGATTTGATCGGAACCCTATTCAATAGGTATGAAACTTCACAAGTGCATAACTCCCTAAAGGGAAATAGGAAACTCAGTAGTACTCATCATAGAGCGCACCATATCACATAGGGTGTGATTGCTCCGCCCCGATACACCGACGTGCTGTGGTGTATACGGAGGAGTAATGCTGAGAGAGAATCTCATTCTCTTTTAGAATAGTCCAGGAATCCCATGCTCAAGTATTCTCCTCCTTGATCACATCAAAGGACATAATACTTCTACCCGGTTTTGGTTCTCTACTTCTATCTTACATTCTTTGAATTTCTCAAAAGTTTCAGACATGTGTTTCAACAGGAACATGTGTCCGAATCTTGAGAGATTCTCATTGAATGTAAGGAAGTATAAGGAACCAGTCCTGGCATCTGCAGACAGGGGACCTTCATACATCACTATGTATCAGTCCCAAGAGTTCACTAACTCTTTCTCTGTTTCCAATAAACGGAGCTGTGGTCATCTTATCTCTGTGACATGACCGGCAAGTTTCACAAGATGTAAATTCAAACTAATTTAAATATGCATCTAAATGTAACTTCAGTTAGTCGGGTCACATTGATATGACCTAGTCTACAAAACCTTAAGAAGGAATCATTCATTTCTGAACTCTTCCTCTTGTGCGTGTTCTGTACGTTAAGAACTGTGGTTTGATTTAGAACGTCTATGCTTTTAGATAACGTGCCTGAACCGATCAACTCTTGATATAGAAAATGTTCAAAACATTATCCAACAATACAAAATTATATCCTTCTTTAATAAAAAGAGACTGATATGATGTTGTATATCAGGTTCAGTATCTAATAACATTCGTTCAGAATCAATGTATTCTACTAATACAGGGTGATAACAACCAACAGACTTGGCTGCAACACTTGCACCATTTCTATCTCATGAAACTTATCACCCGTTCTCAGTTCTCTACCTATCTGTAGCCCATGTACCAAATTACATATGTGGGATCCTGATCTGGTATCTCATACCCAGGACGTAAAGGATACTGAGAAACGGTTCTCTGTAATGAACACACCCGAAGAAGATGCATCATCAAGCACTTTCTTTGTTTGGGCGGCATGGGAATTCTGGTAATCCCCAATTTCCTGCTCTGTCTTATAACAATTATAAGTTGGAGCGGGACTAACGTTCCCCAGCTCAGTATAACAAGCGGGTTCGGTCAATACATCCATATTATTATCTTGATTAAGGCGTGGCATGGTCTCTACCTGAAGAGAGAGGAAAGAAAACGCTATGCGTGCGCTCTTGCAAGATTAGATTGGTTATATATTTTATCTAATCAGGATGGCTCCCACTGTTTCTATCAAATCTTCCTTCAAACCCTAAAAGGAAAGACTAGCCGGGATTAATTACACTCTACAAGTTCGCCAATCATTCAGCCATGCCAGTGCCGGTACTTTGAGGGAGGTTCCCCGTGCTTTCGCACGGATCTAATTAAAATAAACCTCGTTTTCCCAGGGACGTAACCCCGTTGACACCTTTCTAGACACCTACTTGATCGGCTAATTGTAAAGTACAAAACTCTCCCAGGAGTAACAGTTACTCGCAGTGGGTATCGGGATCCAACTATCTCATTGAAGGTATGCAATCTCATTGCAAATTTCAACACTTGAAACTCCCGATAATGGTTTTTACCCCTAGCACTTATGACCTTAACTATGGTCAACAAATCATAAGCACTAGTCAAGCTCTACCCATCATTTCATGATTAATTAGACCCACCCACATGACCCTTAACTAAGGTCAACAAAGTCATGCGACTGTCCTAACTAATCGCATCATATGCTGTGTAGGAAGACATCACTTAGCTACCGTACACTGTGCCTTGACTATGGTCAACAAACACAACACGAATACTAAGTACTCTACTTCCTAAAATGACGGAGGGTTGCGGATGGTTTTTAAGAAAACCTTTAACGCATTGAACTTGATCTCGTTGCGGAATCAAATGGTTTTAAATGGATTGTTTTTTAGGCTTTTGCTAGTTTCGCTAAAGAGGTCACTCCCGGTGAAGGGATCTCGGCTCTTTCCTCGTCGAATGAGGTGCAGGATATTCACAATACCACTATGCAAAGCAAGAATTAGAAAAGCAATCAAAAGACAAACCGAAGGTTGTAGCATCTGCTAGTTATTGCTAAAGAGGTCACTCCCGGTGAAGGGATCTCGGCTCTTTCCTTATCGAATAAGGTGCTGGATGTTCTACAAGGAACACCGCTATGCAAAGCAACAACTAGAGCTACCTAATTTTTGAAATTCGATTCCACAACATCTTTTAGGTTTATTTTCTGTCATTAATCTCATTAATGAATGTCCCATCCTTTAAGTCTACCTAAACATCACAGATAAATACAACGTACACTTATGCCATCCGCATTCGTCTCGATGTCCCGTCTGCACCGTTAGGTTAGGTAACTAACGGCAGAGCGGGGAAGGGCTAGCGCGGGTGTAAAACATAAGCAACGTCTATATAATATATCATATATACTATATACAATATCTATCTGAACATATCACATGATCACATCACAGATAACGCAGCAGAAAACAACATATGAAATATTAGATATACTAGGACGTCCGTGTTTTATTTTGAGCCTATATAAAACACGGATTCCACGGTCGTGATGAATAGCCAAACCCACACCCCTAGACACCTACGAGAGCGGCAAGCAACCCTACCAATTCTAGAGTTAGGAGACCCGGACTCGACTCCTCGAGATGGTCTCCCACTGGACCCTAGAACCCGGTTACTTGTGCTCCCCGCCTTGGGTCTATCCTAGTGCGGAAAAGTAAATAATATACAATGGTAACATCATCCTCAGCTCGGAAGTGTCCCAATAAAAGAATATTACTTACAATGAATTTTACATGAATGAAAAAGAAAAACTCTCATCTCACATAAAAAAAACCCGGCTATTCAAACACGACGATCCAATATAACATATCCAGCAACACATAACATCACATGTCATCAACGTAAGTAAATATGCCCATCCCAATTGTCGTTGACATATAGCAACTAAACCGGTGATATCACATATTACACTTACGGTCGCAGAAAAGAAAGTGTAAAACTACAACAGTTGGAATCCGCAACCTCCTTAGACATCGCATGCCTAATCAAATGAATTTCTTAGACATCGCATGCCTAACAATTATAAACCCCGCATTTTAGTCACATTATCGAAAACTCTTTTCAATATCAAGTCGGGAAATTCAACAAGAGTCCCGACATCCTGATCGAATGCTCGTCGCAAACTTTAGTAGACGGCCGCACCCCCGGATGCCATCGACGAAGTGCACTAAGGCGGAACACCGCTGCCGCGAGCACCCGAACGGATGCTTTTGGCGATGGGGTTCACCTACAGTCACTTGTTCAGGGCTATGGGGCGTGGCTGTCTATTAAGTTTACCCGGCGAGTATCCGCGTATGCTACGTGATTACGACGGACTTTTGATCACATCAAAATTCCGTGGCAACCGATCAAATGAGACTAAAGTGCTAGATTTATAACATTCAAATTAGTTATCTCATAACTACTCGTGGATTCCAAATATTGTATCACATTCCAGATAAATAGACAATGTTAAACTTTCCGATCGAATAATCAAACACCCAAGTTTTCCCAATAGCTCAACACTTGAGGGGAGTTTAAAAACATCCATTTCATGCCACAATACCCACGGTCCAGCCGTAGAAGGGTCAAGCCAACGCCTCACATGTGGCACGCCGTACTGCCCCAAACCCTAATGTTCAAAAGGCAGTTCAAGACGGTCACGTAATCGAGTTAAGGTTTGTTGTCTTCTAGAGGGTCCATCGCGTTACTTGCACGATTTAGAACGTTCTTACACTACGGAAAAATCCAACACTTGGAAATTTTCCGGCAGGGGAAAAAGTGAGTTATTGATATCCGTTCGAACTTTTTAACACGTTCTAAAATTACCCGGAAAAACAAAAACAAAGTCAAATTATCCGATCGAATCAACGAGTCCCCAATACAACCCTAAGAAAACTCAACACTTGAGTGGAATTAAACAATTCCCAGAAAAAATTGACAAGAAAGGACCTAAGAATAAATATATGAAGTATGAGGGACTAAATCATAATTTGCGCCGTGGAACCGCCTCCAAACCATTGGTTTGGCCACGGTTCCGCGGTCATATAGACGAATCAGTGGGCCGTACATCACAGTAATTCTTAGTTTTTCCTGCTTAATTTTCTGACCATTTTTAATTCATAAAAAATCACATTTTTAAAAAATATCCAGAGAAGGGTATTCGTCGGGGTTTCCGGGTTCGATCGGACTTTAAACTTCGACTAGACTTCGCCTAAAGCTCTAGCTTGGCTCTCATACCACTGTAGGGTTCTTAGGCACTCTAACAAGGTTCTAAGAGGCATCTACCATGTCCGATTAAAAATTTTTAGCCTTGTCGAGCAACCCTAACCAAGATCGTATACTAGAGATTATGCGAAAACTAGCAAGTTAAACTCTTTAACTACAAGTGATATGGATTACAACCTTTGTAGATTCGGTCCTTCACTTCTAAAGCTCCGTGTTGACGTCCCTTCGCTGCGATCATCAGGATCCCGGACTCTAGCGATGGTTTCTTCGGAGAAATGAGCGGGCTAGGTCGTTGACTTCGAGGCCGAAGATGATCTACGTCGAGGAGACTCAAACTCAAGCTCCATCTTCACTAGGTCAAGAACTTTGTGAAGAGAACACCCTAAACTAAATGGCAAGTAGTAGAGGATGATGAAATAGGAAGTGGGTTCACTTTGGATTTGGGTTTCTCACTCTTTTTCTTCACTTGAAAAAAATCTAGAAAGCTTTTTCTTCTTCTTGAAGAAGAAGAAGAAGAAGAAAGAATAAGAATGAATTAATTTAAAAAGAATAATCAAGTGAAGTCTATCATAATGCAACCATGGGTGAGTTAACCTTTGTAGAGACTAAACCATAGTTAATTATAATGGTTTGGTTAATGAATATCTTAATCAAGACAAAATGAGTGGACTTTGTCAAAATTGCTTCAAGCTTCATGAAGCTTCAAGCCATGACAAAAGAAGCCACCATTTTGAATAATTAAGATAAATAAAAACCTAAATTATAATTAACATGGTGTATGTCACACACCCACCCATGTTTGCTTGTATCAACAATCATGATACAAACTAGTGCACAAACATATATCATATATACAACTTGTGCACATCAAGTGAGAAAATCAATCTTAAGTGAACCAATACTAGTTAATGTAAAGTAATATATCAAATATATAATTATACATTAAATCATTAAATCAACACTTGATTTAACGATCCGGTCATATCGTATATAACCGACTAATATCTAGTGTATCAATATATCGAATCAACACTTGATTCGGTAACCTGGCTATATCTCATATAACCGTCCGATGATGCAAATCGCGAGAATAGAATACA
The DNA here is from genome assembly GCA_030015575.1 of Agapanthus africanus. Lineage (NCBI taxonomy): Eukaryota > Viridiplantae > Streptophyta > Magnoliopsida > Asparagales > Amaryllidaceae > Agapanthus > Agapanthus africanus. The sequence continues at coordinate 227,874,614 of JASDDO010000008.1, forward strand.
GTATCACATACTAGTATTATTCTCGGTCCCGCACATATCTCATATGCACTCCTATTTCGTTTCGCTTGAGCCAGAAAACCTCTGTGTAGGACTCTAAAGACTCGTCAATACGCCGGCAGTAGGTGGTGATCATATCAATCACCCACAAGCCGCAAGCGGTTTGCTAAACGTAACGGCCACCCGGGTATTGAGCGATCAGAAGATCAACGAGCAAGCCTGCTCATACACCTGCGAATCCAATCAGTAACACTTACCGCACAGTCCGGTCTGTTCGTCTGATATGTCGCATATCTCGCCTAGGGGTGGTAAACGTCAGACCCCAGCAGCTTGATAAGTCATGCCGATGTAAGGTCCATAACAAGCATGAAAATACTGATAACACTTACAAGTAAATCAGTGCAACCCTGGCCAGGGATTTCCAGTTATGGTTAGTCGAGCATAATGCAACATCAATCCCCAATACCGGGAGAGACGAATCCCCTCCTATCGCTCTTTGCCTTCATGTAAATCGGGACTGTACCCAAAAACCACCTGTTTGCACGAATTAGTAGATCCGTGGTAGGGTGGAAATTAAAGCACAGTGGGAGACACACAAGTCTCTATGACGATCTCGGGTCAACAGACTAAGTTGTACCAGTGTCACCAGAGAACTGCCATCTGACGTGAGGTATAATACCATCTGGGAGTTCTCGGCGAGTCCGTTCAGTGTACCCAGTCTCCACTGAGCACCTGCATACTGTCTCTGATGTCAAACACCAATGGATATGGGATCATCCATTGCCCATCACATGGGTCGAGAATATATACGCTAGTCTACTCTTGAATATCGATGCCCTGTCTCGATATTCCCACGACTAGGAACATTGAAGGATGTACTCATAGACTACCCAGGCCCTACTAGTATGATCTACATCATAGTCTTGGAAGTCGAGTACACATCCTAAGGGCTTTATCAACGTGTAACAGAGAGACAATAAGTATACATGTTAAGATAAAGAGCAACCAAATAGCGTACTATCATGTCGAGCAAGAAAGTCCTACTATATATGTCCCAGCATCCACTACAATATACATCTCATGTACAGTAATGGCCTCTAGGGCATACATATAACTAACAGTATCAACAACCATGATACAAAAAGAAAACACATTTTAATATATATCATATATACATTAAAGTTGTGCACATGTGAGAAAAACCCTTAAGTGAACAAATGTTAGTTAATGTAAATTAGTATATCCAATATACAATTATACAATAAATTATTAAATCAATACTTGACTTAATAATCCGGTCATAACTCATATAACCGACTAACATCCAATATATCGACTTATCGAATCAACACTTGATTCGATAACCCGGCTATATCACATATAACCGACCGATACAAAAAGTCGCGAGAATAGAATACGGTATCACATACACGCATTATTCTCGGTCCCGCACATATCACATATGCGCTCCTATTTCGTTTTGCCTGAGTCAGTAAAACCTCTATGTAGGACTCTAAAGACTCGTCAATACGCCGGCAGTAGGTGATGATCACATCAAGCACCCACAAGCCGATAGTGGTACTAGCTGGACGTAACGGCTACCCGGGTATTTAGCGATCAGAATATCAGCAAGCAAGCCCGCTCCTATTCCTGTAAAAGTCTGCCGGTAACACTTCCCGTACAGTCCGGTCTCCTCATCTGATATGTCGCATATCAAGTCTAGGGGTGGTAAACGTCAGACCCCAAAAACCGATAAGTCGTGCCGATGTGAGGCTCATAATGGGTCGAGAAACTACTGGTAACACTTACCAGTAAATCTCTAAATCAGCCCTGGCCAGGGACTTCCCTATTACGGCCAATCGAGCACAGCGCAACATCAACCCCCAATATCGGGAGAGACGAAACCCCTCCTATCGCTCATTGCCTCCATGTGACTCGGGACTGTAACCAAAAACCACCGTTTTGCACGCCCTCTTGGACGTGGTAAGGTGGAAATCAAAGCATAGTGGGAATCACACAAGACTCTATGACGATCTCGGGTCTACAGACTAACCTGCACAAGTGTCACCAGAGAACTGCCATCTGACGTGGGTATAATACCATCTGGGAGTTCTCGGCGAGTCCGTCCAGTGTACCCAGCCTCCACTGAGCACACGTATACCATCTCTGATGTCAAACACCAATGGATATGGGATCATCCATTGCCCATCTCATGGGTCGAGAACCGTATACGCTAGTCTACACTGGTATATCGATGCCCTGTCTAGATACACCTACGACTAGGAACAATAAAGGATGTACTTATGGACTACTCTGTCTCCACTAGTATGATCTCCATCATAGTCCAGGTAGTCAAGTACACATCCTAAGGGCTTTACCAACATGTAACTATAAGACAGTATCAAGAGACAAGTATACATGTTAAGATAAAGAGCAACCATATAGCATACTATCATATCGAGCAAGAAAGTCCTCTCTATATATGTCCAAGCATCCAATATAATATACATCATCTGAACAATACTGGCCTCTAGGGCATACATACAACTAACATCACGTTACAAGTCCTTCGGGTCTTCATCGCTGTACTCCACATCTCGTAGGCTCTATAGAACATGGATACCTTAACGGCCTCCTCGAGTCAAAGACGATCCACCCGAGAGTCTATAGTCCGAGCTCCAATCTCAAATCTGAGATAACTACGGCTTCTAGCTTGCTAGTCTAGAAGTCCTAGAGAGTGTAGAGTATTTAGATGGATTAATTAGTCACTTATACCCTATGATTCTCAACTCATGAGAGCTTTTAGGGTTTGAGCAAGAAGATGAAGACTTGAGGAGAGAGAAGTGTCTTGTAATAATGAAATAATCCTTCTCACTTTATGAATATCATGAAGCATAACAATATTATAAAAAAGAATAAAGATTTAATATTCATCATGCTTCATTTAATTCACAAGGTGAATCATCTGGTGAATCACCAAATGAGTCATGGATCATTTAATGCATACATTCACCTCATCCTCCACCTCATTTAGTTTAAACCACAAAAGGAAATAAACACAAATGAGTCACCTTCTTCTAGAAGCTTCCCGAGAATTTACGAGACTGCCCCTCTCATCCGTATTTCCAAAAAAACACAGATAATTTTTGAATGAATAAATCCATCTGTATAATACTAGAATCTGGCTTAAACCAAAGCCCTCTAGTATTATCTGCCCGATCATAGTACGTGCACAAGTGTACGTAAGTGATTGCGGCCCTGCCGTAAAACCATACGGCCTCTACACCTTTTGTCCGGTGCAGGGAAACTCTCTGTGTGGGACTCTAAAGACTCGACACTAAGCTGGCAGTAGGTTTAAACACAGGCCGCAAGCGATACTAGCTGTACATAACGATCCCCAGGTAGATGTCGATAAGAAGGTCGATGAGGAAACCCATCCGAACTCCTACTAAGCCTGATGTGACAATCTCCGTACAGTCTGGTCTGTTCGTCTAGGACTATCGCATATTGAGCCTAGGGGGCGGTAAACGTCAGACCCCTAATAGCGGTATAAGTCGTGTCGGAGTGTAGCCCATTACACCATGAGAAACTACTGGAACCTGCCAGTAAATCTCGCTTGCCCTGGCCAGAGACTTTGCGTAATGGCTCTCCATACACAGCGCGATATCAACCCCCAATACCGGGAGAGATGAATCCTGTCCAACCGCCACTGCCTCCAAGTGCTTCGGGACTGCACCCAACTACTACCTGTTTGCAAGACTCCTTTGAGCCGTGGTAGGATAGTAATCTAAGAACAGTGGGAACACACCCGAGGCGAAGTAGCAGTGTCAAGTCGACGGACTAAGCTGTACTCATGTCACCTAGGAACTGCTATCTGACGATGGGTATAATACCAACCTGCAGTTCCCGGCGAGTCCTGTCCGGTGTACCCGTAAGCTCACGAGCACCTGCATACTATCTCCAGTACGACGTACTGATGGTTGTGTGATAGACCATCTCCCCATGCTGGGATGAGAAGCGTATACACCAGTCTACTCCGGAGTATCGATGCCCTGTCTCGATAATCCTACGACCAGAGACCTGTATAGGATGTGCTTATAGACTACCCAGCCCCCACTAGTGTGACTGCCATCACAATGCTGGTAATCAAGCAAAGATCCTAAGAGCTCTACTAATATGTATAAACGATATGTTAAAAGAAACACATGCACATATTAAAGTAGAAACAAACCAAGTAGCATACTACCAATTTTAGCAAGACTGTTAATACTGTGAATTTCCCAAGCTTCCATTAAGTAATATACAAACTAGTATGATACAGTAATGGCCTCTAGGGCATAAACACTAACAATCTCCCACTTGCACTAGGACCATGTACTAGCATATCACAGACCTATCATCTCGAATAGCCTCTCGAACTACGTCTGAGTAATGGCCTTAGTGAATGGATCAGCAGTGTTATTCTCCTTATCTACTCTCTTCACCTCGATCTCCCGGCAATCTACGATCTCCCTGATCAGGTGATACCGCCTTAAGATGTGTCTGGACTTCTGATGGGACCTGGGTTGCTTCGTTAAAGCTATAGCATCGTTGTTGTGGCAATACAGAGGTTTTGGATCAACACTGGTAGGAACCACCAGAAGTTCTGTGAGGAACTTCTTCATCCAGACAGCTTCTTTTGCGGCATCACAAGCAGCTATGTACTCCGCTTCCATCGTCGAGTCAGAACGGTGTCCAGCTTGGAACTCTTCCAACAGACCGCCCCTCCATTGAGGGTAAAGACATAACCCGACATGGACTTGGAGTCATCCTTGTCACTCTGGAAGCTGGATTCAGCAAAGGCCTCGATCGGGAGGTCATTTCCACCATACACCAAGAACATCTCCTTAGTCCTCCTCAGGTACTTATGAATGTTCTTTACTGCTATCCTGTGCTTCTCCCCTGGGTTTGCCAGATACCGGCTTACAACGCTCAATGTGTATGCTTCATCTGGTCTGGTACATAACATCGCATACATTATAGTGCCTACCGCAGAAGCGTAGGGTATAATCGACATGCGAGCCTTTTCCAAATCAGTCTTGGGAGACATCTCTTTGGATAGGGTGATTCCATGACAAGCCGGTAGGTTACCGCGCTTAGAATCTTCCATATTGAATCTTTTCAATATGGTGTCAATGTACGTGAACTGTGAAAGTCCCAACATCCTCTTTGATCTATTATGATAGATCTGGATCCCCAGAATGTAGGTGGCATCACCCAGGTCCTTCATGGAGAACTTCTGTGACAAGAATCCTATGACTGGCTGTAGCATAGGAATACCATTTCCTATGAGGAGAATGTCATCCACGTACAAGACGAGGAATACTACAACTCTCCCTAAAATCTTACTGTATACGCATGGTTCATCTGGATTCTTGATAAAGTCAAATTCTTTGACAATATCATCAAAACAGATGTTCCAACTCCGCGATGCCTGCTTTAGTCCATAAATGGACTTAAGCAACTTGCATACTTTCCCGCTGCTCCCACTCTGAATGAATCCCTCTGGCAGATCCATATAGACGCACTCATCCAAATTACCATTTAGAAAAGCCGTCTTTACGTCCATCTGCCAGATTTCATAATCGTGGAAGGTAGCAATGGCAAGAAAGACCCGAATGGATTTGAGCATAGCTACAGGAGAAAAGGTTTCGTCATAGTCCAAACTCGGTCTTTGATGAAAACCCTTTGCAACAAGTCTAGCGTTATAGGCTTCAACCTGTCCATCTACACCAATCTTCTTTCTGAAGATCCATTTACATCCTACGGGTTTTACCCCATCTGGAGCAATGTCCAAAGTCCATACTTTGTTGGTGTACATGGACTCCATTTCGGTCCGCTTTGCATCTAGCCATTTTACCGAGTCGCCGCTCTGAATGGCTTGCTGGAAGCTAGTAGGGTCATCATTATCAATGATGCAATCTTCTCGATCCCCGTCTATGAAAAAACCGTAGTATCTCTCGGGTGAATGAGACTGCCTACTAATTCTGCGGATAGGCGCTGGGATGTCCCTTTCTTCTGAACCTTCTTGTTCTACCAAACTTTTAGTAACAGCTTGTGGTTCTGGAATTTCTTCCAGTTCTATTGTGCTCCCACTCTTCTGATTTTCAAAAAATTCAGCTTCCAAGAAGTGGGCATGACGAGAAACAAAAACCTTTTGTTCCTCTACGTAATAGAAATAATACCCCTTGGAGTTCTTTGGATATCCCACAAACTTACAATGTACTGACTGTGCCTCGAGCTTGTCTGCATGCTGCTTTTTAACAAAAGCTGGACATCCCCATGTCTTCAGGTACTGAAGATAGGGTTTCTTCCCACTCCACATCTGATATGGTGTGGTAGGCACAGTCTTGGTTGGAACCTTGTTCAAAAGATATGCAGCTGATTCTAGTGCATAACCCAAGAAAGATCACGGTAACTCAGCCTTACTCATCATGGAATGAACCATATCCAATAGGGTTCGATTCCGCCTTTCCGATACACCGTTGTGTTATGGTGTGCATGGAGGAGTAAGCTGAGAGAGAATTCCATTCTCTTTTATGTAACCCAGGAACTCGGCACTTAAGTATTCACCGCCTCGATCAGATCTCAGTGTCTTGATACTTTTGCCTGTTTGGTTTTCCAGTTCATTCTTGTATTCCCGGAATTTCTCGAAGGCCTCGGATTTGTGCTTCATCAAGAAGATATGTCCATACCTAGAGAAATCATCCGTAAAAGTAATGAAGTAGGAATAACCACCTCGCGCATGTGTATACATTGGACCATACACATCGCTGTGTATGAGTCCCAAGAGCTCGCTCTCTCTTACTCCATGTCCAGTAAACGGAGTCTTTGTCATCTTTCCCATGAGACAAGATTCACAAGTATCATAAGATTGGTATTCGAACGGATTCAAATATCCTTCTCTATGTAACTTAGTCAACCGTGTTTCATTGATATGACCTAGTTTACAATGCCATAAGAAAGCCTGATTTATTTCCGGAGACTTTCTTTTAAGTGTGTTCTGGACATTTAAAACCTGAGCTTGATTCAATACGTATATAACGTCATCTAATGTACCAGACCCAATCAGAACTTGATTTAGGTGGATGTGAACCACATCGCTTACGAATGTAAAATCATATCCCTCTCTCAAAAGTGAGGACACTGATATGATATTACAAGTCAAACTAGGTACATACAAACAGTTACGTAGAATCAATATCTGCCCACTTGTCAAACCTAGGCGATATTCTCCCACGGATTCAGCGTCCACGCTCATTCCGTTCGCAACTCTGAGAGACAAATCGCCTACCCTAATAACTCTATGGTTTCTCAAAGCATGTAATGAATTACAGATATGAGATCCTGCTCCGGTATCTAGTACCCAGGAAGTAGAGTTAATTGACAAACAGTTCTCAATTACAAACATACCCGAGGCCGAAGCCACAACATGCTTCGAATCCTGACTACTGGCTTCCAAAGCCCTGCAATCCTTCTGCCAATGCCCCTTCCCATAACAATAGGAACATCCCTCCTTCTCTACACCAAGTCTCAAAACTTTTGCTCTTCCCTTTCCTTCTACTTCACGGACACCGCATATCGGTTTTATAGAGGTCTTCTTCTTTTCACCCTTTGCTTTCGCCCAGGATGCAGAAGAAGAAGGTCCCCATTAAGCAGAGCGGGTGTCTCCCTAGTTTCCTTCAGGGTGTAAGTAGAGGGTAGGGACTGTGGAAATAAGTCAGCATATGACCTGTTTCCCAACGTGGTCTCCAGGTCCGTGAGCTCATCAATATAGCTAGTCATCGTAAGGACGTCGTCCCCTACAGATGACCCGACAGCCAACCTCGCTTGAAGCAATTCGTTCGAGATTTCATATCTTGCAATACGAGATTTCTCTCCATATAAATCTTTTTTATGGAGGAAAATGGAAACTAAGTCCATCTTCTCATGCTGCTTCTGGTATATACCATCAACTGAAGCCAACACGAGGCACTTGGCATTCGCATTTTCCTTTTCACTTGTCTGACGGATATCCATATCCGCGATGGTGGAAACTGGACCTTGGACGGCGGGGGGGGCTTGAGTAGTAATAGGGTGGTCCATCTTGTCATAGGCAATGGACATCTGGATAGACCTTTTCCAGTCAAATAAGTCAGATTCAGTCAACTTGTTATCTAGATGTAACCTAGTCATGGTCACATGGTCGCTGCAATTAAGAGAGAGAGAATAAAACACTTTAACATGATGCTCTTGCAAGTTTAGATTGGTTTTAGTTTATCTAAACTGGAAGGCTCTCACTGTTTCTCGAATCCTTCCTCAAACCATAAAAAAAGAATTAGTCAGGACTGATCTCACCGTACAATACTTGCTTAACCGTTCAGCCAGGCTAGTGTTGGTACTTTGAGGGAGGTTTTACGACGCTTTCACTAAGTTCCTTAATTAAATAACCTCTTTTCCCTTGAGGCGTAGCCCCGCTAACACTGTTCTAGACACATACTTGGTTTATAGCATTGATCGTTAAGTGACGAATCTCCTGATGAGTAGCGGATACTCACAGTATGATCGGGATCCTAATATCATCGTGTGATAATGCTGAAGGAATCCTACCAACCTTATCAAACTCCAATTGGTATGCAACTGTTAGTTATATGTATGCCCTAGAGGCCATTACTGTACATGATATGTATATTGTAGTGGATGCTGGGACATATATAGGGAGGACTTTCTTGCTCGACATGATAGTACGCTATCTAGTTGCTCTTTATCTTAACATGTACACTTGTTGTCTCTCTATTACATGTTGATAAAGCCCTTAGGATGTGTACTCGACTTCCAGGATTATGATGAAGATCATACTAAGTGGGGCTTGGGTAGTCCATGAGTACATCCTTCAATGTTCCTAGTCGAGGGAATATCGAGACGGGGCATCGATATTCCAGAGTAGACTAGCGTATATCTTCTCGACCCATGTGATGGGCGATGGATGATCCCATATCCATTGGTGTTTGACATCAGAGATGGTATGCGGGTCCTCAGTGGTGACTGGGTACACTGAACGGACTCGCCGAGAACTCCCAGATGGTATTATACCTCACGTCAGATGGCAGTTCTCTGGTGACACTTATACAGCTTAGTCTGATGACCCGAGATCGTCATAGAGTCTTGTGTGTCTCCCACTGTGCTTTGATTTCCACTCTACCACGGCTATACCGAGTCGTGCAAACAGGTGGTTTTTGGGTACAGTCCCGATTCACATGGAGGCAATGAGCGATAAGAGGGGATTCGTCTCTCCCGGTATTGGGGGTTGATATTGCGCTATGCTCGACTGGACATAACTGGAAATCCCTGGCCAGGGTTGCAGTGATTTACTGGTAAGAGTTATCAGTAGTTTCACGCTTTTTATGGACCTTACATCGGCATGACTTATCAAGCTACTGGGGTCTGACATTTACCACCCCTAGGCGAGATATGCGACATATCAGACGAACAGACCGGACTGTGCGGTAAGTGTTACTGATTGGATTCGCAGGAGTGTAAGAAAGCTTGCTCGTTGATCTTCTGATCGCTCAATACCCGGGTGGCCGTTACGTTTAGCAGACCGCTTGCGGCTTGTGCGTGATTGATATGATCACCACCTACTGCCGGCGTATTGACGAGTCTTTAGAGTCCTACACAGAGGTTTTCTGGCTAAAGCGAAACGAAATAAGAGAGCATATGAGATATGTGCGTGTCACGCCCCGCTTCCCAGAGTACGCAAGATTGGGCACGTGACATAGCCAACCATGCTACCTGTGGGTAGGAAGTATCCATCCACAGTCACATTACGGTTGTAAGGATATCAAAACAAGATAAAAAAAAAACTAATCTAATACATGTCCAAAACCATAATAACAGGAATCAATAAACAATAAGTGCGGAAGCAATGATCCAATATAATAATAGAAAGGTACGTCCCAGAATGCGGGATCGCACCTGGAAATAAAATGCAATAAACGAACTAACCACTATAGAACTCAAATCAGCCTACTGGCTGAAGTACTCCTGCTCGGTCGTCGACAGTGGTACGGAATCTAGGCCATGCAAAACCCAGACGTCAGCGCGTCATGACATCAAGTATATAATGTAAACATGGTGATAAGCAATGCAAATATGAACATGAATAAGCAGTACTAAGAAATAACAGAGCAGGGTAATGTGCAATAGTGACTAGACTATCCTGTCAGGTTTCTACTCTATAGTCTTTGAAATCAATTGATGAATCGTCGATGTAACCCAATAGTATCCCGTACATACCCGGGACCACGGCCACAATATTCTCGGCTGCAGCCGAGACATGCCGTTAGGCACAGAATAGGAAGGTGTACACTCGGTATTACCCCGTACATACCCGGGATCACGGCCACAATATTCTCGGCTGAAACCGAGACATGCCGTTAGGCACAGAATAGGAAAGTGTACACTCGGTATTACCCCGTACATACCCGGGATCACGGCCACAATATTCTCGGCCGAAACCGAGACATGCCGTTAGGCACAGAATAGGAATGTGTACACTCGAACGGTAGTGAACTGTCGAGTTACAAGTCAGGTTCATCTTTGATTTCCCCATACCCCCAAGCTATGTATGTCAGGTCAGGTATTCAGTAGTCAAAGACTAATGCCAACACAAAATCCGGTAAGAGTAGGTCTGTCTGGATAGACAGCAGGGATGGTCGGGTTTGTCGGCATTAGGCATGAGATCATGAAACAAGTCATGTCATGGTACAACAGGATGAGCTGGTATGTATGTATATGTCATGTGTAGCAGGGTCAGGCCAATATGTAGTGCAATCGGGTATGTGCTCACAACAGGTATACAATCAAATAATGAACAGCAGCGGAAACAGTAAATAACAATATTATTACATGTAAACACAATGAGGTTATGTATTCCTTTATTAACAGGTTCACGCACCTTTGGGGTGCAATAGCCACAAGGTGAAGCAAAATCAGTAACAGAACGTAATAAAGCTGTATATGTGTACAATTATTGTCCTTTAAGTAGCAAAATGATTAACTGGTAGTTTGGTTATTAGGGTTACAGTAGCAAAATACGGTTCAGGTTACGTATCACGATATATATCATATTCCGTCCAATTGAGCAAGGTAACAACACTAGTTAATATTAACAGGTTTTAGGAGTCAAGTATACTTAATTAGTCTAACATAGCATGTAGCAAGTAGTACTTGCCTCAGAACAAGGGTCGAGATGCTGGCGGCCTGATGCACAAGTCACGATACGGTGTGTGAAACGGCGCGACACGGTACTGGGTCCAGGCGCGATCTGCTGCGCGGTACGGACGCGACCTGCGGCGCGGTCTGGTGCGCGATACGGACGCGATCTGCGGCGCGGTCTGGTGCGCGATACGGGCGCGATACGGTCACGGTCTGCAGCGCGATCTGGTGCACGGTACGGGCGCGATACGGTCATGGTCTGCAGCGCGATCTGGTGCACGGTACAAGCGCGATACGGTGTACACCCAAACGGCGAACAGCGGGACCACACGGACTGGAGTACTTCGCTGGAGAGTCGGGTTCACCGAGACGGCACGGTCGGATTCCGGCAAAAACATCGGCAACGAAGTTAGCAACAAAGATAAACTTAATACGATCAGCGGGGGGTTAATGCACAAAAGGAAAGATGAGGAAGCTTACAGAGAGATACCAGGGTAACCCCGGCGGGCTCGACGGTGCTGGAACGCCTCCGAGGCAGCGACGGCGGCTGCGAAGACTTGAACGGCCTCGGGGGTTCGCTGGAGAGGGTGTTGCGACTGGTGGAGGAGTGCTGGTCTGCTCCGGTGGTCGAGGGGGAGACGGAGGTGGCGCTGGTGACGGCGGCGAGGATCGTCGGTGCGTTCTCCGACGAACTGTAGAGGGTAGTAGGGCTGGGCTCGGGTCTGTTGGTGGTCTGTCGAGGGGAGAGGGAAGGCGACAACGAGGTTGCCACGAGGAGGATGAGAGGGAGTCGTGGGAGTCGTTGGCGACGGGAGGCGGCGTCGACGGCGGGAGTTGCGGCCGAACGGAGGCGTCGGGGGTCGAATGCAGGCACGGGAATCGGCGGAGGAAGGAGGTAAGCGGGTGAGGCTGGGCTCGCGGTGGCGAGGGCGGCGACGGCGAGGTCACGGGGAGGTCGGCGGTGAGGTCGCGAGGAGCTAGGGTTAGGGTTTCGTGGGTTCGCTGGGTTTTCTCGTGGTCGAGAGAGAGAGAGGAGGCGGCTGCATGGGAAATATATATGAGGAGAGAGAGAAAGATTGGAGAGAGAGAGGGAGAACGATTTAGAGTGAGAGAGAGAAGGAGAATGGGGAGGAGAGAGATAGAGATAGGGAAAGGGAGGCGGGGCCCACGACTCGAGTTCAGAACTCGTGATTGGCTGATCACGAGATAAAGGAAAAGATTTGAAGGGATTTAAAACTGTTAAGGAATTATATACGTATAATTTTTAGTTTTAGATATTAAATTAAAATGGGCCTTTTTGGCGCGAAATGAAACATTTCCAAATCGCGCCCGGGTTGCGCCCAAACGTTCCAAATTCAAATTATAGGATTTTAAGCGGGTTCCAAATTTTGAAAAGAGGTGTTTAATGATTAAAATGCATGCCCCCAAGTCGGACACTTGCACGCACGCGTAGTCGTCCAAACTTGCCCGTTTAGCCAAACGGGACAGAATCTCGACACGCGGACGCTACCACGCGACTAGTGGCGACGAGTAGGCCAACATGAACACTTTTAATTTCATTTTAGGAGTTAAAATTTGTTATGTGCCAAAATGACTTAACCGGTTAAAATTTAGCAATAAACACCAGAAAATCAGGAAAATTGGAATGAGCAGCATATAACCCTCAACTAGTAATATAAATAGTATTATTGGACTCGGGTGTTACATCATACCCAACTACAAAAGAATTTCGTCCTCGAAATTCCAAGAATACAAGATAGCCAACTACTGGAAATGGTGAGGGAATTTCTGCCGAATCTCGTCTTCTCGCTCCCAAGTGGATCCTCCACGCGATTGATTACCCCAAGAAACTAACACAAGAGGGATAACCTTGTTCTTAAGAACCTTTTCTCTTCGATCCTTGATTTCAACTGGTCGCTCCTCAAAGGTTAGGTCCTCCCGTACGGTCAACTCCGAATGATCCAAGACATGAGTCTCATCACGAACATACCTCCGTAGTTGAGACATATGAAACACATCGTGAACTCCTGCCAATGACTGTGGTAACGCCAAACGGTACGCTACCTCCCCAACACTCTCCAATATCTCGAAGGGTCCGACGAATCGGGGACTAAGCTTTCCCCGACTTCCAAAGCGAATCACCCCTCTAGTCGGTGATATCTTCAGGAATACCAAATCACCCACGGCGAACTCTAGAGGTCTTCTTGACGTGTCGGCCCAACTTTTCTGTCTGTCTTGAGCTGCCTTCATATGCGTCCTGATTGTATTCACCTTCTCGACTGTCTGTACCACCAAATCTGGTCCTAGTAACCTTCGTTCACCAACATCATCCCAACAGACAGGTGAACGGCACTTACGACCATACAGTGCTTCAAACGGAGCCATCTGAATAGTCGCTTGGAAGCTATTGTTGTACGAAAACTCCACCAGGTGTAGATGATCTTCCCAAGAACCTTTGAAGTCCAACATGCAAGCCCTCAACATATCTTCAAGGGTCTGGATCGTTCTCTCCGATTGTCCATCAGTTTGAGGATGATAAGCTGTGCTAAACTTCAATCGAGTCCCCAAACTTTCTTGTAAACTCTTCCAAAAGTGCGACAAGAACCGAGTGTCCCGATCGGACACGATGCTTACCGGTACTCCATGCAATCTCACAATTTCCTGCATGTACCGCTCTGCCAAAGTCTCTGTCGATTGACCAACCCGAAAAGGAATAAAGTGAACTGCCTTGGTCAAACGATCGACAATCACCCATACGGCATTGTTGCCCTTTGGACTCCGAGGTAAAGCCGTCACGAAATCCATGGTTATATGTTCCCACTTCCACTGAGGAATCGGAAGTGGTTGCAACAAACCAGCAACCCTTTGGTGTTCAGCCTTGACTTGCTGACACACCCAGCACTTAGCCACGAAGCGAGCAATTTCCCGTTTCATACCTTCCCACCAAAAGTGCTGTCGAATGACTCGGTACATCTTTGTCCCTCCTGGATGTACAGAGTAAGCTGAACTGTGTGCCTCCCTCATGAGCTCTTCACGTACATCTCCTTTTGGCACACACACACGGCTACCATATCTCAACGAACCGTCTTCATGGATCAGTAAATCGGTTCGTAGTCCGGCTCCAACCTGCTCTCGAAACTTTTGCAGTCTAGGATCCTGCGATTGTGTCGCTTTAATCTTCTCAACTAAGGACGACTGTACTTGCAACTGCATCAACTGTCCTGTAGCACGTGGACGCACGACCTCCAAGTCAAATCTCTGAAAATCCGCAATGATCTCCCTTTGTGCGGTCAACACCTGAATTGCTGGTAACCGACTTAGCGCACCTGGCACGACGTTAACTTTTCCCGGATGGTAATTAAGATCAAGGTCGTAGTCGGCCATCAGCTCCAACCATCTGCGTTGCCTCATGTTCAACTCCTTCTGAGTGAACACATATTTCAAACTCTTGTGATCCGTAAAGGCTTCGACTCCCTCGCCCAAAAGGTAGTGTCTCCAAATCTTCAGGGCGAAGATCACGGCTGCAAGCTCTAAGTCATGAGTCGGATAGTCCTTCTCATGAGTCTTCAGTTGTCTCAATGCGTAAGCGACGACTTTCCCATTCTGCATTAAAACACATCCCAATCCTTTTCCAGATGCGTCGCTGTGAATCACCAGTCCTCCTGAATCATCCGGTACGGTCAGGATCGGGGCGGTTATCAACTTCTGCTTCAACGTCTCGAAGGCCAATGCACATCCATCCGTCCAAACAAACGGTACTTCCTTACGCGTAAGCTTGGTTAACGGCTCAGCTAAACGCGCGAAGTTCTCCACAAATCTTCTGTAGTAACCGGCGAGTCCAAGAAAACTGCTTATCTCCGCAACATTCTCGGGAATAGGCCAATCTCGAACTGCTGCAATCTTTTCGGGATCGACGGCGATTCCATCGCCCGACACGACATGCCCCAGAAACTTCACTTCTTCCAGCCAGAATTCACACTTACTCATCTTCGCAAATAACTTCTCTTGTCTCAGCGTCTGCAGTGCGATCCTTCTTCCTCACTAAAAGAACTGGAGCTCCCCAAGGTGAGTTGCTGCTTCGAATCCATCCCTTCTCGAGTAGTTCACCAACTTGTTTCTTAACTTCTTCTAATTCCACCGGTGCCATTGGATAATAAGACTTTGATACTGGCGCTGCACCGGGAATAAGGTCAATCGCAAACTCCACCTCTCGCTTCGGCGGTAAGCCCGAAATGTCTTCAAACACATCCATAAAGTCGCGAACAACTGCCGGCTCTTCATTACTATTAACTTCCATAGCTGCAAGAACACTGTTTGTCGGCCTAGTCCTAAACTCGACTGGCCCGACAGAACTGCTTCCTTACCGCAACTGCTGTCTACATCGTTGGCCGCGAAAGGTCCAGCGAGACTACTGAGTCTCGTCCACTCTGCTGCATGCACGTCCACGGCTGCTCCATTCTGCCTTAGTCCGATGAACTTCTCTTCCATTTCCTCCCGTGCGGTCCGCGGGAAGAATTTCTCCAGGAAACTTTTAGAGAAATCCGCCCAACTGATCGGCCTGGGCCAGCGGGTCTCCTCCACAAGCCATCACTCTCGGGCGCAATCCACCAGCTGAATGCGCACCACATCAATACTCTTGTCTTCTGGGATCTGTGTCGCAATCAGCAAATTCTCCGTGTTACTAGCCACTGCTCGGCTGGCAACAGCTCCTCCAGACCAGTGAAAGTAGTAGGACCCAACCATCTGAAATCTGCTACGGTCCTTACTCGGTCGACTGGTCTAGTTCTAACTTCGTTTACAGACTGTTGAACGATCTGCAAACCTTCCTGAAACAAGTCCGCGTGCTGCTGGATCAGCTCGGTATGTTTCTTTGATTTCCAATATTCCTCTTATCTCTCCAAGCATGGCGGCTTCGTTCACACGCCTCTGGTACGTCTTCAACTTCTTACCTGTCATAATCCTGAACTCAAAACACCCAACATTAGCATGATGATAGATTCTGAATGTGGATCAAGGCTAGAACTCCAAGATACTTAAATAGAGTGCTGCATTGTAGCTATGCCGCGGTATCATAGCCGCAATTACTTAACTCCACCCAAGTTGCCCAAGTCCTAGGGATAACAAGAAATCAGGTTTCCGAGTCGACATGCAAAGTAAGTTTGCACGTCGAAAAAGATATAATCAGGAAGAATGTGATTCAAGAATGGTAAAACGGTCAATGTGGCTGGACATGTTTCCTAAACACGGGTATTCTGACTCGTGTATTAGGTACAATACCCAACTACAAGAATCAACCCAATTAACCTATGTCTCTGATACCAAAAGAACCATGTCACGCCCCGCTTCCCAGAGTACGCAAGATTGGGCACGTGACATAGCCAACCATGCTACCTGTGGGTAGGAAGTATCCATCCACAGTCACATTACGGTTGTAAGGATATCAAAACAAGATAAAAAAAAAAATCTAATACATGTCCAAAACCATAATAACAGGAATCAATAAACAATAAGTGCGGAAGCAATGATCCAATATAATAATAGAAAGGTACGTCCTAGAATGCGGGATCGCACCTGGAAATAAAATGCAATAAACGAACTAACCACTATAGAACTCAAATCAGCCTACTGGCTGAAGTACTCCTGCTCGGTCGTCGACAGTGGTACGGAATCTAGGCCATGCAAAACCCAGACGTCAGCGCGTCATGACATCAAGTATATAATGTAAACATGGTGATAAGCAATGCAAATATGAACATGAATAAGCAGTACTAAGAAATAACAGAGCAGGGTAATGTGCAATAGTGACTAGACTATCCTGTCAGGTTTCTACTCTATAGTCTTTGAAATCAATTGATGAATCGTCGATGTAACCCAATAGTATCCCGTACATACCCGGGACCACGGCCACAATATTCTCGGCTGCAGCCGAGACATGCCGTTAGGCACATAATAGGAAGGTGTACACTCGGTATTACCCCGTACATACCCGGGATCACGGCCACAATATTCTCGGCTGAAACCGAGACATGCCGTTAGGCACAGAATAGGAAAGTGTACACTCGGTATTACCCCGTACATACCCGGGATCACGGCCACAATATTCTCGACCGAAACCGAGACATGCCGTTAGGCACAGAATAGGAATGTGTACACTCGAACGGTAGTGAACTGTCGAGTTACAAGTCAGGTTCATCTTTGATTTCCCCATACCCCCAAGCTATGTATGTCGGTCAGGTATTCAGTAGTCAAGGACTAATGCCAACACAAAATCCGGTAAGAGTAGGTCTGTCTGGATAGACAGCAGGGATGGTCGGGTTTGTCGGCATTAGGCATGAGATCATGAAACAAGTCATGTCATGGTACAATAGGATGAGTTGGTATGTATGTATATGTCATGTGTAGCAGGGTCAGGCCAATATGTAGTGCAATCGGGTATGTGCTCACAACAGGTATACAATCAAATAATGAACAGCAGCGGAAACAGTAAATAACAATATTATTACATGTAAACACAATGAGGTTATGTATTCTCTTATTAACAGGTTCACGCACCTTTGGGGTGCAATAGCCACAAGGTGAAGCAAAATCAGTAACATAACGTAATAAAGTTGTATATGTGTACAATTATTGTCCTTTAAGTAGCAAAATGATTAATTGGTAGTTTGGTTATTAGGGTTACAGTAGAAAAATACGGTTCAGGTTACGTATCACGATATATATCATATTCCGTCCAATTGAGCAAGGTAACAACACTAGTTAATATTAACAGGTTTTAGGAGTCAAGTATACTTAATTAGTCTAACATAGCATGTAGCAAGTAGTACTTGCCTCAGAACAAGGGTCGAGATGCAGGCGGCCTGATGCACAAGTCACGATACGGTGTGTGAAACGGCGCGACACGGTACTGGGTCCAAGCGCGATCTACTGCGTGGTACGGACGCGACCTGAGGCGCGGTCTGGTGCGCGATACGGACGCGATCTGCGGCGCGGTCTGGTGCGCGATACGGGCGCGATACGGTCACGGTCTGCAGCGCGATCTGGTGCACGGTACAGGCGCGATACGGTCACGGTCTGCAGCGCGATCTGGTGCACAGTACGGGCGTGATACGGTCACGGTCTGCAGCGCGATCTGGTGCACGGTACGGGTGCGATACGGTGTACACCCAAACGGCGAACAGCGGGACCACACGGACTGGAGTACTTCGCTGGAGAGTCGGGTTCACCGAGACGGCACGGTCGGATTCCGGCAAAAACATCGGCAACGAAGTTAGCAACAAAGATAAACTTAATACGATCAGCGGGGGGTTAATGCACAAAAGGAAAGATGAGGAAGCTTACAGAGAGATACCAGGGTAACCCCGGCGGGCTCGACGGCGCTGGAACGCCGGCGAGGCAGCGACGGCGGCCGCGAAGACTTGAACGGCCTCGGGGGTTCGCTGGAGAGGGTGTTGCGACGGGTGGAGGAGTGCTGGTCTGCTCCGGTGGTCGAGGGGGAGACGGAGGTGGCGCTGGTGACGGCGGCGAGGATCGTCGGCGCGTTCTCCGACGAACTGCAGAGGGTAGTAGGGCTGGGCTCGGGTCTGTTGGTGGTCTGTCGAGGGGAGAGGGAAGGCGACGACGAGGTTGGCACGAGGAGGATGAGAGGGAGTCGTGGGAGTCGTCGGCGACGGGAGGCGGCGTCGACGGCGGGAGTTGTGGCCGAACGGAGGCGTCGGGGGTCGAATGCAGGCACGGGAATCGGCGGAGGAAGGAAGTAAGCGGGTGAGGCTGGGCTCGCGGTGGCGAGGGCGGCGACGGCGAGGTCGCGGGTAGGTCGGCGGTGAGGTCGCGAGGAGCTAGGGTTAGGGTTTCGTGGGTTCGCTGGGTTTTCTCGTGGTCGAGAGAGAGAGAGGAGGCGGCTGCATGGGAAATATATATGAGGAGAGAGAGAAAGATTGGAGAGAGAGAGGGAGAACGATTTAGAGTGAGAGAGAGAAGGAGAATGGGGAGGAGAGAGATAGAGATAGGGAAAGGGAGGCGGGGCCCACGACTCGAGTTCAGAACTCGTGATTGGCTGATCACGAGATAAAGGAAAAGATTTGAAGGGATTTAAAACTGTTAAGGAATTATATACGTATAATTTTTAGTTTTAGATATTAAATTAAAATGGGCCTTTTTGGCGCGAAATGAAACATTTCCAAATCGCGCCCGGGTTGCGCCCAAACGTTCCAAATTCAAATTATAGGATTTTAAGCGGGTTCCAAATTTTGAAAAGAGGTGTTTAATGATTAAAATGCATGCCCCCAAGTCGGACACTTGCACGTGCGCGTAGTCATCCAAACTTGCCCGGTTAGCCAAACGGGACAGAATCTCGACACGCGGACGCTACCACGCGACTAGTGGCGACAAGTAGGCCAACATGGACACTTTTAATTTCATTTTAGGAGTTAAAATTTGTTATGTGCCAAAATGACTTAACCGGTTAAAATTTAGCAATAAACACCAGAAAATCAGGAAAATTGGAATGAGCAACATATAACCCTCAACTAGTAATATAAATAGTATTATTGGGCTCGGGTGTTACAGTGCGGGACCGAGAATAATACCAGTATGTGATACTGTATTCTATTCTCACGATTTTTATCATCGAACGGTTATATGAGATATAGCCGGGTTACCGAATCAAGTGTTGATTCGATATATTGATACACTAGATATTAGTCGGTTATATGAGATATGACCGGATCATTAAATCAAGTGTTGATTTAATGATTTAATGTATAATTATATATTTGATATATTACTTTACATTAACTAGTATTGGTTCACTTAAGATTGATTTTCTCACTTGATGTGCACAAGTTGTATATGTGATATATATTTGTGCACTAGTTTGTATCATGATTGATGATACATGCAAACTTGGGTGTGTGTATGACTTACACCATATTTAAGATAATGGTTTGCGTTTTTATTTATTTTGGTAAAACAAAATGGTGGCTTTCTTTGTCTTGGCTTGAAGCTTCATGAAGCTTTTAAGCATCTTTGACAAAGTCCACTCATTTTGTTTTGCATAAGATTTTTATTAACCAAACCATTAACTCAAACTATGGTTTAGTCTCTAGAAAGATTAACTCACCCATGGTTGCATTATGATAGGCTTCACTTGATTATTCTTTTTTAGATAATTCATTATTCTTATTCTTTTCCTTCTTCTTCTTCTTCTTCTTCATTTCAAGAAGAAAAGCTTACTAGAATTTTCAAGTGAAGAAATAGAGTGAGAAATCCAAATTCAAAGTGAACCCACTTCCTATTTCATCATCCTCTACTACTTGCCATTTAGTTTATGGTGTTTTCTTCACAAAGTTCATGTCCTAGTGAAGATGGAGCTTGAGTTTGAGTCTCCTCGACGTAGATCATCTTCGGCCTCGAAGTCAACGACCTAGCCCGTTCATTTGTCCGAGGAAACCATCACTAGAGTCCGGGATCTCGATGATCGTAGTGAAGGGGCATCAACACGGAGCTTTAGAAGTGAAGGACCGGATCTACAAAGGTTGTAATCCCTTTCACTTATTGTTAAAGTGTTTAACTTGCTAGTTTTCGCATAATCTCTAGTATACGATCTTGGTTAGGGTTGTTCGGCACGGCTAAATTTTTGAATCGGGCAAGTTAGATGCCTTGTAGAACCTTGTTAGAGTGCCTAAGAACCCTACAATGGTATCAAAGCCAAGCTAGAGCTTTAGGCGAAGTCTAGGCGAAGTTTAAAGTACGATCGAACCCGAAAACCCCGATATTTACCCCTTTCTGGAAATTTTTTCAAAATGTATTTTTTTGTAAATTAAAAATACTCAAAAAAATAAGCAAGGTATTTTAGGAATTACTGTGAAATACTACATCTTAATTCCACTAAAGGGCCGCGGAACCGCGGCAATACCTTGCTTGCGCGGCGGTTCCGCGGCAGAATAGTAAAATTAGCGTTAGGGTTTGGTACAGTAACTTCAATACCAACTTCCTGATTCTTCTGGGAAATTTTTATTATACTCAAGTGTTGAGTTTTTTGGGTTGTATTGGGGACTTGTTGATTCGATCGGAAAGTTTAACTTTGTTTAAAGTTTTTTTTCCGGGTAATTTTAGAACGTGTTGAAAAGTTCGAACGGATAACAATAACTCACTTTTTTCCCTGCCGGAAAATTTCCAAGTGTTGGATTTTTTCGTAGTTTAAGAACATTCTAACGTGCAAGTAACGCGATGGACCCTCTAGTTGACAACAAACCTTCACTCGATTATGTGACCCTCTTGAACTGCATTTTGAACCTTAGGGTTTGGGGCAGTATGGCGTGCCACATATGAGGCGTTGGCTTGACCCTTCTACGGCTGGACCATTGGTACTGTGGCATGTGATGGATGTTTTTAAACTAATTTCAAGTGTTGAGAACTATTTGGGAAAAATTGGGTGTTTGATTATTCGATTGGAAAGTTTAACATTGTCTATTTATCTGGAATGTGATACAATATTTGGAATCCACAAGTAGTTATGAGATAACTAATTTGAATGTTATAAATCTAGCAGTTCAGTCTCAAATGATCGGTTGCCACGGGATTTTGATGCGATCAAAAGTCCGTCGCAATCACGTAGCGTACGCGGATACTCGCCGTGTAAACTTAATAGATAGCCACGCCCCATAGCCCCGACCAAGTGACTGCAGGAGAACCCCGTCGCCAAATGCATCCGTTCGGGTGCTCGCGGCAGCGGTGTTCCACCTTAGTGCACTTCGTCGACGGCATCCGGGGGTACGGCCGTCTACTAAAGTTTGCGACGAGCATTCGATCAGGATTTCGGGAATCTTGTTGAATTGCCCGACTTGATATTGAAAAGTGTTTTCGATGATGAGACTAAAATGCGGGGTTTATAATAGTTAGGCATTTGATGTCTAAGGAATTCATTTGATTAGGCACGCGATGTCTAAAGAGATTGCGGATTCCAACTGTTGTAGTTTTACACTTTCTTTTCTGTGACTGCAAGTGTAATATGTGGTGTATCGCCGGTTTCATTACTATACATCAACGACAATTGGGATACGCATATTTACTTACGCTGATGACATGTGATGTTATATGTTGCTGGATATGTTATATTGGATCTTCATGTTTGAATAGCCGGGTTTTTTTTATGTGAGATGATAGTTTTTCTTTTTCATTCATGTAAAATTCATTGTATGTAATATTCTTTTATTGGGGCACTTCCGGGCTGAGGATGATGTCACCATTATATATTATTTACTTTTCCGCATTATGATAGACCCAAGGAGGGGAGCACAAGTAACCGGGTTCTAGGGTCCAGTGGGAGACCACCTCGAGGAGTCGAGTCCGGGTCTCCTAACTCTTAAATTGGTAGGGTTGCTTGCCGCTCTCGTAGGAGTCTACGGGTGTGGGATTGGCTATTCATCACGACCATGGAATCCGTGTTTTATATAGGCTCAAAATAAAACACGGACGTCCTAGTATATCCAATATTTCATATGATATTTTCTGCTGCGTTATCTGTGATGTGATCATGTGATATGTTCAGATAGATACTGTATATAGTATATATGATATATTATATAGACGTTGCTTATGTTTTACACACGCGCTAGACCTGCCCCGCTCTGCCGTTATTTACCTAACCTAACGGTACAGACGGGACATCGAGGCGAATGCGGATGGCATAAGTGTACGTTGTATTTATTAGTGATGTTTAGGTGGACTTAAATGATGGGACATTCATTAATGAGATTAATGAAAGAAAATAAACCTAAAAGATGTTGTGGAATCGAATTTCAAAAATTAGGTAGCTCTAGTTGTTGCTTTGCATAGCGGTGTTTCTTGTAGAACATCCAGTACCTTATTCGATAAAGAAAGAGCCGAGATCCCTTCACCGGGAGTGACCTTTTTAGCAATAACTAGCAGATGCTACAACCTTCGGTTTGTCTTTTGACTGATTTTCTAGTTCTTGCTTTGCATAGTGGTATTGTGAATATCATGCACCTCATTCGACGAGGAAAGAGCCGAGATCCCTTCACCGGGAGTGACCTCTTTAGCGAAACTAGCAAAAGCCTCAAAAACACTCCATTTAAAACCATTTGATTCTGCAGCGAGATCAAGTTCAAAGCGTTAAAGGTTTTCTTAAAAACCATCCGCAACCCTCCGTCATTTTAGGATGTAAAGTACTTAGTATTCGTACTGCGTTTGTCGACTATAGCCGAGGCGTAGTGTACGGTAGCTAAGTGATGTCTTCCTACACAGCATATGATGCGATTAGTTAAGACAGTCATGTGACTTTGTTGACCTTAGCCAAGGGTCATGTGGGTGGGTCTAATTAATCACGAAATGACGGGTAGAACTTGACTAGTGCTTATGATTTGTTGACCATAGCCAAGGTCATAGGTGCTAGGGGTAAAAACAATTATCGAGAGTTTCAAGTGTTGAAATTTGCAATGAGATTGCATACCTTCTATATGATAGTTGGATCCTGATATCCAATGCGAGTAATTGTTACTCCTGGGAGACTTTACAATTAGCCGATCAAGTAAGTGTCTAGAAAGGTGTCAACGGGGTTACGCCCCTGGGAAAATGAGTTTTATTTTAATTATGTCCGTGCGAAAGCACGGGGAACCTCCCTCAAAGTACCGGCACTGGCCTGGCTGAAAAATTGGCGAACTTGTAGAGTGTAATTAATCCCGGCTAGTCTTTCCTTTTAGGGTTTGAAGGAAGATTTGATAAAAACAGTGGAAGCCATCCTGATTAGATAAAATATATAACCAATCTAATCTTGCAAGAGCACACGCAGAGTGTTTTCTTCTCTCTCTCTCTAGGTAGCAACCATGTCACGCCTTAATCAACATAATAATATGGATGTATTGACCGAACCCGCTTGCTATACTGAGCTGGGGAACGTTGGTCCCGCTCCAACTTATAATTGTTATAAGACAGAGCAGGAAATTGGGGAATACCAGATTTCCCGTGCCACCCAAACGAAGAAAGTGCATGATGTTGCATCATCTTCGGGTTTGTTCATTACATAGAACTGTTTCTCAGTATCCTTTACGTCCTGGGTATGAGATACCGGATTTGGATTCTGCATATGTAATCTGTTACATGGGCTACAGATAGGGAGAGAACTGAGAACGGGTGATAAGTTTCATGAGATAGAAACGGTGCCAGTATTGCAGCCAAGTCTATTGGTCACTATCACCCTGTATTACCAGAATACATTGATTCTGAACGAATGTTATTAGATACCGAACCTGACATACAACATCATATCAATCTCTTTATTTATTAAAGAAGGATATAATTTTGTATTGTTGGATAATGTTTTGCACATTTCCTATATCAAGAGTTGATCGGTTCAGGCACGTTATCTAAAAGCATAGACATTCTAAATCAAACCACAGTTCTTAATGTACAGAATACACACAAGAGGAAGAGTTCAGAAATGAACGAATCCTTCTTGAGGCATTGTAGACTAGGTCATATCAATGTGACCAGACTAGCTAAGTTACATTTAGATGCATATTTAAATCAGTTTGAATATACATCTTATGAAACTTGCCAGTCATGTCACAAAGATAAGATGACCATAACTCCGTTTACTGGAAACAGAGAAAGAGTTTGTGAACTCTTGGGACTGATACATAGTGATGAATGAAGGTCCCCAGTCTACATATGCCAGGACTGGTTCTTTGTACTTCCTTACATTCACTGATGATCTCTCAAGATTCGGACACATGTTCCTGTTGAAGCACATATATCTGAAGCTTTTGAGAAATTCAAAGAATATAAGTCAGAAGTAGAGAACCAAAAATGGGTATAAGTATTATGTCCTATGATGAGATCAGGGAGGAGAATACTTGTGCATGGAATTCTTGGACTATTCTAAAGAAGAATGAGATTCTCTCTCAGTATTACTCCTATGAATACACCACAGCACAACGGTGTATCGGGGTGGAGCAATCGCACCCTATGTAATATGGTGCGCTCTATGATGAGTACTACTAAGTTACCTATTTTCTTTTGGGGGGTTGTGCACTTGAGAAGCTGCATACCTATTGAATTGGGTTCCAATCAAATCAGTGCCTACCACTCCATATGAGATATGGTATGGGAAGAGCCCATCTCTTAAGTAAGTTAAGATTTGGGATTGTCCGGCCTATGTCAAAAGCAAAATCCGGACAAGATCGAGTCAAGGTCAGTTCTGTAGAACTGGAAGGAGTTCCAGCTATACAAACTGCAGCTGATAATTTGATAGAACCGAAGTATTCAATAGTCGCCGAATAACCTCACACTCTCTGCCAATCTAGCAGGGTTCCTCATCTGCCTGAGAGATACTTCGGTTTCTCCATGACAGTGGGAGCGAGGATTGCATCATAAGATGATGACCCAACTAGTTTCAAGCAGGCCATCGAGAGTAGGGACTCTGTAAGAATGGCTGGATGCTTAGCGATCTGACATGGAATCCATGTACACCAACAAAGTATGGACTTTGGTTGCTATATCTGAAGGGTTAAATCCCCATCAGGAGCAAGTATATCTTGAGAAGATTACTTGGTGTAGATGGAAAAGTTGAGACTTTCGAAGCTAGACTTGTTAAAAGTTCTCTTCATCAACCAGGTGTGGATAAAGATGAAACCTTTTCCAGTGGCTATGCTTAAGTCCATCTGGATCCTACTTGCCATTGCTGCATACCATGACTACGATATCTGGTGGTTGGGTGTCATGACTGCTTTTCTAAATATTGATTTAGAAGAGAGCGTCTATAAGTACACAGCTAGAGGGCTTCGTAGACAGTGGGAGCAGCGAAAACGTGTGCAAGGTGCTTTACAGGATAAAGCAGGCATTGCGGAGTTGGAACGTCTGTTTTGATGTGATAGTCAAAGAGTTTGACTTCATCAAAATGGTAGATGAACCTAGTATATACAAAAAGGTAGTAGAGAGTATGGTGGTGATCTTTGTAGAGTACGTGGATGCCATACTCTTGATAGGGAAGGAGTTTCCTATGCTACGCACGGTCAATCTCCTCTTATTACAAGGATTCTCCATATAGGATCTAAGGTGATACCTCCTAAATCCTGGGTTTTGGATCTATGAGATAGATCTAAATGGATGTTAGGATTCTCACTAGGTGTAGTGAGATGGTATCAATCGATCTTGGGGAGGATCACTGGATAGCTTCCAGGGTGGTAAGGAAGACTGAATGTCAGTCACAGGCATTGTCTTTACCCTCAGTGGAGGGGCGGTATGTTGGAAGAGTTCCAAGCTACATATCGTAGGAAACTAGACGAGAAAAGCTGGTGACATCTTTATCAAAGATACTACCAAAGAGGAAGTTTGGGTGTATATTAGTTCATGAGATGAACTAGGTTCCTACCATTGTGTGAGAATGGAAGTGTGGTTTTGACCCAGGAACCACGGTCCCATCAGTGACCCAGATATATTCCAAAGCAGTATCACCTGATCATGGAGATAGTTGATCTCCATGGTGATCGAGGTTAGGAGAGTAGACTCAGAGGACAACACGGCGGATCCACTCACAAAGGCCTTTTCCCAGAGAGAGACTTTTATGGGATGGTTGAGTATGAGATACTGCAGTCACTGCTACATATGGCCCTAGTGCAAGTTGTAAGTCCATGTCACGCACCCCACAATCTTGCGGGGAGGTGGAATATATGAAAAACGATTATCAAAGCTTCGTAACACGGACTTGAGCGTATGAATCGTATCTAAACCGTTACTATCAAACTACGAGAGGTTAAACTACTCGGATTCGAAGTTATACCTCACGTTACTTGTCCTTCGGGTCTTCATCGCTGTCCTCCACTCCTCGTAGGCTCCTTGGGACTTCGGCACCTCAACGGCCTCCTCGAGTCAAAGACGATCCACCCGAGAGTTCCTACGCCAAGCTTGATCTCTAACTTGAGATAACTAGGTTGCTCAAAGTGTTAATCTAAGCTACCTAGAGGATATAGAGTGAGGTTATGGATGTATTAGTCTATCTAATCCTTGATCTCAACACATGAGAGGGGAGGATTAGGGTTTCAAGAGAGAGCTTGAGGAGAGAGAAGGGGAGCATAAGTTATGAATGAAAAAGCTTCTCACTTCTAATATATTATGAAGCATAAGAAAATCAAAAAGAATAAATCAAAATGCATTATCATCATGCTTCATTAAATATATGCAATGAATCATCAAGTGAGTCATTAAGCAATAAATGCTTCATTAACTCACTTGAATGATTCATTTAAGTGAGTCACAAATTCATTAAATGCTAATGCCACCTTACCCTCCATGTCATCATCCATCTAGAAGCTTCCCGACAAATTACGAGAACGCCCCTCCTATCCATGAAAACACGGAAAAACTTTAGACTGTACAAATCCAATAACCCGATACTAGAATCTGGCTTAAACCAAAGCGGGCTAGCAAAAACTGTCTGAACGTCGCACGTGCGTTTAAACACGTATGTGTCCGAACCCTTGTCGTGAAACCATACGACCTCTATATCGTTTTGCCTGGAGCAGGGAAACTCTCTTTGTGGGACTCTAAAGACTCGACACTACGCTGGCAGTGGGTTTAACCACAGACCGCAAGTGGCACTAGCTGTACGTAACGGTCCCCAGGTAGATGTCGATAAGAAGGCCGATGAGGAAACCCATCCGAACTCCTACTGAGCCTGATGTGACAATCTCCGTACAGTCCGGTCTGTTCGTCTAAGACTATCGCATATCTAGCCTAGGGGGCGGCAAGCGTCAGTCCCCTAATAGCGGTATAAGTCATGTCGGAGCATAGCCCATTACACCCAGAGAAACTACTGGAACCTACCAGTAAATCTCGCTTGCCCTGGCCAGGGACTTTGCGTAATGGCTCTCTGACACAGCGCGATATCAACTCCCAATACCGGGAGAGACGAATCCTGTCAAACCGCCATTGCCTCCAAGTGCTCGGGACTGCACCCAACTGCTACATGTTTGCACGACTCCTTTGAGCCATGTGATCAGTCGAAAATACTGCATCTTTTAACCGGCAATTTCCCTATCATTTGCACTCATCTAGAAGTGTTCGGCATTCATATAGCACATATTAGCAAAACAGTCGTTAAATATCAGATTGCATGTGTTAGACTCTAAAACCGGCACTATAAAGGAAATTGACTGTATTTCATAGCATCACATCATTCCTATATATATCGCAACTTGTGTTTCGAAGTCTGTGCAGGAAATTCAAGGAGAATGATCAAATTTACAAAACAAAGACTGTTAAAATACGCCAACTCAAGGAATTGGAATCTGGCAATGATCTAAAAAGCATTCAGAGAATCAACATATTAGAATGTACACTTGAAGACACTTGAAGTCAACAGAAGAAGTAGGAAGCTTTAGCTCAGCCACTTGGCCGCGGAACCGCGGCCGGAGCCGCCTTGCGCCGCAGTTCCGCGGCGGCTTGTCCACATTACCCCCACTTCTCTGCTGCAGTATCTCCACCCCAGTTCCAGAAGCTCTTCAAGCCACTACAAATTCCAGAAAGATCCTGAAGCTTCTGCCAGATCAGCAAGCCCTAGGGTTCCTAACTAAACACCCCAAGCTTCCACAACAAGCTTCACTTAAACTCCATTAAGGACCTAGAACCTTCCCCCTAACCTCCTAGCTTAGGGTAGAAGCTAAGCCCTAACTAACTACTTCTAGAAGCCTATCCCTACAACAAACTTTTGAAGGGAAATTCAAAATTCAAATTCCTAGACTTAGGGTTTGGGAAACCTATAAATAGACCCCAAGGCTCACTTGTTGGAGGTTGTTCATTGTTGTTCAAAAATTAGGGTTGAAAGCTAATCAATCTCTAATCTCCCCCATTCTAGTTCTTCAACCCAACAACTACCACCTCAAAACCCTAACCCTAATCAAATCCAATATCAAGAATTCAAGATCCTTTGAGTGCAAGCCAAGCAAGTCTTCAACGATCCTTTGAAGCGAAGCCGGACTTCAACGGAGCACGAGATCCAAGTGATCCAAGACTCAAGGAGCCGAGCGATGCTAGATTCGACGAGCGAAGTTCCTACCTCTTGTAATTCTTGAGAGTTGTAACTACTTGTTGATGTAATAAAGGTGAAGATTCTTTAAACTTTCTTATTTTCAATTCGAGCATTAAGATTCATTTCGATTCTTGAATATGTACTTTTTGATGATGCTTGAATAAAACTCCGCTCGTGGAGGAATCGAAACGATTGTAAAATGATGATGTTGACAAATCTTTAAACTATTTCTTAAGTCTTAAAAAAATTGTAAATTCTTGAAAATTGATTGATCGATGATCTAGATCGATGCAAATGCGTTCTTGATTCCTTTTGCACGATCTAGAGATCAAAAATCGATCATCCGACTTTCAAGAAGCTATCTAGTGAATGTGATTCATCGAAAGGACAAAGGATAGGATGAGGAACCCTAATTCTTCGCAAGATCCTTGATCCTCGATGAATTCTACATCGATTTAGCATCAACTTGTTAATGGATAAGAAATCGTATTCTTGAATCTTCATCATATCTACTATCGAATCGATTCCTACGAACTTTACTTCAAATCTTGAACCCTAAATTTATTGGAATTCTATCGATACTTGATTCTTGATATTTATCATTTTCTTGATTCTTGATTAAAATAGTGATACTTGAAACTCATTGATAAAAATCTTGAATCATTTTTGCTTTTCTTTTCTAGTAAAGTTTTGATTCAAACAAAACAAGATACCAACGAATCGCGCAATCCCTGTGGACGATCCGCACTTACTAACGCGCTACAATCCGACACCGTTATTGATTGCGGTCAAATATTTTTGGTTGTGATTTCATACAAGTTTCTAAAACACCGACAACGGAAAATAAGATCAATCAAATGGCGCCGTTGCCGGGGACCGCGCGCTAATTCGCTCTTTATTTGAAATTTGAATTGAAAGATTTATTCCATTACAATTTTGTGATCAAAATTCGCGCAAAACACTAAACGATTTGTTGTGGTTTGTTGCAAGGAGATCTGGAGCTTGCTGTGCAATTGGAAATTTTTTTGGAGAATTCCAGAGGACTCAGGAGCTGAATCTAAGCTCTCTGTAAAAATTTTGTGCAGGGACCCCACTGTTCCACCACGTTTCCGTGGCCCTAGCCCTCTATTGCGGCGGTTCCGTGGCCTCCTCAAGGCGTTGCTGCACCAAATTGCTCAGGTGACCTCTATCTTTCTTATCTCCTTCCTAAATCTGCTCCAAATAACAAATTTCTGCAGGCTTCTTTGCAAAAATCGCAGCGCCGCGCAAAAAGAAAAATTAAATTGTGCTTGTTTTGATTTTGTGGTTGTTTGCATAATTAATACGAACATTAAGGGGCAAAGACCATATCCAGATTAGGTGGGGAGTTCATTACCCTTCCTAAGCCCCGAAAATCGCAAAATTTGCATCCGTATTGACCCTCATTAACTAAAAGAAATCTAGAGATGACTCTAAGGACCGTCGTGCTCACTTAGGATAGAAGAAGGCCGTGGGTAATTCATTGCTTATCCGCGTTTCTCTTGTGGTGTCTAAGGCAAGTGTGTCGAAGGCTAGTGGTTACTTAATTAGGCCCACTACTTACGTAGTGGAGAACCTCCCACTTACCTGGCCACAGGAGAGACAAAGAGGCAGTGGAGGATTTATCCTGCGACTTGTCTTTTGGCAGTTAGGAGCGGTCTAGAGATTTAAGCTAGGCGACCCCTAGAATTAGGGTTTTTGTGTGTTGCGTTTGTTGTGTTGCATCATTTTTTCAAAAATCCGTCCAATTTTCAAAACAAACACCGCATTCATTCATTCATTTTCCCCTAATTATAAGTCAACGCTGCCATTTGTACTAACCCTTTTTAGTGCAAGATAGGCTGGACACGGGATTCTAGTGCCCGTTTAGTCCGCGTACCCTTTATCGACTCTGAAGTTGGTATTTCTCCATTTACTTCTTCTTTACCCACTACCACACCCACATCGATGGATCCATCTCCATCGAACTTCTTTAACACTAATCTGCCACCATCCGTTGGTGCGCAGAATCCACCCCGCATCTCTCTCCAAGAGAGGTGCTATCCTTTGTGAGGTCCTCTTTCGACCTGCTTATCCATTCCACCAGCCAACGGGGATAATTTTGAAATTAAACCCTAATACATCAACCTTTTACCCAAATTCCACGGACTCGAGACTGAGGACGCTTACGTTTTCATCACCAAATTTGAAAACGTATGCGCAATGATGGGTACGTCACAACTTTCAGTGGATGCTATGCGTCTATGACTTCTTCCATTTACTTTGTGCGATACGGCCGAGAAGTGGCTATATAACACTACCGCACACTCTATTACGAATTGGGAAGAATTCGTCGCAGCATTCATTAAGAAATTTTACCCAATGCAAAAGACAGCTCGAATCCGTAGCGAACTTAATCAATTTACCCAGCTTCCGACTGAACCATTTTCAAAATGCTTTGAACGTTTCAAGGATCTTTTGGTTCAATGTCCTCATCACGGCATCCCGAGATGGGATCTTTGCCGAATCATTTATGAGGGCATTAACCCAAACACTAAACAGAACCTTGAAAACATGTGTCAAGGTACCTTTATGATCAAGGATGATGGGGAAGCGTGGAAATTTTTAGAAGAGTTCGCTGAAAAATCACTACAGTGGGAGAGTGGAACCCAACCATTGAATAGGGGTGGCGTACACCAAATAGATATGTCCATAGGTGTTCGAGCTGAGATGGCAGCAATGCAAAAGAAGCTCAAAGCTATGGAACACAAATTTTCAGCAGCCTCCCTAAACCCAATGTCGCTCCCCAAGACTGTATGTGGCTGCTGTTCTGATCCTTCTCACTTAAATGAAGCATTTCCATTAAACTCTCAGTTTCAAGGTCACGAGCATACAAATGTCGCATTTCAAAGACCTAGAAACGATCCATATTCTTCCACGTACAATCAGGGTTGGAAGAATCACCCGAATTTTGCTTGGAACCAACAACAACAATCTCAAAACACGGTTCCAAGCCAAAATAATTTTCAAAGGGCTCTTCCACCACAACAGCACCCCTACCAGTCACAAAATTTCCAAAACCAGGTCAACACTCCTGCACAGTCCAATCCTATGCAGTTGTCCGGTTCTGACGAGTTCTCTCAATTCACTCAAACCATGAAATCACTTTTGTCAAATTTCATAGAGGTTTCGGCTAAGGTTAGATCTTCCGTCAGTGAGATAAAGAAAAACTCAGCGTCCCAAGCTGAGAGTATCAGATCGATGGAAGCTGAAATTGCATGACTTAAAGCCGAAATGAGTGCGAGAGAAAAAGGGAAACTTCCGTCTCAACCCCTACCTAATCCTGGGCATTACAATGTAAATGCCATCACAACGTTGAGATCGGGAAGAGTGCTGAATAACCATGTCGGGGAAGGAATTGATGATATTGAAAATCCTATCAATAACACCCCGGCTGAGACCTTTCCTCACACACACACTTCTACTTCTGATCCTTATTCTTCTACCCTACCGCCTTCTCGCAAGCCTATTCTCCATTTCCCACTAGGCTCGACACCTCAGTATAGCCCTTCTAGTTCTCCACAGACGGTCCCCACTCCTCTTTTGGGATCACGTCTACCCCCACTTCCTTCTCCTATGATGGACCCAGCACTTATTGCTAAAGCTTCTTACCCGAATCGGTTAAGGGGTAACAGATCGAGTCCACATATGGAGAAAATTATGGAAATGTTCAAACATGTTAACATCAACATCCCTCTCCTAGATGCGATTCAACAAGTCCCCGCGTATGCGAAAATTCTTAAGGACTTGTGCACTAGGAAGAGGAAGACTCAAGTGCCGAAGAAGGTCTTCATGTCTAATAACATTAGCACTACTTTTATCCCCCAGCTACCAAAGAAACGTAAGGACCCGGGATGTCCTACGATATCGATTTCTATTGGGGGTAAAAACATAAATCGTGCTCTTTTAGACCTTGGTGCAAGTGTTAACCTACTTCCATATTCTGTCTATGAGCAGCTAGGGATTGGAGAATTGAAACCTGCTCACTGCACTCTCCAAATGGAAGACCGTTCAATCACCAAACCAAGGGGTGAACTAGAGGATGTGTTGATAAAGGTCGGGGAATTTGTATTCCCTGTAGACTTCATTGTTCTTGATACACAACCTGTAGCAAACCCCCGGGGCCAAATTCTGGTGATTTTGGGCCGTCCTTTCCTTGCCACTTCCAACGCTGTTATTAACTGTAGAAATGGTTCAATGAACTTATCATTTGGAAATATGACCATTGAACTAAACATCTACAAAGTTAGAAGTCAGCCATCAGAACCCTCTGCTCATATTCTTAATGTGTGCTCTGTCCACGAGATCGCTCCCGAAAATTGCGGAGCTGAGGAACTTTGCTTTACAGATCTCGACGACACTACCACATCTCTGTTTGATCTTACACATGATCTTAGTGAGGACACTTTTCCTACACTTGAGTCCGACACTCCTAACCTATCACCACCCGAGTCTGTATCTTTCACAGGCTCTGAGTTTCTTTGTAATTCCAAAAATCACTCGATGATCCCACCTTCTATCATTTCTCCGCCCGTATTAGATCTCAAAATTTTACCTTCTCATCTTAAATATGCTTATTTAGGTGAGAATGGGTCCTTACCGATTATCATATCCGCTTCTCTAGCATCAGAGCAAGAGAATGCACTCTTATCGGTATTGAGATCTAATAGAGAGGCGTTTGGTTGGACTATGGTGGACATCAAAGGGATTAGTCTCTTGATTGTAGAACATCATATACATGTGATGGATGATGCCAGACCAACCCGAGAACCACAGAGACGGTTAAATCTCGTCATGAAGGAAGCGGTGATGAAAGAGATCGTCAAATGCCTTGATAGTGGTATTATATACCCAATCTCCGATAGCCAATGGGTGAGTCCTACATGTCGTCCCTAAGAAATCCGGCATCGCTGTTATTACCAATGAGGCAAATGAGTTGATTCAGACACGCACCCAAACTGGGTGGCGTGTATGTATTGATTACAGAAAACTCAATGCCGCCACGAGGAAAGACCACTTTCCTCTACCTTTCATTGATCAAATGCTGGAACGCTTAGCTGGACGAGAGTATTATAGCTTTATGGATGGATACTCTGGCTATAATCAGGTCCCCATCGCCAAAAAGGATCAAGATAAAACCACTTTTACTTGTCCTTTTGGTACCTTTGCCTACAGTCGCATGCCCTTTGGGTTATGCAATGCTCCCGCTACTTTTCAGCGGTGTATGATGGGGATATTCTCTGATATGGTAGAGAATTTTCTGGAGATCTTTATGGACGATTTCTCGATTTTTGGAGACTCTTTTTCTGATTGCCTTTCGAATCTTGACGCTGTTCTTACTCGTTGCAAAGAGAAGAACTTAACTTGGAACTGGGAAAAATGCCATTTCATGGTCCAAGAGGGAATTGTTCTTGGACACGTTATTTCACAGAAAGGCATTGAGGTTGACAGAGCTAAGATAGATGTTATTCAAAACCTCCCTCATCCCAAAAGCGTCAAAGATATTCGATGTTTCCTTGGCCATGCAGGCTTTTATAGGAGATTCATTAAGGATTTTAGCAAAATTGCTAGACCTTTAACTCTTCTCTTGGCCAAGGATGCAACCTTCCACTTTGACTCGGACTGTGAGGCAGCTTTCGACTCACTCAAACACTCCCTCATTACAGCCCCCGTTCTATCGTCTCCAAATTGGGACTACCCCTTTGAGCTGATGTGTGAAGCATTCGACTTTGCAGTAGGTGCAATCTTAGGACAGCACATTGAAAAGATGCCACACGTGATCTACTATGCGAGTAAGACCCTGAATGATGCGCAAATCAACTATACAACTACCGAAAAGGAACTTTTGGCAGTTGTATTTGCATTAGAAAAATTCAGGCCTTACTTAATTGGCTCTCCAATAGTTATGTACACTGACCATTCCGCCTTAAAACATCTTCTGGCAAAGAAAGATGCAAAAGGTCGGCTAATACGTTGGATCCTTCTATTACAAGAATTTGATCTTGTTATCAAAGATAAGAAAGGATGTGAAAACGTAGTAGCCGGCCATCTTTCATGCATCTCTTCTTCCCCTGTGACCCTGCCGATCAATGATTCGTTTCCTGACGAACAACTCTTGAGCGTATCTAATGAACCTTGGTTCAGGGATATTGTGAACTATCTTGTCACGGGACTTATACCCAGCGATTGGTCAAAACAGGACAAATACCGTTTTCTATCCTAAGTAAAACATTTTTACTGGGATGATCCATATTTGTTTAAGTATTGTCCTGATCAGATCATTCGCCGGTGTGTCCCGAAAGAAGAGTTCAAGAGTGTTCTTTCTTTTTGTCATGATCAGGCCTGTGGGGGTCACTTCGGTCCTAAAAAGACGGCGGAGAAGGTTTTGCAATGTGGTTTTTATTGGCCGACCTTATTCAAGGACGCATTTGACTATTGCAAAACCTGTACACAATGTTAGTACACGGGTAGAATTTCCCAAAGAAATGAAATGCATCAACCACCCATCTTAGTTGTTGAAATTTTCGATGTTTGGGGCATTGATTTTATGGGTCCTTTTCCCAACTCCTTTGGGAATTTGTACATACTGCTGGCGGTTGATTATGTCTCAAAGTGGGTTGAAACCATTCCAAGTCGCACTAATGACAGGAAAGTTGTCATTAAGTTCTTAAAAGAGAATATCTTTTCGCGATTTAGACACCCACGCGCTATCATTAGCGATAATGGGACACATTTCTGCAATAGGTCTTTCGAGACTCTGATGCGGAAATACGCAATCAACCACCGACTTTCTATACCCTATCATCCCCAAACGAGCAGGCAGGCTGAGATTTCAAACAGACAGATCAAACTAATCCTGGAGAAGACTGTTGCTAAGAATAGAAAAGACTGGTTGACCAAACTGACGGATGCTCTTTGGGCATTCCGAACTGTATTTAAAACCGACCTAGGAATGTCTCCATATAGGATAGTGTTTGGAAAGGCATGTCACTTACCCGTCGAGATTAAGCATAAAGCATTGTGGGCTATTAAGGAAATTAATTTTGACCTCAACCAAGCCTGCAACTTTCGGAAGCTGCAATTAAATGAGCTAAGCGAACTCCGCGATGAAGCTTATGATAACGCTGTAATCATAAAGAATAGGACTAAGGTTTTTCACGATAAAAACATTTTGAGGAAAAAATTTTCATCGGGTCAGCAAGTCCTTCTTTATGATTCACGACTACACCTTCACGCGGGTAAGCTTCGATCTCGGTGGAAGGGACCTTTTGTTGTACGGTCTGTATTCCCGCACGGGGCAGTAGAAGTAGAAAATGTTAAAAACGGCACTTTTGTCAAAGTGAATGGACATAGACTAAAGCCGTATTTTTCCACTGACCCCACGGAGGAGCTCCTGTTCTTACAGGAGCCATTTTATTTGGATTAAAATTCCTCCGTCTCACCTTCATGTCCTGCATATCACTGCATCATCTTTTGAATGGAGGTGAGTGAAAAGAGTAAGTTTGGGGGATGATCTTCACTTATATAATTTGCCCCCACTAATAAATTCCTCCCAGGCTTACAGGTTTTGTAGATATAGCACTTGGCAACAGTGAGGACACCGTTGAAAACAAGTTTAGGGGAGGTTTGTGCTTATTTTTGCATCATTTGCATATTATTTGCATAAGCACAAAACATTTCTTTAAAAACTTATAAAAATTTAAAATTTTTCAAAACCCATAAAAATTAAAAAATTTCAAAATTTCAAAATATTTTAATATTTAAACATTTTTTGTACATAAATAAAATAATAAAAGTTTACATAGTGAAAAATTACATCTATGAGATTAGAAAAATTTAAGAAAACCAAGAAAATTAGAAGTTTTCTTATACGAACTAGTAATAAGTAGTTATGAGCCGTTGTCCCAAGGATAAGTAAGATGAAGGAAGTCACTAATCTGGGGATAAAAATAAGTCTGAAAAATAGTTTCTATTCTGGAAGCCAAACATTTTGAACGTTGATACCCTTCTATTCGCACTTACACACGTCTTGAAACCCGGGATAGTAGAGGATACCTTGAAATGCTCTTGTCTTAAAGCCAAAGTATGAAGGAAATAACAAAATAAATAAAATATAAAATGGTGAGAAAAATGAATGCTGGTTTTGTTATCGCCAAGGCAGCAATAAAAAAATATAGCGAGGGTGCCTCTTCACCTAGTGCCCTAAGGCCAACTGGTCTGGGAGTCACTGCTAAGCCTTAGGTGGTGCAAGAAGAGGAAAATACACCAAATAAGCAAGCACATGATGTTAGTGTATATGCCCTAGAGGACATTATTGTATCATACTGGATTGTATATTACTTGATGGAAGCTTGGAATATTCACCTTGTATTGACATTCTTGCTCAAAATGGCAGTATGCTACTTCGTTTGTTTCTGCTTTAATGTGTGCATGTGTTTCTTTTAGCATATCGCCTTTACACATTAGTGGAGCCCTTAGGATCTTTGCTTGATTACTAGTGTTGTGATGGCAGTCACACTCGTGGGGGCTAGGTAATCTATAAGCACATCCTTATGCAGGGCCCTAGTCGCAGGACTATCGAGACAGGGCATCGATACTCCGGAGTAGACTAGCGTATGCGCTTCTCATCCCAGCTTGGGAGACGGCCTGTCCCACAGCCGTCAGTACGTCGTACTTGGGATAGTATGCGAGTGCTCGTTAGGTTATGAGTACACTGGACAGGACTCGTCGGGAACTGTTGGTTGGTATAATACCTATCGTCAGTTATCAGTTCCCAGGTGATATGAGTACAGCTTAGTCCGTTGACTTGACACTGTCACTTCGCCTCGAGTGTGTTCCCACCGTACTTTGATTACTACCCTACCACGGCTCAAAGGAGTCGTGCAAACAGGTAGTTTTTGGGTGCAATCCCGAAGCACTTGGAGGCAGTGATGGTTAGACAGGATTCGTCTCTCCCAGTATTGGGGGTTGATATCGAGCTGTGTCTAGGAGAGCCATTACACAAAGTCCCTGGCCAGGGCAAGCGAGATAAACTGGTAGGTTTCCAGTGTTATCTCAGGTGTTCTGGGCTACACTCCGGCACGACTTGTACCGCTAGTAGGGGACTGACGTTTACCGCCCCCTAGGCCCGCCATGCGATGTTCTTAGACGAACAGACCGGACTGTACGGAGACTGTCACATTCAGGCTCAGTATGAGTTCAGATGGGGTTTTCCTCGTCAGTCTTCTTATCGGCATCTACCTGGGGACCGTTTCGTACAGCTAGTGCCGCTTGCGGTCTTTGGTTAAACCCACTGCCAGCGTAGTGTCGAGTCTTTAGAGTCCCGCACAGAGGGTTATTCTCCTTTAGAAAAAATGAGTAGAGGTCGCATGGTATTGCGACGGGGTTCGTTCACATCCGCGCACTTGTGCACGTTTGGTGTCCGGACAGCTTATACTAGCGGGATTTGGTTTAAGCCGGATCCTAGTATATGATTTGGGATTGGTTTTATCTCTCTTTGTATTCGTGTTCCTCAGAACACGGATACGGGTGTGTATGCACAGTTGACTGAGAGAGGGGCAGAGGACTTTGATTAGGGTTGATGACTATTGTCATTTTCTTAACCCTAATGTTTTGTGTGAATTATGATTTATTAATAATTAGTTAATTATAATTGTGCATGGTTAGGGTTGTTGACCATTTGACTATACTTGACTTGTTGACCTTGGTTGACAAGTTGACCATCATCATTCCATATGAAAGATGCTCTTTGATCCTTGCAAAAGCATTTAATGTGAAATGATAATGGTCATTTCTTGATTAACCATGACAATTATCTTTTGCTAATTATCTAATTTACATAATTCACATATATGTGAGAAGGTTGAGATATTCTTCTCACTTTATCATTTCCATTCTCTCTCCTCCTCTTCCTCTCTCTCTAGCTCTCCCCTCTCATAGTTGAGAACCATTTTGAGCTTGAGATAATCCCTTCAAAACACTCTCTACTCTTTCTAAGGTCCTAGGTCTAACACACCAAGCACCTTAGTTACTTCTAGTTTGAGGTTGGAGCCAAAGATTGAAGCCCTCGGGTGGATCTTTCTTCGGCAAGAGAAGCGACAAGGAGAACCCTTTCTTTCACTCCAAGGAGCAAGGAGAGAAGGACTTGAAGCCCTAGGTATAACCCACTTTCCGAGTAGCTAAACTCTTTAGCTTTGTTAGTTAGTTTTGTTTAGCAAAGATCCCTCCTTTACATAGTCCATGTTGCCTAGAGTTGTAAAAATCGAATTTTTCATAACATTTCCGCCTCCCCGCAAGCACCGGGGTGGGCAACGTGGACTTACAGTGGTATCAGAGCCTAGCTAAACACAAACTAACTAGTTAGCAAAGTATCTAGAACTTCGATCGGAAAAAATCACAAAATTATTTTTCAAAACCCTAAGTTTCTGTCGATTTTTATTTCTGCTTTAAAAATAATAAATCATACTTCAAAAATCGGCTCAGGGTTTTATTAAGAAACACACCAAAAACGGTCCACTGAACCGGTCAAAGCGCCGTTGTTCCGCAGCAAGAACATGCTTCTTGCCGCGGATCCGCGGCCGAGTTGACTCGGTCGTGGACCGAGTTTGGTGCAGTGTTCTTCTGTTGAGGTTTTGGGATTTTTGAGATAGTTTGTTTCCACCCAGATTTTCCAGAGAACAAGTTTGTTTTTGGGGTG
Source organism: Agapanthus africanus (assembly GCA_030015575.1). Lineage (NCBI taxonomy): Eukaryota > Viridiplantae > Streptophyta > Magnoliopsida > Asparagales > Amaryllidaceae > Agapanthus > Agapanthus africanus. The sequence goes on from JASDDO010000008.1 coordinate 227,914,642, forward strand.
GTCACAAATCCGTATTTTGATCGAATTTCTTTACACTTTGGCTAATGGGTTATATCTGTAATGTGATATATGTATTGAACGTCCGCTAATCGCTATACGTCGATTAGTGGGGATTATACATATCTGTGATTTGTAATGTTGATGGTTTGTGTATATGAATTCGTTGCATTGTCGCGGATGAATAGCCGGGGGTTGTGAGATGAGAGTTTTCTTATTCTTTCAATTCTTGTAATATGTAATTTGATGTAATATTATTTGTATGGCCGCACAACCGGGTCGGGGTTGTAGCCGTCATTGTATAATTTCTTTTTACTGGTTTTGCTCCTAGTATAGACCCAAGGTGGTGTGCACAAACTACCGGGTATCTCGAAGTGCCGAGTGGCCTACTCACGGTGTTGAGGGAGGTTGCTTCGCTTCGGGTACTTGGCGGGTAGTTTGCCACACCCGTAGGGGTCTAGGGTGGGGTTTGGCTATTCATCGCGACCGTGTAATCCGTTCTTCGTTACAGGCTCGTACGAATTGCGGATTCCTAGTATATCCAATGTATTCATCTGTGATCTGGAATGGCTATCATTGCATGTGACGAATGTTTATATATATATCTATATGATATCTATTTAGTCATTTCTTATGTTTTGCATCCGCGCTAGTCCAGCCCCCGCTCTGTCGTTAGTTAAGTAACCTAACGGGTGATGACGGGACCCCGTGGCGAATGCGGATGGCATAAGCGTACGTCATATTTTCGTTGTTTTCTGCAATGGTAGGATTAAATGATGGGACGCATTGGAATTAATGCAAGATAAAATAAACCAAGTAAAAGTCGTTGGAACACTTTGAAAACCACTCGGTTCTTTTCAAAACCAAACTTTTAAATGCGGATCTTGAACCACTCCTTTTGAAAGCTATCCCGTTCCTTCGATTATATCAAGTTCACTACGTTCACGGTTTCACCAAAACCATTCGTAGCCCTCCGTCGTTTCACATGAATGGTCAATAAGTATTCAAGCTATGTATGTTGGCCAAAGTCAAGGCATAGTGATTGGTAGCTATTGGGTATTCATGTGCAGCATAGATAGATGTGTTGGTTTGGGGCAGTCGTTCTACCATTTTGGCCAAAGTCAAAGGTATGTGCTGGTGGGGTCAAATTAACCTGGACAATGACGGGTAGAACTTGACATGTGACTTATGATATTTTGGCCAAAGTCAAGGTCATAAGAGCATGGGGCAAAAATCCACATCGGGAGTTTCAAAAGAACTGAAACTTGCTAGCGCTGCATACCATTTAGAGCGTGATGATTCTGGTAGGATTCCTTCAGTTTTGTCACGCGATGATATTTGGATCCCGATCCTACTGTGAGTATATGCTACTCCTCCGGAACTTTCTCACTTAACGATCAACGCTATAAACCAAGTAGGTGTCTAGAAAGGTGTTAGCGGGGCTACGCCCACAGGGAAAAGAGGTTACTTAATTAAAGAACTTCGCGAAAGCGTTGAAAAACCTCCCTTGAAGTACCGACATTAGCCTGGCTGAACGGTTAAGCAAGTATTGTACGGTGAGATTGATCCCGACTAGTTCTTCCTTTATGGTTTGAGGAGGAATTCGAGAGACAGTGGGAGCCATCATGTTTTAAAAAATTAAAAACCACTCTAAACTTGCAAGAGCATCATGCTAAAGTGTTTCTTCTCTCTCTCCTAATTGCAGCGACCATTTATCATGACTGGACTTAAGTTACTTCTAGATAAAAACATACTGACAGGGCCAAACTATAAAGATTGGCTCAAGAATGTCAAAATGGCAATCACTTATGACAAGTTGGGGTATATTCTTACCATCAAAGCTCCCCCTATCCCAGGTCCCACCTCCAGCGTCGCGGATAAGGAAATCCGTAAGACTTGGGAGATCGACTGCGCGAAGGCCAAGTGCCTCGTGCTTGCCTCTATGGACAACGAACATCAGAGGAGGCACGAGAATATGGACCTCGAATACATATTTCTCCATACAAAAGAACTGTATGGAGAGCAATCTCGTATATCAAGATACGAAGTGTCGAAGAAGTTATTTTCGGCAAGATTGGCCGTCGGATCATCGGTAGCGGAACACGTGCTTAAGATGATTGGCTATATAGAGGAGCTCGCGGACCTTGGGACCACGTTGGAGAATGAGCTCTATACGGACTTGATTCTTCAGTCCCTTCCTTCTACTTACGCCCAGTTCATCCTGAATTTCAACTTGCAAGAAAAGGAAGTTGAACTTTCAGAGGTCCTCAACTTGCTGAGGAGTGTAGAGGGCACCCTACAGAAAGGTAAGGAAATATCCACTTTGTTTGTAGGAGGATCTTCCTCTTCTAGGTCCAGGGCGAAAGCCATGGGAAAGAAGAAGAAAACCTCCGCCAAACCAAGGGGCGGGGTTAGTAAGGTGGATACGAGGGGAAAGGCAAAAGCAACAAAAGTAGCGGGGAAGCTTGTGGATAAGGAAGAATGCTTTTACTGTCACAAGAGTGGACACTAGAAGAAAGATTGCAGGGCTTGGAAAGCCAGAACACAGGATTTGAAGCAGGTTGCGGCTTCAGCTTTAGGTGTGTATGTTATTGAAAACTGTCTATCAATAAACTCTACGTCCTGGGTATTGGATACCGGATCAGGATCTCATATATGTAATTCTTTGCAGGCGTTGAGAAAGCGTAGGTTTTTGAAAGCAGGTGACATGACCCTCAAAGTTGCAAACGGAGCTAGCATGGATGCTGAGGTCGTGGGGGGTTATCACCTGGGAATGTCATATGGACATATTTTGGTTCTACGTAATTGCTTTTTTGTACACAACACAACTTGTAATATCATTTCTGTATCTTTGATTTCTAAAGAAGGTTATGAATTTGCGTTTGTAAGTAATGTTGTAAACATTCACCTTAATCAAGTTCTGATTGGGTCAAGTACATTGAGCAATGGTATATACGTATTAAACCAACCACAGATTTTCAATGTCCAGAATACACACAAAAGAAAGTCTCCGGAAACAAATCAGACTTTCTTATGGTATTGTAGACTGGGTCACATCAATGAGAGAAGGTTGTCGAAGTTACATACAGAAGGATATTTGGATCCGTTCGAATATCAATCATATGCAACTTGTCAATCCTGTCTCAAAGGAAAGATGACAAAGACTCCATTCACTGGACACGGAGTAAGAGCGAGCGAGCTCTTGGGACTCGTACACTGCGACGTGTGCGGTCCAATGTCTACGCATGCACGAAGCGGTTATTCTTACTTCATTACTTTTACGGATGACTTTTCAAGGTACGGTTATGTCTTCTTAATGAAACATAAATCCGAAGCCTTTGGAAAATTCCAGGAATATAAGAATGAAGTAGAAAAACAAACAGGCAAAAGTATCAAGACACTGAGATCTGATCGAGGTGGTGAATACTTGAGTGCCGAGTTCCTGGATTACTTAAAAGAGAATGGAATTCTCTCTCAGCTTACTCCTCCATACACTCCGCAACATAATGGTGTATCGGAGAGAAGGAACCGAATCCTATTGGATATGGTACGGTCCATGATGAGTAACGCTGAGTTACTGCGATCATTCTGGGGATATGCGCTAGAATCAGCTGCATACCTTTTGAACCGAGTTCCAACTAAGACTGTGCCTACTACACCATATCAGATGTGGTATGGGAAGAGACCCTATCTTAATCACATTAAGACATGGGGATGTCCAGCTTTTGTCAAAAAGCAGCATGCGGACAAGCTCAAGGCACGCTCAGTACAGTGCAAGTTTGTGGGATATCCAAAGAACTCCAAGGGATATTTCTTCTGTTGCGAAGAGGAACAAAAGGTATTTTTTTTCTCGTCATGCCCACTTCTTGGAAACTCAGTTTTTGGAAAAACAGATAAGTGGGAGCGCAATAGAACTGGAAGAAATTCCAGAACCATGAGCTATTACTGAAAGCTTAATAGAACCAGAGGGTTCGAAAGATCCGGACATTCCTACGCCGCTCAGCAAAAGTAGTAGGCAGTCTCATCCTTCCGAGAGATACTACGATTTTCTCATAAACGGGGATAGAGAGGATTGCATCATTGATAGTGATGAGCCTACTAGCTTCCAGCAGGCCATTCAGAGCGTTGACTTGGTAAAATGGCTGGATGCAATGCGGGCCGAAATGGAGTCCATGTACACCAACAAAGTATGGATGTTGGACATTGCTCCAGATGGGGTAAAATCCATAGGATGTAAGTGGATCTTCAAAAGGAAGATTGGTGTAGATGGACAGGTTGAGACCTATAAAGCTAGACTTGTTGCAAAGGGTTTCCGTCAAAGACCTGGCTTGGATTATGACGAAACCTTTTCTCCAGTGGCTATGCTGAAATCCATTCGGATCCTTCTTGCCATTGCCGCTTTCCACGATTATGAGATCTGGCAGATGGACGTAAAGACCGCTTTTCTAAATGAAAATTTAGAGGAGTGTGTCTATATGGACCAGCCAGAGGGTTTCATTTAGAGTGGGAGCAGCGGAAAGGTGTGCAAGTTGCTTAAGTCCATCTATAGACTAAAGCAGGCATTGCGGAGTTGGAACATCTATTTTGATGAGACGGTCAAAGAATTTGGCTTTATCAAAAATCCAGATGAACCATGCATCTATAGTAGATTTGTAGAGAGAACTGTAGTATTCCTCGTTTTATACGTGGATGACATTCTCTTGATAGGAAATGACATTCCTATGCTACAATCTGTCAAAGGGTTCTTGTCACACAGGTTCTCCATGAAAGACCTGGGTGATGCCTTATACATTCTGGGGATCCGGATCTACCGTGACAGAACCAAGAGGATATTAGGGCTCTCACAGTCCAGGTACATCGACACCATACTGAAAAGGTTCAGTATGGAAGATTCCAAGCACGGTAATCTACCGGCTTGTCATGGGATCACCCTCTCCAAAGAGATCGCATGTCTCCCAAGACTGATTTGGAAAGGGATCGCATGTCTATTTGTCACGACCCGAAAGTACGGAACGTGACTGGCATTTAGATTACGAGACGTCTAAAGGCGTACCGTAACCTAAGTCAGCCAAAGCCCAGAAGAATCTAAACCAAAATCAAAAGAGAGTGAAGGAAAACCTTTAATGAAAACGGTTTTTAAATCAATTAAGTTGCATAGAATCCCTTTTTAAAAACATCAAAATTTCCGAAAATTTCGGCAGAGTCTCCCCTGTATTTTCTATCCTCCAAAATGGGTACAACAAGATATATATAACCTGTAATCATAAATGGCATCCCCAAGCGGGAGCTAGCTCTTCGCCAAAGGCGCATCACAACCACATGCAATATATAAGTAATATCAAGAAAAGAGCATAAAAGAAACGCAAAATATCAGAAAACACAACGTCGGCTCAAGTGAGCTCGACCCAAAAGAAACCCCATATATACAAATCTCTCAGTCTCATCACTAGGTCGCATATACAAATAGAAAGTGGTAGATGGAGAATACTAGATACAATGATAGAGCAAAAAGAAATAAAGTGTGCTCGCAACCCACCTACGGGCGATGTCGCGAGTCTGAGCAAAAGGAGCTGATGATAAGATAGTCGCCGCTACAAGACTGATGAGTCCGACCTGCAAGACACTGTGGCACAACGGGGGTGAGTTGCCAGCTCGTGAGTAGAATATAACATCTAGTAAGGCAATCGTAAGAATGCACGCAATGCGTCACAACATGTATGTCCATATGTAATATAATATCTCTAGTATGCATGCACATGTATGCAATGTCATTACTAACTCTTTAAGTATTTTAAATGCTAAGGGTACTGCATTCTTAAATTTAGAAAATGAATATCTGTATAATAGCTAAGTACCATCAAGAAATCATCTGAAAACCCATGTCAAGCATCGACACCAAATATGAAATCATATCTGTCTCAATATCTCACTTTAACAAAGTCTCAAATATCGGGCTCCGTCGGTCCGGATCGGCCCATATCATCAAATCTCATGACAACGGTCGGTATCCTCCGGATATTCGCCGCGCCAGACATCACCGGTAGGTAGTCCTCCCTTGCCAGGCTCATCGTCTACAACTCGATCTTCTTGCCCCGGGGTACCATATCGGGCCCACCATGTACCCGAGACGGTTCATCCACTCCTCGAATCGGGTCTCGAAATCCAACAGAAAACATGAAAACTCATGGTGGACGATACATACATCACGAGAAAACCGCAACTTTGTTTTAAAAATGATAAATATAAGCTTTTGTTAAATTCTTGCGGTTTTCCCCAAAAATCCAGAAATCGCAGCAATACTAAAATCCTCAAGAAAATCATAATGTCCACATGTTATATATGATAAATGTCTATGATAACAAGGTATGGGACTTGAATTGTGGCTAGAAAACTATGCAAGTATGATGATGATGCAAGGTATATATACATGCTATGCAATTTCATATATCATGCACGATGCAAGGCGATACTAAGCTAAACAGGTTCTATAGTGCACGTGGCATGGCAATTACCAAAGGCGTGTGTGTCACATGAATAGTGCGCGTGCAACAGATGCCAATGGTAATGGTGTTCGTGTCCTACGAAGTGTTATCGCATATGTGCATATGAATATCCATGCAATCTAGCATACTATTTACTATAAGGTATGCTGTGTAAATGAAAGGGTAAGCTAACTAACAATATAAATCTTGCCAGAAATAGGGTAATCCTAACTAGGGGGTGCCTCGCGCCATCCATACGATTCCCCCATAGATGAATACATCTACTCACCTGAAAGTCTCGCTAATCCGATCCGACCACCGCCTTGCTTTTACGCGCTGTGTCCGATGTTTCCCCGACCGATCCTATATTTGCACAACACCAAGCATAAGATTACATATCCTAAAACGATGCAAATCAAAACATACAAATATCGACGCTCTCGAATTAAACATAACGTGCACTCGGTGCGCGGGAAAACACACGAAAATCGCTAAATCTTAACTAGAATCGTTATTTCGGGGCAATCGACAAAACTAAAACCCGGCTAGACAAAACCCTGCATTCACGCACTCTAATAGTCGTATACGAAGCTAATTATATCGCTAATATAATGCAATTAGATCGCATCCTAATTTTTATAAAAATCTAGTAAGCAATTTCATACCGATTCGACGCAGATATCGAAATTTTATCGATCTAGCGAGCGTAACATCGCACAATTAACCATTCTAACTAATTAGATAACCAAACCCTAGCTTAACTCCATCAACCATGCTACAAACCCTAATTTGGAATCAAATCCCTCTCTTGATTTTCATGAACAAGTAATTACAACTAAATTAATACTTCAAAATTCAATTTTAGCACATTTAAACTACAAGTTAACAAACTAGTTTAGAAATTTCACCTCACAAATTGAACCCTAGTTTGCTCAAGCCACCAAAGATGCCTCCTTTCTTCAAGTTTTGGACTAAATTTGTTTGGGGAGAGAGTGGATTAGGGTTGTGGTTTGAATTTATGAAGAAAATGGTGAATTTTTATGGATTTTTCTTGATTTTTCATGATTTTTGAAGCAAGAATTGAGGTGAAAAGAGGGGGAGCTGCAGCAGCTAGCTCGGCCAGGAGCAAGGGAGGGAGGTTGTGGGAGTTTTGTGGAAGTTTCTAGGTCAAAAAAATCCTTTATGTTCTCATTTAATGCATTTCACATCAACTTTTTCTAAATAAACCCCTTTTTACATCTTTTTTTCATAATTTTCACACCATAAAACTAAAATGTTGCAAGTCATGATACAATTTTATTAACACCTTATTTTAGCTTATAAAGATTCCTAATTATGAAATTTACCTAATTAAATTTGTATTTATCCCTAATTTAATGTATTTTTAAAAGCTTAAAATAATAAAAAAATAATTAATTACGAAAAAAAAATTATTTAACTAGAAAATTATAAGTGACATTTTAGTGACAAAATTATAGTAATATCTTATCTAAATTTTGTTTAATTAGGTCTACAATGAAAAATACCTATTTTGACTTTTTACGGAAAAAGCCGAAAAATTAGCCGATTACCGAAAAACTGCCTAAACGATTTTCGAAGGGTTACACTATTATACCCTATGCTTCTGCGGTAGGCTCTATAATGTATGCGATGTTGTGTACCAGACCAGATGTAGCTTATGCACTGAGTGTGGTAAGCCGGTATCAGTCAAACCCTGGGGAGAAGCACTGGATAGTGGTAAAGAACATTCTCAAGTACCTGAGAAGGACTAAGGAGATGTTCTTGGTCTATGGCGGAAAAGACCTCCAGATCGAGGCCTTTGCTGACTCCAGCTTCCAGAGTGACAAGGATGATTCCAAGTCCATGTCGGGTTATGTCTTTACCCTCTATGGAGGGGCGGTGTGTTGGAAGAGTTCCAAACAGGAAACCGTTGCTGACTCGACGATGGAAGCGGAATATATCGCTGCTGCAGATGCCGCAAAGGAAGCTGTCTGGATAAAGAAGTTCCTCACGGAGCTTCAGGTGGTTCCCACCATTGTTGATCCAATACCACTGTATTGCGACAACAACGGAGCTATAGCTTTAGCGAAGGAACCCAGGTCCCATCAGAAGTCCAGGCACATCTTGAGGCGGTATCACCTGATCAGGGAGATCGTGGGTCGCCAGGAGATCGAGGTTCGGAGAGTTGCTATGGAAGATAACACTGTTGATCCATTCACGAAGGCCTTACCCCAGACTAAGTTCGAGCGGCTGATCGAGATGATAGGTCTTCGATACGCCAGTTCATGGCCTTAGTGCAAGTGGGAGATTGTTAGTGTATATGCCCTAGAGGCCATTATTGTATCATACTGGATTTTATATTACTTGATGGAAGCTTGGGATATTCACCTTGTATTGACATTCTTGCTCAAAATGGTAGTATGCTACTTGGTTTGTTTCTGCTTTAATGTGTGCATGTGTTTCTTTTAGCATATCGCCTTTACACATTAGTGAAGCCCTTAGGATCTTTGCTTGATTACCAGCGTTGTGATGGAAGTCACACTCGTGGGGGCTGGGTAATCTATAAGCACATCCTTATGCAGGTCCCTAGTCGCAGGACTATAGAGACAGGGCATCGATACTCCGGAGTAGACTAGCGTATGAGCTTCTCATCCCAGCTTGGGAGACGGCCTATTCCACAGCCGTCAATACGTCGTACTTGGGATAGTATGCGGGTGCTCGTTAGGTTACGAGTATACTGGATAGGACTCGTCGGGAACTGTTGGTTGGTATTATACCTATCGTCAGTTATCAGTTCCCAGGTGACATGAGTACAGCTTAGTCCGTTGACTTGACACTGTCACTTCGCCTTGAGTGTGTTCCCACTGTACTTTGATTACTACCCTACCATGGCTCAAAGGAGTCGTGCAAACAGGTAGTTTTTGGGTGCAGTCCCGAAGCACTTGGAGGCAGTGAGGGTTAGACAGGATTCGTCTCTCCCGGTATTGGGGGTTGATATCGCGCTGTGTCTAGGAGAGCCATTACACAAAGTCCCTGGCCAGGGCAAGCGAGATAGACTGGTAGGTTTCCAGTGTTATCTCAGGTGTTCTAGTCTACACTCCGGCATGACTTGTACCGCTAGTAGGGGACTGACGTTTACCACCCCCCTAGGCCTGCCATGCGATGTTCTTAGACGAACAGACCGGACTGTACGGAGACTGTCACATTCAGGCTCAGTATGAGTTCAGATGGGGTTTTCCTCGTCAGTCATCTTATCGGCATCTACCTGGGGACCGTTACGTACAGCTAGTGCCGCTTGTGGTCTGTGGTTAAACCCACTACCAGCGTAGTGTCGAGTCTTTAGAGTCCCACACAGAGGGTTATTCATCTTTAGGCAAAATGAGTAGAGGTCGCATGGTATTGCGACGGGGTTCGTTCACATCTGCGGACTTGTGCACGTTTGGTGTCCGGACAGCTTATACTAGCGGGCTTTGGTTTAAGCCGGATCCTAGTATATGATTTAGGATTGGTTTTATCTCTTTGTATTCGTGTTCCTCGGAACACGGATACGGGTGTGTATGCACAGTTGACTGAGATAGAGGCAGAGGACTTCGATTAGGGTTGATGACTATTGTCATTTTCTTAACCCTAATGTTTTGTGTGAATTATGATTTAATAATAATTAGTTAATTATAATTGTGCATGGTTATGGTTGTTGACCATTTGACTATACTTGACTTGTTGACCTAGGTTGACAAGTTGACCATCACCATTCCATATGAAAGATGCTCTTTGATCCTTACAAAAGCATTTAATATGAAATGATAATGGTTATTTCTTGATTAACCATGATAATTATCTTTTGCTAATTAACTAATTTACATAATTCACATATATGTGAGAAGGTTGAGATATTCTTCTCACTTTATCATTTCCATTCTCTCTCCTCCTCTTCCTCTCTCTCTAGCTCTCCCCTCTCATGAGTTGAGAACCATTTTGAGCTTGAGATAATCCCTTCAAAACACTCTTTACTCTTTCTATGGTCCTAGGTCTAGCACACCAAGCACCTTAGTTACTTCTAGTTTGAGGTTGGAGCCAAAGGTTGAGGCCCTCAGGTGGATCTTTCTTCGGCAAGAGAAACGACAAGGAGAACCCTTTTCTTTCACTCCAAGGAGCAAGGAGAGAAGGACTTGAAGCCCTAGGTATAACCCACTTTCCGAGTAGCTAAACTCTTTAGCTTTGTTATTTAGTTTTGTTTAGCAAAGATCCCTCCTTTACATAGTCCATGTTGCCTAGAGTTGTAAAAATCGAATTTTTCATAACGTTTCCGCCTCCCCGCAAGCACCGAGGTGGGCAACGTGGACTTACACATGAGTAATCGGTCGGTTAGTACCTCAAGAAATATTAACGGTCGCATGAAAGTGTGTGCGCAATCTCATCTAAATATTCATTAATTAAAAAGTACTGAGGCTGATGGGCAAGAGTATGATAGCTTGAATTGAATTCTCCGGGTGTAGGGATGTTTTTACACACACACAGGGTTATATGATCGATGTTTGGAAGAAAGATAGGAATGAAGAATAAGACGATGTTTTATTGAGGGAGGACGTGATTTCTGACATCTTTTCATGACTATTAAGATAGGGCTCATGACAACCGAAAAGCTAGATTAGTTGGAAACCCTAATTTTCAAGGCCTTTCTTTTACAATTATTTTCTTTAAATGTAAATTTCATGATCTTCCTTTTATTATTGGATTTTGTGGGTTCAATCCGCTGAAAACCCTGAGGAGACAACGATCCTCCTACTGGGGACACCTAGGGGTTTAAAGGCTTGTTGCACGTGCTCAGTGCAATCGTGTTGCCTACGAAAGTGTGATAGTTAGTTTTTCTCTTTCTTTATTTTCTCCTTCCCTTTTTAATAAAGTTCCCTCGAGACGATCGAAAATAAGTTTGGGGGAATTTGATCAGTCGAAAATACTGCATCTTTTAACCGGCAATTTCCCTATCATTTGCACTCATCTAGAAGTGTCCGGCATTCATATAGCACATATTATCAAAACAGTCGTTAAATATCAGATTGCATGTGTTAGACTCTAAAACCGGCACTATAAAGGAAATTGATTGTATTTCATAGCATCACATCATTCCTATATATATCGCAACTTGTGTTTCGAAGTCTGTGCAGGAAATTCAAGGAGAATGATCAAATTTACAAAACAAAGACTGTTAAAATACGCCAACTCAAGGAATTGGAATCTGGCAATGATCTAAGAAGCATTCAGAGAATCAACATATTAGAATGTATACTTGAAGACACTTGAAGTCAACAGAAGAAGTAGGAAGCTTTAGCTCAGCCACTTGGCCGCGGAACCGCGGCCGGAGCCGCCTTACGCCGCGGTTCCGTGGCGGCTTGTCCACATTACCCCCACTTCTCTGCTGCAGTATCTCCACCTCAGTTCCAGAAGCTCTTCAAGCCACTACAAATTCCAGAAAGATCCTGAAGCTTCTGCCAGATCAGCAAGCCCTAGGGTTCCTAACTAAACACCCCAAGCTTCCACAACAAGCTTCACTTAAACTCCATTAAGGACCTAGAACCTTCCCCCTAACCTCCTAGCTTAGGGTAGAAGCTAAGCCCTAACTAACTACTTCTAGAAGCCTCTCCCTACAACAAACTTTTGGAGGGAAATTCAAAATTCAAATTCCTAGACCTAGGGTTTGGGAAACCTATAAATAGACCACAAGGCTCACTTGTTGGAGGTTGTTCATTGTTGTTCAAAAATTAGGGTTGAAAGCTAATCAATCTCTAATCTCCCCCATTCTAGTACTTCAACCCAACAACTACCACCTCAAAACCCTAACCCTATTCCAATCCAAGATCAAGAATCCAAGATCCTTTGAGTGCAAGCCAAGCAAGTCTTCAATGATCCTTTGAAGCGAAGCCGGACTTCAACGGAGCACGAGATCCAAGCGATCCAAGACTCAAGGAGCCGAGCGATGATAGATTCGACGAGCGAAGTTCCTACCTCTTGTAATTCTTGAGAGTTGTAACTACTTGTTGATGTAATAAATGTGAAGATTCTTTAAACTTGCTTATTTTCAATTCGAGCATTATGATTCATTTCGATTCTTGAATATGTACTTTGTGATGATGCTTGAATAAAACTCCGCTCGTGATGGAATCGAAACGATTGTAAAATGATGATGTTGACAAATCTTTAAACGATTTCTTAAGTCTTAAAACAATTGTAAATTCTTGAATATCGATTGATCGATGATCTAGATCGATGCGAATGCGTTCTTGATTCCTTTCGCATGATCTAGAGATCAAAAATCGATCATCCGACTTTCAAGAAGCTATCTAGTGAATGTGATTCATCGAAAGGACAAAGGATAGGATGAGGAACCCTAATTCTTCGCAAGATCCTTGATCCTCGATGAATTCTACATCGATTTAGAATCAACTTGTTAATGGATAAGAAATCGTATTCTTGAATCTTCATCACATCTACTATCGAATCGATTCCTACGAGCTTTACTTCAAATCTTGAACCCTAAATTGATTAGAATTCTATCGATACTTGATTCTTGATGTTTATCATTTTCTTGATTCTTGATTAGAATAGTGATACTTGAAACTCATTGGTAAAAATCTTGAATCATTTTTGCTTTTCTTTTCTAGTAAAGTTTCGATTCAAACAAAACAAAATACAACGAATCGCGCAATCCCTGTGGACGATCCGCACTTACTAACGCGCTACAATCTAACACCGTTATTGATTGCGGTCAAATATTTTTGGTTGTGATTTCATACAAGTTTCTAAAACACCGACAACGGAAAATAAGATCAATCACCGTGGTAGGGTAGCAATCTAAGAACAGTGGGACACACTCGAGGCGAAGTAGCAGTGTCAAGTCTGCGGACTATGCTGTACTCATGTCACCTGGGAACTGGTAACTGACGACGGGTATAATACCATCCAACAGTTCCTCTGCGAGTCCTATCCGGTGTATTCGTAACCTAACGAGCACCTGCATACTATCTTCAGTACGACGTACTGATGGCTGTGGGACAGACCATCTCCCCAACTGGGATGAGAAGCGTACACACTAGTCCACTCTGGGGTATCGATGCCCAGTCTTAATAATCCTACGGCTAGGGACAAGTATAGGATGTTGCTTATAGACTACCCAGCCCCCACTAGTGTGACTGCCATCACAACGCTGGTAATCAAGCAAAGATCCTATGGGCTCTACTAATATGTATAAGTGATACGTTACAAGAAACATATGCACATATTAAAGTAGACACAAACCAAGTAGCATACTTCCAATTTTAGCAAGACTGTATATACAACTGTGAATATCCTAAGCTTCCATTAAGTAATATACATACAAGTATGATACAATAATGGCCTCTAGGGCATATACACTAACAATCTCCCACTTGCACTAGGGCCATGAGCTGGCATATCGTAGACCTATCATCTCGAATAGCCTCTCGAACTGCGTCTGAGGAATGGCCTTTGTGAATGGATCAGCAATGTTATTCTCCGTCTCTACTCTTTTCACCTCGATCTCCCGGCGATCGACGATCTCCCTGATTAGGTGATACCGCCTTAAGATGTGTCTGGACTTCTGATGGGATCTGGGTTCCTTCGCTAAAGCTATAGCGCCATTGTTGTCACAATACAGAGGTATTGGATCAACACTGGTAGGAACCACCTGAAGTTCTGTGAGGAACTTCTTCATCCAGACAGCTTCTTTTGCGGCATCGCAAGCAGCTATGTACTCCGCTTCCATTGTTGAGTCAGCAACGGTCTCCTGCTTGGAACTCTTCCAACAGACCGCCCCTCCATTGAGGGTAAAGACATAACCCCACATGGACTTGGAGTCATCCTTGTCACTCTGGAAGCCGGAGTCGGCAAAGGCCTCGATCTGGAGGTCTTTTCCTCCATACACCAAGAACATCTCCTTAGTCCTCCTCAGGTACTTGAGAATGTTCTTTACTGATATCCAGTGATTCTGCCCTGGGTTTGCCTGATACCGGCTTACAACGCTCAATGTGTATGCTACATCTGGTCTGGTACATAACATCGCATACATTATAGAGCCTACCGCTGAAGCGTAGGGTATAATTGACATGCGATCCCTTTCCAAATCAGTCTTGGGAGACATATCTTTGGAGAGGGTGATTCCGTGACAAGACGGTAGGTTGCCGCGCTTAGAATCTTCCATACTGAATCTTTTCAATATGGTGTCTATGTACCTGGACTGCGAAAGTCCCAACATCCTCTTTGATCTATCACGATAGATCTGGATCCCCAGAATGTAGGTGGCATCACCCAGGTCTTTCATGGAGAATTTCTGTGACAAAAATCTTTTGACTGACTGTAACATAGGAATATCATTTCCTATTAGGAGAATGTCATCCACGTACAAGACGAGGAATACTACAGCTCTCCCTACAATCTTTCTGTATATGCATGGTTCATCTGGATTTTTGATACAGTCAAATTCTTTAACAGCATCATCAAAATAGATGTTCCAACTCCGAGATGCCTGCTTTAGTCGATAAATGGACTTAAGCAACTTGCATACTTTACCGCTGCTCCCACTCTGAATGAATCCCTCTGGCTGATCCATATAGACGCACTCTTCCAAATTACCATTTAGAAAGGCCGTCTTTACGTCCATCTGCCAGATCTCATAATCGTGGAAGGCGGCAATAGCAAGAAGGACCCGAATGGATTTAAGCATAGCCACTGGAGAAAAGGTCTCATCATATTCCAAACCAGGTCTTTGACGGAAACCCTTTGCAACAAGTCTAGCCTTATAGGTTTCAACCTGTCTATCTACACCAATCTTCTGTCTGAAGATCCATTTGCATCCTATGGGTTTTACCCCATCTGGAGCAATATCCAAAGTCCATACTTTGTTGGTGTACATGGACTCCATTTCGGTCCGCATTGCATCCAGCCATTTTACAGAGTCACCGCTCTGAATGGCTTGCTGGAAGCCAGTAGGCTCATCATAGTCAATAGTGCAATCCTCTCTATCCCCATCTATGAGAAAACCGTAGTATCTCTCGGGCGGATGAGACTGCCTACTACTCCTGCGGAGTGGCGTCGGGATGTCCCTTTCTTATTAAACCTCTGGTTCTACCAAGCTTTCAGTAATAGCTTGTGGTTCTGGAATTTCTTCCAGTTCTATTGCTCTCCCACTTATCTGATTTTCTAAAAACTCAGTTTCCATGAAGCGAGCATTATGAGAAAAAAAATCTTTTGTTCCTCTGTGTAATAGAAATAATATCCTTTGGAGTTCTTTGGATATCCCACAAACTTACACTGTATTGGTCGTGCCTCGAGCTTTTCCGCATGCTGCTTCTTTACAAAAGCTGGACATCCCCATATCTTAATATGCTTAAGATAGGGTTTCTTTCCACACCACATCTGATATGGTGAAGTAGGCACAATCTTAGTTGGAACT
This sequence comes from Agapanthus africanus, assembly GCA_030015575.1. NCBI lineage: Eukaryota > Viridiplantae > Streptophyta > Magnoliopsida > Asparagales > Amaryllidaceae > Agapanthus > Agapanthus africanus. The sequence goes on from JASDDO010000008.1 coordinate 227,930,587, forward strand.
CGGTTTAAAAGGTATGCAGCTGATTCTAGTGCATATCCCCATAATGATCGTGGTAACTCAGCCTTACTTATCATGGAACGAACCATATCCAATAAAGTTCGATTCCTTCTTTCCGATACACCGTTGTGTTGTGGTGTGTATGGAGGAGTAAGCTGAGTGAAAATTCAATTCTCTTTTAAATAACCTAGGAACTCGGCACTTAAGTATTCACCATCTCCACCAGATCTCAGTGTCTTGATACTTTTGCCTGTTTGGTTTTCCACTTCATTCTTGTATTCTTGGAATTTCTCAAAGGCCTCGGATTTATGTTTCATTAAGAAGACATATCCATACCTAGAGAAATCATCAGTAAAAGTAATGAAGTATGAATAACCACCTCGCGCATGTGTAGACATTGGACCGCACACGTCATTGTTTATGAGTCCCAAGAGCTCGCTTGCTCTTATCCGTGTCCAGTAAACGGAGTCTTTGTCATCTTTCCTATGAGACAAGATTCACAAGTAGCATAAGAATGATATTCGAACGGATTCAAATATCCTTCTCTATGTAACTTAGTCAACCTTCTCTCATTGATGTGACCTAGTCTACAATGCCATAAGAAAGCGTGATTTAATTCCGGAGACTTTCTTTTAAGTGTGTTCTGGACATTGAAAACCTGAGCTTGACTCAATACGTATATGCCGTTATCTAAAGTACCAGACCCAATCAAAACTTGATTTAGGTGGATGTGAACTACATCGCTTACGAATGTAAAATCATATCCCTCTCTTGAAAGAGAGGACACTGATATGATATTGCAAGTCATACTAGGTACATACAGACAGTTACGTAGAATCAATATCTACCCACTTATCAAACCTAGGCGATATTCTCCCATGGATTCAGCGTCCACGCTCATTCCGTTTGCAACTCTGAGAGACAAATCACCTACCTTCATAACTCTACGGTTTCTCAAAGCATGTAATGAATGACAGATTTGAGATCCTGCTCCGGTATCTAGTACCCAGGAAGTAGAGTTAATTGACAAACAGTTCTCAATTACAAATACACTAGAGGCCGAAACCACAACATGCTTCGTATTGTGGCTACTGGCTTCCAAAGCCCTGCAATCATTCTGCCGATGCCCAATCCCATAATAATAGGAACGTCCCTCTTTTACTACATTCAGTCCTGAAACTTTTGCCCTTCTTTTTCCTACTACTTCCCTGGTTTCCTTCAGGGAAGAAGGTAGAGACTATAGAATCAAGTCAGTATCTGACCCGTTTCCCAACGTGGTCTCTAGGTCCTTGAGCTTCTCAATATATCTAGTCATTGTAAGGACGTTGTCCCCTACATATGACTCGACAGCCAACCTCGCTTGAATTAATTTGTTCGAGGTCTCATATCTTGTGATATGAGATTTCTCTCCATATAAATCTTTGTTATGGAGAAAGATGGAAACTATGTCTATCTTCTCGTGCTGCTTCTGGTATACACCATTAACTGAAGCTAACACGAGGCACTTGGCTTTCATTTTATCCTTTTCCCTTGTCTGACGGATATCCATATCCGCGACGGTGGAAACTGGACCTGGGAAGGCGGGATCTTGAGTAGTAATAGGGTGGTCCATCTTGTCATAGGCAATGGATATCTGGACAGACCTTTGCCAGTCATATAAGTCAGATTCAGTCAATTTATTATCTAGACGTAACCTAGTCATGGTCACAAGGTCGCTGCAATTAAGAGATAGAGAAGAAAACACTTTTAGCATGATGCTCTTGCAAGTTTAAAGTGGTTTTTAATATATCTAAACAGGATGGCTCCCACTGTTTCTCGAATCCTTCCTCAAACCATAAAAGAAGAATTAGCCAGGACTATTCTCACCGTACAATACTTGCTTAACCGTTCAGCCAGGTCAGTGTCGATACTTCGAGGGAGGTTTTCCAACGCTTTCGCGAAGTTTCTTAATTAAATAACCTCTTTTCTCTGGGGGCGTAACCCCGCTGACACCGTTCCCGGCACCTACTTGGTTTATAGCGTTGATTGTTAAGTGACGAATCTCCTGATAAGTAGTATATACTCACAGTAGGATCGGGATCCAAAATATCATCGTATGATAATGTTGAAGGAATCCTACCAACATTCATCAAACTCCAAAATGGTATGCAATACTAGCAAATTTCAGTTTCTTTAGAAATTCCCGGTGTGGATTTTTGCCTCATGCTCTTATGACTTTGACTTTGGCCAAACAAATCATAAGTCACATGTCAAGTTCTACCCGTTATTTTCCAGGTTAATTTGAACCCATCCGTACATACCCTTGACTTTGGCCAAACAAGGAAGTACGACTGTCCCAAACCAACGCATCTATCTATGTTACATATGAATATCCAACAGCTACCAAACACTGTGCCTTGACTTTGGCCAAACAAACACAGCTTGAATACTATTGACTATCCATATGAAATGACAGAGGGCTACGACTGGTTTTGGCAAAACCGTGAACGTAGTGAACTTGATATAATCGAAGGAACTTGATACTTTTTAAAAGGAGTGGTTAAAGCTCCGCAATTAAAAATTCTGATCTTTTAAAATAACCGAGTTGTTTCTTTTAAATTTGTTCCAACGAATTTACTTTGGTTTATATTCTTTGCATTATAATAATGCGTCTCATCATTTATCCTATCATTGCAGAAAACAACGAAAGTACCACGTCCTCTTATGCCATCCGCATTCGCCTCGGGGTCCCGTCATCACCCGTTAGGTTACTTAACTAAAGACAGAGCGGGGGCTGGGCTAGCGTGGGTGTAAAACATAAGTGACGTCTAATAGCTATCATATATAGATATTTTACATTCGTCAGACGCAATAATAAGCATTCCAGATCACAGATGAACTTTATTGGATATACAAGCAATCCGCGTTTGTTTTGAGCCTGCAACAAAAGACGGATTACACAGTTGTGATGAATAGCCATTACCCTAACCCTAGACCCCTACGGGTACGGCAAACTACCCGCCAAGTACCCGAAGTGAAGCGGTCTCCCTCAACAACGTGAGTAGGCCACTAAACACTTCAATGTACCCGGTAGTTTGTGTACCCCGCCTTGGGTCTATCCTAGGAGCAAAAAACAGTAAAAAGAAATAATACAACGATGGCTACAACCACAACCTGGATGCGCCCCGCAAAAGAATATTACATCATATTACATTTACATCGAATGAATGAATATTAAACCCATCTCAAAGCCCGGCTAATCATCACAACACTCCAATCAAGTCCATATACACAAATAGTAAACATTACAGAAATGTGCAACCCCCTGCCAACCGACATACTAGCAGTTAGGGGAGGTTTACGAACATATTAAACATTACAGATAAAAACCCAATTAGCAAATAACTTAGAACATCGATCAACAACCTTTTTCCGTGTCTACCCCAAAAGCAAAGCAGCACAGAAGTAACCTAGGTAGAAACAGAACATACAGGAAAACAGAACACCAAAATATATGAATTGTAGAGAAAATCGGAGTCAACACGGGGTTGACTCCGCTGCGGATCCGCAGCCAAAAGCATACTCTTGCCGCGGATCCGCGGCCATCAAGCCGAGTTAGAACTCCCTATTTTCCCAGAATTCTTATATTTACCTGCTGTGAATTTTAAGGCATATCAAATATATTTTTAGACATGTTTAAAATTAACAAAACTGTTAGGGTATCCGGGGTTTCGTTTTCGCGTTTTCTGACGATCGAAGTTCTAATCAGTTGCTAACAAGCTAGTAATGGTTTAGTTGGCTCTGATACCACTGTAAGTCCATGTCACGCACCCCACGATCTTGCGGGGAGGCGGAATATATGAAAAACGATTATCAAAGCTTCGTAACACGGACTTGAGCGTATGAATCGTATCTAAACCGTTACTAGCAAACTATGAGAGGTTAAACTACTCGGATTCGAAGTTATACCTCACGTTACTTGTCCTTCGGGTCTTCATCGCTATCCTCCACTCCTTTTAGGCTCCTTGGAACATCGGCACCTCAACGGCCTCCTCGAGTCAAAGACGATCCACCCAAGAGCTCCTACGCCAAGCTTGATCTCTAACTTGAGATAACTAGGTTGCTCAAATTGTAATCTAAGCTACCTAGAAGATATAGAGTGAGGTTATGAATGTATTAGTCTATCTAATCCTTGATCTCAACACATGAGAGGGGAGGATTAGGGTTTCAAGAGAGAGCTTGAGGAGAGAGAAGGGGAGCATAAGTTATGAATGAAAAAGCTTCTCACTTCTAATATATTATGAAGTATAAGAAAATCAAAAAGAATAAATCAAAATGCATTATCATCATGCTTCATTAAATATATGCAATGAATCATCAAGTGAGTCATTAAGCAATAAATGCTTCATTAACTCACTTGAATGATTCATCTAAGTGAGTCACAAATTCATTAAATGCTAATGCCACCTTACCCTCCATGTCATCATCCATCTAGAAGCTTCCCGACAAATTACGAGAACGCCCCTCCTATCCGTGAAAACACGGAAAAACTTTAGACTGTACAAATCGAATAACCCGATACTAGAATCTGGCTTAAACCAAAGCCGGCTAGCAAAAACTGTCCGAACGTCGCAGGTGCGTTTAAACACGTATGCGTCCGAACCCTTGTCGTAAAACCATACGACCTCTATATCGTTTCGCCTGGAGCAGGGAAACTCTCTGTGTGGGACTCTAAAGGCTCGACACTACGCTGGCAGTGGGTTTAACTACAGACCGCAAGCGGAACTAGCTGTACGTAACGGTTCCTAGGTAGATGTCGATAAGAAGGCCGATGAGGAAACCCATCCGAACTCCTACTGAGCCTGATGTGACAATCTCCGTACAGTCCGGTCTGTTCGTCTAAGACTATCGCATATCTAGCTTGGGGGGCGGAAAGCGTCAGTCCTCTAATAGCGGTATAAGTCGTGTCGGAGCGTATCCCATTACACCCTGAGAAACTACTGGAACCTACCAGTAAATCTCGCTTGCCCTGGCCAGGGACTTTGCGTAATATCTCCCTGATACAGCGCGATATCAACTCCCAATACCGGGAGAGACGAATCCTGTCTAACCGCCACTGCCTCCAAGTGCTCGGGACTGCACCCAACTGCTACCTGTTTGCACGACTCCTTTGAGCCGTGGTAGGGTAGCAATCTAAGAACAGTGGGACACACTCGAGGCGAAGTAGCAGTGTCAAGTCTGCGGACTATGCTGTACTCATGTCACCTGGGAACTGTTAACTGACGACGGGTATAATACCATCCAACAGTTCCCCTGTGAGTCCTGTCCGGTGTATTCGTAACTTAACAAGCACCTGTATACTTTCTCCAGTACGACGTACTGATGGCTGTGGGACAGACCATCTCCCCAACTGGGATGAGAAGCGTACACACTAGTCTACTCTGGAGTATCGATGCCCAGTCTCGATAATCCTACGACTAGGGACAAGTATAGGATGTTGCTTATAGACTACCCAGCCCCCACTAGTGTGACTGCCATCACAATGCTGGTAATCAATCAAAGATCTTATGGGCTCTACTAATATGTATAAGTGATACGTTACAAGAAACATATGCACATATTAAAGTAGTCACAAACCAAGTAGCATACTACCATTTTTAGCAAGACTGTATATACAACCGTGAATATCCCAAGCTTCCATTAAGTAATATACATACAAGTATGATACAATAATGGCCCCTACGGCATATACACTAACACAAGTGGGAGATTGTTAGTTATATGTATGCCCTAGAGGCCATTACTGTACATGAGATGTATATTGTAGTGGATGCTGGGACATATATAGGGAGGACTTTCTTGCTCGACATGATAGTACGCTATCTGGTTGCTCTTTATCTTAACATGTACACTTGTTGTCTCTCTATTACATGTTGATAAAGCCCTTAGGATGTGTACTCGACTTCCAGGATTATGATGAAGATCATACTAAGTGGGGCCTGGGTAGTCCATGAGTACATCCTTCAATGTTCCTAGTCGAGGGAATATCGAGACGGGGCATCGATATTCCAGAGTAGACTAGCGTATATCTTCTCGACCCATGTGATGGGCGATGGATGATCCCATATCCATTTGTGTTTGACATCAGAGATGGTATGCGGGTGCTCAGTGGTGACTGGGTACACTGAACGGACTCGCCGAGAACTCCCAGATTGTATTATACCTCACGTCAGATGGCAGTTCTCTGGTCACACTAGTACAGCTTAGTCTGATGACCCGAGATCGTCATAGAGTCTTGTGTGTCTTCCACTGTGCTTTGATTTCCACCCTACCACGGCTCTACCGAGTCGTGCAAACAAGTGGTTTTTGGGTACAGTCCCGATTCACATGGAGGCAATGAGCGATAGGAGAGGATTCGTCTCTCCCGGTATTGGGGATTGATGTTGCGCTATGCTCAACTGGCCATAACTGGAAATCCCTGGCCAGGGTTGCAGTGATTTACTGGTAAGAGTTATCAGTAGTTTCACGCTTGTTATGGACCTTACATCGGCATGACTTATCAAGCTACTAGGGTCTGACGTTTACCACCCCTAGGCGAGATATGCGACATATCAGACGAACAGACCGGACTGTGCGGTAAGTGTTACTAATTGGATTCACAGGAGTGTGAGCAGGCTTGCTCGTTGATCTTCTGATCGCTCAATACCCGGGTGGCCCTTACGTTTAGCAGACCGCTTGCGGCTTGTGGGTGATTGATATGATCACCACCTACTGCCGGGGTATTGACGAGTCTTTAAAGTCCTACACAGAGGTTTCCTGGCTCAAGCGAAACAAAATAGGAGCGCATATGAGATATGTGCGGGACCGAGAATAATACCAGTATGTGATACTGTATTCAATTCTCGCGATTTGTATCATCGGACGGTTATATGAGATATAGCCGGGTTGCCGAATCAAGTGTTGATTCGATATATTGATACACTAGATATTAGTCGGTTATATAAGATATGACCGGATCATTAAATCAAGTGTTGATTTAATGATTTAATGTATAATTATATATTTGATATATTACTTTACATTAACTAGTATTGGTTCACTTAAGATTGATTTTCTCACTTGATGTGCACAAGTTGTATATGTGATATATATTTGTGCACTAGTTTGTATCATGATTGATGATACATGCAAACTTGGGTGTGTGTATGACTTACACCATATTTAAGATAATGGTTTGGGTTTTTATTTATTTTGGTAAAACAAAATGGTGGCTTTCTTTGTCTTGGCTTGAAGCTTCATGAAGCTTTTAAGCATCTTTGACAAAGTCCACTCATTTTATTTTGCATAAGATTTTTATTAACCAAACCATTAACTCAAACTATGGTTTAGTCTCTACAAAGGTTAACTCACCCATGGTTGCATTATGATAGACTTCACTTGATTATTCTTTTTTAGATAATTCATTATTCTTATTCTTTTACTTCTTCTTCTTCTTCTTCATTTCAAGAAGAAAAGCTTACTAGATTTTTCAAGTGAAGAAATAGAGTGAGAAATCCAAATACAAAGTGAGCCCACTTCCTATTTCATCATCCTCTACTACTTGTCATTTAGTTTAGGGTGTTTTCTTCACAAAGTTCATGACCTAGTGAAGATGGAACTTGAGTTTGAGTCTCCTCGACGTAGATCATCTTCGGCCTCGAAGTCAACGACCTAGCCCGCTCATTTCTCCGAGGAAACCATCACTAGAGTCCGGGATCTCGATGATCGCAGCGAAGGGACATCAACACGGAGATTTAGAAGTGAAGGACCGGATCTACAAAGGTTGTAATCCCTTTCACTTAGTGTTAAAGTGTTTAACTTGCTAGTTTTCGCATAATCTCTAGTATACGATCTTGGTTAGGGTTGTTCGGCACGGATAAATTTTTGAATCGGGCATGGTAGATACCTTGTAGAACCTTGTTAGAGTGCCTAGGAACCCTACAACAACACTAGCAAGTTTCGGTTTCTTTAGAAACTCCCGATATGGATTTTTTCCCTATGCTCTTATGACCTTGACGAAGGCCAACAAATTATAAGTCACATGTCAAGTTCTGCCCATCATTATCCCTGTTAATTTGAACCCACCCGTACATACCCTTGACGAAGGCCAACAAGGTAATACGACTGTCCCAAACCAACGCATCAATCTATGCTACATATAAATACCCCAGCAGCTACCAAACACTATGCCTTGAGGAAGGCCAACAAACATAGCTTGAATACTACTGACCATCCATATGAAATGACGGAGGGCTACGACTGCTTTTGGCGAAACCGTGAATGTAGTGAACTTGATATAACCGAAGGAACCTGATAGATTTTTAAAAGGAGTGGTTAAAGCTCCGCAATTAAAAATTCTGCTCATTTAAAATAACCGAGTGGTTTCTTATAAATTTGTTCCAACGATTCAGTTTTGGTTTGTTTTCTTTGCATTAAAATAATGCGTCCCATCATGTAACGTTTCAAAATAATAAAATATTATTTTTGGGAATTTTTATAATTTAATATTATTTTAATGAATATTTTAATGTTCCGGTATAATTAAATACAAATAAATGGGGAAAAATTATGGAAAATTCTAAAATAGGGTATTTTATGGAACTATGTCATTTTTAAGTTTTTAGAATTAGTTATGTGCTAATTTAGTGCTAATCGCGATTAAAAATCGCTAATCGGATTTTTAGCAAATTTTGTGCAAAACATGCACATATCTTTTTCTACACTTGTGTTACATTTTTCTTGTCATGGTTGTTCATTTGGGTTCATTATTTGAGTGAGAAGGAAATTGAGGGAAAATAAAATGGAAAAGTAATATAATATGAGGGTTGGTGAGAGAGAGAGAGGTATGGGTTATTTTGACCAAAGACTTAACCATTCTTTTCATTCTCTCCCTCATTTCTCTCCCGCTTTCTCCATTGCTGCTGCTGCTCTTGCTCCTCATTTTTCCTCCATCTCCAAGCCACAAAAACACCTCTAAAACATCACCAAAACCTTACCCCCATTTCATTAAAAGTGTGCACAAGCTCAAGATCTACACATTGGACCAAGGAAGCAAGGATTTTGGCCACTAGGGGCAACTCAAGAATTTTCTTGAGTTGCCAAATGAGGTATTTACTGAACCATTAGATTAGTTTTAGCATTACATATACCCCATGTTTAGTTTAGAACCGATATTATGTGTTTTGGTGGACTTAAGGAAAACCTAGTTAGGGTTTATGGTGGATCTGAAATCAAAAGTGGAATTGAGGCTTGTGATGACCTTAGAACTCCTGGGGTGATGTTATTTTTGACCCAAACCTGAACTAGAAACCAGAATACGGATTTATTGAATCAATATCGGGGAAAACTGTAAATCTGGGAGTGTATTTTGTAATCTTCTATCACCCGAGATATCCTAAAATAAAATTGGTTGGACAGTGAGATGTGCAGGCACCCTAGAACCACCACACAAAACCCCAGCCCCCAACTCCTTTTTCAGGCCGCAGATTTATCCTGTTTGGCCACAAATTGCGGCCTGGACCCCACCATTTTGCCTCGTTCTGGTTCTGTAGCTCCTACATGTATAGATTAGACCCCTGGCATATGTAGATTTGTCTAATTTGACCTAGGATGAAATCTGGAGCCTAATTCCTTAGTTGCTGTTTTGGATTCGTGTTTTCGTATTCCGTATTTCTAATTCTGAATTTGCGTATGGTGTTTTACCTCGACTGCTTGGCATTTATACGACGATATCGAGGGTTGTTGATGGCTTTGGAAGGCGTTGTCCATAGGTTCTAACCTATAGAACATAGTGTATCGTTTTGGGGTTTCGTATGCCGTTTTAGTTTTGAATTGGTTTTTATACGCAATTGCGATACGTTAATGTGTAGGTACCGCATAAAGACTTCGGGATGACAAGCAAACGCGTGGCGACGTCGACAGATAAAGACGCAAGGTGGGTAGATTATATCTACGGGGGAAGTCGGGTGGATGGCGTATAGCACCCCCGCAGTCCGTGGAGATGTATACGAATACATATACACACGTATATTTATTATGTGTTGTTTAAGATTATTGATGGTAATAATGGAATTATTGAAGATAAGGATGTATTGGTTTAGTATAGTGCGAAGACCTAGAGTAGTGGTTGCACCCCCACATACACGTACACATATACTTGCATACATTCTTTATTTTACCTGTGTGCACATGGAGGTGTGTATATCTACACATGGGTATGGGACTATGTGTTCATATACGGGAGTTGAAGATGATACGTGGGATTGAGATGAGTCGATGAGGTTTGATTGAGGCCGTGAGATTCGACGATATGACAGAGTTCGTATTCGATACGACATGATGACTTAGCGGGTCCTTTGACGAAGTGTTTCATACTCGTGCATGCATATATATTGATGATGTCGTTTGTACTAGGCTTAGGTCAGTACCCCATATTTGGGATATCGTACGACGATTTACCGTACGAGCTTTGTATTGATGTTAGATCCGCATTCATGACTCGAGGATGTTATATGATATACTGTAACGTACGTGATACTACTGAGGCGGGATCACCGACTATTGTATATATATGTATATATTGACTCATATTTAGGTGATTTTCATACCCCTCCCGATTGACTTGATTGTTGGGTCCGTAGTTCGCATAGTAGGCGTTAGACTAGACCCGAGTCATACCTATTTCAAAACTAACAAATCGGGATATTTTAAAGATAGGCAAAAGGGATTCTACGGATATTTCCAAACGACGCATCTTTTCTTATAAACCGTAGCCCTTATTTTACCAAAAACACTGATTCGTCTTATTTCAAATGGCAAAGCTGTATGATGTATTTATTGAGGTGGATTCTTCACTGTTGCGTTGATTATTTGATTCCGCATATTCATGCTATTTGCATTGCATTGCTTGTGTTTATTGATATATTACAATCATGCTGCTAGGACACCATCACCATTACCGATGATGCGTATGTACCACGTACACTTACTTGCCGGCTCACACACATCTTCATCGGTAATTGACATGTCACTACACAGTAGTATTATTGCATCAGGATATGACCCTTGTATGTGCATACTATTATTCCATGCTGCATGATATACCGTTATACTTGCACTTCATTTATATGTCACATACATCATGCTTTCTGATTATGCGCATTGAGATATGTTGTTTCCATGATATTTCTGGATTTAGGAACCGCGGGTATTTCAAAAGAGAATATGTAATCTTTTTAAAAACCCGGTTGCCCTTGATATGATATTTCAGTGCGTCCACCATGTGTTTTCTTGGTGCTGAGAGCGATATGTGAAAATCGATTCGAGGAGGCGGATGAGGCCAATTGCGGGTAGATGGTAGACCCGGTATGGTACCCTGGGGCGAGAACGGATTCGCTGTGTAGTAGACGGTGAGCCTGGCAGAGGGACTACTACCTACCGGTGATTGGTTGGACCTGGCGGTTATCCGGAGGATACCGACCAGAGTCAATAGATGGATATGGGCGTACTGCTGGGGCCGAGGGCCGATTCCGCAGACGGAGCCCGTGGGCTGATCCGGGCTGACGGAGCCCGATATATGAGGTTTTACGTGCCGATGCTGGGCACAGCTTTCATGATGTTTTTGAGTGTCGATGCTGGGCACTCCGGTTCCATGATTTTGACGTGTCGCGAGGGACACAGATGGTTTATATCCTCATATTTTTCCATGCATATACTTTATGATATTTACATGCATGATGCTTATTGTCATTGGGTGACGAGTGGACGGGATCCATGTACATACAGATTTGATTGCATTGATCATACCTCACATTTATGATATGCTATTACCTGAGGCATTGGCACAAGCACTTGGCACTACACTCATGTATAGAGATTACATTGCCAGTTTAGTATGCTTCAGACTTATTCATATTGAGGTTTATATATATATCTGATCATATTGACCTAGGATGGGTCATACATTCGATCTCTGCTTGTAGATATTTTCTATTCACGAGTTGGCAACTCACCCCCGTTGTGCCACAGTTCTTGCAGGTTTTTGCCGTACAGATTCCATAGCGGCATTTCTGGCACAGTACTTCTATTTGGGTGACTTGCTTTGGTAGGTGAGTTCTTTTGTATCAGAACCGCCATTATACATTTATTATTCATTGTATCTAGAAATTCCATCAACCAAAACTTGTATATTGTTTCAGACTTAGAAAACAGTGATGTATTATCTCGACCTTAGAGTCGCGCTTGTAGTATTATGGTTTTCTGGCTGTTTTGAGTTTCTTTTTGAGTTTCGATCCTCGCCCTTTGGCGTTGTATATTATATTGCTTGCGTGGTTGTGACCGTCGATTGACGAAGAGCTAGCTCCCGCTTGGGGATGCCTTTTTCCTTGCATATATATATTATTATTGTTGTACCCCATTCGGGGCCAGTTTTTACAAAGTAAACTCTGCCGAAATTTTCAGGAAAGATTACACATTTTAAAAATGCATATTCTGCTTGTTATTTAAAAACTTTGATTTTCAAGACATGTTTTCTTTACTTCTTAAAACCTGTTTTCCTTATTTACTCCTTAAAATGGTTTTAGATTTCTGGGCTTTTGACTTACTTGGATCTGATGGGGTCCTATAGACTTCATATGGTTCAAGGGCCAATTACGTGCTCTTTCGGGTCGTGACAAAGTTGGTATCAAAGCGCTAGGTTAACCTTGGTTCGAGTCTATCTTTGACTATGTAGAGCCTAGGGCGTTTATATATATACGGAACTTAGGCTTGACCTTACGGAACTTTGACTTAGTCGAGGGGGTATTATACCCGAACTTTCGTCGCATAGGATGAACCTTGGTTGATAGAGTAGGTAGCTTGAGTAGAGGGACGTACTGTACGTATGTTCCGCGGCATACTTACGACACGCCACTCCGCTTAAGAAACCTTAGGATGTACATTTCCTTGAACAGTATTATATTCATTCCTATGATCTATCCTCATCGATTCTGGTTATGATTTTGCTGCCACGATTGCACGGGCAGAGTGAGCTACGGCTAAAGTTGCGTCAGCATGAGCTCGTCATGGATAAGGACTGACCAGGGCGTGATTCCAGAGACATACGATTGCATATAGAGGCGTCGTCTTATTGTGTTTTCGCGCCATGAGCGTTTGACTGATCGCTTTTACGAGATTCTCGGACGTACCGATCGGTACCAGAGGATTGAGCCACTAATAGAGGCCAGCCAGGATGTAATGACCATTGATATATCATGATGATTTAGGCGTTGTTCAGCGTACCGACGAATGAGCCAATTGTTGCTGCAAATGGCGAAATATCGCCCCAGATGTTGGAGCTACTGCAGCTTGAGCATATACTTAGAGATAGAATGGCGAGTCGCTAGTCACCGAGGATGAATGACTAGGACATGTGGTTAGTTCTCTTACCCCGATACGAGGTCATCAGGTAGATTGATGCCAGCTAGAGACGACTTCACGCAGATTCGTTGAGAGTCGATTGAGACAATCAAATGTCTGGAACCCATTTTCCAAGTTTAAAGTATTCGGAAAGACATGCAAGCGATTCTATGGACCCTCTAGAAGAATGAAACCCTAACTCGACATAATGACCGTGTGAAAGCCTTTGAACCTTAGAGTTTGCGGCAGTTCCGCGGTGCCATTGGTGAGGCTTGGGTTTACCCTTCTACGGCTGGACCACCGATGCTGTGGTATGTACTCGATACTATTAAACTGTACCCAAGGTGTTGAGCTCTTGGGGGATTATGAGGTTCTGACGAGTCGATCGGATGGTTCGACATCTTTCGGATATTGTGATGGGACACTGCTTGGGAGACTCCAGATACGAGTATAGCCATTGGAGCGTAGTCCATGCAGCTACGAGTAGACGAGTCCGAATCAGTCGACATTGGAGCAAGTGGAGTAAATAGTTCGTACGAGATTTCGACGAAATGACGTACCACTCCCCTGACATCAGAGATGCGATACGCACGCTGAGGACGTATTCGGCTAGATATCTTCTACTGAGTGATGAAGATATCGAGTTCGTGATTTCAAGTCCGTGTGAGAGACTTCGGATGGACCGTTGCCGAGAACATTGCAGTGCGCAGATAGAGACGTGACGTCGAAGTGGACGATGATACAGACAAGAAGGATGAGAGGTACGTGCGAAACACCGTTGAGCTGTTGTTACTCCCCGTTAAGATTAAAGGTCGGATATGCATACAGAGGCGCTGGGATGCGACCAACTTCCGAGTAGATGTTGTACTAAGGACGCAGATGTCCAGAGAGCGAGAAAGGATTTTCACCAGCAGCAGATGTGATGTGGATTCAGAGGTCGGCGCCAGTGACGTGCTGCTTTACGAGTGGTCATGAGGATTGACCGAGAAATGACCAGAGCAGTGCAAAAACGGAATCGTTCCCGTTAGTATATCTGACAGGGCCGATGAGCTGGAGGATAGCGAGACTGCTAATCCGCAGGGAACATAAAGAACCAGAGACAAAGGACGCCAGACCGTGAGCAAGAGACAAGTAGATATCTTGCGCTGCTAACATTGGATGTACCGGAACCTTCTCGACCTTGACGGAGGATATAACGACGACGGTATTTTTGATCTGCGATTTTGTGATTCGATTATCACGTATCCGTCACTTTGGATTTCGGTATTTTGGGCGATCTATTCACATGATTTAGTCTTGATGACTGAGTTCTATGATATTTGATTTTGTACACCATGGTTGCACTTACTGGGTATTCATATTTTGTGCAGAGTTATTACGCTTGAAGTATTGATTGTGATTTCCTGCCTATTTTATGCCGGTGATTTGATTTACGCTTCCAGCATCGTTTTCAGGCACTTTTAGTATTTTGATCTGTTTTGTGCATGCTGATGCACACGGTTGTGAGATTTTCCGTCGCGGTACACCTGATTTTGATTGAGCGCAATGTATATCGTCGATTTTGACCCTGATATTGACGATTGATTCTTGCACTCCGTGCTTTTGATTGGACTTACGCATGATCGGCGTTGCTATTGGATTTCGTGATTTCGTGCATGTTGAGTGCGCAGGGTTTAGATTTATTTCGTGCATGATGGATGCACCGATTTGGATTTTCGCGCATGTTGGGCGCATGTTTTGAGATACGATTTTGGTGCACACCAGATGCACTAAATCGGGATTCTTCGTGCATGTCAGATACACCTAATTTTGCTGTCAGGCACACACGTTGCCTATGATAGATGCTTCGTACACACCCGTTGCACCTAGATGTTGTTTCTGTGCACATGTATGGCACATACATGGATTTTGATTTCGTGCGCACCAGACGCATATGGTATTCCTATATACATTTTGGGATTGATTTTATGGAGCAGTATGTTTTATGATATTTGCTATGTGTTTTCGGACTGAGCAAGACTAGTCAGAGGACAGTACTGGATATATTTGGCATGCATTTACTTCAGCTATTTACATGTATAGATTCGATATTTACATGTATAGTTCTGATTTATATCGTATTTGGTTTTGTATTGGATTTGACATATGTGTCTTTATCATGACTCCGATGATTGCGGGATGCTTGACGAAGTTTCAATTTTGAGTTATCTACTCATTACTCATGCGCAAGCATTGCGCTATGATGCGTTTTGTGTATTGATGATTTTGGAGCCCCGACGATTTGGACTTTGTATCGAAATGTTTTAGTACTTTGGGGTTTAAATTTAAATTCGGGGACCGAATTTCTTTAAGGGGGGTAGATCGTAACGTTTCAAAATAATAAAATATTGTTTTTGGGAATTTTATAATTTAATATTATTTTAATGAATATTTTAATATTCCGGTATAATTAAATACAAATAAATGGGGAAAATTATGGAAAATTCTAAAATAGGGTATTTTATGGAATTATGCCATTTTTAAGTTTTTATGATTAGTTATGTGCTAATTTAGTGCTAATCGCGATTAAAAATCGCTAATCGGATTTTTAGCAGATTTTGTGCAAAACATGCACATATCTTTTTCTACACTTGTGTTACATTTTTCTTGCTATGGTTGTTCATTTGGGTTCACTATTTGAGTGAGAAGGAAATTGAGGGAAAAGAAAATAGAAAAGTAATATAATATGAGGGTTGGTGAGAGAGAGAGAGGTATGGGTTATTTTGATCAAAGACTTAGCTATTCTCTTCATTCTCTCCCTCATTTCTCTCCCTCTTTCTCCATTGATGCTGCTGCTCTTGCTCCTCATTTTTCCTCCATCTCCAAGCCACAAAAACACCTCTAAAACATCACCAAAACCCTACCCCCATTTCATTAAAAGTGTGCACAAGCTCAAGATCTACATATTGGACCAAGGAAGCAAGTATTTTGGCCAATAGGGGCAACTCAAGAATTTTCTTGAGTTGCCAAATGAGATATTTACAGAACCATTAGATTAGTTTTAGCATTACTTATACCCCATGTTTAGTTTAGAACCGATATTATGTGTTTTGGTGGACTTAAGGAAAACCTAGTTAGGGTTTAGGGTGGATCTGAAATCAAAAGTGGAATTGAGGCTTGTGATGACCTTAGAACTCCTGGGGTGATGTTATTTTAGACCCAAACCTGAACTAGAAACCAGAATACAGATTTATGGAATCAATATCGGGGAAAACTGTAAATCTGGGAGTGTATTTTGTAATCTGCTATCACCCGAGACATCCTAAAATAAAATTGGTTGGACAGTGAGATGTGCAAGCACCCTAGAACCACCACACAAAACCCCAGCCCCCAACTCCTTTTTCAGGCAGCAGATTTATCCTGTTTGGCCGCACATTGCGGCCTGGACCCCACCATTTTGCCTCGTTCTGGTTCTGTAGCTCCTACATGTATAGATTAGACCCCTGGCATATGTAGATTTGTCTAATTTGACCTAGGGTGAAATCTGGAGCCTAATTCCTTAGTTGTTGTTTTGGATTCGTGTTTCCGTGTTCCGTATTTCTAATTCTGAACTTGCGTATGGTGTTTTACCTCGACTACTTGGTGTTTATACGACGATATCGAGGGTTGTTGATGGTTTTTGAAGGCGTTGTCCATAGGTTCTAACCTATAGAACATAATGTATCGTTTTGGGGTTTCGTATGCCGTTTTAGTTTTGAATTGGTTTTTATACGCAACTGCGAAACGTTAATGTGTAGGTACCACATGAAGACTTCGGGATGACAAGCAAACGCGTGGCGACGTCGACAGATAAAGACGCAAGGTGAGTAGATTATATCTACGGGGGAAGTCGGGTGGATGGCATATGCACCCCCGCAGTCCGTGGTGATGTATACGAATACGTATACACACGTATATTTATTATGTGTTGTTTAAGATTATTGATGGTAATAATGGAATTATTGATGATAAGGATGTATTGGTTTAGTATAGTGCGAAGCCCTGGACTAGTGGTTGCACCCCCACATACACATACACATATACTTGCATACATTCTTTATTTTACCTGTGTGCACATGGAGGTGTGTATATCTACACATGGGTATGGGACTATGTGTTCATATACGGGAGTTGAGGATGATACGTGGGATTGAGATGAGTCGATGAGGTTTGATTGAGGCCGTGAGATTCGGCGATATGACAAAGTTCGTATTCGATACGACATGATGACTTAGCGGGTCCTTTGACGAAGTGTTTCATACTCGTGCATGCATATATATTGATGATGTCGTTTGTACTAGGCTTAGGTCAGTACCCAATATTTGGGATGCCGTACGACGATTTACCGTACGAGCTTTGTATTGATGTTAGATCCACACTCATGACTCGAGGATGTTATATGATATACTGTAACGTACGTGATAATATTGAGGCGGGATCACCGACTATTGTATATATATATATATATATATTGACTCAGATTTAGGTGATTTTCTTACCCCTCCCGATTGACTTGATTGTTGGGTCCGTAGTTCACATAGTACGCGTTAGACTAGACCCGAGTGATACCTATTTCAAAACTAACGAATCGGGATATTTTAAAGATAGGCAAATGGGTTTCTACGGATATTTCCAAACGACGCATCTTTTCTTAAAAACCGTAGCCCTTATTTTACTAAAAACCATGATTCGTCTTATTTCAAATGGCAAACCTGCATGATATATTTATTGAGGTGGATTCTTCACTGTTGCGTTGATTATTTGATTCCGCATATTCATGATATTTGCATTGCACTGCTTGTGTTTATTGATATATTACAATCATGCTGCTAGGACACCAGCACCATTACCGATGTGCGTATGTACCACGTACACTTACTTACCGGCTCACACACATCTTCATCGGTAATTGCCATGTCACTACACAGTAGTATTATTGCATCAGGATATGACCCTTGTATGTGCATACTATTATTCCATGCTGCATGATATACCGTTATACTTGCACTTCTTATATGTCGCATACATCATGCTTTCTGATTATGCGCATTGAGATATGTTGTTTCCATGATATTTCTGGATTTGGGAACCGCGGGTATTTCTAAAGAGAATATGTAATCGTTTTAAAAACCCGGTTACCCTTGATATGATATTTCAGTGCGTCCACCATGTGTTTTCTCGGTGCTGAGAGCGATATAAGAAACCCGATTCGAGGAGGCGGATGAGGCCGATTGCGGGTACATGGTGGAACCGGTATGGTACCCCGGGGCGAGAACGGATTCGCTGTGTAGTAGACGGTGAGCCTGACAGAGGGACTACTACTTACCGGTGATTGGTTGTACCTGGCGGTTATCCGGAGGATACCGACCAGATTCGATAGATAGATATGGGCGTACTGCTGGGGCCGAGGGCCGATTCCGCAAACGGAGCCCGTGGGCTGATCCGGGCTGACAGAGCCCGATATATAAGGATTTACGTACCGATGCTGGGCACAGCTTTCATGATGTTTTCGAGTGTTGATGTGGGCACTCTGGTTCCATGATTTTGACGTGTCGCGAGGAACACAGATGGTTTGTATCCTTATATTTTTCCATGCATATACTTTATGATATTTACATGCATGATGTTTATTATCATTGGGTGACGAGTGGACGGGATCCACGTACATAAAGATTTGATTGTATTGATCATACCTCACATTTATGATATGCTATTACCTGAGGCATTGGCACGAGCACTTGGCACTACACTCATGTATAGAGATTACATTTCCAGTTTAGTATGCTTCAGACTTATTCATATTGAGGTTTATATATATCTGATCGTATTGACCTAGGATGGGTTATACATTCGATCTCTTCTTGTAGATATTTTCTATTCACGAGTTGGCAACTCACCTCCGTTGTGCCACAGTTCTTGCAGGTTTTTGCCGTACAGATTCCATAGCGGCATTTCTGGCACAGTACTTCTATTTGGGTGACTTGCTTTGGTAGGTGGGTTCTTTTGTATCAGAACCGCCATTGTACATTTATTATTCATTGTATCTAGAAATTCCATCAACCAAAACTTGTATATTGTTTCAGACTTAGAAAACAGTGATGTATTATCTCGACCTTAGTGTCGCGCTTGTAGTATTATGGTTTTCTGGCTGTTTTAAGTTTCGATCCTCACCCTTTGGCGTTGTATATTATATTGCTTGCGTGGTTGTGACCGTCGATTGACGAAGAGCTAGCGCCCACTTGGGGATGCCTTTTTCCTTGCATATATATATTATTGTTGTTGTACCCCATTCGGGCCCAGTTTTTACAAAGAAAACTCTGCCGAAATTTTCAGGAAAGATTACACATTTTAAAAATGCATATTCGGCTTGTTATCTAAAAACTTTGATTTTCAAGACATGTTTTCTTTACTTCTTAAAACCAGTTTTCCTTATTTACTCCTTAAAATAGTTTTAGATTTCTGGGCTTTTGGCTTACTTGGATCAGATGGGGTCCTATAGACTTCATATGGTTCAAGGGTCAGTCACGTGCTCTTTCGGGTCGTGACACATCATTTATCCTATCATTGCAGAAAACAACGAAAATACAACATCCGCTTATGCCATCCGCATTCGCCACTGGATCCCGTCATTCACCCGTTAGGTTACTTAACTAACGACAGAGGAGGGGCTGGGCTAGTGCGGATGCAAAACATAAGCAACGCCCATTAGATATCATATATAGATATTGTACATTCGTCAGACGCAATAATAGACATTCCAGATCACAGATGAACATATTGGATATACTAGGAATCCGCGATTTCGTTTGAGCCTGCAACAAAAGACGAATTATACAGTCATGATGAACAGCCAAACCCCATCCTAGACTCTTACGGGTATGGCAAACTACCTGCCAAGTACCCGAAGTGAAGCGGTCTCCCTCAACGACGTGAGTAGGCCATTAAGCACTTCAAAGTACCAGGTAGTTTGTGCACCCCACCTTGGGTCTATCCTAGGAGAAGAAAACAGTAAATGAAATAATACAACGGTGGCTACAAGCTCAACCCGGATGTACCCCGTGAAATAATATTACAACAAATTTATAATTTACATTTGAATGAAAGAATGAAAAATCCTCATCTCACATCCCCGGCTATTCATCCACGACAATCCAACAAGTACATATACACAAACCAACATGTCCATTACAGAAATGTGCAACCCCCAACTAACCGATATACTAGCAATTAACGGAGGTTTACGAACACATATAAACATCACCAAACTTGTAAAGTAACAATGACATTAGAATCCCGCACACAATTAGAAAACACATCCAATTTTTCAAAACCTTAAAATCCAGTGAGCTAAATTTTAAAAGCTGGGAGTTTTGAGCCAATACGGGAGTCGAAACGAACTCGAAACCCACCCGAATCTTCGCAGAGGCGAAGATACATGATAATACGTCGAGTAGGGAGGCTTCAGGGGGGTGCCCACCCCTGGGGACCACCATGAGGTGGCCCCCAAAGGAGGACAGGTCAGCAGCCCCCAAGGCCACCAATTGGTGGCCTTGGATGGTGTTCCCGGCCGTTGGTCCCCCCAGGGTGTCCCCGGGATACGCACGCTTCACCCCGCGGCTTCTCAGTTCAAACTGAGAACCCGCAGGGTGTGCAAACAACTGAAAACCTCACTTTTCAAAACTGTTTTTGTCGGCAGTTATCCGGCGACAAAAACGGCGGAATTCTAACATCGCTACAAGCTATCTAAGTTTTATGAATGGCTCTGATACCACTGTAAGTCGATGTCATGCACCCCACGTGTCCGTGGGGAGGCGGAATTAGCAAAAAATGATTTTTACGATCTTCGCAACATCGACTCAAACCAAGGATCGAACACAAACCGTAGCTAGCAAACTACTTGAGGTTTAACAACTCGGATTCGAAGTTATACCTCACGTTACAAGTCTTTCGGGTCTTCATCTCGTAGGCTCTATGGAACATGGGTACCTTAACGGCCTCTTCGAGTCAAAGACGATCCACCCGAGAGTCTATAGTCCGAGCTCCAATCTCACATCTGAGATAACTACGGCTTCTAGCTTGCTAGTCTAGAAGTCCTAGAGGGTGTAGAGTATTTAGATGGATTAATTAGTCACTTAAACCCTAAGATTCTCAACTCATGAGAGCTTTTAGGGTTTGAGGAAGAAGATGAAGACTTGAGGAGAGAGAAGTGTTTTGTAATAATGAAATAATCCTTCTCACTTTGTGAATATCATGAAGCATAACAATATTATCAAAAATAATAAAGATCTAATATTCATCATGCTTCATTTAATTCACAAGGTGAATCATCTAGTGAATCACCCAATGAGTCATGGATCGTTTAATGCATACATGCACCTCATCCTCCACCTCATTTCGTTTAAATCACAAAAGGAAATAAACACAAATGAGTCACCTTCTTCTAGAAGCTTCCAGAGAATTTACGAGACTACCGCTCCCATCCGTATTTCCAAAAAAACACGAATAATCTTGACTGAATAAATACATCTGTATAATACTAGAATCTAGCTTAAACCAAAACCCGCTAGTATTATCTGCCTGATCATAGTACGTGCACACGTGTACGTAAGTGATCGTGGCCCTGCCGTAAAACCATACGGCCTCTACACCTTTTGCCCGGTGCAGGGAAACTCTCTGTGTTGGACTCTAAAGACTCGACACTACGTTGGAAGTGGGTTTAACCACAGGCCGCAAGCGATACTAGCTGTACGTAACGGTCCTCAGGTAGATGTCGATAAGAAGGTCGATGAGGAAACCCATCCGAACTCCTACTGAGCCTGATGTGACAATCGCTGTACATTCCGGTCTGTTCGTCTAAGACTATCGTATATCGGGCCTAGCGGCGGTAAACGTCAGACCCCTAATAGCGGTATAAGTCATGTCGGGATATAGCCCATTACACCTTGAGAAACTACTAGAACCTACCAGTAAATCTCGCTTGCCCTGGCCAGGGACTTTGCGTAATGGCTCTCCATATACAGCGCGATATCAACCCCTAATACCGGAAGAGACGAATCCTGTCTAACCGCCACTGCCTCCAAGTGCTTCGGGACTGCACCCAACTACTACCTGTTTGCACGACTCCTTTGAGCCGTGGTAGGATAGTAATCTATGAACAGTGGGAACACACCCGAGGAGAAGTAGCAGTGTCAAGTCGACGAACTAAGCTGTACTCATGTGACCTGGGAACTGCTATCTGACGATGGGTATAATACCAACCTGCAGTTCCCGGCGAGTCCTGTCCGGTGTACCCGTAACCTAACGAGCACCTGCATACTATCTCCAGTACGACGTACTGATGGCTGTGGGACAGACCATCTTCCTATGCTGGGATAAGAAGCGTATACACCAGTCTACTCCGGAGTATCGATGCCCCGTCTCGATAATCCTACGACCAGGGACATATATAGGATGTGCTTATAGACTACCCAGCCCCCACTAGTGTGACTGCCGTCACAACGCTGGTAATCAAGTAAAGATCCTAAGGGCTCTACTAATATGTATAAGCGATATGTTAAAAGAAACACATGCACATATTAAAATAGAAACAAACCAAGTAGCATACTACCATTTTTAGCAAGACCGTTAATACAACTGTGAATATCCCAAGCTTCCATTAAGTAATATACAAACTAGTATGATACAGTAATGGCCTCTAGGGCATAAACACTAACAATACGTGTGTATGTCACATATAATATGTACATGTCACATATAATATTTCGTGCACATCAAATGGACATTAATATTATTTTATAAATACTTATATATATATACATATATCAAAACACACACACACACTCATATATATTTATAATCGTTAAATTACTTATATATATTTATTATATGCATAATATAATTAATACATATATATATGCATGTATTATTTACTCATCTAATATCATATATTATTTTGATTCATACGCCAAATCGTATATGACGATTTTACCTTTATTTAATTAAATATCGATAGTATATCAAATATGCTTATTTAATTAAATTCTTTTATATATCAAACATATACTATCTCTTTTTTAGTTCATACATCCATGCATAGCAAGTAGGATTTCACCTATGTATGATTCCAGAGACTCGAAGTTTACTTAGCAGTTGATAATTAATTTAAACAATTCAAACTAATTCTGTGAGCAGTAAAATCACAAATCTATAGGGATGATAACTACGTAATTAAACTACTTGGGTAAACTGTCGATGACTGGATTGGAATAGAAAAATGCTATTTAAGCAAATCAATATCTATCAATGGTAACAACCATACGGTCCGATCTCTTCGTCTATTTATGCTCTTTATTTGGTTTAGGGTTCGGTAGTACTGTCAAACTCTAATAACTCTAATACTATTGTGTTGATATTATCATGTAACCCTGAGAGCAAACTTATAACCACTTATCATTTGATCTCTGGTACTCAGGCCAGAGATTTTAGGTCACTAATATATCGCACACTTCGGAACACTATTCTCCATATACCGGAGAGACGAATTCCATGTTAACTCCTCACAACCTTCACATGTATTCGATCATACACAACTACTATCATTATACACAGTATCAATAGATCTGTGGTTGGGTAGCAACTAAAATAAATTATTGCATACGCAACGTACTATAGCAAGTCTCAGGTCTGGAGACTAAGTCATACCAGTTGTCGCTATATGAATTTTCATCTGACTGCTATGTATAATTACCAACTGGAAATTCAAAATGAGTCGTTCGGTATACTTATCATCTATAAACACCTGGATACGATACCCTGATATCACCACACCAGATGATTATGAGAACAATCATTACTCTCTGACGAGTAAGCATAGTATATACTAGTCTTCCTGAGTATCGATGTCCTATCTCGATACTCCTATGACTAGGAACATTTAAGAATATACTTATCGATTAGCCATGTCTCACATTTGTGATCTATACCATGATCCTGTAGTTTAGTATTATTCTCCGGACTTTATTAGTAATCAATAATAAACAGAGTAGTATAAATAAAAGATATATCAATAAAAAAAATCAAATATCATACTATTATTACGGACGAGAAAGTTTTATACATGTAGGTCATAATTATAACTAATTGCCTCTGAGGACAGCTACATCTAACAGAAATAAAGATAATTAAAATGTTGTTCTTGCAAAAATCATTATTAGCATGTATAGGATATATGCTATATATGGTTGATATGCACCCATCAAGTGCAACATACCGTATCATGAAGTTTATCAAATAATTTGCAAAAGCAACCTTCTAATATTGAAATTAAGCTTCATGATCAAGAATAGATGAATGAAGCTTAGTCATTCATCATCCACCCTCGTCTTCACCTAAACACATGAAGCTACTCAAACTTCATCATAGAATATTTACAATACATGATTAGTGAAAAATACATACAAGAAAAACAAGTAAATAATAATAAAAATGTAAAGAGAAGAATTGATACTAAACCATACAAAACTTTGATTAAATGAAAGGAATGCAAGCTTTATTGAATCTTGGAATCGTATACTCAACTTGAACTCAAAATCTTCAACCCAACCTTGCAAGTTCTAAACTTGGAGTTGCAAGATGGAGGAGGAGAAGAGAATTCAAGTTTTCTTCATAAAATTTAAACTTAAACACTAAACATAACATACAACTTATGCCAAGAGATTTGCTATAAATAGAGAATTTTTCAGACCAAAATCACAATTTCAAGAACATGCAGGACCCAAGACTAAGCCATCCTGCTTGGCCGAGCACATTTTGATACATTATGGCCGCAAATTTGCGTCCATTTTGAACTATATGGTCGCGGCCACAATAAGGAATTTTGATTCCTAATTTCTTGTGCGCTCTTGAAATATCATGTGTAAGCTCTCTGGAATGCATAGAATTGGATAAATCTTTCAAATTGCTCTCAGGTCCAGAAAGTCAAATGTTACGGCTATTTTTTGGTGTTTTCCTCACATCACATCCATTTCCCTAATTCATGCAATGTGTTTTTTTCATATCTCATGCTGCGCTGTCAGACATGAATGACTAGCACTTTTGTTTGTCTCCTGTGCACACGAGATGGATTTGAGTGGCCGGAATCCGTATTTTGATCGTTTTGTCCGTCCGTCCGTCAGCAGTTCGAACCTGAAATGGCATAGAATGTGCGTGTTTTGCCTTGATTGTGATTTTTTCTCTTGAAAACATGTTTAATATACTTAATAGCAGATATCAGGTTAATAACACTTGTTTATTCACAATTCGATATATAATGGCAGTATTAAATGCAATAAAACTTGATGAATACTGTAAGGTAATACAGTTGCAAGCAAAAGGTCAATTACCAAGATTCATAGCATAAAAGAAATTAGCCACACTAATCGAAACATCTGAGATAACATGCGAAGAACGTTCTCTTTAGATCTATATTGAGCTCTAAAATATTCTATAATTATGTTACTTTCATGCATGTCAAACGATATTCGCAGCCACAATTCGGAAGAATACTCCAATTGGTCTCTTATTTGA
This sequence comes from Agapanthus africanus, assembly GCA_030015575.1. Lineage (NCBI taxonomy): Eukaryota > Viridiplantae > Streptophyta > Magnoliopsida > Asparagales > Amaryllidaceae > Agapanthus > Agapanthus africanus. Next base: position 227,956,579 of record JASDDO010000008.1, read on the forward strand.
GTTCTTTAATTCGATAAAGTTTAAAATGTCACGTAGATTATGTAGATTAGTGCATGGATTGAACACAATGTGTTAATGGTGCTTGGACAATTCAATTAAAGAAACGACACTTAATAAAGAGATGCTTATGGCTCCCGGGCTGAGTATTGCAAAAAATGCATTGCTCTTCTTAATATTTCTTGCTTGAAGTAGAGCAAGTGTTTTTGATCATTTACCAAGAGTTGATTGTCAAAAACAAAATGATTTTTTTTAATGGATTTGTTGAACCAAACAAACTTAGCCCGACAATATATCAAGCAACTTTGAGGTGGAAGTGAGGTTTTCGCTGATTTTGTTGTAAATTTACTAATATGAGAAGGATTTACAAATAAAGTGCAGTGGGTGATAGATTTATGAACATTGTTCGATCTAATCAGCTCCCATGCTTAGATTAGTATATTCTAGAGTGCTGCCAAGTACTAGGTCTTAGCCTTTTTAAACTTTATATCATGCCCACATTTATAAAAGAGAGATTCCATGTACTTGAGCATGTCCTACCTTTTGTTAAAAAGATGGATCGTCATCAGAAATAATAGGAGATCAGCTGTAATAGACTCACGGGAGCACCATCGATATTTATAGAAGCCCACGTGGTGGTAGATGCATGTACTAAATTTAAATGAGTGGTCCAATATGACAAATAAAGGAAAAGCAAAGTCACTCGCTTTCTATTTTTAATGTGAGATTGCTAAATGGAAAATCAAGTATAGCCGTTTTAGCACGTCTAATTGAAATTTATATTAAAAAAATGCTGAAAAAGATAAGCATGCTGCAGCGACGGACCGAGGATTGTACGTCAGGTTGCGAAAAAATTTCTATAGTAATTAAAATTTAAAAAAATCAATCCGTACAGCCAAACTTTTATAGCTTTTAGACTTGGATTTAGTTTAGACATTGTTATTCTTTTATGAGTGTACCAAATTAGTTAATTCAATTTACCGAGTCAACAATCAGATCTCTTCCGCTTCTGGCTTTCAGTAGCATGTGGTAATTGCTTTTGTAAAAAAGAAGCATGCAATTGGAAAACTGTAAAATCAATTTGCAAGATGTTCGTAGAACAGACGGCTCGTCTCGGCTCTATCTGGATCCGTCCCTGGAAGCATGCAAAGAGCACAAAATATTAATAAACCAAGCATGCAAAATGGAAAGGCTAAGTAATTGTATTTAAAATAGGCATTATAACCATATCCATGATATTTTATGTGAACGTGGGTCCCAATAATATAATGACAAATACTCTTATATCGTCTAACTGAGTAGAAGCTTAAGATATGGAGTCTACGCATGTGTAGCAGCTAACGATAAGTATCCTGGAATGGAAATATACTTCTAATCAAAAAGCATTATTCCGACCATAGGATTCTTGTTACGTATCTTTCAAACTTTTCATTTTTTTTCCAAAGGAAAATTAATGAAGTGACTAGTAAAGTTCCTCTACGCTCCTTTATATTGATGTGAAAGCTCGTGCAGTGCATGCTGAAAAAACTCGACCAAATTTGACCGCAATATCAGTCGCCACAAAAAGGTTAAAGGTGGGCACAAAAAGTTGTATGTGCTTCCATTATCATATTAGCTAAACTTTATTACCAAAATGGGATTTGGCAAGCTAGGGCCTAGCTAGGAGCAAGGCTCTATCATGGTGCTTTTAAAGTTTTACAGAAATCAAAGTATCTATTTATTATTTCAAAATTAATGAACAAGAAAATTATTGAGAAGAGAACGAACTAACATAATTCTATACAACTTTCAGTAGCAGAAAATGGAAAAGGATACCCATGATCATGTTGTAAAAAATTACATGTTCAGGTTTAGGGTAAATTGTCAAAAAGCATAAAAACATCTGGGCTTTTTGCTCTTTTAAAAAATCTCCGGGCCCAGTCAAAACCATCTGTATACTAGTTGCATGTAATATCTAAGCAGCTGCATAAAGCATCCAAGCAGTTGCTTGTAATATCTAAGTAGTTGCAGCTGCCTGTAACATCCAAGCAGTTGAGCGAATACAGGCCCTAAATGAAATATAGCCCAGAGGATTTTTACAAAAATTTTATACTATAGAACCTTCCTAACAATTTCGAAAATTACAGGGGTATTTTAGACAACTCCAGAGTGGGCCGGGGGCTTTTTGTCAATTTACCCTTAAGTTTAAGAATATAAATAGATCCAAAGTAAATGTAAAACATGGTTTCAAATATGGTTATTCTGTATATGTATATTCACTGAAGTTTTGGGCTCTTTTACATGTTCTAATTTCAATTCGTTCCCAAAATTTTCTTGCTTTTAACCGAAGGTCGGGGTTCAACCAGTTGTTTTCCTATATTCAATCTCTAGCCCTTTCAATAAAAACCTTCAGCAAAACAAACCCCCAGTTTTACATAAGATTATATTTTGAATTCAAGCCTTTTTCTCTGTCGTATTTCTTTCTTAATTAAGGTTGGAGCAGTATATATTTCCACAAATTAAGCTTGTGCGATGCAGTGACTCAATAGAAACTTAATTTATTAGTGATGTGGCCTTGATCACCTTCAGATGTTGTCTTCCGTTGATCTGTCGCGAGCGTTGATAATTGGCTGAGATTGAATTTGAGGGTTGCCTTCCGAAGCATGTGGATCTCAGTGAATTTGGTTTGGGGTGAGGCCGAGCTATCTGCAAGGAAGTTCCGGGGTGATTGTACCACCGTGGACCCTCCGACGATCAAGTTAGTCGAGATATTGGTAGAGTAGCGGCCTATTGGATAAGAATTGGCTTATCTGAATCGTCTAGGAGGGGATTTATATAGTGGCAGCCATGGGCTGGCGGGTGCGAGATTTACGCCGGCCGTTATGCCTTTGGAGCCGCGCCTACGCGAACGGCGTGATCCTCCATTAATGGCGAGATACGCCCATTAACGGGAGAACATGATGGCGTGGGACGCGGGATCGTGGGGCGGCGGATATCTCGTGCATGGAGAGATTCGTTGAGCCATGGCAGGGACTCCTATGATCTATTCTTTAGGTCGGTCGGCGAGACCGAGGAAGCTGAGCTCGGCGGAAGGCTCGGAGGCGAGCGGGAGGCCGAGCAAGCATGGTTCTGTGATAGCTCGGAGGCGAACTGGGAGGGCTGAGGAAGCCCAGCGTGCAGGAGAGCTCGGAGGTGAGCCAATGGTTATTTGTAGGACGAGCACATGAGTGTTCTGGGAGATCATCGAAAGTCGAGAACATCCTCAGGTCGAAGCCCCGGTGTATGCTTTCAATGTACCGCTCTTACTCCTTTTCCCGTAAGCCGTGGGACACGTCATCTGCCACGTGTAATGATCTGGGGAGTTTTCAGTACTGAGCATCATCATTAGCCCTCCACTCTCGTCCCGACCTATTCATGGGTCGGGCCGAGAGTGGTTTGATCGGTCACCCGGGCTAAGTTCTTAGTTGAAGACATCGTCGGCGCGGATTCCCGGGTAGTTAGCCGTATTTTTTGATGACGTCAGCAGATCGGAGAAGAGATCGTGCATTAAAGGGGAAGCGCCGATTCGATCGTACGTTTGTTGAGGCGCTAGGCCACGTGCCCGACGCTGGTTGGTGGACGTGACGGGACGCCGGTGTCCTTTACGCTTGAGGGGACGTGTCCAACGCCCGTGAGACACGTGGAACGCCGATGACCGTTGATTGAAAGAGTTAAAAGTTTACCGCAATCAAGACGGTGTCGCTTTGCACCTAGCCGGTTGAACACGGGTCGATCCACAGGGAGACGGAGCGTTTTACGTTCTAGTCGTTACGAGTTAATGCGCGAGGGCGGAATTGTTCAAATCTAACCTATGCGTTATATGCACAAGTAAAGCTTGTTAGGAATCGATAGGATAGTGTAGGTTAATGAAATCCGTATTCAAGTCGTTTGAGCCGAGTCTTGACCAATTAAAGCTAGAGCAATCGGCAACAACGTGGATTAGGGTATTTAAGCACGGTATTCGTAGGATCCGGCTTATTGACCCTTGTCCTTCCGTTCTTGTCTCTTGCTTTCTCCTCCGGCCAAACCGAACGCAACCGGTCGCGGTTAGGAATCAACATTACCTTGGTAGGGTAGGGTGCTTAACGGAGCGCTTGCGTAAGATTTGGGCGGAGTTTCTGTTAGTTATGTATATGCCTTAGAGACCATTGTTGTACATATGATGTATATTATAATGGATGCTTGGATATATATAGAGAGGACTTTCTTGCTCGTCATGATAGTATGCTATTTGGTTTTCCTTTATCTTAACATGTTGACGTGTATTGGTTTTACTGTCTTTCTCTCAGATGTTGATAAAGCCCTTAGGATTTGTACTCGACTACTGGGACTATGATGAGATCATACTAGTCGGGCCATGGTAGTCGATGAGTACATCCTATAACTGTTCCTAGTCGATGGTATATCGAGACAGGGCATCGATACACCAGAGTAGACTAGCGTATACGCATCTTGACCCATATGATGGGCGATAAATGATCCCATATCCATCGGTGTTTGACATCAGAGATGGTGTACGGGTGCTCAGTGGAGACTGGGTACACTGGACGGACTCGCCGAGAACTCCCAGATGGTATTATAACTTACGTCAGATGGCAGTTCTCCGGTGACACTAGTACAAGGTTGTCTGTAGACCCGAGATCGTCATAGAGTCTTGTGTGATTCCCACTGTGCTTTGATTTCCACCTTACCACGTCCAAGAGGGCATGCAAAATGGTGGCTTTTGGGTACAGTCCCGAATCACATGGAGGCAATGAGCGATAGGAGGGGATTCGTCTCTCTCGGTATAGGGAGTTGATGTTGTGTTGTGTTTGATTGGCTATAACTGGAAGTCCCTGGCCAGGGCTGATATAGAGATTTACTGGTAAGTGTTATCAGTAGTTTCTCGACCTGTTATGAGCCTTACATCGACACGACTTATCGGTTACTGGGGTCTGACGTATACCACCCCTAGACTTGATATGCGACATATCAGACGAAGAGACCGGACTATACGGGAGTGTTACTGATTGGATTCACAGGAGAACGTATAGGCTAGCTTGTTGATCTTCTGATCGCTCAATACCTGGGTGGCTGTTACGTTTAGCTGACCGCTTGCAGCTTGTGGGTGTTAGATATGATCATCACCTGCTACCGGCGTATTGACGATTCTTTAGAGTCCCACACAGAGGTTTTTTGGCTCAGGCAAAACGGAGTAGAGACACATATGTGATATGTTCAGGACCGAGGATAATACGATATGAGATATCGTATTATATTCTCGCGATATTTAGATATGAACCGGGATATCGGATCAAGTGTTAATTCGATAAATCGGTACATGATATATTAGTCGGTTATATTCGATATAGCCGGATTGTCGGATCAAGTGTTGATTCGATGATTTAATGTATAATAATATATATGATATATTGTATTACATTATCTAATATTGGCTCACTTTATTATTTCATTTTCTCAACGGATAATACATTGATATATATGCGATATATGTTAATTGTATTATTTTCTTTTGTTGCAAATATATAATATATATGTGATATATATTATTGTGACATGATATGATTAATAATGGAACATGTTTAGTGGAGATTAAGCAAGGTTAGGGTTTGATTAGGGTTAGCTCTTTCTTGCACATTCTAGAAAGAATTCCTTTTGTCATGAGAAAGATATTATGTTGATATTTATCCATGACTCACTCTTTAACCTAACCAAACCCTAGCCCTAGTTTATTCTCTACAAAGGTTATCCTTCTCATCCTTGATCATGGTTCCATAATCAATCATATATTCATTTCTACTATTCATCACAAAAGGATTATCTCATTTTCCTCATCCTCTTCTCTCTTGAGCTTTGAGAAAGCTCCCTAGATTTTCCTTTTTGTGATGATTTCTAGTGAGAATATGATATAAAAGGAAAGCATAAATACTACTCTATCATCCTCATCTAATCTAGCCCATTAGATTAGGGTGTTCACCTCATTAGAGTGAGAGAGCTTGAGTTATAGCAACTTCGACGTAGATCATCGGAGAAACGGAACACTACAAGCTAGCATGAATCGTTCGAGTCGTGGAGCCTCTCTTGAGTCCGGGAGATCGTGGATCGCGGCGAAGGGACTTCTACTCGAAGCTTATGAAGTGAAGGAGCGGACTACAAAGGTTGTAATCCCTCACACTTAGTGGTAAAGATATTTACTTGCATGTTAAACCCTAATTATCTAGCAAAGATCCCGGCTTTGGGTTGTTCGGCACGTCTAAAATTTTATTCGGGCATGTTTGATGTCTTATGAACCTTCACAAGAGTGCCTAGGAACCCTACAGTGGTATCAGAGACTAGCTAGAGCATTAGGCGACGTGTATACGAAGTTAAAACTCCGATCGAACCCGATACGACGAAATAGAACCCATCTCTGGAAATTTTGCAAAAATGTGATTTTTTCTGCATTAAAAATACTCAAAAAAATCAGCAGGGAATTCTAAGAATTATCATGAAATACGAGCCCACAATTCCATGAAATCACCGCGGAACCGCGGCGGGAACCTGCTTCCCGCGGCTGTTCCGCGGCCGATCTTTGGGATTGCGACACGTGTCTTCAGGGTAATATCCGTAGGTGCTTGTTGCTGCTTCTGGGTATTTTTAATCTGTCTCAAGTGTTGAGTGTTCTGGGGTTTATTTTATAATCGTTGATTCGATCGGAAAATTTAATTTTGTTATGTTTTCCGGATATTTAGAAACTGTTAAAATGTTCGAACGGATATCATTAACTCACTTTTTCCCGGCACGTAAAATTTTCAAGTGTTGAATTTTTATCGGGTTTAAATCTTTCGGAAAAACGTACAAGTAACGCGATGGACCCTCTAGAAGAACACAAACCTTAACTCGATTATGTGGCCGTCTTGAACTGCCTCTAAACCTTAGGGTTTGGGGCAGTACGGCGTGCCACATGTGAGGCGTTGGCTTGACCCTTCTACGGCTGGATCATCGGTACTGTGACAGATTCTGGGATTATTTGAACTCCGCTCAAGTGTTGAGCTATTTAGGAAATTTTGGGTATTTAATTATCTGTTCGGAAACTTTAATACTGTCTATTTATCTGGAATGTGATACAATATGTGGAATTCATATAGTTAGGCATGAAATGCGAAGTATGTGATATTTCGGATTTACGATATCTAAAGTGATTGTGGATTCCAAATGTTGTAGTTTTACAATTTCTTTTCTGTGACCGTAAGTGTAGTATGTAGTTGTATTGCCGGTCTTCGTTGCTATACATCTACGACGATCGGTGTATGCATACTTACTTACGTTGATGATATGTGATATTATGTGTTGCTGTGATATGTTATATTGGATCGTCGTGTTCTGAATAGCCGGGGGTTTTATGTGAGATGAGGGTTTTTATTTTCTTTCATGTAAAATTCATTTGTATGTAATATTCTTTTATTGGGGAACTTCTGGGATGAGGTTGATGTCACCAGTGTATATTATTTACTTTTCCGCATTAGGTAGACCTAAGGAGGGGAGCATAAGTAACCGGGTTCTAGGGTCCAGTGGGAGGCCATCTCGAGGAGTCGAGACCGGGTCTCCTAACCCTAGAATTGGTGGTGTTACTTGCTGCTCTCGTAGGGGTCTAGAGATGTGGGTTTGGCTATTCATCGCGACCGTGGAATCCGTGTTTTATACAGGCTCGTATTAAAAACACGGACATCCTAGTATATCCAATATTTCATATATGTTCTTCTGCTGCAATGTTCTGTGATGAGATCATATTACTGCCTGAGACGAATGCTTATAATATATATATATGCTGATATATAAATATTACTGCTTTCGTTTCTTCTGTGATACTTAGGAAGCATAAGCTGATGATATTTATTAATGAGATTAATAAAAAGAAAAGAAACCTAAAAGATGTTGTAGAATCAAAACTTTATAAAAAGGGTAGCTACAGTCTTGCTTTGCATAGCGGTATATATGATATACCCTGCAACTTATTCGATGAGGAAAGAGCCGAGATCCCTTCACCGGGAGTGACCTTTTTAGCAAAACTGGCAGATGCTACAAACACGCGGTTTAGTTTTTGACAGCTTATATAGTTCTTGCTTTGCACGGTGATATATGTGATATATCCTGCACCTTATTCGATGGGGAAAGAGCCGAGATCCCTTCACCGGGAGTGACCTCTTTAGCGAAACTAGAAAAGCCTAAAAAACACTCCTTTTTCAAAAACTACTAGATTCTACGATGATATCAAGTTCATTACGCTCATGGTTTTTCTGAAAAACCTGCATAGCCCCCCGACATTTCAGATAGATATTACTTAGTATTCGTGCTACGGTAGTTTGGCATTCGTCAAGGCGTAGTGTATGGTAGTTATTTACTATTTATCTGTAGCATATGATGCGATTGGATTAGGGTATTCGTACGGCGTTGTTTGGCATTCGTCAAGGGTCGTGTGGGTGGGTTTAATTCAATCAAGAAATGTACGGGTTAAACTTGACTAGCGGACTATGGGTTGTTTGGAATTCGTCAAGGTCATAGCACGTTAGGGGCAAAAGCATTATCGGGAATTTCAAGTGTTGAAATTTGCAATGAGATTGCATACCTCCTATGAGATAGTTGGATCCCAATACCCACTGAGAGTAAGAGTTACTCCTGGGAGAGTTTTACACAGGACAATTAGCCGATCAAGTAGGTGTCTAGAAAAGTGTTAACGAGGTTACGCCTCTGGGAAAACGAGGTTTACTTTAATTAGGTCCGTGCGATAGCACGGGGAACCTCCTTCAAGTACCGACACTGATCTGGCTGAAAGATTGACGAAATTGTAGGGTGTAATTAATCTCGGCTAATCTTACCTTTTAGGGTTTGAAGGAAGATTTGATAAAAACAATGGGAGACATCCTGATTAGATAAGATAATAACCAATCTAATCTTGCAAGAGCATACGCTAAAGTGTTTTCTTCTCTCTCTCTCCAGGTAGCAACCATGTCAGGCCATAATCAAGATAATAATATGGATGTATTGACTGAACCTACTTATTATATTGAGCAGGGGAACGTTGGACCCGTTCTTTCTTATAAGAGTTATAAGACTGAACAGGAAACAGGAGAATATCTAGATTCTCATGCCGCCCAAACGGGGAACATGCATGTTTATGCACCTTCTTCGGGTGTGTTAGTTATTGAGAACTGTTTCTCAGTTCACCCTACGTCCTGGGTATTAGATACCGGATCAGGATCCCACATATGTAAACTGTTACATGGGCTACGAAAAGGTAGAGAACTGGGAAAAGGTGATCATTCCGTTCAAGTAGGGAATGGTGCAAGTATTGTAGCCAAAGCAGTTGGCGAATATCACCTTGTATTACCAAGTCGTAATACACTGATTCTGAATGAGTGCTATTATATACCGAACATGATATGCAATATTATATCAGTTTCTTTATTAAGTAAAGAAGGATATAATTTTATAGTACATGATAATGTTATGAACATCTTCCTAAATCAAAAGTTGATTGCATCAAGCTCATTACATAATGGCATATTCATTCTCAATCAAAATACAGTCCTCAATATACAAAACACACACAAGAGGAAGAGTTCAGAGATGAACGAATCCTTCTTGTGGCATTGTAGACTTGGTCATATCAATGCGACACGACTAGCTAAGTTACATAAAGATGGATATTTGAATGCGTTCGAATTATCATCTTATGATACTTGCCATTCATGTCTCAAAGGAAAAATGACCAATGCTCCGTTTAGTGGACACGGAGAAAGAGTTACGGAACTCTTAGGACTGGTACATAGTGATGTATGCGGTCCTATGTCTACACATACCAGGAATGGTTCTTCTTACTTCATTACATTCACTGACGATCTCTCAAGATACGGACATGTGTTCCTGATAAGACACAAGTCTGAAGCTTTTAAGAAATTCAGAGAATATAAGCACGAAGTAGAGAACCAAACGGGCAAAAGTATTAAGATTCTTCGATCTGATCGAGGAGGTGAATACTTAAGCAATGAGTTCCTAGATTATCTAAAAGAGAATGAGATTCTCTCTCAGCTTACTCCTCCTTATACACCACAGCACAATGGTGTATCGGAACGGAGGAATCACACCCTATTAGATATGGTGCGCTCTATAATGAGCACTGCTGAGTTACCTATTACCTTTTGGGGGTATGCGCTTGAGACAGCCATACACCTATTGAATATAGTTCCTACCAAATCAGTGCCTACCACTCCATATGAGATATGGAAAGGGAAGAGACCACCTCTTAAGTATGTTAAGATATGGGGTTGTCCAGCCTATGTCAAAAGACAAAATCCGGATAAACTCAAGGCAAGATCTGTCTTATGTAAGTTTGTAGGATATCCCAAAAATTCACAAGGGTATATCTTCTACCACCCCGAGGAACAAAAGGTGTTTGTTTCTCGACATGCCACTTTCTTAGAAAAAGGTTTTCTTATCAAACAGATTAGTGGCATTGAGGTAGAACTGGAAGAGGTTCCAGCAACACAAACTATAACAGAAGACTTGGTAGAACCAGAGGATTCAGTAGTACCCAACGAACCCCAGCCTCTCCACCGATCTAGCAGGGTTTCTCATCCACCTGAGAGATACTACGGTTTTCTCATTGATGGTGGAAGCGAGGATTGCATCATGGAAGATGATGACCCGACTAGTTTCGAGCTGGCCATCACGAGTGGTGACTCTGTGAAATGGCTGGATGCAATGCGATCTGAGATGGAATCCATGTACACCAACAAAGTACGGACTTTGGAAAATGCTCCTGAAGGGGTAAAATCCATTGGGAGCAAGTGGATCTTTAAAAAGAAATTTGGTGTAGATGGAAAAATTGAGACTTTCAAAGCTAGACTTGTAGCAAAGGGTTTTCGTCAACGACCAGGTGTGGATTATGACTAAACCTTTTCTCCAGTGGCTATGCTTAAGTCCATCCGGATCTTACTTGCCATTGCTGCATACCATGACTACGAAATCTGGCAAATGGATGTTAAGACCACCTTTTTAAACGGTGATTTAGAAGAGTGCGTGTACATGACTCAGCCAGAGGGCTTCGTAGATAGTGGGAGCAGTGGAAAGGTGTGCAATCTGCATAAATCCATTTATGGGTTAAAGAAAGCATCACGGAGTTGGAACATCTGTTTTGATGTTGTAGTCAAAGAGTTTGACTTCATCAAAAATATAGATGAACCTTGTATCTATAAGAAGGTAGAAGAGAGTAAGGTTGTCTTCCTCGTATTGTACGTGGACGACATACTCTTGATAGGAAATGATATTCCTATGCCGCAATCAGTCAAGCTCTTCTTATCACAAAGATTCTCAATGAAAGATCTAGGTGATGCCTCCTGCATATTGGGAATCATGATCTATAGAGATAGATCTAAACGGATACTGGGATTGTCCCAATCCAGGTACATTGACACCATACTAAAGAGGTTTAGTATGGAAGAATCCAAGCGTGGAAACCTACCCATGATCTCTGGACTCACTCTCTCCAAAGAGATGTCTCCCAAGACTGATTTGGAGAGAGCTCGCATGCAAGGGATACCCTATGCTTCGGCTGTAGGCTCTATCATGTACGTGATGCTATGTACCAGACCCGATGTAGCATACTCACTAAGTGTAGTGAGTAGGTATCAAGCTGATCCTGGAGAGAGTCACTGGACAACTGTGAAGAGCATTCTCAAGTACTTACGAAGGACTAAAGAGATGCTCTTGGTGTATGGTAACGGAGAACCAACCCACGATCTCTGGACTCACTCTCTCCAAAGAGATGTCTCCCAAGACTGATTTGGAGAGAGCTCGCATGCAAGGGATACCCTATGCTTCGGCAGTAGGCTCTATCATGTATGCGATGCTTTGTACCAGACCCGATGTAGCATACTCACTAAGTGTAGTGAGTCGGTATCAAGCAGATCCTGGAGAGAGTCACTAGACAGCTGTGAAGAACATTCTCAAGTACTTACGAAGGACTAGAGACAGGTTCTTGGAGTATGTTAATGGAGAACTCCGGGTGGAGTCCTTTACCGATTCCAGCTTCCAAAGTGATAAGGACGACTCTAAGTCGCACTCGGGATTTGTCTTTACCCTCAATGGAGGGGCGGTATGTTGGAAGAGTTCCAAACAAGATACCGTTGCAGACTCGACGATGGAGGCTGAATACATCGCTGCCAACGATGCTGCCAAAGAGGCTGTCTGGATAAAGAAGTTCATTAGTGAACTTGGTGTGGTTCCATCCATTGAGCATCCATTACCTCCGTATTGCGATAACAATGGAGCTGTGGCTTTGGCCAAGGAACCCAGGTCCCATCAAAAGTCCAGACATATTCTGAGGCGATATCACCTGATCAGGGAGATAGTTGATCGCCGGGAGATCAAGGTCAGAAGAGTAGATACGAAGGACAACACTGCTGATCCACTCACGAAGGTCATTCCCCAGATACAGTTTGAGAGATTATTCAGGATGCTAGGTATGAGATACTACAGCAGCTGGCCTTAGTGCAAGTGGGAGATTGTTAGTTATGTATATGCCCTAGAGGCCATTGTTGTACATATGATGTATATTATAATGGATGCTTGGATATATATAGAGAGGAATTTCTTGCTCGTCATGATAGTATGCTATTTGGTTTTCCTTTATCTTAACATGTTGACTTGTATTGGTTTACTGTCTTTCTCTCACATGTTGATAAAGCCCTTAGGATTTGTACTCGACAACTGGGACTATGATGAGATCATACTAGTGGGGCCATGGTAGTCGATGAGTACATCCTATAACTGTTCCTAGTCGATGATATATCGAGACAGGGCATCGATACACCAGAGTAGACTAGCGTATACGCATCTTGACCCATATGATGGGCGATGGATGATCCCATATCCATCGGTGTTTGACATCAAGGATGGTGTACGGGTGCTCAGTAGAGACTGGGTACACTGGACGGACTCGCCGAGAACTCCCAGATGGTATTATAACTTACGTCAGATGGCAGTTCTCCGGTGACACTAGTACAGGGTTGTCTGTAGACCCGAGATCGTCATAGAGTCTTGTGTTATTCCCACTGTGCTTTGATTTCCACCTTACCACGTCCAAGAGGGCATGCAAAACGGTGGCTTTTGGGTACAGTCCCGAATCACATGGAGGCAATGAGCGATAGGAGGGGATTCGTCTCTCCCAGTATAGGGAGTTGATATTGTGCTGTGTTCGATTGGCTATAACTGGAAGTCCCTGGCCAGGGCTGATATAGAGATTTACTGGTAAGTGTTATCAGTAGTTTCTCGACCTGTTATGAGCCTCACATCGACACGACTTATCGGTTACTGGGGTCTGACGTATACCACCCCTAGACTTGATATGCGACATATCAGACGAAGAGACCGGACTATACGGGAGTGTTACTGATTGGATTCACAGGAGAACGTATAGGCTAGCTTGTTGATCTTCTGATCGCTCAATACCTGGGTGGCTGTTACGTTTAGCTGACCGCTTGCAGCTTGTGGGTGTTAGATATGATCATCACCTGCTACCGGCGTATTGACGATTCTTTAGAGTCCTACACAGAGGTTTCTTGGCTCAGGCAAAACGGAGTAGAGGCACATATGTGATATGTGCAGGACCGAGGATAATACGATATGAGATACCGTATTATATTCTCACGATATTTAGATATGAACCGGGACATCGGATCAAGTGTTGATTCGATGAATCGGTACATGATATATTAGTCGGTTATATTCGATATAGCCGGATTGTCGGATCAAGTGTTGATTCGATGATTTAATGTATAATAATATATATGATATATTGTATTACATTATCTAATATTGGCTCACTTTATTATTTCATTTTCTCACCGGATAATACATTGATATATATGCGATATATGTTAATTGTATTATTTTCCTTTGTTGCAAATATATAATATATATGTGATATATATTATTGTGACATGATATGATTAATAATGGAACATGTTTAGTAGAGATTAAGCAAGGTTAGGGTTTGATTAGGGTTAGCTCTTTCTTGCACATTCTAGAAAGAATTCCTTTTGTCATGAGAAAGATATTATGTTGATATTTATCCATGACTCACTCTTTAACCTAACCAAACCCTAGCCCTAGTTTATTCTCTACAAAGGTTATCCTTCTCATCCTTGATCATGGTTCCATAATCAATCATATATTCATTTCTACTATTCATCACAAAAGGATTATCTCATTTTCATCATCCTCTTCTCTCTTGAGCTTTGAGAAAGCTCACTAGATTTTCCTTTTTGTGATGAATTCTTGTGAGAATATGATATAAAAGGAAAGCATAAATACTACTCCATCATCCTCATCTAATCTAGCCCATTAGATTAGGGTGTTCACCTCACTAGAGTGAAAGTGCTTGAGTTATAGCAACTTCGACGTAGATCATCGGAGAAATGGAACACTACAAGCTAGCATGGATCGTTCGAGTCGTGGAGCCTTTTTTGAATCCGGGAGATCGTGGATCGCGGCGAAGGTACTTCTATTCGGAGCTTATGAAGCGAAGTAGCGGACTAAAAAGGTTGTAATCCGTCACACTTAGTGGTAAAGATGTTTACTTGCATGTTAAACCCTAATTATCTAGCAAAGATCCCGGCTTTGGGTTGTTCGGCATGTCTAAAATTTTATTCGGGCATGTTTGATGCCTTATGAACCTTCACAAGAGTGCCTAGGAACCCTACAGTTTAAAAATAGAAAAAATACGGGAAAAGGAAATGGGAAACGGAAACCTTAACTTACAATATCGGTTTCTTTTCCTAACAACATGTATTCACAACCATTCATAAACAACAACCAAAGAAGAGCAAAAGAAAAGAACAAAGAAAAAGAAAAGAAAACATTACAAGTAAGTAAGTGCATGGAATTAAATTGCAAGAATGTAAAGCATGGAATGTAAATGACATGAATGTAAAGTAAGTGATAAAAGAGCAAGAAATATAAAAGAGCAAGAATGAGAACCAGAGATCACATGACACACCATGGGTTCAATAACCCAATCTTAAACTTGCAAGCTCGGTTAAGAGGTTGCAAGATCAAGAAAGAGCTAAGAACTCAAGGAAAATGAAGGCACAAAAAAGAATGCTTTATTAAACTTCAAGAATGATACAACCCCTTGAGATCAATGACCAAAGCTTAAACTTGCAAGCTCAATTAAGAGGTTGCAAGATCAAGTTAAGGTAGAGAGCTCAAGGGGGATTAGCTATGTACAAGAACTAAAAAGAAAACTTGGAAAAAGAATGATAAAACTTGGACAAAAGTTAGACTAAAGAATGACCCTTGAACCTTTGCCCCATGGTCTGCTTTTATAGGAAAGAAAATGGATTAAGCAAACAATAAAATAAAGACCAAATGGCAGCAAATGAGACTCTGTGAGAAGCTGGGTCGCACAAGAGGTGGTGGGGCCGGCCAGGCCGGTTTTGTCAAGGGAGTGCCCAGCCATTTTCCAGGGTCAAGGTCTCGTACTTTGTGTGTTGGTTTGTGTGTCCCCTCACATCATTTTGGTGCAGTTTATTTACTCTGTTTTGAACTTGTTTGCAGTTTGGGTTTTGGAGGGAAACTTGAATCTTTAAAGTCAACACATATCTTGTAGTATTTAATGCATGTCACACCCACATCACCTCATGCCCACTTGCCCTGATTCATGGCTGCCCAATCCATGGTCCAAGCTCCAAAAAGTCTTGTGTACACACTTGTATTGTGTTGGTCCATTTAGATAAAAAGTGTGTACACAATTATGTTGCACAAAGAAACTCTTGGACTATCGGTCGGTTTGCGGTTCTGGTTGCAGTGTCGGCTCACAAATGATATATCCGTGATACTAAGTGTATTTCCAGTATTTTGTCACGGATACATGTAATCTGTATTACTGAGCAAACACCGGTTAATAGTACCGATATATATAAAAAATAGATAATGAATGAGCTATATTAAAATGCAATATTCTGGTATGAACAAATACCCCCAAACTTATCTTTTGCTCGTCCCGAGCAAAACAAAATCCTAGCCTCACTTTCGCGGAGAACGCGATTGCACTGAGCGGGTGCAACAAGCTGTTAAACTTCTAGGTGTCCCTAGTAGGAGGAGTGTTGTCTCGTGAGGGTTTTCAGCGGATTACACCCACAAAATCCCCTCAGGTTACTTTCATAAGTTAACATCGATTCTACTCCTATAGTTTAGTATTTACGTTAGAAATTGTATCATCCTAAGTTAGAAATATCCAACCCTTATATTTCACACCTCCTATCTATTTAACCTTAGACCCTATACATTCCAAAAAAGTTTAGAAAGATTTTGGTATCTCCTGAGTTTTCCTTCTAAAGTGCGGTCTCAAATCTGGGATTTTTATCAACTTTACAGAAAACATAAGTCTTATTCTTCATTTCTATCTTTCATCCAAATATCGATTGTATACCCCTACGTGTATGTATATTTGCACCCCTACACTTAAGAATTCAATTCAAGCTATAATACTCTTGCCCTAATACCTAATGCTACTTCTTTTCATTAATGATGGACGGTGTTGCTCACACACCTTTCATGCGACTATTAATGCTTCTTGAGGCACTAACGGCCTATTACTGAATGTGTGTGCTTAAAACGTAAATAGCAGTTTCCAGATCTTGACTTTATTTATTTTTCTTTTTCAAGATCGGAAATATTTTTTCAATGATGCTCTTTAGGTGTTTAGCTTTAAATACCGTTTTTTTCTTTCATACTAGGTTTTCAAGCAAAAGTATTTCTAGATATCCTCTACTATCCCAAGTTTCAAGGTGCGTGTAAGTGCAGCTTGTAGGGTATATACTTTTTAAATTTGAACTCAAGAATAGAAACAATTTTTCAGACTTATCCTTCAGTAAAGCTTCAATACTTTCCCCTCAAGAACTGAACTCAAGATTACCTATTTCTCAAAAAAACTGTAAGGACGTATAATCACCAAGTTTAAACAGAATGAGGGTTATTTTTAGGGTTTTCAATTTCTAAGCCTAGGATTTAGTTATTTCTAACGTATCAACTAAGCTTTCGGAATAAAAATCTAAGTTACCCTATTAGCTAACTTGACAACAAAGTTTTTATATTTTTGGAAAAATTTTCGATTTTTTTGGGTTTTTAAAATAAAGTATTCAAATGCAGAATATACAAATGAATGCGAAGGAAGAAAGTTTACCGAGCACACCCCCAAACTTAAACTTGACAGTGCCCTCACTGTCAGGCTACACCAAGAGGATCAAAATTGTCGGCGCTCCCTAAAAGAAAATTTTATAAAAAACAAAAAGAAACCAAAAATATATACACCAAAAGGATCCCCCCCAAACTTAAGTAAAACAGTGTTTCCACTATTAAGCATTGAAGTTCAGGATTAGGGGGGAATGAGGACAGTATCAAGCTATACAAGGCCTTACAAAGGCCAAAAGTGAGCACCAACCATTCAAAATTTTTATCGCTATAATGTAGCGGTCGGTGAAAGAATGCGGAGAGGAAAGAAATGGAGAATACGCGGACCGTATGGATATAGTAGCGGGATACGGTCTCGGTATATGAGGAGATGAATTGCGGAAAGGAAAAAGAAATGGAGTACGAATTTAAGGGTGAAAATGGAGTGAATAAATTAGCACAATTTGTGATGACCGATGTGTAAGAAACGTTTGTGCTAATCTATTAACCCGTCGAGAAATGGGGTCAAATCGCTCAAGATTCGTGAGAAAACATGGGTATGCCGAAATCGGTAAACCAGGCACAGGAACTGAAAGTGATACAGTTTCTTGCAAGGCCGGAACGATGGAAAGGATGGAGGGAAGTGATTGAGGAAGGGTCAAAATTAACGGTTCAGGAGGGTGTACATAGTCAGTGATAGGGATAAGATGAGTTGGAAAATCCGACTTATCAAGCAAAACTGGTTCATCCTAAAAAATATCCTCAAAATTCTCCTCAAAATTCATCTTATCCATGCAAATTTCATCAAAATCAAGACGCATATGGAGTTCGAGAAAAACAGTTAATGACTCGGTATGATGAATTGGAGAGAAAAACTCATCAAAAGCAGCAGGTTCATCATCCAAAACATTCCCAGCGTCAATATCCTCAATCAAGTGAAAATCAAATCTCTTAGACACCTCATCAAAAGTATGGATTTCAATCGATTCTGGCTCTAAGATGGAGGTGTAGAATTCAAAAGGATTGGGTGTGCTTTCACTCGAAAGGGTCCCTTCACAATCGGGTAAATCAAACACTACAAAGCCGCACAACTCATTAAACGTACTATCTTCAATTGATACATCCTCTGGGACGCTTGATAGACATTCAAAACTGGAGTTGTGAGATTCAATTGGCAATGGGTAGATTTTATTTAGAAGGGTGTACAGCTCACTCTCTCCACTCAAATTCTCAGCCTGTCCTACCGCCTCCTCATACATTGGAAAATTTGGAGCTAGTTGGAAACTAGCTACCGGGTCACTAGGTTGTATGAGGGCGGCCATGGACGCATTCAAATCCATCATTTGTTAGTACGACGCTACCCTAAAGTCTTCCAACGACTTTTCCAGACTAGACATGGGTTGTAAAGGGGTTTCAGTAAAAGATTCGATGTTGTTTGGATACTGGAAACTCCCAAAAGGCTGTTCAGAAGCAATGTCTAGGGAAGGTGTAAAAGTTGGGTAGGATGGATAGGAATTGAATGGTTGGACAGGGATATGATCAACATACGGATAAGAAGGTGAATGGAATTGTTGATCCAAAGAATTCGCAGTGGTGAAAGGAGTGAAAGATCGGTTACGAGATTGTTCAATATGTTCAGCAAGAGACATTGGTCTTGGGGTTACAACTGGAATCGAAAAAGGGGTATCAACGTAAGAAGGTGGTGAAGGTTGAAATGGTTGATACAAGGTGGATTGCGGGGTCTAGTTGTTCGTCCTAGACGCGTCTATCCGATCTTTCAAGGAAATTTTCGGCATGAATGGATCGTTCGACGTTCGGCCAAAGCAAGAACCGTAAGAAGTGATGTCTGGTTGTGGGTACCAAAGTTCGGCAAGAGTTTTTTGATGTGGGGTACCCATGATATGAAGAGAGAAAGAAAGGAAGGAAGAGAAAAGGAGGGGAAAAAGAATGTGATTTTTTATATTTTTAGTTAGTTATGAACAAAAGAATGAAATATACATACAAAAAGAATCTGGACAAAAACAATCACGACACAAAAATACCATGCACCTAATCGGTTTAGGGTTCACCTAGGTCAACTAGACCTGCTCCAGAGCTTGATTGTCGAAGTAAAACTGTGTCGAGAAACGGGCTCAAGATACACTGATCACGAGGCCATGTAAGTGCAGAGATAAGGGGAGGTTCTCCGACGCTTTCGCGAAGGTCATTAATTAAATAACCCTTTCTCTTTTGGCGGTTTCGCCATTAACACTTTCCTAGACACCCCGTAAACGATATACCGTTAAGCGGTGTTCTAAACACAGTTAACCTCTCCTAGTGAGCGCGAAGTCCTTAAGGCTTAATGTCTAGTTTCTTTTAAAATTTGTGCGGGTAATCGTTATGCTCAAGTTCATGATTTGTGGGCCACGGAAAAGGTGATGAAATCCTTTACCGCATGTTGTGCAGTTCGCTTGCCCTTAAGTCCATATTAATGTATGCAATGCGCAATTCAATGAAAAAATTTGTTCAAAATTTCCAACAATCATTTTTTATGTTTTAAGCTCGGCACTGCAACAAATACGGGTTAGTTAATTTGAGCGTTTGGAAGCAAACTTGCAAAGAATCCTGCAAAGAATAGTATATTGGATGCGTTGGATTTGAGAAGGTGTAAACGAAGTACGTACCGATATGTTTTGGGTTAGGAAACCCCCGTTGAAATTAAATCCGAATAGCTTGGAAAGTTCGCTTGCGCGGGTCAAACTACGCGGATCTTTGGCACTGTACTTCACAATCACCTTAGCTTGGAATTTACACTTTGCT
This sequence comes from Agapanthus africanus, assembly GCA_030015575.1. Taxonomy (NCBI): domain Eukaryota; kingdom Viridiplantae; phylum Streptophyta; class Magnoliopsida; order Asparagales; family Amaryllidaceae; genus Agapanthus; species Agapanthus africanus. The sequence continues at coordinate 227,976,604 of JASDDO010000008.1, forward strand.
CCCCACAATCGCAGTTCGCAAATCCGCAAAAATCTACAAATGCCGGAAAAAAATGGATATTAGTGCGGAAAAGCGATACGAATGCCCAAATACCTGCTAATTTAAAATTATAAAAAACAAACAATAACAATAGGACAAAAACATAACATTGGAGCACAGGAAAAAAATTGGAGGCAATAGGTGGAGGTACGGCCGGCGACGCCGGAAAATGATGGGAAGTCGCCGGTTTGCTTGTGGAGTTTGGGCTCCAAACTTCTTCTGTGATCTCACTGTTCTACTATCATCTCACTGGTATTGTTTATTTCTTCAGTTTAGTTCCAAAGTGTGAGCAGGTAAGAATTCCAGAGAACAAAATGAGTTAGCAAAGTTAATTTTTGTTTGGTTTTGGTTTTTGAAATTTTTATGTTGTTTTTGAAAATAGGGTTAGATGTATAAGTGAGATGTACAATGATTAACCCGAAATAACAAGAATTAAAGCGTTACCATCTCCCCGGCAACGGCGCCATTTGATTGAAAGAGTTAAAAGTTTACCGCAATCAAGACGGTGTCGCTTTGCAGCTAGCCGGTTGAGCACGGGTCGATCCACAGGGAGACGGAGCGTTTTATGTTCTTGTCGTTACGAGTTAATGCGCGAGGGCGGAATTGTTCAAATCTAACCTAGGTGTTATATGCACAAGTAAAGCTTGTTAGGAATCGATAGGATAGTGTAGGTTAAGGAAATCCGTATTCAAGTCCTTTGAGCCGAATCTTGACCAATTGAAGCTAGAGCAATCGGCAATAACGTGGATTAGGGTATTTAAGCACGGTATTCGTAGAATCCGATTTATTGACTCTTGTCCTTCGGTTCTTGTCTCTTGCTTTCGCCTACGTCCAAACCGAACGCAACCGGTCGCGGTTAGGAATCACCGTTACCTTGAAAGGGTAGGGTGCCTAACGGAGCGCTTGCGTAAGATTTAGGTGGAGTTTCAAAATGGAAAAAATACGGGAAAAGGAAATGGGAAACGGAAACCTTAACTTACAATATCGGTTTTTTCTCCTAACAACATGTATTCACAGCCATTCACAAACAACAACCAAAGAAGAGCAAAAGAAAAGAACAAAGAAAAGAAAAGAAAACATTACAAGTAAGTAAGTGCATGGAATTAAATTGCAAGAATGTAAAGCATAGAATGTAAATGACATGAATGTAAAGCAAGTGATAAAAGAGCAAGAAATATAAAAGAGCAAGAATGAGAACCAAAGATCACATGACACACCATGGGTTCAATAACCCAATCTTAAACTTGCAATCTCGGTTAAGAGGTTGCAAGATCAAGAAAGAGCTAAGAACTCAAGGCAAATGAAGGCACAAAAGAGAAGGCTTTATTAAACTTCAAGAATGATACAACCCCTTGAGATCAATGACCAAAGCTTATACTTGCAAGCTCAATTAAGAGGTTGCAAGATCAAGTTAAGGTAGAGAGCTCAAGAGGGATTAGCTATGTAGAAGAATTAAAAAGAAAACTTAGAAAAAGAATGATAAAACTTGGACTAAAGAATGACCCTTGAACCTTTGCCCCCTGGTCTACTTTTATAGGCAAGAAAATGGATTAAGCAAACAATAAAATAAAGACCAAATGGCAGCAAATGAGACTCTGTGAGAAGCTGGGGCCCACAGGAGGTGGTGGGGCCGGCCAGGCCGGTTTTGTCAAGGGAGTGCCCGGCCATTTTCCGAGGTCAGGGTCTCGTACTTTTTGTGTTGGTTTGTGTGTCCCCTCACATCATTTTGGTGCAGTTTATTTACTCTGTTTTGAACTTGTTTGCAGTTTGGGTTTTGGAGGGAAACTTGAATCTTTAAAGTCAACACATATCTTGTAGCATGTAATGCATGTCACGCCCACATCACCTCATGCCCACTTGCCTTGATTCATGGCTGCCCAATCCATGGTCGAGGCTCCAAAAAGTCTTGTGTACACACTTGTATTGTGTTGGTCCATTTAGATAAAAAGTGTGTACACAATCATGATGCACAAAGAAACTCTTGGTCTATCGGTCGGTTTGTGGTTCTGGTTGCAGTGTCGGCTCAAAAATGATATATCCGTGATATTAAGTGTATTTCTAGTATATTGTCACGGATACCTGTAATCTGTATTACTGAGAAAACACAGGTTAATAGTACCGATATATACAAAAAATAGATAATGAATGAGCGGTATTAAAATGCAATATTCTTGTATGAACAACCGTCGAACGCGAAGCGTTGTTTTTGTGGGAAACGATCAGCGCCGTTAGATGCGCTTGCCAAATGCTATAAATAGAGGTGGGATCCCTCCAGGGTCCACACTTCGCTATAGGTTTTTCATTGCTGCGTGTATTAGCTCGGCGCTCTTCCCTTTAGGTCGGATTTCTTGCCCCTTTTCCTCGGAGGACTCCTTCCTTTGCTCAGGTTAGATGTCTTCTTCTGAAGAGTCTGTTGAGATAGTTGATGTAGAGTCTAGGTAGTCTTCAGCCGCTTCTTCCTCTGCCTCGTCCGAGTCAGATTCCCCCCGGGGAGTTAGGGTTAGACCTGCTTCCCGGGGCCGCGCGACGGGAACGGTTCCCCAAGCGCGCATCAAGAGTGCTCGTGATGCGTCTGTTTGGTTACGGCAGTGCCCCGGCCATCAAATCGTGGCCAAATGCGGAACAAAAATTTACTAAACTAGCACTACCACAACCCGATGCCCGGATCTACCCTAAATCATATACTAGCAAGCAATATAAAGAGTTAGGAATGGTTATACCGAGTTGATCCGTGTCCTTCGGACTTCAACCTTCATACCAAGCTCCTACTGGTTGCGGATCGAGTTTGGTTGCCGGTCTTCCTCCATCTACGATGATCCATCCGAGGGAAACGACGCAAGCTCCAGCCTCGCCAAGCGATGCAACCGACGCTCCAAGGTTGCTAGCAATGGAGAGTGGAGGTGTAAGAATGTGTCACTATGATTTTTCTTTCATCACAAATACTCCATGAGCAACTCAAGAAGATGAAGAGGTGGCGAGGAAAACATATAGCATGAGCAACTAAAGAAAGTGGCTAAAACTCCAAGTGAGTGAGAATAAGAGAGTGATGAAGCAAGTGAGGATAAAATGAAATGAGCAAGCCATTCAAGAAAAATGTGGCTGCCTCCCCCTCACTCTCAATCATGCCCACACACAAAATATCTCTTCTCATTTTACAATAAACAATTCCAAGCCATACCTCTTTACATGCCATGACCCATGCTCATGCCAACTCACCCTCCACCTCATTTCCAAATTAATTTTGTAAACATAAAATCAATTAATGAGGTGGCCATCTTCTAGAAATTATTCCGTATATATACGGAATACAACCTGGTATATGTATCGAAATACATATACACGTATTCGTACAAAAATATGAATAGCCAAGAGAGAAAATGATTAGTGAACAATAATACTAGAATACATATATATAAATTATTAAATTAAAACCTAATTTAATAATCCGGCTTAATCCTAAGCTGCTAGTATTATCAACCGTCCGATTAAAGTTTGTGCAGTAAGTACACATATTTAATCAAACACTTCAATGTACCAACATACGTCATCTACACCATATCGCCTGAATAGTGAAAACCCTCTGTATGGGACTCTAAAGACTCGTCAATACGCTGGCAGTGGGTTTAACCACAAGCACGTCAGCGGCACTAGTTGTACGTAACGGCTACCCAAGTATTGAGTGAAAGGGATGCCGACGAGCAAACTCATCTTGAAACCCCTACTGAGCCTGACAGTGACAATATTCATACATTCCGGTCTGTTCGTCTATGAGTATCGCATATCGAGTCTATTGGGGTGGATAAAGTCAGACTCCTAATAACGCGATAATTCGTGTCGGTATGAAACTCATCACCACTTGAGAAACTACCGATCCTAGATCAGTATTTCTCGACTACCTTAGCCAAGGATTTCTGGTGATGGTCCGCGACATCAACCCCCAATACCGGGAGAGACGAATCCCCGACAATCCGCTCACTGCCTCCATATGGCTCGGGACTGTACCCAACTAAAACCTGTTTGCACGACTCCTTTGAGCCGTGGTAGGGTAGTAATCAAAGCAAAGTGGGAACTCACACGAGACAAATGACGATCTCAGGTCGACAGACTAACCTGTACACATGTCACCTGGGAACTGCTATCTGACAATAGGTATAGTACCAACTAGCAGGTTCCCGGCGAGTCCGTCCAGTGTATTCATAACCTAATGAGCACCTGTATACTATCTTAGGTGAACAAACTAACACCAATGGCTTGTGAGACCTGACCACCGTCCCTCGTCGGGGTCTCGATCAGTATACACTAATCTACTCTGGTGTATCGATGCCCAGTCTCGAAACTCCCACGACTAGGGACATTTAAGGATTTGCTTATAGACCCCCAACTCCCACGTATATGATCACCATCATAATGCTGGTAGTCAAGAAAAATCATATGGGCTCTATCAACATGTAATAGTGATCTGTAATACCACCTGAAGCATGTACATGATGATAAAGACAAACCAGATGGCATACTATCATCTCAAGTAAGACCGTTCTACCGGTATAGGTCCTTCCACAATCATTATAATCACCTAACTGCGATTACGATAATTGCATTGAGGGCACTATAGCAAACAATCTCCCACTTGCACTTAAGGCCAATTATTGCGATGTCGCATACTCACAACCCGTGTGATACCGAACACCAACTTCTCTACTAAGCAGTTTCGCAAAGCTCGTTTGTGAAACTATTGTGTTCGAAAAATAGCCTCAGTGAGTAGATCCGCTCCAGTGTTTCTAACTTTATCTCTCTATATCTCAACTTTGCGGAGAATAACCATCTTCCAAAATGAGCAATACCTTGTCTTAGAATTTGTCTGGATATCTGATGGGACCTAGTTCACAGATAAACTCCAAATCCAGCAAACTTCTTAGACTGTATCATCCACTGTATTTAATCAGTATCCTGCGCCATTCCTTCCTCAGTATCCGCTTGGACCACCTGTCCAACATACTGTCCCTCAGAAGAGGGAAAAACTATAACTCAGACAACTACTCTGTCATCCAGGTCACCTTGGAAGCCTGAAATGATAACCGTCTCCTGAAGGAGGTTGCCGTTACCATATCCCTGGAACATCCACTTATGTTCATAAACTTCTTCCAAACGTTTCTCCAGGATTGGATTAATATATAAACTTATTGCAGCTTGTGCAAAAACAACATCTGGTGTGGTACTTGACATCTCATGATTGACTCAATTGCCCACGCAAGTGATATACCAATCATGCACATCCCTCTCCCTTTAGTCTGTAAGACACCTTTAGAGAGGGTGACTCCATCACCTGCAGGTACACTACCATGCCAGGAGTCATCCATTCTAAAACACCTTTAGAATAGTATCAAAGTACCCAAATTGGGAAACTACCCAAATCTAGATCTAAAACTATAGATCTAGTAACCAGAATGCCTGATATAATATTCATATCCTATATGGAGAAACCACTCTGTGACAACAAAAGTATAACAGATCATAGTATAGGAATTTCACTTCCTATAAAGTGCATGTCATCCCAAATACAAGGATATCACACCTTACTACCTTCTTACCAGATCCATCTTCTGTTCTGATCAAGTCAAAGCCTATGACTGTCACATCAAAAATAGATCATCTATCTCCGCTATTCCTTCTTTAGTCTATAAATAGACATAAGCTACTTTCCCACTATGCTTCCGCTGCTCCCACTGACTACAACAACCCTCTGGAAGAGACATATACACTTGCACTTCTAAAGCTAGTTTAGAACGATGCTATACTCATCCTCTTGCCGGGTCTTATAGTCTAGAACAGCAACAATGGCAAGTCTGGGTAAACAAGAACCTCCCTGTCACCGTCTATGAGAAGACCGAAATACCTCTTGGGTGCCTAAGGTTACCCACCAAATCTGCGGAGTGGCTAATGGAATGTCAAATCCAATTGAATTCTCTGGTTCTATTAAATCTTGAGTGATCATTTGTGGTTCTGGAATCACTTCCAGTTCTACCATACTCCTACTTTTGTTTTCTGAAAAATCCATTTTACTAAAACTGTGGAGAGTCAAGAACAATACAAATATTGATCTTCCTGATGGTAGAAAGTTAACCCTCGACAAAGCCCGGGATAACCCACAAACTACCATTACTGAAACGTGCCTTGTGTTTATCCGGATTCTAGTTTTAAGTATCAGCTGGACAACCCCCCTATATCTTAACATCGTTAAGATATAAATTGATTCTATATATCCAATATAGAAACGAAAACACTAATTTAATTGGAACTAGATTCAAAATCATGCAGCTGTCTCCAGTGCATATCAACCAAATGGAAAGAGGCCAATCAGCATTACTCATCTAGGAGTGCATCCATAAATGAGTAATCTGAAAGAGAAGCAAGTTCTCAAAACCATTACTATCAACGGAATACCTAGCACAAGTATCTACATCTTTGACTACCTCGAAGAATCCTGATACTTCCAACAAATGGTTCTCTACTTTATTCTTATACCTATAACTTCTCAATATATGTACCTTGTACTTCAACGAAATGCTTGTCTAGAATTGGAGAAGTCATGAGTAAACAGAATATAGTACGGGTACCAACCCCTTTGTCCTAATGGACACTGGACAACATACAATACTTTGTATAAGTCCGCTGAGTTCAATAACTCAAACCCAGTGCGTCGTAGGTTGAAAACTGTATTATGGTTAAGAAGAATTACACCGCTGTTGAATACACCTTACCTAACCATCAACTGATATAGGTAAATGTCACAGACATAATTTCAAAAAGTTATATCTCACTTTATAAAATAAACGTACAGATATATTAGTTTGAAACTGGTGCATAACTACGGATATTCAAAACCAAATATTTGCCGTCAGGCAAATCCCAGGCGATTTCCTCAAATATCACCAATTACAACGAATTCCGATATTATGAGGATCTAATCACCCAATTCCCAATATCTTACTCCCACTCACCATCTGTAATAACATATAGATGCGAGAAACTGATCTGGTAAATACATACCCTGGAGTTAGATTCCAATTAGGGAAAACAGTTTTCAATTAACATCGCACAGTGAAACTGAAACATGAAATTTTTTCGAAGGAGTAACCGGGTATTCTTAGTAATGCCTCTTCCACTATCCTAATTCATGACTGTAACCATATACTTACCTGCCCTGACTCCAATCCCTTTATTATGTCTTTACTTATTACCATCTGTACACCATCTTTAGGCTAATTGGTTTTCTTACTTCCCTACCCTTCGGCACCAGCCTAAGCTTTAGAAGAAGACTATCCAATAAGTGTAATAGTCGTACACTCCTCAGTTATAGGAGCCCTCACCGTCACGACCCGAAATGCCACGTGACTGGCACTTGAATCATATGAAGTTTATAGGGCCCAACCTAATTCAAGTAAGCCAAAAGCCCAGAAATATAAACCATTTAAAAGAGAGTGAAGGAAAATACTTATTTAAAGTTAACATATAAAATCACTTTGAAAGTCGTAGTAGACATTTTTTAAAAGCATCAAGTCTTTTCCCAAAAATTTCGGCAAAGTTTCCTTTGTAAATACTAACCTCAAACTGGTACAAACAGAAATATACATAAATAATGAATAAAGGCATCCCCAAGCGGGAGCTGGCTCTTCGCCAATTGGAGGAAACAACCACGCAAGCAATATAATATACAACGCTGAAGGGCGAGAATCAAAACTCAGAAAGAAAACCAGAGAAGAACCACAATAATACAAGCACACGACTCTAAGGTCGAAAGAATATACATACTGGCTTTCTAAGTCTGTCAAATAATACAAGTCTGGTTGATGGAGTTTACAAGATACAACTGGAATAAATAAAGTACTACGGTGGTCACGATGCAAGTGAACCCACCTACCAAAACTGTCATGACCCGAAATATTAGCTCATGACCAGCACTTAAATCACGCAACGTCTAAAGGGGTAACGTAATTCAAGTAAGGTGAAACCCAGAAATCTAAACCCTTTTTAAGAAAATAAAGGAGGTGAATGTCACGTCCCGAAAGATGGAACATGACCGGCACTTAAACTACGAAACGTCTCGAGGCGTACGTAATCTAAGTAAGCCGAAAACCCAGAAATCCAAACCAAGAAAAGTAGTAGAGTGAAGGAAAACCAATTTAAAACAAATAGTTTTAATAGCATAAGCCGAATTATGCGGTTTTTAAGAACATCAAAATTTACTGAAAATTTCGGCAGAGTCTCCTTTGTAAATACTGGCCCCCAAACGGGATACAACATGAATAGTATACGAAATCAATAAAAAGGCATCCCCAAGCGGGAGCTAGCTCTTCGTCAATCGACGGTCACAACCACACAAGCAATATAATATACAACGCCAACGGCGAGGATCAAAATTCAAAAGGAAACTCAAAACCACAAGAAAACTGCAGAAATAAAACGCGCGACTCTAAGGTCGAAGGAATAACATCACTGGTCTCTATCTCAAAATAAATACATGTTTGGTTGATGGAACTTCTAGATACAACAGAGTAATAATATACAAGTTATATAATAGGGGGTACGATACAAGTAAACCCACCTACTAGCAAATCAACCGAAGGAAACTATGCCCGCAAGCCGTAATGAAACCTGTACGGCAAACCTGCAAGAACTGGGGCACAACGGGGGTGAGTTGCCAACACGTGAATAGAGAAACATCTACGTAAAGAAATCACATAAATAACGCAACCTAGGTCACTGATCATAAAATATCCTCAAATATATGAATAGCATGTAGCCTATAACAATGGCTAGGGTAATATCTAACCCGAGTGTGATCTCATGTGCCCGTGTCAGTGCCTCAGGTAGCAATATATCATATGAATGAGGTATGAATGCATGGAACAGAATGCATGCACTGACGAAAACTGCTTTCATAAATCAGTGAGATTTCTGTATTTTAAAAGTGAGGTACCATAAATGAAATCAGCATAAAACAGTGCCCAGCATCGACACAAAACAAGTGTCCAAATATCTCGATATCTCTGTATTAAAATCGCTGTACCTCAATATCTTAAATCACAATATCTAGGGCGCCGTCAATCCAGACCGGCCCCTACCATCCATCTCAAGACCACGACGGTATCCTCCGGATATCCGACGCGTCGGGTAATATCACCGGTCGGTAGTACTCCCCTGCCGGGCTCAACGTCAACAACACATTCCTCTTGCCCCGGGGTACCGCACTGGGCCCACCATGTACCCGAAACGGTTTTTCCACTCCTCGAATCGGGTCTCGAAATCCATCAGCAAACTCATGGTAGACGACTCATACATCATAGGAAAACCGCACTTTTTATTTTAAAAGAGAGAAAAGGTTTATTTATGTTTTTGCGGTTTTCCTCCAAATCCAAGAAATCTCATGAAATCCGAATCCAAGTCATCAATAGCATGTAAACAGTGAATATAGGCTTGGGAATCCATAAATGCGACACAACAGTGAATAATAACATGCATGAAGTAGTAGGCAATAACTACAATGTCTAACTAGCATATAAGGCAAGTACACTAATATCATGTCTAAACTATTAGCTAACAACCTATGTCAAATGAAATAGTACTTTCTAAAGTGTTCGTGACATGGCAATTACCGATGAAGATGTGTGTGAGCCGGCAAGTAAGTGTACGTGGTACATACGCGTCAACGGTAATGGTGCTGGTGTCCTAACAGCATGATATTAGTAATGCAATAAGAAATTATAATATAAGTATGCGATGCGGAGCGAACAGTAAAAATGAGCGGGAGCTGAATACTAGACACAACTATAACTAATCTGCATTAATCTAATATAAGTCCTACAAATGGTGCCTTTTGAAATAACACGAATCATGGGGTTTTGAAAATAGGGGCTACGGTGTTTTTAAGAAAAGATACGTTTTTGAAATATCCGTAGAATCCCTTGACCTGTCTTTTAAAATACGCATGATTCGTAAGCTTTGAAATAGGTAAGAATCGAATCTAATCTAACAACTAAACTAAACTAAAGGGCTAAGCTAACCAGCTGGACTACAGGTAAGGAAACCGCCTAACATCTGAGTCGATACATATATATACCTGTATATATATTAGTCGGTGATCCCGCCTCAATAATATCATATCCGATACCATATCTATAATCAGACATCCCAAGTTAAGAGTGCGGATCAATCATCAAAATCTAGCTCGTACGTAAATCCGTAGTACGGCATCCCCAAATCTGGGTACGGGTTAATATCATATTCATCACACTATTCATCTGGTATCCTCTTTATCCAAGATCATAGTCCAGGGTACTGACCTATGTCTAGTACAATACTAATATCATCAATATAGTTATGATCTGACTACTGATCGACAGTCTCGTACAAACCGATATCACAACCACAAAACAAAACTCATCGACTCAACTCAATCCCAAGTATTGTCCTCATATCCGTATGTGAACACATAGTCCCATACCCATGTGAACACAAAACTATAAAGAATCCCATGAGCACATATATATAGGAATGTATGCAAGTATGTATGTGTGTATGTATGTGTGTATGTGTAGTGCAACACTACCCTAGGGTTCGCAACAATAAGGTAATCCAACACACCAATATCCATCCTAAACATCGTTATTAATCCCAAATAACATATAACAATTGTTGGTGTGTATACGCATCCGTATACACCACCACGGACTGCGGGGGTGCTATACGCCATCCACCCGACTTCTCCCCGTAGATATAAATCTACTCACCTGGTCCTCGCTCGCCGGTGCCGACGTCTCCACGCGCTTGCTTGTCGTCTCGAAGTCCACATGGGGTACCTACATATCATAACGCATCGTATCGCATTAAAATCCGACTCATGACCAAAACGACACACGAAACCCACATAGGTCAAAACCTATGGTTGCTTTCACAAATAAACCCCAAAACCCTCGACATCGGCGTACAAACGCCAGACCATCGAGAAAAACCCAAATACACTCATTTGCACATTCACGAACACTAATTTTAATATAAAATAGGTTAAAACTCACAAAAACCCCAAATTCACTTTAAAAGCCGTTTTTCCGAAAAACTAGCGAGCAAAATTTCCCGTTTTAGTACAAAACTAGATGTTTTAAACAAAACTAGCGGCCACACTATCCACTAAATATCATAACTAATTCATACAAACCATTTCTATAATTTAGTCTTATCAATTTGCATAAATTCCAAAATCCTAGTTTGCAAAAATATCAATTTTTAACACTTTTTAAAGCAAAAATTCACAATTCAACCATTAAGCTTAGTTTTGCATAACCTAAGATATTAAACCACTCATTATAATGTTAATGATGTCATGAAAAACTAATTGAAATTTTTATCTCACCAAAATACATATATTTTAAAAACCTAGTTTGCAATATATATAATTATTACAAATTTAAATTAACAAATTGCAAACTAGCAAATTGATTAGTTTTAGCATTCTATTAACATGTTAATCTCCATATTAAAATCATAAACTAATGATAAAAACCCTAATTAAATTCAAACCCTTCTCTTAGAATTTCCAAATCTAGAAATTAAACCACAATAATACCTAATTAGGCTAGATTTAGATAATTTATCAACAATGAAAACATGGGTTGAGATTTATACCTCACAATTTTGTAGATCTACAAGAAACTTAGCCTCCCAAATCTAGCTTCATTGCCCAAGATCCACACTTGATTGGCCAAGGAAATAAAGGGTTATGAGTTAACTAGGAATTAGTGGTAATTTGGAAGCATTTTAATGGAAATGAGAAGATTTTTGAGCCAAAATGAGGAGGATGATTTTTTTGGGCTGATCATGGAGGAGGCTCGGCCATGGTGCAGGAAATGGGAGAGAGAAAGAGAGTGGAAATGTGGGTGTATGTATAGAACCACCTTATTTAATGCATCTTTTCAAAAAAACCCTTCATTACACCCTTTTTACAATTCCTTTTTCTATTAAATGATGAGAGAATGTGATGGGAATTGTGAAGAGGGAGGGAGGGCTGCTGTCATGTGGTGGTGGGGCCGGCCATGTGAGTGGGTGAGGATGAGAGGGTGTGTGTGTGGAGCAATGAACACCAAACACCAATACAATATGCACCAAAACCCTTTTATTTTCACAAAATAAGCCTTTTTCTTCAATATTTTCTAAACCGTTTTGGCAAACGATTTCATTTCAAAAACCACATGATAAAATTTTATTTAATGTTTTATGATGCACAAAATTTGTTTCAACTCATTCCAATTTGTAATTTTCCCTAATTAAATATATTAGTTACGGCTTAAAATAATATTAAAATAATTTTTTTTCAGAAAATTTGAAATTTCACCAGTGGCTCAATAAACACCAAATACTAGTAATTACATAGATAGAATATGTAAATTTAGTTTTATAATAAAGATATTTGTATTTTGACTTTTTAACAGAAAACCCCCTTATTTTACCGTTTTTTTCGAAATTTCACCGAAACGATTTTCAAAATGTTACAGTGAAGTTTTGAAATAAAAGTATAATGAAATCATGTTTTCTTAAATGCATAGAAAAGGAACATGAATAATGCAAGTGAAATTTACTAGTTTGAAAACAAGTTTCGTCTTTTGAAAATTTGGGCAGCACCTCCTTTGTATATTTTGATCCAAAACCACAAATACAAGATAATGATAAAGACATCCCCAAGCGGGAGCTAGCTCTTCAGCAAACGGCGGATCACAACCACGCAAGACAATATAAATAAGTATACGACGCCTAACGGCGAAGTTCACCACAAAAGATAAATAAATAAGCAAGACGTCAAAACCACAAGTAGCGGAAAAACCCCTTGCTCTAAATCTCGCAACCACAATCTCACTAAGTCTCATTAATTATACAATTTACAAATTTTGATTGATGGAGTTAACTAGATACAATATGAAATGTAGATACAAGAGTGGGTATGATACAAATGTCCCACCTACCAATGCAAAACACCCGAATGCAACTGTGTGCCAGCGAAGCCGCTACTAATCCAAGCGGTCAACCTGCAAGAACTGTTGCACAACGGGGGTGAGTTTCCAACTCGTGAGTAGAAAAATATCAACAGATAGAAATCGAATAAACAACGACTCCTAGGTCAACTATATCATACAGGTAATACTATGATATCTAGGATGACCGGGTCTGTATATGTGCCAACACTAATACCAATGTCAATCATCATGTGGATATCATCCAACAATATAATCAAAGTATGTATGCATGTGGATCTCGTCCAACCATAAAATTATGTATGCATGTGGATCTCGTCCAACCATATAATCAATGTCTGTATGCACGTAAATATCATAAAAGAGTGTGCATGAAAGTATGAGGATATAAATCAACGGTGTCCCTCGCGACACATCAAAATCATGGAACCTGGGTGTCCAACATCGACACCCGAAAACACCATGAAACCCGTGTCCAGCATCGACACGCAAATCCTCATATATCGGGCTTCGTCAGCCCGGATCGGCCCACGGGATCCGTCAGTCTGGATCGGCCCATATCATCTCTCGACTCCGGTCGGTATCCTTCGGATATCCGCCGAGCCCAAATACTATCACCGGTAGGTAGTAGTCCCTCTGCCAGGCTCACCGTCTGTATACACAGCATCCCTTTCTTTCCCCGGGGTACCATACCCGGTCCACTATGTACCCGCAATCGGCCTCACCCGCCTCCTCGAATCGGGTTTCACATGTCACACGTCTCAGAACCGAGAAAAAGCATGGTGGACGCACTGAAATATCATATCAAGAGAAACCAGGTTTTTAAAACAACACATAATCTCTTTTAAAATGTCCACGGTTCTCAAATCCAGAAATCTCATGAAAACAACATATCTCAATGCGTAAAATCATAGAGCATGACGTATGCGACATATAATAGAAATGTAAGCATATCCGTATGTCATGCAACATGGAACAACGATATGACATATTAAGGGAAAACCGCTCTTTTAATTGATTCCAGTTTTTAAAATATAACATGTGGTTCCCAATTTCCCAATAAAACCAGTTATCTATGTAGGCACAATATGTATATATGCAAGTATAGAGGTACCAATGTGTATATGCGCCAGTATGGATGTACCAATGTATGTGTGTACCAATATGGATATACAAATGTGTATATGCGCAAGTATGGATGTATCAATGTATATGTGCACCAATATGGGTGTACAAGTGGTATATACGCAAGCATGAGTGTACAATATGTATGTGCGCCAATATGGGTGTACAAGTGGTATATACGCAAGCATGAGTGTACAATATGTATGTGCGCCAATATGGGTGTACAAGTGGTATATACGCAAGCATGAGTGTACAATATGTATGTGCGCCAATATGGGTGTACAAGTGGTATATACGCAAGCATGTTATGCGAAGAGTCATATCATGATGCAGCAATCCTACTGTGTAGTGATATGGCAATTATCGATGATGAAGTGTGTGAGCCTACAAATCTGTGTGCGTGTAACATACGCATCATCGATAATGGTGCAGGTGTACTAGCACAAGTATAAGCAATGCAATGAGAATAATATGAATGCAGCATAAGGTAAATTATATGCAAATGCTATAAGGTATACGTGTCTACAAGACCGAGTCGATGAATCTATCAATCGACATCTAGCCACACAACAACCCGTACGGTATATTCCATCGTACGGCATCCTCTAGTCAAGGGTATGGATCAAACCTCAAGTCAAACTCATCACGTACGGAAAATCATCGTACGACGACATTAAACTATCGGGGATCCTACCATCCTATAAGACGAGGTGGGTACGGACCTAACGTCTCGTACGGCTATCATTCATGATTCACAACATATATAAATATCTCTATATACCTATGTCCCAGGTCACATCCGCAATAATCTCATATCAGGGGACCGACAGGGTATAATTCATCTCAATCGACTCGCATCCGTATACCAACATATCATCAGGTCATCATATTCGTCTTATATCCGGAAACGAATTTTTTTTCTAAACTAGAAACCGGCGCTATCGTATACTTTAAATTCGGATCGAACCATTAATCTACAACTAGCAAACTAGAGAAAGGATAGAAAAGCTATACAGATCGATCCGTGTCCTTCGGTCTTTAGCCACCATCCCTAGCTCCTCGCGGCATCTTCGATCTCCGGTCTCCTCATCGGAAAAGGCACCACATCTTCGAGTCTTTTTACGGGCTCCCGCTTCGTCCGAAGCAAATCGGACACGAAGTTTTCTAGCCGACGTGTCCAAGGTGATGTAGAGAATGTGTGTGATAACTTTGTCTCTTGCATCCATTGATTCTCAATGCATGAGAGTGTATGGATGGAGGATTTAGTGGATTCCATTAGTGAGGAGATAGTGAGCTCAAGAAAGAAGACGAAGAAGAAGAAGTTTTTTTTCTTTTTCTTTTGTGTTTAGATTATAATGAGAGTGAGAGTGAGAAAGAAATACAAGAGCAAAACCTTACATATGGCAGCCCTCTCTCTCTCCCTCTCATTTCATCCACAAATCAATCAAATAATGTGACACATGTACAAAGAAAGGGACAATGAGTCATCACTTGTGCATGTGTCACAATTAATGCTCCTAATCATGATTTTGAACTCATTATTTCCATATTCAAACATTAATCCAAATATTTGCAACAATAAAAATAGAATGGCATCTACTAAAGTAAACTCGTGACGGATCACAAGAGTACCCCTCACCTGTATATACATACCTGCATCCGCATTTCGACTGAATGCGAATGCGATGAGACTAAAGTAATCCAACAAATCTAATACTAGGATTCGGCTTAAACTAAAGCCCACTAGTATGATCCACCCGATCATGATCCGTACACTACTGTACGTATATGATCGGACCCTGCCATATATCATACGACCTCTACAACGTTTCGCCCGAAACTTGAGAAACTGTCTGTGGGGGACTCTAAAGACTCGCAATACTTTGGCTGTGGATTTAACCACTAGCACGTTAGTGGTACTAGCCGTACGTAACGGGCTACCAGGTATTGACCAAAAGGGAGGTCGATGAGCGAACTCATCCCGACACCCTACTGAGCCTGTCGTGACAATATCCGTACAGTCCGGTCCGTTCGTCTAACTTCTCAAAACTTAGACATTGTATTTCTACGAAACACTTGTCTATAAACTAGAGAAGTCACAAGTAAACAGAACATAGTACGAGGACCAACCCCTTTGTCCTGATGGACACTGGACAACATACAATACTCTGTATAAGTCCGCTGAGTTGAATAACTCAAAACCCGTGCATCGTAGGTCGAAAACTGTACTTATGGTTAAGAACTACTCCGCTGTTCAATACTCCTTACCCAATCGTCAACCGATATAGGTAAATGTCACGGACATAATTTCAAAAAGTTATATCTCATTTTATAAAAATAAACGTACAGATATATCAGTTTGAAATTGTTACACAACAATGGATACTCAAAACCAAATACTTGCCGTCCGGCAAAAAACCCAGGCGATTTCCTCAAATATCACCAATTACAACGAATTCTGATATAATGAGGATGATCACCTAATTCCCAATAACTTACTCCCACTCATCATCTGTAAAACCATACAGATGTGAGAATCATACCTGGTAAATACATACCCTGGAGTAAGTATCTAATCGGGAAATCAGTTTTCCTTTAACAATGCACAGTGAAACTGAAACATGAAAATGTTTCGTAGGGGTATCCTAGTATTCCTAGTAATGCCTCTTCCATAATCCTATTCATGACTGTAACCGTATATTTCTTTGCCACCTCTCCAAATCCTTTTATTTGCCTTTATTCATTAGCTTCTGTACACCCCTTTAGGCTAAGTGGTTTTCTTCCTTCCCTACCGTTCGGCACCAGCCTATGGTTTGGAAGAAAACTATCCAGTAAGCATAATAGGTGTACTCTCCTAATCCTAGGAGTACTCGCAACTTGAGAGAAGGTGATGATAAAAGACAACTGAATAATACCTTATTCTATTTCTCCCGAACTGGGGAAAAAAGCAAAGCTGAAGTAGGAGTGGCGATGAAGTACGCGGTTTGGTCGTGAATGATAGCAGTCACAATTTACTTTGCGCTCTTTCTAATCCCTTTATTTTGTCTTTACTTATTACCTTCTGTACACCCTACTTAGGCTAATTGGTTTTCTTCATTCCCCACCTTTCGGCACCTGCCTATGGTTTGGAAGAAGACTATCCAATAAGCATAATAGGTGTACTCTCCTAAACCAAGGAGCCCTCGCAATCTGAGAGAAGGTGATGATAAAAGACAACTGAATAAACTAATTCAATTTCTCCTGAACCTGGATCCATCCTCGAAGAAGTCCCTTCGAGTTCGTATATAACCATACGATGGATCTATCCAATCGAAGTGGATGTTCGTAGTGATACGAGGTGTTCTGAGAAATGCAAAGGGTAAAAGAAGGAGCGGCAATGACTTATGAAACTTAGACAATCCAAAAGCCAGTATTTTAAGAAAGTTCAGTAAACTTGGTCACTGAGTCATAGTCTAGGGTCGGAGAGAGAAAAGAAACACTCTGCGTGCACTCTAACCTAGATCAGAATGGTTATCACTTTATCTAATCAGTAAACCTCCCACTGTACTGTCAAATTCTCCTCCAAACCTGAAAGAAGAATCAATCGGGATTACCCGAAGAGTAAACTAACTCATCAGTGGGAATCAGGATCCAACTCTCATCGCATGATAACGTGAAGGAATCAACTCACGTTATCACACTCCAGAAGGTATGCGCATGTTAGTTATATGTATGCCCTGGAGGCCATTACTATACACAGGATGTATATTGTAGTGGATGCTGGGACATATATAGGGACGACTTTCTTGCTCGACATGATAGTATGCTATCTGGTTACTCTTTACCTTAACGTGCACACAGATTGTCTCTCTATTACATGTTGGTAAAGCCCTTAGGATGTGTACTAGACTACCTGGACTATGATGCGGATCATACTAGTGGGGACATGGTAGTCCATAAGTGCATCCTTCAAGGTCCCTAGTCGTGGGTGTATCGAGACGGGGCATCGATATACCAGAGTAGACTAGCGTATACCTTCTCGACCCATATAGATGGGCGATGGATGATCCCATATCCATTGGTGTTTGACATCGGAGATGATATACGGGTGCTCAGTGAAGACTGGGTACACTGGACGGACTCGCCGAGAACTCCCAGATGGTATTATACCTTACGTCAGATGGCAGTTCTCTGGTGACACTGGTACAGAGTAGTCTGTTGACCCGAGATCGACATAGAGTCTTGTGTGGTTCCCACTGTGCTTTGATTTCCACCTTACCACGTCCAAGAGGGCGTGCAAAACGGTGGTTTTTGGGTACAGTCCTGAGTCACATGGAGGCAATGAGCGATAGGAGGGGATTCGTCTCTCCCGGTATAGGGAGTTCATGTTGCACTGTGTTCGATTGGCTATAAACGGAAATCCCTGGCCAGGGTTGCTGAGATTTATTGGTAAGTGTTACCAGTAGTTTCTCGAACTGTTATAGACCTCATATCGACACGACTTATTGAGCTATTGGGGTCTGACGTTTACCACCCCTAGGCAAGATATGCGACATATCAGAAGATCAGACCGGACTGTACGGTAGTGTTACTGGTTGGATTCACAGGAGTGTGAGCGGGCTTGCTCGTCGATCTACTCATCGCTCAATACCCGGGTGGCCGTTACGTTTAGCAGACCGCTTGCGGCTTGTGGGTGTTTGATTTGATCATCATCTGCTACCGGCGTATTGACGAGTCTTTAGAGTCCTACACAGAGGTTTCCTGGCTCAAGCAAAACGAAATAGGAGCGCATAGGAGATATGTGCGGGACCGAGAATAATGCGTGTATGTGATACCGTATTTCATTCTCGCGATTAATGTTTCGATTGGTTGTATGCGATATAACCTAGTTATCGAATCGAAGATCGATTCGATAAATCGATACATTGTATACTAGTCGGTTGTGTGCGACATGACTGGATCATTGAATCAAGTGTTGATTTAATGATTTAATGCATAATTATATATTTGATATATTACTTTGCATTAACTAGTATTGGTTCACTTTAAATGGATTTTCTCACTTGGATTGTGCAAGTTGTATATGTGATATACTTTTGTGCACATGATTGTATCATGTTTGATGATGCATGCTTATTTGGTTAAGTGTAAAGATTAAACCATGGTTATTTAAATGGTTAGGGTTTTGTTTTTCATATCTATTTATTTATTCTTTATTCTTTTTGGAAAATTATTAGCATAAAGAAAAATGGTGGTTTTCTTTGGATGGATGTTGAAGCTTCATGAAGCTTTGACCAAGTGACCATTTTGTCTCCATGCTTAATCCTAACCATTCCCACTAACCATGATTTATTCTCTACACTTGACCATGGTTGATATATGATAAGTATTCTTATTATTTTCATTTTACAATAATACTTATCATAACTTCATTATCTTCTTCTTCTTCTTCAAGAAGAAGAACCTTGATTCCATCAATGGTGATTGATGAAAATGAGTGAGAAATCCAATTCTAAAGTGAACCCAATTCCTATTTCTTCATCTTCTACCTCTTGCCAAGTAGTAGAGTGTGTTTTCTTCACAAGTTTCACAACTTGGTGAAGTTGGAGCTTGAACTTGTGATGCCTCGACGTAGATCATCTTCGGCACGAAGCCGACGACCTTGCCCGCCTATTTCTCCGATGAAGCCGATACTAGAGTCATGGTTCGATTTGGACAGCGGAGAGGACTTCATCACGGAGCCTAGGAGGTGGAGAAACGGATCTACAAAGGTTGTATGTTCGTTCACTTAGTTAAAATGTTAACTAGTTTCTTTTGTCGCCTAAAATTCTAGCCAACGATCTTGTTAGGGTTTCTCGGCACATATAAAATTTGAAATTGGCATGGTTGATGCCTTGTGAGACCTCTTGAGAGTGCCTAGGAACCCTACAGTTGTATCAGAGCCTAGCTAGAGCCTTAGGCGATGCGTTGACGAAGTTTGAAACCCGAACGAACCCGAAACCCTAAAATTTCATGCTCTCTGGACTTTTTCTAAAAACTGGGTTTTTTCCAGATTAAAAATTCGTAAAAAATTCAGCAGGAAATTATAAGAATTACGATGCAAATTTGGTCAAATGATACCTCCAACACGCGGCGGAACCGCGGCTTAAGCCTAGCTTATGCGGCGGTTCCGCGGCGTCATGATGACGTCAGCCCTCCATTCTTGCACAGTAATCCCTATTTAAGAGTGCTGAGTTTTATGGGAATTTTTAATATTTATTCAAGAGTTGAATTTTCTGGGGTTGTTTTGGGGATTCGGTGTTTCGATCGGGGTATCAGATTTTGTCTATGTGGCTTTCCGGATAAATTTTAGAATATGTTAAAAAGTTCGACCGGATATAAATACCCACCTTTTCCCCTGTCGGGAAATTTCCAAGTGTTGGATTTTTCCGTAGTTTAACGACGTTCTAAGTAGTGCAAGTAACGCGATGGACCCTCTAGAAGACAACAAACCTTAACTCGATTATGTGACCGTCTTGAACTGCCCTTTGAACCTTCGGGTTTGGGGCAGTACGGCGTGCCACATGTGAGGCGTTGGCTTGACCCTTCTACGGCTGGACCGTTGGTACTGAGGCACGAACTGAATGTTGTTAGATTTATTTCATGTGTTGAGCTGTTTCGGGAAAACTTGGGTGTTCGAATGTTCAATCGGAAAGTTTAACATTTTCTGTTTATCCGGAATGTGATACAATAATTGGAATTCACAAGTAGTTATGAGATAACTGAATGAATGTTATAAATCTAGCGGTTTAGTCTCACTTGATCGGTTGCCACGGAATTTTGATGAGATCAGAAGTCCGTCGCAATCACGTAGCGTACGCGGATACTCGCCGGGTAAACTTAATAGACTGCCTCACCCCATAGCCCCGACCAAGTGACTGTAGGAGAACCCTGTCGCCGAAAGCATCCGTTCGGGTGCTCGCGGCTGCGGTGTTCCTCCTTGGTGCACTTTGTCGACGGCGTCGGGGGTGCGGCCGCCTACTAAGTTTGCGACGAGCATTCGATCAGAATGTTTGGAATCCTGTTGAATTCCCCGACTTGATATTGAAAAGTGTTTTCGATAATGAGACTAAAATGCGGGGTTTATAATTGTTAGGCATGCGATGTCTAAGTAATTCATCTGATTAGGCATGTGATGTCTAAAGAGTTTGCGGATTCCAACTGTTGTAGTTTTACACTTTCTTTTCTGTGACCGTAAGTGTAATATGTGATATCGCCGGTTTCGTTTCTATATGTCAACGATAATTGGGATGCACATATTTACTTACGTTGATGACATGTGATGTTATGTGTTGCTGGATATGTTATATTGGATCGTCGTGTTTGAATAGCCGGGTTTGTTTTATGTGAGATGAGTGTTTTTCATTTTCATTCATGTAAAAACTTGTATGTAATATTCTTTTAATTGGGGCACTTCCAGGTTGCGGAAGATTGTCACCGTTTGTATATTATTTACTTTTCCGCACTAGGATAGACCCAAGGAGGAGGGCACAAGTAACCGGGTTTTGGAGTCCAGTGGGAGACCAACTCGAGGAGTCGAGTCCGGGTCTCCTAACTCTAGAATTGGTAGGGTTGCTTGCCGCTCTCGTAGGGGTCTAAGGGTGTGGGTTTGGCTATTCATCACGACCGTGGAATCCGTGTTTTATACTGGCTCGTATTGAAAACACGGACGTCCTAGAATATCCAATATTTCATATGTTTCTTCTGCTGCGATATCTTTGATTTGATCATATGATGTTCTATGATAGATACAGTATATATTATATATGATATATTATATAGACGTTACTTATGTTTTACACCCGCGCTAGCCCTGCCCCGCTCTTTCGTTAGTTACCTAACCTAACGGTGCACGAGGGGACATCGAGGCGAATGCGGATGGCATAAGTGTACGTCGTATTTATCTGTGATGTTTAGGTAATTTTAATGATGGGACTTCATTAATGAGATTAATGAAATAAAAGAAACCTAAGATGTTGTAGAATCGAATTTCAAAATAAAACAGGTAGCTACAGTTCTTGCTTTGCACAGCGGTATATATGATATATCCTGCACCTTATTCGATAAGGAAAGGACCGAGATCCCTTCACCGGGAGTGACTCCTTTAGCAATAACTGGCAGATGCTACAACCCTCGGTTTGTCTTTTGATTTCTTTTAAGAGTTTTTGCTTTGCACAGTGATATATATGATATATCCCGCACCTCATTCGACGAGGAAAGGACCGACGATCCCTTCACCGGGAGTGACTCCTTTAGCAAAACTAGAAAAGCCTCAAAAACACTCCATTTCAAAATTCATTCGATCCTACAATGATATCAAGTTCATTACGCAATAGGTTTTCAGAAAAACCTGTCGTAGCCCTCCGTCATTTCAGATAAGTAGTAGTTAGTATTCGTGCTGCGTTTGTTGGCCTTTGTCAAGGCGCAGTGTGCAGTAGCTAACTGGTGCTTATCTGCTTATGCATATGATGCAGATTGGGTTAGGGTAGTCGTGCGACCTTGTTGGCCTTTGTCAAGGGCCGTGCGTGTGGGTTTAATTCAATCAGGAAATGACGGGTTGAACTTGACTAGCATCCTATGGTTTGTTGGCCTTTGTCAAGGTCATAGGAGGTTAGGGGCAAAATATTATCGGGAATTTCAAGTGTTGAAATTTGCAATGAGATTGCATACCTTCTATGAGATAGTTGGATCCCGATACCCGCTGCGAGTAAGAGTTACTCCTGGGAGAGTTTTACACATTACAATTAGCCGATCAAGTAGGTGTCTAGAAAGGTGTTAACAAGGTTACGCCTCTGGGAAAACGAGATTTACATTAATTAGGTTCGTGCGAAAGCACGGGGGAGCTCCCTCAAAGTACCGACACTGGCCTGGCTGAAAGATTGGCGAACTTGTAGTGTGTAATTAATCCCGGCTAGTCTTTCCTTTTAGGGTTTGAAGGAAGATTTGATAAAAAGCAGTGGGAGCCATCCTGATTAGATAAAATAATAACCAATCTATTCTTGCAAGAGCGCACGTTGAGTGTTTTCTTCTCTCTCTCTCCAGGTACCGACCATATCACGCCTTAATCAAGATAATAATACGGATTATTGACCGAACCCGCTTGTTATACTGAGCTGGGGAACGTTGGTCCCGCTCCAACTTATAATTGTTATAAGACAGAGCAGGAAATAGGGGAATACCAAGATTCCCATGCCGCCCAAACGAAGAGAGTGCATGTTGATGCATCATCTTCGGGTGTGTTCATTACAAAGAACTGTTTCTCAGTATCCTCCGAATCCTGGGTATATGATACCGGATCAGGATCCCAGATATGTAATCTGTTACATAGGGCCACAAAAGGATAGAAAAACTAAGAACGGGTGATAAGTTTCATGAGGCAAAAAACGGGGCAAGTGTTGCAGCCAAGTCTGTTGGTCACTGTCACCCTGTATTGTAATACATTGATTCTGAACGAATGTTATTAGATACCGAACCTGATATACAAAATCATATCAGTCTCTTTATTAGTAAAGAAATGATAAAATTTTGTATTGTTGGATAATGTTTTGAACATTTCTTATATCAAAAGTTGATCGGTTCAGGCACGTTATCTAAAAGCATTGATGTTCTAAATCAAACTACAGTTCTTAGTATACAGAACACACACAAGAGGAAGAGTTCAGAAATGAACGGATCCTTCTTAAGGTATTGTAGACTAGGTCATATCAATGCGACACGACTAGCTGAAGTTATATTTAGATGCATGTTTAAATCAGTTTGAATTTACATCTTGTGAAACTTGCCAGTCATGTCACAAAGATAAGATGACCATAGCTCTGTTTATTGGAAACAGAGAAAGAGTTAGTGAACTCTTGGGATGATACATGTTGATGTATGTAGGTCCCCAGTCTACACATGCCAGGACTGGTTCTTTTTTACTTCATCACATTCTCTGATGATCTCGCAAGATTCAGACATATGTTCCTGTTGAAACACAAGTCCGAACCTTTTGAGATATTCACAGAATATAAGTTAGAAGTAGAGAACCAAAAAGGGTATAAGTATTATGTCCTTTGATGTGATCATGGAGGAGAATACTTAAGCACGGAAATCCGGGACTATTCTAAAGGAGAATGAGATTCTCTCTCAGCATTACTCTTCCGTATACACCATAGCACGATGGTATATCGGGGCGGAGCAATCACACCCTATATGATATGGTGTGCTCTATGATGAGTATTACTGAGTTACCTATTTCCTTTTGGGAGTTATGCACTTGAGAAGTTGCATACCTATTGAATAAAGGTTCCAATCAAATCAGCTGCCTACCGCTTCATATGTGATATGGAAAGGGAAGAGCCCATATCTTAAGTTAGTTAAGATTTGGGGTTGTCCGGCCTATGTCTAAAAGCAAAATCCGGACAAGCTCGAGGCAAGGTCTGTTATGTAGAACTGGAAAGGTTCCAGCTATGCAAACTACAGCAGATGATTTGATACAACCAAAGGATTCAGTAGAAACCAACGAACCTCAGCCTCTCCGCCGATCTAGCAGGGTTCCTCACCCACCTGAGAGATACTTCGGTTTCTCTATGACAGTGGGAGCGAGGATTGCGTCATGAGATGATAACCCAACTAGTTTCGAGCTGGCCATCAGGAGTGAGACTCTGTAAGAATGGCTGGATGTTTATCGATCTGAGATGGAATCCTTATACACCAACAAAGTATGGACTTTGGTTGCTATATCTGAAGGGTTAAATCCCCATCAGGAGCAAGTATATCTTGAGAAGATTACTTGGTGTACATGGAAAAGTTGAGACTTTCAAATCTAGACTTGTTAAAGGTTTTCGTCATCAACCAGGCGTGGATAATGATGAAACCTTTTTCCAGTGGCTATGCTTAAGTCCATCCAGATCCTACTTGCCACGGCTACATACCATGACTACGATATCTGGTGGTTGGGTGTCTTGACTGCTTTTCTAAATGATGTTTTGGAAGAGAGCATCTATAAGTACACAGTCAGAGGGCTTCGTAGACAGTGGGAGCAGCGGAAACGTGTGCAAGATGCTTTATAGGATAAAGCAGGCATCGCGGAGTTGGAACATCTGTTTTGATGGATTAGTCAAAGAGTTTGACTTCATCAAAATGGTAGATGAACCTTGTATATACAAAAAGGTAGTAGGGAGTATTGTGACAATCCTCGTAGAGTACGTGGATGACATACTCTTGATAGGGAAGGAGTTTCCTATGCTACGCTCGATCAATCTCCGCTTATCACAATGATTCTCCACATAGGATCAAACTGATACCTACTAAATTCTGGGTTTTTGGATCTATGAGATAGATCTAAGTGGATGTTAGGATACTCACTAGTTGTAGTGAGATGGTATCAATTGGTCTTGGGGAGAATCACTGGAAAAGTTCCAGGGTGATAAAGACGACTGAAAGTCAGTCACAGGCATTGTCTTTACCCTCTGTCGAGGGACGGTATGTTGGAAGAGTTCCAAGCTAGATACCGTGGCATACTAGAAGATAAAGGCAGGATACATCGCTACTTAATATGCTACCAAAGAGTCTGTTTGGGTGTATATTGGTTCATGAGATGAACTATGTTCCTCCCATTGTGTGACAATGAAGTTGTGGCTTATGCCAAGGAACGTTCGTCCCATCAGTGATCCAGACATAATCTATGGCAGTATCACCTGATCATGGAGATGTTTGATCTCCAGGATGATCGAGGTTAGGAGAGTAGACTCAGAGGACAACACGGCGGATCCACTCACGAAGGCCTATTCCCAGAGAGAGACTTTTATGGGATGGTTGAGTATGAGATACTACAACCACTACTACAGATGACCCTAGTGCAAGTGGGAGATTGTTAGTTATATGTATGCCCTGGAGGCCATTACTATACACAGGATGTATATTGTAGTGGATGCTGGGACATATATAGGGAGGACTTTCTTGCTCGACATGATAGTATGCTATCTGGTTACTCTTTACCTTAACGTGTACACAGATTGTCTCTCTATTACATGTTGGTAAAGCCCTTAGGATGTGTACTTGACTACCTGGACTATGATGCGGATCATACTAGTGGGGACATGGTAGTCCATAAGTGCATCCTTCAAGGTCCCTAGTCGTGGGTGTATCGAGACGGGGCATCGATATACCAGAGTAGACTAGCGTATACCTTCTCGACCCATATAGATGGGCGATGGATGATCCCATATCCATTGGTGTTTGACATCGGAGATGATATACGGGTGCTCAGTGAAGACAGGGTACACTGGACGGACTCGCCGAGAACTCCCAGATGGTATTATACCTTACGTCAGATGGCAGTTCTCTGGTGACACTGGTACAGAGTAGTCTGTTGACCCGAGAACGTCATAGAGTCTTGTGTGGCTCCCACTGTGCTTTGATTTCCACCTTACCACGTCCAAGAGGGCGTGCAAAACGGTGGTTTTTGGGTACAGTCCCGAGTCACATGGAGGCAATGAGCGATAGGAGGGGATTCGTCTCTCCCGGTATAGGGAGTTGATGTTGCACTGTGTTCGATTGGCTATAACCGGAAATCCCTGGCCAGGGTTGCTGAGATTTACTGGTAAGTGTTACCAGTAGTTTATCAAACTGTTATAGACCTCATATCGACACGACTTATCGAGCTATTGGGGTCTGACGTTTACCACCCCTAGGCAAGATATGCGACATATCAGACGATCAGACCGGACTTTACGGTAGTGTTACTGGTTGGATTCACAGGAGTCTGAGCGGGCTTGCTCGTCGATCTTCTCATCGCTCAATACCCGGGTGGCCGTTATGTTTAGCAGACCGCTTGCGGCTTGTGGGTGTTTGATATGATCATCATCTGCTACCGGCGTATTGACGAGTCTTTAGAGTCCTACACAGAGGTTTCCTGGCTCAAGCAAAACAAAATAGGAGCGCATATGAGATATGTGCGGGATCGAGAATAATGCGTGTATGTGATACCGTATTTCATTCTCGCGATTAATGTTTCGATTGGTTGTATGCGATATAACCTAGTTATCGAATCGAAGATCGATTCGATAAATAGATACATTGTATACTAGTCGGTTGTGTGCGACATGACCGGATCATTGAATCAAGTGTTGATTTAATGATTTAATGCATAATAATATATTTGATATATTACTTTGCATTAACTAGTATTGGTTCACTTTAAATGGATTTTCTCACTTGGATTGTGCAAGTTGTATATGTGATATACTTTTGTGCACATGATTGTATCATGTTTGATGATGCATGCTTATTTGGTTAAGTGTAAAGATTAAACCATGGTTATTTAAATGGTTAGGGTTTTGTTTTTCATATCTATTTATTTATTCTTTATTCTTTTTGGAAAATTATTAGCATAAAGAAAAATGGTGGCTTTCTTTGGATAGATGTTGAAGCTTCATGAAGCTTTGACCAAGTGACCATTTTGTCTCCATGCTTAACCCTAACCATTCCCACTAACCATGATTTATTCTCTACACTTGACCATGGTTGATATATGATAAGTATTCTTATTATTTTCATTTTACAATAATACTTATCATAACTTCATTATCTTCTTCTTCTTCAAGATGAAGAACCTTGATTCCATCAATGGTGATTGATGAAAATGAGTGAGAAATCCAATTTTAAAGAGAACCCACTTCCTATTTCTTCATCCTCTACCTCTTGCCAAGTAGTAGAGTGTGTTTTCTTCACAAGTTTCACAACTTGGTGAAGTTGGAGCTTGAACTTGTGTTGCCTCGACGTAGATCATCTTCGGCACAAAGTCGACGACCTTGCCCGCCCATTTCTCCGATGAAGCCGATGCTAGAGTCATGGTTCGATTTGGACAGCGGAGAGGACTTCATCACGGAGCCTAGGAGGTGGAAAAACGGATCTACAAAGGTTGTATGTTCGTTCACTTAGTTAAAATGTTAACTAGTTTCTTTTGTCGCCTAAAATTCTAGCCAACGATCTTGTTAGGGTTTTTCGGCACATATAAAATTTGAAATTGGCATGGTTGATGCCTTGTGAGACCTCTTGAGAGTGCCTAGGAACCCTACAGTGCATGCCTGGCAAGTTTCAGTTTCTTTAGAAACTCCCGATATGATTTTTATCCCATGCTCTTATGACCTTGACGAAGGCCAACAAATCATAAGTCACATGTCTAGTTCTACCCGTCATTATCTTGTTAATTTGAACCCACCCGTACATACTCTTGACGAAGGTCAACAAGGTAATACGACTGTCCCAAACCAACTCATCTATCTATGCAACAGAAAGGTAACAAGCAGCTACCATCCACTATGACTTGACGAAGGCCAACAAACATAGCATGAATACTACGTGCTACCCGTCTGAAACGACGGAGGGCTACGGCTGGTTTTTGGCGAAAAACCTTTAACGTAACGAACTTGATATCGCTGAAGGAACCTGATAACTTTTTATAAAATATAGTGGCGAAAACCTTCGCTAAAGAGGTCACTCCCGGGGAAGGGATCTTGGCTCTTTCCTCGTGGAATGAGGTGCAGGATATTCCAACTGAATACCGCGATGCAAAGAAACAATTAATCGACTATAGTGAAGTTATTACCCTGACGCAAACTTCTGCCCAAGGGGTCACTCCCGGTGAAGGGATCTCGGCCCTTGCCTCGTCGAATGAGGTGCAGGATATTCCAACTGAATACCACTATGCAAAACAAAAGAAAACGTCCTTGTAATAACACTTTTTAAAACTTTTCCAACAACGTCCAAACAAGTTTTTTTTCCTTTGCATTGATCAAAATCAACGCAGTCCCATCAATTAATCACACCAGAAAAGAACGAAAATAAAATGTACGTATATGCCATCCGCATTCGCCACTGGGTCCCGTCATCACCCGTTAGGTTACTTAACTAACTACAGAGCGGGGACTGGACTAGCGCGGGTGTAAAACATATACACATCTACTGGTATATATACCAATATACAATAATCGCTCCAGGCATGATAAATGCAACATTACAGAAAAGTAATAAGCATCACAGAACAATACAGATAATCTGGGATCCCCGGGTTTCGCAGAGCCTCTGCTGAAACCCGACGTTCCCCTGGTCATATGGATAGCCTGTGCAATGAAACCTAGACCTCTACGGGTGTGGCAAGTTATCCGCCAAAACCTGAAGCGAGGCAGCCCCCTACAGCAAAGTGAATGGACCACCCTGCACTTCATGGAATCCGGTAACTTGAGCACCCCTCCTTGGGTCAACCTGTACCCCTTACGAGTGCGGCGAATAGTCTGCCAATTCTAGAGTGAGGCCCTCTGCCTCTCAAAGCCATGAGATGCAGACCCGTTGCCCTCCAGAACCCGGTTATCCGTGCACTCCGTCGCGGGGTAAACCTAGTACAGAAATAAAAAATATGTACAACGGGTACATCGACCTCAGCCCGGTCGTGACCTAAAAGAATATTATACAAAAAGGCAGTGACGGCAGTCCACATGTTGGACGCTCGCCATGCAATATCAAATGTACAAATAAATCCTAACTGCACTACCATTGCACACAGCTATCCACCACGACAAATCCGCAACATCACAGCACAACACAGAACATGAACGCGAATGTCACGTTCGCAAACCCGTCTAAAAGAGCTATAGCAATTAGACACGATTTACCGCTCGAATGACATTCACGGTCGGAGATATAATGTAAGTACTGTAAACTAACACATTTAAAATTCCGATCGACAAAACTTCCCGAAGTGGGCCCCACGTACAACTCCAGTACTCAGACAAAATCTGGGCCCAAACAAAATATTCCAGAAACCACAATTCCCCAGAAGAAATATGGTGTACTGTTGCCACAAACTGGCGGTGGAACCGCGGCCAAACCATGGTTTGTGCAGCGGTTCCGCGGCAGTATAGTGGAATCAGTGGACCAAATTTCTTCAGTATTCTTAAAACTACCTGCTCGATTTTCTGAGATGCTCAAAATGATTTTTAGACCAGTTTTAAAAATCGACAGAAACTTTAACATGAAAAGTGCGGTTTTGGAAATTTCGTTCGATCGATGTTTTAAACACATTAGAAAAAGTTAGTAAAGGTTAATGGCGTGGCTCTGATACCATGTAAGTCTACGGTAGCGCCCCGGCCGTCATTCTGATGCCAAACGCGGAACAAAAACTTTTATAACTGGCGCTATCGCATACTATAACCCGGATCTTGCCATTAACGCTAAACTAACAAACTATAAAGAGGTAGAAAGGTTATACCGATCGATCCGAGTCCTTCGGTCTTTAGCCATCATCCCACGCTCCTCGCGGCAACTCCGATCTCTTGTCTCCTCATCGAGGTGGCACCACGTCAACGGATCTTTAAACGGGCTCCCGCCTCTATACCAAGGCAACTCGGACATCAAGTCTGCTAAAAGAGATGACCAAGATGAAGTAGAGAATGAGTAGAATACTTTGTCTCAAAACACTCTTTGGTTCTCATCACATGAGAGGGTAAGAGTGGAAGTTGAAGAAGATGCAAGGATTGGAAATTGTGAACTCAAGAAAACTATCAAGAGAGCAAGTACTCAAGCATAATCACTTGTGGTGATCTTTGCTTTTGTGAGTATATATATATAAGGTTGTGTAAAGAAAATATCTCATGAAAAAATATCTCCTAAAAATATCCACAAACCCTAAAATATCTACACCCAAAACAAACTATCATTAATTCTATCATGACTCATTTAGTGACTCATTAGCATGAGTCACTAATGAACATGCTAGAAGAAATGTGTCACCAATAATGAGTCACACTTTCCAAAATCAATAATCATTTAAACCAAAATGATTAATCCAAAAAGAAATGCATCTTCTAAAATATTCTCGTAACGGATTACGAGAATACCCCTCACCTATATATACATACCTGTATCCGTATTCCGACCGAATACGAATACGAGAGACTAAAATATTCCGACTCAATATAATACTTAGATCCGGCTTAAACCAAAGTCCACCAGTATTATCTATCCGAAATATGACGCGTGCACAAGTGCACGTGCAATTTCGAACCCTGCCATAAAACCATACGGCCTCTACAACGTTTCGCCCGAACTTGGGAAACTATCTGTGGGGGACTCGAAAGACTCGTCAGTACCCTGGCAGTGGGTTTAACCACAAGCACGTCAGCGGCACTAGCTGTGCGTAACAGCTGCCCATGTACTGACCGAAAGGGAAGCTGATGAGCGAACTCATCCTGGAACCCTACTGAGCCTATCGGTGACAATAAACGTACAGTCCGGTCTGTTCGTCTATGAGCATCGCATATCGGGCCTAGGGAATTGCTGAGATTTACTGGTAAGTGTTATCAGTAGTTTCTCGAACTGTTATAGACCTCATATCGACACGACTTATCGAGCTACTGGGGTCTGACGTTTACCACCCCTAGGCGAGATATGCGACATATCAGACGACGAGACCGGACTGTACGGGAGTGTTACTGATTGGATTCACAGGAGAATGTACAGGCTTGCTTGTTGATCTTATGATCGCTCAATACCCGGGTGGCCGTTACGTTTAGCAGACCGCTTGCGGCTTATGGGTGTTTGATATGATCATCACCTACTGCCTGCGTATTGACGAGTCTTTAGAGTCCTACACAGGGGTTTCCTGGCTCAAGAGAAACGGAGTAGGAGCACATATGTGATATGTGCGGGACCGAGATTGATACGATATGAGATACCGTATTCTATTCTCGCGATTTGTAATATTGATCGGTTGTATGCGATATAACCGGGTTATCGGATCGAGTGTTGATTCGATAAGTTGTTACACATGATATTAGTCGGATATAGCCGGGTTATTAAATCAATAGTTGATTTAATAATTTAATGTATAATTATATATTTGATATATTACATTACATTAACTAGTATTAGCTCACTTTAGAATTGATTTTCTCACTCTTTTTCTCATAGCACCATTAGAGCTTGAAAGCTTTTTTAAGGAGCTTGATGAAGAAGAAGAAGAAAGAATAATATAATCATATGAATTCTCCTTTCTCAATAATGTAACCATGGGTTATGGAGCTTGATGAAGAAGAAGAAGAAAGAATAATATAATCATATGAATTCTCCTTTCTCAATAATGTAACCATGGGTGAGTTAAGCTATCATGCTTAACTCATGTAGAGAATTGACCAAGGTATATGGTTAAGGGTTGGGTTAACTAAATATCCTTAAGAATGACAAAAGAGTTGACTTTGTCAATGTTTCCACAAGCTTCATGAAAGCTTGAGAATTTTGACAAAGTCTTTCTCTTTTGTTATTCTTAAGATATAAACAAAACCCTAATCTTTACCGTAATCTTGGTATAAGTCTCATACACCCATCTTTGATGTATCTTCAAGAATGACACAATCATATGTACACAAATATATATCACATATATACTAATGCACAATCAAGTGAGAAAATAAATATTAAGTGAGCTAATACTAGTTAATGTAATGTAATATATCAAATATATAATTATACATTAAATTATTAAATCAACTCTTAATTTAATAACCCGGCTATAACCGACTAATATCATGTGTACCAACTTATCGAATCAACACTTGATCCGATAACCCGGTTATATCGCATGCAACCGATCAATGTTACAAATCGCGAGAATAGAATACAGTATCTCATATCGTATCAATCTCGGTCCCGCACATATCACATATGTGCTCCTACCCCGTTTCGCTTGAGCCAGGAAACCCCTGTGTCGGACTCTAAAGACTCGTCAATACGCCGGCAGTAGGTGATGATCATATCAAACACGCACAAGCCGCAAGCGGTCTGCTAAACGTAACGGCCACCCGGGTATTGAGCGATCAGAAGATCAACAAGAAAGCCTGTACATTCTCCTGTGAATCCAATCAGTAACACTCCCGTACAGTCCGGTCTCGTCGTCTGATATGTCGCCTATCTCGCCTAGGGGTGGTAAACGCCAGACCCCAGTAGCTCGAAAAGTCATGTCGATATGAGGTCTATAACAGTTTGAGAAACTACTGATAACACTTAGCAGTAAATCTCAGCAACCCTGGTCAGGGATTTCCGGTTATAGCCAATCGAACACAGCACAACATCAACTCCATATACCGGGAGAGACAAATCCCCTCCTATCGCTCATTGCCTCCATGTGATTCGGGACTGTACCCAAAAGCCACCTTTTTGCACGCCCTCTTGGACGTGGTATGATGGAAATCAAAGCACAGTGTGAATCACACAAGACTCTATGACGATCTCGGGTCAACAGACTACTCTGTACCGGTGTCACCGGAGAACTGCAATCTGACGTAAGTTATAATACCATCTGGGAGTTCTCGGCGAGTCCGTCCAGTGTACCCAGTCTCTACTGAGCACCCGTACACCATCCTTGATGTCAAACATCGATGGATATGGGATCATCCATCGCCCATCATATGGGTCAAGATGCGTATACGCTAGTTTACTCTGGTGTATCGATGCCCTGTCTCGATACACCCTCAACTAGGAACAGTTATAGGATGTACTCGTCGACTACCGTGGCCCTACTAGTATGATCTCATCATAGTCCCTGTAGTCGAGTACATATCCTAAGTGCTTTATCAACATGTAACAAAGAGACAACGAGAGTATATGTTAAGATAAAGTACAACCAGATAGCATACTATCATGTCGAGCAAGAATGTCCTCCCAAGCATCCATTACAATATACATCGTATGTACAGTAATGGCCTCTAGGGAATACATATAACTAACAATCTCCCACTTGCACTAGGGCCATCTGTTGTGGTATCACATACCCAACAATTAGCTGCAGTTGAAGTATCTCATATTCAACCATCCCATAAAAGTCTCTACTGGGAAAAAGGCCTTTGTTAGTGGATCCGCGCTGTTGTCCTCTGTGTCCACTCTCCTAACCTTGATCTCCCTGGAGATCAACCATCTCCATGATCAGGCGATACTGCCTAAGAATTATATCTGGATTTCTGATGGGACGGGGGTTCCTTGGCATAAGCCACAACTCCATTGTCACACAATGGTAGGAACGAAGTTCATCTCATGAACTTATAAATATCCAGACTGCCGCTTTGGTAGAATCCTTGGTAACGATGTATCTAGCCTTTAATCGTCTAATAAGTCACGGTATCTAGCTTGGAACTCTTCCAACACACCGTCCCTCCACTGAGGGTAAAGACAATGCCTGCGACTGACATTCAGTCGTCCTTATCACCCTGGAACCTTTCCAGTGATTCTCCCCAGGATCGATTGATACCATCTTACTGCAACTAGTGAGTATCCTAACATCCAATTAGAACTATCTCATAGATCCAAAACCCAGGATTTAGGAGGTATCATTTCGATCCTATATGGAGAATCCTTGTGATAAGCGGAGATTGACCGAGCGTAGCATAGGAAACTCCTTCCTTATCAAGAGTATGTCATCCACGTACTCTACGAGGATCACCACCATACTCTCTACTACCTTTCTGTATATACTAGGTTCATCTACCATTTTGATGAAGTCAAACTCTTTGACTACTACATCAAAACAGACGTTCCAACTCCGCGATGCCTGCTTTATCACATAAAACATCTTGCACACGTTTCCGCTGCTCCCACTGTCTACGAAGCCCTCTGGCTGTGTACTTATAGACGCTATCTTCTAAAACATCATTTAGAAAAGCAGTCGTGACACCCAACCACCAGATATCGTAGTCATGGTATGTAGCCGTGGCAAGTAGGATCTGGATGGACTTAAGCATACCTTTGAAAGTCTCAACTTTTCCATGTACACCAAGTAATCTTCTCAAGATATACTTGCTCCTGATGGGGATTTAACCCTTCAGATAAAGCAACCAAAGTCCATACTTTGTTGGTATATAAGGATTCCATCTCAGATCACTAAGCATTTAGCCATTCTTACAGAGTCCCACTCCTGATGGCCAGCTCGAAACTAGTTGGGTCATCATCTCATGATGCAATCCTCGCTCCCACTGTCATAGAGAACCCAAAGTATCTCTCAGGTGGGTGAGGAACCCTACTAGATCGGCGGAGAGGCTGAGGTTCGTTGGTTACTATTGAATCCTTTGGTTCTACCAAATCATCTGCTGTAGTTTGTATAGCTGGAACTCCTTCCAGTTCTACTTCATGACCACTAATTTCTTCACAAGAAATTCCCTTTCACAAAGGTGGCATGCTAAGAAACAAAACATCTTTTGTTCCTCTGTTTGGTAGAATATATTCCCTTGCGAATGCTTGGGATATCCAACAAACTTCCACAGAACTGACTTTACCTCGAGCTTGTCCGGATTTTGCTTTTCAGACATAGGCCGGACAACCCCAAATCTTTACATACTTAAGATATGGGCTCTTCCCATTCCATATCACATATGAAGTCGTAGGCAACTGATTTGATTTGAACCCTATTCAATAGGTATGCAGCTTCTCAAGTGCATAACTCCCAAAAGGAAATAGGAAACTCAGTAGTACTCATCATAGAGCACACCATATCACATAGGGTGATATTGCTCCGCCCCGATACACCGACGTGCTGTGGTGTATACGGAGGAGTAATGCTGAGAGAGAATCTCATTCTCCTTTAGAATAGTCCAGGAATTCCGTGCTCAAATATTCTCCTCCTTGATCTCATCAAAGGACATAATACTTATACCCGTATTTTGGTTCTCTACTTCTAACTTACATTCTGTGAATATCTCAAAAGGTTCGGATTTGTGTTTCAACAGGAACATATGTCTGAATCTTGAGAGATCATCAGAGAATGTAATGAAGTGCAAAGAACCGGTCTTGGCAAGTGTAGACAGGAGACTTTCATACATCAGCATGTATCAATCCCAAGAGTTCACTAACTCTTTCTCTGTTTCCAATAAACAGAGCTATGGTCATCTTATCTTTGTGACATGACCGGCAAGTTTCACAAGATGTGAATTCAAACAGATTTAAATATGCATCTAAATATAACTTAGCTAGTCGGGTCGTATTGATATGACCTATTCTACAACGCTTCAAGAAGGATTCGTTCATTTCTGAACTCTTCCTCTCATGTGTGTTCTGTATACTAAGAACTGTAGTTTGATTTAGAACGTCAATGCTTTTAGATAACGTGCCTGAACCGATCAACTCTTGATATAGGAAATGTTCAAAACATTATCCAACAATACAAAATTATATCCTTTCTTTACTAATAAAGAGACTGATATGATGTTGTACATCAGGTTCGGTATCTAATAACATTCGTTCAGAATCAATGTATTCTGGTAATACAGGGTGATAGTGACCAACAGACTTAGCTGCAACACTTGCACCGTTTTCTGTCTCATGAAACTTATCACCCGTTCTCAGTTCTCTACCTTTCTGTAGCCCATGTAACAGATTACATATGCGGGATCCTGATCCGGTATCTCATACCCAGGACGTAAAGGATACTGAGAAACAGTTCTCTGTAATGAACATACCCGAAGATGATGCATCAACATGCACTCTCTTCGTTTGGGCGGCACGGGAATTTTGGTAATCCCCAATTTCCTGCTCTGTCTTATAACAATTATAAGTTGGAGCGGGACCAACGTTCCCCAGCTCAGTATAACAAGCGGGTTCGGTCAATATATCCGTATTATTATCTTGATTAAGGCGTGATATGGTCGCTACCTGGAGAGAGAGAGAAGAAAACACTCAGCGTATGCTCTTGCAAGATTAGATTGGTTATCTAATATATCTAATCAGGATGTCTCCCACTGTTTTAATCAAATCTTCCTTCAAACCCTAAAAGGAAAGACTAGCCGGGATTAATTACACGCTACAAGTTCGCTAATCTTTCAGCCAGGCCAGTGTCGGTACTTTGAGGGAGGTCCCCCGTGCTTTCGCACGAACCTAATTAAAGTAAACCTCGTTTTCCCAGGGGCGTAACCCCGTTAACACCTTTCTAGACACCTACTTGATCAGCTAATTGTAATGTGTAAAACTCTCCCAGGAGTAACTCTTACTCGCAGCGGGTATCAGGATCCAACTATCTCATAGAAGGTATGCAATCTCATTGCAAATTTCAACACTTGAAATTCCCAATAATATTTTACCTCTAGCGTCCTATGACCTTGACAGAGGTCAACAAACCATAGGCTACTAGTCAAGTTCAACCCGTCATTTCCTGATTGAATTAAACCCACCCGCACGACCCTTCACAGAGGTCAACAAGGCCGCACGACCACCCTAATCCAATCTGCATCATATGCATAAGCAGATAAATACTAGTGAGCTACCGCACACTACGCCTTGACGGAGGTCAACAAACGTAGCACGAATACTAAGTCGGACTTATCTGAAATGACGGAGGGCTACGACAGGTTTTTAAGAAAACCCTTTGCGTAATGAACTTGATATCATTGTAGAATCGAGTGATTTTAAATGGAGTGTTTTTGAGGATTTTCTAGTTTTTCTAAAGGGGTCACTCCCGGTGAAGGGATCGTCGGCCCTTTCCTCATCGAATAAGGTGCAGGGTATATCATATATACTGCTGTGCAAAGCAAGAACTATAGAAGCAATCAAAAGACAAACCGAGTTTGTAGCATCTGCTAGTTTCACTAAAGAGGTCACTCCCGGTGAAGGGATCTCGGCTCTTTCCTTATCGAATAAGGTGCTGGATGTTCTACAACGAACACCTCTATGCAAAGCAAGAACTAGAGCTATCAGTTTTTAAACAAGTTTCTACAACATCTTAGGTTTCTTTTATTTCATTAATCTTATTAATGAAGTCCCATTTTAATATGCTTCACAAGCATCAGATATGAAACGAAATCTGCAATATAACATATATCTCATATATATAATATAAACATTCGTCTCAGGAAGTAATATGATCTCATCACAGAACATTGCAGCAGAAGAACATATATGAAATATTGGATATACTAGGACGTCCGTGTTTTTAATACGAGCCTGTATAAAACACGGATTCCACGGTCGCGATGAATAGCCAAACCCACATCCCTAGACCCCTACGAGAGCGGCAAGCAACACAGCCAATTCTAGGGTTAAGAGACCCGGTCCCAACTCCTCGAGATGGTCTCCCACTGGACCCTAGAACCCGGTTACTTGTGCTCCCCTCCTTGGGTCTACCTAATGCGGAAAAGTAAATAATATACAATGGTGACATCATCCTCAGCCCGGAAGTGCCCCAATAAAAGAATATTACATACAAATGAATTTTACATGAATGAAAAAGAAAAACTCTCATCTCACATAAATCCCCCGGCTATTCATGTAACGTTTTGGAAATCGTTATGCGATTTCGTCCGTTTTAGGGTAAGTTTGTCGGTATTTTCCGTTTTTACCCGACTGTGAACAAACGCCCATATAGACTTGCCAGCACCTAGATTAGCTAAAATAAAGCTAGCGCGCGAACTTTGGGAGTATATGGGACGTTTTGGTTCAATTTGGTTTTTCCCAATTTTTAATATTATTTTAATGCGGTATTCAAATTTTGGGAAAATTTCCTTATACAATCTTTTCTTTAAAAATCTTAAGTTAAAGCAATCCTTCTCACTTCACCTAGGATTATATTGTGTGGACTAGAATTAAACTTGGAATTAAAAGAAAAAGAAAAGATAAGAGATAAAGAGATGCATGCATGTGTGTGTATGTGTGCAATGCATTTAATTGCAATAAATGAGGGAAATTGCTAGGAAAGCCTCTTGAATCCACCTCCTCACTCACTTGGCCGAAATTCCCTTATCCCCTACTGCCCTTGCTCATTATTTCTCATATTTTTATCAATCAAACTCACAAAAATCCTCAAATACCCTAAAATATTCACAAAATAGCTAGAACTTTGGAAATTCTTGATCTTGATCACTTGGAGATAGGGAAAAGCTTGGAACTTGAGAGCAAAGTTGTTAGGTATAACCCCTCTACTGTTAATTTATAGTTTTGTGTGGGTTTGATCGTTAATTTCTTCGTAGAATGTAGTTTATATCGTTTGAGGCGATATCGGTTTTTTTGTGACTTTTTAGAGATATTAGAATCTGCTGTGACCTGGGAGTTTTAGTGATTGAGGAAACAACTTTAGAGAGATGTGCAGGTTGACCTGAGACACCACCAGAGAGACGGGGGCCATCCCACCGGTCGGGGCCGGCGAGACTTGAAGAGGGGGCCGGCGACGCCGGCCGACTTGGGGTATTTTGGGGTGGGTCTTCTGTGGTAGTTGTCTGCTATGGTTTTAGGTCTTTTGGTACTGTTTATTTTATTAGTAAATGCAGTATGAAAAATCTGGGATCGATTACCTATAATCGTGTGTTTTGAGTTCGCGTGATACGTGTTGCGACACGAGTCGTGTGTCGTGCTGCGATGTGCTCAGTTTGGGTTTATGTATCGTTTCGTGTGTTTGCACTAGACGTGTATTCGTGAGTTGGTTTAGTGCGTTGATGTGTTTTATAATACGTAGTTTTACGTTATTATGATTGCTTCTGAGATGTTCGCTTTATTTCTGGTGTTTGTGATATTATAGCGTCGCAAGCGGGGACTTCAGACGCTGCGAACAAAGGGAAGCAGGTGGTCGGATCTTCATAGCGGGAGACCACAGGGTGAGTAGATTTAACATCTATGGGGAATCGCCCGTATGGTGCTACGCGTCGGGGCTAGATATGATATAATATTAGCCGTATGATCATTTGCTTATATAGAGATATTGCATGATTCATGTTGCATATAGTTACTTATGCTTAGTACTGTACCTGTTGTACACTACACTATTATCGACAGTCCATGTTGCACGAGCACCAATGATATGCTACACACACACTGTCGGTAATTGCCATGACACGTACGTTACAAATGCTTATTGTATACCTTGCTATTGGTTAGCGACATTAAACAGTTATACTTGTGCGATAGTACATGTTACATAGAACATACCGTATACCTACATGCTCATATGTATGCCATGTTAGATTACTCGTTCGCACATATACCTTGCTATTGTTATATGATCAGATTTTATTGCATATATATCGGTGGTATGGGACGCCGTATATATATGTATTTTGGATTTGGATTTACATGATTTGTATTGCATATATATCGGTGGTATGGGACGCTGTATATATATGTATTCTGGATTTGGATTTTTGGGAACCGCGAGATACATTTAATGACTTGATTCATTATTTGGCGAATTGTTCCGTGATATGCTCATATTGATGTTTATGTTGCATATGCTACTTTATATGGATTTATGCATTTGAGATGCGATATGGGAAATTACAGTGTCGATCTTGGGCACTTACTTTCCGAGAGATATATGGGATTTGACAGACCGATACGTGGAAATACAAGTGTCGAGGTGGGATACTTGGGTTTCGAGGAACGTATGGATATCAGAAAGACCGATACGTGGAAATGCAAGTGTCGAGGTGGGATACTTGGGTTTCGAGGAACGTATGGATATCAGTATTTAGGTGTCGATGATAGGCACCGGTTTTCATGATGTTTTTGAGTGTCGATGTTTGACACTCAGGTTTCATGAGACGTACAGGATTTGAGGGGCCGATCTGAGGGCCGATCTGAGTACTTTGGGGATTTGGGTGTTGTTGAGATACACCGTATTTTCCATGCTTATGATATGTGCATGAGATTATTTATTATTCCGCACTCAGTATTCACTTGATATGGATATCATGATAGTTACATATTCATATTGTCATACTCATGCTATCAGTTCACATGTTATTGATCATTGCTGTTAGTGCATACTTGCGATTACTGTATGATGTTAATTACTATTCACGAGTTGGCAACTCACCCCCGTTGTGCCACAGTGTTTTGCAGGACTTACCCTCTGAGTAGTC
Source organism: Agapanthus africanus (assembly GCA_030015575.1). Taxonomy (NCBI): domain Eukaryota; kingdom Viridiplantae; phylum Streptophyta; class Magnoliopsida; order Asparagales; family Amaryllidaceae; genus Agapanthus; species Agapanthus africanus. The sequence goes on from JASDDO010000008.1 coordinate 228,017,666, forward strand.
GCGGCAGGGCAGCTTATCATCACTACTTTTGGGGATACCGCTACCTTGGGCAGTGAGGCCGTTGCATTATAGGTGGGTTTGCGGTTATCCGTTGTACATTGTATATCATTTTGGGTTGGATCTAGTATTCTCCATCTACCCTTGTTGTATATGACTTAGATACGACTTGTGAGAGATCAGTGTTGTATTATATTGGTTTTGGAAACCGTGCTCGTAGAAGCAGGTTATTTTGGAAATGTTTACTTCTTGATATAGTCGTTCTCTTGATATTTCTTCGCTTTGGCGTCGTATACTTGTTGTGGTGATTGTCTCCGACGGTGGGCGTGATTTTTCTCCCACTTGGGATGATTTATATATTTTATCTGTGTTGTACCCATTTACGGGGCCAGTTTTACAAAGGAGGTGCTGCCGAAATTTTTATGAAAGAAAACTAGAGTTAGTAAACTTTTAAATGGCGACTCCTAACACTTTTAAATTATGTTTTCTCCGTTGATCCAGTTTTGGGTGGTTTAGATTTCTGGGTTTTCGGCTTACTTAAGTTACGTACGCCTGTAGACGTTACGTAGTTTAAGTGCCGGTTACGGGCCGAATTTCGGGTCGTGACAAAGTTGGTATCAGAGCGTTAGGTTTTACCTTTCGGAGTCTAGGATGACCTTGGTATGATGGAGTAGGTGGCTTAAGCAGAGTGACGTAGCGTGCGTATGTTCCGCGGCATACTTACGACATGGTACTCCGCCTAAGTGACCTTAGGACTTGTTGATTGATATTCCTTCCGTGATTGATATACATCTTGTGATTCGATTTCCGTTTCCTTATCGAATCTTGTTTCAATTTATAGCCCATATGCCGCCGAAGACTACGAGGGCTCAGAGAGCGGCCGCGAGGGCCGAGGTCAGAGTTGACTCGCCGGAGGCGAGGACTGACCAGGGTGGTACGCCTGTTGTACCGGAGTATATTGCTATGATTGGAGCTGGTATGCAGGATCTGCGCCAGATTGTGGGGACTTTGGTAGAGACCATCTGAGCGCAGGGGCAGGCAGTTGTTCCACCCGCTGCGGAGGCTACGATGGTACCTACGGTTCCGATGGTCGCAGTTGCAGCTCCGGGGGTTATTGCTGTGTCGTTGACGGATTTCATGAGGCTGAGACCTCCGGTGTTTACGGGTACAGATGTTACCGAGGATCCGCAGTCGTTTATCGACCGGATGGCCAGGATTTGTCGCTCACTCCGATGTTCCGATGAGAGATGGGTAGAGTTTGGCAGTTTTCGTCTGGAGGCATGGCCCAGAAGTGGTGTGAGTCGTTGGAGAGGGGCAGAGCCGCTGGTCTTGCTCCTATGACCTGGGCTGAGTTTGTGACGTCTTTTCTCGTTCGTTTTCTTCCACGGAGCGTCAGGGATGCGCGAGCACGCAGATTTGAGTCTTTACGTCAGATGCCGGGGATGACGGTGTCAGATTATGATGTATTGTTTACTGAGCTGTCGATATATGCTCCATACCTGGTGGCGACTGAGGAGATGAGGGTGAAGAGGTTTGTTCGAGGCCTACTTACCCAGATATTCTTAGCCATCAGCATTCAGCATTGTGACACGTATGCAGCAGCGGTGGATGCAGCTCTTTCGGTAGAGGAGCGTCTTGCTGAGTTATCAGTTGCTCTGGGACCGAAGAGAGTTCGTATAGGTGATTCGGCAGCGAGGCAGGCGTTTAGACGTCGAGACAGTTTTCGTTCTGATAGTGGCGGTTCGGGACGAGGTAGGCTTTATGGTTCTTACCCTCAGGATGATCGGCAGTTTGCTTCGGGATGTTACCGGTGCGGTAGTTTGGGTCATCGGGTTCGAGATTGTATAGAGCCGCGTGTGAACGAGCCAGCTGTACCGCAGGTTACCTTACCACCTTCTCCACCTCAGAGAGCGTTGCCTCTTGTTCCTGTAGTTGCGCCGCGTCAGACTCCTGTACAGCGAGGTCGTGGTCGCGGAGGTTTTGTACCGAGAGGACGAGGTGGCAGAGGCAGAGGACAGCCAGTAGCCGGTAGAGGTCAGGCTAGGGTTTTTGCCTTGACTCACCAGGACGCTCAGGCGTCCAATGCCGTGGTTTCAGGTACTCTTTCTGTATGTTCTAATGATGCGCATGTTCTTTTTGATCCGGGATCCACGCATTCGTATATTTCTACGCACTTCGTGCCGAGGTTAGGCCGAGAGTCGTGTTTGCTGGATCAGCCGCTGATCGTGACTACTCCTGTGGGAGAGTCGTTTGTTGCGCGTAATGTGTTTCGATCTTGTGTCATCCATATTGGTGACAGAGATCTGCCCGTCGACTTGATCCTTCTGGAGATGTTGGACTTCGACGTGTTGTTGGGCATGGATTGGCTAGCTACTTGCTATGCGTCCGTGGACTGCCGCGAGAAGACAGTTAGATTTTGTTTTCCCGGCGAGTCGGTGTTGGTGGTGCAGGGGGACCGTAGTGCCGCCCCTCACAGCTTGATTTCTGTTTTGTGCGCTAGTCGGCTTTTGAGAAGGGGATGTCGGGGATTCTTGGCGTTCATTCATGATACTGGAGCCACAGTGGAGCTGCTGGACCAGGTTTCTACCGTGCGAGAGTTTCCCGATGTTTTTCCCGATGAGTTACCTGGGTTGCCGCCAGAGCGCGATATTGAGTTTTGCATTGATCTGATTCCTGGCACGGAGCCTATTTCTATACCGCCTTATCGGATGGCTCCGGCAGAGCTTAGAGAGCTTAAAGATCAATTGCAAGAGTTGCTTGATTTGGGACTTGTGCGTCCGAGTGTTTCGCCGTGGGGAGCTCCTGTTCTGTTCGTCAAGAAGAAGGACGGCAGATTGAGGTTATGTGTGGATTATCGTCAGTTGAACCGTGTTACGGTGCGGAACAAGTATCCTTTACCCCGCATTGACGATTTATTCGATCAGCTCCAGGGTGCGAAACATTTTTCGAAGATTGATTTGCGTTCGAGTTATCATCAGTTGCGGGTTTGGGATGATGACATTCCGAAGACTGCTTTTCGTACACGCTATGGGCATTATGAGTTTTTGGTGATGTCGTTCGGACTTACCAATGCGCCAGCAGCGTTCATGGATCTGATGAACCGGATTTTCAGGCCGTTCCTCGACCAGTTCATTATCGTGTTTATTGATGACATACTGGTTTACTCTAGGAGTCGAGAGGAGCATGAGCAACACTTGGGGATTACTTTGCAGATATTGAGAGAGCACCAGCTGTATGCTAAATTCTCAAAGTGCGCGTTTTGGCTTGATCGAGTGGACTTCCTGGGTCATGTGGTGACTAGTGATGGTATTCTTGTGGACCCGAGGAAGATCGAGGCCGTACAGCTTTGGCCCAGACCTGTATCGGTGACTGAGGTCCGCAGCTTTTTGGGCTTAGCTGGTTATTATCGCCGTTTTGTGCAGGATTTTTCGAGTATCGCTGCACCGCTGACTGGACTGACCCGGAAGGGGGTTCCTTTTCTCTGGACTGATGCGTGCGAACAGAGTTTTCAGCAGCTGAAGACTCGGTTGACGACAGCACCAGTTCTTTCTTTACCTTCTGGATCGGGAGGCTACGTTGTGTATTGTGATGCTTCTCGAGTGGGGCTCGGCTGTGTTTTGATGCAGCATGATAGGGTGATTGCATATGCTTCTAGGCAGTTGAAGAAGCACGAGCAGAATTACCCCACTCACGATCTTGAGATGGCAGCGGTAGTCTTTGCGTTGAAGATCTGGAGGCACTACTTGTATGGAGAGTCGTGTCAGATCTTCACGGATCACAAGAGTCTGAAGTACATCTTCCAGCAGAGAGATCTGAACCTGAGACAGCGCAGATGGATGGAGCTAGTAAAGGATTATGATTGTGAGATCCTTTATCACCCGGGCAGGGCGAATGTGGTAGCCGATGCTTTGAGTCGTAGGCCCGTGGGTAGCTTGTCCCAGTTGAGCGCCGTTCGGTGTCAGTCTTCTGCAGACTGGCAGCTCTTGTGTGATAGTAGAGTGCAGTTCGAGTTCACCTCCACTGGGGGACAGTTTGCTCATGTCCGCGCCCGTCCTCTACTTGTTGATCGTATTCGTGAGGCGCAACCCAGTGATGCTCGTTTGTCTGAGATTCTTGAGCTTGTTCGACGAGGTACAGTTTCGGAGTTCACGATTGATGACCAGGGTGTGCTACGATGCGGGACTCGCTTGTGTGTACCGGATGTTGATGGGTTGAGACACGAGATCCTAGAGCAGGTACATCAGTCGGCTTTTAGCGTTCATCCAGGTTCCACCAAGATGTACCGAGACTTGAGAGACTACTACTGGTGGGAAGGGATGAAGCGCGATATTTCGGACTTCGTTTCGAGGTGCCTGACTTGTCAGCAAGTCAAGGCTGAGCATCAGAGACCGGCTGGAGAGTTGCAGCCTTTACCCATTCCGGAGTGGAAATGGGAGCAGATTTCCATGGACTTTATTATGGGTCTACCCAGGACCAGTAGAGGATATGACTCCATTTGGGTTATTGTAGACCGGTTGACGAAAGCGGCTCACTTCCTTCCAGTGAAGACCACTTTCGGCTATGCTCAGTACGCTCAGCTTTATATAGATGAGATTGTGCGTTTGCACGGTGTTCCCACATGCATAGTATCCGACAGAGGTACCCAGTTTACTAGCCGTCTATGGCAGAAGCTGCAAGAAGCTTTGGGTACCAGATTGAGTTTTAGCACCGCTTTTCATCCGCAGACAGATGGTCAGACGGAGCGGACTATTCAGACTCTGGAGGATATGCTCCGTGCATGTGTGCTTGATTTTGGGGGCAGTTGGGATCGTCACTTGCCGTTGATTGAGTTCTCCTATAATAACAGCTTTCAGGAGACTATTCAGATGGCACCTTTTGAGGCTTTATATGGTAGGAAGTGTCGATCGCCAGTCTGTTGGACCGAGCTTAGTGAGAGTTTGGTGTTGGGACCCCAGCTTGTTCAGGAGACTACGGAGAAGATCCAGCTGATTCAGGACAGGATGAGAGCAGCCCAGTGCAGGCAGAAGTCTTATGCCGACCGTCGTCGTCGCAGACTTGAGTTCGCAGTGGGAGATCATGTATTCCTGAAGATTTCTCCGATGAAGGGCGTTATGCGATTTGGGAAGAGAGGGAAGCTCAGTCCCAGATTTGTAGGTCCTTTCGAGATCCTCGAGCGAGTGGGTTCGGTTGCTTATCGTTTAGCGCTCCCGCCTAGTTTTCCAGATGTTCACCCCGTTTTTCATGTGTCGATGCTTCGTAGATACCTTCATGATCCTTCTCATATGATTCAGCACGAGACCGTTCAGCTTGAGCGTGATCTTTCTTTCACCGAGCAGCCGATAGTTATTTTGGATCGGCAGGTGAAGAAACTTCGGTCTAGGGACTTGCCTTCTGTAAAGATTCTGTGGCGTAGTCCGACTGGTGAGGAGATCACTTGGGAGATCGAGAGCGAGATGCGGAAGAAATTCCCTTATCTTTTTGAAGGTACGTTTTAGTATGAAATTGTAATTCGGGGACCGAATTTCTCTAAGGGGGGGAGATTGTAACGTTTTGGAAATCGTTATGCGATTTCGTCCGTTTTAGGGTAAGTTTGTCGGTATTTTCCGTTTTTACCCGACTGTGAACAAACGCCCATATAGACTTGCCAGCACCTAGATTAGCTAAAATAAAGCTAGCGCGCGAACTTTGGGAGTATATGGGACGTTTTGGTTCAATTTGGTTTTTCCCAATTTTTAATATTATTTTAATGCGGTATTCAAATTTTGGGAAAATTTCCTTATACAATCTTTTCTTTAAAAATCTTAAGTTAAAGCAATCCTTCTCACTTCACCTAGGATTATATTGTGTGGACTAGAATTAAACTTGGAATTAAAAGAAAAAGAAAAGATAAGAGATAAAGAGATGCATGCATGTGTGTGTATGTGTGCAATGCATTTAATTGCAATAAATAAGGGAAATTGCTAGGAAAGCCTCTTGAATCCACCTCCTCACTCACTTGGCCGAAATTCCTTTATCCCCTACTGCCCTTGCTCATTATTTCTCATATTTTTATCAATCAAACTCACAAAAATCCTCAAATACCCTAAAATATTCACAAAATAGCTAGAACTTTGGAAATTCTTGATCTTGATCACTTGGAGATAGGGAAAAGCTTGGAACTTGAGAGCAAAGTTGTTAGGTATAACCCCTCTACTGTTAATTTATAGTTTTGTGTGGGTTTGATCGTTAATTTCTTCGTAGAATGTAGTTTATATCGTTTGAGGCGATATTGGTTTTTTTGTGACTTTTTAGAGATATTAGAATCTGCTGTGACCTGGGAGTTTTAGTGATTGAGGAAACAACTTTAGAGAGATGTGCAGGTTGACCTGAGACACCACCAGAGAGACGGGGGCCATCCCACCGGCCGGGGCCGGCGAGACTTGAAGAGGGGGCCGGCGACGCCGGCCGACTTGGGGTGTTTTGGGGTGGGTCTTCTGTGGTAGTTGTCTGCTATGGTTTTAGGTCTTTTGGTACTGTTTATTTTATTAGTAAATGCAGTATGCAAAATCTGGGATCGATTACCTATAATCGTGTGTTTTGAGTTCGCGTGATACGTGTTGCGACACGAGTCGTGTGTCGTGCTGCGATGTGCTCAGTTTGGGTTTAGGTATCGTTTCGTGTGTTTTCACTAGACGTGTATTCGTGAGTTGGTTTAGTGCGTTGATGTGTTTTATAATACGTAGTTTTACGTTATTATGATTGCTTCTGAGATGTTCGCTTTATTTCTGGTGTTTGTGATATTATAGCGTCGCAAGCGGGGACTTCAGACGCTGCGAACAAAGGGAAGCAGGTGGTCGGATCTTCATAGCGGGAGACCACAGGGTGAGTAGATTTAACATCTACGGGGAATCGCCCGTATGGCGCTACGCGTCGGGGCTAGATATGATATAATATTAGCCGTATGATCATTTGCTTATATAGAGATATTGCATGATTCATGTTGCATATAGTTACTTATGCTTAGTACTGTACCTGTTGTACACTACACTATTATCGACAGTCCATGTTGCACGAGCACTAATGATATGCTACACACACACTGTCGGTAATTGCCATGACACGCACGTTACAAATGCTTATTGTATACCTTGCTATTGGTTAGCGACATTAAACAGTTATACTTGTGCGATAGTACATGTTACATAGAACATACCGTATACCTACATGCTCATATGTATGCCATGTTAGATTACTCGTTCGCACATATACCTTGCTATTGTTATATGATCAGATTTTATTGCATATATATCGGTGGTATGGGACGCCGTATATATATGTATTTTGGATTTGGATTTACATGATTTGTATTGCATATATATCGGTGGTATGGGACGCTGTATATATATGTATTCTGGATTTGGATTTTTGGGAACCGCGAGATACATTTAATGACTTGATTCATTATTTGGCGAATTGTTCCGTGATATGCTCATATTGATGTTTATGTTGCATATGCTACTTTATATGGATTTATGCATTTGAGATGCGATATGGGAAATTACAGTGTCGATCTTGGGCACTTACTTTCCGAGAGATATATGGGATTTGACAGACCGATACGTGGAAATACAAGTGTCGAGGTGGGATACTTGGGTTTCGAGGAACGTATGGATATCAGAAAGACCGATACGTGGAAATGCAAGTGTCGAGGTGGGATACTTGGGTTTCGAGGAACGTATGGATATCAGTATTTAGGTGTCGATGATAGGCACCGGTTTTCATGATGTTTTTGAGTGTCGATGTTTGACACTCAGGTTTCATGAGACGTACAGGATTTGAGGGGCCGATCTGAGGGCCGATCTGAGTACTTTGGGGATTTGGGTGTTGTTGAGATACACCGTATTTTCCATGCTTATGATATGTGCATGAGATTATTTATTATTCCGCACTCAGTATTCACTTGATATGGATATCATGATAGTTGCATATTCATATTGTCATACTCATGCTATCAGTTCACATGTTATTGATCATTGCTGTTAGTGCATACTTGCGATTACTATATGATATTAATTACTATTCACGAGTTGGCAACTCACCCCCGTTGTGCCACAGTGTTTTGCAGGACTTACCCTCTGAGTATTCGCGGCAGGGCAGCTTATCATCACTACTTTTGGGGATACCGCTACCTTGGGCAGTGAGGCCGTTGCATTATAGGTGGGTTTGCGGTTATCCGTTGTACATTGTATATCATTTTGGGTTGGATCTAGTATTCTCCATCTACCCTTGTTGTATATGACTTAGAGACGACTTGTGAGAGATCAGTGTTGTATTATATTGGTTTTAGAAACCGTGCTCGTAGAAGCAGGTTATTTTGGAAATGTTTACTTCTTGATATAGTCGTTCTCTTGATATTTCTTCGCTTTGGCGTCGTATACTTGTTGTGGTGATTGTCTCCGCCGGTGGGCGTGATTTTTCTCCCACTTGGGATGATTTATATATTTTATCTGTGTTGTACCCGTTTACGGGGCCAGTTTTACAAAGGAGGTGCTGCCGAAATTTTTATGAAAGAAAACTAGAGTTAGTAAACTTTTAAATGGCGACTCCTAACACTTTTAAATTATGTTTTCTCCGTTGATCCAGTTTTGGGTGGTTTAGATTTCTGGGTTTTCGGCTTACTTAAGTTACGTACGCCTGTAGACGTTACGTAGTTTAAGTGCCGGTTACGGGCCGAATTTCGGGTCGTGACAAAGTTGGTATCAGAGCGTTAGGTTTTACCTTTCGGAGTCTAGGATGACCTTGGTATGATGGAGTAGGTGGCTTAAGCAGAGTGACGTAGCGTGCGTATGTTCCGCGGCATACTTACGACACGGTACTCCGCCTAAGTGACCTTAGGACTTGTTGATTGATATTCCTTCCGTGATTGATATACATCTTGTGATTCGATTTCCGTTTCCTTATCGAATCTTGTTTCAATTTATAGCCCATATGCCGCCGAAGACTACGAGGGCTCAGAGAGCGGCCGCGAGGGCCGAGGTCAGAGTTGACTCGCCGGAGGCGAGGACTGACCAGGGTGGTACGCCTATTGTACCGGAGTATATTGCTATGATTGGAGCTGGTATGCAGGATCTGCGCCAGATTGTGGGGACTTTGGTAGAGACCATCCGAGCGCAGGGGCAGGCAGTTGTTCCACCCGCTGCGGAGGCTACGATGGTACCTACGGTTCCGATGGTCGCAGTTGCAGCTCCGGGGGTTATTGCTGTGTCGTTGACGGATTTCATGAGGCTGAGACCTCCGGTGTTTACGGGTACAGATGTTACCGAGGATCCGCAGTCGTTTATCGACCGGATGGCCAGGATTTGTCGCTCACTCCGATGTTCCGACGAGAGATGGGTAGAGTTTGCCAGTTTTCGTCTGGAGGGCATGGCCCAGAAGTGGTGTGAGTCGTTGGAGAGGGGCAGAGCCGCTGGTCTTGCTCCTATGACCTGGGCTGAGTTTGTGACGTCTTTTCTCGTTCGTTTTCTTCCACCGAGCGTCAGGGATGCGCGAGCACGCAGATTTGAGTCTTTACGTCAGACGCCGGGGATGACGGTGTCGGATTATGATGTATTGTTTACTGAGCTGTCGATATATGCTCCATACCTGGTGGCGACTGAGGAGATGAGGGTGAAGAGGTTTGTTCGAGGCCTACTTACCCAGATATTCTTAGCCATCAGCATTCAGCATTGTGACACGTATTCAGCATACAGTCACTTGGTCAGGGCTATGGGGCGTCGTTGTCTATTAAGTTTACCCGGCGAGTATCCGCGCACGCTACGTGATTGCGACGGACTTTTGATCACATCAAAATTCTGAGGCAACCGATCATCTGAGACTGAAGTGCTAGATTTATAACATTCAAATTAGTTATCTCATAACTACCTGTGGATTCCAATTATTGTATCACATTCTAGATCAATAGACAATGTTAAACTTTTCGATCGAATAATCAAACATTCAAGATTTCCCCAATATATCTCAACACTTGAAATCTGTTTAAAAACATCCATCACATGCCATAGAACCAATGGTCCAGCCGTAGAAGAGTCAAGCCAATGCCTCACATGTGGCACGCCGTACTGCCCCAAACCCTAAGGTTTAGAGGCAGTTCAAGACGGTCACATAATCGAGTTAAGCTTTGTTGTCTTCTAGAGGGTCCACCGCGTTACTTGCATGACTTAGAACGTTCTTAAACTCGAGAAAAAAATCCAACTTTTGAAAAAATTTCCGACAGGGGAAAAAGTGAGTTATTGATATCCGTTCGAACTTTTTAACAGTTTCTAAAAATTATCCGGACAAAACTAAACAAAGTTAAATTATCTGATCGAATCAACGAGTTCCCAATACAACCCTAGAAAACTCAACACTTGAGTGGAATTAAAAAATTCCCAGAAAAAAAACAAGAAAGGACCTAAGAATAAATATATGAAATTCCAGGGACTAATTCAATATTTTGGCAGCGGAACCGCCGCTAAACCCTTGGTTTGGCCGCGGTTCCGCGGTCATGTGAGCGAATTAGTGGGCCGTACTTCACAGTAATTCTTAGTTTTTCCTGCTTGTTTTTCTGAGTATTTTTAATGCTGAAAAATCAAATTTTTAGAAAATGTACAGAGAGGGGTATAAACCGGGTATTCGTAGTTCGATCGGACTTTAAACTTCGTCTAGACTTCGCCTAAAGCTCTAGCTTGGCTCTGATACCACTGTAGGGTTGCTAGGCACACGCACAAGGGTCTACGAGGCATCAATCATGCCCGATTAAAAATTTAGCCGTGCCGAACAACCCAAAGCCGGATCTTTAAACTAGAGTTTAGGCGAAAACATGCAAGTTAAACATTTTAACACTAAGTGAGAGGGATTACAACCTTTGTAGATCTGGTCCTTCACTTCAATAGCACCGTGTAGATGTCCCCTTCGCTTCGATCGTGAACTCCGGACTCTAGAAAAGCTCTACAAGAAGAACGAACGTGCTTGCTTCGATGACTTCGAGGCCGAAGATGATCTACGTCGGGGAGACACTAACTCAAGCTATTTCTTCACTAGGTCATGAACTTTGTGAAGAGAACACACTCTACTACATGGCAAGTGGTAGAGGATGAAGAAGTAGGAGGTGGGCTCACTTTAGAATTGAATTTCTCACTCTTTTTCATATAGCACCATTAGAGCTTGAAAGCTTTTTTAAGGAGCTTGATGAAGAAGAAGAAGAAAGAATAATATAATCATCTGAATTCTCCTTTCTCAATAATGTAACCATGGGTGAGTTAAGCTATCATGCTTAACTCATGCAGAGAACTGACCAAGGTATATGGTTAAGGGTTGGGTTAACTAAATATCCTTAAGAATGACAAAAGAGTTGACTTTGTCAATGTTTCCACAAGCTTCATGAAAGCTTGAGAACTTTGACAAAGTCTTTCTCTTTTGTTATTCTTAAGATATAAAAAAAAACCTAATCTTTACCCTAATCTTGGTATAAGTCTCATACACCCATCTTTGTTGTATCATCAAGCATGACACAATCATATGTACACAAATATATATCACATATACACTTATGCACAATCAAGTGAGAAAATAAATCTTAAGTGTGCTAATACTAGTTAATATAATGTAATATATCAAATATATAATTATACATTAAATTATTAAATCAACTCTTGATTTAATAACCCGGCTATAACCGACTAATATCATGTGTAACAACTTATCGAATCAATACTTGATCCGATATCCCGGTTATATCGCATACAACCGATCAATGTTACAAATCGCGAGAATAGAATACGGTATCTCATATCGTATCAATCTTGGTCCCGCACATATCACATATGTGCTCCTACTCCGTTTCGCTTGAGCCAGGAAACCACTGTGTAGGACTCTAAAGACCCGTCAATACGCCGGCAGTAGGTGATGATTATATCAAACACCCACAAGCCGCAAGCGGTCTGCTAAACGTAACGGCCACCGGGGTATTGAGCGATCAGAAGATCAACAAGCAAGCCTGTACATTCTCCTGTGAATCCAATCAGTAACACTCCCGTACAGTCCGGTCTCGTCGTCTGATATGTCGCATATCTCGCCTAGGGGTGGTAAACGTAAGACCCCAGTAGCTCGATAAGTCGTGTCGATATGAGGTCTATAACAGTTTGAGAAACTACTGATAACACTTACCAGTAAATCTCAGCAACCCTGGCCAGGGATTTCCGGTTATAGCCAATCGAACACAGCATAACATCAACTCCCTATACCGGGAGAGACGAATCCCCTCCTATCGCTAATTGCCTCCATGTGATTCGGGACTGTACCCAAAAGCCACCTTTTTGCACGCCCTCTTGGACGTGGTATGATGGAAATCAAAGCACAGTGGGAATCACACAAGACTCTATGACGATCTCGGGTCAACAGACTACTCTGTACCGGTGTCACCGGAGAACTGCCATCTGACGTAAGGTATAATACCATCTGGGAGTTCTCGGCGAGTCCGTCCAGTGTACCCAGTCTCTACTGAGCACCCGTACACCATCCTTGATGTCAAACACCGATGGATATGGGATCATCCATCGCCCATCATATGGGTCAAGATGCGTATACGCTAGTCTACTCTGGTGTATCGATGCCCTGTCTCGATACACCCTCGACTAGGAACAGTTATAGGATGTACTCGTAGACTACCGTGGCCCCACTAGTATGATCTCATCATAGTCACAGTAGTCGAGTACATATCCTAAGGGCTTTATCAACATGTAACAAAGAGACAACGAGAGTATATGTTAAGATAAAGTACAAGCAGATAGCATACTATCATATCGAGCAAGAAAGTCCTCCCTATATATTTCCAAGCATCCATTACAATATACATCGTATGTACAGTAATGGCCTCTAGGGCATACATATAACTAACAGGAATAACGTCAGACCCCCAATAGCGGTATATGTCGTGTCGGAGAGTAGCCTTGAACACCCTGAGAAACTACTGGAATACTTACCAGTAATTCTCACCTGCCTTGGACAAGGACTTGGTGTAATGGCTCTCCTAGACACAACGCGATCTCACCCCCAATACCAGGAGAGACGAATCCCTTGCCGATCCGCTCACTTGCCTCCATGTGGCTCGGGACTGTACCCAACTAAAACCTGTTTGCTTGACGCCTTTGAGCCATGGTAGGGTAGTAATCAAAGCACAGTGGGAACTCAAACGAGACAAATGACGACCTCAGGTCGATGAACTAACCTGTACACATGTCACCAGAGAACTGCTATCTGACGCTAGGTATAAATACCAACTAGCAGGTTCCCGGCGAGTCCTGTCCAGTGCACTCATAACCCAATGAGCACCTGTATACATCTTAGGTGATCCAACTGACACCAATGGCTTGTGAGACCGGCCACCGCCCCTCGTCGGGGTCTCGACTGTATACACTAGTCTACTCCGGAGTATCGATGCCCTGTCTCGAAACTCCTACGACTAGGGACCACTTTTAAGGATGTGCTTATAGACTACCCAACTCTCACGTATATGATCGCCATCATACTGTTGGTAGTCAAGCAGGATCCTAAGGGCTCTATCAATGTGTAATAGTGATCATGTCACCTAAAGCTGTACACGACTGATAAAGGCAAACCAGATAGCATACTATCATCTTGAGTAAGACAGTCCTACCGGTATAGGTCCTCCCTCAATCATTGCAATCACATACCTGCGATCCAATAATTTACTTTGAGGGCACTACATCCAACAGTTGGGGTCTCGGGTCTCTGTGATAACTTCCTGGGTGCCTGCATGTGTCACTGCGTTCGCTAAATAATTTTTAGTGCCCCCGGGTTACTCCAGATTTCCATATACCCTCACAAATCAACATAAAACCGACATAATCAATTCCTAAATCCGTATTTTGGTTTCTAGGCTATGGTCCAGGTCAAGAATCACCTTAAAAGTGCCATTGATAGCCACAAAACATCATCAATCCACAATTTCACTCAAACCCTCACTAGGATTTTCCAAGTTCACAAATCCACATCTTAAACCCATTTCTAACTAACTAGAATATAAAGAAACTTAAAATTATCTAAATGGTAGGAATTATACCTCATGGATGCAACTCAAGAAAAACCCTAGCTCCTCAAGCTTGTCAAAATCTATCTTTTCTTGGTCCAATGTGTAGAGGAGAAGGAGGTGATCAATATTTGTAAAAGAGGTTTAGGGTTTTGATGGATATTTTAGGATGATACCATGGGGTGATGGTGGAGGGATGTGGGGAAGAAGAAGGAGAAGAAAATGATGGGGTGGTGGTGGTGAAAATGAGGCAGCCCCTCTCTCTCTCCTCTCTTATTCTCACCCACTCTTTCATCTATTTACCCTTTTACCCTTTTCTCTTTTCTTTTTTCATTTCTTTTAAAACCGAACCATAAAATACCCAAAATAACACAAGAAAACAACATGTAACATGACATGGTGCACTAGCCATGAAAAACTGTAGAACACGGATTTGGCTTAATCGCGATTAGCAGTGCACTAATCGGGTTTTTATCGAAACTACATATAAAATTTTAAAAATGCCAAATCCTTTAAATATACTATTAAATGAATAAATCATTATAATTTCCATTTATTTCACAATTATTGGTATATATTTATACCCTTTTTCGAAAACCCCAATTTCGCAAATCGGGCAGTTTTCGGGAAATATATTATTTTAATATTAAATTCCAAAAATAATATTTTATATTTTCTGAAATGTTACAATCTTCCTCCCTTAAATAAATTCGGTCCCCGAATTTAAATTTAAACACCCAAAATCTAAAACATTTCAATAATCAGCTCAAAGCAACGGGGCTCCGAAATCATGGAAAACGCAAAAATAACACAGCGCGTCAAGTGAGCATGAAAACGAGTACAAAACTCAAAATCGAACTCCGTCAAGCATCACGCAAATCATCGGATTCGCACGCATATCCTCGTAGTTACAATAGAGATACAGATCTCGAAATCCACTACTGAAATCCAATATAAACTAGTCAAATACTATAATACGTGTATAGTACGCATCTTTGAAAATTCCAAAATATGAATAAAATATATGCAAAATCTTTTCTAAATCGCCGCGCGAATGCGTAACTCATGGCATAACTGACGGACGCTCATTTTAAAATAATAATATATGTCCATATATGTTTTCCTAAATACACGTTCCGTCGTTTTCAAACTATCCCAAAAGGTTTTCCTTTATAAATGTTTGTGTCGCTCACGGACACGTAGGAAATAGCAAGACTATAGCTCCTTCTGAAAACCCTTTTGGTAATCTTTAATGCATGCAAAGTACTCAGGTACTGTCCTTAGATCAGTCCTGTTCGGCTACTATATAATATATAGTACCTATCATGAAACAAGGTGCTCAAAAGCAAAATCAGCCTCAAAAGGCGTATCCAATATTCACGTGCGTCTTGTGCACACGGAAATCAAATCCATATACAGGTGCTACGATATGCACAAAAGCCAAAACTAAGTGCAACGGGTGTGCACGAAAGCATCTGTCCAGTGCAACGGGTGTGTACGGCAATAATATCAAGTGCACCTAGAGTGCATGAAAATCTCAATCCAGTGCAACTGACGTGTACGAATAAAAATCTCAAATCAAGTGCAACCGGTGTGCACAAAATCACATCTCATATCATGCGCCCAACATGCGCGAAAATCCAATTCAGGTGCATTCATCATGCACAAAAGAAATCTAGATCTAGTGCATCCGACATGCACGAGTAAAAATCTCACTCAAGTGCATCCGATGCGCACAAAATCCAAAATCAAGCGCCTAATATGCGCAAAAATCCAACCAAAGCACGTCGGGTCCGTAAAAACATATAGTGCAGTAGCATGCATGAAAACGAACGGCAAGTGCCAACGCGCACGAAAACACAAATCTGGTAACACAAATGCTCAAAAACATAAATCGGTGCAACAATGTACAGAGTATAAATCTAGTGCAACCAATGCAAAAAATACCTAACTGGCGCAACCAATGCACAAAACATAAATCCAGTGCCACAAATGTACGAAAAGAAAATCTAGTGCAACAAATGCACGAAACACAAATCCGGTGCATCCAGGGCACGAAATATAGTGCATAAATGCGTAAATACAAATCTGGTGCATCAAGTGCATGAAATACAAATACGGTGCATCCAGTGCACGAAGTACAAATCCAGTGCATCCAGTGCACGAAATACTAATACAGTGCATCCTGTGCACAAAATACCGATCAATAACTCAAATGTGTAAACAGCAACACCGAGTGTACCAGGGTGTATAAAATCATAAACCTGTGCAACTGCGTGCACAAAACACATATCAATGCACTACAAGCACATATAAGCTATACCGAGTGCAAAATCAAACCGAGCGCGTACCACACGCGCAAAATCGAATCAACTGTATGAAATCCACGAAATCATAAACATGTGCAGCCAAGGCACATAACCGATATCAAGTGTAATAAATATGCACAAATCAAAAACCAACACAACGGTGTATAAAAACATATCTTAAGTGCAATAACTATGCACGAAATGTAAATACCCAGTAGGTGCAGCTATGGTGCACGAAATCAATATCAGGAAACTCATCATCAAAACTCAAATCCAAGCGATATAAGCGTGATACTCAGATCACAAACGCAAATCGCAACAAAGGACATTGAGGTACACCTCCTACAATGTCGAAGAATAAATCGGTGCGCCTAAAACCGGCAGAACAAGAACATCCGCTTCCTCCTGTTCACGGTCTGGCCCCCTCGGTCTCTGGGTCCTTATATTCTCTATGGATTTACCAATCTCGCAATCCATCGGCTCGTCGGCCCTGTCGGGTGTGCTAACGGGGATGATTCCGTTCAGGCACTTCTTTGGTCGTCTCTCGGTCAATCATCATGATCACTCGTAAGGCAGCACGTTACTGGCGTCGGCCTCTGGTCCTCTGAATACACATGACACAATTGATCCTGGGTGCAAATCTCATTGCAGCAGTGTCCTGGAAGGAATCCTGCTCAAGGTCTCTTCCGATCACGCCTATGCCGAACTGTACGGAGGCTGGTACTCTTACATAATCCTTTCGCGTTTTCTGAACATTTACGTTCTCAGCACACATTTCCTTGAAAACTGGCCGTATCCCAACGCCTCTGTATGCATATCAGATCTCTAATCTCGACGGGGAGTAACAACAGCTCGTCAGCGTCTCGCACGAACCTCTGGTTCCATTCGTCTGTATCATCGTCCACTATGACGTCACTTCTTGCTGTCTGCATACTGCTACTGTTCTCGGCCACGGTCAATCCGAAATCTATCACACGGACTCGAAATTGCGTACTCTGTATCTTCATCACTCTGTGGAAGATATCTGGCCGAACACGTCCTCGGGAACTCGTCCCAACCATCGGAGGAATACTCAATACTCGTCCGTTCTCGATCCACTCCCAACGCATCTGGGTGAGGTCCCCTATCCGAAGCTGGTCAGCTTGCTGAACTCTCATCACATGATATCTGGACGACGTCATTCTTTTCGATCGAGTCATCGAGGTCCCAAAATTTCCCGAAAGCTCAATACCTGAGTACAGTCTAAAAATATCTGGTACATACTACAATACCTCTGGACCAGCCGTAGAAGGGTAAACCCAAGGCTCACTGATGGCACCGCTAAACTGCTGCAAACCCTAAGGTTCAAAAGCGGTTCCATGGTCATCATGTCGAGTTAGGGTTTCATTCTTCTAGAGGGTCCACAGAATTACCTGCATGTTCCTCCGAAAACTTTAAACTTGGGGAAAATGGGTTTCTGACACTCGCTCGAACTTTTTAACTTCGCCTAGGCAACATACGAATACCCTTCGTCCGCACGCTAAACAATGCCTCAATCCTTCAGGAAAGGCGATACACCGGCGGTCACCTCTGGGTCGGTCTGCTCTAGATCTGAGTAAGACTCTCCACACTGGAAATCTTCAACTCAACTGGGCCTGCGTCGGTGCATCATTTTGACGAATCACCTTCGTCTCTCAAATCGGGGTAGACTAGCTATCATCTGTCGCATTTCTGCCTGGAAGCTCCGGCGATCTTAGCTCATAAGCTCTGGAAGAGACATCCCATCAATCTCAGCAACAGCTGGGTCATCTGTCCACACGGTAGATGACATCATAATCTCTGAGGTAGGCTGTGCATCAACAGTCCTCTTGCAACTGGAAGCCTCTATCAATGGCCCGATCATCCGATGTAAAACCAACCACTCGCCTCTACAAGTGGTCACAACACAAATACTACATCGAGACGTTCCCATGTCACCAGAAAACACAATGGTCAGCCCTCGTACCAGACGAGCTCGCCCTGACCGCAACAGTAGCAGCAGCTCAAACTGCGCTCAAACCATGGTGACATGAACCTCAATCGAGTATCGAAGAGAGCAGATCAACGGCAAGAAAGGAAACGACAGATCCAGAATGGATACATAATCATAAGAAGGAACAGTATCAATGAGAGTATGATCTTGGAAACGAATAGAATCGAGGATCTCAAATGGATGTATAATCATAGGTATGAAGAGAATCATAAGTCTCAAAAATATGTACATCCTAAGGTTACTTAAGTGTTGTATCGTATCGTAAATATGCCGCGGAACATACGTACGGTACGTCACTCTACTCAAGCTACCTACTCCATCAATCAGGGTCAACCTATGAAACGAAAGTTCGGGTCTAATACCCCCCCGTTCAAGTCTAAGTTCTGTAAGGTCAAGCCTAGGTTCCGAAATACACACCCGCCCTAAACTCTACATAGTCAAACATAGACTCGAACCAAGGTTAAACCTAGCGCTCTGATACCAACTTTGTCACGACCCAAAATATTAGCTCGTGACCAGCACTTAAATCACGCAACGTCTGAAGGCGTAATGTAATTCAAGTAAGCCGAAACCCAGAAATCTAAACCCTTTTTAAGAAAATAAAGGAGGTGAAGTTTTGAAATAAAGGTATAATGAAATCAAGTTTTCTTAAATACATAGAAAAGGAACATGAATAATGCAAGTGAAATTTACAAGTTTTAATACATGTTTCGTCTTTTGAAAATTTGGCCAGCACCTCCTTTGTATATTTTGATCCATAACCACAAATACAAGATAATGATAAAGGCATCCCCAAGCGGGAACTAGCTCTTCGCCAAACGGCGGATCACAACCACGCAAGACAATATAAATAAGTATACGATGCCCATCGGCGAAGTTCACCACAAAAGATAAATAAATAAGCAAGACGTCAAAACCACAAGTAGCGGAAAAACCCCTAGCTCTAAGTCTCGCAACCACAATCTCACTAAGTCTCATTACTCATACAATTTACAAATTTTGATTGATGGAGTTAACTAGATACAATATGAAATGTAGATACAAGAGTGGGTATGATACAAATGTCCCACCTACCAATGCAAAACACTCGAATGCAACTGTGTACCAGCGAAGCCGCTACTGATCCAAACGGTCAACCTGCAAGAACTGTGGCACAATGGGGGTGAGTTGCCAACTCGTGAGTAGAAAAATATCAACAGATAGAAATCGAATAAACAACGACTCCTAGGTCAACTATATCATACAGGTAATACTACGATATCTAGGGTGACCGGGTCTGTATATGTGCCAACACTAATACCAATGTTAATCATCATGTGGATATCATCCAACGATATAATCAAAGTATGTATACATGTGGATCTCGTCCAACCATATAATCAAGGTATGTATGCATGTGGATCTCGTCCAACCATATAATCAATGTTTGTATGCACGTAAATATTATAAAACAATGTGCATGAAAGTATGAGGATATAAATTAACGGTGTCCCTCGCGACACATCAAAATCATGGAACCTGGGTGTCCAACATCGACACCCGAAAACATCATGAAACCCGTGTCCAGCATCGACACGTAAATCCTCATATATCGGGCTCCGTCAGTCTGGATCGGCCCATATCATCACTCGACTCCGGTCGGTATCCTCCGGATATCCGCCGAGCCCAAATACTATCACCGGTAGGTAGTAGTCCCTCTGCCATGCTCACCGTCTGTATACACAGCATCCCTTTCTTGCCCGGGGTACCATACTGGGTCCACCATGTACCCACAATCGGCCTCATCCGCCTCCTCGAATCGGGTTTCACATGTCACACGTCTCAGAACCGAGAAAACGCATGGTGGACGCTCTGAAATATCATATCAAGAGAAACCGGGTTTTTAAAACAACACATAATCTCTTTTAAAATGTCCACGGTTCTCAAATCCAGAAATCTCATGAAAACAACATATCTCAATGCGTAAAATCATAGAGCATGATGTATGCGACATATAATAGAAATGTAAGCATATCCGTATGTCATGCAACATGGAACAGTGATATGACATATTAAGGGAAAACCGCTCTTTTAAATGATTCCAGTTTTTAAAATATAACATGCGGTTCCCAATTTCCCAATAAAACCAGTTATCTATGTAGGCCCAATATGTATATGCGCAAGTATAGAGGTACCAATGTGTATATGCGCCAGTATGGATGTACCAATGTATGTGTGTACCAATATGGATATACAAATGTGTATATGAGCAAGTATGGATGTATCAATGTATAAGTGCACCAATATGGGTATACAAGTGGTATATACGCAAGCATGAGTGTATAATATGTATGTGCGCCAATATGGGTGTACAAGTGGTATATACGCAAGCATGAGTGTACAATATGTATGTGCGCCAATATGGGTGTACAAATGGTATATACGCAAGCATGAGTGTATAATATGTATGTGTGCCAATATGGGTGTACAAGTGGTGATTGGTAGAGTTTTTGCATGCTAAGTTTGTTACCGCAATCAAGACGGTTTCGCTTGTAGCTAGCCGGTTGAGTACGGGTCGTCCGCAGGGAGATGGGAATCTTTTTCTATGTGCTTTAACGAGTTAAGTCCAAATGTCCAGGTTTATTTTTAGATTAACTATGTGCTAAAATGATATATATAAAGAGCTTGTTAGGGTTAGGATTAGGTTAGTTTGAGTTAGGAGTCGCTCACTTCTTTCGTTGCCACTCTTAATGTCGGTGTTACGGTAATCGGCAACAACGAGGATTAGCACGACTAGGAAGGAACTTGCGAGTATAAGATAGGCTTTCCAACGCATAAGTTCTTCCTTTTGGTGCTTGTCCGTCCGTTCTTGGCTCTTAGCCTTAACCTCCGGTTAATTCAACCACAACCGGTCTCACTAAGGAATCACCGCTATCATGTAGTATAGGGTGCCGTAGGGAGATGATTGTGGTTGAATTAACGGGAGTCCGAATTAAGATGTTGGGCAAGAAAAGAGTGAGAGAGATTTCCTTCTCTCAAACTTTCCTTATCCTACCCTAACAAGTTAAGAAAACTACTCACCCATTACAAGAAAAAGGAAAATAAAACAAAGGAGAAAGATAGAAAGAAAGAGGTTAGAAGATTACAACTAGCTATTTGCGACCTCACCTCGGAAAGTATCAAGCGTAAGCATCATTGTTGTTTAAGGATAAAGAAAAAGAGAACAAGAAAGAAAACACAAAAACAAATAACAACAACTAAATTAGCAATTGAATATTACAAGCAATTTATAATTAATAACATAACAAGAACAAGACAAGCATGATAATAAAATGAACTCCTTTATTCATCCTTCACTCACAAAAGCTCACTACAAGTTTTTAATGGAGAAGAGATGAGAAGAGGAAGAAGAACAACAACATATATCCTAAATATAAATACAAGAATAAGCCCCCTGGCTTTGGCAAGTTTTGGACTATTTATAGGCAGGGAGCTGGAAACCTAGGGCAATATTCTGACCCTTCATGAAAAGACCAAACTATCCCTAAAAAATATACTTCTGAGGAGCCTGTACGGCCGCGTTTCCGCGGCCTAAGCATGCTTATGCCGCGGAAACGCGGCCGTTTAGAGGAGTTGGCTCCTCGGATTTTGTGGGGTCCTATGTCTTGATGTTGTCTGCTGTTTGGTATATGTTTTTTCTCAGAAACTCTTCACAATTTTTCCAGAATTCCAGCAGATCAAAAGGTGATTTGATGTGTATCTTTTGTCATGATTTTTCTTGAGCTCCGCGTAGATATGTTGGATCTTGTGTTGCCATTGAGCTTTGTGCACGAAAATGACATCGATTTGCCATTTTGTCCCTTAGACTGGTGTGCGGCAACATACGGATAGAGAGCGGAGACCAGCGTTTTATCTGTGGTTGGCAGTAATCCGGAATTTTTCGTGCTTTTCCATGAATTTTACCGTTTAAAGCCGAGAACCTGTATCCTGCAATTGACTAGCAAACACGGCTCAAGAGTACCTACCGATAAGCAATATGATAAAAATTGGGCGGTATAAAAATGCAAAAATCTGATATGAACAAATACCCCCAAACTTATCATTTACTCGTCCCGAGCAAAGCCAATTTATTCACAAAAAATTCCTAACCTCACTTTCGCAGGGAACGCGATTGCACTGAGCATGTGCAACAAGTCGTTAAACCTCTAGGTGTCCCTAGTAGGAGGAGTGTTGTCTCCTGAGGGTTTTCAGCGTATACTACCCACAAAATCCGGTCAAGCTAGTTTTGCAAAATAACTTATGATTCAAACCCTGAAGTTTTGTTTCAGAAAATAACAATTCTATTATCCTAAGTCTAGACTATCGAACCTTTATTTTTCACATCTCGCTTCTTATTTAACTTAAGATTTTATATGTCTTTACGTGTAGTGCAAATAGTGTCGTTAAGTTCCAGAAGGGTCGAATAAAGTCATCATGTCACACAATAAAGCCCAGATAAGAATTTTGAAAGGATCACATAAGTTTTATAAAGAGTTAAGCATTTTTCAAGTTTCATTTTCCAGTAAGGTTTCAACTTCAGAATTTCTATCTTCCTTAACAGGAAACTAGGTCTTATTTTTCACTCCACCTTTTTCTTATTTTCATTTCATACACACCTCTGTGAACGTGCAATAGTCTTTATCATAGAATAAAACCTTCATATCTCCGCTAGAAATATTTTTTATAAAAACCTGTCTTTTGTCAAGATTATTCTCACACAAAGAACCGTTAGGAATTTTAACTCGGAGAGAACACTTGCTTGATTTTGTTTTAATCTGGACTTTCTAGGCTTCTTAGCGAGCTTTGGGCCAATGCACCCAAACCAGTTGGTTTTAGGGCATTAGGTGTAGAAACACCCCAGCGGACTTAATTACTCAAGTTACCTAGGTCCAAAAAAAAAGACAATTTAGCGTGAAAATCATGATGATTCAATATGAACGGAGATATAACCGGCAGTTCAGTTATTTTTTTAGGATAAAAGACGTGTTTAGTGGGTTAGGTGTGTAATCATTCCAATCAAGTTTCGGATGGGTTATTTTCAGAATTAGTTCCAATTAAGGCATCAATAACATTTCTTCATATTCACTTCACTTCATAAACTATTCTTGATATTACTTATTTCAGAACAAACCTATTTGATTCTCAGAAAATCATTTATCCATTTAAAAGTTTTTAGACATAAAAGACTTGTCATCTAATTTCAAAAACTCACGACACGTGTAGTGTGATGTAAAGACGTATATCAGCTATAGTTAATTTCAAAGGAGAGTTATCTTTCAGGTTTTCAAAATCTAAAAATAAGATTTAGTTATTCTTATCTTATCAAACAAAACCGTCAAAATGTTGAATCAGAGTTCTCCCACTAGCTAACTTGACAGAAAAGTTTTTATGTTTTTAGAAAATTTTCAGATTTTTATGGATTTTAATATGCAGATGCAAAATATACATATGAATGCGAAGGTTAGAAATGCATACCGAGCGTACCCCCAAACTTAAACTGGACAGTGTCCTCACTGTCATTGCATGAAGAGATCATTTGAAGGGTCAAAATTGTCAGTTAGATATACACAATTTTTTTTGTGTTTTTGTTTTTAAAGAGTAAAAATGGAAAAGAATATCCACAAATAAATACAAAATGGTATATACATACCCCCAAACTTATTTGGAACAGTGTCCACTGTTCTTGGCTGGATAACCAAACTTTGGTGGTAGGCAGAGGAAGATTATGCAGGGTAAACCGGCTCCTGTAAGACCAGGAGCTCCTCTGTTGGTTCGGCGCTAAGGTACGGTTTTAGTCTGTGTCCGTTTACTTTGAAAAATGAACCGTCCTTTGGATTCTCCAAATCCACAGCACCATGCGGATACACATTCCGCACAAAATACGGCCCTTTCCAGCGAGATCTGAGCTTTCCTGGATGGAAGTGTAGCCGGGTGTCGTAAAGCAGTACCTGCTGACCAAGTACGAACGTTTTGCACAAAAGGTGTTTATCGTGAAACACCTTCGTTCAGTTCTTAACGACAACCGCGTTATCGTAAGCCTCATCCCTAAGCTCGCTCAATTCGTTCAACTGCAGCTTCCGATGGCTGCCCGCATCTTCGAGAGACAGATTCAGTTCTTTTATCGCCCAAAATGCGCGATGCTCTATTTTGATAGGGAGGTGGCAAGTCTTTCCGTACACAAGCCGATAGGGAGACATGCCAAGATCGGTCTTATAAGCATTTCGAAATGCCCAAAGGGCATCAGTGAGTTTCAACGACCAATCCTTTCGGTTCTTGGAAACCGACTTCTCCAGTATCTGATTGATTTGCCGATTTGAAACTTCGGCTTGCCGACAGGTTTGGGGGTGGTAGGGCGTAGATAGCTTATGATTAATGGAATATTTCCGCATCAAGGCCTCAAAAGTCTTATTGCAGAAATGAGTTCCATTGTCTCTAATGATCGCTCAGGGGTGCCCAAACCGGGAGAAAATGTTTTCTTTAAGAAACCTAACGACAACCTTGTTGTCGTTAGTCCGGCTGGGCACAGCCTCGACCCACTTAGAGACGTAATCAACAGCGAGAAGGATGTACAAGTTCCCAAAAGAGCTGGGAAACGGCCCCATGAAATCTGTAACACCTTAGAATGTGTTTTGTAGCTAATTATATTTTAATGTATGGTTGTTAATAAAAAGTTTACCAAATTAAGTTTTAAATATTTTATCCTATTTAATGAATATTTTATTATATTTTTCCTTAGGCACATACACACTTGTGCATGTTAACTAGGGTGCTAATTGGAAGGTTAATCATGATTAGCAATCATGGTTAGCTAACCATTTTCCTTTGAGCTTGTTTTATTAATTGTTTTGGAGTTTTGGGTTTAATAGTGTGCATGGTTGTTTTTAAATAAAATGAATTTGAAAAAAGGTTTTAATATTGGTTCTATTATTCATGGTTGACTTTGTGTGAGGGAGAGAGAGCATGGGGTGCATGGTGTGAACCATGCCTCTTTAATGAGGAGAGAGAAGGTGAGAGGGTGGGGTCTTTTGCCTTGCACTCTTTTCTCAACTTCTCACTCTCATTCTCTCTCTCAAACACACACACACTCACACACAACAACAACAGAAGCAGCAGCAAGCAGCAGTGGCAGCAACAACAACAGCATCAGCAACAACTGCAACAACAACAGCAATGGCAGTAGCAGGAGCTCCAGCAACCTACATCAGCTCTTCTCCACTTCTTCACCTGCTCTCTAGGGTTCTTTAGGGTATACTTCCTAACCCAATCCCCTAGTTGCTAATGTTGTGCATCGATTAGCTTCGATTAGTGTAAATAGATAGTTTAGTGCTAATTATGGTGATTTGTGTGGAACTTTGATTATGTGGTGATTGTGTTGTTTAACCCTAGCTATTTAAGTGTTATTAGGGTCACTTTAACTGAGTTTAACCCTAGATTACACTAAAATACCATAGGGTTTCCTTTTAGTGCAAATTGGTGATTTTAAAGCGATATATTAGCATTTTTGTGATCTGCTTTAGACCCGGTACCTTCAGGTTAAAATTGAGGAAACTGGAGCATGCTCACTAGGTTTAGACAACACCACAAGAACACGAGACCCCCATTCCCAACTGAGGCCGCAGATTTATTAGGTTTTGCCGCAATTTGCGGCCAAGTAGGGGGCAGGGGTGTTGAGGTCTTGGCTAGGATTGTCTGTAGGGTTGTATAGGGCTTTGGCATGTCTAGTTTTGTAATATTTTACCTGTAGGAAAATCTGGGACTATATATCGTATTTGATGTTCGTTGTGTTTGCGCGATACGCGCGATACGTGAGAAGGTTCTGTGATCCAGCGTATCGCGGCGTGTCGCGATGGTTTTAGACGCGTACACACACGTTTCAGCGTATCGTGCACACGCGCGTTTAGTTCGCGACGCGAGTTTCTCGTTTTGGTTCGATATCGCGTTTTGCGAGATATTTGGCTTATATATGATTTCCATGTCTTATTTGCAGGTTTGCAGGCAGGGACTACGGACACTACTACAGGGGGGAGCAGATGGTAGGATTCACCTAGCATGGAGCGTAGGTGAGTAGATTTAACATCTACAGGGGAATCGCCCGCATGGCGTTATGCGTCTGGGTTAGGATTCAATACCTGTCACATATTCTACGTCATTGTTAGAATTGCGCCTTTACTGTATTTCCTTGATATAGTGGTACTGTGACTAGCAGCCGTAGGGCACTGCACACATTATTGACGGTTCATGTTGCACGAGCACGGATTGTATGCTACACACACATCGTCAATAATTGTCATGTCACACACTAACCATTATAGATACTATTGCTTACCACACATGACATCTAGATTATCGGTATACCTATAGTGTATCATACCTTTAGTGATAGGTACACATAAACCTTGCGATACAGCTACAGGTATACCTTGCATATATTTTAGTTATACCGGGGGGGGGGGGGTATCCTACATATTTTACTTATACCCAGGGGGGTATACGACATCAGTTCTTATAGGTAGATACATATACATTGCTACACATGTATGTTACACACATATTCAGTTGCAGTTACATATTTACCTTTACTGGTGTTACTTAGCTGTACCTTATTGGTTTCGCATACATCTGGTTTCAGCTACATATTCTCATTTATATGCTCGCATTTCAGATATATCGCATATATTTATTCCTGGATTTGCACATTGTTATTGGGATTTTAGATGATGTTTTCTGGATTTGGGAACCGCGGGAGTTCATGAAATTATGCATACATTGAAAAACCCGGTTTCCTTGATATGATATTTGCGCATTCACCATGAGATTTATCGGTGTTGATATGTATATACCCCTACGAGGAGGCGTCGAGGCTGTAGAGGGTACATGGTGGGGCCCGGTATGGTTCCCCTCGGCAAGAAGATCGATGGATTTTTCCGATTGAGCCTGGAGGCGGGCTAGTACCTACCGGTGACAGTACTGATGACTCGGCGGGGGTCATGGAGACACCGTTGGGAGTCATGCACGTATGCATACGTCGAAAGGCGAGGGTCAGAGCTAGGCACTCGTGCTTTCGGGACAGCGTATGATACGTACCTATCAGGATTTCTGTGTCGATGCTTGGCACATTGTTTTCATGATATTTCTTGTAATACCTTTGTGTATATAACAGGGGATTAGCCGTTGTTATATATACCCTTACACCAATATTAGTGGAATGGGACGCTAATATATGTGTATTGCCCCCATCATATTTATTTCTGCAAATATATATATACCTTAGGATGTTAGAAACTTACTTGAGATTCGACTTGGGATATATGTGATTCATTGAGATTGGATAATGGATATGAAGGAGATTGTTGATTTGTACATTCGAGATATAGGGGATTACTCGATATTGTACATTGAGGTGATGTGAGACTTATATGATGTGAGACCCCAGTTTAGGGGCTGATTTGAGGATTTGGGATTTGAGCGTCTTGATGGATTGTGATCTTACCACGATGTCAGGTTTCGTGGAAATGACATATTCCACCCCATACCTCACACTTACCTATTTTATGCACAGTTTCATATATTGGTAGTACCTGTTAGTGTACCCTTATGATAGTTGCATATCTACTTTCTCATATCCCTATTGCATACTATTATCATGTCACCATCGCTTCACACATTGATTGTACCTATTAGTGTACTTTCCATTATTTTGCATTTGCATGACATGTTATTACTGTAATCGCATATCTTAGATTCATGCTGTACGTACATTCCTGCGATTACCTGCATATGTTATCTACTATTCACGAGTTGGCAACTCACCCCCGTTGTGCCACAGGTGTTTCAGGTTGTTCCCCAGAATAGTCGAGGCAGGCTATTCAGCTTTTCAGCTATCATCTTTTGCTACAGATACCGCATCAGCTCACAGTACTATTTTGCTTAGGTGGGTTTTGGTGGTCATCTGTATTTTGTATTGTACATTCGTTGTATCTTGTACTCTCCATCTACTATTATGTTGTTGACTTAGAGACTTGGTGAGGACGTTACTGTATATTATTTGTGGGTTTGTTGTCTTTTATATACAGCTTTCTCTCTATTGTCCTTATTTCTTCGCTATAGCTTCATATTTTTGTGTTGTATTAATCTTGGCTAGTTTTTACAAAAAGGGGTGTTGCTAAAATTTTAAAGAAATAAAGTAGGACTTTTAAAGAATTTGGGTTGCGATTTCAAATGTTTCAAAAACTTATATTATCTTTTCCGTATTTTTATGGTTTAGATTTCTGGGTTTTGGCTTTCTTTTACTGCGCTACGTCTTTAGGCGTTGCGTAGTATTAGGGCCGTCACGGGCCAATTTTGGGTCGTGAGAAAATCTATCCCCCAAACGTCGAAAATCTCCACAACCAAGATTGGTTGGAGCGGCATCTCGTTCCTCCTGGATATCCGGCCCAAGTGTTGGCACCGGGAGCAAGTCTTGCAATAGTCATGAGCGTCTTTGAAGAGTTGTGGCCAGTAGAAACCACATTGCAAGATCTTCTCAGCTGTCTTTCTGGGGCCAAAATGCCCGCCACATGCTTGATCGTGGCAAAATGACAGCACACTCTTGAATTCATCATCAGGGACACACCGACGAATAATCTGGTCTGGACAGTACTTGAACAGATAGGGTTCATCCCAGTAAAAGTGTTTTACTTGGGATAAGAATCGAAGTCTGTCCTGACTTGACCATTCAGTCGGTAATAACCCTATGGCCAAATAATTCACAATATCTGCGAACCAGGGTTCGCGAGATACTGTCAAGAGTTGTTCATCCGGAAAAAGGTCGTTGATCGGAAGTTGAGGCGACGGCGAAGAAGGAAGTCGTGAGAGATGGTCGGCGACCACGTTTTCACATCCTCTTTTGTCCTTATTGACAAGGTCAAACTCTTAAAGCAAGAGGATCCAACGTATTAGCTGAGATTTTGCATCTTTCTTCGCAAAAAGATGGCACAGAGCAGAATGGTCTGTGTAGACAATGACTGGAGAGCCGATGAGGTAGGGCCTGAACTTTTCTAAAGCAAATACAACAGCCAAGAATTCCTTCTCAGTTATTGTATAATTGAGTTGGGCGTCGTTCAGGGTTCGGCTCGCATAATAGATTACGTGCGGCATCTTGTTGATGTGTTGTCCAAGGACAACACCAATGGCAAAGTCGGATGCATCGCACATAATCTCAAATGGGTGCGTCCAGTCAGGTGAAGAAAGAACGGGAGCAGAAGTGAGTGAGCTTTTTAATGACTCAAACGCAGTCACACAGGTCGAGTTGAAGTCAAATGGCGTGTCCTTGGCCAGTAGAAGAGTCAAGGGCCTAGCAATCTTGCTAAAGTCCTTGATGAACCGTCTATAGAAACCGGCATGGCCAAGGAAGGCTCGGATGTCTCTGACGCATCTGGGAGGAGGGAGATTGGAAATGACCTCAATCTTCGCTTTGTCAACCTTTATGCCATTTTTCGAGATGATATGTCCTAAGACAATACCTTCGCGCACCATGAAGTGGCATTTCTCCCAATTCAAAGTGAGGTTCTTGTCCTTACATCGGGTAAGGACAGCGTCAAGATGCAGCAAACACTCGTTAAAGGAATCGCCGAAGATGGAGAATCGTCCATGAAGATTTCCAGGAATTTCTCCACCATGTCTGAGAAGATTCCCATCATACACCGCTGGAAGGTAGCGGGCGCATTGCATAACCCAAAGGGCATGCGACGATATGCGAACGTGCCGAAAGGACAAGTGAATATGGTCTTGTCTTGGTCTTTTTCGACGATGGGAATCTGATTATAGCCGGAGTAGCCATCAAGAAAGCAGTAGTACTCGTGTCCGGCCAATCGTTCAAGCATTTGGTCAATGAAAGGTAGCGGAAAGTGGTCTTTCCGTGTTGCGGCATTGAGTTTTCTGTAATCGATGCATACTCGCCACCCAGTTTGGGTGCAAGTAGGGATTAACTCATTCGCCTCGTTAGTAATGACCGTTATGCCTGATTTTTTGGGGACAACGTGAATGGGGCTAACCCACTAGCTATCAGAGATAGGGTAAATGATACCACTATCCAGACACTTCACGATTTCCTTTTTCACAGCCTCCTTCATGACTGGGTTGAGTCGCCTTTGTGGATCTCTGGCTGGTTTGGCATCATCCATCAGATGAATGTGATGTTCAACGATCAGGGGACTAATCCCCTTGATGTCCGCCATGGACCAGCCAAAAGCTTTCCTATTGCTGTGCAAGACCGCAAGAAGGGCTTTCTCTTGCTCTGGAGCTAGAGAAGCCGAGATGATAACACGGAGGGTCTCGTTCTCACCCAACTAAGCGTACTTAAGGTGAGACAGCAAATGCTTGAGTTCGAGTGTTGGAGGTGAAACGATTGAAGGCAAGATTGGTGAGAAGGTCTCGAACTCAAAGGATTCCAGCAAAGGTTCGAAACGAGTGTAAGCGACCGAGTTGGATGGTTCAGGTAACTCATCCGGAAATTCGAAGGATTCAAACTCGGGTGGTGAGGGGCTATGATCGTTCGAGAAAGTAAAACACTCGTAGTCATTATCGGGCGCAGAAACAGCAGCAGGTTCGAAGAGGAACGCACTAGTGGCGTTAAGGTTATCGTGATCGAACAAAAACTCCTCGAATTCACACTCTTCTGGGGTGATCTCCTGGATTGAGCAAACGTCTAGTATATGAGCATTAGGTTCGGTGGGCTGATCCCCCAACCTAAAAATGTCGAGTTTAATTGTCATGTTTCTAAAAGATAGGTTCATCGAACCATTGCGACAATTGATCACAGCATTTGAGGTTGCAAGGAATGGGCGACCGAGTATCACCGGAATTTGATTTCGGGGGTTAGCTACAGGCTGTGTGTCTAATACAATGAAGTCAACGGGGAATATGAAGTCCCCAACCTTGATTAACACATCCTCTAGCTCACCCCTAGGATGGGTGATTGATCAGTCGGCCATTTAGAGAGTACAGTGTGTGGGTTTCAGCTCTCCTACACCTAATTGCTCATATACTGAGTACGGAAGCAGGTTAACACTGGCACCAAGATCTAATAGTGCGCGGTTGATGTTCTTATCCCCAATGGTAATAGAAATCGTAGGACAGCCAGGGTCCTTTCGTTTTTGCGGTAAAGATTGGGTAAGAGCATCACTCACAGCACTAGCCAAGAAAACTTTCTTGGGTACCTGAGACTTCCTCTTTTTCGTGCACAAGTCCTTTAAGATTTTCGCGTAGGACGGGACTTGTTGGACAACATCTAAAAGGGGAATGTTGATGTTAACCTTCTTAATCAACTCCATAATCTTCTCTATTTGTGGATTTTGTTTATTGGACCTCAACCGGTTTTGAAATAGGACGTTTTTAAAATTGGTTGAGTCCAATGCTTGTGGAGGAGATTGTGGAGCTGGAACGGATCCCAGAGCTGGTGTTTTCGTGGAGTGAGAAGTGGGTCCGTTCAGAGCAGAAGAAGAAGAAGGAGAGCCTTTTGAAGAATGGAGAATAGGCTCAGAAGACGAAGAAGAAGAAGAAGAAGCGGCCGAGGTGTCATTATCCTCAATTGCTGTGCCGATGTTGTTGTGCAGCATCCTTCCCGATCTCAATGTAGTCACGACACTCACATTATGGTTCTGTTGTTCAAGAGCAACATGTACATTATGTGGGTAACCGGGATTTGGGAGTGGTTGAGATGGAAGCTTCCCGTTTTCTCGCTCGCTTAACGCCGCATTCAGCTGTGCAATCTGGGCTTCGATGGTCTTGATGCTTTGCCCGTGTGCAGCAGTGTGTTGCACCGAATACTGAATAGACGACTGGATGTTGGCGGTGGATTGTGTCGATTGTTTAACGAACGCCTCCAGACTTCGTTCTAGCGAGGAAACCTTAACGTTGTTTGACGGAACAAAGTTGTTTTGTGGAAAAGAATTGTTGGGTGCAAAGTTGTTCGTCTGATTTTGAAAAGGTTGGGGTTGGAAGGGCTGCTGAAACTGTTGTTGAGTTTGTTGTTGCGCTTGTTGTTGCGGAGGAGGAGGCCTCTGGAAATTGTTGCCTTGGAATTGATGCTGATTCTGATTCCAGGCGAAATTGGGGTGGTTCCTCCATCCGGGATTATAGGTGGAAAAGTATGGATCATTTCTTGGTCTTTGCTGAAATGCAGCATTAACCTGATCCTGTACTTGAGATGGTGGATTGTAAGGACACTCTTCGGTTAAGTGAGAAGGGTCGGAACAACAAGCACAAATGGTACGAAGGGGAAGAACAGGGGCAGGAGCAGGAGATGAAAATTTGCTCTCTATCGCTTCAAGTTTTCTCGTTATTGCAGCCATTTCAGCTTTCATCGCAATAGAGACATCGAGTTGGTGAATTCCTACCCTAGACTGACCAGTAGAAGTGGAGGAGGAAGAAGAAGAAGTTAGTCTAGTGCTCTGCCATTGAAGCGTTTGTTCCGCAAGGTCGTCGAAGAATTGACACGCTTCCTCGTCAGATTTCGATAGGAAGTGGCCCTGACAAATGGTTTCCAACAACTGCTTGGTTGCTGGGTTCAGGCCCTCGTATAAGGTTTGACAAAGTTGCCATTTCTCAATACCGTGGTGAGGGCACTGAACAAGAAGGTCTTTATACCGGTCAAAGCACTTCCAGAATGGTTCAGTAGGAAGCTGAGAGAATTGGTTGATTTCGTTACGGATCCTTGCGGTTTTATGATTCGGATAGAATTTCTTGAGAAACGCTTTCACAAACTCGTCCCAACTGGTTATGGAGTGGGAAGCGGTGCTATACAGCCATTTTTCAGCAAGATCGCACAAAGTGAACGGAATGACCCGTAGCCGTATAGCATCGTCCGACAGCTGGGTAGTTTTCATCATGGCACAAACATTTTGGAACTTGTTGATGAAGATATTGGCATCTTCAGATTCAAGCCCATGAAATTTCGGAAGCATGTTAATGAAGTGGGGATTAATTTCAAAATTATCCCCATTGGCCGGTGGAAGAGAAAGACAGGTGGGAAGTGCAGAACGGGTGGGATAGAAACGATCCTGGAGCGCGATCCGCTGCGGCGCTACAACAGGCGGTGGTGGTGGGTTATTTGCCTCCATAGGAGGTGGAGTCAATCCCGGGGGAGTCAAAGAGATGTTTGGATTAAATCCTGACATCACGGAAGAAGAGGTTGGTGATGGTGAAGGTGAGGACGTATGAACAGAATTCCGGTCAATGTCGGAGTTGGCCGGCAAAGGTAAGGGTGGAAGAGGCATGGACGGAGTTTCGACGTCTGAGTCGATCGCGTAGTCGGTAGCGACTAACGTAACGTGGACTAGGCGAGTGCTAGTGTCCCGAGTCCAAGCGGACATACACTAAACGAGTTTAGTATAGTCAAAACGGAGAAGGTGAGGGTAAGAAAACGTCAATGGAGAAATACGATGGGTGGTGGGTGAAAAAAATGGATTCTGGCGACAAAGGGCAAGTTTTTATAAAAGTTTTTTGGTTTTGTGTTTTTTTTTTCTTTTTTAGAAAGTGCTTTACAGAAATATGTACGGGCTTACGGCTTCAAGCAATCACAAACAAGATATGCACAATCACACCTAGATCTAGGGTCACCTAGGTCAGCTAGACAACTCCTAACTGTTCCAAAGGGCTAGAAATAGGACCTCAAACCGCCTCTTCTCCAACAATTGCGGCCAGGTAAGTGCTAGGTAAGTGGGAGGCTCCCCACTACGTAAGTAGTGGTCCTAATTAAGTAACCACTTGCCTTGGACACACTTGCCTTGGACACACTTGCCTAGACACCGCAAAGTCAGGATAGGATAAACGGCCGATGCCTGTAACTAGTCCTCTGTCCTATTGAGCGCGAAGTCCTTAGGGCTGAGTCTAGTATTTTTTAATTTAAGCAATGGTCAATGCATATGCTTTTTGTGATTTCTGGGGTCCTGGGAAGGGTGATGAAATCCCTACCCAATCTGGATTGGTTTCAAGTCCCTTAAAGTCCGTATTAATATATGCAAAGCAGTAACAATCAACTGCAATCAATTTTATTTTAGCGCGGCGCAAAGAATTCTGCACAAAAACAATTTATTGGAAGGGGAAGAGAGTTTGTGCAAAGAATGCTGCAGAAAACACAATTCAGTGGAGTTCAGAGGAGTAGGGAAGAAGGAAG
This sequence comes from Agapanthus africanus, assembly GCA_030015575.1. Classification (NCBI taxonomy): domain Eukaryota; kingdom Viridiplantae; phylum Streptophyta; class Magnoliopsida; order Asparagales; family Amaryllidaceae; genus Agapanthus; species Agapanthus africanus. The sequence continues at coordinate 228,052,219 of JASDDO010000008.1, forward strand.
GGACACTCACAGAGATTTTGAGATGCAGAATCCACCAAGTGGCCGCGGTTCCGCGGCCTAAGCTTTCTTATGCCGCGGTTCCGCGGCATTAATGTGGAATTGGGCTTCTGTATTTCTTGGGTGGGCTGTCTTAGATGTCCTATTCTTGTCTGGAGCTCCTGAATCTTGATTTGCTCACTGTATATGCTCCAGAATTTTAAAGTAGACCGTTTGCGTCGTCTTGATCCATCGCGGTGTAGCCGCGAGATATGGGTCCAACTTCCCACGTCTTTGGCACTGAACTCGACCGTCTTTTTATAACAAGATGGTTTTTTACAATGTATATTTTTTTGTTTCGTTTTTCGGTTATTTTTATATTCACAAATTAACCCGAAATTACACAAAGAAATAAACTACCGTCTCCCTGGCAACGGCGCCAATTGATTGGTAGAGTTTTTGCGTGCTAAGTTTGTTACCGCAATCAAGACGGTTTCGCTTGCAGCTAGCCGGTTGAGTACGGGTCGTTTGCAGGGAGATGGGAATCTTTTTCTATGTGCTTTAACGAGTTAAGTCCAAATGTCCAGGTTTGTTTTTAGATTAACTGTGTGCTAAAATGATATATATATATATATATATATATATATATATATATATATATATATATATATATATATAAAGATCTTGTTAGGGTTAGGATTAGGTTAGTTTGAGTTAGGAGTCGCTCACTTCTTTCGTTGCCACTCATAATGTCGGTGTTACGGTAATCGGCAACAACGGGGATTAGCAGGACTAGGAAGGAACTTGCGAGTATAAGCTAGGCTTTCCAACGCATAAGTTCTTCCTTTTGGTGCTTGTTCGTCCGTTCTTGGTTCTTAGCCTTAATCTCCGGTTAATTCAACCACAACCGGTCTCACTAAGGAATCACCGCTATCATGTAGGATAGGGTGCCGTAGGGAGCGGATTGTGGTTGAATTAACGGGAGTCCGAATTAAGATGTTGGGCAAGAAAAGAGTGAGAGAGATTTCCTTCTCTCAAACATTCCTTATCCTACCCTATCAAGTTAAGAAAACTACTCACCCATTACAAGAAAAAGGAAAATAAAACAAATGAGAAAGATAGAAAGAAAAAGATTAGAAGATTACAACTAGCTATTTGCGACCTCACCTCGGAAAGGATCAAGCGTAAGCATCATTGTTGTTTAAGGATAAAGAAAAAGAGAACAAGAAAGAAAACACAAAAACAAATAACAACAACTAAATTAGCAATTGAATATTACAAGCAATTTATAATTAATAACATAACAAGAACAAGACAAGCATGATAATAAAATGAACTCCTTTATTCATCCTTCACTCACAAAAGCTCACTACAAGTTTTTAATGGAGAAAAGATGAGAAGAGGAAGAATAACAACAACATATAACCTAAATCTAAATATAAGAATAAGCCCCCTGGCTTTGGCAAGTTCTGGACTATTTATAGGCAGGGAGCTAGAAACCTAGGGCAACATTCTGACCCTTCATGAAAAGACCAAACTACCCCTAAAAAATATACTTCTAAGGAGCCTGTACGGCCGCGTTTCCGCGGCCTAAGCATGCTTATGCCGCGGAAACGCGGCCGTTTAGAGGAGTTGGCTCCTCGGATTTTGTAGGGTCCCATGTCTTGATGTTGTCTGTTGTTTGGTATATGTTTTTCTCAGAAACTCTTCACAATTTTTCCAGAATTCCAGCAGATCAAAAGGTGATTTGATGTGGATCTTTTGTCATGATTTTCCTTGAGCTCCGCGTAGATATGTTGGATCTTGTGTTGCCATTAAGCTTTGTGCACGAAAATGATATCGATTTGCCATTTTGTCACTTATACTGGTGTGCGACAACATACGGATAGAGAGCGGAGACTCGTGTTTTATCTGTGGTTGGCAGTAATCCGGAATTTGTCGTGCTTTTCCATGAATTTCAACGTTTAGAGCCGAGAACCTGTATCCTGCAATTGACTAGCAAACACGGCTCAAGAGTACCTACCGATAAGCAATATGATAAAAATTGGGCGGTATAAAAATGCAAAAATCTGATATGAACAAGTGGTATTTACGCAAGCATGTTATGCGAAGAGTCATATCATGATGCAGCAATCCTACTGTGTAGTGACATGGCAATTATCGATGATGAAGTGTGTGAGCCTACAAATCTGTGTGCGTGTAACATACGCATCATCGATAATGGTGCAGGTGTACTAGCACAGGTATAAGCAATGCAATGAGAATAATATGAATGCAGCATACGGTAAATTATATGCAAATGCTATAAGGTATACGTGTCTACAAGACCGAGTCGGTGAATCTATCAATCGGCATCTAGCCACACAACATCCCGTACGGTATATTCCATCGTACGACATCCTCTAGTCAAGGGTATGGATCAAACCTCAAGTCATACTCATCACGTACGGAAAATGATCGTACGGCGGCATTAAGCTATCGGGGATCCTACCATCTTATAAGACGAGGAGGGTACAGACCTAACGTCTCGTAAGGCTATCACTCACGATTCAAAACATATATAATTATCTCTATATACCTATGTCCCAGGTCACATCCGCAATAATCTCATATCACGGGACAGGCAGGGTATAATTCATCACAATCGACTCGCATCCATATACCAACATATCATCAGGTCATCATATTCGTCTTATGTTCTTGTCATCGCATTTATGTCTTGTAAGTCTACGGTAGCGCCCCGGCCGTCTGTCCGAGGCCAAAATGCGGAAACGAAAACTTTTTCTAAACTAGAAACCGGCACTATCGTATACTTTAAATCCGGATCGAACCATTAACCTACAACTAGCAAACTAGAGAAAGGTTAGAAAAGCTATACCGATCGATCCGTGTCCTTCGGTCTTTAGCCACCATCCCTAGCTCCTCGCGGCATCTCCGATCTCCGGTCTCCTCGTCGGAAAGGGCACCACATCTTCGAGTCTTTTTACGGGCTCCCGCTTCGTCCGAAGCAACTCAGACACGAAGTTTGCTAGTCGACATGTCCAAGGCGATGTAGAGAATGCGTGTGATAACTTTGTCTCTTGCATCCATTGATTCTCAACGCATGAGAGTGTATGGATGGAGGATTTAGTGGATGCCATTAGTGAGGAGATAGTGAGCTCAAGAAAGAAGACGAAGAAGAAGAAGTTTTTTTTCTTTTTCTTTTGTGTTTAGATTATAATGAGAGTGAGAGTGAGAAAGAAATACAAGAGCAAAACCTTACATATGGCAGCCCTCTCTCTCTCTCCGTCTCATTTCATCCACAAATCAATCAAATAATGTGACACATGCACAAAGAAAGAGACCATGAGTCATCACTTGTGCATGTGTCACAATTAATGCTCCTAATCAAGATTTTGAGCTCATTATTTCCATATGCAAACATTAATCCAAATGTTTGCAACAATAAAAAGAGAATGACATCTACTAAAGTAAACTAGTGACGGATTACAAGAGTACCCCTCACCTGTATATACATACCTGCATCCGCATTCCGACTGAATACGAATGCGATGAGACTAAAGTAATCCAACAAATCTAATACTAGGATCCGGCTTAAACCAAAGCCCACTAGTATGATCCGCCCGATCATGATCCGTGCACTACTGCACGTTTATGATCGGACCCTGCCTTATATCATACGGCCTCTACAACGTTTCGCCTGAAACTTGAGAAACTGTCTGTGGGGGACTCTAAAAACTCGTCAATAATTTGGCTGTGGATTTAACCACTAGCACGTCAGTTGTACTAGCCGTACGTAATTGGCTACCAGTTATTGACCAAAAGGGAGGTCGATGAGCGAAGTCATCCTGACACCCTACTGAGCTTGTCAGTGACAATATCCGTACAGTCCGGTCTGTTCGTCTATGAGCATCGCATGTCTGGCCTAAGGGGTTGGTAAAAGTCAGACCCCCAAAAGCGATACAAGTCGTGTCGGAGTGTAGCCCAGAACACCCAGAGATACTACTGGAATACCTACCAGTAAATCTCCTACTTTGGCCACGGACTTCGTGTAATGGCTCTCTTAGACACAGTGCGATCTCACCCCCAATACCGGGAGAGACGAAACCACTGCCGATCCGCTCACTGCCTCCATGTGGCTCGGGACTATACCCAACTAAAATCTGTTTGCACGACTCCTTTGAGCCGTGGTAGGGAAGTAATCAAAGCATAGTGGGAACTCACACGAGACAAATGATGATCTCAGGTCGATGAACTAACCAGTGCACATGTCATCACGGAACTACTATCTGACGTCAGGTATAATACCAACTAGCATGTTCCCGGCGAGTCCTGTCCGGTGTACTCATAACCCAATGAGCACCTGTGTACATCTTAGGTGAACCAACTGACACCAATGGCTTGTGAGACCAGCCACCGCCCCCCGTCGGGGTCTCGACTGTATACACTAGTCTACTAATGGAGTATCGATGCCCAGTCTCAAAATTCCCATGACTAGGGACCACTTTAAGGATGTGCTTATAGACTACCCAACTCTCACGTATATGATCGCCATCATACTGCTGGTAGTCAAGCAAGAATCCTAAGGGCTCTATCAATGTGTAATAGTGACCTGTAATGTCACCTAAAGCTGTACACGATGATAAAGATAAACCAGATAGCATACTATCATCTTGAGTAAGACTGTCCTACCGGTATAGGTCCTCCCTCAATCATTGCAATCACGTGCCTGTGATCCAATAATTGACTCTGAGGGCACTATATCGAACAATCTTCCACTTGCACTCAAGGATAATTATTGCGATGTCGCATACTCACAGCCCGTGTGATACCGAACACCCAACTCCTCTACTAATCAGTTTCACAAATCCCGTTTGCGAAACTATTGCGTTCGAGGAATAGCCCCAGTGAGTGGATCCGTCCTAATGTTTCTTTCTATGTCTCTCTTTATCTCAAGTTCGCGGAGAAAGCCATCTCCCAAAATGAGCAATACCTGTCTTAGAATATGTCTGGATATCTGATGGGACCTAGTTCATAAATGAACTCCAAATCCAAACTTCTTAGACTGTATCGTCAACTGAACTTAATGAGTATCCTGCGTCATACCTCCCTCAGTATCCGCTTGGACCTCATGTCCAAATTACTGCCCCTTGTCAGAGGAAAAACTATAACTCTGACAGTCACTCTGTCATCCAGGTCACCTTGGAAGCCCGGAATGATAACCGTCTCCTAAAAGAGGCTGTTGTTATCATATCCCTAGAACATCCACTTATGTTCTAAAACTGCTTCCGAACGTTTCTCCAGGATAGGATTAATATCAACTTATTGCATCTAGTGCAAAAAACAATGTCTTGTGTGGTACTTGACATCTCATGATTGACTCAATTGCCTAAGCAAGTGATGTGCCAATCATGCGCATCCCTCTCCCCTTTAGTCTTTAAGACACCTTTAGAGAGGGTGACTCCATCACCTGCAGGTACACTACCGTGACATGAGTCGTCCATTCTAAAACATCTTTAGAATGCTGTCTAAGTACCCAAATTGGGAAACTACCTAAATCTAGATCTAAAACCATAGATCTAGTAACCAGAATGTCTGATATAATATCCAAGCTTTATGTGGAGAAACCACTGTGTGACAACCAAAGTATAACCGATCGTAGTATAGGAATTTCACTTCCTACTCTGTGTATGTCATCCAAATACCAGGACATCACACCCTACTACCTTCTTAAAAGATCCATCTCTTATTCTGATGAAGTCAAACCTATGACTGTCACATCAGAAATAGATGATCTATCTCCGCTATATCTGCTTTAGTCCATAAATAGACATAAGCTACTTGTCCACTATGCTTCCGCTGCTCCCACTGACTACGACAACCCTCTAGCAGAGTCATATACACGTACACTTCTAAAGCTAGTTTAGAACGACGCTATACTCATTCTCCTGCCGAGTCTCACAGTCTGGAACAACAGCAATGGCAAGTCTGGTAAACAAGAACCTCCCTGTCACCGTCCTTGAGCATACCGAAGTACCTCTCGAGTGCTTGAGGTTACCCAGCATATCTGCGGAGTGGCCAATGGAATGTCAAAACAGATTGAAATTTTAGGTTCTTATCAAATTTTCAGTAATCGTTTGCGGTTCTGGAATCACTTCCAGTTCTACCATACTCCCACTACTGTTTTCTAAAAAAAAATCCATTTTACTAAAACTGTGGCGAGTCAAAAACAATATCACTATTGATCTTCCAGATGGTAGAAAGTCAACCCTCGTCATAGCCCAGGTCAACCCATAAACAACCATTACAGAAACGTGCCTTGAGTTATCCCGAGTCTGGTTTTAAGCATAAGCCGGACAACTCCCCGTATCTTAACATTGTTAAGATATGAACTATTCTATATCCAATATAGAAACAGAGGCACTTATTTAATTGGAACCAGATTCAAATCATGCAGCTGTCTCCAGTGCATGTCAACTAAATGGAGAGAGGCCGATCAGCATTACTCAACTTAGGAATACATCCAGATATGAGTAACCTGAAAGAGAAGCAAGTTCTCATAATTATTACTATCAACTGAATACCATACACAAGTATCTACATCTTCGATCACCTTGAAGAATCCTGGTACTTGCAACACCTGGTTCTCTACTTTATTCTTATATCTATAACATCTCAAAACTTAGACCTTGCATTTCTACGAAATACATGTCTAAGAACTAGAGAAGTCACAAGTAAACAGAATATAGTATGAGTACCAACCCCTTGTAGGGTTTCTAGGCACCCTAGTGAGGTCTCACAAGGCATCGAACATGCCAATTTCTAAAATTAACGGTGCCTACAAACCCGAACACGGACCGTTGGCTAGATTTCTAGGCGAAAAACAATCTAGTTAACAACTTAACTAATGGGATATCGGAAATACAACCTTTGTAGATCCGTTTGTCCATCTCCATAGCTCCGCAACGAAGTGCCTTCGCTGTCCAAGTGAACTCCCGGGCTCTAGCGTCGGCTTCGTCGAAGAATAAGCGAGCTAGGTCGTCGATGTCCATGCCGAAGATGATCTACGTCGAGGCATCGCTAAATCAAGCTCCGACTTCACCAAGTCCAAAAACTTGTGAAGAGAACACACTCTACTACTTGGCAAGAGGTAGAGGATGAAGAAATAGGAAGTGGGTAGACTTTATATTTCGATTTCTCACTCATTTGCTCAATTCACCATTGATGAAGAAAGCTTTTTTTTTCTTGAGTTCAAGGAAGAAGAAGAAGAAATGATATGATAAGTTCAATTAAAAAAGAAAAGAATAATCCATTCTTATCATAACATAACTCAAGTTAAGTGTAGAGAATTGACCAAGGTTAAAGAATGCTTAGGGTTAAGGAGATGAGACAAAAATGGTGACTTCATGAAAGCTTCATGAAGCTTCTTGTTAAAAAACAAAACTAGCCACCATTTTTCACTTCTTTTCCTTTTCTCATTTATCTTTTAAATGCAAATGAAAAGATAAATGAAAGAATAAAAGAAAACCCTAATCATTTACTTAACCTAAGTTTAATTCATTACACTTAACACAAAAGATATGTATCATCAAACATGATACAATCAAGTGCACAAAAATCATATCGCATATGCAATGCGCACACCCGAGTGAGAAAATCCATTTAAAGTGAACCAATACTAGTTAATGCAAAGTAATATATCAAATATATAATTATGCATTAAATCATTAAATCAACTCTTGATTCAATGATCCGGTCATGTCGCACATAACCGACTGGTATCATCAGTAACATCTTATCGAATCAACACTTGATCCGATAACTCGGCTATATCGCATATAACCGATCAATGTCATATCGCGAGAATCGAATACAGTATCACATACTGGTATTATTCTCGGTCCCGCACATATCTCATATGCGCTCCTATTTCGTTTTGCTTGAGCCAGGAAACCTCTGTGTAGGACTCTAAAGACTCGTCAATACGCCGGCAACAGATGATGATCATATCAAACACCCACAAGCCGCAAGCGGTCTGCTAAACGTAACGGCCACCCGGGTATTGAGCGATCAGAAGATCGACGAGCAAGCCCGCTCATACTCCTGTGAATCCAACCAGTAACACTACCGTACAGTCCGGTCTGATCGTCTGATATGTCGCATATCTCGCCTAGGGGTGGTAAACGTCAGACCCCAATAGCTCGATAAGTCGTGTCGATACGAGGTCTATAAAAATTCAAGAAACTACTCGTAACACTTACCAGTAAATCTCAGCAACCCTGGCCAGGGATTTCCTGTTATAGCCAATCGAACACAGCGCAACATCAACCCCCTATACCGGGAGAGACGAATCCCCTCCTATCGCTCATTGCCTCCATGTGACTCGGGACTGTATCCAAAAACCACCGTTTTGCACACCCTATTGGAAGTGGTAAGATGGAAATCAAAGCACAGTGGGAACCACACAAGGCTCTATGACGATCTCGGGTCAACAGACTACTCTGTTCCAGTGTCACCAGAGAACTGCCATCTGACGTGAGGTATAATACCATCTGGGAGTTCTCGGCGAGTCCGTCCAGTATACCCAGTCTCTACTGAGCACCCGTATATCATCTCTGATGTCAAACACCAATGGATATGGGATCATCCATCGCCCATCTGTATGGGTCGAGAAGGTACACGCTAGTCTAATCTGGTATATCGATGCCCCGTCTCGATACACCCACGACTAGGGACTTTGAAGGATGTACTTATGGACTACCATGTCCCCACTAGTATGATCCACATCATACTCCAGGTAGTCAAGTACACATCCTAAGGGCTTTACCAACATGTAACAGAGAGACAATCAGTATACACGTTAAGGAAAAGAGTAACCGGATAGCATACTATCATGTCGAGCAAGAAAGTCCTCCCTATATATGTCCCAGCATCCACTACATTATACATCCAATGTACAGTAATGGCCTCTAGGGCATACATATAACTAACAATCTCCCACTTGCACTAGGGCCATCTGTAGCAGTGGTTGTAGTATCTCATACTCAACCATCCCATAAAAGTCTCTCTCTGTGAATAGGCCTTCGTGAGTGGATCCGCCGTGTTATCCTCTGAGTCTGCTCTCCTTGCCTCGATCACCTTGGAGATCATCCATCTCCATGATCAGGTGACACTGCCTTAGAATATGTCTGGATCACTGATGGCACGAGGGTTCCTGGCAAAAGCCACAACTCCATTGTCTCACAATGGTAGGAACATAGTTCATCTCATGAACCATTATACATCCAAACAGCCTCTTTGGTAGCATCTTAAGTAGCGATGTATCCTGCCTTTATCGTCTAGTATGTCACGGTATCATTCTTGGAACTCTTCCAACATACCGTCCCTTTACTGAGGGTAAAGACACTGCCTGCGACTGACATTCAGTCGTCCTTATCACTCTGGAACACTTCCAGTGATTCTCCCCAGGATCGACTGATACCATCTCACTACAACTAGTGAGAGTCCTAATATCCAATTACATCTATCTCATAGATCCAAAACTCAGGATTTAGGAGGTATCATTTTGATCCTATATGGAGAATCATAGTGATAAGCGGAGATTGATCGAGCGTAGCATAGGAAACTCCTTCCCTATCAAGAGTATGTCATCCACGTACTCTACGAGGATCGTCACCATACTCCCTACTACCTTTTTGTTTATACAAGGTTCATCTACCATTTTGATGATGTCAACTTCTTTGACTAACGCATCAAAACAGACGTTCCAACTCCGCGATGCCTGCTTTATCTTATAAAACATCTTGCACACGTTTCCGCTGCTCCCACTGTCTACGAAGCCCTCTGGCTGTGTACTTATAGACGCACTCTTCTAAAACATCATTTAGAAAAGCAGTCATGACACCCAACCACCAGATATCGTAGTCATGGTATGTAGCCGTGGCAAGTAGGATCTGGATGGACTTAAGCATAGCTACTTGAAAAGGTTTCATCATTATCCACGCCTGGTTGACGACCAAAACCTTTAACAAGTCTAGCTTTGAAAGTCTCAACTTTTCCATTTACACCAAGTAATCTTCTCAAGATATACTTGCTCCTGATGGGGATTTAACCCTTCAGATATAGCAACTAAAGTCCATACTTTGTTGGTGTATAAGGATTTCATCTCAGACCGCTAAACATCCAGCCATTCTTACAGAGTCTCACTCCTGATGGCCAGCTCGAAACTAGTTGGGTCATCATCTCATGATACAATCCTCGCTCCTACTGTCATAGAGAAACCGAAGTATCTCTCAAGTGGGTGAGGAACCCTACTAGATCGGCGGAGAGGCTGAGGTTCGTTGGTTACTATCGAATCCTTTGGTTCTACCAAATCATCGGCTGCAAATTGTATAGCTGGAACCTTTCCAGTTGTACATTACAGACCTTGCCTCGAGCTTGTCCGGATTTTGCTTTTAAACATAGCCCGGACAACCCCAAATCTTAACTAACTTAAGACATGGGCTCTTCCCATTCCATATCACATATGAAGCGGTAGGCAACTGATTTGATTGAAACCCTATTCAATAGGTATGCAACTTCATAAGTGCATAACTCCCAAAAGGAAATAGGTAACTCAGTAGTACTCATCATAGAGCACACTATATCAAATAAGGTGTATCTGCTCCGCCCCGACATACCATCGTGCAATGGTGTATACGGAGGAGTAATGCTGAGAGAGAATCTCATTCTCCTTTAGAATAGTCCAGGATTTCCGTGCTCAAGTATTCTCCTCCATGATCACATCAAAGGACATAATACTTATACCCGTATTTTAGTTCTCTACTTCTAACTTATATTCTGTGAATATCTCAAAAGGTTCAGACTTGTGTTTCAACAGGAACATATGTCTGAATCTAAAGAGATCATCAGAGAACGTAATGAAGTATAAAGAACCAGTCCTGGCATGTGTAGACAGGAGACCTTGCATACATCAACATGTATCATCCCAAGAGTTTACTAACTCTTTCTCTGTTTCCAATAAACAGGGCTATGGTCATTTTATCTTTGTGACATGACTGGAAAGTTTCATAAGATGTAAATTCAAACTGATTTAAATATGCATCTATATGTAACTTCAGCCAGTCGGGTCGCATTGATATGACCTAGTCTACAATACCTCAAGAAGAATCCGTTCATTTCTGAACTCTTCCTCTTGTGTGTGTTCTATATACTAAGAACTGTAGTTTGATTTAGAACATCAATGCTTTTAGATAACGTGCCTGAACCGATCAACTTTTGATATAGGAAATGTTCAAAACATTATCCAACAATACAAAATTTTATCATTTCTTTACTAATAAAGAGACTGATATGATTTTGTATATCAGGTTCGGTATCTAATAACATTCGTTCAGAATCAATGTATTGGTAATACAGGGTGACAGTGACCGACAGACTTGGCTGCAACACTTGCCCTGTTTTCTGCCTCATGAAACTTATCACCCGTTCTCAGTTTTTCTACCCTTTTGTAGCCCTATGTAACAAATTACATATCTGGGATCCTGATCCGGTATCATATACCTAGGATGCGGAGGATACTGAGAAACAGTTCTGTATAATGAACACACCCGAAGATGATGCATCAGCATGCACTCTCTTCGTTTGGGCGGCACGGGAATTCTGGTAATCCCCAATTTCCTGCTCTGTCTTATAACTATTATAAGTTGGAGCGGGACCAACGTTCCCCAGCTCAGTATAACAAGCGGGTTCGGTCAATAATCCGTATTATTATCTTGATTAAGGCATGATATGGTCGCTACCAGGAGAGAGAGAGAAGAAAACACTCAGCGTGCGCTCTTGCAAGAATAGATTGGTTTTATTTTATCTAATCAGGATGGCTCCCACTGCTTTTTATCAAATCTTCCTTCAAACCCTAAAAGGAAAGACTAGCCGGGATTAATTACACACTACAAGTTCGCCAATCTTTCAGCCAGGCCAGTGTCGGTACTTTGAGGGAGGTCCCCCGTGCTTTCGCACGAACCTAATTAATGTAAACCTCGTTTTCCCAGAGGCGTAACCCCGTTGACACCTTTCTAGACACCTACTTGATCGGCTAATTGTAATGTATAAAACTCTCCCAGGAGTAACTCTTACTCGCAGCGGGTATCGGGATCCAACTATCTCATAGAAGGTATGCAATCTCATTGCAAATTTCAACACTTGAAATTCCCGATAATATTTTGCCCCTAACCTCCTATGACCTTGACAACGGCCAACAAACCATAGGATGCTAGTCAAGTTCAACCCGTCATTTCCTGATTGAATTAAACCCACCCGCACGGCCCTTGACAAAGGCCAACAAGGTCGCACGACTACCCTAACCCAATCTGCATCATATGCATAAGCAGATAAGCACCAGTTAGCTACCGCACACTGCGCCTTGACAAAGGCCAACAAACGCAGCACGAATACTAACTACTACTTATCTGAAATGACGGAGGGCTACGACAGGTTTTTCTGAAAACCTATTGCGTAATGAACTTGATATCGTTGTAGGATCAAATGAATTTTGAAATGGAGTGCTTTTGAGGCTTTTCTAGTTTTGCTAAAGGAGTCACTCCCGGTGAAGGGATCGTCGGTCCTTTCCTCGTCGAATGAGGTGCGGGATATATCATATATATCACTGTGCAAAGCAGAACTCTTAAAAGCAATCAAAAGACAAACCGAGTGTGTAGCATCTGCCAGTTATTGCTAAAGGAGTCACTCCCGGTGAAGGGATCACGGTCCTTTCCTCATCGAATAAGGTGCAGGATATATCATATATACCGCTGTGCAAAGCAAGAACTGTAGCTACCTGTTTTATTTTGAAATTCGATTCTACAACATCTTAGGTTTCTTTTATTTCATTAATCACATTAATGAAGTCCCATCATTTAAGTACCTAAACATCACAGATAGATATGACGTACACTTATGCCATCCGCATTCGCCTCGATGTCCCCTCATGCACCGTTAGGTTAGGTAACTAACGACAGAGCAGGGCAGGGCTAGCGCGGGTGTAAAACATAAGTAACGTCTATATAATATATCATATATACTATATACTGTATCTATCACAGAACATCACATGATCACATCACAGATATCGCAGCAGAAGAAACATATGAAATATTGAATATACTAGGACGTCCGTGTTTTTAATACGAGCCAGTATAAAACACGGATTCCACGGTCGTGATGAATAGCCAAACCCACACCCCTAGACCCCTACGAGAGCGGCAAGCAACCCTACCAATTCTGGAGTTAGGAGACCCGGACTCGACTCCTCGAGTTGGTCTCCCACTGGACTCCAGAACCCGGTTACTTGTGCCCTCCTCCTTGGGTCTATCCTAGTGCAGAAAAGTAAATAATATACAAAGGGTGACTACTTCCGCAACCTGGAAGCGCCCCAATAAAAAGAATATTACATACAAGTTTTTACATGAATGAAAATGAAAAACACTCATCTCACATAAAACTCCCGGCTATTCAAACGCGACGATCCAATATAACATATCCAGCAACACATAACATCACATGTCATCAACGTAAGTAAACATGCGTATCCCAATTGTCGTTGACATATAGCAACGAAACCGGCGATATCACATATTACACTTACGGTCGCATAAAAGAAAGTGTAAAACTACAACAGTTGGAATCCGCAACCTGCATAGACATCGCATGCCTAATCAAATGAATTCCTTAGACATCGCATGCCTAATAATTATAAACGCCGCATTTTAGTCTCATTATCGAAAACACTTTTCAATATCGAGTCGGGCAATTCAACAAGATTCCCGACAGTCTGATCGAATACTCGTCGCAAACTTCAGTAGGCGGCCGCACCCCCGATACCGTCGACGAAGTGCACCAAGGCGGAACACCGTTACCGCGAGCACCCGACCGGATGCTTTCGGCGACGGGGTTCTCCTACAGTCACTTGGTCGGGGCTATGGGGCGAGGCTGTCTATTAAGTTTATCCGGCGAGTATCCGCGTATGCTACGTGATTGCGACGGACTTTTGATCACATCAAAATTCCGTGGCAACCGATCAAGTGAGACTAAATTGCTATGTTTATAATATTCATCCAGTTATCACATAACTTTTGTGAATTCCAATTGTTGTATCCCATTCCAGATAAACAGAAAATGTTAAACTTTTCGATCGAACAGTCAAACACCCAAGTTTTCCCGATACAGATCAACACATGAAATAAGTCTAACAACATTCAGTTCGTGCCTCAGTACCAACGGTCCAGCCGTAGAAGGGTCAAGCCAACGCCTCACATGTGGCACGCCGTACTGCCCCAAACCCGAAGGTTCAAAAGGCTGTTCAAGACGGTCACATAATCGAGTTAAGGTTTGTTGTCTTCTAGAGGGTCCATCGCGTTACTTACACTACTTAGAACGTCGTTAAACTTCGGAAAAATCCAACACTTGGAAATTTCCCGACAGGAGAAAAATTGGGTATTTATATCCGGTCGAACTTTTTAACATATTCTAAAATTTATCCGGAAAGCCAAATAGACAAAATTTGATACCCCGATCGAAACACCGAATCCCCAAATACAACTCCAGAAAATTCAACTCTAGAATAAATTTTAAAAATACCCAGAAAATCCAGCATAAAATAATATGAGTTACTGTGCAAACAGTGTACGATGACATCATCATACCGCCGCGGAACCGCCGCAGAAGGCAGCCTTCCGCCGCGGTTCCGCCGCGGTTTGTACTGTTCATCAGAAAACTTTTGCATCATAATTCTTATTTTTTCCTGCTGAATTTTTTAGCAATTTTTAATTCTAAAAAATCCACGTTTTCAGTAAACGTCCAGAGAGCATTTTCCGGTTGGGGTTTCGGGTCGTTCGGACTTCAAAATCCGGCTAGACTTTGCCTAAGGCTCTAGCTAGGCTCTGATATCACTGTAGGGTTTCTAGGCACCCTAGTGAGGTCTCACAAGGCATCGAACATGCCAATTTCTAAAATTAACGGTGCCTACAAACCCTAACACGGACCGTTGGCTAGATTTCTAGGCGAAAAACAATCTAGTTAACAACTTAACTAATGGGATATCGGAAATACAACCTTTGTAGATCCGTTTGTCCACCTCCATAGCTCCGCAACGAAGTGCCTTCGCTGTCCATGTGAACTCCCGGGCTCTAGCGTCGGCTTCGTCGAAGAATAAGCGAGCTAGGTCGTCGATGTCCATGCCGAAGATGATCTACGTCGAGGCATCGCTAAATCAAGCTCTGACTTCACCAAGTACAAAAACTTATGAAGAGAACACACTCTACTACTTGGCCAGAGGTAGAGGATGAAGAAATAGGAAGTGGGTAGACTTTTGATTTGGATTTCTCACTCATTTGCTCAATTCACCATTGATGAAGAAAGCTTTTTTTTTCTTGAGTTCAAGGAAGAAGAAGAAGAAATGATATGATAAGTTCAATTAAAAAAGAAAAGAATAATCCATTCTTATCATAACATAACTCAAGTTAAGTGTAGAGAATTGACCAAGGTTAAAGAATGGTTAGGGTTAAGGAGATGAGACAAAAATGTTGACTTCATGAAAGTTTCATGAAGCTTCTTGTTAAAAAACAAAACTAGCCACCATTTTTCACTTCTTTTCCTTTTCTCATTTATCTTTTAAATGCAAATGAAAAGATAAATGAAAGAATAAAAGAAAACCCTAATCATTTACTTAACCTAGGTTTAATTCATTACACTTAACACAAAAGATATGTATCATCAAACATGATACAATCAAGTGCACAAAAATCATATCGCATATGCAATGCGCACACCCGAGTGAGAAAATCCATTTAAAGTGAACCAATACTAGTTAATGCAAAGTAATATATCAAATATATAATTATGCATTAAATCATTAAATCAACTTTTGATTCAATGATCCGGTCATGTCGCACATAACCGACTGGTATCATCAGTAACATCTTATCGAATCAACACTTGATCCGATAACTCGGCTATATCGCATATAACCGATCAATGTCATATCGCGAGAATCGAATACAGTATCACATACTGGTATTATTCTCGGTCCCGCACATATCTCATATGCGCTCCTATTTCGTTTTGCTTGAGCCAGGAAACCTCTGTGTAGGACTCTAAAGACTCGTCAATACGCCGGCAGCAGATGATGATCATATCAAACACCCACAAGCCGCAAGCGGTCTGCTAAACGTAATGGCCACCCGGGTATTGAGCGATCAGAAGATCGACGAGCAAGCCCGCTCATACTCCTGTGAATCCAACCAGTAACACTACCATACAGTCCGGTCTGATCGTCCGATATGTCGCATATCTCGCCTAGGGGTGGTAAACGTCAGACCCCAATAGCTCGATAAGTCGTATCGATACGAGGTTTATAACAATTCGAGAAACTACTGGTAACACTTACCAGTAAATCTCAGCAACCCTGGCCAGGGATTTCCTGTTATAGCCAATCGAACACAGCGCAACATCAACCCCCTATACCGGGAGAGACGAATCCCCTCCTATCGCTCATTGCCTCCATGTGACTCGGGACTGTACCCAAAAACCACCGTTTTGCACGCCCTCTTGGACGTGGTAAGATGGAAATCAAAGCACAGTGGGAACCACACAAGACTCTATGACGATCTCGGGTCAACAGACTACTCTGTACCAGTGTCACCAGAGAACTGCCATCTGACGTGAGGTATAATACCATCTGGGAGTTCTCGGCGAGTCCGTCCAGTATACCCAGTCTCTACTGAGCACCCGTATATCATCTTTGATGTCAAACACCAATGGATATGGGATCATCCATCGCCCATCTGTATGGGTCGAGAAGGTACACGCTAGTCTAATCTGGTATATCGATGCCCCGTCTCGATACACCCACGACTAGGGACTTTGAAGGATGTACTTATGGACTACCATGTCCCCACTAGTATGATCCACATCATAGTCCAGGTAGTCAAGTACACATCCTAAGGGCTTTACCAACATGTAACAGAGAGACAATCAGTATACACGTTAAGGTAAAGAGTAACCAGATAGCATACTATCATGTCGAGCAAGAAAGTCCTCCCTATATATGTCCCAGCATCCACTACATTATACATCCAATGTACAGTAATGGCCTCTAGGGCATACATATAACTAACACCCCTCTGTCCTCATGGACACTGGACAATATACAATACTCTGTATAAGTCCCCTGAGTCTAATAACTCATTCCCTGTGTGTCGTAGGTTGAAAACTGTACTTATGATTAAGAAGAATTATATCGCTGTTTAATGCTCTTTACCTAACCATCTACTGATATAGGTAAATGTCATAGACATAATTTCAAAAAGTTATATCTCACTTTATAAAAATAAATGTACAGATATATCAATTTGAAATTGGTGCATAACAACGGATATTCAAAACCAAATATTTGTCGTCCGGCAAACAACCCAGGCGATTTCCTCAAATATCACCAATTACAACGAATCCCGATATGATGAGGATGATCACCCAATTCCCAATAACTTACTCCCACTCATCATCTGTAACACCATACAGATGTGAGAATCAAACCTGGTAAATACATACCCTAGAGCAAGGACTAATTGGGAAATCGGTTTTCTTTTAACAATACACAGTGAAACTGAAACATGTAAATGTTTTAAAGGGGTATCCGGGTATTCTCAGTAATGCCTCTTCCATTATCAGATTCACAACTGTAACCGTATATTTCTTTTCCATCTCTCCAAATCCATTTATATGTCTTTAGTTATTACTTTCTGTACACCCTTTTAGGCTAAATGGTTTTCTTCCTTCCCTACCGTTCGGCACCAGCCTATGGTTTGGAAGAAGACTATCTAATAAGCATAATAGGTGTACTGTCCTAATCCTAGGAGCACTCGCAACCCGAGAGAAGGTAAAGATAAAAGTCAACTGAATAAAACTTTATTCCTATTTCTCCTGAACCAGAATCCATTCCCGAACTGGAGCTGTTAGTGTATATGCCCTAGGGGCCATTATTGTATCATACTAGCATGTATATTACTTAATGGAAGCTTGGGATATTCACAGTTGTATATACAGTCTTGCTAAACATGGTAGTATGCTACTTGGTTTGAGTCTACTTTAATATGTGCATATGTTTCTTGTAACGTATCTCTTATACATATTAGTAGAGCCCATAGGATCTTTGCTTGATTACCAGCGTCATGATGGCAGTCACACTAGTGGGGGCTGGGTAGTCTGTAAGCAACATCCTATACAGGTCCCTGGTCGTTGGATTATCGAGATAGGGCATCGATATTCCGGAGTAGACTAAGTGTATACGCTTTTCATCCCAGTTGGGGAGATGGTCTGTCCCACAGCCATCAGTATGTCGTACTAGAAATAGTATACATGTGCTCGTTAGGTTACGGGTACACCGGACAGGACTCGCCGGGGAACTGATTGGTTGGTATTATACCCATCGTCAGTTAACAGTTCCCAGGTGACATGAGTACAGCATAGTCCGCAGACTTGACACTGCTACTTCGCCTCGAGTGTGTCCCACTGTTCTTAGATTGCTACCCTACCATGGCTCAAAGGAGTCGTGCAAACAGGTAGCAGTTGGGTGCAGTCCCGAGCACTTGGAGGCAGTGGCGGTTAGATAGGATTCGTCTCTCCCGGTATTGGGAGTTGATATCGCGCTGTGTCAGAGAGCCATTACGTAAAGTCCCTGGCCAGGGCAAGCGAGATATACTGGTAGGTTCCAGTAGCTTCTCAGGGTGTAATGGGCTTCGCTCCGACATGACTTATACATCTATTAGGGGACTGACGCTTGCCGCCCCCTAGGCTTGATATGCGATAGTCTTAGACGAACAGACCGGACTGTACGGAGATTGTCACATCAGGCTCAGTAGGGGTTCGGATGGTTTTCCTCATCGGCCTTCTTATCGACATCTACCTAGGGAACGTTACGTACAGCTAGTGCCGCTTGCGGTCTGTGGTTAAACCCACTGCCAGCGTTGTGTCAAGTCTTTAGAGTCCCACACAGAGAGTTTCCCTGCTCCAGATGAAACGATATAGAGGTCGTATGGTTTTACGACAATGGTTCGGACGCATACGTGTGTTTACGCACGTACGACTTTTCGGACAGTTTTTACTAGCCGGCTTTGGTTTAAGCCAGATTCTAGTATCAGGTTATTGGATTTATACAGTCTAAAGTTTTTCCGTGTTTTCACGGATTGGAGGGGCGTTCTCGTAATTTGTCGAGAAGCTTCTAGAAGAGTGGTGACTTGGGGGGGGGTAAGGTGTCATTGCATTAAATGAGATTAGTGACTCATTTGTGTGATTCATCCATGTCATTAATGCATCATAAATACTTAATGACTCATGGTGATGAATCACTCATAGATATTTATGAAGCATGGTTGTTAATTCTATTATTTCATTTTTGGATAAATAAATAATGCTTTATATATATTATGATATATCATTATCTCATTTTATTATCATCTTCACCTTCTCTCTCCTCAAGCTCACTCTCTCTTCAAACCCTAACCTTAACCTCTCATGTGTTGAGATCAAGGGTTAGCTAGACTAATACATCCATAACCTCATTCTATATCCCCTAGGTAACTTAGATTAGCACTTTAAGCAACCTAGTTATCTCAAGTTTGAGATTAAGCTTGGCGTAGGAGATTTCAGGTGGATCGTCTTTGATTCGAGGAGGCCGTTGAGGTGCCGATGTTCCAAGGAGCCTACGAGGAGTGGAGGACAGCGATGAAGACCCGAAGGATAAGTAACGTGAGGTATAACTTCGTATCCGAGTAGTTAAACCTCTAGTAGATAGTTAGCAATGGTTTAGATAACGATTCATGCGCTCAAGTCTATGTTACGAAGCTTTGATAATCGTTTTTCATATATTCCGCCTCCTCGCAAGTTCGTGGGGTGCGTGACATGGACTTACAGTGGTATCAGAGCCAACTAAACCATTACTAGCTTGTTAGCAACTTGTTAGAAGTTCGATCGACGAAAAACACGAAAACAAAACCCTGGATATTCCTAGTTTCTGTTAATTTTAAACTTGTCTGAAAAAATATTTGACATACCTTAAAATTCACAGCAGGGAAATATATGAGTTATGGGAAAATACGAGCCA
Organism: Agapanthus africanus; assembly: GCA_030015575.1. Taxonomy (NCBI): domain Eukaryota; kingdom Viridiplantae; phylum Streptophyta; class Magnoliopsida; order Asparagales; family Amaryllidaceae; genus Agapanthus; species Agapanthus africanus. Next base: position 228,072,350 of record JASDDO010000008.1, read on the forward strand.
GTGACTTGGTAAAACGGCCGCGGATCCGCGGCAATAGAGAGCTTCTGCCGCGGATCCGCCGCCGAGTCAACGCCGAGTTGACTCGGAGTTTCACAGTAATTCATAATTTTTGGGTTTTTGTCTTCCTGTATTTTCTGTTTCTACCCAGGTTGCTCTTTTGCTGGTTGGCTTTTGGGGTAAACACGGAATATGGTTATCGATCGATATTCTGAGATATTTGCTAATTGAGTTTTTATCTGTAATGTTTAATGTGTTCGTAAACCTCCCCTAACTGCTAGTATGTCGGTTGGCAGGGGGTTGCACATTTCTGTAATGTTTACTGTTTGTGTATATGAACTGTGTTGGACTGTTATGATGATTAGCCGGGGTTTGAGATGGGTTTAATATTCATTCATTCGATGTAAATGTAATTTGATGTAATATTCTTTTGCGGGGCACATCCAGGTTGCGGTTGTAGCCACCGTTGTGTTATCTTTTTTTTTTACTGTTTTTGCTCCTAGGATAGACCCAAGGTGGGGTACACAAACTACCGGGTACGTCGAAGTGTTTAGTGGCCTACTCACGTTGTTAAGGGAGACCGCTTCACTTCGGTTACTTGGCGGGTAGTTTGCCGTACCCGTAAGGATCTAGGGTGGGGTAATGGCTATTCATCACAACTGTGTAATCTGTCTTTTATTGCAGGCTCAAAAGCAAATGCGGATTGCTAATAAATCCAATAAAGTTCATCTGTGATCTGGAATGCTTATTATTGCGTCTGACGAATGTACAATATCTATATATGATAGCTATTAGACGTCACTTATGTTTTACACCCGCGCTAGCCCAGCCCCCGCTCTGTCGTTAGTTAAGTAACCTAACGGGTGATGACGTGTCACGACCCGAAAGAGCACGTGACTAGCCCTTGAACCATATGAAGTCTATTGGACCCCATCTGATCCAAGTAAGCCAAAAGCCCAGCAATCTAAAACCATTTAAAGAGTAAATAAGGAAAACTGTTTTTGAAAAGTAAGGAAATCATGTTTGGAAATCAAAGTTTTTAAATAACTAAGCCGAATATGCATTTTTTAAAAATGTGTAACCTTTCCTGAAAATTTCGGCAGAGTTTCCTTTGTAAAAACTGGCCCCGAACGGGGTACAATAAGAATAATATATATGAAATGATAAAAGGCATCCCCAAGCGGGAGCTAGCTCTTCGTCCATCGACGGTCACAACCACGCAAGCAATAATAATATACAACGCCAAAGGGCGAGGATCAAAACCCAAAAAAAAAGAAACTCAAAACAGCCAGAAAACCGTAATACTACTAGCGCGACTCTAAGGTCGAAATAAAACAACACTGTTTTCTAAGTCTGAAACAATAAACAAGTTTTGGTTGATGGAAATTCTAGATACAATAAATGATACATGAACAATGGCGGTTCTGATACAAAAGAACCCACCTATCCAAGCAAGTCACCCATAAGGAAGCAGTGTGCCAGAAATGCCGCTATGGAATCTGTACGGCAAAAACCTGCAAGGACTGGGGCACAACGGGGGTGAGTTGCCAACTCGTGAATAGAAAATATCTACAAGCAGAGATCGAATGCATGACCCATCCTAGGTCAATACGATCAGATATAAATAAACCTCAATATGAATAAAGCTGAAGCATGCTAAACTGGCAATGTAATCTCTACATGAGTGTAATGCCAAGTGCTCGTGCTAGCGCCTCAGGTAATAGCATGTCATGAATATGAGGTATGATCAATGTAAACAAATCTGCACACACGTGGATCCCGTCCACTCGTCACCCAATGACAAAAACCATCATGCAAGTAAATATCATGAAACCTGTGCATAGAAATATGAGGATATAACCCACCCGTGTCCCTCGCGACACGTCAAAATCATGGAACCGGAGTGCCCAGCATCGGCACTCGAAAACATCATGAAAACTGTGCCCAGCATCGGCACATAAATCCTCATATATCGGGCTCCGTCAGTCCGGATCGGCCCGCGGGCTCTGTCTGCGGTATCGGCCCCCGGCCCCGGCAGGACGCCCAAATCTATCCATCGAATCTGGTCAGTATCCTCCGGATAACCGCCAGGTCCAACCAATCACCGGTAGGTACTCGCCCGCCTCCAGGCTCAGTCGGCAAAGCTCATCGATCATCTTGCCGAGGGGAACCATACCGGGTCCACCATGTACCCGCAATCGGCTCATCCACTCCTCGATTCGGGTTTCACATGTCGCTCTAAGCACCGAGAAAACACATGGTGGACGCACTGAAATATCATATCAAGGGTAACCGAGTTTTTAAAGCAATGACATATTGTCTTTTGAAACACTCTCGGTTCCCAAATCCAGAAATATCATAGAAACAACATATCTCAATGCGTATAATCAAAAGCATGAAGTATGCGACATGTAAAGGAAGGTATGCATATCATCATGTCATGCAAGGATCATATACTGAATGCAATAGTACTACAGTGTAGTGACATGGCAATTATCGATGATGAGTGTGTGAGCCGGCAACAAGTGTACGTGGAACATATGCATCATCGATAATGGTGCTGGTGTCCTAGCAGCATGACTGAAATATAACCACAGTATAAGCGATGCAATGCAAATAACATGAATATGCGGAATCGAATAATCAACGCAAAAGTAAAGAATCTACACCAATCTGTACAAGTCATGCAGGGGTGCCCTTTGAAATAAGACGAATCAGGGCTTTTGGAAAAACAAGGGCTACGGTGTTTTAAGAAAAGATACATCATTTGAAAATATCCGTATGACCCTTCTGCCTATCTTTAAATATCCCCGATTCGTTAGTTTGAAATAGGTATGACTCGGTCCAGTCTAATTTCTACTAAGTAATCTAGACAGGAGGGGTAAGAAACCACCTAATCTGAGTCAATATATATAGATATGATAGTCGGTGATCCCGCCTCAATAACATATCGTAAGATATCCTCGAGTCATGAGTGCAGATCTATCATCAATATTGGCTCGTACGGTAGATCGTCGTACGGCATCCCAATAGCTGGGTAGGGGTTAATGTCACAGTACCTCATCACATATCAGGTATCACTATCATCAGATCGCATAATCTGGGGTTCTACTCTAAGTCTAGTACAAATCGATACCATCTATAAAAATATGAATACGGGTAAAGCACATGTCCAAAGGCCCGCTAAAACTATCATATCGCACCTCGAAGACAAGCTATGTCACATCGCCGATCTCACGGCCTCACATCAAGTATCATCTCAAACCACGTATCATCCTCAAATCCCGTATATAAACACATAGTCCCATACCCATGTGTAGATATACGCACTATCATATGCACTCTAATAAATGAAAGAATGAATGCAAGTATGTGTGTAAATGTATGTGTGAGTGCAACCACTACTCTAGGGTTCGCACTATACTAAACCAATATATTCTTATCATCAAAATATCATTATTACCATCAATAACCCTAAACAACACATAATAAATATTCGTGTGTATACGTATTCGTATACATCACCACGGACTGCGGGGGTGCTATACGCCATCCACCCGACTTCTCCCCGTAGATATAAATCTACTCACATTGCTTCTCGTGTGCCAAAGCCGATGTCGCTATCTTCACCTCCTTTGCCTCAACATCACGCGGGGTACCTACAAGTATATCACAATGCTAAAGCACATGAAAATCACATCGGAAACCAAAATAGCACACGCTACCCGCATAGGTAAAAACCTATCGACTCGCATGTAAACACAATCAAAATCCACTTGTCGTTGACGTCCAAACGCCACCCGACAGGAATGAATCACCAAATACCAAAATCCATGCTAAAACAAGTCCCAAATTATACACCAACATAGGAAAATCAACCCAGATTTCACCCTAGATGGAATCAGTCAAAACTAGACATACTCAGGGTCAAAACTAGAGGAAATGGGGGCATGCACAGAAAACGAGGCAATTCCTTAAAATACCTTATTTTAGAATTTTCCATAATTTTTCCCCATTTATCTGTATTTAATTATACCAGAATGTTAAAATATTCATTAAAATAATATTAAATTATAAAATTTCCCAAAAATCATATTTTATTATTTTGAAGACGTTACAATCTACCCCCCTTAAAGAAATTCGGTCCCCGAATTTAAATTTAAACCCCCAAATACTAAAATATTTCAATACAAATTCCAAGTCATCGGGGCTCCGAAATCATCTATACATAAAACATCATAGCGCAATGCATGCGCATGAGTACTGAGCAGATAACTCAAAAGCAACACTCCATCAAGCATCCGCAATCATCGGAGTCATGGTAACGACACAATGTCAAATCCAATACAAAATCAATATGATGACTATACATGTAGACACCCAATCTATACATGTAATTAGCTGATGCAACTGTATGCCAAATCTTTTTAAGTCGCTGTGCGATGCGCGTAACACTGCACAGTGGCGGACGTTTCTCATAAGAAAATAACTATATATGTGTATATATATCCTTTGTTTAATAAGCACGTTCCACCATTTTGAAAATAATCAGAAGGGTTTCCTTGTTTTTAAAACGTTTTGTGTCATATCGGACACGTAGGTATATACTGAGACTATAGCTCGCTTTTCGGAAATCCCTTCGATAACTATCGATGCATGCAAAATATATCCAGGCACTGTCCACTGACTAGTCCTGCTCAGTATGAAAGCAAATATCCCACATCATAAAAATGTACTGCTCCAAAAGGAATAAATTCCAAAAATGCACATAACACCACCTTGTGCGTCTGACGCGTACGGAAATCAAAATCCATATATGCGCTAAACATGTGCACAAAACAACATCTAGGTGCAATGGGTGTGCACGAAGCATCTGTCATAGGCAACAAGTGTGCCTGACAGCCAAAACAGGTGCATCTGACATGCACGAAGAATCTCGATTTAGTGCATCTGGTGTGCCCCAAAATCGTATCTCAAAACATGCGCCCAACATGCGCGAAAATCCAAATCGGTGCATCCATCATGCACGAATGAAAATCTAGACCCTGCGCACTCAATATGCACGGAATCACAAAATCCAATAGCAACGTCGAATATGCGTAAGTCCAGTCAAAAGCACGGAGTGCAAGAATCCACATCAATATCACAATCAAAATTGACATACCGAAAGGCATCAAATCGAAGTCAGGTGCAATCGTAATGCACAAAATATAAATCCGGTGCAACAAAGGCACGAAATATAAATCTGATGCGATAAACGCAAGAAACATAAAACTGGTGCGATAAATGCACGAAGTATAGAACTGGTGCATCCCATGCACAAATACCAAGCAATAACTCAAATACGTAAGCAGCAACACCAAGTGTATCCAGATATGAAGAAAATCATAAACGTGTGCAGCTGCGGGCACAAAACACATATCGATGCACTACAAGCACATATAAGCTATACCGAGTGCAAAATCAAAACACTAAAATTACATGAAACTCTGCTGGAAGCGTAAATCAAATCACCAGCATAAAATAGGCAATGAAATCGCAATCAACAGCTCAAGAGTAATAACTATGTACAAGGTATAAATACTCAGTAGGTGCAACCATGGTGCACAAAATCAAATATCATGAAACTCAGTCATCAAGACTAAATCATGCGAATAGATCGCCCAAAATACCGAAATCCAAAGCAACGAATACGTGATAATCAAATCACAAAATCACAAATCATAATTACCGTCGTCGGTATACCCTCCTTCAGGGTCGAGAAGGTACCGGTACATCCGATGCTAACGGCGCAAGATATCTACTTGCCTCTTGCTCGCGGCTGGCGTCCTCTGCCTCTGGTTCCTGATCTTTCCTGTAGATTACCAACTCGCAATCCATCGGCTCATCGGCCCGGTCAGGTGTGCTGACAGGAACGATTCCGTTCTTGCACTTCCCTGGTCATCTCTCGGTCAATCATCACGACCGCTCGTAAAGCCGCACATCTCTGGCGCCGACCTCGGGTCCTCTGAATGCATATCACACATCCGATCCTGGGTGCAACTCTTATTGCAGCAGTGTACTGGAAGGAATCCTACTCAAGGTCTCTTCTGATCTTGCCTAAGCCAAACTGTAAGGAGGCTGGTACTCTGGCGTAATCTTTTCTCGCTCTCTGGACCTCTGCGTCCTTAGTACAACATCTCCTCGGAAGCTGGTCGCATCTCTGCGCCTCTGTATGCATGTCCGGCCTTTAATCTTAACAGGGTGTAGTAACAGCTCGTCTGCCTCTCGCACGAACTTCTTGTCCCTCTTGTCTGTATCATCGACCATTCGACGTCGCGTCTTTATCTGCACACTGCAATGTCCTCGGCTACGGTCCACCCGAAGTCTCTAACACGGACTCGAAATCACGAACTCAGTATCTTCATCACTCAGTAGAAGATATCTAGCCGAACACGTCCTCAGCGTGCATATCGCATCTCTGATGTCAGCGGAGTGGAACGTCATCTCGTCGAAATCTCGTGCAAACTCTTTACTCCACCTTGCTCCACTATCGACTGATTCAGACTCATCTCATCATGGCTACACAGATTGCGCTCCGACGGCTATGCTCGTATCTGGAGTCTCCCAAGCAGTGTCCCATCACATGATATCCGAATGATGTCGAATTATCCGATCGACTCGTCAGAACCTCACAATCCCCCAAGAGCTCAACATCTCGGGTACAGTTTAATAGTATCGAGTACATGCCACAGCGTCGGTGGTCCAGCCGTAGAAGGGCAAACCCAAGCCTCACTAATGGCGCCGAGGAACTGCCGCAAACCCTAAGGTTCAAAGGCTTTCACACGGTCATTAAGTCGAGTTAGGGTTTCATTCTTCTAGAGGGTCCATAGAATCACCTGCATGTCTTTCCGTATACTTTAAACTTGGAAAATGGGTTCCTGACCTTCGATCGTCTCAATCGACTCTCAACGAATCTGCGTGAAGTCGCCTCTAGCTGGAATCAATCTATCTGATGACCTCGCATCGGGGTAAGCGAACGAACCACATGTCCTAGTCATTAATCCTCGGTGACTAGCGACTCACTATCACATCTCTAAGAATATGCTCATGCTGCAGTAGCTCCAATCATCTGGGCGATATCTCATCACTCGCAGCAACAACTGGCTCATTCGTCGGTACGCTAAGCAGCGCCTCAACCATCATGAATAAGCGATACATCAACGGTCATCACATCCTGGCTGGCCTCTATCAGTGGCTCAATCCTCTGGTACCGTCCGGTACATCCTAGAAATCTCACAGCAGCGATCTGTCAAACGCCCATAGTGCGGAAACACAAAATACGAAGCCTCAATGCAACCGTATGTCTCTGGAATCACGCCCCGGTCAGTCCTCGTCCGCGACGAGCTCATGCTGACAACTCGAGCCGTAGCTCACTCTGCCCGTGCAATCGCGGCAGCAAAACCATAACCAGTATCGATGAAGATAGATCATAGGAAGGAATATGACACAATGCAAGGAAATGTACAACCTAAGGTTTCTTAAGCGGAGTGGCGTGTCGTAAGTATGCCGCGGAACATACCCACGGTACGTCACTCTACTTTATTCACCTATTCCATCAACCAAGGGTCATCCTACACGACGAAAGTTCGGGTCTAATACCCCCTCGACCAAGTCTAAGTTCCGTAAGGTCAAGCCTAAGTTCCTTATATAGATAATGCCCTAGGCTCCACATAGTCAAACTTAGACTCGAACCTAGGTCAACCTAGCGCTCTGATACCAACTTTGTCACGACCCGAAAGAGCACATGACTGGCCCTTGAACCATATGAAGTCTATAGGACCCCATCTGATCCAAGTAAGCCAAAAGCCCAGCAATCTAAAACCATTTAAAGAGTAAATAAGGAAAACTGTTTTTGAAAAGTAAGGAAATCATGTTTGGAAATCAAAGTTTTTAAATAACTAAGCCGAATATGCATTTTTTTAAAATGTGTAACCTTTCCTGAAAATTTCGGCAGAGTTTCCTTTGTAAAAACTGGCCCCGAACGGGGTACAACAAGAATAATATATATGAAATGATAAAAGGCATCCCCAAGCGGGAGCTAGCTCTTCGTCCATCGACGGTCACAACCACGCAAGCAATAATAATATACAACGCCAAAGGGCGAGGATCAAAACCCAAAAAAAAAGAAACTCAAAACAGCCAGAAAACCGTAATACTACTAGCGCGACTCTAAGGTCGAAATAAAACAACACTGTTTTCTAAGTCTGAAACAATAAACAAGTTTTGGTTGATGGAAATTCTAGATACAATAAATGATACATGAACAATGGCGGTTCTGATACAAAAGAACCCACCTATTCAAGCAAGTCACCCATAAGGAAGCAGTGTGCCAGAAATGCCGCTATGGAATCTGTACGGCAAAAACCTGCAAGGACTGGGGCACAACGGGGGTGAGTTGCCAACTCGTGAATAGAAAATATCTACAAGCAGAGATCGAATGCATGACCCATCCTAGGTCAATACGATCAGATATAAATAAACCTCAATATGAATAAAGCTGAAGCATGCTAAACTGGCAATATAATCTCTACATGAGTGTAATGCCAAGTGCTCGTGCTAGTGCCTCAGGTAATAGCATGTCATGAATATGAGGTATGATCAATGTAATCAAATCTGCACACACGTGGATCCCGTCCACTCGTCACCCAATGACAATAACCATCATGCAAGTAAATATCATGAAACCTGTGCATAGAAATATGAGGATATAACCCACCCGTGTCCCTCGCGACACGTCAAAATCATGGAACCGGAGTGCTCAGCATCGGCACTCGAAAACATCATGAAAACTGTGCCCAGCATCGGCACATAAATCCTCATATATCGGGCTCCGTCAGTCCGGATCGGCCCGCGGGCTCTGTCTGCGGTATCGGCCCTCGGCCCCGGCAGGACGCCCAAATCTATCCATCGACTCTGGTCAGTATCCTCCGGATAACCGCCAGGTCCAACCAATCACCGGTAGGTACTCGCCCTCCTCCAGGCTCAATCGGCAAATCTCATCGATCATCTTGCCGAGGGGAACCATACCGGGTCCACCATGTACCCGAAATCGGCTCATCCACTCCTCGATTCGGGTTTCACATGTCGCTCTCAGCACCGAGAAAACACATGGTGGACGCACTGAAATATCATATCAAGGGTAACCGGGTTTTTAAAGCAATGACATATTCTCTTTTGAAACACTCTCGGTTCCCAAATCCAGAAATATCATAGAAACAACATATCTCAATGCGTATAATCAAAAGCATGAAGTATGCGACATGTAAAGGAAGGTATGCATATCATCATGTCATGCAAGGATCATATACTGAATGCAATAGTACTACAGTGTAGTGACATGGCAATTATCGATGATGAGTGTGTGAGCCGGCAACAAGTGTACGTGGAACATATGCATCATCGATAATGGTGCTGGTGTCCTAGCAGCATGACTGAAATATAACCACAGTACAAGCGATGCAATGCAAATAGCATGAATATGCGGAATCGAATAATCAACGCAAAAGTAAAGAATCTACACCAATCTGTACAAGTCATGCAGGGGTGCCATTTGAAATAAGACGAATCAGGGATTTTGGAAAAACAAGGGCTACGGTGTTTTAAGAAAAGATACATCATTTGAAAATATCCGTATGACCCTTCTGCCTATATTTAAAATATCCCCGATTCCTTAGTTTGAAATAGGTATGACTCGGTCCAGTCTAATGTCTACTAAGTAATCTAGACAGGAGGGGTAAGAAACCACCTAATCTGAGTCAATATATATAGATATGATAGTCGGTGATCCCGCCTCAATAACATATCGTAAGATATCCTCGAGTCATGAGTGCAGATCTATCATCAATATCGGCTCGTACGGTAGATCGTCGTACGGCATCCCAATAGCTGGGTAGGGGTTAATGTCACAGTACCTCATCACATATCAGGTATCACTATCATCAGATCGCATAATCTGGGGTTCTACTCTAAGTCTAGTACAAATCGATACCATCTATAAAAATATGAATGCGGGTAAAGCACATGTCCAAAGGCCCGCTAAAACTATCATATCGCACCTCGAAGACAAGCTATGTCACATCGCCGATCTCACGGCCTCACATCAAGTATCATCTCAAACCACGTATCATCCTCAAATCCCGTATATAAACACATAGTCCCATACCCATGTGTAGATATACGCACCATCATATGCACTCTAATAAATGAAAGAATGAATGCAAGTATGTGTGTAAATGTATGTGTGAGTGCAACCACTACTCTAGGGTTCGCACTATACTAAACCAATATATTCTTATCATCAAAATATCATTATTACCATCAATAACCCTAAACAACACATAATAAATATTCGTGTGTATACGTATTCGTATACATCACCACGGACTGCGGGGGTGCTATACGCCATCCACCCGACTTCTCCCCGTAGATATAAATCTACTCACATTGCTTCTCGTGTGCCAAAGCCGATGTCGCTATCTTCACCTCCTTTGCCTCAACATCACGCGGGGTACCTACAAGTATATCACAATGCTAAAGCACATGAAAATCACATCGGAAACCAAAATAGCACACGCTACCCGCATAGGTAAAAACCTATCGACTCGCATGTAAACACAATCAAAATCCACTTGTCGTTGACGTCCAAACGCCACCCGACAGGAATGAATCACCAAATACCAAAATCCATGCTAAAACAAGTCCCAAATTATACACCAACATAGGAAAATCAACCCAGATTTCACCATAGATGGAATCAGTCAAAACTAGACATACTCAGGGTCAAAACTAGAGGAAATGGGGGCATGCACAGAAAACGAGGCAATTCCTTAAAATACCTTATTTTAGAATTTTCCATAATTTTTCCCCATTTATCTGTATTTAATTATACCAGAATATTAAAATATTCATTAAAATAATATTAAATTATAAAATTTCCCAAAAATCATATTTTATTATTTTGAAGACGTTACATGACGGGACCCCATGGCGAATGCGGATGGCATAAGAGGACGTGGTATTTTCGTTGTTTTCTGCAATGATAGGATAATTGATGGGACGCATTATTATAATGCAAAGAAAATAAACCAAAGTTTAATCATTGGAACAAATTTAAAAGAAACCACTCGGTTATTTTAAAAGATCAGATTTTTTAATTGCGGAGCTTTAACCACTCCTTTTAAAAAGTATCAGGTTCCTTCGATTATATCAAGTTCACTACGTTAACGGTTTTGCCATAACCAGTCATAGCCCTCCGTCATTTCGATTAAATATTTAGTAGTATTCAAGCTATGTATTTTGACCTTCGCCAAGGCATAGTGATTGGTAGCTGCTGGATATTTATCTGTAGCATAGATAGATGCGTTGGTTTGGGACAGTCGTACTACTATTTTGGCCTTCGTCAAGGGTATGTACGGGTGGGTTCAAATTAACCTGGACAATGAAGGGTAGAACTTGACATGTGACTTATGATATGTTGGCCTTCGTCAAGGTCATAAGAGCATGGGGCAAAAATTTATATCGGGAATTTCTAAAGAAACTGAAATTTGCAGAGAGAGCATACCATTTTGGAGTTTGATGAATGTTGGTAGGATTCCTTCAACATTATCATACGATGATATTTTGGATCCCGATCCTACTGTGAGTATATACTACTTATCAGGAGATTCGTCACTTAACGATCAATGCTATAAACCAAGTAGGTGCCTAGAAAGGTGTCAGCGGGGTTACGCTCGCAGAGAAAAGAGGTTATTTAATTAAGGAACTTTGCGAAAGCGTTGGAAAACCTCCCTCGAAGTATCGACACTGACCTGGCTGAACGGTTAAGCAAGAATTGTACGGTGAGAATAGTCCTGGCTAATTCTTCTTTTATGGTTTGAAGAGGTATTCGAGAAACAGTGGGAGCCATCCTGTTTAGATAAATTAAAACCACTCTAAACTTGCAAGAGCATCATGCTAATAGTATTTTCTTCTCTCTCTTAAAATGCAGCGACCTTGTGACCACACATAGGTTACATCTAGATAAAAAATTGACTGAATCTGACTTATATGACCGGCAAAGGTCTGTCCAGATGTCCATTGCCTATGATAAGCTGGACCACCCTATTACTACTTAAGATCCCGCCGTCCCAGGTCCAGTTTCCACTGTCGCGGATATGGATATCCGTCAGACAAGGGAAAAAGATAAAGCGAAAGCTAAGTGCCTCGTGTTAGCTTCAGTTGATGGTGTTTACCAGAAGCAGCACGAGAAAATGGACCTAGTTTCCATCTTTCTCCATAATAAAGATTTATATGGAGAGCAATCTCATATCGCAAAATATGAGACCTCAAACGAATTAATTCAAGCGAGGTTGGCTGACGGGTCATCTGTAGGGGACAACGTCCTTACAATGACTAGCTGTATTGATGAGCTCCAGCACCTGGAGACCGCGTTGGGAAACGAGTCAGATACTGACTTAATTCTACAGTCTCTACCTTCTACCCTGAAGGAAACCAGGGAAGTAGAAGGAAAGAGAAGGACAAAAGTTTCGGGACTGGATATAGTAAAAGAGGGACGTTCCTATTGTTATAGGATTGGGCATAGGCAGAAAGATTGCAGGGCTTTAGAAGCCAGTAGCCAGGATACGAAGCATGTTGTGGCTTCAGCCTCAAGTGTATTAGTAATAGAGAACTGTTTGTCAATTAACTCTACTTCCTGGGTACTAGATACCGGAGTAGGATCTCATATCTGTAATTCATTACATGCTTTGAGAAACCGTAGAGTTATAAAGGTAGGTGATTGATCTCTCAGAGTTGCAAACGGAATGAGCGTGGACGCTGAATCCGTGGGAGAATATCGCCTAGGTTTGACAAGTGGGCAGATATTGATTTTACGTAACTGTCTGTATGTACCTAGTATGACTTGTAATATCATATCAGCGTCCTCACTTTCAAGAGAGGGGTATAATTTTACATTCGAAAGCGATGTAGTATACATCCACCTAAATCAAGTTATGATTGGGTCAGGTACATTAGATAACGGTATATACGTATTAAGTCAAGCTCAGGTTTTCAATGTCCAGAATACACTTAAAAGAAAGTCTCCGGAATTAAATCAGACTTTCTTATGACATTGTAGACTAGGTCACATCAATGAAAGAGGGTTGACTAAGTTACATAGAGAATGATATTTGAATCCGTTCGAATATCAATCTTATGCTACTTGTGAATCTTGTCTCATAGGAAAGATGACCAAGACTCCGTTTACTGGACACGGAGTAAGAGCAAGCGAGCTCTTGGGACTCATACACAGTGACGTATGCGGTCCAATGTCTACACATGCGAGAGGTGGTTATTCCTACTTCATTACTTTTACGGATGATTTCTCTAGGTATGGACATGTGTTCTTGATGAAACATAGATCTGAGGCCTTTGAGAAATTCCAAGAATACAAGAATGAAGTGGAAAAACAAACATGCAAGAGTATAAAAACACTGAGATCTGATCGAGGTGGTGAATACTTAAGTGCCGAGTTCCTGGGTTACTTAAAAGAGAATGGTATTCTCTCTCAGCTTACTCTTCCATACACACCACAACACAACGGTGTATCAGAAAAGTAGAATCGAACCCTATTGGATATGGTTCGTTCCATGATGAGTAAGGCTGAGTTACCGCGATTTTTCTAGGGATATGCGCTAGAATCAGCTGCATATCTTTTGAACAAGGTTCCAACCAAAACTGTGCCTACCACACCATATCAGATGTGGAGTGGGAAGAAACCCTGTCTGCAGTACCTGAAGGCATGAGGATGTCCAGCTTTTGTTAAAAAGCAGCATGTGGACAAGCTCGAGGCACGCTCAGTATTATGTAAGTTTGTGGGATACCCAAAGAACTCCAGGGGGTATTTTTTCTATTACGCAGAGGAACAAAAGGTTTTTGTTTCTCGTAATACCCATTTTCTAGAACATCAGTTTTTAGAAAAGGAAACAAGTGGGAGCGAAATAGAATTGGAAGAAATTCCAGAACCACAAACTACTACTGAAAGTATGGTAGAACCTGAGGCTTCAGAACAAAGGGACATCCCGATGCCACTCCGCAGGAGTAGTAGGCAGTCTCATCCGCCCGAAAGATACTACGGTTTTCTTATAGACGGGGATAGAGAGGATTGCACTAATGACTATGATGAGCCTACTAGCTTCCAGCAAGCCATTCAGAGTGGTGACTCAGTAAAATGGCTGGATGCAATGCGGACCGAAATGGAGTCCATGTACACTAAGAAAGTATGGACTTTGGACATTACTCTAGATGGGGTAAAACCCGTAGGATGCAAATGGATCTTCAAAAAGAAGATTGGTGTAGATAGACAGGTTGAAACCTATAAGGCTAGACTTGTTGCAAAGGGTTTCCGTCAAAGACCTGGTTTGGACTATGACGAAACCTTTTCTCCAGTGGCTATGCTTAAATCTATTCGGGTCCTTCTTGCTATTGTTGCCTTCCACGATTATGAAATCTGGCAGATGGACGTAAAGACGGCATTTCTAAATGGTAATTTGGAAGAGAGCGTCTATATGTATCAGCCAGAGGGATTCATTCAGAGTGGGAGCAGCGGTAAAGTATGCAAGTTGCTTAAGTCCATTTATGGACTAAAGCAGGCATCGCGGAGTTGGAACATCTGTTTTGATGATGCTGTCAAAGAATTTGACTTTATCAAAAATCCAGATGAACCTTGCATATACAGTAAGATTGTAAGGAGAGCTGTAGTATTCCTCGTCTTGTACGTGGATGACATTCTCCTAATAGGAAATGATATTCCTATGTTACAGTCAGTCAAAAGATTCTTGTCACATAAATTCTCCATGAAAGACCTGGGTGATGCCACCTACATTCTGGGGATCCGGATCTATCGTGATAGATCAAAGAGGATGTTGGGACTTTCGCAGTCCAGGTACATAGACACCATAGTGAAGAGATTCAGTATGGAAGATTCTAAGCGCGGTAACCTACCGGCTTGTCACGGAATCACCCTCTCCAAAGATATGTCTCCCAAGACTGATTTGGAAAGGGATCGCATGTCGATTATACCCTATGCTTCAGCAGTAGGCTCTATAATGTATGTGATGTTATGTACCAGACCAGATGTAGCATACGCATTGAGCGTAGTAAGCCGGTATCAAGCAAACCCAGGGGAGAATCACTGGATAGCAGTAAAGAACATTCTCAAGTACCTGAGGAGGACTAAGGAGATGTTCTTAGTGTATGGCGGAAAAGACCTCCAGATGGAGGCCTTTGCCGACTCCGGCTTCCAGAGTGACAAAGATGACTCCAAATCCATGTCGGGTTATGTCTTTACCCTCAATGGAGGGGTGGTCTGTTGGAAGAGTTCCAAGCAGGAGACCGTTGCAGACTCAACGATGGAAGCAGAGTACATAGCTGCTTGCGATGCCGCAAAAGAAGCTGTCTGGATGAAAAAGTTCCTCACAGAACTTCAGGCGGTTCCTTCCAGTGTTGGTCCAATACCTCTGTATTGTGACAACAACGGTGCTATAGCTTTAGTGAAGGAACCCAGGTCCCATCAGAAGTCCAGACACATCTTAAGGCGGTATCACCTGATCATGCAGATTATAGATCGCCGGGAGATCGAGGTGAAGAGAGTAAAGACGGAGGATAACATTGCTGATCCATTCACAAAGGCCATTCCTCAGACGCAGTTCGAGAGGCTATTCGAGATGATAGGTCCCAGCTCATGGCCCTAGTGCAAGTGGGAGATTGTTAGTGTATATGCCCTAGGGGCCATTATTGTATCATACTAGCATGTATATTACTTAATGGAAGCTTGGGATATTCACCGTTGTATATACAGTCTTGCTAAACATGGTAGTATGCTACTTGGTTTGAGTCTACTTTAATATGTGCATATGTTTCTTGTAACGTATCACTTATACATATTAGTAGAGCCCATAGGATCTTTGCTTGATTACCAGCGTCGTGATGGCAGTCACACTAGTGGGGGCTGGGTAGTCTGTAAGCAACATGCTATACAGGTCCCTGGTCGTTGGATTATCGAGATAGGGCATCGATATTCCGGAGTAGACTAAGTGTATACGCTTTTCATCCCAGTTGGGGAGATGGTCTGTCCCACAGCCATCAGTACGTCGTACTAGAGATAGTATACAGGTGCTCGTTAGATTACGGGTACACCGGACAGGACTCGCCGGGGAACTGATTGGTTGGTATTATACCCATCGTCAGTTAACAGTTCCCAGGTGACATGAGTACAGCATAGTCCGCAGACTTGACACTGCTACTTCGCCTCGAGTGTGTCCCACTGTTCTTAGATTGCTACCCTACCACGGCTCAAAGGAGTCGTGCAAACAGGTAGCAGTTGGGTGCAGTCCCGAGCACTTGGAGGCAGTAGCGGTTAGATAGGATTCGTCTCTCCGGGTATTGGGAGCTGATATCGCGCTGTGTCAGAGAGCCATTACGCAAAGTCCCTGGCCAGGGCAAGCGAGATATACTGGTAGGTTCCAGTAGCTTCTCACGGTGTAATGGGCTTCGCTCCGACACGACTTATACAGCTATAAGGGGACTGACCCTTGCCGCCCCCTAGGCTTGATATGAGATAGTCTTAGACGAACAGACCGGACTGTACGGAGATTGTCACATCAGGCTCAGTAGGGGTTCGGATGGTTTTCCTCATCGACCTTCTTATCGACATCTACCTGGGGACCGTTACGTACAGCTAGTGCCGCTTGCAGTCTGTGGTTAAACCCACTGCCAGCGTAGTGTCGAGTCTTTAGAGTCCCACACAGAGAGTTTCCCTGCTCCAGGCGAAACGATATAGAGGTCGTATGGTTTTACGACAAGGGTTCGGACGCATACATGTGTTTACGCACGTACGACTTTTCGGACAGTTTTTACTAGCCGGCTTTGGTTTAAGCCAGATTCTAGTATCAGGTTATTGGATTTATACAGTCTAAAGTTTTTCCGTGTTTTCACGGATTGGAGGGGCGTTCTCGTAATTTGTCGAGAAGCTTCTAGAAGAGTGGTGACTTGGGGGGGTAAGGTGTCATTGCATTAAATGAGATTAGTGACTCATTTGTGTGATTCATCCATGTCATTAATGTATCATAAATGCTTAATGACTCATGGTGATGAATCACTCATAGATATTTATGAAGCATGGTTGTTAATTCTATTATTTCATTTTTGGATAAATAAATAATGATTCATATATATTATGATATATCATTATCTCATTTTATTATCATCTTCACCTTCTCTCTCCTCAAGCTCACTCTCTCTTCAAACCCTAACCCTAACCTCTCATGTGTTGAGATCAAGGGTTAGCTAGACTAATACATCCATAACCACACTCTATATCCCCTAGGTAGCTTAGATTAGCACTTTAAGCAACCTAGTTATCTAAAGTTTGAGATTAAGCTTGGCGTAGGAGCTTTCAGGTGGATCGTCTTTGATTCGAGGAGGCCGTTGAGGTGCCGATGTTCCAAGGAGCCTACGAGGAGTGGAGGACAGCGATGAAGACCCGAAGGACAAGTAACGTGAGGTATAACTTCGTATCCGAGTAGTTAAACCTCTAGTAGATAGTTAGCAATGGTTTAGATAACGATTCATGCGCTCAAGTCCGTGTTACGAAGCTTTGATAATTGTTTTTCATATATTCCGCCTCCCCGCAAGTTCGTGGGGTGCGTGACATGGACTTACAGGAGCAAGTCCCTTCGAGTTCGTATATAACCATACGATGGAGTATCCAAATAACTGTGGATCTTCATAGTGATACGGAGTGTCCTGGAGAAATACAAAGGTGAAGTAGGAGTGGCGATGAAATACTTGGTTTGGTCGTGAATAGTAGTCGCAGTTTGCTTTGCCCTCTTTCTAATCCCTTTATTTTTCTTTACTTAATACCTTCTGTACACCTTTTAGGCTAAATGATTTTCTTCATTCCCTACCATTCGGCACCTGCCTATGGTTTGGATGAAGACTATCCAATTAGCGTAACAGGTGTACTGTCCTAATCCAAGGAGCACTCGCAACCTGAGAGAAGGTAAAAGTAAAAGACAACTGAATAGTCCTATTCATTTTCTATAGAACCGGAAACCATCCTCGAATCTGGAACAAGTTCCTTCGAGTTCGTATATAAACATACGATGGTTTTATCCAATGGAAGTGGATGTTCGTAGTAATACGGGGTGTTCTGGAGAAAAGGGTAAGAGTAGGAGTGGCAATGAGGTTTGCAACTCTGACAATCCAAAACCCAGTGTTTTAAGAAGGTTCGGTTAACTTGGTCACTGAGTCATAGTCAAGGGTCGGGTCATGGTCGCTGCCAAAGAGAGAGAGAAAAGAAACACTCAGCGTGCACTCTAACCTAGATCAGTGTAACACCTTAGAATGAGTTTTGTAGCTAATTATATTCTAATGTATGGTTTTTAATAAAAAGTTTACCAATTTGGTTTTTAATTATTTTATCATATTTAATGAATATTTTATTATATTTTTCCTAGGCTTGCACACACTTGTGCATGATAACTAGGGTTGTTTTGGGGGTTTAACCATGATTAGCAACATGGTGAACTAACCATTCCCTAATCTAGTTTTATATTTTGTTTAAGTGTTATGGGTTGTTTTAAAAATGAAAATGAATTTGAAATGGAATTTTAAATATTGTTTGAATGGTTGACCTTGGTGAGAGAGAGAGAGAGTGCATGATGGGGCATCATGGCTTTGCCCATGCCTTCATTAATGAAGAGAGAGAGAGAGAGAGGAGGGAGTTGACTTGTTGTGTCCTCTCACTCTCATTCTCTCACTCTCATTCTCTCACACAACACACACACACACTCACCAGAACCCAGCAGCAGCAGCTCCAGCTTCAGCAGCAGCAGTGGCACCAGCATCAGCAACAGCTGCAGAAGCAAGCAGTAGCAGCAGCAACTGTAGCAGCAGCAGCCCCAGCCACTACAACAACTCCTCTCCACTTCTTCACCTGCTCTCTAGAGTTCTTTAGGGTATATTTCTGAACCATTTTTCCTTGTTTGCTTAGCTTGTGTGTTAATTAGCGTCGGTTTGTATTAAATTGTGAGTTTAGTGCTAGTTATGGTGTTTTATGTGGAATTTTGTTTGGAATATGTTGGAGTTGGTTAACCTAGCTCATTCTAGTGTTGTTAGATCACCCCAACTGAGATTTAACCCAGATTACACTAAAATACCATATGGTTTCTAAATTGTGCAATTTGGTGTTTTTAAAGTGATATATTGGCTATTTGTAATCTGCTTTTGACCCAGACACTTCAGGATAAAATTGAGCAAACTGGAGCATGTACACTAGGTCTAGATACCACCACCAGAGCACGAACCCACCATTCCTAAGGTAGGCCGCCGATTTAATGCTTTTGGCCGCAATTTGCGGCCAAGTTGGGGACTGGGGTGTTGGGGTCTTAGCTAGGGTTGTCTGTAGGGTTGTATAGTGCTTTGGCATGTCTTGTTTTGTAAGATTTGGCCTGTAGGAAAATCTGGGATCAAATATCGTTTTTGTGTCCGTTGTGTTTGCGCGATACGCGCAATACGTGAGTGGGTTCTGTGATCCAGCGTATCGCGGCGTGTCGCGATGGTTTAGACGCGTATACACACGATTCAGCGTATCGTACACACGCGCGTTTAGTTCGCGACGCGAGTTTCTCGTTTTGGTTCGATATCGCGTTTTGCAGAATATTTGGCTTATATATGATTTCCATGTCGTATTTGCAGGTTTGCAGGTGTAACATCTTAGAATGTGTTTTGTGGTTAATTATATTTTATATATATAGTTTTTAATAAAAAGTTTACCAAATTGGTTTTTAAATATTTTATCCAAATTATTGAGTATTTTATTAGATTTTTCCTAGCCTTGCACACACTTGTGCATGATAACTAGGGTTGTTTTGGGGGTTTAACCATGATTAGCAACATGGTGAACTAACCATTCCCTAATCTAGTTTTAATAATTATTGTTTAGGTGCTTTGGGTTTAATAATGTGTATGGTTGTTTTTAAAACAAAATGGATTTAAAAAGAAATTGACTTTCTTGTGTTGACCTTGAGAGAGAGAGAGAGTGCATTATGGGGCATTATGGCCTTTGCCATGCCTCATTTAATGAAGAGAGAGAATGGGAGGGGGTTCTCACTTCTCACTCTCATCTCTCACTCTCTCACACACTAACACACACACACCCACACCAAGAGAGAGAGCAGCAGAAGACACAGCAGCAGCAGCTCCAGCAACACCTTTAGCAGCTGCAACAGCAGCAGAAGAGGCAACAGCAGCATGAGCATCAGCAGCAACTCCATCAGCAGTAGCAGCAAGCAGCAGCAGAGGCAAGGGCAGCAGCAGCAGGAGCTTCAGCAGTTGTAGCAAGCTCTCACCTCCTCCATACACTTCTTCACCTGCTTCTTAGGGTTCATTAGGGTATAATTTCTGAACCCAATTCCCTAGTTGCTTAGATTATGTGTTAATTTGGTGTCAGTTAGTGTTAATTAGCTAGTTTAGAGCTAATTTTGGTGATTTGTGAGATGTTGTGGTAAATTGATGATTTTGTTAGCAAACCCTATCTATTTAAGTGTTCTTAGGGTCACCTTAACTAAGTTTAACCCCAGATTACACTAAAATACCATAGGGTTTGCCTATTGTGCAAATTGGTGATTTTAAAGCGATATATTGGCAATCTGGAATCTGCTTTTGACCCGAACCCTTCAGGGTAAAATTGAGGAAACTGGAGCATGCTTATTAGGTCTAGACACCACCACCAAAACACGAGCCCCTCATTCTTGTTCCAGGCCGCATATTTAATGGGTTTGGCCGCAATTTGCGGCCAAGGAGGGGGCAGGGGTGTTGGGGTCTTGGCTAGGGCTGTCTTCTGTGTTGTATAGTGTTGTGGCATGTCTAGTTTTGTAATATTTGACCTGTAGGAAAATCTGGGATCATATATCGTTTTTGGTGTCCGTTGTGTTTGCGTGATACGCGCGATACGTGAGTGGGTTCTGTGATCCAGCGTATCGCGGCATGTCGCGATAGTTTTAGACGCGTATACACACGATTCAGCGTATCGTGCACACGCGCGTTTTGTTCGCGACGCGAGTTTCTCGTTTTGGTTCGATATCGCGTTTTGCGGAATATTTGGCTTATATATGATTATTGTGTCTTATTTGCAGGTTTGCAGGCAGGGACTACAGACACGGCTACAGGCGGGAGCAGATGGTAGGATTCACCTAGCGTGGAGCGTAGGTGAGTAGATTTAACATCTACAGGGGAATCGCCCGCATGGCGTTATGCGTCTGGGCTAGGATTCAAATACCTATCGCACATTCTACGTCAATGTAGAATTGCGCCTTTACTTTATTTCCTTGATATATCTGTACTGTGACTAGCAGCTGTAGGACACTGCACATATTATTGACGGTTCATATTGCACGAGCACGGATTGTATGCTACACGCACACCGTCAATAATTGCCATGTCACACACAACCCTTTATAGATACTATTTCTTACCACACATGACATCTAGCTTATCGGTATACCTATATTGTATCATACCTTTAGTAATAGGTACACATACACCTTGCGATACAGCTACAGGTATACCTTGCACATATTTTAGTTATACCGGGGGGGGTATCCTACATATTTTACTTATACCCAGGGGGGTATACGACATCAGTTCTTATAGGTAGATACATATACATTGCTACACCTGTATGTTACACACATATTCAGTTGCAGTTACATATTTACCTTTACTGGTGTTACTTAGCTGTACCTTATTGGCTTCGCATATATCTGGTTTCAGCTACATATTCTCATTTATATGCTCGCATTTCAGATATATCGCATATATTTATTCCTGGATTTGCGCATTGTTATTGGGATTTTAGATGATGTTTTCTGGATTTGGGAACCGCGGGAGTTCATGAAATTATGCATACATTGAAAAACCCGGTTTTCTTGATATGATATTTGCGCATCCACCATGAGCATTATCGGTGCTGATATGTATATACCCCTACGAGGAGGCGTCGAGGCCGTAGAGGGTACATGGTGGGGCCCGGTATGGTTCCCCTCGGCAAGAAGATCGATGGATTTTGCCGATTGAGCCTGGAGGCGGGCTAGTACCTACCGGTGACAGTACTGATGACTCGGCGGGGGTCATGGAGACACCGTTGGGAGTCATGCACGTATGCATACGTCGAAAGGCGAGGGTCAGAGCTAGGCACTCGTGCTTTCGGGACAGCGTATGATACGTACCTATCAGGATTTCTGTGTCGATGCTTGGCACATTGTTTTCATGATATTTCTTGTAATACCTTTGTATATATAACAGGGGATTAGCCGTTGTTATATATACCCTTACACCAATATTAGTGGAATGGGACGCTAATATATGTGTATTGCCCCCATCATATTTATTTCTACAAATATATATATACCTTTAGGATGTTAGAAACTTACTTGAGATTCGACTTGGGATATAGATGATTCATTGAGATTGGATATTGGATATGAAAAAGATTGTTGATTGTACATTCGGGATATAGGAGATTACTCGATATTGTACATTGAGGAGATGTGAGACTTATAGGATGTGAGAGCCCAGTTTGGGGGCTGATTTGAGGAATTGTGGATTTGATCGTCTTGATGGATTATGATCCTGCCACGATGTCAGGTTTCCGTGGAAATGACGTATTCCACCCTATACCTCATACTTATCTACTTTATGCACAGATTCATATATTGGTAGTACCTGTTAGTGTACCCGTATGATAGTTGCATATTTACATTCCCACATCCCTATTGCATGGTTATTGCATATTATTGTCATGTTACTATTGCTTCACATATTGATTGTACCTGCTAGTGTACTTTCCTTTATTCAGCATTTGCAAGACATGTTTTTACTGTAATCGCATATCTTAGATTCATGTTGTACGTACATTCCTGCGATTACCTGCATATGTTATCTACTATTCACGAGTTTGCAACTCACCCCCGTTGTGCCACAGGTGTTTCAGGTTATTCCCTAGAGTAGTCGAGGCAGGCTATTCAGCTTTTCAGCTATCATCTTTTGCTACAGATACCGCATCAGCTCACAGTTCTGTTTTGCTTAGGTGGGTTTTTGGTGGTTATCTGTATTTTTGTATTGTACATTCGTTGTATTTTGTACTCTCCATCTACTATTGTATTGTTGACTTAGAGACTTGGTGAGGACGTTACTGTATATTATTTGTGGGTTTGTTGTCCTTTATATATAGCTTTCTCTCTATTGTCTTTACTGTTTCGCTATAGCTTCATATTTTTGTGTTGTATTCATCTTGGGTTAGTTTTTACAAAAAGGGGTGTTGCCAAAATTTTAAAGAAATAAAGTAGGACTTTTAAAGAATTTGGGTTGCGATTTCAAATATTTCAAAAACTTATATTATCTTTTTCCGTATTTTCTTGGTTTAGATTTCTGGGTTTTGGCTTTCTTTTACTGCGCTACGTCTTTAGGCGTTGCGTAGTATTAGGGCCGTCACGGGCCAATTTTTGGGTCGTGACAAAGTTGGTATCAGAGCGCTAGGTTTTACCTTTCGGAGTGTAGGATGACCTTAGTATGATGGAGTAGGTAGCTTAAGCAGAATAACGTAGTGTGTGTATGTCAGCAGCATACCCACGATGCGGTACCTTGCATTAAGTGACCTAAGAGCAAATTGTTGAAATTCTTTCCTTGAGGATCCATATCCTTGAGATTCGATTCCTTATTCTCATCGAATCTTATATCTATTTATAGCCTTACCGCCAATGACTATGGGGACTTAGAGTGATGTAGCGAGGGCCGAGGTCAGAGTTGGCTCGGGTGAGACGAGTACTGACCAGGATGGCACTCTAGTTGCACAGGTGCAGACGGATCAGCCTACGACTTATACTATGGATAGACTTTTGGTAGAGATGCAGGATTTCCGCCAGACTATGAGTTCATTGGTTGATGTCGTTCGGGAGCTACGACAGGAGGTTGTCACCCCTGTTACTCAGTTGTCACTTACGATCAGCGTGCAGCAGTCCGTCACCTACATAGCACCAGTGGTTGCAGCTCCAGTTGATGAGGCGCATATTCCAGAGGCTCAGAGAGTTCCAGGACAGTGGAGGACTCGTACCAGTGTACCAGCCCAGAGACAGAGGTTTGGTCCTCGAGACAGATTTCGTGGCCGTCGCGGGAGTAGCAGAGGCTTTGGACGAGGACAGTCGTTCAGCTCTCAGCCCCAGGATGGTCAGCAGTCAGCGCGTGGATGTTTTCGATGCGGAAGCCTTCAGCACTTTGTCAGGGATTGTTCCTTAGCACCTCGTCATGATCGTTTTCAGAGAGGCCGTGGATGTGGAAGATTTGCTCAGAGGGCTCAGTCTACCAGAGGAGTTCATCCAGCTGCGAGTAGAAGGCAGACACAGGAGTTTGCTTCTACTCATCGGGACGCGCAGACGTCCAATGTGGAGTTTTCAGGTATCTTTTATTTATATGTTCTTTTGATGTATTCGTTGTTTTTCATGCTTGTACCGTGGATGGGTAGATTAGTCATAGTGGTGTTAACTTCTGTCAGCGATTCTTTTGTTGCGCGACACGTATTTCAGTTGTGTGCCAATCGGATAGGAGATAGAGATTCGTCCGTCGTTTTGGTCCTTCTACAGATGTTGGATTTGACGTTTTCCGGGGCACGGATTGGTTAATTACGTGCTAGGCGTCTGTGGACTATCGTGAGGAAACAGTCAGGTTTGTTTTCCCCGGCAGGTCAGTTCTCGTTGTGCAGGTGGATAGTTGTGCCGCCTCTCACAGCTTGAATTCAGCCTTTTTCGCTAGTCGGCTACTGAGGAGATGTCGTGGATTCTTGACGTTCATTCGTGATACCGGAGCCACAGTGGGATTGTTGGACCGGGATACTTTCGTGCGAGAGTTTTTCCAACGTTGTTCCGGATGAGCCGGCGAAGCTTGGGAGCTTAAGGATCAGCTGCAGAGTTTTGGTTATGGAGTTTTGTGCGTTTGAGTATTTCGCTTTTGGAAGCTCCTATTTCTGTTCGTCCAGGAGGAAGACGGCAGTTTGAGGTTGGGTATCGACGAATCATTAATTGAACCGGCTTGCGGTGCGGATAGGTAACGCTTACCTCACATTGACGATTTCTTCGATCAGCTCCAGAGTGCGAGACATTTTCTAAGTTTGCTTGGGATCAGGTCATCATTATTGCGGATTCGGGATGATGGCATTCCGAAGACTGCCTTATGCGTGCTACGGGCTTTGTGTGTATTAGTGAGTCGTTGGATTCCCTGATGCCCTAGCAGCATTCGTAGATGTGATGACCAGATTTCTTCAGGCCGTTCCTCGACCAGTTTTCGTTGTGTTCTTTACGACATTCTAGTCTACTTAATTTGTCTTGAGGGACAGTAGTAGCACTTGAGGATTTGTTATGCAGATACTGGAGAGAGCACCAGCAGTTTGCTAAATTCTCGGAGTGTTTCTTCAGGCTTGTCTTGTGTTGACTCCTAGGTCTTGTAGTCACGGGAGACGGTTTCGTATGGTTCCGAGGGAGATCGTGGCCGTACAGCTTAGGCCCAGACTTGTGTGCAGGACGGGGATCGGCAGATTGTTGGGCTTAGCAGGTTTTTACCGCCGTTTCATGCAGGATTGCTAGAGTAGTGCTGCACCGTCGACTGAATTGACCGAAAAGGAGGTTTCTTTTCTGTGGACTGAGGCATGTGTACGGAGTTTTCGGCAGTTGGAGATTCGTTTAACAACTGCATCAGTCTTTCTTTGCTTTTGGCTCGGGCGACTTTGTTGTTTAACTGTAATGTTTCTTGAGTGGGCTCGAGGGTGTACTGATGTGACACTACAGAGTCATCGCTTTTGCTTCCCTACATTTAGAGGAAGTACGAGAATGATATTCCACTCATGATCTGGAGATGGACGCGGCGGTTTTGCGTTGGAGATATGGGGACACTACTTGTTTGAGAGTCGTGTCAGATTTTCACGGACCACCAGAGCTTAATGTACATCTTCCTGCAGCGGATTTGGATTGTTGTGTTAGTCTTCTGCAGATTTACAGTTTTTGTGTGATCGTTGAGTATAGCTTAAGTTCGTCTCTACGGAGGGGACAGCTTGCTCATGTCCGCGCCCGACCACTTCCCTTAAATCGTTTTCGCGAGACACTGCCCGTCGATGCTCGTACGTCAGAGATACTTGAGCATATTCGGCTGGGTAATGATTCGGAGACCTTGAATTGTGACAATGGTGTGCTAAGTTAGGGACGCGTTTGTGTACCTGACATCATCGGGTAGAGACATGTAATTCTAGAACATGCACATCTGTCAACTCTCTATATGCATTCAAGTTCCACCAGCTTTGGCGTGACTTGTGAGATAGTTATGAGTGGACAGGGATGTAAAGAGAAGTTTCAGGTTTCGTTTCAAGGTGTCTGTCTTGTTGTGTGCTTAAGACGAGCATCTGAGGCTGGATGGAGAGTTGCAATCTTTAACCGTTCCGAAGTTGGAGTGGAAGCAGATCTCCACGAATTTCGTTATGGTTTCTACCCAAGTTTAGTCAGGGTGTGACTCCATTCGGATTCTTGTCGTCCGGTTTTACTCAATGTGCTCAGTTGTTTTGTTAAGTTGTGTGTTTGTATTGTTTGTCGTCAGCAGTTGGGGATCGTCACTCGCCATTGTTAGGGTTCTTCTTCGATAGTTGTTATCAGGAGACACTCCAATTGGCCACCTTTAGGTTTAGGGGTTAGGTCGTGTCGATCACCAGTCTGTTGTTTTGCTGACTCTGCGTAAGTAAGATTTTGGACCCCAGCTATGTCTAGAGACTTCGGAGATGGTCCAGTTGTGTTAGGTCAGGATGGGAATTGTCCATTGCGAACTGAGGCCTTACGCCGACTGTGTTGGTCATAGACTCGAGTTCGCAGGGACAGATCATGTATTCCTACGGACTTTCCGATGTATGACGTGTTGGATTTTTGGGAGCTTGTCCCAGGATTCTAGGTCCTTTTGAGATCGTATAAGAAAGTTAGTTTCGTTGCCTTTAATTTAGCTCTTCCGCCTAGATTATTGGATTTTCACCCCGTATTCCTTGTGATGATACTTTATAATTACCTTCTTTACCTTTCTCACATGATTTGGCACCAGACATTTTGGCTTGACGCGACCTTTCGTTCACCAGCAGCCAATGGTGTTAATGGCTCGGCAAGTGGAAGAACATCGGTCAAGAGTCTTGCCATCTGTGAAGGGTTTTCTTGGGCGTAGCCGTATAGTGAGGTAATCACTTGAGAGGCTGCGAGCGAGATTTGAGAGTTGTAATCTTCTCTTTGATGGTACGTTTAGTATATTTTTAAATTCGGGGACGAATTTCTTTTAAGGGGGGGAGATTGTATCACCTTAGAATGTGTTTTGTGGTTAATTATATTTTATATATATAGTTTTTAATAAAAAGTTTACCAAATTGGTTTTTAAATATTTTATCCTAATTATTGAGTATTTTATTAGATTTTTCCTAGCCTTGCACACACTTGTGCATGATAACTAGGGTTGTTTTGGGGGTTTAACCATGATTAGCAACATGGTGAACTAACCATTCCCAAATCTAGTTTTAATAATTATTGTTTAGGTGCTTTGGGTTTAATAATTTGTATGGTTGTTTTTAAAACAAAATGGATTTAAAAAGAAATTGACTTTCTTGTGTTGACCTTGAGAGAGAGAGAGTGCATTATGGGGCATTATGGCCTTTGCCATGCCTCATTTAATGAAGAGAGAGAATGGGAGGGGGTTCTCACTTCTCACTCTCATCTCTCACTCTCTCACACACTAACACACACACACCCACACCAAGAGAGAGAGCAGCAGCTCCAGCAACACATTTAGGAGCAGCAACAGCAGAAGAAGAGGCAACAGCAGCATGAGCATCAGCAGCAACTCCATCAGCAGTAGCAGCAAGCAGCAGCAGAGGCAAGGGCAGCAGCAGCAGGAGCTTCAGCAGTTGTAGCAAGCTCTCACCTCCTCCATACACTTCTTCACCTGCTTCTTAGGGTTCATTAGGGTATAATTTCTGAACCCAATCCCCTAGATGCTTAGATTATGTGTTAATTTGGTGTCAGTTAGTGTTAATTAGCTAGTTTAGAGCTAATTTTGGTGATTTGTGAGATGTTGTGGTAAATTGATGATTTTGTTAGCAAACCCTATCTATTTAAGTGTTCTTAGGGTCACCTTAACTAAGTTTAACCCAAGATTACACTAAAATACCATAGGGTTTGCCTATTGTTCAAATTGGTGATTTTAAAGCGATATATTGGCAATCTGGAATCTGCTTTTGACCCGGACCCTTCAGGGTAAAATTGAGGAAACTGGAGCATGCTTATTAGGTCTAGACACCACCACCAAAACACGAGCCCCTCATTCTTGTTCCAGGCCGCATATTTAATGGGTTTGGCCGCAATTTGCGGCCAAGGAGGGGGCAGGGGTGTTGGGGTCTTGGCTAGGGCTGTCTTCTGTGTTGTATAGTGTTGTGGAATGTCTAGTTTTGTAATATTTGACCTGTAGGAAAATCTGGGATTATATATCGTTTTTGGTGTCCGTTGTGTTTGCGCGATACGCGCGATACGTGAGTGGGTTCTATGATCCAGCGTATCGCGGCGTGTCGCGATAGTTTTAGACGCGTATACACACGATTCAGCGTATCGTGCACACGCGCGTTTAGTTCGCGACGCGAGTTTCTCGTTTTGGTTCGATATCGCGTTTTGCGGAATATTTGGCTTATATATGATTATTGTGTCTTATTTGCAGGTTTGCAGGCAGGGACTACAGACACGGCTACAGGGGGAGCAGATGGTAGGATCCACCTAGCGTGGAGCGTGGGTGAGTAGATTTAACATCTACAGGGAAATCGCCCGCATGGCGTTATGCGTCTGGGCTAGGATTCAAATACCTGTCGCACATTCTACGTCATTGTAGAATTGCGCCTTTACTTTATTTCCTTGATATAGCTGTACTGTGTCTAGCAGCCGTAGGACACTGCACATATTATTGACGGTTCATGTTGCACGAGCACGGATTCTATGCTACACACACACCGTCAATAATTGCCATGTCACACACAACCCTTTATAGATACTATTTCTTACCACACATGACATCTAGCTTATCGGTATACCTATAGTGTATTATACCTTTAGTGATAGGTACACATACACCTTGCGATACAGCTACAGGTATACCTTGCACATATTTTAGTTATACCGGGGGGGTATCCTACATATTTTACTTATACCCAGGGGGGTATACGACATCAGTTCTTATAGGTAGATACATATACATTGCTACACCTGTATGTTGCACACATATTCAGTTGCAGTTACATATTTACCTTTACTGGTGTTACTTAGCTGTACCTTATTGGCTTCACATACATCTGGTTTCAGCTATATATTCTCATTTATATGCTCGCATTTCAGATATATCGTATATATTTATTCCTGGATTTGCGAATTGTTATTGGGATTTTAGATGATGTTTTCTGGATTTGGGAACCTCGGGAGTTCATGAAATTATGCATACATTGAAAAACCCGGTTTCCTTGATATGATATTTGCGCATCCACCATGAGCTTTATCGGTGCTGATATGTATATACCCCTACGAGGAGGCGTCGAGGCCGTAGAGGGTACATGGTGGGGCCCGGTATGGTTCCCCTCGGCAAGAAGATCGATGGATTTTGCCGATTGAGCCTGGAGGCGGACTAGTACCTACCGGTGACAGTACTGATGACTCGGCGGGGGTCATGGAGACACCGTTGGGAGTCATGCACGTATGCATACGTCGAAAGGCGAGGGTCAGAGCTAGGCA
This sequence comes from Agapanthus africanus, assembly GCA_030015575.1. Lineage (NCBI taxonomy): Eukaryota > Viridiplantae > Streptophyta > Magnoliopsida > Asparagales > Amaryllidaceae > Agapanthus > Agapanthus africanus. The sequence continues at coordinate 228,102,256 of JASDDO010000008.1, forward strand.
CTCGTGCTTTCGGGACAGCGTATGATACGTACCTATCAGGATTTCTGTGTCGATACTTGGCACATTGTTTTCATGATATTTCTTGTAATACCTTTGTATATATAACAGGGGATTAGCCGTTGTTATATATACCCTTACACCAATATTAGTGGAATGGGACGCTAATATATGTGTATTGCCCCCATCATATTTATTTCTACAAATATATATACCTTTAGGATGTTAGAAACTTACATGAGATTCGACTTGGGATATAGATGATTCATTGAGTTTGGATATTGGATATGAAAGAGATTGTTGATTGTATATTCGGGATATAGGAGATTACTCGATATTGTACATTGAGGAGATGTGAGACTTATAGGATGTGAGAGCCCAGTTTGGGGGCTGATTTGAGGAATTGTGGATTTGATCATCTTGATGGATTGTGATCCTGCCACGATGTCAGGTTTCCGTGGAAATGACGTATTCCACCCTATACCTCATACTTATCTACTTTATGCACAGATTCATATATTGGTAGTACCTGTTAGTGTACCCTTATGATAGTTGCATATTTACATTCCCACATCCCTATTGCATGGTTATTGCATATTATTGTCATGTTACTATTGCTTCACATATTGATTGTACCTGCTAGTGTACTTTCCTTTATTCAGCATTTGCATGACATGTTTTGACTGTAATCGCATATCTTAGATTCTTGCTGTACGTACATTCCTGCGATTATCTGCATATGTTATCTACTATTCACGAGTTGGCAACTCACCCCTGTTGTGCCACAGGTGTTTCAGGTTATTCCCTAGAGTAGTCGAGGCAGGCTATTCAGCTTTTCAGCTATCATCTTTTGCTACAGATACCGCATCAGCTCACAGTACTGTTTTGCTTAGGTGGGTTTTTGGTGGTTATCTGTATTTTTGTATTGTACATTCGTTGTATTTTGTACTCTCCATCTACTATTGTATTGTTGACTTAGAGACTTGGTGAGGACGTTACTGTATATTATTTGTGGGTTTGTTGTCCTTTATATACAGCTTTCTCTCTATTGTCTTTACTACTTCGCTATAGCTTCATAATTTTGTGTTGTATTCATCTTGGGTTAGTTTTTACAAAAAGGGGTGTTGCCAAAATTTTAAAGAAATAAAGTAGGACTTTTAAAGAATTTGGGTTGCGATTTCAAATGTTTCAAAAACTTATATTATCTTTTCCGTATTTTCTTGGTTTAGATTTCTGGGTTTTGGCTTTCTTTTACTGCGCTACGTCTTTAGGCGTTGCGTAGTATTAGGGCCGTCACGGGCCAATTTTTGGGTCGTGACAGCAGGCAGGGACTGCAGACACGGCTACAGGGGGGAGCAGATGGTAGGATTCACCTAGGGTGGAGCGCAGGTGAGCAGATTTAACATCTACAGGGGAATCGCCCGCATGGCGTTATGCGTCTGGGCTAAGATTCAATATTTGTCGTATATTTTACGTCATTGTTAGAATTGCGCCTTTACTTTATTTCCCTGTTTTAGCTGTACTGTGACTAGCAGCCGTAGGACACTGCACATATTATTGACGGTTCATGTTGCACGAGCACGGATTGTATGCTACACACACACCGTCAATAATTGCCATGTCACACACAACCCCTTATAGATACTTTATTGCTTATCAGACTCGACATCTGGTTTATCGGTATACCTATAGTGTATCTTACCATTAGTGATAGGTACATCTACACCTTGTGATACAGCTACAGGTATACCTTGTACATATTTTACTTATTCCCAGGGGGGTATCTTACATTTTCTACTTATACCCAGGGGGGTATACGACATCTTTTACTTACAGGTAGACATCCATACTTAGCTGTACCTTATTGTTTTCGCATACATCTAGTTTCAGCTACATATTCTCATTTATATGCTCGCATTTCAGATATATCGCATATGTTTATTCCCGGATTTGCGCATTCATTTATTTGGATTTTTCATGGTGTTTTCGGGATTTGGGATACCGCGGGAGTTCATGAAATTATGCATACATAGAAAAACCCGGTTTCCTTGATATGATATTTGCGCGTCCACCATGAGTTTTATCGGTGCTGATTATATACTCCATACGAGGTGTGGTTGCCGTATGAGGGTACATGGTGGGGCCCGGTATGGTTCCCCTCGGCAAGAAGATCGATGGATTTTGCCGATTGAGCCTGGAGGCGGGCGAGTACCTACCGGTGACAGTACCCATGACTCGGCGGGGGATCACGGAGACACCACTGGGAGTCATGTACGTATGCATACGTCGAAAGGAGAGGGTCGGAGCTAGGCAGTCATGCTTTCGGGATAGCGTATGATACGTGGTCAGGATTTCTGTGTCGATGCTTGGCACATTGGCTTTCATGATATTTCTTTTAATACCTTTGTATATATAACAGGGGATTTAGCCGTTGTTATATATACCCTTACACCAATATTAGTGGAATGGGACGCTAATATATGTGTATTGCCCCCATCATATTTATTTCTATATATATACCTTTAGGATGTTAGATTCTTACTGGAGATTTGACTTGGGTTATTAGGTGATTCATTGAGATTGGGTATTGGACATACCTAGGTGATTGTTGATTTGTACATTCGGGATATATGATATCTATTCGATATTGTACATTGAGGAGATGTGAGACTTACATGATATGAGAGCCCAACTTGGGGGCTGATTTGAGGATTTGTTGATTGGAGTGTCTTGATGGATTGTGATCCTGCCACGATGTCAGGTTTCCGTGGAAATGACGTATTCCACCCTATACCTCACACTTACCTATTTTATGCACAGTTTCATATATTGGTAGTACCTGTTAGTGTACCCTTATGATAGTTGCATATTTGCTTTCTCATATCCCTATTGCATAGTTATTGCATACTATTATCATGTCATTATTGCTTCACATATTGATTGTACCTGCTAGTGTACTTTCCATTATTCTGCATTCACATGACATGTTGTTACTGTAATCGCATATCTTAGATTCATGATGTACGTGCATTCCTGTGATTACCTGCATATGTTATCTACTATTCACGAGTTGGCAACTCACCCCCGTTGTGCCACAGGTGTTTCAGGTTGTTCCCCAGAGTAGTCGAGGCAGGCTATTCAGTATCCATCTATCATCTTTTGCTACAGATGCCGCATCAGCTCACAGTACTATTTTGCTTAGGTGGGTTAGATGATTATCTGTATTTCATATTGTACATTCGTTGTATCTTGTACTCTCCATCTACTATTGTATTGTTGACTTAGAGACTTGGTGAGGACGTTATTGTATATTAATTGTGGATTTGTTGTCTTTTATATACAACCTTCTCTCTATTGTCTTTATTTCTTCGCTACAGCGTCGTATATTTGTATTGTATTCATCTTGGCTAGTTTTTACAAAAAGGGGGTGTTGCCAAAATTTTAAAGAAAGAAAGTAAGACTTTTAAAGAATTTGGGTTGCGATTTCAAATGATTCAAAAACTATACTATCTTTTCTGTATTTTCTTGGTTTAGATTTCTGGGTTTTGGCTTTCTTTTACTGTGTTACGTCTTTTGGCGTTGTGTAGTATTAGGGCCGTCACGGGCCAATTTTGGGTCGTGACAATCAGAATGGTTATCAATTTATCTAATCAGGAAACCTCCCACTGTAACCTCAAATTCTCCTCTAAACCTGAAAGAAGAATTAGTCGGGATCACCCAAGGAGTAAACCAACTCATCAGTGGGAATCGGGATCCAACTATCATCGCATGATAACGTGATGTAATCCACTCACGTTATCACATTCCAGAAGCTATGCGCATATCTGGAAAGTTTCAGTTTCTTTAGAAACCCCCGATGTGATTTTTTACCCCTAGGAGCCAAGTGACCTTGACACAGTCAACAAATCAAAGAGTCATAGTCAAGTTCAACCCGTCATTATCCTGGATTGCATTAAACCCACCCGTATGAGCCCTTGACACAGTTAACAAGGCCGCACGAATGTCCTAACCAATCGCATTAATATGCCACAAACAAACACTACTTAGCTACCGCACACTACGCCTTAACACACTCAACAAACGCAGCACGAATACTAAGTAATACTTGTAAGAAATGACGGAAGGCTACGTCTGGTTTTTGGCAAAAAACATTTAACGTAACAAACTTGATATCGGTAAAGGAACTGCATAACTTTTTATAAATATATAGTAGCGAAAACCTTTGCTAAAGAGGTCACTCCCGGTGAAGGGATCTCGGCTCTTTCCCCTTAGAATGAGGTGCAGGATATTCCAACTGAATACCACGATGCAAAGCAAAAAGGCAATCGGCTATAGTGAAGTTATTACCCTGACGCAAACTTCTGTCCAAGGGGTCACTCCCGGTGAAGGGATCTCGGCCTTTGCCTCGTCGACTGAGGTGCTGGATATTCATAACTGAATACCACTGTGCAAAACAAAAGAGAACGTCCTTCCAATAACAGCTTTTTGAAAAATGTTCCAACAACATCAGAATAGGTTTGTTTAGCTTGCATTGAACCGAATCAATGCAGTCCCATCAATTAATCACACCACAAAAGAACGAAAATATGATGTACGTATATGCCATCCGCATTCGCCACTGGGTCCCGTCATCACCCGTTAGGTTACTAAACTAACGACAGAGCGGGGACTGGACTAGCGCGGGTGTAAAACATATACAACATCTACTAGTATATATATCAATATATAATAATCGCTCAAGGCGTGATAAAATGCAACATCACAGAAATGTAATAAGCATCACAGAACTATACAGACAATCTGGGATCCCCGGGTTTCAAAGAGCCGCTACTGAAACCCGACGTTCCCCTGGTCGTGTGGATAGCCTGTGCAATGAGATCCTAGACCCCTATGGGCGCGGCAAGTTACCCGCCAAAACCTGAAGCGAGGCAGCCCCTACAGCAAAGTGAATGGACCACCCAGCACTTCACGGAATCCGGTAAGTTGAGCACCCCTCCTTGGGTCAACCTGTACCCCCTACGAATGCGGCGAATAGCCCGCCAATTCTAGAGTGAAGCCCCCTCCGTCTCAAAGCCATGAGATGCGGGCCCGTTGCCCTTTAGAACCCGGCTATCCGTGCACCCCACCGCGGGTTAATCCTAGTACAGAAAGTAAAAAATATACACAACGGGTACATTGACTTCAGCCTGGTCGTGCCCCTAAAAGAATAATATACAAACAGCCAATGACGGTAGTCAACATGTCGGACGCTCGCCCCGCAATATCAAATATACAAATACAACCAAACTATACTACCATTGCATCCAGGCTATCCACCATGACAAACCTTAACATCACAGCACAACACAGAACATCAACGTGAATGTCACGTTCGCAAATCTGTCTAAAAGGGCTATAGCAATTAGACAAGATTTACCGATCAAATGATATTCACGGTCGCAGATATAAAGTAAGCAATGTCAACTAACATATTTAAAATTTTCGATCGACAAAATTTACCGAAGTGGGACCCAAGCACAATTCCTTGTACTCAAAATAATCTGGGCCAAACTAAAAATACCAGAAACCCCATTTCCAAGTCAGAGACCACTGTATAAAAAATGGTGCCCTAATGCTACAGTAGTGCGGCGGAACCGCGGCCAAAACAAGGGTAATGCCGCGGTTCCACGGCGCTATGGTTGATTTGCACTTTCAAATTTCTACAGTGTTCTTACAAAAGCTTGCCTTATTTTCTGACGTACTCAAAATAATTTTTAGACCACAAAAAAAAATCGACAGAAACTTCGTTTTTTGAAATTGCGGTTTTGGAAATTTTGTTCGATCGAAGTTCTAAACACGTTAGAGCAACCTAGTAAAGGTTAATGGCATGGCTCTGATACCATGTAAGTCTACGGTAGCGCCCCGGCCGTCTGTCCGAGGCCAAAATGAGGAAACGAAAACTTTTTCTAAACTAGAAACCGGCGCTATCGTATACTTTAAATCCGGATCGAACCATTAACCTACAACTAGCAAACTAGATCTCGATCCGTGTCCTTCGGTCTTTAGCCACCATCCCTAGCTCCTCGCGGCATCTCCGATCTCCGGTATCCTCGTCGGAAAGGGCACCACATTTTCGAGTCTTTTTACGGGCTCCCGCTTCGTCCGAAGCAACTCGGACATGAAGTTTGCTAGCCGACGTGTCCAAGGCGATGTAGAGAATGTGTGTGATAACTTTGTCTCTTGCATCCATTGATTCTCAATGCATGAGAGTGTATGGATGGAGGATTTAGTGGATGCCATTAGTGAGGAGATAGTGAGCTCAAGAAATAAGAGGAAGAAGAAGAAGAAGTTTTTTTCTTTAGATTATAATGAGTGTGAGAGTGAGAAAGAAATACAAGAGAAAAACCTTACATATGGCAGCCCGCTCTCTCTCTCCCCCTCTCATTTCATCCACAAATCAATCAAATAATGTGACACATGCACAAAGAAAGAGACCATGAGTCATCACTTGTGCATGTGTCACAATTAATGCTCCTAATCATGATTTTGAGCTCATTATTTCCATATGCAAACATTAATCCAAATGTTTGCAACAATAAAAAGTGAATGACATCTACTAAAGTAAACTCGTGACGGATTATAAGAGTACCCCTCACCTGTATATACATACCTGCGTCCGCATTCCGACTGAATGCGAATGCGATGAGACTAAAGTAATCTAACAAATCTAATACTAGGATCCGGCTTAAACCAAAGCCCACTAGTATGATCCGCCCGATCATGATCCGTGCACTACTGCACACATATGATTGGACCCTGCCATATATCATACGGCCTCTACAACGTTTCGCCCGAAACTTGAGAAACTGTCTGTGGGGGACTCTAAAGACTCGTCAATACTTTGACTGTGGATTTAACCACTAGCACGTCAGTGGTACTAGCCGTACGTAACGGGCTACCAGGTATTGACCAAAAGGGAGGTCGATGAGCGAACTCATCCTGACACCCTACTGAGCCTGTCAGTGACAATATCCGTACAGTCCGGTCCGTTCGTCTATGAGCATCGCATGTCGGGCCTAGGGATTTGGTAAAAGTCAGGCCCCCAAAAGAAGTACAAGTCGTGTCGGAGTGTAGCCCAGAACACCCTGAGATACTACTGGAATACCTACCAGTAAATGTCCTGTCTTGGCCAAGGACTTCGTGTAATGGCTCTCCTAGACACAGCGTGATCTCACCCCCAATACCGGGAGAGACGAAACCCCTGCCGATCCGCTCACTGCCTCCATGTGGCTCGGGACTGTACCTAACTAAAACCTGTTTGCACGAATCCTTTGAGCCGTGGTAGGGTAGTAATCAAAGCACAGTGGGAACTCACACGAGACAAATGACGATCTCAGGTCGATGAACTAACCTGTACACATGTCACCAGGGAACTATTATCTGACGTCAGGTATAATACCAACTAGCATGTTCCCGGCGAGTCCTGTCCGGTGTACTCATAACCCAATGAGCACCTGTATACATTTTAGATGAACCAACTGACACCAATGGCTTGTGAGACCAGCCACCACCCCTCGTCGGGTTCTCGACTGTATACACTAGTTACTAATGGAGTATCGATGCCCAGTCTCGAAACTCCCACGACTAGGGACCACTTTAAGGATGTGTTTATAGACTACCCAACTCTCACGTATATGATCGCCATCATACTGCTGGTAGTCAAGCAAGAATCCTAAGGGCTCTATCAATGTGTAATAGTGACCTGTAATGTCACCTAAAGCTGTACACGATGATAAAGATAAACCAGATAGCATACTATCATCTTGAGTAAGACTGTCCTACAGGTATAGGTCCTCCCTCAATCATTGCAATTACGTGCCTGTGATCCAATAATTGACTCTGAGGGCACTATATCCAACATGTCTCACATCAAGTCGAGTTCACATAAACATTCTATCTCTACTATAAGTATAAGTATCTAATCTAACATACACACCCGAACCATACAATCAGATTTTTAAAGAAGCGAACCGTAGTTTTGAAAATAGGGGTTACTGTGTTTTTAAGGAAAATGTATCATTTGAAATTCTGTAACGTCCCTCAAGGTAACTGTTTAAAAGATGCATATGATTCTTCAGTTTAGAAATATGTATGGTTTGGATGATATATCTACGTCGACTATCTAGACCTATAGTATCCTAAAAGGCAATATCGTCAAACATCATCCTCAAATACCGTCATCACATATTAGCCGTATTATATCACTTCTAACTATCCTTAGTTTCTAATATGGTTTCAGTAACTATCAGTTAACTATAACCCTAGTTTCCTAGGTTTTTTTTAACCATAAGCCACAAATCGGTTTCCACCAAAACTTTGCGGGGGTGCTATACGCCATCCACCTGACTTTCCCCATGGATATAGATCCACCCACCTTGCTTCTTGCTTGCCGAAGTCGATGACACCATGCTCTGTCGCCTCGGAATCCATGTGAAGGTACCTACAATAATAAACAATCGCAATGCGTGTTAAAATCAAGGCGGAAACCAAAATGGCACACGTTTCGCTCATAGGTTAAAACTTATAGCTTCGCGTGCAAAACACGACAAATTACCCCTAGTCGTTGATGTACAAACATTCAACAACCAAATACAAATCCAAATATCAAAACTCATCATTCAAAATACGGTAAACATATCCAAAAACACCCCAATGTGCTCCCAGATTTTACCCTAGGCCAAATTGGTCAATTCTGCACATATGGAGGGTCTAAATTACTGAAGATAAATCCCTGGAACCAACATGGATCAAATCCACCCTACTCTGGCTGAAAATTGTAGCAGAATGATTAAATTTGCGGCCATTTGGTGGAGTTGGGGTCTCGGGTCTCTGTGATAGCTTCCTGGGTGCCTGCATGTGTCACTGCGTTCGGTAAATAATTTTTAGTGCCCCCGGGTTACTCCAGATTTTCATATACCCTCACAAATCAACATAAAACCGACATAATCAATTCCTAAATCCGTATTTTGGTTTCTAGGCTATGGTCCAGGTCAAGAATCACCTCAAAAGTCTCATTGACAGCCACAAAACATCATCAATCTATAATTTCACTCAAACCCTCACTAGGATTTTCCAAGTTCACAAATCCACATCTTAAACCCATTTCTAACTAACTAGAATATAAAGAAACTTAAATTTATCTAAATGGTAGTAATTATACCTCATGTATGCAACCCAAGAAAAACCCTAGCTCCTCAAGGTTGTCAAAATCTAACTTTTCTTTGTCCAATGTGTAGAGGAGAAGGAGGTGATCAATTTTTGTAAAAGGGGTTTAGGGTTTTGATGGATATTTTGAGATGATACCATGGGGTGAAAGTGCAGGGATGTGGGGAAGAAGAAGGAGAAGAAAATGATGGGGGAGGTGAAAATGAGGCAGCCCCTCTCTCTCTCCTCTCTTATTCTCACTCACTCTTTCATTTATTTACCCTTTTACCTTTTTCTCTTTCTTTTCTCATTTCCTTTAAAACCGAACCATAAAATACCCAAAATAACACAAGAAAATAACATGTAACATGACATGGTGCACTAGCCATGAAAAACTGTAGAAACACGGATTTGGCTTAATCGCGATTAGTAGTGCACAAATCGGGTTTTTATCGAAACTGCATATAAAAATTTTAAAAATGCCAAATCCTTTAAATATACTATTAAATGAATAAATCATTTTAATTTCCATTTATTTCACAATTATTGGTATATATTTATACCTTTTTTCGAAAACCCCAATTTCGCAAATCGGGCAGTTTTCGGGAAATATATTATTTTAATATTAAATTCCAAAAATAATATTTTATATTTTCTGAAATGTTACAAAAACAATCACCCGGAAGGAAGCAGTGTGCCAGCAAGCCGCAATGAAACCTGCATGGCAAAAACCTGCAAGAAACTGTGGCACAACGGCGGTGACTTGCCAACTCGTGAGTAGAAAACATCACCGAGAAGAAATCTCTTGTATGACTCTATCCTAGGTCATACAATAATAATATCCATAATATATACCCTGAAACATCTATGTGGTAAGGGTAAACATCTATGCATAAGTGTAATACCAAGTGCTTGTATCAGTGCCTCAGGTAGCAACATGTCACATATATGATGTACGAATGCATTAAAAATGAAAGAAGGATACATCTTGTACGAGACAACTGTTTTCTTATCTCAGTAAGATTTGTATAAAAACCAAAGTATCATCAATGAAATCAACAGAGAATCCGTGTCATGCATCGACACAAAACATGTATCTCAATATCTCAATATCTCAATGCCTCAATATCTCGGGCACGGGAAATCCGGACTGGCCCATATCATCAAATCTCAAATCTCGGGCTCCGGCAATCCGGACTGACCCCGGGCTCCGGCAATTCGGATTGGCCCATATCATAAAATATCACGACTACGTCGGTATCCTCCGGATATCTACCGCGTCATAAATAACCGGTCGATAGTGCTCCCCTACTAGGCTCAACGCCATCATCTACGACCATCTTGCCCCGGGGTACACCACCGGGTCCACCATGCACCCGCAGACGGTTCATCCTCCTCCTTGAATCAGGTGTATGATATCGCTCAAGAGCCGAGAAAACTCATGGTGGACACATCTCACATCGTGATAAAAACCGGAATTTCTATCTTTTGAAATGAAAAAGGAGTTTGTAAAATCCTTGCGATTTCTCCAAATCCAGAAATCTTATGGAAAATCCGAAATCCCAAACTCGAGTGTAAATAAACAGTGAATTATCGGCATAAAGCCCCATAATATTGCATAACAGAATGAATGTATAACTGCATGAAGTATCTCGATAATAAATGCAATATCTAAACTAGCATATGAAGGTAAGCGTACTAGTACTATGTCGAAACTACCAGCTAGCAATTATACCAATGAAGTAGTGTTTTCTAATGTGTACGTGGCATGAAAATTACCGATGATGATGTGTATGAGCCGGCAAGCAAGTGTACGTGGACATACGCATCATCGGTAATGGTGTTGGTGTCCTAACAGTCGATATCATCATAATTAACTAAACACATGTATAAACATGCAATGCAATGAGAACATGAATATAACGGAAAATGAATAGTAAACGCAACATTGGAGAATATACATATATATGTACGAGTCATACAGTTTTGGCATTTGAAATAGTATGAATCGTGGTTTTAGAAAATAGGGGGCTACGGTATTTTTAAGAAAAGGCACGTCCTTTGAAATATCCGTAGTTTCCCTCAGCCAGTCATTAAAATACTCACGCTTCGTTAGTTTTGAAAATAAGTATGACTCGAGCCCAGTCTAACATCTACCTGATAAACTACATAACTAAACTAAGAGACTAATCAAAAGGGTTAGGAAATCCAGCTCAGTCCGAGTCGATATATCTAGTAGTCGGCGATCACGCCTCAATAGCGTCACGTACGATACAATATATAATACGACATCCTCGAATAATGAGTGTGGATCAATCATCATATTTATACTTCGTACAGTATCCCAAAATCGGGGTACGGGTCAAATATCACATTTATCTCATTATTCATATGGTATCATTATCATAATAACATGAACTAAGGGTACTGATCTAAAGTTTAGTACATTCCGATACCATCAACATATGTCCACGTGTGTATGAAACATATCGCCCATCGATCCGCTATAATATCATGTCGTATCTCATAACACGACCCAAATCACATAACCGATCTCACGACATCATGCCCGATCATATCGACTCTCCTCCGAGTATCATATACTATCGTCATCATACACACACACACATCCACATACATACATACATACATACATACATATATATATATATATATATACATATATCATATACACCAAAAACATATCACGTGTGTGCATGTGTGTGTGTAAGTCCACGTTACCCACCCCGGTGCTTACGGGGAGGCGGAATGGGTAAAAAACGGGTTTTTAACACAAGGTAACATGGACTAGAACTAGAGGATCTTTGCTAAACAAAAACTAACAATACTAACTACAAGTTTTAGCTACTCGGTTAGAAGGTTATACCTAGGTCTTGAACTCCTTCTCTTCTTGTTGTGGTCCTCCTTCTTGCTTGCTCCTTGAAGTAGTGTAGACGGCTCCTCCTCGTCGTCTTCTCTTTGCCGAAGAAAGATCCACCCGAAGGCCTCTACCTTGAGCTCCTACCTCAACCAAGAGGTAACTAGAGTGCTTGGCTTGCTAAACAAAGAACCCTAGAATGAGTAGAGAGAAGTCTTGATGGTTTTTTCTCACAAGCTCATGGTTCTCAACACATGAGAGATGGGAGCTTTGAGAGAGGAAGAGGAAGAGCTAAGCATGAGAGAGAAAGAAGAGAGAAATGATAGGAAAAATAACAACCACCTCTCATATGAGAGAAAATGATAATAATAACAATAATAATTAAAAAAAATTATGATGGTTAGTTTGGAATGACCATTATCATTTCACATTAAATGAAATTTGCAAGAATCAAGAAGCATCTTGCAAGTGAAATGATGATGGTCACAAGGTCAACAAAAGTCAACCGGTCAACCAAAGTCAAAAGGTCAACAAAAGTCAAATGGTCAACCTAACCATCGCACAATTATCCTTAATTAATATCATTAATCATATTTCTCATTCTCTTTAGGGTTAAGAAAAAGTCAACGGTCAATAACCCTAATGAGGTTCCTCTGCCTCTGTCAACTGTGCATACACACCCGCATCCGTGTTCCTAGGAATACGAATACAATGATACAAAACCAATCCCAAAACAAATACTAGGATCTGTCTTAAACCAAAGCCCGCTAGTAATAACTGCCCGGACACCAAACGTGCACAAGTGCGCGGATGTGAACGAACCCCGTCGCAAAACCACGCGACCTCTACTCTGTTTTTCCCAAAAAAGAATAGCCCTCTGTGTGGGACTCTAAAGACTCGAAACTACTATGGCAGTGGGTTTAACCACAGGCCGCAAGCGGTACTAGCTGTACATAACGGTCCCCAGGTATATGCCGATAAGAAGACCGATGAGGTGAACCCATCCGAACTCCTACTGAGCCTGAATGTGACAATCTCCGTACAGTCCGGTCTGTTCGTCTATGAGTATCGCATGTCGGGCCTAGGGGGCAGTAAACGTCAGACCCGTAATAGCGGTACAAGTCGTGCCGGAGTGTAGCCTAGAACACCTTGAGAAACTACTGGAAACACTACCGGTAATTCTCGCTTGTCCTGGCCAGGGACTTTGTGTAATGGCTCTCCTAGACACAGCGCGATATCAACCCCCAATACCGGGAGAGACGAATCCTTTCTAACCGCTTCTACCTCTAAGTGCTTCGGGACTGCACCCAACTATTACCTGTTTGCACGACTCCTTTGAGCCGTGGTAGGATAGTAATCAAAGTACAGTGGGAACACACTCGAGGCGAAGTAGCAATGTCAAGTCGACGGACTAAGCTGTACTCCTGTCACCTGGGAACTGTTATATGATGATAGGTATAGTACCAACCAACAGTTCCCGATGAGTCCTGTCCAGTGTACTCGTAACCTAACGAGCACCCGCATACTATCTCCAGTACGACGTACTGATGGCTGTGGGACAGACCATCTCCCCTGCTGGGATGAGAAGCGCATACGCTAGTCTACTCCGGAGTATCGATGCCCCATCTCGATAATCCTATGACTAGGGACCTATATAAGGATGTTCTTGTAGATTACCCAGCCCCCACAAGTGTGACTGCCATCACAACGCTGGTAATCAAGCAAAGATCATATGGGCTCCACTAATATGTATAAGCGATATGCTAAAAGAAACACATGCACATATTAAAGTAGAAACAAACCAAGTTGCATACTACCATTTTGAGCAAGATTGTCTATACAACTGTGAATATCCCAAGCTTCCATTAAGTAATATACAAACTAGTATGATACAGTAATGGCCTCTAGGGCATATACACTAACAATCTCCCACTTGCACTAGGGCCATGTACTGGCGTATCGAAGACCTATCATATCGATCAGCCGCTCGAACTGAGTCTGGGGTATGGCCTTCGTGAATGGATCTGCAGTGTTATTCTCCGAATCTACTCTCTTCACCTCGATCTCCCGGCGATCTAAGATCTCCTTGATCAGGTGGTACCGCCTCAAAATGTGTCTGGACTTCTGATGGGACCTGGGTTCCTTCGCTAAAGCTATAGCTCCGTTGTTGTCACAATACAGCGGTATTGGATCAACAATGGTAGGTACCACTGGAAGCTCCGTGAGGAACTTCTTCATCCAGAAAGCTTCCTTTGCGGCATCGCAAGCAGCTATGTACTCCGCTTCCATAGCTAAGTCAGCAACGGTTTCCTGCTTGGAGCTCTTCCAGCAAACCGCCCCTCCACTGAGGGTAAAGACATAACCCGACATGGACTTGGAGTCATCCTTGTCACTTTGGAAGCTGGAGTCAGCAAAGGCCTCGATCTGGAGGTCTTTTCCGCCATACACCAAGAATATCTCCTTAGTCCTTCTCAGGTACTTGAGAATGTTCTTTACCGCTATCCAGTGTTTCTCCCCTGGGTCCTACTGATACCGGCTTACAACGCTTAATGCGTATGCTACATCTGGTCTGGTACATAACATCGCATACATTATAGAGCCTACCGCAGATGCATAGGGTATAGATGACATGCGAGCCCTTTCCAAATCATTCTTGGGAGACATATCTTTGGAGAGGGTGATTCCGTGACAAGCCGGTAGATTACCGCGCTTTGAATCTTCCATACTGAATCGTTTCAGTATGGTGTCGATGTACCTGGACTGCGAAAGTCCCAACATCCTCTTAGATCTATCACGATAGATCTGGATCCCCATAATGTAGTTGGCATTGCCCAGGTCCTTCATGGAGAACCTCTGTGACAAGAATCCTTTGACTGACTGTAGCATAGGAATGTCATTTCCTATTAGGAGAATGTCATCCACGTACAAGACGAGGAATACCACAGTTCTCCCTACAATCTTACTGTAAATGCATGGTTCATCCGGATTTTTGATAAAGTCAAATTCTTTGACAGTATCATCAAAGCAGATGTTCCAACTCCGCGATGCCTGCTTCAGTCCATAAATGGACTTAAGCAACTTGCACACTTTACCGCTGCTCCCACTCTAAATGAAACCCTCCGGCTGATCCATATAGACGCACTCTTCCAAATTTCCATTTAGAAAAGCCGTCTTTACGTCCATCTGCCAGATCTCATAATCATGGAAGGCAGCAATGGCTAGAAGGATCCAAATGGATTTGAGCATAGCCACCGGAGAAAAAGTTTCGTCATAGTCCAAACCAGGTCTTTGATGAAAACCCTTTGCAATAAGTCTAGCTTTATAGGTTTCAACCTGCACATCTACACCAATCTTCTTTCTGAAGATCCATTTGCAGCCTACGGGTTTTACCCTTTCTGGAGCAATGTCCAAAGTCCAAACATTGTTGGTGTACATGGACTCCATCTCGGTCCGCATTGCATCCAACCATTTTACCGAGTCACCGCTCTGAATTGCTTGCTGGAAGCTAGTAGGCTCATCATTTTCAATGACGTAATCCTCTCGATCCCTGTCTATGAGAAAACCGCAGTATCTCTCGGGCGAATGAGACTGCCTACTACTCCTGCGGAGTGGCGCTGGGATGTCCGGTCTCCTGAAACCTCTGGTTCTACCAAGCTTTTAGTAATAACTTGTGCTTCTGGAATTTCTTCCAGTTCTATTACGCTCCCACTTATCTGATTTTCCAAAAATTCAGTTTCCAAGAAGTGGGCATGCTGAGAAACAAAAACCTTTTGTTCCTTTGCGGAATAGAAAAGATACCCCCAGGAGTTCTTGTGGTATCCCACAAACTTACACAATACTGAGCGTGCCTCGAGCTTGTCCGCATGCTGCTTTTTTACAAAAGCTGGACATCCCCAAGTCTTAAGATACTTAAGACAAGGTTTCTTCCCACTCCACATCTGATATGGAGTGATAGGCACAGTCTTGGTGGAAACCTTGTTCAAAAGATATACAGCTGTTTCTAGTGCATAACCCCAGAAAGATCGCGGTAACTCAGCCTTACTCATCATGGAACGAACCATATCCAATAGGGTTCGATTCCGCCTTTCAGATACACCGTTGTGTTGTGGTGTGTATGGAGGAGTAAGTTGAGAGAGAATTCCATTCTCTTTTAAGTAGCCCAGAAACTCGGCACTCAAGTATTCACCAGCTCGATCAGATCTCAGTGTCTTGATACTTTTGCCTGTTTGTTTTTCAACTTCATTCTTGTATTCCCGAAATTTCTCAAAGGCCTCGGATTTATGCTTCATTAGGAAGACATGTCCATACCTAGAGAAATCATCCATAAAAGTAATGAAGTATGAATAACCACTTCGCGCATGTGTAGACATTGGACCACACACGTCACTGTGTATGAGTCCCAAGAGCTCGCTCGCTCTTACTCCGTGTCCAGTGAACGGAGTCTTTGTCATCTTTCCCATGAGACAAGATTCACAAGTAGCATAAGACTGATACTCGAACGGATTCAAGTATCCCTTTTTATGTAACTTTGTTAACCGTGTCTCATTAATGTGACCCAGTCTACAATGCCATAAAAAAGCCTGATTTGTATCTGGAGACATTCTTTTAAGTGTGTTCTTGTAGGGTTGCTATGCACGCGCACAAGGTTCTATGAGGCATCAACCATGCCCGATTTAAAATTTAGCCGTGCCGAACAACCCAAAGCCGGATCTTTAAACTAGAGATTAGGCGAAAACAAGTATGTTAAACACTTTAACACTAAGTGAGAGGGATTACAACCTTTGTAGATCCGGTCCTTCACTTCTTAAGCTCCCTGTTGAAGTCCCTTCGCTGCGATCATCGTGTTCCGGACTCTCGAGAGGTTCCACGAAGAGAAAGATGCAGTCTTGCTTCCGATCTTCGATAACATAGAAGATCTACCTTGAAGTTTCGTTAACACAAGCTATCACTCATGAAATGATGTGAACACCCTCATCTAAATGGCAAGGATAGATGAGGTTGATGAAGTAGGATTTTTGCTCTCATTTATAATCTTTTTCTCACTCACTTTCATCACAAAAGCAAAACAAGAAAGCTTTTTTTAAGAAGGAACTCAAGGAAGAAGAAGGAAGAAGATGAATGAATCAATTAGAATCATTTTGTGATGAATAGAGCAAAGGAGATAATGATGAATTATGCAACTATGGTTGACTAAACCATTGTAGAGACTTAACTAGGGCTAGGGTTTGGGTTAGGTCAAGGAATGAGTCATAACAAAATATCTTTCACAAAACAAAACAAAACCTTGTAGAATCATCTAGAAAGTATTAACCCAAATCAAACGCTAATCTTGTTTAATCTCTACTAAACATGTTGCATTAGTTATCATATCATGTTACAATATTATATATCACATATATAATATTTATTGTAACCAAATAAAATAATACAATTAACATATATCACATATATATCAATGTATTACCCGAGTGAGAAAAAGAATCTTTTAGTGAGCAAATATTAGTTAAGGTAATTTAATATATCATATATATTATTATACATTAAATTATCGAATCAACACTTGATCCGACAATCCGGCTATATCGCATATAACCGACTAATACGATGACCCGGCTATATCACATATACCCGGCCGATATCTCATATCGCGAGAATCCAATATGGTATCACATATCGCATTATCCTCGGTCCCGCACGTATCACATATGTGCTCCTACTCCATTTTGCCTGAGTCAAGAAACCTCTGTGTAGGACTCTAAAGAATCGTCAATACGCCGGCAGTAGGTGATGATCATATCAATCACCCATAAGCTGCAAGCGGTCAGCTAAACGTAACAGCCACCCAGGTATTGAGCGCTCAGAAGATGAACAAGCAAGCCTGTACATTCTCCTGTAAATCCCATCAGTAACACTCCCGTACAGTCCGGTCTCGTCGTCTGATATGTCGCATATCTCGCCTAGGGTTGGTAAACGTCAGACCCCAGTAGCTCGATAAGTCATGTCGATTTGAGGTCTATAACAGTTCGAGAAACTACTGATAACACTTACCAGTAAATCTCAACAACCCTGGCCAGGGATTTCCGGTTATACCCAATCGAACACAGCACAACATCAACTCCCTATACCGGGAGAGACGAATCCCCTCCTATCGCTCATTGCCTCCATGTGATTCGGGACTGTACCCAAAAGCCACCTTTTTGCACACCCTCTTGGACGTGGTATGATGGAAATCAAAGCACAGTGGGAATCACACAAGACTCTATAACGATCTCGGGTCAACAGACTACTCTGTACCAGTGTCACCGGAGAACTGCCATCTGACGTGAGGTATAATACCATCTGGGAGTTCTCGGCGAGTCCGTCCAGTGTACCCAGTCTCCACTGAGCACCCGTACACCATCCTTGATGTCAAACACCGATGGATATGGGATCATCCATCGCCCATCATATGGGTCAAGATGCGTATACGCTAGTCTACCCTGGTGTATCGATGCCCTGTCTCGATACGCCCTCGACTAGGAACAGTTATAGGATGTACTCGTCGACTACCGTGGCCCCACTAGTATGATCTCATCATAGTCCCAGTAGTCGAGTACATATCCTAAGGGCTTTATCAACATGTAATATAGAGACAATCAGAGTACATATTAAGATAAAGTACAACCAGATAGCATACTATCATGTCGAGCAAGAAAGTCCTCCCTATATATGTCCAAGCATCCATTACAATATACATCGTATGTATAGTAATGGCCTCTAAGGCATACATATAACTAACAATCTCCCACTTGCACTAGGGCCATCTATTGTGGTATCACATACCCAACAATTAGCTGCGGTTGAAGTATCTCATACTCAACCATCCCATAAAAGTCTCTACTGGGAAAAAGGCCTTCATGAGTGGATTCGCGCTGTTGTTCTCTGTGTCTACTCTCCTAACCTCGATCTCTCTGGAGATCAACCATCTCCATGATCAGGTGATACTGCCTAAGAATTATATCTGGATTTCTGATGGGACGGTAGTTCCTTGGCTAAAGCCACAACTCCATTGTCACACAATGGTAGGAACGAAGTTCATCTCATAAACTTATATATATCCAGACTGCCTCTTTGGTAGCATCCTTGGTAACGATGTATCTTGCCTTTAATCTTCTAGTAAGTCACGGTATCTAGCTTGGAACTCTTCCAACATACCGTCCCTCCATTGAGGGTAAAGACAATGCCTGCGACTAACATTCAGTCGTCCTTATCACCTTGGAACCTTTCCAGTGATTCTCTCAGGATCGATTGATACCATCTCACTACAACTAGTGAGTATCCTAACATCCAATTAGAACTATCTCATTGATCCAAAATCCAGGATTTAGGAGGTATCATTTTGATCCTATATGGAGAATCATTGTGATAAGCGGAGATTGACCGAGTGTAGCATATGAAACTCCTTCCCTATCAAGAGTATGTCATCCACGTACTCTATGAGGATCACCACCATACTCCCTACTACCTTTTTGTATATACAAGGTTCATCTACCATTTTGATGAAATCAAACTTTTTAACTACCACATCAAAACAGACGTTCCAACTCCGCGATGCCTGCTTTATCACATAAAACAACTTGCACACATTTCCGCTGCTCCCACTATCTACGAACCCCTCTGGCTGTGTACTTATAGACGCTCTCTTCTAAAACATCATTTAGAAAAGCAGTCATGACACCCAACCACCAGATATCGTAGTCATGGTATGTAGCCGTGGCAAGTAGGATCTGGATGGACTTAAGCATAGCATTGAAAGTCTCAACTTTTCTATATACACCAAGTAATCTTCTCAAGATATACTTGCTCCTGATGGGGATTTAACCCTTCAGATAAAGCAACCAAAGTCCATACTTTGTTGGTGTATAAGGATTCCATCTCAGATCGATAAGCATCCAGCCATTCTTATAGAGTCCCACTCCTGATGGCCAGCTCGAAACTAGTTGGGTCATCATCTCATGATGCAATCCTCGCTCCCACTGTCATAGAGAAACCGAAGTTTCTCTCAGGTGGGTGAGGAACCCTACTAGATCGGCGGAGAGGCTGAGGTTCGTTGGAAACTATTGAATCCTTTGTTTCTAATCATCAGTTGCAGTTTGTATAGCTGGAACCATTCTAGTTCTACATAACAGACCTTGCCTCGAGCTTGTCCGGATTTTGCTTTTAGACATAGGCCGGACAACCCCAAATCTTAACCAACTTAAGATATGGGCTCTTCCCTTTCCATATCACATATGAAGTGGTAGGCAACTGATTTGATTCGAACCATATTCAATAGGTATGCAGCTTCTCAAGTGCATAACTCCCAAAAGGAAATAGGAAACTCAGTAGTACTCATCATAGAGCACACCATATCACATAGGGTGCTATTGCTCCGCCCCGATATACCATCGTGCTATGGTGTATACGAAGGAGTAATGCTGAGAGAGAATCTCATTCTCCTTTAGAATAGTCCAGGAATTCCGTGCTCAAGTATTCTCCTCCTTGATCTCATCAAAGGACATAATACTTATACCCGTATTTTGGTTCTCTACTTCTAACTTACATTCTGTGAATATCTCAAAAGGTTCGGACTTGTGTTTCAATAGGAACATATGTCTGAATCTTGAGAGATCATTAGAGAATGTAATGAAGTACAAAGAACCGGTATTGGCATGTGTAGACAGGAGACTTTCATACATCAGCGTGTATCAATCCCAAGAGTTCACTAACTCTTTCTCTGTTTCCAATAAACGGAGCTGTGGTCATCTTATCTCTGTGACATGACTGGCAAGTTTCACAAGATGTAAATTCAAACAGATTTAAATATGCATCTAAATGTAACTTAGCTAGTCGGGTCGTATTGATATGACCTAGTCTACAACGCCTCAAGAAGGATTCGTTCATTTCTGAACTCTTCCTCTTGTGTGTGTTCCGTATACTTAGAACTGTAGTTTGATTTAGAACGTCAATGCTTTTAGATAACGTGCCTGAACCGATCAACTCTTGATATAGGAAATGTTCAAAACATTATCCAACAATACAAAATTATATCCTTTCTTTACTTATAAAGAGACTGATATGATGTTGTATATCAGGTTCGGTATCTAATAACATTCGTTCAGAATCAATGTATTCTGGTAATACAGGGTGATAGTGACCAACAGACTTGGCTGCAACACTTGCACCGTTTTCTGTCTCATGAAACTTATCACCCGTTCTCAGTTCTCTACCTTTCTATAGCCCATGTAACAGATTACATATGCGGGATCCTGATCCGGTATCTCATACCCAGGACTTAAAAGATACTGAGAAACAGTTCTATGTAATGAACACACCCGAAGATGATGCATCAGCATGCACTTTCATTGTTTGGGCGGCATGGGAAATCTGGTATTCCCCAATTTCCTGCTCTGTCTTATAACAATTATAAGTTGGAGCGGGACCAACGTTCCCCGGCTCAGTATAACAAGCGGGTTCGGTCAATATATCCGTATTATTATCTTGATTAAAGCGTGATATGGTCGCTACCTGGAGAGAGAGAGAGAAGAAAACACTCAGCGTATGCTCTTGCAAGATTAGATTGGTTATCTAATATATCTAATCAGGATGTCTCCCACTGTTTTAATCAAATCTTCCTTCAAACCCTAAAAGGAAAGACTAGCCGGGATTAATTACATGGTACAAGTTCGCCAATCTTTCAGCCAGGCCAGTGTCGGTACTTTGAGGGAGGTCCCCCGTGCTTTCGCACGAACCTAATTAAAGTAAACCTCGTTTTCCCAGAGGCGTAACCCCGTTAACACCTTTCTAGACACCTACTTGATCGGCTAATTGTAATGTGTAAAACTCACCCAGGAGTAACTCTTACTCGCAGCGGGTATCGGGATCCAACTATCTCATAGAAGGTATGCAATCTCATTGCAAATTTCAACACTTGAAATTCCCAATAATATTTTGCCCCTAGCACCTATATGACCTTAACATGGTCAACAAATCATAAGTGCTAGTCAAGTTCAACCCGTCATTTCCCGACTGAATTAAACCCACCCGCACGACCCTTAACATGGTCAACAAAGTCGCACGACTACCCTAATCCAATCGCATCATATGCTTATACAGATAAGCACTAATCAGCTACCGCACACTACGCCTTAACATGGTCAACAAACGTAGCACGAATACTAACTAGAACTTATCTGAAATGACGGAGGGCTACGACAAGTTTTTAAGAAAACCCTTTGCGTAATGAACTTGATATCGTTGTAGAATCGAGTGATTTTAAATGGAGTGTTTTTGAGGCTTTTCTAGTTTTGCTAAAGGGGTCACTCCCGGTGAAGGGATCGTCGGCCCTTTCCTCATCGAATAAGGTGCAGGATATTTGACAAATATCACTATGCAAAGCAAGAACTATAGAAGCAATCAAAAGGCAAACCGAGTTTGTAGCATCTGCTAGTATCACTAAAGAGGTCATTCCCGGTGAAGGGATCTCGGCTCTTTCCTTATCGAATAAGGTGTTGGATGTTCTACAAGAAACACCGCTATGCAAAACAAGAACTAGAGCTACCAGTTTTTAAACAAGTTTCTACAACATCTTAGGTTTCTTTTATTTCATTAATCTCATTAATGAAGTCTCATTTTATTATGCTTCACAAGCATCACAATTGAAACGAAATCTGCAATATAACATATATCTCATATATATAATATAAACATTCGTCTCAAGCAGTAATATGATCTCATCACAGAACATTGCAGCAGAAGAACATATATGAAATATTGGATATACTAGGACGTCCGTGTTTTCAATACTAGCCTGTATAAAACACGGATTCCACGGTCGCGATGAATAGCCAAACCCACATCCCAAGACCCCTACGAGAGCGGCAAGCAACACTGCCAATTCTAGGGTTAGGAGACCCGGTCTCAACTCCTCGAGATGGTCTCCGACTGGACCCTAGAACCCGGTTACCTGTGCTCCCCGCCTTGGGTCTACCTAATGCGGAAAAGTAAATAATATACAATGGTGACATTATCCCCATCCAGGAAGTGCCCCAATAAAAGAATATTACATACAAATGAATTTTACATGAACGAAAAAGAAAAACTCTCACCTCACATAAAACCCCCGGCTATTCAAAACGAGACGATCCAATATAACATATCACAGCAACACATAATATCTCATATCATCAACGTAAGCAAGTATGCGTATCCCGATTGTCGTTGATGTATAGCAACGAAGCCGGCGATACACCACATACTACGCTTACGGTCACAGGAAAAAAATTTGTAAAACTACAACAGTTGGAATCCGCAACCTTCTTAGACATCGCATGCCTAACCAAATGAATTCCTTAGAGATCGCATGCCTAACAATTGTAAACCCCGCATTTTAGTCTCATTATCGAAAACTCTTTTCAATATCAAGTCGGGTAATTCAACAAGATTCCCGACATCCTGATCGAATGCTCGTCGCAAACTTTAGTAGACGGCCGCACCCCCGGATGCCGTCGACGAAGTGCACTAAGGCGGAACACCGCTGCCGCGAGCACCCGAACGGATGCTTTTGGCGATGGGGTTCTCCTACAGTCACTTGGTCGGGGCTTTGGGGTGTGGCTTTCTATTAAGTTTACCCGGCGAGTATCCGCGTACGCTACGTGATTGCGACGGACTTTTGATCACATCAAAATTCCGTGGCAACCGATCATCTGAGACTGAACTGCTAGATTTATAACATTCAAATTAGTTATCTCATAACTACATGTGGATTCCAAATATTGTATCACATTCCAGATAAATAGACAATGTTAAACTTTCCGATCGAATAATCAAACACCCAAGATTTCCCCAATATATCTCAACACTTGAAATCAGTTTAAAAATATCCATCACGTGCTACAGTACCGATGGTCCAGCCGTAGAAGGGTCAAGCCAACGCCTCACATGTGGCACGCCGTACTGCCGCAAACCCTAAGGTTTAGAAGCAGTTCAAGACGGTCACATAATCGAGTTAAGGTTTGTTGTCTTCTAGAGGGTCCACCACGTTACTTGCACGACTTAGAATGTTCCTAAACAAAAAAAAAATTCCAACTTTTGAAAAAATTTCCGACTGGGGAAAAGTGAGTTATTGATATCCGTTCGAACTTTTTAACAGTTTCTAAAAAATTACCCAGATAAACTAAACAAAATTAAAATATCCGATCGAATCAACGAGTCCCCAATACAACCCTAGAAAACTCAACACTTGAGTGGAATTAAACAATTCCCAGAAATAATTGCCAAGAAAGGACCTAAGAATAAATATATGAAATTCCAGGGACTAATTCACAATTTTGGCCGCGGAACCGCCGCCAAACCCTTGGTTTGGCCGCGGTTCCGCGGTCATGTGAGAGAATTAGTGGTCCGTACTTCACAGTAATTCTTAGTTTTTCCTGCTTATTTTTCTGAGCATTTTTAATTCATATAAAATCACATTTTTGGAAAATGTCCAGAGAAGGGTTCGTGTCGGGGTTTCCAGGTTTGATCGGACTTTAAGCTTCGCACAGACTTCGCCTAAACCTCTAGCTTGGCTCTGATACCACTGTAGGGTTGCTATGCACCCGCATAAGGTTCTACGAGGCATCAACCATACCCGATTTAAAATTTAGCCGTGCCGAACAACCCAAAGCCGGATCTTTAAACAAGAGATTAGGCGAAAACAAGTATGTTAAACAATTTAACACTAAGTGAGAGGGATTACAACCTTTGTAGATCTGGTCCTTCACTTTTTAAGCTCTGTGTTGAAGTCCCTTCGCTGCGATCATCGTGTTCCAGACTCTCGAGAGGTTCCACGAAGAGAAAGATGCAGTCTTGCTTCCGATCTTCGATAACATAGAAGATCTACCTTGAAGTTTCGTTAACATAAGCTATCACTCAAGAAATGATGTGAACACCCTCATATAAATGGCAAGGATAGATGAGGATGATGAAGTAGGATTTTTGCTCTCATTTATAATCTTTTTCTCACTCACTTTCAACACAAAAGCAAAACAAGAAAGCTTTTTCAAGAAGGAACTCAAGGAAGAAGAAGGAAGAAGATGAATGAATCAATTAGAATCAATTTGTGATGAATAAAGCAAAGGAGATAATGATGAATTATGCAACCATGGTTGACTAAACCATTGTAGAGACTTAACTAGGGCTAGGGTTTGGGTTAGGTCAAGGAATGAGTCATAACAAAATATCTTTCACAAAACAAAACAAAACCTTCTAGAATCATCTAGAAAGCATTAACCCAAATCAAACCCTAATCTTGTTTAATCTCTACTAAACATGTTACATTAGTTATCATATCATGTTGCAATATTATATATCACATATATAATATTTATTGTAACCAAATAAAATAATACAATTAACATATATCACATATATATCAATGTATTACCCGAGTGAGAAAAAGAATCTTTTAGTGAGCAAATATTAGTTAAGGTAATTTAATATATCATATATATTATTATACATTAAATTATCGAATCAACACTTGATCCGATAATCCGGCTATATCGCATATTACCGACTAATACGATGACCCGGCTATATCACATATACCCGGTCGATATCTCATATCGCGAGAATCCAATACGGTATCACATATCGCATTATCCTCGATCCCGCACATATCACATATGTGCTCCTAATCCGTTTTGCCTGAGTCAAGAAACCTCCGTGTAGGACTCTAAAGAATCGTCAATACGCCGGCAATAGGTGATTATCATATCAAACACCCACAAGCTGCCAGCGGTCAGCTAAACGTAACAGCCACCCACGTATTGAGCGCTCAGAAGATGAACAAGCAAGCCTGTACATTCTCCTGTGAATCCAATCAGTAACACTCCCGTACAGTCTGGTCTCGTCGTCTGATATGTCGCATATCTCGCCTAGGGGTGGTAAACGTCAGACCCCCGTAGCTCGATAAGTCGTGTCGATTTGAGGTCTATAACAGTTCGAGAAACTACTGATAACACTTACCAGTAAATCTCAACAACCCTGGCCAGGGATTTCCGGTTATAGCCAATCGAACACAGCACAACATCAACTCCCTAAACCGGGAGAGACGAATCCCCTCCTATCGCTCATTGCCTCCATGTGATTCGGGACTGTACCCAAAAGCCACCTTTTTGCACGCCCTCTTGGACGTGGTATGATGGAAATCAAAGTACAGTGGGAATCACACAAGACTCTATGACGATCTCGGGTCAACAGACTACTCTGTACCAGTGTCTGTTGGATATATGTATGCCCTAGAGGCCATTATGTGATAGTGGATGTATTTATATATATATATATATATATATATATATATTCAGTGTACATTCTTGCTCGACATGATAGTATGCTATCTGGTTCTTCTTTATCTGACATGTTGATTTGATCATGCTTTTACTCATTCACACATGTTGATAAAGCCCTGAGGATTTTGGCTTGACTACAGTGATTATGATAGAGATCATACTAGTGGGACGTCTGTAGTTTATAACCATATCTTGAAATGTCCCTAGTCGAAGGTGTATCGAGACGGGGCATCGATATACCATAGTAGACTAGCGTATATGATACTAGACCCATATGATGGGCGATGGATGTTCCCACATTCATCGATGTTTGACATCAAGATCATATACGGGTGCTCAGTGGTGACTGGGTACACTGGACGGACTCACCGAGAACTCCTATATGGAATTATATCTATCGTCGGATAGCAGTTCTTAGGTGACACTGGTACAGGTTAGTCTGTAGACCCGAGATCGTCATAGAGTCTTGTGTGCTCTCCCACTGTACTTTGATTACCAACCTACCACGGCTCTACTGAGTCGTGCAAACAGGTGGCCGTTGGGTACAGTCCCGAGACACACTAAGGCAATGAGCGATAGGAGGGGTTTCGTCTCTCCCGGTATTGGGAGTTGATGCTGTGCTGTGCTCGACTTGTTATATCAGTATGTCCCTGGCCAGGGCTGCTGAGATTTACTGATAAGTGTTATCAGTAGTTTCTCGATCTGTTATAGACCATTCACCTGCATGACTTATTGAGTTATTGGGGTCGACGTGACCATCCCTAGGCTCGATATGCAGCATATCTGATGAAGATACCGGACTGTACGGTAGTGTTGCCGGTTGGCTCGACGGGAGTTGTAGCAGGTTCGCTTGTTTTCTTCTGATCGCTCAATACCCGGGTGGCCGTTACGTTTAGCTGACCGCTTGCGGCTTGGGGGTGCTTGATATGATCATCACCCACTGCCGGCGTATTGACGAGTCTTAGAGTCCCACAAAAGAGTTACCTAGTCCAGGAGAAACGTTGTGGTGCGCGTATGCGATATGCGCATGGACCTGATTAAAATGCGCGTATGAGATACCGTATATTAATCGGGCGGCTTGCTTTTGGTCGGGTCGTATGTGATATGACCGGGTTGATAAATCAAGTGTTGATTTATCATTTAACCATTAGCTTCTCACTAGAAATCCTTTCTTGTTCTTTTTGGATATATGCATGCATGTATGCATTCATTCTTGTTCAGGCACATATGGATGTGCATGCACACATGCATACATACATCATTCTATCATGGTTGTATATACATAGAAAATGGTGGCAATATAAGACTCACACCTTGGTTATTTATATGGATTATTATTTCTATTTGTTTTAAAACAAAATGAAAAAAGGAAAGGATAATTCATGGTTTGTTTCTACACCCTTCTTTGACCTAACCATGCTCACCTACTTTTAACCATGGATTAAACTTTCCTTTTATGTTTTAACTCAAATTAAATAATATCTTTATCATTTAACCAAGGTTTGAGATGAGAAGAGGAAAATATGTATACATATATTTTCTATTTTCTTTCATGAGATTATCTTTTCTCTTCTTCTTAAAAAGCCATCATCTTCTTCAGCCTTGCTCTTTTGCTCTCTAGATCTTTCAAGTGAGCAAAATACTCAACAAGATAGGATTTTGAAGTGAGAAAAACAACCACAACACCATTCTACACAAGTCTTGCCTACTTGTTTAGAGTGTTAGCTTCATTTCTTTCTCTTGATAAAGTGAAGTTACAAGCTTGGACAAAGGAGCTTCGGGTGGATCGTCGTGGATGCTAGAAGACCTCAAGCTAACCGTTTTCCAACTCTCAAGTGGCCAAGGAGTCAAGAATAGGGAGCTACAAAGGTTGTACTCTCAAAACCCTAGCCTTTGTTACTTGTAAAGTTATGAAACCCTAATTTTCTAGGATTGATTCTTTGTGTGTTCACTTAGCACTCTAAAAACTTAATCTTTGTGACATGTGATGCTTCCAAACCTTTCATAGGGTGCTAAGTAAACCTAACAGTGTCACCGGAGAACTGCCATCTGACGTGAGGTATATACCATCTGGGTGTTCTCGGCGAGTCCGTCTAGTGTACCCAGTCTCCACTGAGCACCCGCACACCATCCTTGATGTCAAACACCGATGGATATGGGATCATCCATCGCCCATCATATGGGACAAGATGCGTATACGCTAGTCTACCCTGGTGTATCGATGCCCTGTCTCGATACACCCTCGACTAGGAACAGTTATAGGATGTACTCGTCGACTACCGTGGCCCCACTAGTATGATCTCATCATAGTCCCAGTAGTCGGGTACATATCCTAAGGGCTTTATCAACATGTAATATAGAGACAATCAGAGTACATGTTAAGATAAAGTACAACCAGATAGCATACTATCATGTCGAGCAAGAAAGTCCTCCCTATATATGTCCAAGCATCCGTTACAATATACATCGTATGTACAGTAATGGCCTCTAGGGCATACATATAACTAACAGTTCTGGACACTGAAAACCTGAGCTTGATTCAGTACGTATATTCCGTTTTCTAATGTACCTGACCCAATCAGAACTTGATTTAGGTGGATGTGGACCACATTGCTTACAAAAGTAAAATCATATCCTTCCTTAGAAAGTATGGATACAGATATGATATTACAAGCCATACTAGGTACATACAAATAGTTATGCAGAATCAATATCTGCCCACTTGTCAATCCAAGGTGATATTCCCCTACGGATTCAGCATCCACGCTCATTCCGTTGGCAACCCTGAGAGTCATATCACCTATCCTGATAACTCTACTGTTTCTCAGAGCCTGTAATGAATTATAGATGTGAGGTCCTGATCCGGTATCCAATACCCAGGAAGTAGGGTTAATTGACATACATTTTTCTATTACAAACACACCCGAAGCCGAAGCCATAACATGCTTCGAATTCTGGCTACTGGCTTTCAAAGCCCTGTAATCCTTCTGCCAATGTCCTTTCCCGTAACAATAGGAACGTCCCTCCTTCATTACATCTAGTCCCGAAACTTTTGCCCTTCCCTTCACTCCTTCTTCCCTAGTTTCCTTCAGGGTATAAGTAGAGGGCAGAGACTGTAGAATCAAGTCAGTACTCGACCCATTCTTCAACGTGGTCTTCTGGTCCGTGAGCTCATCAAGATAGCTAGTCTCTGTAAGGACGTTGTCCCCTACAGATGACCCGAAAGCCAACCTCGCTTGAAGCAATTCGTTCGAGGTCTCATATCTTGCGATACGAGATTGCTCTCCATATAAATCTTTGTTATGGAGGAAGACAGAATCTAAGTCCATCTTCTCGTGCTGCCTCTGGTATGCACCATCAACTGAGGCCAACACGAGGCACTTGGCATTCACACAGTCCTTTTCCGATGTCTTATGGATGTAAATATCCATGACAGCGGAAACTGGACCTGAGACGGCAGGGGTTTGATTAGTTAGGAGGTGTCCCAGCTTGTCATGGGTAATGGACATCTGGACAGACCTTTGCCAGTCATAACAGTCAGATTCAGTCATTTTATTTATCTAGATGCAACCTATGTCTGGTCACAGGGTCGCTGCAATTAAGAGAGAGAGAAGGAAACACTTAGCATGATGCTCTTGCAAGTTTAGATTGGTTTTTAGTTTATCTAAACATGATGGCTCCCACTGTTTCTCGAATCCTTCCTCAAACCATAAAAGAAGAATTAGTCGGGATTGATCTCACCGTACAATACTTGCTTAACCGTTCAGCCAGACTGGTGTCGGTACTTCGAGGGAGGTTTTACGACGCTTTCGCGAAGTTCCTTAATTAAATAACCTCTTTTCCCTGTGGGCGTAGCCCCGCTAACACCTTTCTAGACACCTACTAGGTTTATAGCATTGATCGTTAAGTGAGAAAGTTTCCCGAGGAGTAACGGATACTCACAGTAGGATCGGGATCCAAATATCATTGTGAGATAATGCTGAAGGAATCCTACCAACATTATCAAACTCCAAATGGTATGCATCACTAGCAAGTTTCAGTTTCTTTAGAAACTCCCGATGTGGATTTTTGCCCCATGCTCTTATGACCTTGACGGAGGTCAACAAATCATAAGTCACATGTCAAGTTCTACCCATCATTGTCCAGCTTAATTTGAACCCCCCCGTATATACCCTTGACGAAGGTCAACAAGGTAATACGACTGTCCCAAACCAACGCATCTATCTATGCTACATATGAATACCCAACAGCTACCAATCACTATTCCTTGACGAAGGTTAACAAACATAGCCTGAATACTATTGAATATTCATATGAAATGACGGAGGGCTACGAATGGTTTTTGGCGAAACCGTGAACGTAGTGAACATGATATAATCGAAGGAACCTTGATAGCTTTTAAAAGGATTGGTTTAAGCTCCGCGTTTTTAAAAGTTTTCTGTTTTGGAAAAAACCGAGTGGTTTTGAAATTGTTCCAACGATTCAGCTTTGGTTTGTTTTCTTTACATTAATTTAATGCGTCCCATCAATTAAACCTACCATTGCAGAAAATAACGAAAATATGACGTACGCTTATGCTATCCGCATTCGCCACTGGGCCCCGTCATCACCCGTTAGGTTACTTAACTAACAACAGAGCGGGGGCTGGACTAGCGCGGATGCAAAACATAAGCAACGCCTACTAGATATCATATATAAATATATACATTCGTCAGATGCAATGATAGCCATTCCAGATCACAGATGAACATATTGGATATACTAGGAATCCGCGTTTCGTTCGAGGCTGCAACGAAAGACGGATTACACGGTCGCGATGAATAGCCAAACCCCACCCTAGACCCCTACGGGTGCGGCAAACTACCCGCCAAGTACCTGAAGTGAAGCAACCTCCCTCAACAACGTGAGTGGGCTACTCGGCACTACAAAGTACCCGGTAGTTTGTGTACCCCACCTTGGGTCTATCCTAGGAGAAAAAACAGTAAAAGAAATAATATACAATGGCGGCTACAACCTTATCCCGGATGTGCGGCCATAAAAATAATATTACATCAAATGAAAGATAAAGAAACTCTCATCTCACAAACCCCGGCTATTCATCCGCGACAATCCAACAAGTTCATATACACAATCCAACATCATAGATCATAGATATGTACAACCCCCACTAATCGACGTATAGCGATTAGTCGACGTTCAACAAATATATCACATTACAGATATAACCAATTTAGCTAAAGTTTATAGAATTTCGATCAATATTCCAATTTGAAACTACCCCAAATACAATACTGTTCTCTGAAGAATTTGGGCAGAAACAAATCATCTTAAAAATTACAAAACAGAAATCTGGACATGTTGCAGGAAAACTGAGTTAACGCGGCGTCAACTCGGCTGCGGATCTGCGGCCAAACCCTTGGTTTGGTCGTGCTTCCGCGGAGGTTTGACCGAATCATGGGCTCAATTTTCTTGTCTGTCCTTAAAAAAGCCTGCACGTATTTTTAAGGTCCCTGGAAAAATTTTTCGACCAGTTTTTAAAATCGACAGAAAAGTGCAATTTTTGACGTGTTTTGCGATTTTTTTCGGATCGAAGTTCTAAACACTTTGCTAACATGTTAGTTGATGTTTAGCTAGGCTCTGATGCCACTGTAAGTCCACGTTACCCACCTCGGTGGTTACGAGGAGGCGGAATGTGTAAAAAACGGTTTTTTAACACAAGGTAACATGGACTAGAACTAGAGGATCTTTGCTAAACAAAAACTAACAATACTAACTACAAGTTTTAGCTACTCGGGTAGAAGGTTATACCTAGGTCTTGAACTCCTTCTCTTCTTGTTGTAGTCCTCCTTCTTGCTTGCATCTTGGAGTGGTGTAGACGGCTCCTCCTCGTCGTCTTCTCTTTGCCGAAGAAAGATCCACCCGAATGCCTCTACCTTGAGCTCCTACCTCAACCAAGAGGTAACTAGAGTGCTTGGCTTGCTAAACAAAGAACCCTAGAATGAGTAGAGAGAAGTCCTGATGGTTTTGTCTCACAAGCTCATGGTTCTCAACACATGAGAGATGAGAGCTTTGAGAGAGGAAGAGGAAGAGCTAAGCATGAGAGAGAAAGAGCAAGAGAGAAATGATAGGAAAAATAACAACCATCTCTCATATGAGAGAAAATGATAATAATAATAATAATTAAAAGAAATTGTGATGGTTAGTTTGGAATGACCATTATCATTTCACATTAAATGAAATTTGCAAGAATCAAGAAGCATCTTGCAAGTGAAATGATGATGGTCAAAAGGTCAACAAAAGTCAACCGGTCAACCAAAGTCAAAAGGTCAACAAAAGTCAAATGGTCAACCTAACCATGGCACAATTATCCTTAATTAATATCATTAATCATATTTCTCATTTTCATTAGGGTTAAGAAAAAGTCAACGGTCAATAACCCTAATGAGGTTCCTCTGCCTCTGTCAACTGTGCATACACACCCGCATCCGTGTTCCGAGGAACACGAATACAATGAGACAAAACCAATCCCAAAACAAATACTTGGATCTGGCTTAAACCAAAGCCCGCTAGTAATAACTGCCCGGACACCAAATGTGCACAAGTGCGCGGATGTGAACGAACCCTGTCGCAAAACCACGCGACCTCTACTCTGTTTTGCCCAAAGGCGAACAGCCCTCTGTGTGGGACTCTAAAGACTCGACACTACTCTGGCAGTGGGTTTAACCACAGGCCGCATGCGGTACTAGATGTGCGTAACGGTCCCCAGCTAGATGCCGATAAGAAGACCGATGAGGTGAACCCATCCGAACTCCTACTGAGCCTGAATGTGACAATCTCCGTACAGTCCGGTCTGTTCGTCTATGAGTATCGCATGTCGGGCCTAGGGGGTGGTAAACGTCAGACCCCTAATAGCGGTACAAGTCATGCCGGAGTGTAGCCCAGAACACCCTGAGAAACTACCGGAAACACTACCAGTAATTCTCGCTTGCCCTGGCCAGGGACTTTGTGTAATGGCTCTCCTAGACACAGCGCGATATCAACCCCCAATACCGGGAGAGACGAATCCTATCTAACCGCTACTGCATCCAAGTGCTTCAGGACTGCACAAAACTACTACCTGTTTGCACGACTCCTTTGAGCCGTGGTAAGGTAGTAATCAAAGTACAGTAGGAACACACTCGAGGCGAAGTAGCAGTGTCAAGTCGACGGACTAAGCTGTACTTCTGTCACCTGGGAACTGTTATCTGACGATAGGTATAGTACCAACAAACAGTTCCCGACGAGTCCTGTCCAGTGTACTCGTAACCTAACGAGCACCCGCATACTATCTCCAGTACGACGTACTGATGGCTGTGGGACAGACCATCTCCCCTGCTGGGATGAAAAGCGCATACGCTAGTCTACTCCGGAGTATCGATGCCCCGTCTCGATAATCCTACGACTAGGGACCTGTATAAGGATGTGCTTCTAGATTACCCAGCCCCCACAAGTGTGACTGCCATCACAATGCTGGTAATCAAGCAAAGATCCTAAGGGCTCCACTAATATGTATAAGCGATATGCTAAAAGAAACACATGCACATATTAAAGTAGAAACAAACCAAGTAGCATACTACCATTTTGAGCAAGATTGTCTATACAACTGTGAATATCCCAAGCTTCCATTAAGTAATATACAAACTAGTATGATACAGTAATGTCCTCTAGGGCATATACACTAACGGTGTGTGGGTATATACCTTTACTCTAGGGTTTCACAATTAAGAACTAACTAAAAGCACTATCTTCCAATTACACTAAACTAACCCATGATCTCCTAGAGCCGCTCTTGCTAGTTATCCATGTATCACAATACACAAAATTATATATATATAACGTATTCACATACTACACTACGAAACTACGAGGGTGCTATACACCATCCACCCGACTTCCCCCGTAGATATACATCTACTCATTTTGATCCTTGCTTGCTGAAGTCGATGCCGCCATGCTCCTCCTTATCATCCGAAGTCCACATGAGGGTGCCTACATATATAAACACACAGTATCGTAAACCGAAATCGCGCACGAAAACTAAAACGGCACATGTATCACACATAGGTTAAAACCTATGGTCTACTCATGCAAGAAAAATCAAACAACTCCCGATATCGACGTACAAACGTCAAGTGCCTGAGACAAAACACAAATACCAACAATTCAAGTTAATAGAATTAGTAAACCGAAATCAGAAACTATGAAAAACACTTCCAGATTTTACCCCATGTTAAATTAGGCAATTTTGCATATGGGGTAAGTCTAATTTGCTTAAAATGGAGCCATGGACCAAGCACGAGGCGATTCCATCGTACCAAGGTCGCAATTTGCAGCCAAAACTTGATTATTTGCGGCCACAGTAAAAGGATAGGGTCTCGGGTCATGGGTATAGCTTCTAGATTGCCTGCACACCTCTCAGTAATTGCATCTTTACTTATAGATCCCCCGGGTGATAGCAGATCTCGAAACAACATCACAATTCCTACACAAATCCGATATCGGGGATTTCTAAGTTTGTGAATTGGGGTTTTACTCTCAGGTTTTTTCCTGAATCCTAACACTAGAGGGGTTTTATGGTCTCTACTAATCTCAATTACACTTCACAACTTATAAAATTCCTTAACCCTCATCTTGGAATTTTCCAAGATCACTAAAGCTTACTAAATCACTTCTAAACTAATATAGAAGTTAAAGAAAATGAATTACTACACTAATGGTGAAGAAAATACCTCACTCGGCAACTCAAGAATTTTCTTGAGTTGCCCCAAGTTCTTAAAATCTTGTCTTGCTTGGTCTAACTTGCTTGTAATGAACTTGTGCACAAATTTAATGAAGGGAATGAAATGTTTTGATGTATTTTTGATGGTGTTGTGAGGGGGGTAGAGGCGGTGGAGGGAATAGGGCAGCCATGGAGGAAGAAGGGGAGAGAAAATGATGAAGGGAACCAAATGAAAAACAATGGCCATGGTCAACAATGACCCCTCACCCTCTCTCTCTCTCCAAGCCCATACCACCATGTCTTTAAAATATCTTTCATTTCTTTTTCTTTTCTCGTTTTCTTTTATTTATCTTTTCTTTTCTTTTCATTTTTAAAAACAAAAACACTTGAAAATAAGGATGAAGACATGTTTCTTGTCAATAAAATGTAACAAGTATATGTGACATACTGTGGTGCATGTCATGCACATAAACTAGATTAATGCGAGATTAGTGAAAATTAATCGAATTTAGCATTTAACCCGTTTACAAATAAGTATTTAAAAATCCATAAATACTAATATCACATAAACACCCTCAATTCAATAATTCTTATAAATTTCCAAATATTTTCCAAACTTTCGGTATATAATTATACCCCTTTCATTAAAACTAATTTCCACACATTTAAATATTCATAATATTTATTATTCATTTATATAACTTTCCAAAAATAATATTTTATTTTTCTTAAAGGTTACAGACTTCCCCCCTTAAATAAATTCGGTCTCCGAATTTAAATTTAAACATCTTAAATACTAAAACATTTCAGTAAAATGATCAAGTCGTCGGGGCTCCGAAATCACACATACATAAAACATATCGTAGCGCAATACATGCGCATGGAAAGCGAGTATATAACTCAAATCAAAACTCCGTCAAGTATCACGCAATCATCGGAGTTATGGTGAAGATACCAATGTCAAAGTCCAGTACGAAAACTGTAACGCCTTAGATTTCGGTTGGTATTAGTTTAGACTTTAATGCGGGTTTACTGAAAAAAGTTTACCAATTCGGGTTCCTCACATTTTATAACATTTAATTAATAATTTATTTTTATTTGTTATAGCATGCACGCATGTGTGCACGTTAATGTGAGGGTTTGTTTGTATAATCTTGATCTTAGAAACCATGACACTTAACCTAATCTAATCTTTGCTTTAATCCTTTGCCTTAATCCTTTCCCTAGATCTTTTGTGTGAGAAGATATTTCTTTTGGAGTGAGGAGGTGGCATGATGAGGCGTGCGTGAAAGCATTAATGGAGAATTAATGCTAATGGTGCACTTACCCCTCACCCTTAACCTCACCTCTCTCTCTCATTTCTTCTTACTTTCTCTCACTCATTTCCCCTCTCATTATATTCATTCCTCTCATATCAAACCGAACGCTTAAGTTTCCATCACCAAACTTCATCAAATCCTTCACAAAACTCACAAAAATCACATCTTTGAACACCTTTTTCCTCTTGGATGTCTTGGAGTTTGCAAAGCTTGGATCTTTGAGTTTTTTCGGTTAGGTAATGATCTCTTTCTGTTCTTTAAGTGCTTTTTGTGTAGCTTAGCTTGTTAGTTTCTGTTTTGAACACGTTTTGTATCGTTTCGGGTAAATATCGTATTTTTAGCGAAATTTTGGGTCTCGGGTAATCTGCTATCAAACCAGGTAATTGTTGCAAAAGTTCCCATCACAGTGACCTAGTGTTGTGACCTAGAACCTACCCTCAAATTACGAGCTCATTCCCTCTTGTTACGACCGCAGATTTAATGGTTCTGGCCGCAATTTGCGGCCAGAGTAGGGACTAGGGTGGTGGATTTTTGTCTAGGGGTCTCTGGGGTTGTATGTTGTCTCATGGTACTTGCAACTTTCACAAATTGTTAGTATAGCAAAATCTGGGACCACTTTGCGTATTTCTTGTATTTCATTTCACGCGATACATTATCCGATACAGTGTGTGTTCTGTGTTGCTGTTGCTCTGAGTAGGTTTTATAGTGTCGCTATACACGTTTGCTACAATACGAGCACTTAAGAGTACGTATGTGTTGTCGTGTTAGCCCGTGTAGTTTGTACGTGTTTTGTGTCTATTGCTAATATATTTCTGTTATATTGTTGTATGTAATAGTTTCGCAGGCGGGGACTTCGGACGCTGCGACGAGGGGAAAACAGGCGGTAGGCTTCACTTAGCCAGGAGCGTTGGTGAGTAGATTTAACATCTACCGGAAAATCGCCCGCATGGCGTTATGCGTCTGGGCTAGAGATATTAATATTGTCACATTTTCTATTTCATATATAGAGTTTGCGCATACCCTTATTTCTTAGTGATTGCTGTGCTTCGACTAGTATCCTTAGGACACTGCACATATTATTGACGGCTTATGTTGCATGAGCACTGATTGTATGCCACACACACCGTCAATAATTGCTATGTTACGCACAATACACATACCTATGTGATATAGTTTGGTTAGGGACATTGTGATATTGATTCATATTTCTTATTGCATATGACATATAGCATACCTGTATACCTACACGCTTACACATATGCCTTAACATACTTACATGCTAGTTGTTAGTGTTTATGCCCTAGAAGGCCATTACTGTATCATACTAGTTTGTATATTACTTAATGGAAGCTTGGGATATTCACATGTATATAACAGTCTTGCTAAACATGGTAGTATGCTACTTGGTTTTTCTATCTTAATATGTGAGTGTACGTATTGATAGAGCTCTTAGGATCTTGCTTGTCTACCAGCGTTGTGATGGCAGTCACACTAGTGGGGGCTGGGTAGTCTACAAGCACATCCTTATTCTGGTCCCTGGTCGTTGGATTATCGAGACAGAGCATCGATACTCCGGAGTAGACTGGTGTGTACGCTTCTCATCCCAGTTGGGGAGATGGTCTGTCCCACAGCCGTCAGTACGTCGTACTGGAGATAGTATACAGGTGCTCGTTAGGTTACGGGTACACCGGACAGGACTCACAGGGAACTGTTGGTTGGTTTTATACCAGTCGTCAGTGAACAGTTCCCAGGTGACATGAATACAGCGTAGTCCGCAGACTTGACACTGCTACTTCGCCTCGAGTGTGTCCCACTGTTCTTAGATTGCTACCCTACCACGGCTCAAAGGAGTCATGCAAACAGGTAGCAGTTGGGTGCAGTCCCGAGCACTTGGAGGCAGTGGCGGTTAGACAGGATTCGTCCCTCCCGGTATTGGGAGTAGATATCGTGCTGTGTCAGAGAGCCATTACGCAAAGTCCCTGGCCAGGGCAAGCGAGATTTGCTGGTAGGTTCCAGTAGTTTCTCAGGGTGTAATGGGCTTCCCTCCGACACGACTTATACCGCTATTAGGGGACTGACGCTTGCCGCCCCCTAGGCCCGATATGCGATAGTCTTGGACGAACGGACCAGACTGTATGGAGATTGTCACATCAGACTCAGTAGGAGTTCGGATGGGTTTCCTCATCGGCCTTCTTATCGACAACTACCTGGGGACCGTTACGTACAGCTAGTGCCGCTTGCGGTCTGTGGTTAAACCCACTGTCAGCGTAGTAGTCGAGTCTCTAGAGTCCCACACAGAGAGTTTCCTACTCCAGGCGAAACGATATAGAGGTCGTATGGTTTTACGACAAGGGTTCGGACGCGTATGTGTGTTTACACACTTACGTCGTTTGGACAGTTTTTACCAGTCGGCTTTGGTTTAAGCCAGTTACTGGTATCCGGTTATTGGATTTTTACAGTCTAAAGTTTTTCCGTATTTTTGCGGATTGGAGGGGCGTTCTCGTAATTGTGCGAGAAGCTTCTAGAAGATGTGACTAAGGAGGTTTAGATGGTATATACTTTGGATAAGATTTGTGAGTCATGAGAGTGATTCATCATTGTCATTATTGCACCATAAATGATTAATGACACATGCTTAATGAATCACCACTTAACATTTATGAAGCATGCTTATTCATCACATTTATTCATTTATTCTTTAATGAGAATGCTTCATAATATGTTATGATACTCACAATCTCATCTCATAATCATTCTCACATTCTCTCTCCTAAAGCTCTCATCTTCAAAAGACTAATCCTTACACCTCATGAGTTGAGATCAAAGGATTAGAAAGACTAATCAATCCATAACCATCACTCTATTTCATTCTATCTTCTTTGATTAGCAATCCAAGAAGATTAGTTACCTCAAGTTAGAGGTTTAGTTTGGAGTTTTGCTCTCGGGTGGATCGTCTACTACCTAGAGAAGGCCGAGGAGAACAAGGAGATCGTAAAGACGAAGGACTGGTTTCATTAGGTATAATCCCTAAACACAATAGTTAAGAAACACTTTGTGTTTGGTTATTTATAGTTTAGCTTCGATTCAAGCGGTTAGTCGATGTTCGTTCACTAAACAAGTTCGTTTTTGAAAATTCCGCCTCCCCACAAGTATAAGGGTGTACTACATCGACTTACAGTGGTATCAGAGCCTCGCTAAACAATAAATAACTTGATTGCAAATTTGTACGAATTTCGAACGGAAAAACAAAGCCGGAAACCCTAAAAAATATCAGTTTCTGTCGAATTTAAAATGATGTCCTAAAATTTTTCAGGCATGTGCAGAAAGCTGGAAAAGCATACAGGAGAACACCCAAGAAAATTGGGCCCATGACTCGGCTAAAGAGCCGCGGAAGCGCGGCGGATCCCAAGCGATCCGCCGCGGTTCCGCGGCCGAGTTGCCGAGTCATGAACTCAAATTTCTTGTGTGGGTCCCCTGTGATATTTAGTGTTCTCTGGAATATTTTAATTTTGCTCAGGTTTCAGTTTAACAGAGCAGTTTTTGGAGCAATATTAAAGATGTTTAATCGATCGAAATTGTAAAGTATTTGCATATTGGATTATATCTGTGATTGTTTAATGTGTTCGTAAACCTCCCCTAACTGCTAGTATGTCAGTTGGCAGGGGGTTGCACATTTCTGAAATGGTTATATCTGTTTGTGCATATAAACTGTATTGGGCTGTTGTGGTGTATAGCCGGGGTTTAGCAATGGGTTATTATTTAATTCATTTGTTGTAAATGTAATTTGTTGTAATATTATTTTGCGGGGCACATCCAGGTTGCGGTTGTAGCCACCATTGTATTATTTCATTTTACTGTTTTTGCTCCTAGGACAGATCCAAGGTGGGGTACACAAACTGCCGGGCGGGTAGTTTGCCGTACCCGTAGGGATTTTGGGTGGGGTAACGGCTATTCATCACAACTTTGTAATCTGTCTTTTCTTGCAGGCTCAAAAGAAATACAGATTGCTTACAAATCCAATAAAGTTTATCTGTGTTCTGGAATGTATATCATTGCGTCAGACGAATGTAAAATATCTATATATATGATAGCTATTTAGACGTCACTTATGTTTTACACCCGCGCTAGCCCAGCCCCCGCTCTGTCGTTAGTTAAGTAACCTAACGGGTGATGACGGGACCCCGTGGCGAATGCGGATGGCATAAGAGGACGTTGTATTTTCGTTGTTTTCTGCAATGATAGGTTAATGATGGGACGCATTATCTATAATGCAAAGAAAAATAAACCAAAGTTTTAATCGTTGGAACAATTTAAAAGAAACCACTCGGTTAATTTTAAAAACAGATATTTTTAAATGCGGAGCTTTAACCACTCCTTTTAAAAGCTATCAGGTTCCTTCGGTTATATCAAGTTCAATACGTTCACGGTTTCGCCAAAACCATTCGCAGCCCTCCGTCATTTCATCTGGGTATTCGGTAGTATTCAAGCTATGTATTTTGACCTAACGCCAAGGCATAGTGTTTGATAGCTGCTGGATATTCATTTGTTGCATAGATAGATGAGTTAGTTTGGGACAGTCGTATTATCATTTTGGCCGAACGTCAAGGATATATACGGATGGGTTCAAATTGACAAGATAATATTGGGTAGAACTTGACATGTGACTTATGACATTTTGACCTAACGCCAAGGTCATAAGAGCATGGGGCAAAAACTTATATCGGGAATTTCTAAAGAAACTGAAATTTGCAAAGAGATGCATACCATTTTGAGTTTGATGAATGTTGGTAGCTGATCGAAAAGAATTCTCGATGTGTATTATGGAATTGTAAAGAAATCACAACCAAAAATTATTTGACCGCAATCAACTACGGTGTCGGATTGTAGTTAGTATGTGAGTGCGGATCGTCCACAGGGAAAGTGTAATCGTTCGTCTTTCGAATTAAATGAATTGAATCTTTAATGAAAAGAAAACAAAACAATTCAAGATTTGTAGTTGATGTTCAAGAATGAGAAAAAAAACTAGATCTAAGAAAGCATTAAAAGATAGAATCAAGAATTGATAGTTTGATAATTTTTCCAAACCAAATCTCAAGAATCGAAATGAGGCTCGTAGGAATCGATCGGATCTATAAATGTGATGTAATCTTACAATTACGTATTCTTATCCTTCGATGAATTGATACTAGATCGATGATTATCGACGAGAATTAGGGATTTCTTGTGAAACTAGGGTTTCATCTTATCCCTTGTTCATTCGTCGATGTCATTCATATTCTAGCCTCTAGTAATTTCAAGAAACGATAGTAGATCCCTAATTTCGAGCGATTGCAATCAAGAAAGCATCGCTACGAAACTAGGTCATCGATTCTTGAACTTGCTAGGGTTTACAAACTCGTAGGACTTAAAAATAGTATTAAGATTTGTTACATCATCATTCTACAATCGTCTCGACTCCTTAACGAGCGGAGTTTCACTCAAACATCACAACACGAGCAACAATTACAAATTGAGATCTAATCATGATGCAAGAATTAAAAGAAAGCAAGATTAAAGAATTTCATCTTTTATTTATATCAACAATTTCGTTACAATCACTCAAGAACTACAAGAGGAAGAACTTGATCGTCGACTTGGCTTCGCTCGTCTCCGTGGATCGCGGATCGGCTTGGATCACTTGCCCGATTGAAGATCGGCTCGGCTCCTAAAAGGTTGAAGACTTCTCGCTTGATTTGGTACTCAAGATCTTGGATTTAGAGTGGAATTAGGGTTAGGGTTTCGCACAAGCCTTGTCACTAGACTTGTGGAAGAAAATGGTGCAGAATGAACCAATGGTTATTGATTAGCCTTTAACCCTAGGTCTAGGTTCCTATTTATAGATAACTAACCCTAGATCTAGGATTTCAAATTCTAACTTTCCCTCCTAAAGTTTGTTGAGGAAATTCAAATTTCCCTCCAAAAGTTAGTTAGGGGAGAAGGTTCTAGATGTGATTAGTTAGGAGGAGCTTCTAGAAGAGGATTAATTAAGAGCTTAATTAGGATTAGCCTTCCTTAATCTTCTTTTCTGATCTGGCAGTAGCTTCGAGATAGTTCTGGACTTTGAAGTGTCAGAATGGACTGTGGGACCAGAGCTTAGAATAGTGACCAAAAAGTGAACGGCTGACGTGGCAGAACCGCCGCGTTTCCGCGGCTCAAGCCATCTTATGCCGCGGAAGCGCGGCGCTCTTGGAGCCTTGGGGCTTGGGCTTTCAGGTTTGGTCTTGGACTCATTTGTGGGCCTTCTTTTGATATATAGAATTATCTAATTCCTTCTGCACTGCTACCAGATCTCAGGGCTTTGAGTTGGCGTACTTTTGATCAGCTCTTTGGTTTTTCTTCCGTATTTCCTGCACAGACTCAAGACAAGTGTTGCGCAAATACAGAAATGATGCGATGCCATGAAATGCGGGTAATTTCCTTTAAAGTGTCGGTTTAAAAGTCTAATACATGAAATCTCATATTTTGTGACAGATTTGTTAATATG
Organism: Agapanthus africanus; assembly: GCA_030015575.1. NCBI lineage: Eukaryota > Viridiplantae > Streptophyta > Magnoliopsida > Asparagales > Amaryllidaceae > Agapanthus > Agapanthus africanus. The sequence goes on from JASDDO010000008.1 coordinate 228,145,262, forward strand.
TAGAATATGAATGCCGAACACTTCTAAGTGTATGCAAATGTTAAGGAAATTGCCGGCTAAAATATACAATATTTTCGACTGATCAAATACCCCCAAACTTAATTTCGATCGTCTCGAGCGAATGTTTATTAAAAAAGAGAAGGAGAAAATGAAGAAAGAGAAAAACTAACTAGCACACTTTCGTAGGCAACACGATTGCACTGAGCATGTGCAACAAGCCTTTAAACCTCTAGGTGTCCCTAGTAGGAGGAGTGTTGTCTCCTGAGGGTTTTCAGCGGATTGCACCCACAAAATCCAATAATAAAAGCAAGATCATGAATATTATATTTAAAGAAAAGAATTGTAAAAGAAAGACTTTGAAAATTAGGGTTTCCAACTAAGCTAGCTTTTCGGTTGTCATGAGCCCTATCTTAATGGTCATGAAAAGATGTTAGAAATCACGTCCTCCCTCAATAAAACATCGTCTTATTCTTCATTCCTATCTGTTTTCCAAACATCGATCATATCACCCTGCGTGTGTATAAAGACATCCCTACACCCGGAGAATTCAATTCAAGCTATCATACTCTTGCCCATCAACCTCAGTACATATTTTTTTTTGATGAGCTCACACACTTTCATGCGACCGTTAATACTTCTTGAGGTACTAACCGACCGATTACTCGTGTGCTTGCTTATTTGGTGTATTTTCCTAATCTTGCACCACCTTAGGTATAGCAGTGACTCCCAGACCAGTTGGCCTTAGGGCACTAGATGAAGAGGCACCCTCGCTATATATTTTTTATTTCCCTCGGTGATAACAAAACCAGTTTCCATTTTTCTCACCATATTTTTTTTTCATACTTTTGGCTTTAAGACAAGAGCATTTCAAGGTATCCTCTCCTATCCCAGGCTTTAAGATGTGTGTAAGTGCGAATAGCAGGGTAGCAACGTTCAAAATGTCTGGCTTCCAGAATAGAAACTATTTTTCAGACTTAGTTTTATCCTCAGATTAGTGACGTCCATCATCTTACTAACCCTTGGGACAACGGCTCATAACTACTTATTACTAGTTCGTATAAGAAAACTTCTAATTTTCTCGGTTTTCTTAAATTTTTCTAATCTCATGGATGTAATTTTTCACTATCTAAACTTTTATTATCTTATTTATGTACAAAAAATATTTTTGTAATTTTGAAAATTTTTAAATTTTTATGGTTTTCAAAAAAAATGTTTTGTGCTTATGCAAATGATATGCAAATGATGCAAAAATAAGCACAAACCTCCCCCAAACTTGTTTTCAACAGTGTCCTCACTGTTGCCTTCTGCTAAATCTCGAAAAACCTGTAAGCTTGGGAGGAATTTATTAGTTGGGGCAAAATATTTAAGTGAAGAACTTCCCCGAAACTTATTTTTGGCTCGTCTTTTTGTAAAAAATTTATTTTCAAGAGCCCGATTATACCCCCCCCAAACTTGAGTTATGCAATGTTAATCTTTAAAAATCACAAGTGGGGGTCAAAATCATTGGTCGATGCCAAGCTTTGCAAAGACCGAATGTTAACACCAACCATTCAAAAATTTTATCAATGCAGTGCTCTGGTTGGTGGAAGAAGAAGTGGGGAAAGGTTAAGTGGTGGAATAGAATGTGTGTGCGTCTCATTTTGGAGAAACGATGCAGTGAATGTGATGGATTGCTCGCATTCTTTTTACAATTCAGAAGAAGGGGTGGAGGTTCAATTTCATTGAGTAGATGATTTATCTCAACACCCGTGTCATTCAAAAATGCGAGTTCATCAGCGAAGATTTCCTCAAAAGTTCCATCAATACCACGATGAATACTGTCATCACAAAGTGCGGGGTGATCTGCAGACTCTAAGAACAGTTCATAATCAGTGTTAATTGTTGACCCGGACATCTCGGTGGAAGAGTCCGTATGTGTAAGATACATAGTTGGGTCAAACAATAACATATGAAAAGAGTATAGATCAATATCAGGAGGATCATCAAATTCGCTGCTGTCGACATCCATTAAGTCGACAGAACATACCTGAGCAGTAGGTTCGGAGGGTACACTTCCCAACTTGTAAATGTTCAGTTCTATTGACCTATTCCCGAAGGATAGGGTCATAGAACCATTACGACAGTTGATTATTGCGTTGGAAGTGGCCAAAAAGGGGCGACCTAAAATCACCGGAATTTGATTCCGTGGGTTCGCTACAGGTTGTGTATCAATTACAATAAAATCTACCGGGAAGATAAATACTCCGATTTTTATTAACACATCCTCCAGTTCACCCCTAGGTTTAGTGATTGATCGGTCAGCCATCTGGAGAGTGCAATTGGTTGGCTTCAACTCTCCGATCCCTAATTGCTCATAGACTGAGTATGGAAGCAAGTTAACACTAGCGCCAAGATCTAATAGAGCACGGTTAATGTGTTTTTCCCTAATAGAAACGGAAATAGTAGGATATCCAGGATCCTTACGTTTTCTCGGTAATTGTTGGGGGAAAGCCGTGTCTATTGTCTTTTCCATGAAAATCTTCTTAGGCACTGGATTCTTCCTCTTCCTAGTGCACAAGTTCTTAAAAGTTTTCGCATAAGACGGAACTTGTTGGATAGCATCTAGGAGAGGAATGTTGGTGTTTACTTGCTTAAAAATGTTCATAATCTTCTCCATATGTGGACTCGGTGTGTTAGCCCGTAACCGATTCGGATAAGGTGCTTTAGCAGTAAGCGCTGGGTCCATCATATGAGAAGGAAGTGTGTGTGGAACCGATCCCGGAATAGAAGTGGGAATCGTCCGTGGAGGGGTAAAAGAGGTGGGCTGTAATGGCGAGCCTTTCGAGAAATGGAGAATAGGCTCGGAAGAAGATGATGGGGTAGAAGAACTGGGGTAAGAAGTGTGTGTGTGAGAAAAGGTCTCAGCCGGGGTTCTATTGATTGATTTATCAGTATCATCAAACTCTTCCCCAAGGTGATGGTCAAGCACTCTTCCAGATCTCAACGTGATTGCATCCACATCATGTGAATAGCCAGAATTAGGTAAAGGTTGAGCTGGAAGTTTCCCTTTCTCTCTTGCACTCATTTCGGCTTTTAGTTGTGCAATTTGTTCTTCCATCGATTTGATGTTCTCATTTTGAGAGATAATGATCTTCATTATATTCTCGACGGAAGATTGCAAACTTGCCGTACCTTGGATGGATTGTTTCATGAAAGTATCCAAGGTTTGTGCTAGTGCAGAGATATTATCTGTACCGGTCAATTGCAAAGGACTAGACGGTGCAAAAGTGTTGGCCGGATTTTGGAAATTTTGTGCTTGGAAGGGGTGCTGACTCAATTGAAGTGGTGGGTGCTGTTGTGGTGAAGGGACCCTTTGGAAATTGTTTTGAATTGGAACCGTGTTTTGAAATTGTGATTGGTTCCAAGCAAAGTTAGGGTGATTCCTCCAACCCTGATCATATGTTGAGGAAGATGGATCGTTTCTAGGTCTTTGAAATGAGGCATTGGTAAGCTCATGACCTTGAAACGGACATTCTTCCGTCAAGTGAGACGGATCAGAACAACAACCACATACAGTTTTGGAGAGTGATATTTGACTTAGGACAGCAGCTAAGAATTTGTTTTCCATATTCTCAAGTTTCTTATTGATAGCTGCAATGTCAGCTCTAACTTCTATGGAAATATCATTGCCATCCCTAGATGATTGACTCACACCCTCCCACTGTAAAGATTTTTCAGCGAAATCTTCTAGAAATTTCCAGGCTTCCAAATCATCTTTGGTCATAAAGTTGCCTTGACACATGGATTCAAGGGACTGTCTTGTGTAAGGAGTAATGCCCTCATAAATGATTCGGCACAATTCCCATCTCGGGATGCCGTGATGTGGACATTGGATTAACAGATCCTTGAAGCGGTCAAGACATTTTGAAAATGTTTCATTTGGAAGCTGGGTGAATTGATAGATTTCGCTACGGACTCGAGCTGTCTTTTGATGTGGGTAGAATTTCTTAAGGAATGTTTTGACGAATTCATCCCAATTTGAAATGGAATGTGCGGTAGTGTTATATAGCCACTTCTCGGCTAAATCGCACAAAGTGAATGGGATAAGACGAAGACGTAAAGCATCCACAGAAAGCTGTGAAGTACCCATCATTGCGCATACATTTTCAAATTTCGTGATAAACACGTATGCGTCTTCAGACTCGAGACCGTGAAATTTTGGTAGAAGGTTGATGTATTGGGGTTTTATTTGAAAATTTTCCCCGTTGGCTGGAGGTGTGGAAAGACAGGTGGAAAGTGGGCCTCGTGTAGGATAGCATCTCTCTTGGAGAGAAATGCGAGGTGGAATCTGCGCACCAACGGACGGCGGCAGGGTAGTGGAAAAGAAGTTCGATGGAGGTGGATCCATCGATGTGGGTGTGGTGGAGGGTAAAAGAAAAGGTAAGTGTAGAAATACCGACTTTAGGGTCGATAAGGGAAACGCGGACTAACGGGCACTAGAAACCCGTGTCCAGCCTATCTTGCACTAAAAAGGGTTAGTACAAGTGGCAGCGTGAATTTATAATTAGGGGAAATGATATGAATGCGGTGTCTGTTTTGAAAATTGATACGGATTTTGAAAAAATGATGCAACAAAACAAATGCAACAAGCAAAAACCCTAATTTTAGTGGTTACCTAGGTCAAAGCTCTAGACCGCTCCAAACTGCCAAAAGACAAGTCACGGGATAAATCCTCTACTGCCTCTTTGTCTCCCTGTGGCCGGATAAGTGCCAGGTAAGTGGGAAGGAACCACCACTACAGTGGGCCTAATTAATAACCACTAGCCTTAGACACACTCGCCTTAGGCACCACAGAAAAACATAGATAAACAATGAATTACCCACGGCCTTCTCTTGTCCTAATTGAGCGCGACGGTCCTTAGAGTCATCTCTAGATTTCTTTTAATTAATGAGGGTAAATGCGGATGCAAGTTTTGCGATTTTCGGGGCCTAGGAAGGGTAATGAAATTCCCACCTAATTTGGATTTGGTCGTGCCCCTTAAATTTCCGTATTAATATGCAACAACCACAAGAATCAAAAACACGCACAAATTTTATTTTGCTTTGCGGCGCTGCGATTTATTTGCAAAGAAACCTGCACAAAATATTAGTTGGAGCAGAGAAAGAAGGAGATAAGAAAGTTAGTAGCTTACAGAGGAAGTTTGGTGCAGAGAGGAGCTAGGGCTGCCGCGGATCCGCCGCGGGTAAGGGGTTCTTGCCGCCCTTCCGCCGCGATACTTTGGGATCAGTGCACAAGATTTTGTACACAAGCTTCTGTTCACCTACACAGCTCTCTGGATGTTTCAGAAAAAAATTTCTCCAGCTCCAATGATTCCAGATTTTCTCGCAACAAATCACAACACAAGTATTAGGGTTTGTACGAGTTTAGATCTAAAAATTATGATGAAATAAATTGTTCAACTCAAATTTAAAAAATACGAACTATTAGCGCACTATCCCCGGCAACGGCGCCATTTGATTGAAAAGAATTCTCGATGTGTAGTATGAAATTGTAAAGAAATCACAACCAAAAATTATTTGACCGCAATCAACTACGGTGTCGGATTGTAGTTAGTATGAGTGCGGATCGTCCACAGGGAAAGTGTAATCGTTCGTCTTTCGAATTAAATGAATTGAATCTTTAATGAAAAGAAAACAAAACAATTCAAGATTTGTAGTTGATGTTCAAGAATGAGAAAAAAAACTAGATCTAAGAAAGCATTAAAAGATAGAATCAAGAATTGATAGTTTGATGATTTTTCCAAACCAAATCTCAAGAATCGAAATGAGGCTCGTAGGAATCGATCGGATCTATAAATGTGATGTAATCTTACAATTACGTATTCTTATCCTTCGATGAATTGATACTAGATCGATGATTATCGACGAGAATTAGGGATTTCTTGTGAAACTAGGGTTTCATCTTATCCCTTGTTCATTCGTCGATGTCATTCATATTCTAGCCTCTAGTAATTTCAAGAAACGATAGTAGATCCCTAATTTCGAGCGATTGCAATCAAGAAAGCATCGCTACGAAACTAGGTCATCGATTCTTGAACTTGCTAGGGTTTACAAACTCGTAGGACTTAAAAATAGTATTAAGATTTGTTACATCATCATTCTACAATCGTCTCGACTCCTTAACGAGCGGAGTTTCACTCAAACATCACAACAAGAGCAACAATTACAAATTGAGATCTAATCATGATGCAAGAATTAAAAGAAAGCAAGATTAAAGAATTTCACCTTTTATTTATATCAACAATTTCGTTACAATCACTCAAGAACTACAAGAGGAAGAACTTGATCGTCGACTTGGCTTCGCTCGTCTCCGTGGATCGCGGATCGGCTTGGATCACTTGCCCGATTGAAGATCGGCTCGGCTCCTAAAAGGTTGAAGACTTCTCGCTTGATTTGGTACTCAAGATCTTGGATTTAGAGTGGAATTAGGGTTAGGGTTTCGCACAAGCCTTGTCACTAGACTTGTGGAAGAAAATGGTGTAGAATGAACCAATGGTTATTGATTAGCCTTTAACCCTAGGTCTAGGTTCCTATTTATAGATAACTAACCCTAGATCTAGGATTTCAAATTCTAACTTTCCCTCCTAAAGTTTGTTGAGGAAATTCAAATTTCCCTCCAAAAGTTAGTTAGGGGAGAAGGTTCTAGATGTGATTAGTTAGGAGGAGCTTCTAGAAGAGGATTAATTAAGAGCTTAATTAGGATTAGCCTTCCTTAATCTTCTTTTCTGATCTGGCAGTAGCTTCGAGATAGTTCTGGACTTTGAAGTGTCAGAATGGACTGTGGGACCAGAGCTTAGAATAGTGACCAAAAAGTGAACGGCTGACGTGGCTGAACCGCCGTGTTTCCGCGGCTCAAGCCATCTTATGCCGCGGAAGCGCGGCGCTCTTGGAGCCTTGGGGCTTGGGCTTTCAGGTTTGGTCTTGGACTCATTTGTGGGCCTTCTTTTGATATATAGAATTATCTAATTCCTTCTGCACTGCTACAAGATCTCAGGGCTTTGAGTTGGCGTACTTTTGATCAGCTCTTTGGTTTTTCTTCCGTATTTCCTGCACAGACTCAAGACAAGTGTTGCGCAAATACAGAAATGATGCGATGCCATAAAATGCGGGTAATTTCCTTTAAAGTGTCGGTTTAAAAGTCTAATACATGAAATCTCATATTTTGTGATAGATTTGTTAATATGTAGAATATGAATGCCGAACACTTCTAAGTGTATGCAAATGTTAAGGAAATTGCCGGCTAAAATATATAATATTTTCGACTGATCAGTAGCATTCCTACAACATTATCAGACGATGATATTTGTATCCCGATCCTACTGTGAGTATATGATACTTATCAGGATATTCGTCACTTAACGATCAATGCTATAAACCTAGTAGGTGTCCAGTAAAGTGTCAACGGGGTTACGCCCCCAGAGAAAAGAGGTTATTTAATTAATGAACTTCGCGAAAGCGTTGGAAAACCTCCCTCGAAGTACCGACACCAGCCTGGCTGAACGGTTAAGCAAGTATTGTACGGTGAGAATAGTCCTGGCTAATTCTTCTTTTATGGTTTGAGGAAGGATTCGAGAAACAGTGGGAGCCATCCAGTTTAGATAAACTAAAAAGCCACTCTAAACTTGCAAGAGCATCATGCTAAAGAGTTTTCTTCTCTCTCTCTCCTAATTGCAGCGACCCTGAAAATGACTGGACTTAAGTTACTTTTAGAGAAAAATATACTGACAGGGCCAAACTATAAAGATTGGCTGCGGAATGTCAAAATGGCTTTGACCTATGACAAACTGGGGTACGTCCTCACCGCTACGGCACCTGCTGTCCCTGGTCCCAAATCCAGTAATGCGGATAAGGAAATCCGCAAAACCTGGGATTTAGATTGCGCGAGAGCCAAGTGCATCGTGCTTGCCTCGATGAACAATGAACATCAGAGGAGGCACGAGGATATGACCCTAGATGGCATATTTCTCCATACAAAGGAACTTTATGGGGAGCAATCTCGTATAGCAAGATACGAGACCTCTAAGAACTTGTTTCGAGCGAGGTTGGCTGTCAGGTCATCAGTAGGAGAACATGTCCTAAAGATGATCGGCTATATTGAAGAGCTCGCAGACCTTGGGACGACTTTGGATAATGAGCTCTATATAGACCTTATTCTCCAGTCCCTTCCTCCCACCTACGCCCAGTTTATCCTCAACTTCAATCTTCAAGGAAAAGAAGTTGAACTTGCGGAACTCCTGAACATGTTAAGGAATGCAGAGGGCACCTTGCAGAAGGCAAGGGAAACACCCGCTATGTTTGTTGGCGGTACATCTTCTTCCGGGTCCAAGGCTAGGGCCAAAGGAAGGAAGAAGAAGGCCGCACCCAAACCTAGAGGAGGTGTTAGTAAGGTGAGAGGGAAGGGAAAGAAAAAGTTTGCGGTACCGATAGTTGGCCAGAATGAGTGCTTCCATTGTCACAGGAAAGGGCACTGGAAGAAGGATTGCAAGGCGTGGAACGCCAAGAACCAGGAACCGAAGCAAGCTGTGGCTTCGATTTCAGGTGTGTTTGTAATTGAGAATTGTCTGTCGATCAACTCTACTTCCTGGGTATTGGATACCGGATCAGGATCTTATATTTGCAATTCATTGCAGGCACTGAGAAACCGTAGAGTGCTGAAGGAAGGTGATAGACCCTAAAGGTTGCTAGCGGAGCTAGCGTGGGAGCTGCGTCCGTCGGGGACTATCACCTAGGATTGACGAGTGGACACATTTTGGTTTTACATAACTGTTATTTTGTACCAAGCTTAACGTGTAATATCATATCAGTTTCCTTGTTATCAAATAAAGGTTATGATTTCACGTTTGTAAGAGATGTTGTCAACATCCACCTTAATCATGGTTTGATTGGGTCAGGTACACTAAATAACGGCATATATGTTTTAAACCAACTCCAAATTTACAATGTCCAGAACACACTAAAAAGAAAGTCTCCAGATTTAAATAAGGCTTTCTTATGGCATTGTAGACTAGGTCACATCAATGAGAGAAGGTTGACTAAGTTGCATAGAGAAGGATATTTGGACACGTTCGAATATCAAACTTATGACACTTGTCAATCTTGTCTCAAAGGAAAGATGACAAAGACTCCATTTACTGGACAAGGAGTAAGAGCGAGCGAGCTCTTAGGACTCATACACAGCGATGTATGTGGTCCAATGTCTATACATGCAAGAGGTGGTTATTCCTACTTCATTACTTTCACGGATGATTACTCAAGATACGGATTCATTTATCTGATGAAACATAAATCCGAGGCTTTTGAGAAATTCCAAGAGTATAAGAATGAAGTAGAAAACCAAACCGGCAAAAGTATCAAGACACTTAGATCTGATCGAGGTGGTGAATACTTGAGTGCCGAGTTCCTAGGTTACCTAAAAGAGAAAGGAATTCACTCTCAGCTTACCCCTCCGTACACTCCACAGCATAACGGTGTATCAGAGAGACGGAATCGAACCCTATTGGATATGGTACGATCCATGATGAGTAATGCTGAGTTACCGCGATCTTTCTGGGGTCATGCGCTAGAATCAGCGGCATATCTTTTGAACATGGTACCTACCAAGACTGTGCCTACCACTCCATATCAGATGTGGAGCGGGAAGAAACCCTATCTACAGTATATAAAGATTTGGGGATGTCCAGCTTTTGTTAAAAAGCAGCATGTGGACAAGCTCGAGGCACGATCAGTAAAGTGTAAGTTTGTGGGATATCCAAAGCACTCCAGGGGATATCTATTCTATTACGCAGAGGAACAAAAGGTGTTTGTTTCTCGTAATGCCCATTTTCTAGAACATCAGTTTTTAGAAAAGGAATCAAGTGGGAGCGAAATAGAACTGGAAGAAGTTCCAGAACCACAAACTGCTACTGAAAGTTTGGTAGAACCGGAGGTTCAAGAAGAACAAGACATTCCCGCACCCCTCCGCAGGAGTAGTAGGCCGTCTCATCCGCCTGAGAGATACTACGGTTTTCTCATAGACGGGGATAGAGAGGATTGCATCATAGATGATGATGAACCTACTGACTTCCAGCAGGCCATCCAGAGCAGCGACTCGGTACGATGGCTAGATGCAATGCGGACCGAAATGGAGTCCATGTACACCAACAAAGTATGGACTTTGGACTTTGCTCCAGATGGGGTAAAACCCATAGGATGCAAATGGATCTTCAAGAAAAAGATTGGTGTAGATGGACAGGTGGAAACCTATAAGGCTAGACTTGTTGCAAAGGGTTTACGTCAAAGACCTGGTTTGGACTATGACGAAACTTTTTCTCCTGTGGCTATGCTCAAATCCATTCGGGTCCTTCTTGCTATTGCTGCCTTCCATGATTATGAAATCTGGCAGATGGACGTAAAGACGGCTTTTCTGAATGGAAATTTAGAAGAGAGCGTCTATATGGATCAGCCAGAGGGTTTCAATCAGAGTGGGAGCAGCGGGAAAGTATGCAAGCTGCTTAAGTCTATTTATGGACTAAAGCAGGCATCGCGGAGTTGGAACATCTGTTTTGATGAGACAGTCAAAGAATATGACTTTATCAAAAATCCAGATGAGCCGTGCATATATAGTAAAGTTGTAGCCAGAAGTGTCGTATTCCTCGTCTTGTACGTGGATGACATTCTATTGATAGGAAATGACATTCCTATGCTACAATCTGTCAAAGGATTCTTGTCACACAGGTTCTCCATGAAAGACCTGGGTGATGCCTCTTACATTCTAGGGATCCGGATCTATCGTGATAGATCCAAGAGGATGTTGGGACTTTCGCAGTCCAGGTATATCGACACTGTACTGAAAAGATTCAGTATGGAAGATTCTAAGCGCGGTAATCTACCGGCTTGTCACGGAATCACCCTCTCCAAAGAGATGTCTCCCAAGACTGATTTGGAAAGGGAACGCATGTCTATTATACCCTACGCTTCTGCGGTAGGCTCTATAATGTATGCGATGTTGTGTACCAGACCAGATGTAGCTTACGCACTAAGCGTGGTGAGCCGGTATCAGTCAGACCCAGGGGAGAAACACTGGATAGCAGTAAAGAACATTCTCAAGTACCTGAGGAGGACTAAGGAGATGTTCTTGGTTTACGGCGGAAAAGACCTCAGGTTGGAGGCCTTTGCTGATTCCGGCTTCCAGAGTGATAAGGACGATTCCAAGTCCATGTCGGGTTATGTCTTTACCCTCAATGGAGGGGCGGTGTGCTGGAAGAGCTCCAAGCAGGACACCGTTGCTGACTCGACGATGGAAGCGGAGTATATAGCTGCTTGTGATGCCGCAAAAGAAGCAGTCTGGATGAAGAAGTTCCTAACAGAACTTCAGGTGGTTCCTACTATAGTTGATCCAATACCTCTGTATTGCGACAACAACGGAGCTATAGCTTTAGCGAAGGAACCAAGGTCCCATCAGAAGTCCAGACACATCTTGAGGCGGTATCACCTGATCAGGGAGATCATTGATCGTCAGGAGATCGAGGTTCGGAGAGTTGCTTCAGAAGAGAACATTGCTGATCCATTCACGAAGGCCCTTCCTCAGATTCAGTTCGAGAGGCTACTCGAGATCATTGGTCTTCGATATGCCAGTACATGGCCCTAGTGCAAGTGGGAGATTGTTAGTGTTTATGCCCTAGAAGGCCATTACTGTATCATACTAGTTTGTATATTACTTAATGGAAGCTTGGGATATTCACATGTATATAACAGTCTTGCTAAACATGGTAGTATGCTACTTGGTTTTTCTATCTTAATATGTGAGTGTACGTATTGATAGAGCTCTTAGGATCTTGCTTGTCTACCAGCGTTGTGATGGCAGTCACACTAGTGGGGTCTGGGTAGTCTACAAGCACATCCTTATTTTGGTCCCTGGTCGTTGGATTATCGAGACAGAGCATCGATACTCCGGAGTAGACTGGTGTGTACGCTTCTCATCCCAGTTGGGGAGATGGTCTGTCCCACAGCCGTCAGTACGTCGTACTGGAGATAGTATACAGGTGCTCGTTAGGTTACGGGTACACCGGACAGGACTCACAGGGAACTGTTGGTTGGTTTTATACCAGTCGTCAATGAACAGTTCCCAGGTGACATGAGTACAGCGTAGTCCGCAGACTTGACACTGCTACTTCGCCTCGAGTGTGTCCCACTGTTCTTAGATTGCTACCCTACCACGGCTCAAAGGAGTCGTGCAAACAGGTAGCAGTTGGGTGCAGTCCCGATCACTTGGAGGCAGTGGCGGTTAGACAGGATTCGTCCCTCCCGGTATTGAGAGTAGATATCGTGCTGTGTCAGAGAGTCATTACGCAAAGTCCCTGGCCAGGGCAAGCGAGATTTGCTGGTAGGTTCCAGTAGTTTCTCAGGGTGTAATGGGCTTCCCTCCGACACGACTTATACCGCTATTAGGGGACTGACGCTTGCCGCCCCCCTAGGCCCGATATGCAATAGTCTTGGACGAACGGACCGGACTGTATGGAGATTGTCACATCAGACTCAGTAGGAGTTCGGATGGGTTTCCTCATCGGCCTTCTTATCAACAACTACCTGGGGACCGTTACGTACAGCTAGTGCCGCTTGCGGTCTGTGGTTAAACCCACTGCCAGCGTAGTAGTCGAGTCTCTAGAGTCCCACACAGAGAGTTTCCTACTCCAGGCGAAACGATATAGAGGTCGTATGGTTTTACGACAAGGGTTCGGACGCGTATGTGTGTTTACACACTTACGTCGTTTGGACAGTTTTTACCAGTCGGCTTTGGTTTAAGCCAGTTACTGGTATCCGGTTATTGGATTTTTACAGTCTAAATTTTTTCTGTATTTTTGCGTATTGGAGGGGCGTTCTCGTAATTGTGCGAGAAGCTTCTAGAAGATGTGACTAAGGAGGTTTAGATGGCATATACTTTGGATAAGATTTGTGAGTCATGAGAGTGATTCATCATTGTCATTATTGCACCATAAATGATTAATGACACATGCTTAATGAATCACCACTTAACATTTATGAAGCATGCTTATTCATCACATTTATTCATTTATTCTTTAATGAGAATGCTTCATAATATGTTATGATACTCACAATCTCATCTCATAATCATTCTCACATTCTCTCTCCTCAAGCTCTCATCTTCAAAAGACTAATCCTTACACCTCATGAGTTGAGATCAAAGGATTAGAAAGACTAATCAATCCATAACCATCACTCTATTTCATTCTATCTTCTTTGATTAGCAATCTAAGAAGATTAGTTACCTTAAGTTAGAGGTTTAGTTTGGAGTTTTGCTCTCGGGTGGATCGTCTACTACCTAGAGAAGGCCGAGGAGAACAAGGAGATCGTAAAGACGAAGGACTGGTTTAATTAGGTATAATCCCTAAACACTATAGTTAAGAAACACTTTGTGTTTGGTTATTTATAGTTTAGCTTCGATTCAAGAAGTTAGTCGATGTTCGTTCACTAAACAAGTTCGTTTTTGAAAATTCCGCCTCCCCACAAGTATAGGGGTGTACTACATCGACTTACACTAGTTACCTGTATACCTATAAAGTATTGTACCATTAGCGATAGGTACACACACACATAATGACATAGCTACATGTATACTTTGCATACATACTTCACTTATACCTGGAGGGTATATTACATCATTACTGATAGGTAGATACCTATATCTTGCTATATTTTTATGTTTACACATATATCTGGTTATAGCTACATGTTTACCTTTACTTAATGTTATTTAGAATTGGAGAAATTAGGAACTGTAGGGTTGCTAGGCACGCGCACAAGGGTCTACGAGGCATCAAACATGCCCGATTTAAAATTTAGCCGTGCTGAACAACCCGAATACGGAACTTTAAACAAGAGATTAGGCGAAAACAAGCATGCTAAACACTTTAACACTAAGTGAGAGGGATTACAACCTTTGTAGATCCGGTCCTTCACTTCATATGCTCCGTGTTGTGGTCCCTTCGCTGCGATCATCGGGATCCGGACTCTCGAGAGGTTCCACGAAGAGAAAGACGCAACCTTTGCTTCCGATCTTCGATACTAAGATGATCTACCTTGAAGTTTCTTTAACACAAGCTAACACTCATGAAATGATGTGAACACCCTCATCTAAATGGCAGGGGAAGATGAGGATGATGAAGTAGGATTTTTGGTCTCTTTATTTACCTTTTTCTCATATTTATTCATCACCTTTGAAAAATCAAGCAAGCTTTTTCATGAAAGAAATGAAGGAAGAAGAAGATGAATAATGTTTGTGATGAATAATAAAAAGGTTATCATAATTATTTATGCAACCATGGTTATAGTAACCAATGTAGAGAGTTTACTAGGGTTAGGGTTTGGGTTGGGTTAAGTGTGAGTCATGGATAAAGATCAACACAAATATCTTTATCATGACAAAGTAAAGCTTCTAGAATCAACTAGAAGGTTTAACCCTAATCCACACCCTAATCATGTTTAAACTCCTCTAATCATGTTGCATTAATAATTATAATATGTTACAATATTATATATCACATATACAATATTTATTGTAACAAAATAAAATAATACATTTAACATATATCGCATATATATCAATGTATTACCCGAGTGAGAAAAAGAATCTTTTAGTGAGCAAATATTAGTTAATGTAATTTAATATATCAAATATATTATTATACATTAAATTATCGAATCAACAGTTGATCCGACAATCCGGCTATATCGCATATAACCGACTAATATTTATCCGTACCGATTCATCGAATCAACACTTGATCCGATGACCCGGCTGATATCAAATATCGCGAGAATATAATACGGTATCACATATCGCATTATCCTCGGTCCCGCACATATCACATATGTGCTCCTACTTCGTTTTGCCTGAGTCAAGAAACCTCTGTGTAGGACTCTAAAGAATCGTCAATACGCTGGCAGTAGGTGATGATCATATCAAACACCCACAAGCTGCAAGCGGTCAGCTAAACGTAACAGCTACCTAGGTATTGAGCGCTCAGAAGATCAACAAGCAAGCCTGTAACCTCTCCTGTGAATCCAAACAGTAACACTCCCATACAGTCCGGTCTCGTCGTCTGATATGTCGCATATCTTGCCTAGGGGTGGTAAACGTCAGACCCCAGTAGCTCGATAAGTCGTGTCGATATGAGGTCTATAACAGTTCGAGAAACTACTGATAACACTTACCAGTAAATCTCAGCAACCCTGGCCAGGGATTTCCGGTTATAGCCAATCGAACACAGCACAACATCAACTCCCTATACCGGGAGAGACGAATCCCCTCCTATCGCTCATTGCCTCCATGTGATTCGGGACTGTACCCAAAAGCCACCTTTTTGCACGCCTTCTTGGACGTGGTATGATGGAAATCAAAGCACAGTGGGAACCACACAAGACTCTATGACGATCTCGGGTCAACAGACTACTCTGTACCAGTGTCACCGGAGAACTGCCATCTGACGTATGGTATAATACCATCTGGGAGTTCTCGGCGAGTCCGTCCAGTGTACCCAGTCTCCACTGAGCACCCGTACACCATCCTTGATGTCAAACACCGATGGATATGGGATCATCCATCGCCCATCATATGGGTCAAGATGCGTATACGCTAGTCTACTCTGGTGCATCGATGCCCTGTCTCGATACACCCTCGACTAGGAACAGTTATAGGATGTACTCGTCGACTACCGTGGCCCCACTAGTATGATCTCATCATAGTCCCAGTAGTCGAGTACATATCCTAAGGGCTTTATCAACATGTACTATAGAGACAATTAGAGTACATGTTAAGATAAGTACAACCAGATAGCATACTATCATGTCGAGCAAGAAAGTCCTCCCTATATATGTCCTAGCATCCACTACAATATACATCGTATGTACAGTAATGGCCTCTAGGGCATACATATAACTAACAATCTCCCACTTGCACTAGGGCCATCTGTTATGGTATCGCATACCCAACAATTAGCTGCGGTTGTAGTATCTCATACTCAACCATCCCATAAAAGTCTCTACTGGGAAAAAGGCCTTTGTGAGTGGATTCGCGCTGTTGTCCTCTGTGTCTACTCTCCTAACCTCGTTCTCCCCGGAGATCAACCATCTCCATGATCAGGTGATACTGCCTAAGAATTATATCTGGATTTCTGATGGGACGGTAGTTCCTTGGTTAAAGCCACAACTCCATTGTCACACAATGGTAGGAACGAAGTTCATCTTATGAACTTATATATATCCAGACTGCCTCTTTGGTAGCATCCTTGGTAACGATGTATCTTGCCTTTAATCGTCTAGTATGTCACGGTATCTAGCTTCGAACTCTTCCAACATACCGTCCCTTCACTGAGGGTATAGACAAGCCTGCGACTGACATTCAGTCGTCCTTATCACCCTGGAACCTTTCCAGTGATTCTCCCCAGGATCGATTGATACCATCTCACTACAACTAGTGAGTATCCTAACATCCAATTAGATCTATCTCATGGATCCAAAATCCAGGATTCAGGAGGTTTCACTTTGATCCTATGTGGAGAATCCTTGTGATAAGCGGAGATTGACCGAGCGTAGCATAGGAAACTCCTTCCCTATCAAGAGTATGTAATCCACGTCCTCTACGAAGATCACCACCATACTCCCTACTACCTTTTTGTATATACAAGGTTCATCTTCCATTTTGATGAAGTCAAACTCTTTGACTACTACATCAAAACAGATGTTCCAACTCCGCGATGCCTGTTTTATCATATAAAACATCTTGCACACGTTTCCGCTGCTCCCACTGTCTACGAAGCCCTCTGGCTGTGTACTTATAGACGCTCTCTTCTAAAACATCATTTAGAAAAGCAGTCATGACACCCAACCACCAGATATCGTAGTCATGGTATGTAGCCGTGGCAAGTAGGATCTGGATGGACTTAAGCATAGCTTTGAAAGTCTCAACTTTTCCATGTACACCAAGTAATCTTCTCAAGATATACTCGCTCTTGATGGGGATTTAACCCTTCAGATAAAGCAACCAAAGTCCATACTTTGTCGGTGTATAAGGATTCCATCTCAGATCGCTAAGCATCCAGCCACTCTTATAGAGTCCCACTCCTGATGGCCAGCTCGAAACTAGTTGGGTCATCATCTCATGATGCAATCCTCGCTCCTACTATCATAGAGAAACCGAAGTATCTCTCAGGTGGGTGAGGAACCCTACTAGATCGGCGGAGAGGCTGAGGTTCGTTGGAAACTATTGAATCCTTTAGTTCTACCAAATCATCAGCTGCGGTTTGTATAGCTGGAACCCTTCCAGTTCTACATAACAGAACTTGCCTTGAGCTTGTCCGGATTTTGCTTTTAGACATAGGCCGGATAACCCCAAATCTTAAAAAACTTAAGATATAGGCTCTTCCCTTTCCATATCACATATGAAGTGGTAGACAACTGATTTGATTTGAACCCTATTCAATAGGTATGCAACTTCACAAGTGCATAACTCCCAAAAGGAAATAGGAAACTCAGTAGTACTCGTCATAGAGCACACCATATCACATAGGGTGCTATTGCTCCGCCCCGATACACCGACGTGCTGTGGTGTATACGGAGGAGTAATGCTGAGAGAGAATCTCATTCTCCTTTAGAATAGTCCAGGAATTCCGTGCTCAAGTATTCTCCTCCCTGATCACATCAAAGGACATAATACTTTTACCCGTATTTGGTTCTCTACTTCTAACTTATATTCTGTGAATATATCAAAAGGTTCGGACTTGTGTTTCAACAGGAACATATGTCTGAATCTTGAAAGATCATCAGAGAATGTAATGAAGTACAAAGAACCGGTCTTGGCATGTGCAGACAGGAGACTTTCATACATCAACATGTATCAATCCCAAGAGTTCACTAACACTTTCTCTGTTTCCAATAAACAGAGCTGTGGTCATCTTATCTTTGTGACATGACTGGCAAGTTTCACAAGATGTAAATTCAAACAGATTTAAATGTGCATCTCAATGTAACTTAGCTAGTCGGGTCGCATTGACATGACCTAGTCTACAATACCTCAAGAAGGATTCGTTCATTTCTGAACTCTTCCTCTTGTGTGTGTTCTGTATACTAAGAACTGTAATTTGATTTAGAACGCCAATGCTTTTAGATAACGTGCCTGAACCGATCAACTCTTGATATAGGAAATGTTCAAAGCATTATCCAACAATACAAAATTATATCCTTTGTTTAGTAATAAAGAGACTGATATGATTTTGTATATCAGGTTCGGTATCTAATAACATTTGTTCAGAATCAATGTATTCTGGTAATACAGGGTGATAGTGACCAACAGACTTGGCACCAACACTTGCACCGTTTTCTGTCTCATGAAACTTATCACCCGTTCTCAGTTCTCTACCTATCTGTAGCCCATGTAACAGATTACATATGCGGGATCCTGATCCGGTATCACATACCCAGGACGTAAAGGATACTGAGAAACAGTTCTGTGTAATGAACACACCCGAAGATGATGCATCAACATGCACTTTCTTCGTTTGGGCGGCAAGGGAAATCTGGTATTCCCCAATTTCCTACTCTGTCTTATAACAATTATACGTTGGAGCGGGACCAACGTTCCCCAGCTCAGTATAACAAGCGGGTTCGGTCAATATATCCGTTTTATTATCTTGATTAAGGCGTGATATGGTCGCTACCTGGAGAGAGAGAGAAGAAAACACTCAGCGTATGCTCTTGCAAGATTAGATTGGTTATCTAATATATTTAATCAGGATGTCTCCCACTGTTTTAGTCAAATCTTCCTTCAAACCCTAAAAGGAAAGACTAGCTGGGATTAATTACACGCTACAAGTTCGCCAATCTTTCAGCCAGGCCAGTGTCGGTACTTTGAGAGAGGTCCCCCGTGCTTTCGCACGAACCTAATTAAAGTAAACCTCGTTTTTCCAGAGGCGTAACCCCGTTAACACCTTTCTAGACACCTACTTGATCGGCTAATTGTAATGTGTAAAACTCTCCCAGGAGTAACTCTTACTCGCAGCGGGTATCAGGATCCAACTATCTTATAGAAGGTATGCAATCTCATTGCAAATTTCAACACTTGAAATTCCCAATAATATTTTGCCCCAAGCGATCTATGACCTTGACAAGGTCAACAAACCATAGACCGCAAGTCAAGTTCAACCCGTCATTTCCTGATTGAATTAAACCCACCCGCACGACCCTTGACAAGGTCAACAAAGTCGCACGACTACCCTAATCCAATCGCATCATATGCTTATACAGATAAGTAGTAATCAGCTACCGCACACTACGCCTTGACAAGGTCAACAAACGCAGCACGAATACTAACTATTACTTATCTGAAATGACGGAGGGCTCCGACGGGTTTTTAAGAAAACCCTTTGCATAATGAACTTGATATCGTTGTAGAATCGAGTGATTTTAAATGGAGTGTTTTTGAGGCTTTTCTAGTTTTACTAAAGGGGTCACTCCCGGTGAAGGGATCGTCGGCCCTTTCCTCATCGAATAAGGTGCAGGATATATCATATATACCGCTGTGCAAAGCAAGAACTATAGAAGCAATCAAAAGACAAACCGAATTTGTAGCATCTGCCAGTTATTACTAAAGGAGTCACTCCCGGTGAAGGGATCTCGGTCCTTTCCTTATCGAATAAGGTACTGGATGTTCTACAAGGAACACCGCTATGCAAAGCAAGAACTTGAGCTACCAGTTTTTAAACAAGTTTCTACAACATCTTAGGTTTCTTTTATTTCATTAATCTCATTAATGAAGTCCCATTTTATTATGCTTCGCAAGCATCTCTTTTTGAAACAAAATCTGCAATATAACATATATCTAATATATATAAAATATAAACATTCGTCTCAGGCAGTAATATGATCTCATCACAGAACATTGCAGCAGAAGAACATATATGAAATATTGGATATACTAGGACGTCCATGTTTTCAATACGAGCCTGTATAAAACACGGATTCCACGGTCGCGATGAATAGCCACACCCACATCCCTAGACCCCTACGAGAGCGGCAAGTAACACTGCCAATTCTAGGGTTAGGAGACCCGGTCTCGACTCCTCGAAATGGTCTCCCACTGGACCCTAGAACCCGGTTAATTGTGCTCCCCACCTTGGGTCTACCTAATGCGGAAAAGTAAATAATATACAACGGTGACATCTTCCGCGACCTGGAAGTGCCCCAATAAAAGAATATTACATACAAATGAATTTTACATGAATGAAAAAGAAAAACTCTCATCTCACATAAAACCCCCGGCTATTCAAACGCGACGATCCAATACAACATATCACAGCAACACATAATATCTCATATCATCAACGTAAGCAAGTATGCGTATCCCGATTGTCGTTGATGTATAGCAACGAAGCCGGCGATACACCACATACTACGCTTACGGTCACAGAAAAGAAAGTGTAAAACTACAACAGTTGGAATCCGCAACCTCCTTAGACATCACATGCCTAACCAAATGAATTCCTTAGACATCACATGCCTAGCAATTATAAACCCCGCATTTTAGTCTCATTATCGAAAACTCTTTTCAATATCAAGTCGGGCAATTCAACAAGATTCCCGACGTCCTGATCGAATGCTCGTCGCAAACTTTAGTAGACGGCCGCACCCCCGATACCGTCGACGAAGTGCACTAAGGCGGAACACCGCAGCCGCGAGCACCCGAACGGATGCTTTCGGCGACGGGGTTCTCCTACAGTCACTTGGTCGGGGCTTTGGGGCATGGTTGTCTATTAAGTTTACCCGGCGAGTATCCGCGTACACTACGTGATTGCGACGGACTTTTGATCACATCAAAATTCCGTGGCAACCGATCATCTGAGACTAAACTGCTAAATTTATAATATTCAAATCAGTTATCTCATAACTACATGTAGATTCCAATTATTGTATCACATTCCAGGTAAATAGAAAAAGTTAAACTTTCCGATCGAATCATCAAGCACCCAAGATTTCCCCAATATATCTCAACACTTGAAATCAGTTTAAAAACATCCATTACATGCCACAGTACCAATGGTCCAGCCGTAGAAGGGTCAAGCCAACGCCTCACATGTGGCACGCCGTACTGCCCCAAACCCTAAGGTTCAAAAGGCAGTTCAAGACGGTCACATAATCGAGTTAAGGTTTGTTGTCTTATAGAGGGTCCACCGCGTTACTTGCACGACTTAGAACATTCTTAAACTCGAGAAAAAATCCAACTTTTGAAAAATTTTCCGACTGGGGAAAAAGTGAGTTATTGATATCCGTTCGAACTTTTTAACAGTTTCTAAAATTTATCCGGAAAGCCACATAGACAAAATCTAATACTTCGATCGAAACATCGAATCCCCGAAACAACCCCAGAAAACTCAACTGTAGAATAAAAATTAAAAATTCCCAGCGAACTCAGCACTGTGTAGTAGGAATTACTGTGCAAAATAGGAGGGGTGACGTCATCAAATGGCCGCGGAACCGCCGCAGAAGCCAGGCTTCTGCCGCGGTTCCGCCGCACTTTTGACGAATTAGCCCCTCGAATTTCACAGTAATTCTAATAAAACCCTGCTGAATTTTTTAGAAATTTTTAATTGACAAAAATCCAAAGTTTCAGAAAATTTCCAGAGAGCATTTTGGAGTCGGGGTTTCGGGTTCGATCGGACTTTAAACTTCGTCTAGACTTCGCCTAAAGCTCTAGCTTGGCTCTGATACCACTGTAGGGTTGCTAAGCACGCGCACAAGGGTCTACGAGGCATCAACCATGCCCGATTTAAAATTTAGCCGTGCCGAACAACCCGAATACGTAACTTTAAACTAGAGATTAGGCGAAAACAAGCATGCTAAACACTTTAACACTAAGTGAGAGGGATTACAACCTTTGTAGATCCGGTCCTTCACTTCATATGCTCCGTGTTGTGGTCCCTTCGCTGCGATCATCGGGATCCGGAATCTCGAGAGGTTCCACGAAGAGAAAGACGCAACCTTTGCTTCCGATCTTCGATACTAAGATGATCTACCTTGAAGTTTCTTCAACACAAGCTAACACTCATGAAATGATGTGAACACCATCATCTAAATGGCAAGGGAAGATGAGGATGATGAAGTAGGATTTTTGCTCTCTTTATTTATCTTTTTCTCATATTTATTCATCACCTTTGAAAAATCAAGCAAGCTTTTTCATGAAAGAAATGAAGGAAGAAGAAGATGAATAATGTTTGTGATGAATAATAAAAAGGTTATCATAATTATTTATGCAACCATGGTTATAGTAACCAATGTAGAGAGTTTACTAGGGTTAGGGTTTGGGTTGGGTTAAGTGTGAGTCATGGATAAAGATCAACACAAATATCTTTATCATGACAAAGTAAAGCTTCTAGAATCAACTAGAAGGTTTAACCCTAATCCAAACCCTAATCATGTTTAAACTCCTCTAATCATGTTGCATTAATAATTATAATATGTTACAATATTATATATCACATATACAATATTTATTGTAACAAAATAAAATAATACATTTAACATATATCGCATATATATCAATGTATTACCCGAGTGAGAAAAAGAATCTTTTAGTGAGCAAATATTAGTTAATGTAATTTAATATATCAAATATATTATTATACATTAAATTATCGAATCAACACTTGATCCGACAATCCGGCTATATCGCATATAACCGACTAATATTTATCCGTACCGATTCATCGAATCAACACTTGATCCGATGACCCGGCTGATATCAAATATCGCGAGAATATAATACGGTATCACATATCGCATTATCCTCGGTCCCGCACATATCACATATGTGCTCCTACTTCGTTTTTCCTGAGTCAAGAAACCTCTGTGTAGGACTCTAAAGAATCGTCAATACGCCGGCAGTAGGTGATGATCATATCAAACACCCACAAGCTGCAAGCTAAACGTAACAGCTACCCAGGTATTGAGCGCTCAGAAGATCAACAAGCAAGCCTATAACCTCTCCTGTGAATCCAAACAGTAACACTCCCGTACAGTCCGGTCTCGTCGTCCGATATGTCACATATCTCGCCTAGGGGTGGTAAACGTCAGACCCCAGTAGCTCGATAAGTCGTGTCGATATGAGGTCTATAACAGTTCGAGAAACTACTGATAACACTTACCAGTAAATCTCAGCAACCCTGGCCAGGGATTTCCGGTTATAGCCAATCGAACACAGCACAACATCAACTCCCTATACCGGGAGAGACGAATCCCCTCCTATCGCTCATTGCCTCCATGTGATTCGGGACTGTACCCAAAAGCCACCTTTTTGCACGCCCACTTGGACGTGGTATGATAGAAATCAAAGCACAGTGGGAACCACACAAGACTCTATGACGATCTCGGGTCAACAGACTACTCTGTACCAGTGTCACCGGAGAACTGCCATCTGACGTATGGTATAATACCATCTGGGAGTTCTCGGCGAGTCCGTCCAGTGTACCCAGTCTCCACTGAGCACCCGTACACCATCCTTGATGTCAAACACCGATGGATATGGGATCATCCATCGCCCATCATATGGGTCAAGATGCGTATACGCTAGTCTACTCTGGTGCATCGATGCCCTGTCTCGATACACCCTCGACTAGGAACAGTTATAGGATGTACTCGTCGACTACCGTGGCCCCACTAGTATGATCTCATCATAGTCCCAGTAGTCGAGTACATATCCTAAGGGCTTTATCAACATGTACTATAGAGACAATTAGAGTACATGTTAAGATAAAGTACAACCAGATAGCATACTATCATGTCGAGCAAGAAAGTCCTCCCTATATATGTCCTAGCATCCACTACAATATACATCGTATGTACAGTAATGGCCTCTAGGGCATACATATAACTAACAGGAACCGCATGATATTTTATATTAACTTGTTGCAGTTAATTAGCGGCTTTTCTTTTTATATGCTTACATTACAGTTTTATGTTGCATATATTATATTCATTGATTTTCGCATTGAGATATGGATTTTTCATGATGTTTTCTGGATTTGAGGACCGTAGTAGTTTCATGAAATTATACATTATTTGAAAAACCCGGTTTCTCTTGATTTGATAATTTAGCATCCACCATGAGTTTTATCGGTTATGATATATAAACCCCATGCGAGGAGAAGTCGTGGGCCGTATGAGGGTACATGATGGGGCCCGGAGGTACCCCGAGGCAAGACGATTGATGGACCTTGCCGATTGAGCCTGACAGGGGTACCATACCATCCGGTGACATTACCTATGACTCAGTGGTTATTGTGGGGATACCGACGGGAGTCATGTACGTATGGATACGTCCAGAGGCAAGTGTCAGAGGTAGGCACTCGCGCTTTCGGTATAGCATATGATACGTACCTATCTGGGTGCCAGTCGTGGTGACAGCATCTGATAGATCAGCATTTCTGTGTCGATGCTTGACACATTGTTTTCATGATATTTTACTCCTAAGTATATATGACAGTAGAATGGGACGTTGTTATATATATATATATATTAGTGGAATGAGACGCTAATATATATGTATACATAAAAATTCATATATTTCATCATAATTATTCATGAAATTTACTTAGGATATAAGAGATTCACCTGATATTGGATTTAGGACATTTGAAATTGTTGATTATGTACATTCAGGATATATGAGATTTAGTTGATATTGTACATTCAGGATTTGTGAGACTTATATGATATGAGAGCCAATTTAGGGGCTGATTTGAGGAAATTGGGATTTGGATTGTCTTGATGGATTGTGATCCAACCACGATATCAAGATTCCGTGGAAATGACATGTTTCACCCCATACTCCACATTTATTATTTATGCACTGCTTCATGTGTTAGTTGTACTTGTTAGTGTACCTTTCATGACTGTTGCATTTACATATTTCATTTTATATGCATTGCTTCATGTGTTAGTTGTACCTGTTAGAGTACCTTTCTTGACTGTTGCATATATACATTTTCATATCATTATTGCATACCGATTGTCATATTATTGCTTCATGTATTTGTAGTACCGTTAGTGTACCTTTCATGACTATTGCATTCATATGACCTTTTACTGCTTGTAGCTTACATATGTTAGATTCGCGTTGTACGTGCATACTTGCGATTACCTGCATTTGTTATTTACTATTCACGAGTTGGCAACTCACCCCCATTGTGCCACAGTTTGTTTTGCGGGTTGTTCCCCGGAGTAGTCGAGGCAGACTATTCATCTATCTGATCATCTTTTGCTGCGGATACCGCTTCAGCTCATAGTGTGCAGTTTTGCTTAGGTGGGTTCTGTGGTTATCCGTATTGTTCATTGTATATTCGCTGTATCCTGTACTCTCCATCTACTATTATCTTGTTTGACTTAGAGACTTGGTGTGGGGACAATATTGTATATTATTTTGTGACTTGGTTGTCTTTTATTTAGTTTCTTTTTTTCTATCGTCTTTTATTTCTTCGCTACGGCGTTGTATATCTGTTATGGTGGTTGTTTTCCGCGGGCTTGTATTTAGTCCCGTTTGAGGATGCTTTCCTTTTATCTTTGTTGTACCCATTTTTGGTGTTAGTTTTTACAAAGGAGGTGCTGCCAAAATTTTAAAGGAAATAAGTTGGACTTTTAAAGAATTTGGGTTGAGATTTCAAAGATTTTGAAATTGCTATTATTTCTTACTACTTTTGATGGTTTAGATTGCTGGGTTTTCGGCTTACTTAAATTGCGTTACGCCTGTAGACGTTGCGTAGTTTAAGGGCCGTCACGTGCCAAATTTCGGGTCGTGACAAAAACCAACATGATATACATCAAAACTATAACATGTACATAGTACGCATCATTGTAAATCCGTCAAAATATCTGAAAGAAATGCATGCCAAACCTTTTTCAAGTCGTTGTGCGATGGGCGTATCATGGCACAAGTAGTGGGCGTTTATTGTGAGAAAATAATTATATATATATATATATATATATATATATATATATATCTTTTGTTTAACATACATGTCCCGCTATTTTAAAATAATATAGAAGGGTTTCCTTTGTAAAATATTTCGTGTCATCTTGGACACATAGGTAAATACTGAGACTATAGCTCCTTTTTGGAAATCCCTTCAGTAACTATCGATACATGCAAAAACATATTCAGGTACTGTCCTATGACTAGTCCTGCTCAGTTACTATACCAAATGGTAAATATCATAAAACATACTGCTAAAAAAAAAACCAATCTTAAAATGTGTATAAAAATGCCACGTGCGTCTGGTGCGCACAGAAATCGAAATCAATGAATGTGCCATACATGTGCACAGAAACAAAATCTAAGTGCAACGGGTGTGCACTAAAACACCTGTCAAGTGCAACGAGTGTGCCTGACAACAATATCGGGTGCATCTGATATGCACGAAGAATCCCGATTTAGTGCATCTGGTGTGCACCAAAATCGCATCAAGCGCGCCAAGTATGCGCAAGAATCCAACTCAAGTGCACAAGGTGCACGAAAAAAATATCGAATATCACAATCGAAATCGACGGTATACAACATATCTCAATCAAAATTAGGTATACCGTGGTATATAATCTCACAACCACATGCATCAGCATGCACAAAATCGAATCCAAGTACTAAAAGTGCATGAAAACTACACCGAAGGCACAAGTCAAATCACATACATACCATTGGCATGAAATCAAAATCAAACATCTCGAATGACATCAAATCGAGGTCGAGTGCAACTGTGGTGCACAAAATTTCAATCTTGCAAATAAATCGTCCCAAAACACCGAAATCCAAAATGACGGACACGTGATATTCGAATCACCAAATCGCAAATCGTAAACACTGTCGTCGATATGTCCTTCCTTCAAAGTCGATGTAATATTTCAGAAAATATAAAATATTATTTTTGGAATTTAATATTAAAATAATATATTTCCCGAAAACTGCCCGATTTGCGAAATTGGAGTTTTCGAAAAAGGGTATAAATATATACCAATAATTGCGAAATAAATGAAAATTAAAAAGATTTATTCATTTAATAATATATTTATAGGATTTGGCATTTTTAAAATTTATTATACGCAGTTTTGATAAAAACCCGATTAGTGCACTGCTAATCGCGATTATGCCAAATCCGTGTTTGTACAGTTTTCATGGTTAGTGCACCATGACATGTTTCATTTGGTTACATGTTATTTCATTTATGGTTTTATATGGGTGTATGTGTTTTTTTTTGGTGATAAAAAGAAATGGGAAAAAGGAAAAGTCAAAGGGGACAAAATGATTAGGTTAGGTGGGCTTTTGGGAGAGAGAGAGAGTGTATGATTAGTGAGAGAGAAGGAGGGGGCTGCTGCCTCATTTCAATCCCCCACCATTTTCAACTCCCTCTTCATCTCCTCAACCCCACAACCGTCCTCAAAGAACCCTAGATCTATCTCCAAATAATCCCCAAAACCCTACACTCCCTTCACAAAACTTAATCCCCATCTCCTCCTTTACACGTTGAACCGAGCAAAGTGGGATTTTGACGACGTTGGGAAGTTAGTGTTGCCTTGAGTGGACTAGATAAGGTATAATTTCTTCCCTTTGGATTAGTTTTGTACGATATCGTGTTTTGGATGTCGTTTTATGATGTTGCTGACCTACTGTTACCCCGAGCATCCACTGGGAAAACAAACAGTATGGTAATGTTGTGCTCGTAGCCCTAAGTGACCACCTGAAGAATGAGACCTTCCCCCACCGGTTTTGGCCGGCGACCATTGGGCAAATTCCGGCGATACCGGGTATATAGGGGAGTTAGGGATTGGATTCCTTAGGGTAGTTGCCTGAAGCTGTTTAGAGGTGTTTGGTCCTACTAGATTTTTGTGTAATGACTATAGGTAAAATCTGGGGGCTGTTGTGAGTATTTTCTTGACCATGGTAACACCATTCATGACCTGAGCCATAAAGCTGAACCCGTTGCACGAACTCAGGAATTGACCCATATCAGTTTTGTGACTTATAGTGTGCCTATAGGGTATCTGGAGCAACCCAGGGAATATCTGAGACACCCAAACAATACTAGGGGCCTAAATATACTACTAGAAGACCACTCTGAGCTGATGATCCCAAACAGAGATACCCTGGCCGGCGAGCTCGGAATTTTGGGTATAGTGGATGGCCAATTGGTGAGGGTAGGGGCCTAGGTTGGTCCAGTAGCTCACATATACTATATACATCACCCTAAACTTGTTTGCTTGGATTTATTTGACCTGAGTCAAAATCTGGGAACACTTGTGTGTGATTTAGGATATGTTTTCCGTATTTTGAATGATGAGTTTTGATAATTGGATTCGTTTTTGGTTGTCGCATGTTTGTACATCGACAACAAGGGTTGTTTGATTGATTTTGTACGCATATGGTATAGGTTCTAACCTACGAGCAGTGCGCATGCCGTTTTGGTTTTCCGCCTTGATTTTAATATCGTTACGATATGTGTTGTTATTGTAGGTACCTTCGTGTGGATTCCGAAGCGACGGAGCGAGGCGTCATCGACTTCTGTGAGCGAGGACTACGGTGAGTAGATCTATATCTACCGGGAAAGTCGGGTGGATGGCGTATAGCACCCCCGCAAAGTTTTGATGGAAACTGATTTATAGAATATGGTTAAGGAAACCTAGATTAGGAAATTAGGGTTAGAGTTAAATGATAGTTAGTAAAACCATATTAGAAACTAAGGATAGTTAGAAGTGATATAATACGGCTAATATGTGATGACGGAATCTGAGGATGACGTTTAGCGATATTGCCGTTTAGGGTACTATAGGACTAGATAGTCGACGTAGATGCGTCATCCGAACCATGCCTTTTTTCTAAACCGAAGAATCGTATGTATCTTTAAACATATACCTCGAGGGATGTTACGGATTTTCAAATGATACCTTTTCCTTAAAAATACCGCAACACCTATTTTCAAAACTACGATTCACTTCTTTAAAAATCTGATTGTATGGTCCGGGTGTGTATGTTAGATTAGATACTTACACTTCGTAGATAGAATATTTTTTGTAAATTCGATTTGATATGTGATATAAATGCGATGAAAGAATATAAGACTGATATGATGGTATACGGATGCGAGTCGATCGAGTTGATTTATACCCTGCCGTTCCGCTAATATTAGATTATTGCGGATGTGAACCGGGACATAGGCACATAGATATACATACATTTATAGAATATTGTGAATCATGGATGATAGGCCGTATGTGATATTAGGTCGTACCCTCTTTGTTGTATAGGATGATAGGATCCCTATTAGTTCAATGCCGCCGTACGATAATTTTCCGTGCATGTTGAGTTCGACTTGATGATTGATCCTTACCCTTGACTAGAGGTTGCCGTATAATGGATTATACCGTACGTGATGTTACTGGGCTAGATGCCGATTGATAGATTCACCGACTCGGACATATGATAGTTACGTATACCTTATAGCTTTTAGCTGATGATTTACCTTGTGCTGCATTCATGATATTATTATTGCATCGCATATACCTGTGATAGTACACCCGCACCATTATCGATGATGCGTATGTTACACGTACACAGTTTGTAGGCTCACACACTTCATTATCGATAATTGCCATGTCACTACACAGTAAGATTGTTGCATCATGATATGACTCTTCGCATAACCTGCTTGCACATATATATTGATATCTCCATACTTGCGCACATGCACATTGTATATTCATACTGGTGCACACATACATTGGTACATCTACACTTGCGCATATTCATATTGTACCTATATAGATAACTGGTTTTATTGCAAAATAGGGAACCGCATGTTATATTTTAAAAATTGGAATCAATTTAAAAGAGCGGTTTTCCCTTAATATGTCATATCACTATTCCATGTTGCATGATACACGATATGCTTACATTTCTATTATATGTCGCATGCATCATGCTCTATGATTTTACATATTGAGATATGCTGTTTTCATGAGATTTCTGGATTTGAGAACCGTGGACATTTTAAAAGAGATCATGTGTTGTTTTAAAAACCTGGTTTCTCCTGATATGATATTTCAGTGCGTCGACCATGTGTTTTCTCGGTTTTGAGAGCGACATGTGAAACCCGATTCGAGGAGGCGGATGAGGCCGATTGCGGGTACATTGTGGACCCGGTATGGTACCCCGGGGCAAGAAAGGGATGTTGTGTATATAGACGGTGAGCCTGGCAGAGGGACTACTACCTACCGGTGATAGTATTTGGGCTCGGCGGATATCCGGAGGATACCGACCGGAGTCAAGAGATGATGTGGGCCGATCCGGACTGACGGAGCCCGATATATGAGGATTTACGTACCGATGCTGGGCACGGTTTTCATAATGTTTTCGAGTGTCGATGCTAGGCACTCAGGTTCCATGATTTTGATGTGTCACGAGGGACATCGTTGATATATATATCCTCATACTTTCATGCACACTCCTTTATGATATTTACGTGCATACAGACATTGATTATATGGGTGGACTAGATCCACATACATACATACATATACTGATTCTACTATTGGAGATTATACACATGCTTATAGACACTGATTTTAGGTGGACGAGATCCACATATCTGCATACATTGATTATTACAGTTGGATGTTATCCGCATGCATATAGGTATTGACTACCTTGTTGGCACATATACGACCCGGTCACCCTAGATATCATAGTATTACCTTTTGATATAGTTGACCTAGGAGTCGTTGTTTATTCGAATTCTAATTGTAGATATATTTTTATTCACGAGTTGGCAACTCAACCCCGTTGTGCCACAGTTCTTGCAGGTTGACCGCATGGATCTGTAGCGGCATCGCTGGCACACAGTTTCCTTTGGGTGTTTTGCAGTGGTAGGTGGGACATTTGTATCGTACCCACCCTTGTATTACATTTCATATTGTATCTAGTTAACTACATCAATCAATCAAAATTAGTGATTTGTACAAGTAATGAGACTTAATGAGACTGTGGTTGCGAGACTTAGAGCGAGGGGTTTCCGCTACTTGTGAGTTATATGTCTTGCTTTTCTTTACCTCTTTGTGGTGATCTTCGCCGTTGGGCATCGTATACTTATTTATATTGTCTTGCGTGGTTGTGATCCGCCGTTTGGCGAAGAGCTATCTCCCGCTTGGGGATGCCATTATTCTTATTATGTATTTATGGTTTTGGGTCAAAATATAAAAAGGAGGTGCTGCCAAAATTTTTAAAAGACGAAACATGTTTTCAAACTAGTAAATTTCACTTGCATCATTCATGTTCTTTTCCTGTGCATTAAGAAAACTTGATTTCATTATACCTTTATTTCAAAACTTCACCTCCTTTATTTTACTTAAAAGGTTTAGATTTCTGGGTTTCAGCTTACTTGAATTCCGTTACGCCTTTAGACATTGCGTGATTCAAGTGCTGGTCACGAGCTAATATTTCGGGTCGTGACAGTCGTGGAGGTGTCGGTGCATCCAAAGCTAGCAGAGCAAGATATCTACTTGCCTCCTGTTAATAGTCTGGCACTTTGTGCCCTTAGGCTCTCGTCTCTCACTGCGGATTTTCAAGTTACATAACTGCTCGGCTCAACGGCCCAATATGGAATGATGATGGAAAACAGTTCCGCTCTGGCACATCCTTTGAAGATCTCTGGCCAACTATCATGGTCACTCGTAACATGTCTCGTCGATAATGCCAAACTCTAGCCTACTGGGTGTGCGTAATACTGCCGATCCTGGGTCCAAGTCTTCTCATGTAGTATTCTAAAAAGATTCTGTCCGGGTCTCTCCCAAATCTCGTTTCTGCCGAACTGCCCGGAAGTTATCACCCTTTACTAAATCTATTTCTTGTTCATGAACAACTGCATACTCATCACGACTTCTTCTAAAAGATACATCCATATTCAACGCCTCTGTATGTGTATCACATCTCTGATGTCAACGGAGTGGAACGCCATCTCGTCAAAATCTCGTACGAACCTCTAATGTGGACTGATTCAGACTC
Source organism: Agapanthus africanus (assembly GCA_030015575.1). Taxonomy (NCBI): domain Eukaryota; kingdom Viridiplantae; phylum Streptophyta; class Magnoliopsida; order Asparagales; family Amaryllidaceae; genus Agapanthus; species Agapanthus africanus. The sequence goes on from JASDDO010000008.1 coordinate 228,177,384, forward strand.
GTCTCTTCGTAGCTGTATGGACTGCATTACCAACGGCTATACTCATATCTAGCGTCTCCCTTCTGAAACTATGAACTCGACAGCTCAGTATCCTGTAGTAGGCATCTTGCCAATTACCTTCTCGGAAACTCGTTCAAATTATCGGAGTGATGAACTTACGCTCGTCCTCCCTCGATCGACTCAAAACGTGCCTGTGTGAAGTCCTCTCTAGCTGAAATTAATCAATCTCACATCGGGGTATGCAGACGAACGACATGTCCTAGTCATTCATCCATGGGTGACTAGCGATCTTCTATCATATCGATAAGTGCAAACTCGTGTTGCAATAGCTTCATACATCTGGGGCGATATCTTGTCAGTCACAGCAACAACTGGCTCATTCGTCCGCACGCTAAACAATGCCTCGATCCTCAAGAATATAATGGTGCATTGACGGGCATCACATTCTGGTTGGCCTCTAGCGGTGGTCCGATCATCTGGTGCTGATCTGAACGTTCGAGAAATATTAGTAAAAAAAAAATCCGTTAAAATGCTCATGTCACAAAATCACAATAAAAAGACACATCTATACGATCGTGTGTCACCGGAATTACGCCCTGGTCAGTCCTCGTCCAAGACGAGCTCATGTTGACCGCAACTCTAGCCGTAGCTCTCTCTGCCCATGTAACCGTGGTAACAGAAACCACAAACCGATATCGATGAGTATAGATCATAGAAATGAATAGAAATACAATGCATAAGAAATGTACATCCTAAGGCTTCTTAAGCGGAGTAGCGTATCGTAATTATGCCGCGGAACATACACACAGTACGTTACTCTACTTAAGTCATATACTTCATCAACCAAGGTCAACCTATACGACGAAAGTTCGGGTCTAATACCCCCTCGACCAAGTCTATGATTCATAAGGTCAAGCCTAGGTTCCGAATATATATATATATATATATATATATATATATATATATATATATGCCCTAAACTCCGCATAGTCAAATATAGACTCGAACCAAGGTTAAACCTAGCGCTCTGATACCAACTTTGTCACGACCCGAAATGGCACGTGACTGGAACTTGAATCATGTGAAGTCTATAGGACCCTACCTAATTCATGTAAGCCAAAAGCTGTATATAGGGCCTAGGGGGCTGGTAAACGTCAGACCCCCAATAGCTGTATAAGTCGTGTCAGAGAGTAGCACAGAACACCCTGAGATACTACTGGATACCTACCAGTAAATCTCGATTACCTTGGCCCGGGATTTCATGTAATGGCTCTCCTAAACACAGCGCGATCTCACCCCCAATACCGGGAGAGACGAATCCATGACGATCCGCTCACTGCCTCCATGTGGCTCGGGACTGTACCCAACTAAAACCTGTTTGCACGACTCCTTTGAGACGTGGTAGGGTAGTAATCAAAGCACAGTGGGAACTCACACGAGACAAATGACGATCTCAGGTCGACAGACTAATCTGTACACATGTCACCTGGGAACTGCTATCTGACGATATGTATAATACCAACTAGCATGTTCCCGGCGAGTCCTGTACGGTGTACTCATAACCCAATGAGCACCTGTATACATCTTAGGTGAACCAACTGACACCAATGGCTTGTGAGACAGGCCACCTCCCCTCGTCGAGGTCTCGATGTATACACTAGTCTACTCTGGAGTATCGATGCCCTGTCTCGAAACTCCCACGACTAGGGACACTTTAAGGATGTGCTTATAGACCCCAGCTCCCATGTATATGATCGCCATCATACTACTGGCAGTCAAGCAAGAATCCTATGGGCTCTATCAACATGCAATAGTGAACTAAAGCATGTACACGATGATAAAGTCAAACCAGATAGCATACTATCATCTCGAGCAAGACTGTCCTATCGTTATAGGTCCTCCCTCAATCATTGCAATCACGTACCTGCGATCCAATAATTGACTTTGAGGGCACCATATCCAACAATCTAAACCATTTATAAGCAAGTGAAGGAAAATACTTATTTAAAGTTAACATATAAAATCACTTTGAAAGTCGTAGTAAACATTTTTAAAAGCGTCAAGTCTTTTCCCAAAAATTTCGGCAGAGTTTCCTTTGTAAATACTGACCCAAAACGGGTACAAACAGGAATATACATAAATAATGAATAAAGACATCCCAAGCGGGACCTAGCTCTTCGCCAATTGGCGGAAACAAGCACGCAAGCAATATAATATACAACGCCGAAGGGCGATGATCAAAACTCAGAAAGAAAACCAGAGAAAAACCACAATAATACAAGCACGCGACTCTAAGGTCGAAAGAATATACATGCTGGCTTTCTAAGTCTGTCAAATAATACAAGTCTGGTTGATGGAGTTTACTAGATACAACTAAAATAAATAAAGTACTATACGGTGGTCATGATGCAAGTGAACCCACCTACCAAAACAATCACTCGGAAGGAAGCAGTATGCCAGCAAGCCGTAACGAAACCTGTACGGTAAAAACCTGCAAGAAACTATGGCACAACGGGGGTGACTTGTCAACTCATCAGTAGAAAATACCACCGAGAAGAAATTGCATGTATGACTCTATCCTATGTCATACAATAATAATATCCATAATATATACCTTGAAACATCTAAGTGGCAATGGTAAACATCTATACATAAGTGTAATACCAAGTGCTCGTGTCAGTGCCTCAGGTAGAAACATGTCACATATATGATGTACGAATGCATTAAGAATGAAAGAATGATACATCTTGTACGAGAAAACTGTTTTCTTATCTCAGTAAGATTTGTATAAAAACCGAAGTATCATCAATGAAATCAACAGAGAATCCGTGTCAAGCATCGACACAAAACATGTATCCCAATATCTCAATATCTCAATGCCTCAATATCTCGGGCTCGGGCAATCCGGGCTGGCCCATATCATCAAATCTCACATCTCAAATCTCGGGCTCCGACAATCCGGACTGGCCCATATCATCAAATCTCACGACTACGTCGGTATCCTCCGGATATCTGCCGTGTCACAAATAACCGGTCGGTAGTGCTTCCCTGCCAGGCTCAACGCCATCATCTGCGACCATCTTGTCCCGGGGTACCGCACCGGGTCCACCATGCACCGGCAGACGGTTCATCCTCCTCCTCGAATCGGGTGTATGATATCGCTCAAGAGCCGAGAAAACTCATGGTGGACACATCTCACATTATATCACGAGAAAACCGCAATTTCTATCTTTTGAAATGAAAAAGGAGTTTATAAAATTCTTGCGGATTCTCCAAATCTAGAAATCTCATGGAAAATCCGAAACCCCAAACTCGAGTGTAAATAAACAGTGAATTATCGGCATAAAGCCCCATAATATTGCATAACAGAATTAATGTATAACTTCATGAAGTATCTCAGTAATAAATGCAATATCTAAACTAGCATATGAAGGCAAGCGTACTAGTACTATGTCGAAACTACCAGCTAGCAATTATACCAATGAAGTAGTGTTTTCTAATGTGTATGTGGCATGAAAATTACCGATGATAATGTGTGTGAGCCGGCAAGCAAGTGTACGTGGACATACGCATCATCGGTAATGGTGCTGGTGTCCTAACAGTCGATATCATCATAATTAATTAAACACATGTATAAATATGCAATGTAACGAGAACATGAATATAACGGAAAATGAATAGTAAACGCAACATTGGAGAATATACATTTATATGTACGAGTCATACAGTTTTGGCATTTGAATAGTACGAATCGTGGTTTTAGAAAATAGGGGGCTACGGTGTTTTTAAGAAAAGCTACGTCCTTGAAATATCCGTAGTGTCCCTCGGCCTGTCATTAAAATACTCATGATTTGTTAGTTTTGAAAATAAATATGCCTCGAGTCCAGTCTATCATCTACCTGATAAACTACAGGACTAAACTAATAGACTAATCGAAAGGGTAAGGAAATCCAGCTCAGTCTGAGTCGATATATCTAGTAGTCGCCAATCCCGCCTCAATAGCATCACGTACGATACAATATATAATACGACATCCTTGAATCATGAGTGCGGATCAATCATCATATTTATACTTCGTACGGTAAAATCCATCATACGGCATCGCAAAATCGAGGTACGGGTCAAATATCACATTTATCTCATTATTCATATTGTATCATTATCATAATAACATGAACTAGGGGTACTGATCTAAAGTCTAGTACATTCCGATACCATCAACATATGTCCACGTGTGTATGAAACACATCGCCCATCGATCCGCTGTAATATCATGTCGTATCTCATAACACGACCCAAATTACATAACTGATCTCACGGCATCATGTCTGATCATATCGACTCTTCTCCGAGTATCATATATTATCCTCATCATACGTGTATATGAATATATATATATATAGCAACACATCCACATACACACACACACACACACATATATATATACATATATCATATACACCAAAAACTTATCACATGTGTGCATGTGTGTGTGGATATATACATTTACTCTAAGGTTTCACAACTAAGAACTAACTAAAAGCACTATCTTCCAATTACACTAAACTAACCCATGATTTCTTAGAGCAACTCTTGCTAGTTATCCACGTATCACAATACACAAAATTATATATATATATATATATAACATATTCGCATACTACATTATAAAACTGCGGGGGTGCTATACGCCATCTGTTCATATCAGATTTTTGCATTATTATATTCCCCATTCTTAATCATATTGCAAATAAATGGTGCTTTTGATCCATGTCTGCTAAATAGTTGCAGGTTACAGGTTCTCAGAACAATACAGTGAAAATGGTGAAAAAACGCTACAAAAGTGAGACTACGACCAACAAATAGAAGAATCTTTATGATATCGCCTACAGTTTAAGGAACAAATGAAGATCAATGAACAGTTCGATTGTACAACGTATGAGGGTAGCACAAGATTCAAGACTTCAACACGGAGCGAACGGTAAAAGTCCACAACATTCTGCACTGTGGAAATCTGGAAGAAAATTGAAAATATTCTGAGAAACCAAGTGAAGAAACCAGAAGTAAAATGCAACATGAAGCAGCCCTAAAGATTTGAGACAGAGACCCACCATATGGCCATGAATCCGCGGCCAAACAAGGCTTATGGCCGCGGTTCTGCGGCCGTGCAAAGCACGCGTCGGTGCGTGTCGGTGGGAGTCGGTGCATTGACCCGGTTTTCTTGGGGTAGTCTTGTAATTTTAGATGTGGATCAGATGTAAACCCTAGGGTTTCTCCTATCTATAAATAGGAAGCCTACAACTCTTTTTGGAGCATGCCTCTTATTATTTTCTAGTTTAAAATTTTCATTCCATTTTAATCGTCAAAGAGTGCATCAATAAAAGTAAGTTTTTATTTCGAATTTTCCTTATTTGCAATTTATATTTCTGCAATTTTTCATATATGTCTTTTATTATCTGCACGTTAATTAGATAATTAAAAGATAAAAAAATAAAAAATGAATTCCATTGTTAATTCCCTAATGAGTGAGTAGTTCCTCACTTGTTAGGGTTAAGTTTGGGGAAGGTTTGAGAGATGAAAATCTCTCACTCCTTTCTTGCCCGTATAATTCTATAAATTAGGGCTCTATGTTAGTCAAACACACACCGCTCACTACGGCACCCTATCCCACGAGATAGCGGTGATTCCCTAGTTAGACCGGTTATGGTTGATTAACATAGAGGTTAGGGCTAAGAATTAAGAAAGGACGGACAAGGACCAAAGGGAAGAAACCATGTTTCTTCCTAGTTGTGCTAATCCCCTTTATTAATTATTACCCTAACACCTATGTTCTTAACCAGGGCAAAGAAAGCGGTGAGTAGAATTAACTTTCCAAACTAACCTAATCCTAACCCTAGCAAGGTTTTAATCCAAATCAAATTCAATTACAGTTTTTATAGAAATCAAAACCTACCACAAATAGGAATTGACTCATTAGAATAATAAAAAAAGACACGTTTTCTCTGTGGACCGACCCGTACTCAACCGGCTAGCGACCAAGCGACACCGTCTTGATTGCGGTTAATTCTTTGATTTCAAAACGCGCACGCATAAAGCAAACGATCAATCAAATGGCGCCGTTGCCGGGGATAACGGTAGTTATTTTCTTTTTTGTAATTTCGGGTTAATTAAAAATTTAAAAAAATCATAAAAACTGAAAAAAAAAAATCAAAACAAAAAAATTATCATCTTGTTATTTTTTGAAGGGTTTTCGTGCGAATTGTGCAGTATCGGAAAGACGAACAGATTCAGATCTGGAAAAATCCAGTGAACAAAACAGCAAACAGCAGAACTGAACATACAGAGGAGAGCCACAACAGACAACAGAAAAATTTTAGAGGCTTGAACAGACTTTTCAACCGCTGAACCGCGGCAAGAAGAGGATTTTTACCGCGCAAACACGGTAGTTTGGTGACGTCAGCGCTTCAAAAAGTCTATGTAAGCATTTTTTTCCTCTCTTCTGCCCTATGTAGTCTACTGGAAATAAATTCCTGCAGGGTTCTTTACGCAAAAACTTCTTCCCCCTTTCCAATAAATCAATCTTGTGCAGGATTCTTTGCGCCGCAAATAAAAGAAAATTTTTTGGCAAGTGTTTTGAATTCTTGTGTGTTTACTGCTTTGCATTTTTTAAAACGGACTTTTAAAAGGCTATAACCCCAATTCAGATTGGTTGGGATTTCATTACCCTTCCTAGGACCCCAAAAATTACTAAAAGCATTTGCATCAACCGTTGAGTTAATTAAAAAATATTAGACTCAGCCAATAAGGACTGTCGTGCTCATTAGGACACAAGAAAGGTTGTAAGCATCGGTCGTTTATCTAAACCTGACTTTGTGGTGTCTAGGCTAGACAAGTGGGAAATGTAATTTTAAAAGGCCCGTCTCACGGTGATTCGTGAGTAGTGTAGGGTTACTAGGCACACTAGCAAGGCTCTACAAGGCATCGACCATGCCAAAATAAAAATTTTATGTGCCGCGCAACCCTAAGCAAGATCGTTAACTAGAGTTTAGGCGAAACTCAAGGCATGTAAACAACTTTACACTAAAGGGAACGCGATATACAACCTTTATAGATCGGTCCTCCACTTCATTTGCTCCTTGTTGAAGTCCCTTCGCTGCGATCAAGGTTCTCCTGGGCTCTTGCATGGCTTCACGATGCGAAGGATGCGAACTTGCTTGAAGTCTCCGAAGCCGAAGATGATCTACGTCAAGGGAATTCCGACTCAAGCTCCTACTTCACTAACTAGAGAATTAGTGAAGTAAACACCCTAAACTAAAGTGCTAGTCTAGTAGAGGATGGAGAAATAGAAAGTGGGTTCTCTTTAGAATTTTGTTTCTCACAAGGATTCTCACTTTGGATCAAACCCTAGCTTGCTTTTCTCTTACTCAATGAAGAAGAAGATGATGAACAAAAGAAAAGAAATGAGGATAATGATTAAGTGATAAATCTAACCATGGTGAGTGAGTATCATATACTAACTCTTGTAGAGCCATAACCATAGCTAACACTTATGGTTGGGTTAAGAAATATCTATGGTAAAACCAAACTCAAGTGGACTTAGTCAATGCATCCACAAGCTTCCACAAGCTTCATGCATTTATCTAATCCTCCACTTGATTTTGTAATTACTTAAAATATAAAAATCCAACATAATATGTAGCATGGTGTAAGTCTCATATATCCAAGTCTAGTGTATCATCAACCATGATACAAAAGAAAACACTTTAATATATATATCACACATATATATTTACAAGTGTTCACATGTGAGAAAAACCCTAAAGTGAATAAGTGTTAGCAAATGTAAATTAGTATATCTAATATACAATTATACACTTAATTATTAAATCAACACTTGACATAATAATCCGGTCATATCTCATATAACCGGCTAACATCTATCGACTTATCGAATCAACACTTGATTCGATAACCCGGTCATATCATATATGACCGACTGATACATAAAGTCGCGAGAATAGAATACGGTATCACATACACGCATTTATTCTCGGTCTCGCACATATCACATATGCGCTCCTATTTCGTTTTGCCTGAGCCAGTAAAACCTCTGTGTAGGACTCCAAAGACTCGTCAATACGCCGGCAGTAGGTGATGATCACATCACGCACCCAAAAGCCGTCAGCGGTACTAGCTGGACGTAACGGCTACCCGGGTATTGAGCGATCAGAAGATCAGCAAGCAAGCCCGCTCCAACTCCTGTGAAAGCCTGCCGGCAACACTTCCCGTACAGTCCGGTCTCCTCGTCTAATATGTCGCATATCGAGTCTATGGGTGGTAAACGTCAGACCCGAATAACCGATAAGTCGTGCCGATGTGAGGCTCATAACGGGTCGAGAAACTACTGGTAACACTTACCAGTAAATCTCTAATCAGCCCTGGCCGGGGACTTCCCTGTTACGGCCAATCGAGCACAGCGCAACATCAACCCCCAATACCGGGAGAGACCAAACCCCTCCTATCACTCATTGCCTCCATGTGACTCGGGACTGTACCCAAAAACCGCCATTTTGCTCGCCCTCATGGACGTGGTAAGGTGGAAATCAAAGCATAATGGGAATCACACAAGACTCTATGACGATCTCGGGTCTACAGGCTAACCTGCACAAGTGTCACCAGAGAACTTCCATCTGACGTAAGGTATAATACCATTTGGGAGTTCTCGGCGAGTCCGTCCAGTGTACCTAGTCTCCACTGAGCATCCGTATACCATCTCTGATATGAAACACCAATGGATATGGGATCATCCATCGCCCATCACATGGGTCGAGATGCGTATATGCTAGTCTACTCTGGTGTATCGATGCCCCGTCTCGATACACCCACGACTAGGGACCTTGAAGGATGTACTTATGGACTACCGTGTCCCCACTAGTATGATCCGCATCATAGTCCAGGTAGTCAAGTACACATCCTAAGGGCTTTACCAACATGTAATGATAAGACAGTATAAAGAGACAAGTATACATGTTAAAGTAAAATGCAACCAGATAGCATACTATTATGTCGAGCAAGAAAGTCCTCTCTATATATGTCCAAGCATCCAATATAATATACATCATCCGTACAGTACTGGCCTATAGGGCATACATACAACTAACAATCTCCCACTTGCACTAGGGCCAGCCGCTGTAGTATCGCATACCGAGCATCCCGAAGAGTCTCTCAAACTGTATCTGGGGAATGGCCTTCGTGAGTGGATCCGCTGTGTTATTCTTCGTGTCAACCCTCCTGTCCTCGATCTCCCGGCGATCAACTATCTCCCGGATCAAGTGATACCGCCTCAGAATATGCCTGGATCGCTGATGGGACCTGGGTTCCTTGGCCAAAGCCACCGCTCCATTGTTATCGCAATACAAAGGTATTGGATGCTCAAAGGATGGAACCACTCCAAGTTCAGTGATGAAATTCTTGATCCAGACATCCTCTTTGGCTGCATCGTTGGCAGCGATGTATTCAGCCTCCATCGTCGAGTCTGCCACGGTTTCCTGCTTGGAACTCTTCCAGCTAACCACCCCTCCGTAAAGGGTAAAGACAAAACCCGACTGCGACTTAGAGTCGTCCTTATCACTCTGGAATCTTAAATCGGTAAAGGACTCCACTTGGAGTTCTCCGTTTCCATACACCAAGAGCATCTCTTTAGTCCTTCGCAAGTACTTGAGAATGCTCTTCACAGCTGTCCAGTGACTCTCTCCAGGATCAGCTTGATACCTACTCACTACACTTAGCGAGTATGCTACATCGGGTCTGGTACATAGCATCGCGTACATGATAGAGCCTACTGTCGAAGCATAGGGTATCCCTTGCATGCGAGCTCTCTCCAAATCAGTCTTGGGAGACATCTCTTTGGAGAGAGTGAGCCCTAAGATCGTGGGTAAAAACCCACGTTTGGACTCTTCCATACTAAACCTCTTTAGTATGGTGTCAATGTACCTGGATTGGGACAATCCCAATATCCGTTTAGATCTATCTCTATAGATCATAATTCCCAATATGCAGGAGGCATCACCAAGATCTTTCATTGAGAATCTTTGTGATAAGAAGAGCTTCACCGATTGCAGCATAGGAATGTCATTTCCTATCAAGAGTATGTCGTCCACGTACAATACGAGGAAGAAAACCTTACTCTCTGCCACCTTCTTGTAGATACAAGGTTCATCTGCGTTTTTGACGAAATCAAACTCTTTGATAATGACGTCAAAGCAGATATTCCAACTCCGCGATGCTTGCTTCATCCATAAATGGATTTAAGCAGCTTGCACACCTTTCCACTGCTCCCACTATCTACGAAGCCCTCTGGCTGAGTCATGTACACGCACTCTTCTAAATCACCATTTAGAAAGGCGGTCTTAACATCCATTTGCCAGATTTCGTAGTCATGATATGCAGCGATGGCAAGCATGATCCGGATGGATTTAAAAATAGCCACTGGAGAAAAGGTTTCGTCATAGTCCACACCTGGTCTTTGACAAAAACCCTTTGCAACATGTCTAGCTTTGAAAGTCTCTACTTTCACATCTACACTAGGTTTTTTCTTGAAGATCCACTTGCTCCCAACGGGTTTTACCCCTTCAGGAGCAACTTCCAAAGTCCTTACTTTGTTGGTGTACATGGATTCCATCTCGGACCGCATTGCATCCAGCCATTTCACTGAGTCCCCACTCGTGATGGCCTGCTCGAAGCTAGTTGGGTCATCATCAACCATGATGCAATCCTCGCTCCCACCATCCATGAGAAAACCGTAGTATCTCTCAGGTGGGTGAGGAACCCTACTAGATCGGCGGAGAGGCTGAGGTTCATCGGGAACTACCGAATCTTCTGGTTCTATCAAATCTTCTGTTGTGGTTTGTCCAGATGGAACCTCTTCCAGTTCTACCTCAGAGCCACTAATCTCTTTTGCAAGAAATTCCTTTTCTAAAAAGGTGGTGTGTTGAGCAACAAACACCCTTTGTTCTTCACTGTGGTAGAAGATATACCCTCGCGAATGCTTGGGATATCCAACAAACTTACACAAAACAGACCTTGCCTCGAGTTTGTCCGGTTTTTGTCTTTTGACATAGGCCGGGCAACCCCATATCTTTATAAAATTAAGATATGGTCTCTTCCCCTCCCATATCTCATATGGGGTGGTAGGCACAGATTTGGTAGGAACCCTATTCAGTAGGTATGCTGTTGTCTCCAGTGCATATCCCCAGAAGGAAATAGGCAACTCAGCTATACTCATCATAGAGCGCACCATATCTAATAGGGTGCGGTTTCTCCGTTCCGATACACCGTTGTGCTGTGGTGTATATGGAGGAGTTAGCTGAGAGAGAATCCCATTCTCTTTTAGGAAGTCCAGGAATTCATTTCTCAAGTATTCACCTTCTCGATCAGATCGAAGAATTTTAATACTTTTCCCGGTTTGGTTCTCGAGTTCTTGTTTATATTCTCTAAATTTCTCAAAAGCTTCTGATTTGTGTTTCATCAGGAACACATATCCGAATCTAGAGAGATCGTCAGTGAATGTAATGACGTACGAAGAACCATCCCTGGCATGTGTAGACATGGGACCGCATACATCACTATGTATCAGTCCCAAGAGTTCGGTAACTCTCTCTCCGTGTCCCGTAAACGGAGTTTTGGTCATCTTGTCTTTGAGACATGACTGGAAAGTGTCATAAGATGAAAATTCAAACGGATTTAAATATCCATCCTTATACAACTTAGCTAGTCGTGTCGCATTGATGTGACCCAGTCTACAATGCCACAAGAAGGATTCGTTCATTTCTGAACTCTTCCTCTTGTGTGTGTTTGTTATGCTCAGAATTGCTGATTAATTTGGAACATAAATGCCATTGCACAACGTGCCTGATCCAACTAACTTTTGGTTAAGGAAAATGTTCATAACATTATCCTGTAATACAAAATTATATCCCTCTTTACTCAACAAAGAAACCGATATAATGTTGCATATCAGGTTCGGCATGAAATAACATTCGTTCAGAATCAATGTATTACCATTTGGCAATACTAGGTGATATTCCCCGACGGTTTTAGCTGCAACAATTGCACCATTTTCAACCCTTATGTCTTTATCACCTTCTCCAAGTTCTCTACCTTTCCTAACCCCATGTAACTGATTACATATATGGGATCCTGACCCGGTATCTAATACCTAGGACGTAGAGGAAATGGAGAAACAGTTCTCTGTAACGAACACACCCGAAGAAAATGCATCAACATGTACTTTCTTCATTCGGGTGGCATGAGAATCCTGGTATTCCCCTATATCATGTTCAGTCTTATAACTCTTATAAGAAAGAACGGAACCAACGTTCCCCAGCACAGTATAACATGCGGGTTCGGTCAATACATCCATATTATTATCTTTATTAATGCATGATATGGTCGCTACCTGGAGAGAGAGAGAAGAAAACACTTTAGCGTATGCTCTTGCAAGATCAGATTGGTTATTATCTTATCTAATCAGGATGGCTCCCACTGTTTTTATCAAATCTTCCTTCATACCCTAAAAGGAAAGACTAGCCGGGATTAATTACACCCTACAACTTCGCCAATCTTTCAGCCAGGCCAGTGTCGGTACTTTGAAGGAGGTTCCCCGTGCTTTCGCACGGACCTAATTAAAGTAAACCTCATTTTCCAAGAGGCGTAACCCCGTTGACACCTTTCTAGACACCTACTTGATCGGCTAATTGTCCTGTGTAAAACTCTCCCAGGAGTAACAATTACTCGCAGTGGGTATCGGGATCCAACTATCTCATAGAAGGCATGAAATCTTATTGCAAATCTCAACACTTGAAATTCCCGATAATATTTTTCCCCAAGCATCCCATGACCTTGACGGAGGTCAACAAACCATAGGGTGCAAGTCAAGTTCAACCCGTCATTTCTTGATTGAATCAAACCCACCCGCACGACCCTTGACGGAGGTCAACAAGGTCGTACGACTACCCTAATCCAATCTGCATCATATGCATAAGCAGATAAATACTAGTTAGCTACCGCACACTACGCCTTGACGGAGGTCAACAAACGTAGCACGAATACTAAGTAGGACTTATCTGAAATGACGGAGGGCTACGACAGGTTTTTCTGAAAACCTATTGCGTAATGAACTTGATATCGTTGTAGAATCGAGTGAATTTTGAAATGGAGTGATTTTGAGGCTTTTATTAGTTTTGCTAAAGAGGTCACTCCCGGTGAAGGGATCTCAGCTCTTTCCTTATGGAATAAGGTGCAGGATATATCTTATACATCGCTATGCAAAGAAAAACTCCAAAAGCAGTCAAAAGCAAACCGAGTGTTGTAGTATCTGCCAGTTTTGCTAAAGAGGTCACTCCCGGTGAAGGGATCTCGGCACTTTCCCCATCGAATAAGGTGCAGGGTATATCATATATACCGCTATGCAAAGCAAAACTGTAGCTACCCTTTTATTTGAAAATTTGATTCTACAACATCTTTTAGGTTTCTTTTCTTTCATTAATCACATTAATGAAGTCCCATCATTTAAGTCACCTAAACATCACAGATAAATACGACGTACACTTATGCCATCCGCATTCGCCTCGATGTCCCCTCGTGCACCGTTAGGTTAGGTAACTAACGGCAGAGCAGGGCAGGGTTAGCGCGGGTGTAAAACATAAGTAACGTCTATATAATATATCATATATATATATACTATATATAGTATCTATCATAGCACATCACATGATCATATCACAGATATCGCAGCAGAAGAAACATATGAAACATTGGATATACTAGGACGTCCGTGTTTTAATTTGAGCCTCTATAAAACACGGATTCCACTGTCGCGATGAATAGCCTAACCCACACCCCTAGACCCCTACGAGAGCGGCAAGCAACCCTACCAATTCTAGAGTTAGGAGACCCGAACTCGACTCTTCGAGTTGGTCTCCCACTGGACCCTAGAACCCGGTTACTTGTGCTCTCCTCCTTGGGTCTATCCTAGTGCGGAAAAGTAAATAATATACAAAAGGTGACAACAACCTCATCCCGGAAGTGGCCCAATAAAAGAATATTACATACATTTAAATTTACATGAATGAAAATAAAAACTCTCATCTCACAAAAAACCCCGGCTATTCAAAACGCGACGATCCAATATAACATATCCAGCAACACAGAACATTACATGTCATCAACGTAAGTAAATATGCGCATCCCAATTGTCGTTGACATATAGCAACGAAACCAGCGATATCACATATTACACTTACGGTCACAGAAAATAAAGTGTAAAACTACAACATTTGGAATCCACAATCTCTTTAGACATTGTAAATCCGAAATATCACATATTCCGCATTTCATGCCTAACTGTATGAATTCCACATATTGTATCACATTCCAGATAAATAGACAGTATTAAACTTTCCGATCGAATAATCAAATACCCAAGATTTCCTCAATAGCTCAACACTTGAGCGAAGTTCAAAAATTCCAGAATACGTCACAGTAGCAACGGTCCAGCAGTAGAAGGGTCAAGCCAACGCCTCACATGTGGCACGCCGTACTGCCCTAAACCCTAAGGTTCAAAGGGCAGTTCAAGACGGTCACATAATCGAGTTAAGGTTTGTTGTCTTCTAGAGGGTCTGATTGTAATAAATTCTTGTTTGTGTTTATCAAATGGTCCCCGGCAACGGCACCATTTGATTTAAATGAATTCTTGATGTGTAGTAGAAAATTGTAAAGAAATCACAACCAAAAATTATTTGACCGCAATCAACTACGGTGTCGGATGTAGATTGTAAGTGAGTGCGGATCGTCCACAGGGACAGTGTAATAGTTCGTCTTTTGAATTAGATGAGTCGAAACTTTAAAGAAAAGAAAACAAAACAATTCATGATTTGAAATTGAAGTTTAAGAATTAGAAAAACATAGATCTAATAACAAGAAAAAGATAGAATCAAGAATTGATAGTTTGATGATTTTTTCAAACCAAATCTCAAGAATCGAAATGAGGCTCGTAGGAATCGATCGGATCTATAGATGTGATGTAATCTTACAATTACGTATTCTTATCCTTCGATGAATTGATACTAGATCGATGATGATCGACAAGAATTAGAGATTTCTAGTGAAACTAGGGTTTCATCGTATCCCTTGTTCTTTCGTCGATATCATTCACATTCTAGCCTCTAGTAAATTCAAGAAACGATCGCAGATCCCTAATTTCGAGCGATCACAATCAAGAGAGCATCACTACGAAACTAGGTCATCGATTCTTGAACTTGCTAGGGTTTACAAAACTCGTAGGACTTAAAAATCGCTTTAAGATTTGTTACATCATCATTCTATTAATCGTCTCGACTCCTTTACAAGCGGAGTTTTACTCAAACATCATCACAAGAACCACAATTACAAATTGAGATCTAATCATGATGCAAGAAATTAAAGAAAGCAAGATTCAAGAATTTCACCTTTTATTTATATCAACAATTTCGTTACATTCGCTCAAGAACTACAAGAGGAAGCACTTGATCATCGATTTGGCTTCGCTCGTCTCCGTGAGTCGCGGATCGGCTTGGATCACTTGCCCGATTGAAGATTGGCTCGGCTCCTAAAAGGTTGAAGGCTTCTCGCTTGATTTGGTACTCAAGATCTTGAATTTGGAGTGGAATTAGGGTTAGGGTTTCGCACAAGCCTTGTCACTAGACTTGTGGAAGAAGATGAAGAATTTAAGAAGACTAAAGATTAATGAACTAATGAAGAACAACCTCAACCCTTAGATCTAGGCTCCTATTTATAGACATCTAAACCCTAGATCTAGGATTTCAAATTCTAAGTTTCCCTCCTAAAGTTTGTTGAGGAAATTTGAATTTCCCTCCAAAAGTTAGTTAGAAGAGAAGCTTCTAGATGTGATTAGTTAGAAGGGAGCTTCTAAAAGAGGTTAGTTAGGAGCTTAATTAAGATTAGCCTTGCTTAATGTTCTTTGCTGATCTGGCAGTAGCTTCTGGAGAATTCTGGAATTTGACATGTCTTTCTGAGCTTCTGGGACTGAGAGAGGAATTATGCCCTAAAAATCAATTGCTGACGTGGCAAGAATGCGGCGGATCCGCGGCGCCAGCAGGCTCCCGCCGCGGATCCGCGGCGCTTTATGAGCCTTGGGGATTGGGCTTTATGGTACAGGCTTGGGCTGATTCTTGGGCCTTTATTGTATATGTTGAATTTAATATCTCCTTCTGAAATGCTACCAGATCTGAATTCATTGAGTTGGCGTAATTTTGATCATTTCTTTGGTTTTTCTTCCGTATTTTCCTGCACAGACTCAAGACAAGTGTTGCGCAAATACAGAAATGATGCGATGCCATGAAATGCGGTTAATTTCCCTTAAAGTGTCGGTTTAAAAGTCTAACACATGAAATCTGATATTTAACGACTGATTTGCTAATATGTGAAATATGAATACCGAACACTTCTAAATGAGTGCAAAAGATGGGGAAATTGCCGTGTTAAAAATACATTATTTTCGACTGATCAAATACCCCCAAACTTAATTTCGATCGTCTCGAGCGAACTTTTATTAAAAAGAGAAGGAGAAAATAAAGAAAGAGAAAAACTAACTAGCACACTTTCGTAGGCAACACGATTGCACTGAGCACGTGCAACAAGCCTTTAAACCTCTAGGTGTTCCTAGTAGGAGGAGTGTTGTCTCCTGAGGGTTTTCAGCGGATTACACCCAAAAAATCCAATAATAAAAGGAAGATCATGAATATTACATTTAAAGAAAAAAATTGTAAAAGAAAAGCCTTGAAAATTAGGGTTTCCAACTAAGCTAGCTTTTCGGTTGTCATGAGCCCTATCTTAATGGTCATGAAAAGATGTTAGAAATCACGTCCTCCCTCAATAAAACATCGTCTTATTCTTCATTCCTATCTTTCTTCCAAACATCGATCATATAACCCTGCGTGTGTGTAAAGGACATCCCTATACCCGGAGAATTCAATTCAAGCTATCATACTCTTGCCCATCAGTCTCAGTACTTTTTAATTAATGAATATTTAGATGAGATTGCTCACACACTTTCATGCGATCGTTAATACTTCTTGAGGTATTAACCGACCAATTACTCCTGTGCTTGCTTACTTGGTGTATTTTCCTCGTCTTGCACCACCTCAGGCATAGCAGTGACTCCCAGACCAGTTGGCCTTAGGGCACTAGGTGAAGAGGCACCCTCGCTATATATTTTTTTTTATTGCCCTTGGTGATAACAAAACCAGTGTCCATTTTTCTCACCACTTTATATTTTCTTTATTCACTTTTTTTTTTCTTTTTATTTCCTTCATACATCGGCTTTGAGACAAGAGCATTTCAAGGTATCCTCTACTATCCCAGGATTTAAGACGTGTGTAAGTGCGAATAGCAGGGTAGCAACGTTCAAAATGTTTGGCTTCCAGAATAGAAACTATTTTTCAGACTTATTTTTATCCTCAGATTAGTGACGTCCTTCATCTTACTAACCCTTAGGACAACGGCTCATAACTTCTTATTACTAGTTCGTATAAGAAAACATCTAATTTTCTTGGTTTTCTTAAATTTTTCTAATCTCATGGATGTAATTTTTCACTATCTAAACTTTCATTATCTTATTTATGTACAAAAATTTTATATTTTGAAAATTTTTAAATTTTTATAGGTTTTGAAAAAATTGTTTTGTGCTTATGCAAAGTATGATGCAAATGATGCGAAAATAAGCACAAACCTCCCCCAAACTTGTTTTCAACAGTGTCCTCACTGTTGCCATCTGCTAAATCTCGAAAAACCTGTAAGCTTGGGAGGAATTTATTAGTGGGGGCAAAATATTTAAGTGAAGACCCTCCCCGAAACTTATTTATGGCTCAAAATTTTTGTAAAACTTTTCTTTTCAAGAGCCCGATAGAAATGTCCCCCCAAACTTATGCAATGTTAATCTTTGAAAATCACATGAGGGGGTCAAGAATTAGTGGTCGATGCCAAGCTTTGCAAAGACCGAAGATCAGCACCTACCATTCGAAGATTTTATCAATGCAGTGCTCGGGTTGGTGGAAGAAGAAGTGGGGAAAGGGTAAGGGGTGGAAGAGAGTGTGTGTGCGTCTCATTTTGGAGAGACGAAGCAGTGAATGTGATGGATAACTCGCATTCTTTTTACAGTTCAGAAGAGGGGGTGGAGGTTCAATTTCAATGATTGGGAGATGATTCATCTCAACACCCGTGTCATTCAAAAATGCGAGTTCATCAGCGAAGATCTCCTCAAAAGTTCCATCAATACCCCGATGAATAATGTCATCACAAAGTGCGGGGTGATCTTCAGACTCTAAAAGCAGTTCATAATCGGTGTTAATTGTTGACCCGGACATCCCGGTGGAAGAGTCCGTATATGTAAGATACATAGTTGGGTCAAACAACAACATATGAAAAGAGTCTAGATCAATATCAGGAGGATCATTAAATTCGCTGCTGTCGACCTCCATTAAGTCGACAGAACATACCTGAGCAGTAGGTTCAGAGGGTACACTTCCCAACTTGTAACTGTTCAGCTCTATTGACCTATTCCCGAAGGATAGGGTCATAGAACCATTACGACAGTTGATTATTGCATTGGAAGTGGCCAAAAAGGGGCGACCTAAAATCACCGGAATTTGATTCCGTGGGTTCGCTACAGGCTGTGTATCAATTACAATAAAGTCCACAGGGAATATGAATTCCCCGATTTTTATTAACACATCCTCCAGTTCACCCCTAGGTTTAGTGATTGGTCGGTCAGCCATCTGGAGAGTGCAGTTGGTTGGCTTCAACTCTCCGATCCCTAGTTGCTCATATACCGAGTATGGAAGCAAGTTAACACTAGCGCCAAGGTCTAGTAGAGCACGGTTGATGTGTTTTTCCCCAATAGAAACGGAAATAGTAGGATATCCTGGATCCTTACGTTTCCTCGGTAATTGTTGGGGGAAAGCCGTGTCTATTGTTTTTTCCATGAAAATCTTCTTGGGCACTTGAGTCTTCCTCTTCCTAGTGCACCAGTTCTTAAGAGTTTTCGCATAGGACGGAACTTGTTGGATGGCATCTAGGAGAGGGATGTTGGTGTTTACTTGCTTAAAAATGTTCATAAACTTCTCCATATGTGGACTCGGTGTGTTAGCCCTTAACCGATTAGGATAAGGTGCTTTAGCAATAAGCGTTGGGTCCATCATAGGAGAAGGAAGTGTGTGTGGACCCGATCCCAGAATAGAAGTGGGGATCGTCCGTGGAGGGGTAAAAGAGGTGGGCTGAAGTGGCGAGCCTTTTGAGAAACGAAGAATAGGCTCGGAAGAAGGTGATGGTGTAGAAGAACTGGGGTCAGAACTAGAAGTGTGTGTGTAAGGAAAGGACTCAGCTGGGGTGTTATTGATTGATTTATCAGTGTCATCAAACTCTTCCCCAAGGTGATGGTCAAGCACTCTTCCAGATCTCAACGTGATCTCATCCACATGATGTGAATAGCCAGGATTGGGTAAAGGTTGAGCTGGAAGTTTCCCTTTCTCTCGTGCACTCATTTCGGCTTTTAGTTGTGCAATTTGTTCTTCCATCGATTTGATGTTCTCATTTTGAGAGATAATGATCTTCATCACATTCTCAATGGAAGATTGCAAACTTGCCGTCCCTTTGATGGATTGTTTCATGAAAGTATCCAAGGTTTGTGCTAGTGCAGAGGTATTATCTGTACCGGTCAATTGCAAAGGACTAGACGGTGCAAAAGTGTTGGCCGGATTTTGAAAGTTTTGTGCTTGGAAGGGGTGCTGACTCAATTGAAGTGGTGGCTGCTGTTGTGGTGGAGGGACCCCTTGGAAATTATTTTCGGTTGGAACCGTGTTTTGAAATTGTGATTGGTTCCAAGCAAAATTTGGGTGATTCCTCTAACCCTGATCATATATGGAGGAAGATGGATCATTTCTAGGTCTTTGAAATGCGGCATTGGTATGCTCATGACCTTGAAACGGACATTCTTCCGTCAAGTGAGACGGATCAGAACAGCAACCACATACAGTTTTGGAGAGTGACATTTGATTTAGGGTGGCGGCTAAAAATTTATTTTCCATAGTCTCGAGTTTCTTGTGTATAGCTGCAATGTCAGCTCTAACTCCTATGGAAATATCATTGCCATCCCTAGACGATTGACTCACACCCTCCTACTGTAAAGATTTTTCAGCGAAATTTTCTAGAAAATTCCAGGCTTCCCCATCATCTTTGGTCATGAAGTTGCTTTGACACATGGATTCAAGTGTCTGTCTTGTGTTAGGAGTAATGCCCTCATAAATGATTCGGCACAGTTCCCATCTCGGGATGCCGTGATGTGGGCATTGGACTAACAGATCCTTGAAACGTTCAAGACATTTTGAAAATGTTTCGTTTGGAAGCTGGGTGAATTGATAGATTTCGCTACGGACTCGAGCTGTCTTTTGTTGTGGGTAGAATTTCTTAAGGAATGCTTTGACGAATTCGTCCCAAATTGAAATGGAATGTGCGGTAGTGTTATATAGCCACTTCTCGGCTAAATCGCACAAAGTGAATGGAAGAAGACGAAGACGGAAAGCATCCATAGAAAGCTGTGAAGTACCCATCATTGCGCATACATTTTCGAATTTCGTGATAAACACGTATGTGTCTTCAGACTCGAGACCGTGAAATTTTGGTAGAAGGTTGATTTATTGGGGTTTTATTTGAAAATTTTCCCCGTTGGCTGGTGGAATGGACAGACAGGTGGAAAGTGGGCCTCGTGTAGGATAGCACCTCTCCTGGAGAGAGATGCGAGGTGGATCTGCGCACCAACGGACGGCGGCAGGGTAGTGGAAAAGAAATTCGATGGAGGTGGATCCATCGATGTGGGTGTGGTGGTGGGTAAAAGAAAGGTAAATGTAGAAATACCGACTTTTGGGTCGATGAGGGAAACGCGGACTTAACGGGCACTAGAAACCCGTGTCCAGCCTATCTTGCACTAAAAAGGGTTAGTACAAGTGGCAGCATGAATTTATAATTAGGGGAAATAATATGAATGCGGTGTTTGTTTTGAAAATTGATACGGATTTTGAAAATATGATGCAAATCCCAAAATGCAACAAGCAAAACCCTAATTCTAGTGGTCACCTAGGTCCGGCTCTAGACCGCTCCTAACTGCCAAAAGACAAGTCGCAGGATAAATCCTCCACTGCCTCTTTGTCCCCCTGTGGCCAGGTAAGTGCCAGGTAAGTGGGAAGGTACTCCACTACATAAGTAGTGGGCCTAATTAATAACCACTAGCCTTCGACACACTTTCCTAGGCACCACAAGAAAACGCGGATAAGCAATGAATTACCCACGGCCTTCTTCTGTCCTAAGTGAGCTCGACGGTCCTTAGAGTCATCTCTAGATATTTTTTAGTTAATGTGGGTCAATGCGGATGCAAGTTTTGCGATTTTCGGGGCCTAGGAAGGGTAATGAACTCCCCACCTAATTTGGATTTGGTCGTGCCCCTTAATTTCCGTAATAATATGCAAACAACCAAGATTCAAAACACGCACAAATTTTATTTTGCTTTTGCGGCGCAGCGATTATTTGAAAAGAAACCTGCACAAAATGTTAATTGGAGCAGATTTGGGAAGAGATAAGAAAGTATGGAAGTATACCTGAAAATTTGGAGCAGTGATCAAGTTAAACTGCGGCGGATCCGCCGCAATAGCGCCCAAATGCCGCGGAAAGGCGGCCAATTTCACTGTTCACTGAATGAAAATTCTACAGAGGGCTCCTGTTAACTCCCCTAGCTCTCTGGAATATTCAGAAAAATTTTATCCAAGCTCCAATGATTCCAGATTCCCTCGCAATCAAATCACAACACACGTATTAGGGTTTGTGCGAGTTTAGATCTAAAAATTATAATGGAATAAATTTTTCAAATCAAATTTCAAAATACGAACAATTAGCGCACTATCCCCGGCAACGGCGCCATTTGATTGTAATGAATTCTTGTTTGTGTTTATCAAATGATCCCCGGCAACGGCGCCATTTGATTGAAATGAATTCTTGATGTGTAGTAGAAAATTGTAAAGAAATCACAACCAAAAATTATTTGACCGCAATCAACTACGGTGTCGGATGTAGATTGTAAGTGAGTGCGGATCGTCCACAGGGACAGTGTAATAGTTCATCTTTTGAATTAGATGAGTCGAAACTTTAAAGAAAACAAAACAAAACAATTCAAGATTTGAAATTGAAGTTTAACAATTAGAAAAACATAGATCTAATAACAAGAAAAAGATAGAATCAAGAATTGATAGTTTGATGATTTTTTCAAACCAAATCTCAAGAATCGAAATGAGGCTCGTAGGAATCGATCGGATCTATAGATGTGATGTAATCTTACAATTACGTATTCTTATCCTTCGATGAATTGATACTAGATCGATGATGATCGACAAGAATTAGGGATTTCTAGTGAAACTAGGGTTTCATCGTATCCCTTGTTCTTTCGTCGATATCATTCACATTCTAGCCTCTAGTAAATTCAAGAACGATCGCAGATCCCTAATTTCGAGCGATCACGATCAAGAGAGCATCGCTACGAAACTAGGTCATCGATTCTTGAACTTGCTAGGGCTTACAAAACTCGTAGGACTTAAAAATCGCTTTAAGATTTGTTACATCATCATTCTATTAATCGTCTCGACTCCTTTACGAGCGGAGTTTTACTCAAACATCATCACAAGAACTACAATTACAAATTGAGATCTAATCATGATGCAAGACATTAAAGAAAGCAAGATTCAAGAATTTCACCTTTTATTTATATCAACAATTTCGTTACATTCGCTCAAGAACTACAAGAGGAAGCACTCGATCGTCGATTTGGCTTCGCTCGTCTCCGTGAGTCGCTGATCGGCTTGGATCACTTGCCCGATTGAAGATCGGCTCGGCTCCTAGAAGGTTGAAGGCTTCTCGCTTGATTTGGTACTCAAGATCTTGAATTTGGAGTGGAATTAGGGTTAGGGTTTCGCACAAGCCTTGTCACTAGACTTATGGAAGAAGATGAAGAATTTAAGAAGGCTAAAGATTAATGAACTAATGAAGAACAACCTCAACCCTTAGATCTAGGCTCTTATTTATAGACATCTAAACCCTAGATCTAGGATTTCAAATTCTAAGTTTGCCTCCTAAAGTTTGTTGAGGAAATTTGAATTTCCCTCCAAAAGTTAGTTAGAGGAGAAGCTTCTAGATGTGATTAGTTAGAAGGGAGCTTCTAGAAGAGGTTAGTTAGGAGCTTAATTAAGATTAGCCTTACTTAATGATCTTTGCTGATCTGGCAGTAGCTTCTGGAGAATTCTGGAATTTGACATGTCTTTCTGAGCTTCTGGGACTGAGAGAGGAATTATGCCCTAAAAATCAATTGCTGACGTGGCAAGAATGCGGCGGATCCGCGGCGCAAGCAGGCTCCCGCCGCGGATCCGCGGCGCTTTATGAGCCTTGGGGATTGGGCTTTATGGTACAGGCTTGGGCTGATTCTTGCGCCTTTATTGTATATGTTGAATTTAATATCTCCTTCTGAAATACTACCAGATCTGAATTCATTGAGTTGGCGTAATTTTGATTAGCTCTTTGGTTTTTCTTCCATATTTTCCTGCACAGACTCAATACAAGTGTTGCGCAAATACAGAAATGATGCGATGCCATGAAATGCGGTTAATTTCCCTTAAAGTGTCGGTTTAAAAGTCTAACATATGAAATCTGATATTTAACGACTGATTTGCTAATATGTGAAATATGAATACCGAACACTTCTAAATGAGTGCAAAAGATGGGGAAATTGCCGTGTTAAAAATACATTATTTTCGACTGATCAGGGTCCGTCACATCACATGCACGTTTTTCCGAAAGATTTAAAACTCGATAAAAATTGAACACATGAATGTTTTTCGTGCCGGGAAAAATTGAGTTAAGGATATTCGTTCGAACATTTTAATACTTTCTAAATTATCCGGAATAACAAAACAAAATTAAATTCTCCGATCAAATCGATGATTACAAAATGAACCCCTGAATACTCAACACTTGAGTCAAATTAAAAATACCCAAAAAATAAGAATCATAGAATATAGAATTACTGTGCAAACAGAGGATCCAACGGTCACCATACTGCCGCGGTTCCGCGGCACAAGCAGGGATTTGCCGCGAAACCGCGGTCAACTTTATGATTCATGTCCTCGTTTTGCACAATAATTCTTATAAAACCCTGCTGAATTTTTTAGATATTTTTAATTCACAAAAATCCCAGATTTTAAAAATTGTCCAGAGAGGGGGTCGTTTTGTCGTATTCGGGTTCGTTCGGAGTTTTTACTTCGTTAACGCGTCGTCTAATGCTCTAGCTAGGCTCTGATACCACTGTAGGGTTACTAGGCACACTAGCAAGGCTATACAAGGCATCGACCATGCCAAAATAAAAAATTTATGTGCCGCGCAACCCTAAGCAAGATCGTTAACTAGAGTTTAGGCGAAACTAAAGGCATGTAAACAACTTTACACTAAAGGGAATGCGATATACAACCTTTGTAGATCGGTCATCCACTTCATTTGCTCCTTGTTGAAGTCCCTTCGCTGCGATCAAGGTTCTCCTGGGCTCTTGCATGGCTTCACGACGCGAAGGATGCGACCTCGCTTGAAGTCTCCGAGGCCGAAGATGATCTACGTCGAGGGAATTCCGACTCAAGCTCCTACTTCACTAACTAGAGAATTAGTGAAGTAAACACCCTAAACTAAAGTGCTAGTCTAGTAGAGGATGGAGAAATAGAAAGTGGGTTCTCTTTAGAATTTTGTTTCTCACTTTGGATCAAACCCTAGCTTGCTTTTCTCTTGCTCAATAAAGAAGAAGATGATGAACAAAAGAAAAGAAATGAGGATAATGATTAAGTGATAAATCTAACCATGGTGAGTGAGTATCATATACTAACTCTTGTAGAGCCATAACCATAGCTAACACTTATGGTTGGGTTAAGAAATATCTATGGTAAAAACAAACTCAAGTGGATTTAGTCAATGCATCCACAAGCTTCCACAAGCTTCATGCATTGATCTAATCCTCCACTTGATTTTGTAATTACTTAAAATATAAAAACCCAACATAATATGTAGCATGGTGTAAGTCTCATACATCCAAGTCTAGTGTATCATCAACCATGATACAAAAGAAAACACTTTAATATATATATCACATATATATATTTACAAGTGTTCACATGTGAGAAAAACCCTAAAGTGAATAAGTGTTAGCAAATGTAAATTAGTATATCTAATATACAATTATACACTTAATTATTAAATCAACACTTGACTTAATAATCCGGTCATATCTCATATAACCGGCTAACATCCATCGTATCGACTTATCGAATCAACACTTGATTCGATAACCCGGTCATATCATATATGAACAACCGATACATAATGTCGCGGGAATAGAATACGGTATCACATACACGCATTTATTCTCGGTCTCGCACATATCACATATGCGCTCCTATTTCGTTTTGCCTGAGCCAGTAAAACCTCTGTGTAGGACTCTAAAGACTCGTCAATACGCCGGCAGTAGGTGATGATCACATCACGCATCCACAAGCCGTCAGCGGTACTAGCTGGACGTAACGGCTACCCGGGTATTGAGCGATCCGAAGATCAGCAAGCAAGCCCGCTCCAACTCCTGTGAAAGCCTGCCGGCAACACTTCCCGTACAGTCCGGTCTCCCCGTCTAATATGTCGCATATCAAGTCTAGGGGTTGTAAACGTCAGACCCGAATAACCGATAAGTCGTGCCGATGTGAGGCTCATAACGGGTCGAGAAACTACTGGTAACACTTACCAGTAAATCTCTAATCAGCCCTGGCCAGGGACTTCCCTGTTACGGCCAATCGAGCAAAGCGCAACATCAACCCCCAATACCGGGAGAGACGAAACCCCTCCTATCGCTCATTGCCTCCATGTGACTCGGGACTGTACCCAAAAACCACCGTTTTGCACGCCCTCATGGACGTGGTAAGGTGGAAATCAAAGCACAGTGGAAATCACACAAGACTCTATGACGATCTCGGGTCTACAGACTAACCTTCATAAGTGTCACCAGAGAACTGCCATCTGACGTAAGGTATAATACCATCTGGGAGTTCTCGGCGAGTCCGTCCAGTGTACCCAGTCTCCACTGAGCACCCGTATACCATCTCTGGTGTCAAACACCAATGGATATGGGATCATCCATCGCCCATCTCATAGGTCGAGATGCGTATACGCTAGTCTACTCTGGTGTATCAATGCCCCGTCTCGATACACCTACGACTAGGGACCTTGAAGGATGTACTTATGGACTACCATGTCCCCACTAGTATAATCCGCATCATAGTCTAGGTAGTCAAGTACACATCCTAAGGGCTTTACCAACATGTAATGATAATACAGTATAAAGAGACAAGTATACATGTTAAAGTAAAGTGCAACCAGATAGCATACTATCATGTCGAGCAAGAAAGTCCTCTCTATATATGTCCAAGCATCCAATATAATATACATCATCCGTACAATACTGGCCTCTAGGGCATACATACAACTAACAAGGGGATCCCTCCTTTCTTTACTTGTGCTTACCTGGCCACAATTGGCGGTGAAGAGGCGATTCGAGGATATCTCATAACTTGCCCTTTGGAATAGTTAGGAGCAGTCTAGTTGACTTAGGAGACTCTAGCTCTAGGCTTGATTGTGCATATTGTGATTGCAAGTGTGTCTAGATCCTTATAAAAAAACTTTTGCAAAAGCTACTTAAAAAAAAACCACAAAACAAAATTTTTACAAAAACTTGCCATTTTGTCGCTTAGAAATCCATTGCACCCCACTTGCACCCACATTCTCTCATTGACGTTTTCTTACCCCCACCTTCTATTTTTACTTTTTTGACTACACTACACCTCGTTAGTGTATGTCCAGTTGGACTAGGGACACTAGCGCTCGTTTAGTCTGTGTCTCGTTAGTGCCTACTGACGACGCGTTCGATTCGGAAGTCGAAATTCCCTCCACTTCTTTACCTTCATCTTCAAATTCAACATCTTCTAAGGAGATGTCGGGATTCAATCCTAACAACCCCTTACCTATGGGACCGATTCCACCTCAACTGGGTGCGAATAACCAACCATACCCTCCTGTCGAAGCGCCCCAACGAATCGCGCTCCAGGATCTTTTCTATCCCACCCGCACATCACTTCCCACTTGTCTTTCACTTCCACCGGCTAATGGGGATAACTTCGAGATTAAACCCCACTTCATCAATATGTTGCCCAAATTTCACGTGCTGGAATCCGAAGATGCCTACATCTTCATTAACAAATTCCAGAATGTTTGCGCAATGATGAAGACCACCCAACTTTCTGATGATGCTATAAGGCTACGTGTCATTCCATTCACTTTATGTGACCTAGCTGAAAAGTGGTTATATAGCACAACATCGTATTCCATAAAAAATTGGAAAGAGTTTGTTAAGGCTTTTCTAAAAAAGTTTTACCCACACCACAAGACCGCGAGAATTTGCAACGAAATTAATCAATTTTCACAGCTTCATACCGAACCTTTTTGGAAGTGTTTCGAAAGATTTAAGGACCTTCTTGTTCAGTGCCCTCACCACGGTATCAAGAAATGGCAACATTGCCAAACTTTATACGAAGAACTGAACCCAGCAACTAAGCAGTTGTTGGAAACCATTTGTCAAGGTCACTTTCTTACAAAATCGAACGAGGAAACTTGGCAATTTCTCGACGAGCTTGTTTAACAGACACTTCAGTGGGAAAGAACTAAGACCACTTCATCTACTTCATCAGGTCAGTCTAGGGCAGGCATACATCAACTTGATATGTCGATTGCAATGAAGGCCGAAATGGCTGCACTCACGAAAAAACTAGAAGCAATTGAGAGCAAATTCTCATCGCCTTCTTCTGCCCCAGCTTTACCCCCACGCACTATTTGCGCTTGTTGTTCGGATCCGTCCCATCTAACCGAAGAGTGTCCTTACAACCCGCCTGTTCAAGGACAAGATCAAGTCAATGCTGCCTTTTTAGCAAAGACAAAGAAATGATCCATACTTTTCAACTTATTATCCTTGTTGAAGGAGCCACCCAAATTTTGCTTGGAAACAAAATCAACAACAATTCCAAGGCAATAACAATTTTCAGAGGCCTCCTCCACAACAACAAGCCCCTCAATAAACTCGATATTAGCAACCTTTGCAACCCCTATCTTACCAAAACCAAATGAACAATTTTGTACCAAACAACTCTTATCCTCAAAACAATTTTGTTCAGCCAAATAACGATAAGGTTTCCTCGCTAGAACGAAGTCTGGATGCATTTTTAAAACAATCTACGCAATCCTCAGCCAGCATCCAATCTTCCATTCAGTCTTTGGTGCAACACACTGCTTCACATGATCAGAGCATCAAAATAATTGAAGCCCAAATTGCACAACTGAATGCTGCGTTATGCGAGCGAGAGAAGGGGAAACTTCCATCTCAACCACTGCCAAATCCCGGTCACACACAAAATACATATGTTGCTCATGAACAACAAAATCATAATGTGAGTGCCGTGACTACATAGAGATCTGGAAAGGTATTGCACAACAACGTTGGCAATAATGATGACACCCCGACCACCGCTTCTTCTTCATCTTCTTCTTCTTCTTCATCTTCTTCAGAGCCTGTTCTTCATTCTTCACAAGGCACTACTTCTTCTAATTCGAACGGACCCACATCTCACTCCATGAAAACACCAACACTGGGATCCGTTCCAACTCCGCAATCTACTCTACAAACATTGGACTGAACAACTTTTCAAAATATTCCATTTCCAAACAGGTTGAGATCCAATAAACTTACTCCACAAATGGAGAAGATTGTGGAGTTATTCAAACAGGTTAGCATTAACATACCTCTCTTGGATGCAATCCAACAAGTCCCTTCTTACGCTAAAATCTTAAAGGACTTATGCACCAAGAAGAGGAAATCGTAGGTACCTAAGAATGTTTTCGTGGCTAGTGCAGTAAGTGATGCTCTTACCTAACCTTTACCCTAAAAACGCAAGGACCCTGGCTGTCCTACAATTTCAATAACAATTGGGGATAAGAACATCAATCACGCACTTTTAGATCTTGGTGCCAGTGTTAATTTGCTTCCCTATCCAGTATATGAACAATTAGGCTTTGGAGAGCTTAAACCCACACATTTTACTCTCCAAATGGTCGACCGATCCATCACCCATCCTAGGGGTGAGTTAGAGGATGTGTTGATTAAAGTAGGGGACTTCATTTTCCCCGTTGATTTCATTGTTATGGACACACAGCCTGTAGCTAACCCCCGGAGTCAAATTCCGGTGATACTCGGTCGACCATTCCTTGCAACTTCTAATGCAGTGATCAATTGTCGAAATGGTTCGATGAACTTATCTTTTGGAAACATGACAATTGAACTCAACATTTTTAAGTTGGGGAATCAGCCCTCCGAGCCTAATGCTAATATACTTGATGTTTTCTCGATCCAAGAGATCACTCAGGAGGACCGTGAGCTCGAAAAAATTCTGTTCGATCACAACAGTTTTGACGCCACTAGTGCGTTCCTCCTTGAATCTGACACAGTTTTCACACCCGATAACGATTACGAGTGTTTCACTTTTTCGAACGATTTTGAAGAATCACCACCCGGGTTTGAGTCCTTTGAATTTTCGGATGAGTTAACTGAACCATCCGACTCAGTTGCTTACACTTGCTTCGAACCATTGTTGGAATCCTTCGAGTTCGAGACAGTTTCACCAATTTTAACTTCAATTGTTTCACCTCAAAAACTTGAACTCAAGCTATTGCCGTCTCACCTTAAATACGCTTATTTAGGTGAGAATGAGACCCTTCCTGTTATCATCTCGGCCCTCTAGCCCACGAGCAAGAGACAACCCTTTTAACGGTCTTACAAAATAATCGACAAGCTTTTGGCTGGACTACGGCGAACATCAAGGGGATTAGTCCCCTCATAGTTGAACATCATATACATATGATGGATGATGCCAAGCCAGTACGGCATCCACAGAGACGCCTCAACCCTGCAATGAGGGAGGCTGTTAAAAAGGAGATTGTAAAATGTCTTGATAGTGGTATCATTTACCCTATCTCTGATAGCCAGTGGGTTAGCCCCATTCACGTTGTCCCAAAGAAATCGGGCATAACGGTCATAAATAATGAGGCGAATGAGTTAATACCTACTCGCACCCAAACTGTGTGGCGAGTTTACATTGATTATAGAAAACTCAACGCCGCGACACGGAAAGAACACTTTCCATTACCTTTCATTGACCAAATGCTAGAACGATTGGCTGGGCATGAATTTTACTGCTTTTTGGATGGCTACTCCGGCTATAATCAAGTTCCCATCGCCGAAAAGGACCAAGACAAGACCATATTTACTTGTCCTTTCGGTACATTCGCTTACCGTCGCACGCCCTTTGGGTTATGCAATGCACCCGCTACTTTCCAGCGGTGTATGATGGGCATTTTTTCAGAAATGGTGGAAAAATTCTTGGAGATTTTTATGGATGATTTCTCCATTTTTGGAGACTCCTTTGATGAGTGTTTGCTACATTTAGATGCAGTTCTTACCCGGTGTAGGGATAAGAACTTTACTTTAAATTGGGAGAAATGCCACTTTATAGTATGAGAGGGTATTGTCTTAGGACATATCGTCTCGCAAAATGGCATTGAGGTAGATAAAACTATGATAGAAGTCATTTCCAATCTTCCTCCTCCCAAGCGTGTCAAAGACATCCGAGCCTTCCTTGGCCATGCCGGTTTCTATAGACGGTTCATTAAGGATTTCAGCAAGATAGCTAGAACCTTGACTCTTTTGTTGGCCAAGGACACCACTTTTGATTTCGAATCAAGCTGTATGAAGGCGTTCGATTCGTTGAAAAACTCACTCATTTCCGCTCCCATTCTTTCATCTCCCGACTAGACGCATCCATTTGAAATTATGTGCGATGCATCTGATTTCGCCATTGGTGCTGTCCTTGGACAGCACATAAATAAGATGCCGCATGTAATTTATTACGCTAGCCGAACCTTAAATGAGGCCCAATTGAATTACACAACAACTGAAAAAGAGTTCTTAGCTGTTGTGTTTGCAGTAGAAAAGTTCAGGCCCTATTTAATCGGCTCTCCAGTCATTGTTTACACGGACCACTCAGCACTTCGCCATCTTTTCGCGAAGAAGGATGCTAAATCTCGGCTAATACGTCGGATCCTCTTGCTACAAGAGTTTGACCTTGTCATAAGAGACAAGAGAGGATGCGAAAACGTAGTCGCCGACCACCTTTCATGACTTCCTTCTTCGCCTACAATTCAAATTCCTATTAAAGACGTTTTTCCAGATGAGCAGCTCTTAACTGTGTCATGCGAACCTTGGTTCGCAGATATCGTAAATTATTTGGCCACCGGACTGATACCAAAAGATTGGTCAAATCAGGAAAGACTCCGATTCCTGTCCCAAGTAAAACATTTTTACTGGGATGAACCGTATCTCTTCAAATACTGTTCTGACCAAATCATTCGTCGGTGTGTCCCCGACAACGAGTTTAAGAGCGTGCTATCATTCTGCCACGATCAAGCATGTGGCGGGCATTTTGGCCCCAAAAAGACAGCAGAAAAATCTTGTAGTGTGCCTTCTGCTGGCCATGACTTTTTAAAGACGCATACGAATACTGCAAGACATGCTCCCGGTGCCAACACTTGGGCCAGATATCTCGGAGAAATGAAATGCCGCTCCAACCAATTTTGGTTGTTGAAATTTTTGACGTTTGGGGGATTGACTTTATGGGACCATTTCCCAACTCTTTTGGGAACATGTATATTCTACTTGCTGTTGACTATGTTTCAAAATGGGTCGAGTCTGTGCCAAGCTGAACAAATGACAACAAGGTTGTCGTTAGATTTCTCAAAGAAAACATTTTTTCTCGGTTTGGGCATCCTCGCGCGATTATCATTGATAATGGATCTCACTTTTGTAATAGGACTTTCGAGTCCTTAATGCGGAAATACTCTATTACTCACAAGCTGTCAACGCCCTATCATCCCCAAACTTGTGGGCAAACCGAGATTTCGAATCGGCAGATTAAACAGATATTGGAGAAAACGGTTTCCAAAAACCGTAAAGATTGGTCATCAAAACTGATTGATGCCCTTTGGGCATTCCGTATTGCCTATAAGACCGATCTTGGCATGTCTCCATATAGGCTTGTTTATGGAAAGGCTTGCCACCTTCCAGTTGAAATATAGAATAAGTCATTTTGGGCAATTAAAGAGTTGAATCTATCTTTGGGAGATGCGGGCAGCAATAGAAAGCTGCAGTTGAACGATTAGACGAGCTGCGGGATGAAGCCCATGAGAACGCAGTAGTTGTTAAAAACCGAACGAAGGTGTTTCACGATAAACACCTTATGCGCAAGACTTTCAAACCTGGTCAACAGGTTCTACTTTATGATACTCGGTTATATTTCCATCCCGGCAAGCTCAGATCTTGATGGAAAGGGCCATTTATGATACGCACCGTATATCCGCACGGTGCGGTCGATCTAGAAAACCCGGAGGACGTTTCACTATTTAAAGTGAACGGACATCGACTTAAACTGTTTCTAAAAGCGGACCCTTCGGAGGAGCTCCTGTTTTTGCGGGAGCCGATTTATATTGACTGATCTTCTTCCATCTATCCCTAAATTTTCGATTATCTAGCCAAAACACTGTTTCAAACAAGCTTTGGGGTATGTATCATTTGTAATTATATAAAAACAAAATAACATAAAAATATGAAAATTTGAAAATAAAAAAAAATTGGGGTATTTTTGTAAATTTCCAGTTTTAATAAAAAATAAAAATTTTATTTACAAATAATTTTCTCTTTTCAGGAGGAGTTTTTTGCAAATAACCAACACATTTCCTTCTATAAATAAAATCCGACCCCTCTCTGTTTTTACTAAACCCTAATTTCATCTCTCTAAAAACCCTAGCCGCCGCTCCAATTTCTGCAGAGAGATCTTTCTGCGCCGCCGCCCTTCCGCCGCAAGAACCCTATTCCCGCCGCGCTTCCGCCACACATATGTGTCGTCACCCTCTGATTTTGTTAGAGGAGGTTTGCATCTCTTTTTCCTCTCTGTTAAATATTTTTAGAATATCTGAACTCTCTGTAATGGAACCGAACATGCAATTAGAACGTGATTTTTCATAAATCTTTTCACACACGATCTATGGGAGTTATTTTGCTGATGAAATCACACGAAGGGGGTGGAATTTCTTAATTTACAATCATCCCAATGCTTACGCTCTTCCAGATCTAGTCACTCGTTTTTACGAGTGCATGGAAGAAGGCTGCCTTACACAATACGGTTTTATTAAGTTACTGTGGGGCGATAGGGAGATAATTATTGACCGAGACTTCATCCATGAAGTCACTTTAATCCCCAGATTACCTGTTCACGACCAACCGCTTCAATTTGAAGATCACACGTCCTTAATGGGTAACGACTGCTCGAGAGAACCTAGGAAGAGAATACAGGCTAGGACCCTTTTCGCCAATGTTTTAACCGTGTGCTGGTGGGCGCTAAACAACATTTTTGGTAGTTCACATAATACCACATTTTCACCCCGTCTCTTCATATCGTGCACACCCTAATGACTAAGAACCCTAGATTTGATATGTGCACGGTTTTGCTTTATGCAATTGGAGCTGGTAAAAGGGCCGCAAATTACCCATGCCCCATGTTAGTGACACAACTGTGTCGCTATTTCCTCCCTGTGGAGGAATTTGAATTCTACATGCATGGAGGTATACCCATTAGGCCTCTCATTGAGGGCGTATCCACGTCCTATACCCGCTTGACGGATGTATGGTCACAAACGGAACCGGCTGAACATGTACCAGCCAGGACACCCAGTTCCAGCTCGACCGCGAGCGATGAAGAGCTCACCCCTGCTACGCAAGCGCGCTTACTTTGAAGAAACAATAGGGGTATAGAAAGATTTCTTGAAATGATGACGCAGCATGAACAACGTCTAACACAGGTAGAGCAGGGGATCAGAACCTTGCTAGCTAGAGAGGAGCGTTCCCGTTCACGCTCAAGGGGACGGCGAAGGCCTGAGCAGTAAGGGCACTGCTTTTGGTAAATTTGGGGGAGGAGGTGGTTGTAAATAGTTATCATTGTATTGCATTACATATTTTTAATTTTTGTACATATTTTTTCTTTTTTATTTTGCATGTTTAATTCTGCATTGCATCTTTATAAAAAAAATTATAAAAAATGAAAATAAAAATATATATAAAAATAAAATCAAATAAAAAAATTGAAAATTTTTAGATATTATAAAAATTGAAAATTTAAATTTTGGCCATAATTGACTTAAGTTTGACAAGACGGTTAACTAGCTAGGAAAAACTAGATCCCAAAACTTAGTAAATTAAAAACCCTAAAAATAACCTTTCTTAAAATTTAACGGTAGAAAATATATGTCCTTGTAGTTTACTTAGAAATAAGCAAATTTTGAGTTCACTTCTTGGGCTAAATCAAAATAAGGGAAGAGTATTGAAATTTTTATTGAATTGTATGTCTGAAAAATAATTCTGAACCTTAAGTCTAAATTCTGAAAATATATACCCTACAACTTGCACAAACACGCAACTTGAAACTTGGAATAGTAGAAGAGACCTTGAAATGCTCTTGTCTAAAATCCTTAGTATGAAGGAAAATAAAATTATAAGTGTGAATAAAGAGATATAAAAAAATAAATACTGGTTTTGTAATTATTTAAGGCTGCGTAAAATAAAAAAATATATAGCGAGGGTGCTTTATCACCTAGTGCCTTAGACCAACTGGTTTGGGAGTCACTGCTAAAGCTTTAGGTATTACAAGATGAGGAATTACGCCTTAATACGCAAACACATTTTGTAATCGGTCGTTAGTACCTCAAGAAGTATTAACGGTCGCATGAAGGATGTGTGAGCAATTTCATCTAAAATTCACCAACTAAAAGTACTCTGGACGATGGACAAGAGTATAATAGCTTGAATTGAATTTCCAAGTGTAGGGGTGATACATACACACACGTAGGGGGTATATGATTGGGGTTTGTATGAGAGATAGGAATGAAAGATAGGGCTTATACCTTCAGTAGAAATGATAAAAATTCCTAAGTTGAGATGGAACCTTACAAGGAAAATTCAAAAGATGCTGAAAGCTAAATAAATTTACAGAACATATACAATCTTAAGTTAAATGACAAGTGAGTGTGAAACATACGGGTTGATGGTTTCTAAGTTGAAGATAATATAATTTCTTACTAGAACACCGAATTGAAGAATGAAACTCAATAGGCCAAATTGATCGGATTTTATGGGTAGCATCCGCTGAAAACCCTCAGGAGACAACACTTCTCCTACTAGGGACACCTAGAGGTTTAACGGCTTGTTGCACGAGCTCAGTGCTATCGCGATTCCCTGTGAAAGTGAGTTTAGGTTTTTTTTCGAGAATAAATTGGTTTTGCTCGGGACGAGCAAAAGATAAGTTTGGGGGTATTTGTTCATGACAGATTTTTGCATTATTATATTCCCCATTATTAATCATATTGCAAATAAATAGGTGCTTTTGATCCATGTCTGCTAAATAGTTGCAGGTTACAGGTTCTCAGAACAATACAGTGAAAATGGTGTAAAAACGCTACAAAAGTGAGATCACGACCAACAAATAGAAGAATCTTTATGATGCCGCCTACAGTTTAAGGAACAAATGAAGATTAATGAACATTTCGATTGCACAACGTATGAGGGCGACATAAGATTCAAGACTTCAACACGAAGCGAACGGTAAAAGTCCACAACATTCTGCACTGGGAAAATCTGGAAGAAAATCGAAGATATTTTGAGAAACCAAGTGAAGAAACCAGAAGTAAAATGCAACATGAAGCAGCCATGAAGATTTGAGACAGAGACCCCACCATATAGCCGCGGATCAGCGGCCAAACAAGGCTTACGGCCGCGGTTCCGCGACCGTGCAAAGCACATGTCGGTGCGTGTCGGTGGGAGTCGGTGCATTGACCCGGTTTTCTTGGGGTAGACTTGTAATTTTAGATGTGGATCAGATGTAAACCCTAGGGTTTCTCCTATCTATAAATAGGAAGCCTACAGCTCTTTTTGGAGCATGCCACTTTTTATTTTCTAGTTTAAAATTTTCATTCCATTGTAATCGTCAAAGAGTGCATCAATAAAAGTAAGTTTTTATTTTGAATTTTCCTTATTTGCAATTTATATTTCTGCAATTTTTCATATCTGTCTTTTATTATCTGCAGGTTAATTAGATAATTAAAAAATGAATTCCATTGTTAATTCCCTAATGAGTGAGTTGTTCCTCACTTGTTAGGGTTAGGTTTGGGGAAGGTTTGAGAGATGAAAATCTCTCACTACTTTTTTGCCCGTATAATTCTATAAATTAGGGCTCTATGTTAGTCAAACACACACCACCCACTACGGCACCCTATCTCACGAGATAGCGGTGATTTCTCAGTTAGACCGGTTGTGGTTGATTAAGATAGAGGTTAGGGCTAAGAATTAAGAAAGGACGGACAAGGACCAAAGGGAAGAAACTATGTTTCTTCCTAGTCGTGCTAAACCCCTTTGTTAATTATTACCCTAACACCTATGTTCTTAATCAGGACAAAGAAAGCGGTGAGTAGAATTAACTTTCCAAACTAACCTAATCCTAACCCTAGCAAGGTTTTAAATCAAATTCAATTTCAGTTTTTATAGAAATCAAAACCTACCACAAATAGGAATTGACTCGTTAGAACAATAAAAAAAGACACGTTTTCCCTGTGGACCGACCCGTACTCAACCGGCTAGCTACCAAGCGACACCGTCTTGATTGTGGTTAATTCTTTGATTTCAAAACGCGCACGCATAAAGGAAACGATCAATCACCATCCACCCGACTTCCCCCATAGATATACATCTACTCACCTTGATCCTTGCTTGCCGAAGTCGATGTCGGCATGCTCTTTCTTGTCATCCGAAGTCCACATGAGGGTGCCTACAAATATAAATACATAGTATCGTAAAATGAAATCGCGCACGAAAACCAAAACGGCACACATTTCACACATAGGTTAAAACCTATGGTCTACTCATGCAAGAAAAATCAAACAACTCCCGATATCGACGTACAAACGTCAAGTGCCTGAGACAAAACACAAATACCCGATATTCAAATTAACAGAATTAGAAAACCGAAATCAGAAGCTATGAAAAACAATTCCAGATTTTACCCCAGGTTAAATTAGCCAATTTTGCATATGGGGTGGGTCTAATTTGCCTAAAATGGAGCCATAGACCAAGCACGAGGCGATTCAATCATACCAAGGCCGCAATTTGCTGCCAAAACTTGATTATTTGCGGCCATAGTAAAGGGATAGGGTCTCGGGTCGTGGGTATAGCTTCTAGGTTTCCTGCACACCTCTTAGTAATTGCTACTTTACTTTTAGAGCCCCGGGTGATAGCAGATCTCGAAACAACATCACAATTCGTACACAAATCCGATATTAGGGATTTCTAAGTTTGTGAATTGGGGTTTTACTCTCAGGTTTTGAACTGAATCCTAACACTAGAGGGGTTTTATGGTCCCTACTAATGTAACATTTCAGAAAATATAAAATATTATTTTTGGAATTTAATATTAAAATAATATTTTTCCCGAAAACTGCCCGATTTGCGAAATTGGGGTTTTCGAAAAAGGGTATAAATATATACCGATAATTGTGAAATAAATGGAAATTTAAAATGATTTATTCATTTAAAAATATATTTAAAGGATTTGGAATTTTTAAAAATTATTATATGCAGTTTGGATAAAAACCCGATTAGTGCACTGCTAATTGCGATTAAGCCAAAACCGTGTTTCTACAGTTTTCATGGTTAGTGCACCATGAAATGTTTTATTTGGTTACATGTTCATTTGTGTTGTTTTATGTTATGGTTTTCTTATGGTGAGAAAAGAAAAGAAAGGAAAAAGGCGTCATGATGACTTGAGGAGAGAGAGAGGGGGGACATCATAATGAGAGGTAAGCATGCTAGGGGGGAGAGAGAGAGAGAGAGAGAGAGAGATGAAGAGAGGTAATGCTCCACCCCCACCTCATCCTTCATTCTTCACTTCATTTCATTTCTTCAACTCTCTCATCCTTCTTCATCTCCTTCTTCTTCCACCTCACTACCCATGGAAACCATCTCCAAAACTTAATCAAAACCCCAAACTCCTTTCATTAAAATTGATCCCCACCTCACCCTCATCACATTGGACCCATCAAAGTTAGATTTTGAAGACGTGGGGCTTCTAGGGTTTTACTTGGTGGAATTAAGGTATAATCTTTACCATTTAGTTTAGTTTTAGTTTGTTATATTCTAGTTTAGTTTAGAAGTCATTTAATTGTGAGAATTGTGATGGTATTTAGGAATCTGAAGTGACTCGGGGACCTGGAAAATTATTTAGCAGAGACTGAGAGCCGTGCAGGCAACCTAGAACCTATACCCAAAACCCAGGACCCCAATTCCTTACCGTGGCCGCAAATTTACCCCTTTTGGCCGCAATTCGCGGCCTGGGTTGAGTGGAAATGCTCCGTGTTTGGTCTATGGCTCCTTTTGCTATAAATTAGACCCTTTACAAATGCAAAATTGGCTAGTTTGACCTGAGTCAAAATCTGGGAGCACTTTGGTGTGGTTTTTGGTTATGTTTTCCGTATTTTGAATGCTAAGTTTTTCTATTTGGATTTGTATTTGGTTGTTGGATATTTGTACATCAACAACAAGGGTCGTTTGATTGATTTTGTACGCGTAATCTATAGGTTCTAACCTATGAGCAATGCGCGTATCGTATTGTATTTTAAGACTATATTTTAATAGCGTTGCGATATGTGTTGTTATTGTAGGTACCTTCCCGTGGATTCCGAGGCAACGAAGCATGGCGTCATCGACTTCGGAAAGCAAGAAGCAATATGAGTAGATCTATATCTACGGGGGAAGTCGGGTGGATGGCGTATAGCAACCGCACAAAGTTTTGATGGAAACTGATTTATAGAAT
Organism: Agapanthus africanus; assembly: GCA_030015575.1. NCBI lineage: Eukaryota > Viridiplantae > Streptophyta > Magnoliopsida > Asparagales > Amaryllidaceae > Agapanthus > Agapanthus africanus. The sequence goes on from JASDDO010000008.1 coordinate 228,216,623, forward strand.
ATGGTTAAGGAAACCTAGATTAGAAAACTTGGGTTAGAGTTAAAAGATAGTTAGTGAAACCATATTATAAACTAAAGTATAGTTAGAAGTGTTTTGATACGGCTAATATGTGATGACGGGATTTGAGAATGATGTTTGATAATATTGCCGTTAAAGGTACTATAGGACTAGATAGCCGACATAAATGTATCATCCGAACCATACCTATTTCCAAACTGAAGAATCGTATGAATCTTTTAAATAAATACCTTGAGGGACGTTACGGAATTTCAGATGATATTTTTTCCTTAAAAACACTGTAGCCCCTACTTTCAAAACTACGATTCGCATCTTTCAAAAACTGTTTGTATGGTTCGGGTGTGTATGTTAGATTAGATACTTATTCTTATAGTAAAGGTAGAATGTATATGTAAAATTGACCTTATGTGAGATATAAATGCGATGAAAAGAGAATACGATTTGACATGTGATATGATGATGTGTTGGTATACGGATGCGAGTCGATTGAGATGATTGATACCTTGCCGGTCCCCAGATATGAGATTGTTATGGATGTTGCCTGGGATATAGGTATATAGATTTATTAATGTTGTGAATCTTGTTTGATGTGTCGTACGAGACGTTAGGTCCATACACCTCATTGTCATATAGGATGATAGGATCCCCGATGGTTCAGTGCCGCTGTACGATGATTTTCCCTACGTGATGAGTTGGGCTCGATGATTGATCCATACCCTTGACTAGAGGATACCGTACGATGGATTATTCCGTACGTGATGTTGTGAGGCTAGATGCCGATGGTTAGATTCACCGACTCGATCATGTTAAATACGTATACCTGTCAGCATTTTGCATACGATTTACTTTAGGCTACACTCATGTCACTCGCATTGCATTACTTATACCTGTGCTAGTACACCTGCACCATTATCGATGATGTGTATGTTACACTTACACAGATTGCCGTCTCACACACTTCATCATCGATAATTGCTATGTCACTTGCACAGTAAAATCACTGCATCAAGATATGACTCCTTGCATGATATATTTGCTATAGTTACATATTGTACACCCATACTTGCGGACATACACATTTGTACGTCCATACTTGCGTACATACACATATGCACCTTTATACAATATTGCATTCGATTTTGGAGATTTTGGAAACCGCATGATATATTTTAAAACCGGATTCATTTAAAAGAGCGGTTTTCCCTCGATATGTGCATATTACTGTTCCATGTTGCATGATATACGGATATGCTAACATTTCTGTTATATATCGCATACATCATGCTTTATGATTACACGCATTGAGATATGTTGTTTTCATGAGATTTCTGGATTTGAGAACCGTGGCTATTTCAAAAAAAAGCATGCACTATTTTTTAAAAACCCGGCTTCTCTTGATATGATATTTCAGTGCGTCCACCATACGTTTTCTCGGTGCTGAGACGTATGACATATGAAACCCAATTCGAGAAGCTGGATGAGGCCGATTGCGGGTACATGGTGGACCCGGTATGGTTCCCCGGGGCGAGAACGGATTGCTGTGCAGTAGAAGGTGAGCCTGGCAGAGGGACTACTACTTACCGGTGATAGTATTTAGGCTCGGCGGATATCTGGAGGATACCGACCGGAGTCGAGAGATGATATGGGCCGATCCGGACTGACGGAGCCTGAGATATGAGGATTTATGTGTCGATGCTGGACACGGGTTTCATGATGTTTTCGAGTGTCGATGCTGGACACCCAGGTTCCATGATTTTAATATGTCACGAGGGACACACGTTGATTTATATCCTATTACTTCCATGCATATGCTTTTATGATATTTACATGCATGATGTTATTGTGTCATTGGTTGACACGCGGACGAGATCCACTTGCATGCATACATTGATGATATGGTAGGATGAGATCTACATGTATCCATACATTGATTATATTGTTGGATGATATCCACATGCTTATAGGCATTGATTGACTTTTCGGCACATATACAGATACGGTCACCCTAGATATCATAGTATTACCTTTATGATATAGTTGACCTAGGAGTCGTTGTTTATTCGATTTCTACTTATAGATGTTTTTCTATTCATGAGTTGGCAACTCACCCCCGTTGTGCCACAGTTCTTGCAGGTTGACCGCACGAATCAGTAGCGGCATCGCTGGCACATAGCTACTTTTGGGTGGTTTGCTTGGTAGGTGGGACATTTGTATCGTACCCACTATTGTATTTACTATTTCATATTGTATCTAGTCAACTCCATCAAATCAAACTAGTATTTGTATAAGTAATGAGACTTAGCAAGACTTGTAGTTGCGAGACTTGAGCGATGGGTTTATGTTCGCCTTTTGGGTTGATATCTCGCTTTATTCTTTATTTTTGGGTTGATCTTCACCGTTGGGCGTCGTATACTTATTTATACTGTCTTGCGTGTTTGTGATCCGCCGGTTGGCGAAGAGCTAGCTCCCGCTTGGGGATGCCTTTATCATTATTATGTATTTGTGGTTTTGGATCAAAAAATACAAAGGAGGAGCTGCCCAAATTTTTAAAAGACAACATGTTTTCAAACTAGAAATTTTCACTTGCATTTTCATGTACCTTTTCTATGCATTAAGAAAACTTGATTTCCTTATCCCTTTATTTCAAAACTTCACCTCCTCGATTTTTCTTAAACAGGGTTTAGATTTCTGGGTTTCGGCTTACTTGAATTACGTGACGCCTTTAGACGTGGCGTGATTTAAGTGCCTGTCACAAGCTAATATTTCGGGTCGTGACAACTAACCTTAATTACACTTCACAACTCATAAAATTCCCTAACCCTCATCTTAGAATTTTCCAAGGTCACTAAACCTCACTAAATCACTTCTACACTAATATAGAAGTTAAAGCAAATGAATTACTACACTAATGGTGAAGGAAATATCTCATTTGGCAACTCAAGAATTTTCTTGAGTTACCCCAAGTGCTCAAAACCTTGTCTTGCTTGGTCTACCTTGCTTGTAATGAGCTTGTGCACAAATTTAATGAAGGGAATGAAATGTTTTGATTGTGTTGTGAGGGGGTAGAGGTGTTGGAGGGAAGAGGGCAGCCATGGAGGAAGAAGGGGAGAGAAAATGATGAAGGGAACCAAATGAAAAACAATGGCCATGGTCAACAATGACCCCTCACCCTCTCTCTCTCTCTCTCTCCAAGCCATACCTCCATGTCTCTAAAATATCTTTCATTTCTTTTTCTTTTCTCTTTTTCTTTTATTTATCTTTTCTTTTCTTTTCAATTTTAAAAACAAAAACACTTAAAAATAAGGATGAAGACATGTTTCATGTCAATAAAATGTAACAAGTAAATGTGACATACTATGGTGCATGTAATTCACATAAACCGAATTAATGCGAGATTAGTGAAAATTAATCGAGTTTAGCATTTAAACCATTTACAAATAAGTATTTAAAAATCAATAAATGGTCATATCACATAAACACCTTCAATTCAATAATTCTTATAAATTTCCAAATATTTTCCAAACTATCGGTATATAATTATACCCCTTTCATTAAAACTAATTTCCATACATTAAAATATTCATAATATTTATTATTCAATTATATAATTTCCCAAAAATAATATTTTATTTTTCTGAAATGTTACACTCGCTTCCTGAGAGAAGGTAAAGGGTAAAGACATCTGAATAATTCTATTCTATTTCTCTTGAACCGGAAACCATCCTTGAATCTGGAATGGATTCCTTTGAGTTCATAAGTAACTATACGATGCCATGTCCAAGCATTATGGACGTTCGTAGTGATACGAAGTGTTCTGGAGAAATCCAAAGTGGATGTGGGAGTGGCAGGAGTATACACGGTTTTGTCGTGAATGATAGCAGTCGCAATTTTCATTGCCGTTATTCTGATCCCTTTATTTGTCTTTACTTATTACCTTATGTACACCACACTTAGCCTAATTGGTTTTCTTCCTTCCCTACCGTTCGGCACCTGCCTATGGTTTGGAGGAAGACCATCCAATAAGCTCAATAGGTGTACCCTCTCCTAATCCTAGGAGCCCTCATAACCTCAGAGAAGGTAAATGGAAAAGACAACCGAATGATCTTATTCAATCTCTCCAGAACCAGAATCCATCCTCGAATCTGGAACAAGTTCCTTCGAGTTCGTATGCAACTATATGATGGATTTATCCAATAGGAGTGGATGTTCGTAGTGATACTGCGTGTTCTTGAGAAATGCAAAGGTGATATAGAAGTGGCAAGGATATATGCGACACCGTGACATTCCAAAAGCCAAAATGTTTTAAGAAGGTTCGGTTAACTGGGTTCATGAGTTTTAGTTTAGGGCGGGTCATGGTCGTTTTGCCAGAGAGAGAGAAAAGAAACACTCAGCATGTACTCGAACCTAGATCAGATGGTTAATCATTTTATCTAATCAGGACGGCTCCCACTGTTTCCTCGAATTCTCCTGCAAACCCAAAAGGAGAATTATTCAGGATCATATAAAATCACCCAAGGAGGTATGTGCAAGCCTGGTAAGTTTCTTGTATGTTTGAAACTCCAGATGTGATTTTTACCCATAGGACCCAAGTGACCTTGACAATGCCAACATATCAAAGAGCCCTAGTCATGTTCAACCCGTCATTATCTTGATTGTGTTAAACCCACCCGTACGAGCCCTTGACAATGCCAACATAACCGTACGACTGTCTTAACCAATGCGCATATCCATGCGACAGAAAAGCATTACAGATCTACCGAACACTACGCCTCGGCAATGCACCACATACGTAGCACGAATACTAAGAAATACTAATCTGAAATGATGGAGGGCTACAACTGGTTTTTGATGAAAAACGTTTAACGTAATGAACTTGATCTCGTTGAAGGAATCCAAGTGGTTTTACAAATATATAGTGGAGAAAACTTTTGCTAAAGAGGAACTCCCGGTGAAGGGATATCGGCACTTTCCTCATCGAATGAGGTGCAGATTATTCCAAAGTGAATACCATGATGCAAAGCAAAAGAATCGACTATAGTGAAGTTATTACGTAGACGCAAACTTCTGCCCAAGGGGTCACTCCAGATGAAGGGATCTCGGCCCTTGCCTCGTCGAATGAGGTGCAGGATATTCCCAATCGAATACCATTGTGCAAAGCAAAAGAGAACGTCTGTAATGTCAGTTTTTTGAAAACTTGGTTCTAACAACATTATATATAGGTTTGTTTTATCCTTGCATGGATGAAAATCAACGCAGTCCCATCAATTAATCACACCAGAAAAGAACGAAAATATATGTGTTAGTTATATGTATGCCCTAGAGGCCATTACTATACACAGGATGTATTTTGTAGTGGATGCTTGGACATATATAGGGAGGACTTTCTTGCTCGACATGATAGTATGCTATCTGGTTAATCTTTACCTTAACGTGTACTGATCAGTCGAAAATATTGTATATTTTAGCCGGCAATTTCCTTAACATTTGCACTCATTTAGAAGTATTCGGTATTCATATTTCACATATTAGCAAATCACTCGTTAAATATCAGATTTCATGTGTTAGACTTTTAAACCGACACTTTAAGGGAAATTAACCGCATTTCATGGCATCGCATCATTTCTGTATTTGCGCAACACTTGTCTTGAGTCTGTGCAGGAAAATACGGAAGAAAAACCAAAAAGCTGATCAAACATTACGCCAACTCAATAATTTCAGATCTGGTAGCAATATAAAGGGAGAAACAAAATTCCACATATCAGATAAAGGCCCACAACTCAGGACCAACAAGCACCAGAAAGCCCAAGCTCCAACTCCCACAAGTAGCCGCGGATCCGCGGCGGGAGCCTGCTTGCGTCACGGATCCGCCGCACTTTGGCCACGTCAGCAATTCATTTTTACTGCAGAATTTTTATCTCAGGGCCCACATGCATTTCTGATACGTCAAATTCCATAATTCTCCAGAAGCTACTGCCAGATCAGCAAAGAAGATTAAGCAAGGCTAATCTTAATTAAGCTCCTAACTAATCCTCTTCTAGAAGCTCCCTCCTAACTAATCACATCTAGAAGCTTCTCCTCTAACTAACTTTTGGAGGGAAATTCAAATTTCCTCAACAAACTTTTGGAGGGAAACTTAGAATTTGAAATCCTAGATCTAGGGTTTGGATATCTATAAATAGGAGCCAAAATCTAAGGGTTGAGGTTGTTCATTAGTTGTTAATTTTTTAGATATTCCCTCTTTCATCATCTTCTTCCACAAGTCTCGTGACAAGGCTTGTGCGAAACCCTAACCCTAATTCCACTCCAAATCCAAGATCTTGAGTACCAAATCAAGCGAGAAGCCTTCAACCTTTTAGGAGCAGAGCCGATCTTCAATCGGGCAAGTGATCCAAGCCGATCCGCGATCCACGGAGACGAGCGAAGCCAAATCGACGATCGAGTTCTTCCTCTTGTAGTTCTTGAGCGAATGTAACTAAATTGTTGATATAAATAAAAGGTGAAATTCTTTTATCTTGCTTCCTTTTAATTCTTGCATCATGATTAGATCTCAATTTGTAATTGTTGTTCTTGTTGTGATGTGTGAGTAAAACTCCGCTCATAAAGGAGTCGAGACGATTGTAGAATGATGATATAACAAATCTTAATACGATTTTTAAGTCCTACGAGTTTTGTAAACCCTAGCAAGTTCAAGAATCGATGACCTAATTTCGTTGCGATGCTTTCTTGATTGTGATCGCTCGAAATTAGGGATCTACAATCGTTTCTTGAATTTACTAAAGGCTAGAATGTGAATGATATCGACGAATGAACAAGGGATAAGATGAAACCCTAGTTTCACAAGAAATCCCTAATTCTCGTCGATCATCATCGATCTAGTATCAATTCATTGAAGGATAAGAATACGTAATTATAAGATTACATCACATCTATAGATCCGATCGATTCCTACGAGGCTCATTTCGATTCTTGAGATTTGGTTTGGAAAAATCATCAAACGATCAATTCTTGATTCTATCTTTTTAATGCTTTCTTAGATCTAGATTTTTCTCTTTCTTGAATTGCAATTACAAATCATGAATTGTTTTGTTTTCTTTCTTTAAAGTTTCAATTCATCTAATTCGAAAGACGAACGATTACACTTTCCCTGTGGAAGATCCGCACTCACATACAAACTACATCCGACACCGTAGTTGATTGCGGTCAAATAATTTTTGGTTGTGATTTCTTTACAATTTCCCAACATACACAACGAGAAAAACTTTTCAATCATGTACACTGATTGTCTCTCTGTTACATGTTGGTAAAGCCCTTAGGATGTGTACTTGACTACCTGGACTGTGATGCGGATCATACTAGTGGGGACATGGTAGTCCATAAGTACATCCTTCAAAGTCCCTAGTCGTGGGTGTATCGAGACGGTGCATCGATATACCAGAGTAGACTAGCGTATACCTTCTTGACCCATACAGATGGGCGATGGATGATCCCATATCCATTGGTTTTTGACATCGGAGATGATATACGGGTGCTCAGTGGAGACTGGGTACACTGGACGGACTCGCCAAGATCTCCCAGATGGTATTATACCTTACGTCAGATGGCAGTTCTCAGGTGACACTGGTACAGAGTAGTCTGTTGACCCGAGATCGTCATAGAGTCTTTTGTAGTTCCCACTGTGCTTTGATTTCCACCTTACCACGTCCAAGAGGGCGTGCAAAACGGTGGTTTTTGGGTACAGTCCCGAGTCACATGGAGGCAATGAGCGATAGGAGGGGATTCATCTCTCCCGGTATAGGGAGTTGATGTTGCGCTGTGTTCGATTGGCTATAACTGGAAATCCCTGGCCAGGGTTGCTGAGATTTACTGGTAAGTGTTACCAGTAGTTTCTCGAATTGTTATAGACCTCATATCGACACGACTTATCGAGCTATTGGGGTCTGACGTTTACCACCCGTAGGCGAGATATGCGACATATCAGACGATCAGACCGGACTGTACGGTAAGTGTTACTGGTTGGATTCACTGAAGTGTGAGCGGGCTTGCTCGTCGATCTTCTGATCGCTCAATACCTGGGTGGCCGTTACGTTTAGCAGACCGCTTGCGGCTTGTGGGTGTTTGATATGATCATCACCTGCTACCGGCGTATTGACGAGTCTTTAGAGTCCTACACAGAGGTTTCCTGGCTCAAGCGAAACGAAATAGGAGCGCATATGAGATATGTGCGGGACCGAGAATAATGCGTGTATGTGATACCGTATTTCATTCTCGCGATGAATGTTTCGATTGGTTGTATGCGATATAACCTAGTTATCGAATCGGAGATTGATTCGATAAGTCGATACATAGGATACTAGTCGGTTATATGCGATATGACCGGATCGTTAAATCAAGTATTGATTTAATCATTTAATGTATAATTATATATTTGATATATTACTTTGCATTAACTAGTATTGGTTCACTTTAAATGGATTTTCTCACTTGATTGTACAGGTTGTATATGTGATATACTTTTTGTGCAAATGGTTGTATCATGTTTGATGATACATGTTAACTTGATTAGGTGTATGATTAAACCATGGTTAGTTAATGGTTAGGGTTTCATTTCATTTATTTATGCCTTTATTTATTTTGTTTTGACAAAAGAAAAAGAGATATGAAAACAAAAAGGTTGCTTTCAAAGATGAAGCTTGTTGAAGCTTCATGAAGGTTTGACCAAAGTGACCATTTTGTCTTCATATCTAAACCTAACCATTCACTAACCCTAGTTTAGTCTCTACACTTAACCATGGTTTGAATATGATAAGTATTGATTTTCTTTTCCATTTTTAATTAACACTTATCATATTCTTCATCTTCTTCTTCTTTTTCACTTCAAGAAAAAGCTTGCTATCAACAATGGCAACTTGTGAAAATGAGTGAGAAATCCAATTCTAAAGTGAACCCACCTCCTATTTCTTCATCCTCTACCTCTTGCCAAGTAGTATAGGGTGTTTTCTTCACAAGTTTTATGACTTGGTGAAGTGGGAGCTTGATCTAGTGATGTCTCGACGTAGATCATCTTCGGCACGAAGCCGATGACCTTGCCCGCCCATTTCTCCGATGAAGCCGACGCTAGAGCCCGGGATTCCATTTGGACAGCGGAGAGGACTTCATCGCGGAGCTATGGAGGTGGAGGACCGGATCTACAAAGGTTGTATTTCCGTTCTTTTAGTTAAGTTGTTAACTAGTTGCTTTTGTCGCCTAAATTTCTAGTCAACGTTCCGTATTAGGGTTTCTCGGCACCCGTAAAATTTGAAATTGGCATGGTTGATGCCTTGTGAGACCTCTATTGTGTGCCTAGGAACCCTACAGTGGTATCAGAGCCTAGCTAGAGCCTTAGGCGATGCGTAGACGAAGTTTGAAAGCCGAACGAACCCGAAACCCTAAAATTTCATGCTCTCTGGACTTTTTCTAAAAACTGGGTTTTTTCCAGATTAAAAATTCGTAAAAAATTCAGCAGGAAATTATAAGAATTACGATGCAAATTTGTTCAAATGATACCTCCAACACGCGGCGGAACCGCGGCATAAGCCTAGCTTATGCGGCGGTTCCACGGCGACATGATGACGTCAGCCCTCCATTCTTGCACAGTAATCCCTATTTAACAGTGCTGAGTTTTATGGGAATTTTTAATATTTATTCAAGAGTTGAATTTTCTGGGGTTGTTTTGGGGATTCGATTATTCGATCGGGTTATCAGACTTTGTCTATGCGGCTTTCCGGATAATTTTTGAATATGTTAAAAAGTTCGACCGGATATAAATACCCACATTTTCCCCTATCGGGAAATTTCCATGTGTTGGATTTTTCCGTAGTTTAACGACGTTCTAAGTAGTGCAAGTAACACGATGGTCCCTCTAGAAGACAACAAACCTTAACTCGATTATGTGACCGTCTTGAACTACCCTTTGAACCTTCGGGTTTGGGGCAGTACGACGTGCCACATGTGAGGCGTTAGCTTGACCCTTCTACGGCTGGACCGTTGGTACTGAGGCACGAAATGAATGTTTTTAGACTTATTTCATGTGTTGAGCTGTATCGGGAAAAATTGGGTGTTTGACTGTTCGATCGAAAAGTTTAACATTTTCTATTTTATCCGGAATATGATACAATAATTGGAATTCACAACTAGTTATGACATAACTGAATGAATGTTATAAACATAGCAGTTTAGTCTCACTTGATTGGTTGCTACGGAATTTTGATGTGATCAAAAGTCCATCGCAATCACGTAGTGTATGCGGATACTCGCCGGGTAAACTTAATAGACAGCCTCACTCCATAGCCCCGACCAAGTGACTGTAGGAGAACCCCGTCGCCGAAAGCATCCGTTCTGGTGCTCACGGCAGCGGTGTTCCGCCTTGGTGCACTTTGTCGACGGCGTCGGGGGTGCGGCCGCTTACTGAAGTTTGCGACGAGCATTCGATCAGGATGTCGGGAATCTTGTTGAATTGCCCGACTTGATATTGAAAAGTGTTTTCGATTTTGAGACTAAAATGCGGGGTTTATAATTGTTAGGCATGCGATGTCTAAGTAATTCATTTGATTAGGCATGCGATGTCTAAAGAGATTGCAGATTCCAACTGTTGTAGTTTTACACTTTCTTTTCTGTGACCGTAAGTGTAATATGTGATATCACCGGTTTCGTTGCTATATGTCAACGACAATTGGGATGCGCATATTTACTTACGTTGATGACATGTGATGTTATGTGTTGCTGGATATGTTATATTGGATCGTCGTGTTTGAATAGCCGGGGGGTTTTATGTGAGATGAGTGTTTTTTCATTTTCATTCATGTAAAAAAACTTGTATGTAATATTCTTTTATTGGGGCACTTCCAGGTTGCGGAAGTTGTCACCCTTTGTATATTATTTACTTTTCCGCACTAGGATAGACCCAAGGAGGGGAGCACAAGTAACCGGGTTCTAGGGTCTAGTGGGAGACCAACTCGAGGAGTCGAGTCCGGGTCTCCTAACTCTAGAATTGGTAGGGTTGCTTGCCGCTCTCGTAGGGGTCTTGGGGTGTGGGTTTGGCTATTCATCACGACCGTGGAATCCGTGTTTTATACTGGCTCGTATTGAAAACACGGACGTCCTAGTATATCCAATATTTCATATATGTTTCTTCTGCTGCGATATCTATGATGTGATCATGTGATGTTCTGTGATAGATACAGTATATAGTATATATGATATATTATATAGACGTTACTTATGTTTTACACCCGCGCTAGCCCTGCCCCGCTCTGCCGTTAGTCACCTAACCTAACGGTGCACGAGGGGACATCGAGGCGAATGCGGATGGCATAAGTGTACGTCAAATTTATCTGTGATGTTTAGGTAATTTAAATGATGGGACTTCATTAATGAGATTAATGAAATAAAAGAAACCTAAGATGTTGCAGAATCGAATTTGAAAATAAAACAGGTAGCTACAGTTCTTGTTTTGCACAGCGGTATATATGATATATCCTGCACCTTATTCGATAAGGAAAGGACCGAGATCCCTTCACCGGGAGTGACTCCTTTAGCGATAACTGGCGGATGCTACACACTCGGTTTGTCTTTTGATTGCTTTTAAGTGTTTTTTGCTTTGCACAGTGATATATGTGATATATCCAGCACCTCATTCGACGAGGAAAGGACCGACGATCCCTTCACCGGGAGTGACTCCTTTAGCAAAACTAGAAAAACCTCAAAAACACTCCATTTTTTTTAAAATCATTTGATTCTACAACGATATCAAGTTCATTACGCAATAGGTTTTCAGAAAAACCTGTCGTAGCCCTCCGTCATTTCAGATAAGTCTTACTTAGTATTCGTGCTACGTTTGTTGACCTCCGTCAAGGCGTAGTGTGCGGTAGCTAACTAGTATTTATCTGCTTATGCATATGATGCAGATTGGATTAGGGTAGTCGTGCGGCCTTGTTGACCTCCGTCAAGGGTCGTGCGGGTGGGTTTAATTCGATCAAGAAATGACGGGTTGAACTTGACTAGTAGCCTATGGTTTGTTGACCTCCGTCAAGGTCATTGGGTGCTAGGGGCAAAATATTATCGGGAATTTCAAGTGTTGAAATTTGCAATGAGATTGCATACCTTCTATGAGATAGTTGGATCCCGATACCCGCTGCGAGTAAGAGTTACTCCTGGGAGAGTTTTACACATTACAATTAGCCGATCAAGTAGGTGTCTAGAAAGGTGTCAACGGGGTTATGCCTCTGGGAAAACGAGGTTTACATTAATTAGGTTCGTGCGAAAGCACGGAGGACCTCCCTCAAAGTACCAACACTGGTCTGGCTGAAAGATTGGCGAACTTGTAGTGTGTAATTAATCCCGGCTAGTCTTACCTTTTAGGGTTTGAAGGAAGATTTGATAAAAAGCAGTGGAAGCCATCCTGATTAGATAAAATAATAACCAATCTATTCTTGCAAGAGCGCACGCTGAGTGTTTTCTTCTCTCTCTCTCCAGGTAGCGACCATATCACGCCTTAATCAAGATAATAATACGGATTATTGACCGAACCCGCTTGTTATACTGAGCTAGGGAACGTTGGTCCCGCTCCAACTTATAATTGTTATAAGACAAAGCAGGAAATTGGGGAATACCAGATTTCCCGTGCCGCCCAAACGAAGAGAGTGCATGCTGATGCATCATCTTCGGGTGTGTTCATTACAAAGAACTGTTTCTCAGTATCCTCCGCATCCTAGGTATATGATACCGGATCAGGATCCCAGATATGTAATCTGTTACATAGGGCTGCAAAAAATGTAGAAAAACTGAGAACGGGTGATAAGTTTCATGAGGCAGAAAACGGGGCAAGAGTTGCAGCCAAGTCTGTCGGTCACTGTCACCCTGTATTACCAATACATTGATTCTGAACGAATGTTATTAGATACCGAACCTGATATACAAAATCATATCAGTCTCTTTATTTAGTAAAGAAATGATAAAATTTTGTATTGTTGGATAATGTTTTAAACATTTCCTATATCAAAAGTTGATCGGTTCAGGCACGTTATCTAAAAGCATTAATGTTCTAAATCAAACTACAGTTCTAAGTATACGGAACACACACAAGAGGAAGAGTTCAGAAATGAACGAATTCTTCTTAAGGTATTGTAGACTAGGTCATATCAATACGACCCGACTGGCTGGAGTTACATAAAGATGCATATTTAAATTAGTTTGAATTTACATCTTGTGAAACTCGCTAGTCATGTCACAAAGATAATATGACCATAGCTCTGTTTATTGGAAACAGAGAAAGAGTTAATGAACTCTTGGGATGATACATGTTGATGTATGTAAGTCCCCTGTCTACACATGCCAAGACCGGTTCTTTGTACTTCATTACATTCTCTGATAATATCTCAAGATTCAGTCATATGTTCCTGTTGAAACATGAGTCCGAACCTTTTGAGATATTCACAGAATATAAGTTACAAGTAGAGAACCAAAATACGGGTATAAGTATTATGTCCTATGATGAGATCAGGGAGGAGAATACTTGAGCACGGAATTCTTGGGCTTTTCTAAAGGAGAATGAGATTCTCTCTCGGCATTACTCCTCCGTATATACCATAGCACGATGGTATATCGGGGCGGAGCAATCACACCCTATATGATAAGGTGTGCTCTATGATGAGTACTTCTGAGTTAGCTATTTCCTTTTGGGGGTTATGCACTTATGAAGCTGCATACCTATTGAATAGGGTTCGAATCAAATCAGTTGCCTACCACTTCATATATGATATGGAAAGGGAAGAGCCCATATCTTAAGTTAGTTAAGATTTGGGGTTGTCCGGCCTATGTCTAAAAGCAAAATCCGGACAAGCTCGAGGCAAGGTCTGTAATGTAGAACTGGAAAGATTCCAGCTATACAAACTACAGCAGATGATTTGATAAAACCGAAGGATTCAGTAGATGCCAACGAACCTCGAGCACAGGATGTATATTGTAGTGAATGCTTGGACATATATAGGGAGGACTTTCTTGCTCGACATGATAGTATGCTATCTGGTTGATCTTTACCTTAACGTGTACACTGATTGTCTCTCTGTTACATATTGGTAAAGCCCTTAGGATGTGTACTTGACTACCTGGACTGTGATGCGGATCATACTAGTGGGGACATGGTAGTCCATAAGTACATCCTTCAAAGTCCCTAGTCGTGGGTGTATCGAGACGGGGCATCGATATACCAGAGTAGACTAGCGTATACCTTCTCGACCCATACAGATGGGCGATGGATGATCCCATATCCATTGGTGTTTGACATCGGAGATGATATACGGGTGCTCAGTGGAGACTGGGTACACTGGACTGACTCGCCGAGAACTCCCAGATGGTATTATACCTTACGTCAGATGGCAGTTCTCAGGTGACACTGGTATAGAGTAGTCTGTTGACCCAAGATCGTCATAGAGTCTTGTGTGGTTCCCACTGTGCTTTGATTTCCACCTTACCATGTCCAAGAGGGCGTGCAAAACGGTGGTTTTTGGGTACAGTCCCGAGTCACATGGAGGCAATGAGCGATAGGAGGGGATTCGTCTCTCCCGGTATAGGGAGTTGATGTTGCGCTGTGTTCGATTGGCTATAACCGGAAATCCCTGGCCAGGGTTGCTGAGATTTACTGGTAAGTGTTACCAGTAGTTTCTCGAATTGTTATAGACCACATATCGACACGACTTATCGAGCTATTGGGGTCTGACGTTTACCACCCGTAGGCGAGATATGCGACATATCAGATGATCAGACCGGACTGTACGGTAAGTGTTACTGATTGGATTCACTGGAGTGTGAGAGGGCTTGCTCGTCGATCTTCTGATCGCTCAATACCCGGGTGGCCGTTACGTTTAGCAGACCGCTTGCGGCTTGTAGGTGTTTGATATGATCATCACCTGGTACCGGCGTATTGACGAGTCTTTAGAGTCCTACACAGAGGTTTCCTGGCTCAAGCGAAACGAAATAGGAGCGCATATGAGATATGTGCGGGACCGAGAATAATGCGTGTATATGATACCGTATTTCATTCTCGCGATGAATGTTTCGATTGGTTGTATGCGATATAACCTAGTTATCGAATCGGAGATTGATTTGATAAGTCGATACATAGGATACTAGTCGGTTAAATACGATATGACCGGATCGTTAAATCAAGTGTTGATTTAATGATTTAATGTATAATTATATATTTGATATATTACTTTGCATTAACTAGTATTGGTTCACTTTAAATGGATTTTCTCACTTGATTGTACAAGTTGTATATGTGATATACTTTTTGTGCAAATGGTTGTATCATGTTTGATGATACATGTTAACTTGATTAGGTGTATGATTAAACCATGGTTAGTTAATGGTTAGGGTTTCATTTCATTTATTTATGCCTTTATTTATTTTGTTTTGACAAAAGAAAAAGAGATATGAAAACAAAAAGGTTGCTTTCAAAGATGAAGCTTGTTGAAGCTTCATGAAGGTTTGACCAAAGTGACCATTTTGTCTTCATATCTAAACCTAACCATTCACTAACCCTAGTTTAGTCTCTACACTTAACCATGGTTTGAATATGATAAGTATTGATTTTCTTTTCCATTTTTAATTAACACTTATCATATTCTTCATCTTCTTCTTCTTTTTCACTTCAAGAAAAAGCTTGCTATCAACAATGGCAACTTGTGAAAATGAGTGAGAAATCCAATTCTAAAGTGAACCCACCTCCTATTTCTTCATCCTCTACCTCTTGCCAAGTAGCATAGGGTGTTTTCTTCACAAGTTTTATGACTTGGTGAAGTGGGAGCTTGATCTAGTGATGCCTCGACGTAGATCATCTTCGGCACGAAGCCGACGACCTTGCCCGCCCTTTTCTCCGATGAAGCCGACGCTAGAGCCCGGGATTCCATTTGGATAGCGGAGAGGACTTCATCGTGGAGCTATGGAGGTGGAGGACCGTATCTACAAAGGTTGTATTTCCGTTCTTTTAGTTAAGTTGTTAACTAGTTGCTTTTGTCGCCTAAATTTCTAGTCAACAATCCGTATTAGGGTTTCTCGGCACCCGTAAAATTTGAAATTGGCATGGTTGATGCCTTGTGAGACCTCTATAGTGTGCCTAGGAACCTTACAATATGATGTACGTATATGCCATCCGCATTCGCCACTGGGTCCCGTCATCACCCGTTAGGTTACTTAACCAACGACAGAGCGGGGACTGGACTAGTGCGGGTGCAAAACATATACAACATCTACTAGTATATATATAAATAAATATATATATATATATATAACAATCGTCCCAGTCATGATATAAAGCAACATCACCGAAGCAACAACACAGAGTGGTGGATAATTCTGGAGCCCCGGGTTTCACTTGAGCCTCAAGTGAGACCCGACGTTCCCCTGTCATGTGGATAGCCTGTGCAATGAAACCTAGACCTCTACGAGCGTGGCAAGTTACCCGCCAAAACCAGAAGTGAGGCAACCCCCTTCAACAACGTGAATGGGCCACCCAACACTTCACGGAATCCGGTAACTTGGGCACCTCTCCATGGGTCATACCTATACACCCTACTAGTGTGGTGAATAGCCCGCCAATTCAAGAGTAAAGTCCCTTCCATCTCAACGCCATGAGATGCGGACCCGTTGCCTTCTAGAACCCGACTATTCGTGCACTCCACCGCGGGGTAATCCTAGTACAGAAAAGAAAATAATATATAAGGGTTACAACGACCTCAACCCAGTCATGCCCCAAACAAATAATATACAAACTAGCAGTGAAAGCAGTCCATATGTCGGACGCTCGCCCCGCAATATCAAATGTACAAATGAAACTAAACCGTACTACCATTGCACCAAAGCTATCCACCACGACGATCTAACCGCAACACATCACAACACAGAACATCAATGTGAATGCCACGTTCGCAAACCCATTTAAGGATTGGCTCTGATACCATGTTGGGTTACGGCAGCGCCCCGGCCATCAAACCGTAGCCAAATGCGGAATAAAAATTTACTAAACTGGCACTACCACAACTCGATGCCCGGATCTACCCTAAACCCTATACTAGTAAGCAATATAAAGAGTTGGGAATGGTTATACCGATTCGATCCGTGTCCTTCGGTCTTCAACCTTCATCCCAAGATCCTAGTGGTTGCGGATCGAGTTTGGTTGCCAGTCTTCCTCCATCTACGATGATCCACCTGAGGGAAACGGTGCAAGCTCCAGCCTCACCAAGCGAGGCAACCGACACTCCAAGGTTGCTCGCAATGGAGAGTGGAGGTGTAAGAATGTGTCATTATGATTTTTCTCTCATCACAAATTCTCCATGAACAACTCAAGAAGATGAAGAGGAGGTGAGGAAAACATGTGGCATGAGCAACTAAAGAAAGTGGCTAAAACTCCAAGTGGGTGAGAATGAGAGAGTGATGAAGCAAGTGAAGAAAAAATGAAATGAGCAAGCCATTCAAGAAAAATGTGGTTGCCTCCCCATCACTCTCAATCATGCACACACACAAAATATCTCTTCTCATTTTACAATAAACAATTCCAAGCCATACCTCTCTACATGCCATGACCCATGCTCATGCCAACTCACCCTCCACCTCATTTCTAAATTAATTTTCTAAAAAGAAAATCAATTAATGAGGTGGCCATCTTCTAGAAACTATTTCGTATAAATACGGAATACAATCCGGTAAGGCTTAGAGGCGGTTCAGACGGTCACATAATCGAGTTAAGGTTTGTGTTCTTCTAGAGGGTCCACCGCGTTACTTGCACGACTATGAATGTTCTTTAATTAAGGAAAAATTCAACACTTGCAAATTTTCCGGTAGGGGAAAAAGTGAGTTATTAATATCCGTTTGAACTTTTTAACACGTTCTAAATTACCCGGAAGAACATAAACGAAGTTAAACTTTCCGATCGAATCAACGAATACAAAAGATCTCCAGAAAACTCAACACTTGAGTAATATTAAAAATTCCCAGAAGCATGTAGAAAAACCTACGGATAATACTGTGAAACATGAGTCCCTAATATCCAAGTACGGCCGCGGAACCGCCGCGCAATGCATGGTATTGCCGCGGTTCCGCGGCGCTTTAATGGAATTAGGAGATCGTATTTCACAGTTATCCTTAGAATTTTTTGAGTATTTTTAATACAGAAAAATCAACATTTTAAAAAAATTCCAGAGAGGGGGTCTTATTCGACGTTTCGGGGTTCGATCGGACTTTAAACTTCATCTAGACTTCGCCTAAAGCTCTAGCTTGGCTCTGATACCACTGTAGTGTTACTAGGCACTGTCACAAAGTTCTACAAGGTATCAACCATGCCAAAATCAAATTTTTCATGTGCCGAACAACCCTAACCAAGATCTTAGACTAGAGATTAGGCGAAACAAAGAGCAAGTAAACAACTTTACTTCTAAGAGTTAGGGATTACAACCTTTGTAGTCCGTTCCTTCACTTTTAAAGCTCCGTGTTGAGGTCCCTTCACTGCGATCATCGAGTACCCGGACTCTAGAGAGGCACCATGAAGAGAAAGATGCAAGCTTGCTTCCGATTTTCAATAACAAAGATAATCTACAATGAAGAAACTCAAGCCCAAGCTTTTGCTTCACTGATCAAGTATTAGCAAAGCAAACACCCTAATCTAAGTGGCTAGAATAGATGAGGATGAGGAATTTAGCTCTCATTTTTTTTCTTTATCTCACACATTTTCATTACTTTGCAAAAAGCTAGAAAGCTTTTTCAAGAAGAAGAAGAAGAAAAATCTATTTGTAATGAATAATGAAATCTAGTGTGAGGTTAGAAATGCAACCATGGGTTAAGAATGAAAACTTAACCCATGTGGAGAATTAACTATGGTAAAGGGTTTGGGTTTGGTTAATAAATATCTACAAAATATCTTTACAAAATATCTTTGCTTAAAAACAAAAGCAAAGCTTCTAGAAGCTTCAAGAAAGCTTAACCCTAATCCAAACCCTAACCATCTTTAAACTCCACAAAACATGTTGCATTTGTAACCTTAACTTGTTACAATATTATATATCACATATACAATATTTATTGTAACAAAATAAAATAATACAATTAACATATATCACATATATATCAATGTATTACCCGAGTGAGAAAAAGAATCTTTAAGTGAGCTTATACTAGCTAATGTAATTTAATATATCAAATATATAATTATACATTAAATTATCGAATCAACACTTGATCCGATAATCCGGCTATTTCACAAATAACCGACTAATATAATCTGTATCAGTTTATCGAATCAACACTTGATCCGATGACCCGGCTATATCACATATACCCGGCCGATATCACATATCGCGAGAATCTAATACGGTATCACATACACGTAATGTTTTCGGTCCCGCACATATCATATATGTGCTCCTACTCCATTTTTCCTGAGCCAGGAAACCTCTGTGTAGGACTATAAAGAATCGTTAATACGCCGGCAGTAGGTGATGATCGTATCAAACACCGACAAGCTGCAAGCGGTCAGCTAAACGTAACAGCCACCCAGGTATTAAGCAATCAGAAGATCAACAAGCAAGCTTGTACCTTCTCCCGTGAATCCAACCAGTAACACTCCCGTACAGTCCGGTCTCTTCATCTGATATGTCGCATATCTCGCCTAGGGGTGGTAAACGTCAGACCCCAGTAGCTTGATAAGTCGTGTCGATATGAGGTCCATAACAGTTCGAGAAACTACTGATAACACTTACCAGTAAATCTCAGCAACCCTGTCCAGGGATTTCCAGTTATAGCCAATCGAACACAGCGCAACATCAATTCCCTATACCGGGAGAGACGAAACCCCTCCTATCGCTCATTGCCTCCATGCGATTCGGGACTGTAGCAAAAAGCCACCTTTTTGCACGCCGTCTTGGACGTGGTATGATGGAAATCAAAGCACGGTGGGAATCACATAAGACTCTATGACGATTTCGGGTCTACAGACTAACCTGTACCAGTGTCACCAGAGAACTGCCATCTGACGTGATGTATAATACCATCTGGTAGTTCTCGGCGAGTCTGTCCAGTTTACCCAGTCTCCACTGAGCACCCGTATACCTTCTCTGATGTCAAACACCAATGGATATAGGATCATCCATCGCCCATCATATGGTTCAAGAAGCGCATACGCTAGTCTACTCTGGAGTATCGATGCCCTGTCTCGGTACTCCCATGAATAGGAGCATTTGAAGGATGTACTTGGCGACTACACTGTCCCCACTAGTATGATCTGCATCATAGTCCTGGTAGTCAAGTACTCATCCTAAGGGCATTATCAACATGTGACATAGAGACAATCAGAGTACATGTTAAGATAAAGAGTAACCAGATAGCATACTATCATGTCGAGCAAGAAACTCCTCCCTATATATGTCCAATCATCCTCTACAATATACAACGTATGTACAGTAATGGCCTCTAGGGCATACATATAACTAACAAATTCTTTTTAACCATAATACATTTTTCAACCTACGACGCACAGGGTTTGAGTTATTGAACTTAGGATACTTATACAAAGTATTGTATGTTGTCCATTGTCCATGAGGACAATGGGGTTTGTACTCGTACTATATTCTGTTTACTTGTGACTTCTCTAGTTTTTAGACAAGTATTTCGTAGAAATACAAGGTCCAAGTTTTGAGAACTTATAGGTACAGGAATAAACTAGAGAACCATGTGTTGCAAGTATCGGGATCCTTCAAGGTGATCGAAGATGTAGATACTTGTGTTTGGCATTCAGTTGAAAGTAATGGTTTTGAGTACTTGCTTCTCTTTCAGGTTACTCATATCTGAACGCACTCCTAGTTGAGTAATGTTGATCAGCCTCTCTTCATTTAGTTGACATGCATTGGAGACAGTTGCATGATTTGAATCTGGTTCCAATTAAATTAGTACCTTTGTTTCTATATTGCATATATAATGGTTCATATCTTAACGATGTTAAGGTATATGGAGTTGTCCGGTTTATGCTTGAAACAAAACTATGGATAAACTCAAGGCATGTTTCAGTAATGGCTGTTTGTGGGTTATCCCGGGCTATGTCGAAGGATAACTTTCTACCATCTGGAAGATCAATAGTAATATTGTTCTTAACTCGCCACAGTTTTAGCAAAATGTACTTTTTTCAAAAAACAGCAGTGGGAGTATGGTAGAACTGGAAGTGATTCCAGAACCACAAACGATTACTGAAGATTTAATAGAACTTAAAGATTCAATTGGTTTTTGACATTCCATTAGCCACTCAGCAGATATGGTGGGTAACCTCAGGCGCCCGAGAGGTACTTCGGTATCCTCAAAGACTGTAACAGGGAAATTCTTGTTTACCCAGACTTTCCATTGCTACTGTTCTAGACTATGAGACCCGGCAGGAGGATGAGTATAGCATCGTTCTAAACTAGCTTTAGAAGTGCACGTGTATGTGACTATGCCAGAGTGTTGTTGTAGTTAGTAGGAGCAGCGGAAGTATGGTGGACAAGTAGCTTATGTCTATTCATATACTATAGCAGGTATAGCGGAGATATATCATCTATTTTTGATGTGACAGTCATAGGCTTTGACTTCATCAGAATAGGAGATGGATCTGTTAAGAAGGTATTAGGGTGTGATGTCCTGGTATTTGGATGGCATGCACTTTATACGAAGTGAAATTCATATACGACGATCAGTTATACTGTGGTTGTCATATAGTGGTTTCTCCACATTTGATATGGATAATATATCAGGCATTCTGATAACTAGATCTATGGTTTTAGATCTTGATTTGAGTAGTTTCCCAATCTGGGTACTTTGACACTATTCTAAACGTGTTTTAGAATGGGCAACTCCTGGCATGGTGGCATTGTAACATTTCAAAAATATAAAATATTATTTTTGGGAATTTTTATAATTTAATATTATTTTTAATGAATATTTTAATATTTCGGTATAATTAAATACCGATAAATGGGAAAATTTTTGGAAAATTCTAAATTTGGGTAATTTATGGAATTATGCTATTTTTAAGTTTTATGATTTATTTT
Source organism: Agapanthus africanus (assembly GCA_030015575.1). Lineage (NCBI taxonomy): Eukaryota > Viridiplantae > Streptophyta > Magnoliopsida > Asparagales > Amaryllidaceae > Agapanthus > Agapanthus africanus. Next base: position 228,238,738 of record JASDDO010000008.1, read on the forward strand.
ACACTAATTTAGTGATAATCGCGATTAAAAATCGCTAATCGGACTTTAAGCGTGTTTTGTGCACATGTCTTTTTCCACACTTGTTACATTTTCTTACATGTTTTGGGTGCATGGTTTGTTTTGGGTTTACTATTGCAAGGAGAAGGAAATAAAAGGAAAAGAAAAGGAAAAGGAAAAGGAAAAGTGAAAGAATGATTAAGAGAGAGAAAGAGTAGGTGAGGGTCAACCCCTTGTTGTGAGCCATTCCCCCCATCATTTCTTCTTCTCATTTCTCTCCCCTCTCTCCCTGGAGCTGCTATTGCTGCCTTCCCCCTCTTCCTCCACCATCTTCAAGCCCAAAACACCATGAATACAACTCCAAAACCCTATTCCCACTTCACAAAAATTGTTCACAAGCTCGAGAGGAACACATTGGACATAGAAAGAGAGGATTTTGAGGACTTTGAGCAACTCAAGAAAATTCTTGAGTTGCCAAAGGAGATAATTTCTACACCATTAGAGTAGTGTTTCAATTCATTATGCATCCATACTTGTTTCAAGTCGATATTGTGTGGTTTGATGAACTTTGGAAATTCCAAGTTAGGGTTTAGGGATTGAATGGAAATCAAAGGTGAATTGAGGTGTAATTAGGGACTACAACCCCTGTGGTGATTGATTGGAGACCCCAAACCAGAAACTAGAACCCGGAATACGGATTTAGAAAAGCGATATCGGGAAAAACTGTGAATCTGTGATTGTATTTGGAAATCTGCTAACACCCGGGACACTTGAAAATTATTTTGGATTGACAGTGATAAATGCAGGCACATAGGAACCATCACCCAAAGTCATAGCCCCTACCCCCTCTTTTTATCCGCAAATAAATCTCTTCTGGCCGCAATTTGCGGCCAGACCTGGCCCATTTTGATTCGTGCTTGTTCTGTAGGTCCATCTCTAGTAAACTAGACCCATGGCATATGCAACTTGACTGATTCCATCTAGGGTAGAATCTGGGATCTTTTTCTTGTGTTGGCGCATGGTTTAGGACTTGTTTTAGCATGGATTTTGGTATTTGGTGATTCGTTTCTGTCGGGTGGCGTTTGAACGTCAACGGCAAAGGGTTATTGGTCGTGTTTGCATGCGAGACTATAGGTTTTTACCTATGAAAGTAGCGTGTGCCGTTTTGGTTTTCCGATGTGATTTTCATGTTCTTTTGCGATTGTGTTATCTTTGTAGGTACCCTACGTGATGTCGAGGCGTTGAAGATGAAGATGGCGGCATCGGCATCGGCACACGAGAAGCAAGGTGAGTAGATTTATATCTACGGGGAAAAGTCTGGTGGATGCCGTATAGCACCCCCGCAGTTCGTGGTAATGTATACGAATACGTATACACACATATACTTATTATATGTTGCTTGAGTTGATTGATGATAAAGATGGATTTTTGGCGTTCTTGGATTGGTTTAGTGTTAGTTGCGAAACCCTAGAGTAGTGGTTGCACCCACACCCACACGCACACACATACTTGCATACATTCTTTCTTTTACCTGTGCGTATATGGGGATGTGTATATGTACACATAGGTATGGGACTATGTGTTCATATACTGGATTTGATGATAGTACTTGGGATTTGAGATGAGTCGATGAGATTCGATTTGAGGCCGTGAGATCGGTGATGTGACAAGGTTCGTATTTGAGATACGACCTGATGTTTTAACGGGTCCTTTGACGTAGTGTTTCATACACCTGCATGCATACATAAATGGTATTAGTATTGTACTAGACGTAGGTCAGCATCCCGGATCATGATATTTGATAAAGATGATACCAGATGAATAGTGTGATTGATGTGACTTTGACCCGTACCCAGATTTGGGATGTCGTACGACGGATTTACGTACGAGCTATATAGTGATGATAGATCCGCACTCTTGACTTGAGGAGGTCGTATTATGGATATTGTATCGATTGTAATACTTTGAGGCGGGATCACCGACTGCTATATATATATATATATATTTATATATATATATATGTATCGACTCAGATATTAGGCGGTTTCCTTATCTTTAGTTCAGCTTGTTAGCTCAGCCATATAGTTTAGTGTAGTTGTTAGACTAGATTAGATTCCTACCTATTTCAAAAACTAACGAATCATGGGTATTTTAAAAGACAGGCTAAGGGATTCTACGGATATTTCAAAGGGCGTATCTTTTCTTAAAAACACCGTAGCCCTTATTTTCAAAACACCGCGATTCGTGTTATTTCAAAAGGCACTACTGTATGACTTATATTTATTTTAAATGCAGGTTAGTTATCGTTGTGTCTAGTATTCAGCTCCCGCACATTATTGTTGTTCGCTCCGCATCGCATACTTATATTGTGATTCATATACCGTTATTGATATCATGTTTTTAGGACACCGGCACTGTTACCGATGATGCGTATGTTCCATGTACACTTACTTGCCGGCTCACACACATCCTCATCGCTAATTGCCATGTCACATACACTTTAGGCAATACTATTTCATCGACATAGCTTGTTAGCTGATTGTTTCGACATAATATTAGTGTACTTGCCTTATATGCTAGTTTAGACATTGTAGTTATTATTTGCTACTTCATGCATATTATTATTCACTGTCATGCCGTATTGTGGAGTTTCATGCCTATATTCACTGTTTACGTGCTATTGATGATTGGATTTCGGATTTTCCTGAGATTTCCTGGATTTGGGGGGAAACCGCAAGAACCATTATAAACTTCTTTCTCTCTCTTTTTAAATGAAAAGTGCGGTTTTCCCATGATGTTTGAGTCGTCCACCATGAGTTTTCTGTTGGTTTTCGAGACCCGTTTCGAGGAGTTGGATGAACCGTCTCGGGTACATGGTGGACCCGGTAAGGTACCCCGGGGCAAGAAGATCGAGGAGTAGACGATGAGCCTGGCAGGGAAAGACTACCTACCGGTGATTTTACCTGACGCGTCGGATATCCGGAGGATACCGTCTTGGTCCTGTGATTGATGTTAGGGGCCGATACGGACTGACGGCGCCCTAGATAGTGAGATTGAGACACTGAGATTTTGAGGTACTGAGATTTGATGATACAGGCCAGTCCGGATAGCCGGAGCCTAAGATATTGAGATATTGGGATTTATGTTTTGTGTCGATGCTAGACACTGTTTATGCTAATTTCATTTATGATACCTCGTTTTAAATATACAGAAATCTCACTAAGTCATGAAAGCAGTTTTTTCATTTACATGTATTCTGTTTTCATGCATTCATACCTCATTCATATGATATATTGCTACCTGAAGCACTGACACGAGCACATGGGATTACACTTGGGTTAGATGGTTACCCTTGCCACCTTTTCATACTTCAGGCTCATCTTGTTGAGGATTATATAGATATTGATCGTATGACCTAGGATTGCGTCATACATGCGATTTCTGCTCGTAGATGTTTTCTATTCACGAGTTGGCAACTCACCCCCGTTGTGCCACAGTTTCTTGCAAGTTTTGCCGTACATGTTTCATTACGGCTTTGCTGGCACACTGCTTCCTTTCCGGGTGATTTTCTTGGTAGGTGGGTTCACTTTTATCGTGACCATCATTATACTTTGTATATTATTATTCTGTTGTATCTAGAAGCTCCATCAACCAAACATGTATTTATTTCAGATAGAGACCAGTGATGTTTATTCTTTCGACCTTAGAGTCGCGCGTTGTATTTCTATGGATTTCATGTTTTTCTTTTTCTGTTGTGAGCCTCGCCCTTCGGCGTTGTATATTATTGCTTGCGTGGTTGTGACCGTCGATTGACGAAGAGCTAGCTCCCGCTTGGGGATGCCTTTATTCATTATATATGCTTTATCAGGTTTTGTATCCGTTTGGGGTCAGATTTTACAAGGGAAACTCTGCCGAAATTTTTAGAAAAGACTTGTGATTTTAAAATGCACATTTTGGCGTATGTTGCAAACTACTTGATTTAAATTGGTTTTTCCTTCACTCTACTACTTTCTTGGTTTGGATTTCTGGGTTTTCGGCTTACTTAGATTACGTACGCCTCGAGACGTTTCGTAGTTTAAGTGTCCGTCATGTTCCGTACTATTGGGTCGTGATAAAGTTGGTATCAGGGCGTTAGGTTTTACCTTCAGAGCATAGGATGACCCTTGGTTGATGGAGTAGGTAGCTTGAGTAGAGTGACGTACCGTACGTATGTTCCACGGCATATTTACGATACGCTACTTCACTTAAGAAGCCTTAGGATGTATATTTCTTTGCTCAGTATTATATTCATTCATGATCTAGCCTCATCTGTACCAGTTTATGGTTTTGCTGCCACGATTATGGGCAGGGGGAGCTACGGCTGGAGTTGCAGTCAGCACGAGCTCGTCACGAACGAGGAATGACCAGGGCATAATTCCGGCGACACACGATTGCAGAGATGTGTCTTGTTGTGGTGTTTTTGCGCCACGAACGTTTGATGGATCGCTGTATGAGATTACTCAGACGTGCAGATCAGCACCAGAGGATTGGGCCACTGATAGAGGCCAGCCAGATTTTGATGACCGTTGATGTATTGCGTATTGATGATGATTGAGGCACTGTTCAACGTGCAGACAAGTGAGCCAGTTATTGCTGCGAACGATGAAGTATCGCCCCAGATGTTGGAGCTATTGCAGTACGAGTGGTACTAAGAGATGATAGAAGGTCGCTAGTCATCGAGGATGAATGACCAGGACATGTGGTTCGTTCGCCTACCCCGATGCGAGCTCATCAGATAGATTGATTCCATCTAGAGACGACTTCACGCGGATACGTTGAGAGTCGACAAAGACGATCGAATGTCAGAAACCTATTATTCCAAGTTTAAAGTATTCGGAAAGACATGCAGGCAATTCTATGGACCCTCTAGAAGAATGAAACCCTAACTCAACATAATGACCGTATGAAAGCCTTTGAACCTTAGGGTTTGCGGCAGTTCCGCGGCGCCATTAGTGAGGCTTGGGTTTGCCCTTCTACGGCTGGACCACCGATACTGTGGTATGTACTCGATACTATTAAACTGTACCCAATATGTTGAGCCCTTGGGGGATTATGAGGTTTTGACGAATCGATCGGATGGTTCGACTTCATTCGGATGCTAGGTGGTGAGATGCACTTCTTGGGAGACTCCAGATACGAAGATAGCCGTTGGAGCTCAGTCCATGCAGCCACGACGAGATGAGTCCGAAGCAGTCGACATTAGAGAAAAGTGGAGTAAGAGGTTCGTACCAGATCTGGATGAGATGACGTTCCACTCCGCCGACATTAGTGATGCGGTATGCATGCCGAGGCATTGTACTTGGATATACCTTCCAAAAGGAGTCGTGATGAGTATGCGGTCGTTCCGGAACAAGAAACAGATAGAGTAAAGGACGATGACTTCCCGACAGTTCGGCAGAGACGAGATCTGGGAGAGACCTCGACATGACCTTTCTGGAATAAATTACGAGAAGACTTGGACCCTGGAGTGGTCAGGTTATGCACCCCAGCAGACCAGAGTTCATGATCGTCGACGAGACATGCTATGAGTGACCACGACAGTTGGCCAGAGACTCTTAGAGGATGTGCTTGAGCGGGACTATTCCGCCATATTTGATTTCGGTATTTTGGGCGGTCTATTCGCATGACTGATTTTGATGATTGAGTTTCATGATATTTGTTTTCATGCACCATGGTTGCACCTACTGAGTATTTATGACTTTTGCACAGTTGTTGCACTTGATATCGTTTCCGTGCTTTGGTTTCACATGTTTATGGTTTTATGGGTTTCATACAGTTGAGTTGATTTTGTGCATATGTACGCACACGATTTGGTTTTTGCACTGGTATAGTTCACATATGCTTGCAGTGCAGTGATACACATTTTGTCCACTTAGATGCACCGGACTTCGATTTCGATTGTGATGTTCGATATTTGTTGTGTGCACCTGATTTGGGTTTTCGCGCATGTTGGGCACGTGTTATGAGATGCGATTTTGGTGCATACCAGATGCACTAAATCGAGATTCTTCGTGCATATTAGATGCACCTGATTTTGCTGTCAGGCACACACGTTGCCTATGACAGATGTTTCGTGCACACCCGTTGCACCTTGATGTTGTTTCTGTGCACATGTATGGCACATATATGGATTTTGATTTTCGTACGCACCAGACGCGCGTAGTATTCATATGCACGTTTTGGGATTGATTTCTTAGGGAGCAGTGCGTTTTTATGATGTTTATTATTGTTTTCGTACTGAGCAGGACTAGTCAGAAGACAGTACCTGGATATATTTTGCTTGCATTGATAGATTTCGAAGGGATTTCCAAAAAGCGAGCTATAGTCTCAGTTTTTACCTACGTGTCTGAGATGACACTAAACGTTTAAAACAAGGAAACCCTTCTAAACTGTTTTCAAAACGGCGGAACGTACATATTAAACAAATGATATATACGTATATGGTTATTTTATCATAATAGATGTCCGCCACTGTGCATTGTTATGCGCATCGCACAGCGACTTCAAAATATTTGGCATGCATTTACTTCAGCTATTTACATGTATAGATTTGATGTCTACATGTATAGTTCTGATTTATATCATATTGGTTTTATTTTGGATTTTGACATTGTTTCTTTACCGTGACTCCGATGATTGCGGGATGCTTGACGGAGATTTGATTTTGAGTTACCTTCTCATTACTCATGCGCATGCATTACGCTATGATGCGTTTTATGTGTTGATGATTTCGGAGCCCCGACTACTTGGACTTTCATTTGAAATATTTTAGAATTTGGGGGTTTAAATTTAAATTCGGGGACCGAATTTCTTTAAGGGGAGAAGATTGTAACATTTCAAAAAAATAAAATATTATTTTTGGGAATTTTTATAATTTAATATTATTTTTAATGAATATTTTAATATTTCGGGATAATTAACTACCGATAAATGGGAAAAATTTTGGAAAATTTTTGGAAAATCCTAAAATAGGGTAATTTATGGAATTATGCCATTTTTAAGTTTTTATGATTTATTTGACACTAATTTAGTGCTAATCGCGATTAAAAATCGCTAATCGGACTTTAAGCGTGTTTTGTGCACATGTCTTTTTCCACACTTGTTACATTTTCTTACATGTTTTGGGTGCATGGTTTGTTTTGGGTTTACTATTGCAAGGAGAAGGAAATAAAAGGAAAAGGAAAAGAAAAGGAAAAGTGAAAGAATGATTAAGAGAGAGAAAAAGTAGGTGAGGGTCAACCCTTGTTGTGAGCCATTCACCCCATCATTTCTTCTTCTCATTTCTCTCCCCTCTCTCCCTAGAGCTGCTGTTGCTGCCTCCCCCCTCTTCCTCCTCCATCTTCAAGCCCAAAACACCATGAATACAACTCCAAAATCCCATTCCCACTTCACAAAAATTGTTCACAAGCTCGAGAGGAACACATTGGACATAGAAAGAGAGGATTTTGAGGACATTGAGCAACTCAAGAAAATTCTTGAGTTGCCAAAGGAGCTAATTTCTGCACCATTAGAGTAGTGTTTCAATTCATTATGCATCCATACTTGTTTCAAGTCGATATTGTGTGGTTTGATGAACTCTGGAAATTCAAAGTTAGGGTTTAGGGTTTGAATGGAAATCAAAGGTGAATTGAGGTGTAATTGTAAGTGCACGGCGTCGCCCCGGCCGTCAATCCGACGCCGAAATGCGGAAATGAAACTTTTTACGAACTTGTAAACCGGCACCACCGCGCACAAAATTCCCGGATCGGGCCATTAAACTTGTCCTAGCTAACAAGAGAAAGGGGTAGAGAGATATACCGAGCGATTCGTGTCCTTCGGTCTTCTCGTCGTCGTCCCGATCTCCCCGCGGAATCTCCGGTCTTCAACTCCTCATCGGAAGGGCACCACGCCGCCGGCTTCTTTTATGGGCTCCCACCTCTGGACCGAGGCAACTCGGGCACGAAGTTGGCGAGCCGACGTGCCCAAGGATTGCTGTAGAATACGTGTAGTGCTCTATGTCTCATTTGGGGTTTGAGAAAGTTGCCTTTGGTGGAGGAAATGAAGTAAGCTTTTTGGAGATGGAGCAATGGGAATTTTGCAAGCCAAAAGTGATCAAAATTCCCCACTCTCAAAATTGGACAGCCCCTCTCTCTATGGTCGGCCATGCATTGGTGAAGGGAGTGAGAGAATGAGGGAGAGTCCCACTAATCCAAGGGAGAGGAAGAGAAAAGTCTATCATGCATGAGAGAGAAAAAGATGTGGTGATGATGAATTATCATCACAACCATAACCTCATTCTAAATCAACCATCATGAACCCAAAGTCAATCAATGATGAAGTCAAGAAAGTCAAGGGATGGTGCAACCATCATGACACAACAAAATGCAAAGAACACCCTCCACAAATGCTAATTTGCACAAATGCAAATAAGCCCTCCTCCACCAATCTTCAGCCAATGAAAGATACAAAGAAAATTGGCCGAAACGGAAAAACAAACTGGCAACTTCAGAAAACTGATCCTGTAATAAATTACAGGAAAACTCCGCTACTGTATATACATACCCGCATATGTATTCCGACCGAATACAAATGCAATGAGACAAAGTCTACACTGTACAATACTAGGATCTGGCTTAAACCAAAGCCCTCTAGTATTAAGCGTCCGATCCTGATCCGTGCAATACCGCACGTATCTGATCGAACCCTGCCATATCTCCATACGGCCTTTACAGCGTTTCACCCGAAACTTGAGAAAACGGTCTGTGGGGGACTCTAAAGACTCGTCAACACTTTGGTTATGGATTTAACCACTAGCACGTCAGAGGTATTAGCCATACGTAACGGGCTACCAGGTATTGACCAAAAGGGACGTCGATGAGCGAACTCATCCTGACACCCTACTGAGCCCGTCAGTGACAATATCCGTACAGTCCGGTCCGTTCTTCTATGAGCATCGCATGGCGGGCCTAGGTGGTTGGTAAAAGTCAGACCCCCAAAAGCGGTACAAGTCGTGTCGGAGTGCAGCCCAGAACACCCTGAGATACTACTGGAATGCCTACCAGTAAATCTCCTGCCTTGGCCAAGGACTTCGTGTAATGGCTCTCCTAGACACAGCGCGACCTCACCCCCAATACCGAGAGAGACAAACCCCTGAAGATCCGCTCACTGCCTCCATGTGGCTCCGGACTGTACCCAACTAAAACCTGTTTGCACGTCTCCTTTGAGCATGGTAGGGTAGTAATCAAAGTACAGTGGGAACTCACACGAGACAAATGACGATCCTCAGGTCGATGAACTAACCTGTACACATGTCACCAGGGAACTGCTATCTGACGTCAGGTATAAGACCAACTAGCATGTTCCCGGCGAGTCCTGTCCGGTGTACTCATAACCCAATGACACCTGTATACATCTTAGGTGAACCAACTGACACCAGTGGCTTGTGAGACCGGCCACCGCCCCTCGTCGGGGTCTCGACTGTATACACTAGTCTACTCTGGAGTATCGATGCCCTGTCTCGAAACTCCCACGACTAGGGACCTTTTAAGGATGTGCTTATAGACTACCAGCTCCCACGTATATGATCGCCCTCATACTGCTGGCAGTCAAGCAAGAATCCTAGGGGCTCTATCAACGTGCAATAGTGACATATAAGGTCACCTAAAGCAATACACGATAATAAAGGTAAACCAGATAGCATACTATCATCTTGAGTAAGACTGTCCTACCGGAATAGGTCCTCCCTCAATCATTGCAATCACGTTCCTGTGATCCAATAATTGACTCTGAGGGCACTATCTCCAACAATCTCCCACTTTCACTCAAGGCTAATTATTGCGATGTCGCATACTCACAGCCCGTGTGATACCGAACACCCAACTCCTCTACTAGTCAGTCTCACAAAACACGTTTGTGAAACTCTTGCGTTCGAGGAATAGCCTCAGCGAGTGGATCCGCTTTGATGTTTCTTTCTATGTCTCTCTATATCTCAAGTTCGCGGAGAATGCCATCTCCCGAAAAGAGCAATACCTGTCTTAGAATGTGTCTGGATGTCTGATGGGACCTAGCTCATAAATGAACTCCAAATCCAAACTTCTTAGACTGTATCGTCAACTGAACTTAATCAGTATCATGCGCCATACTTCCCTCAGTATCCACCTGGACCACCTGTCCAAAATACTGCCCCTCGTCAGAAGGAAAACTATAACTCTGACACCTCTCTGTCATCCATGTCACCTTGGAAGCCTGGAATGATAACTGTCTCCCGAACGGGGCTGTCGTTATCATATCTATAGAACATCCACTTATGTTCTAAAACTGCTTCCGACTGTTTCTCCAGGATTGGATCAATATCAAATTATTGCATCTATTGCAAAAACATCATCTGGTGTGGTACTTGACATCTCATGATTGACTCAATTGCCTAAGCAAGTGATCTGCCAATCATGCACATCCCTCTTCCCTTTAGTCTGTAAGACACCTTTATAGAGGGTGACTCCATCACCTGTAGGTACACTACCGTGCTTGGAGTCGTCCATTCTAAAACACCTTCAGAATGCTGTCTAAGTACCCTGATTGGGAAACTACCCAAATCCAGATCTAAAACCATCGATCCAGTAACCAGAATGTCTGATATAATATCCAAGTCATTTTTGGAGAAACCACTGTGTGACAACCAAAGTATAACCGATCGTATTATAGGAACATCACTTCCTACTCTGTGTATGTCATCCAAATACCAGGACATCACACCCTACTACCTTCTTAACAGATCCATCCCCTATGACTGTCATATCAGAAATAGATGATCTATCTCCACTACATCTGCTTTAGTCTATAAATAGACATAAACCACTTGTCCACCAATGCTTTCGCTGCTCCCACTGACTACGACAACCCTCTGGCAGAGTCATATAGACGTACACTTCTAAAGCTAGTTTAGAATGACGCTATACTCATCCTCCTGCCGGGTCTCACAGTCTGGAACAACAGCAATAGCAAGTCAGGGTAAACAAGAACCTCCCTGTCACCGTCCTTGAGGCTACCGGAGTATCTCTCGGGTGCCTGAGGTTACCCACCGTATCTGCGGAGTGGCCAATGGAATGTCAAACCAAATTGAATCTTTAGGTTCTTATCAAATTTTCAGTAATCGTCTGCGGTTCTGGAATCACTTCCAGTTCTACCATACTCCCACTACTGTTTTCTGAAAAAAAAATCCATTTTTATTAAAACTGTGGCGAGTCAAGAACAATATCACTATTGATCTTCCAGATGGTAGAAAGTCAACCCTCGTCATAGCCTGGGTCAACCCATAAACAGCCATTACAGAAACGTGCCTTGAGTTATCCAGAGTCTAGTATTAAGCATAAGCCGGACAACTCCCCGTACCTTAACATCGTTAAGATATGAACTGTTCTATATACAATATAGAACCAGAGGCACTGATTTAATTGAACCAAATTCAAATCATGCAGCTGTCTCCAGTGCATGTTAACTAAATGGAAAGAGGCCGATCAGCGTTACTCAACTTAGGAGTACTTCCATTTATGAGCAACCTGAAAGAGAAGCAAGTTCTTTTAATCATTACTATCAACTGAATACCCTACACAACTATCTAAATCTTCGATCACTTTGAAGAATCCCGATACTTGGAATACCTGGTTCTCTACTTTATTCAAATACCTATAACTTCTCAAAACCCAGACCTTGTGTTTCTACGAAACACTTGTCTAAGAACTAGAGAAGTCATAAGTAAACCGAATATAGTACGAGGACCAACCCCTCTGTCCTAATGGACACTGGACAACATACAATACTCTGTATAAGTCCTTTGACTCTAATAACTCAAAACCTGTGGGTCGTAGGTTGAAAATTGTACTTATGGTTAAGAAGAATTACACCGCTGTTTAATGCTCCTTACCTAACCATCCACTGATATAGGTAAATGTCATCGACATAATTTCAAAAAGGTATATCTCACTCTATAAAAATAGACGTACAGATATATCAATTTGAAATTGGTGCATGACAGCGGATATTCAAAACCAAATATTTGCCGTCCGGCAAACAACCCAGGTGACTTCCTCAAATATCACCGATTACAACCAATCCCGATATAATGAGGATGATCACCTAATTCCCAATAACTTACTCCCACTCATCATCTGTAAAACCATACAGATGTGAGAATCATACCAGGTAAATACATACCCTGGAGCAAGATCTGATTGGGAAATCAGTTTTCTTTTAACAGTACACAACGAAACTGAAACATTGAAATGTTTCGTATCAGTTTCGTTGGGGTATCCCGGTATTCCTAGTAATGCCTCTTCCATTATCCAGATTCACAACTGTAACCGTGTAATTCTTTGCCATCTTTCCAAATCCCTTTATATGTCTTTAATCATTACCTTCTGCACACCCTCTTAGGCTAAATGGTTTTCTTCCTTCCCTACAGTTCGGCACCAGCCTATGGTTTGGAAGAAGACTATCCAATAAGCATAATGGGTGTACTGTCCTAATCCTAGGAGCACTCGCAATGCGAGAGAAGGTGAAGATAAAAGACAACCGAATAAACCTTATTCCTATTTCTCCTGAACCAGAATCCATCCCCGAACTGGAACAAGTTTCTTTCGAGTTCGTATATAACCATACGATGGAGTATCCAATAAACTGTGGATCTTCGTAGTGATACGGAGTGTCCTGGAGAAATACAAAGGTAATTTAGGATTGGCGAAGAAATACTTGGTTTGGTCGTGAATAGCAGTCGCAATTTACTTTGCCCTCTTACTAATCCCTTGATATGTCTTTACTTAATACCTTCTGTACACCATCGTTAGGCTAACTGGTTTTCTTCATTCCCTACCGGTCGGCACCTGGCTATGGTTTGGAAGAAGACTATCCAATTTGCGTAATAGGTGTACTATCTCCTAAACAAAGGAGTACTCGCAACTTGAGAGAAGGTAAAAGTAAAAGACAACTGAATAGTCCTATTCGTTTTCTCCAGAACCGGAAACCATCCTCGAATTAATTCCTTTGAGTTCGTATATAACCATACGATGGTTTTGTCCAATGGAAGTGGACGTTCGTAATAATACGGGGTGTCCTGGAGAAAAGGGTAAAAGTAGGAATGGCAATGAGGTATGCAACTCTGACAATCTAAAAGCCAGTGTTGAAGAAGGTTCGGACAACTTGGTCACTGAGTCATAGTCTTAGGGTCGGGTCAATGGTCGCTGCCAAAGAGAGAGAGAAAAGAAATACTCAGCGTGCACTCTAACCTAGATCAGAATGGTTACCAATTTATCTAATCTAGAAACCTCCCACTGTAACGTCAAATTCTTCTCCAAACCTGAAAGAAGAATTAGTCGGGATCACCCGAGGAGTAAACCAACTCATCAATAGGAATCGGGATCCAACTATCATCGCATGATAACGTGACGGAATCCGCTCACGTTATCACACTCCAGAAGGTATGCGCATATCTGGCAAGTTTCAGTTTCTTTTGAAACTCCCGATGTGGATTTTTACCCCATGCTCTTATGACCTTGACTTTGGCCAACAAATCATAAGTCACATGTCAAGTTCTACCCGTCATTCTCCAGGTTAATTTGAGCCCACCAGCACAAGCCCTTGACTTTGGCCAACAAGGCTATACGACTTCCCCAAACCAACGCATCTATCTATGCTGCATATGAATACCCAATAGCTACCAATCACTGTGCCTTGACTTTGGCCAACAAACACAGCTTGAATACTATTGACTATCCATATGAAACGACGGAGGGCTACGAATGGTTTCTGGCGAAAACCTTTAACGTAATGAACTTGATATCGTTGAAGGAACCGGATAGCTTTTAAAAATATAGTGGCGAAAACCATTGCTAAAGAGGTCACTCCCGGTGAAGGGATCTCGGCTCATTCCCCGTAGAATGAGGTGCAGGATATTCCAACTGAATACCACTATGCAAAGCAAAAGTGAACGACTATAGTGAAATTATTGCCCTGACGCAAACTTTTGTCCAAGGGGTCACTCCCGGTGAAGGGATCTCGGCCCTTGCCTCGTCGACTGAGGAGCAGGATATTCCAACTGAATACCACGATGCAAAACAAAAGAGAACGTCCTTGCAATAACAGCTTTTTGAAAAATGTTCCAACAACATCATAAAAGGTTTGTTTAGCTTGCATTGTTCCGAATCAACACAGTCCCATCAATTGATCACACCAATAAAGAATGAAAATAATGATGTACGTATATGCCATCCGCATTCGCCACTGGGTCCCGTCATTACCCGTTAGGTTACTTAACTAACGACAGAGCGGGAACTGGACTAGCGCGGATGCAAAACATATACAACATCTACTAGTATATATATCAATATATAATATTTCACTCAAGGCGTGATAAAATGCAACATCACAGAAATGTAATAAGCATCACAGAACATTACAAATATCTGGGATCCCCGGGTTTCACAGAGCCGCTACTGAAACCCGACGTTCCCCTGGTCGTATGGATAGCCTGTGCAATGAAAACCTAGACCCCTACGGGCGTGGCAAATTACCCGCCAAAACCTGAAGCGAGGCAGCCCCCTTCAGCAACGTGAATGGACCACCCGGCACTTCACGGAATCCGGTAACTTGGGCACCCCTCCTGGGTCAACCTGTACCCCCTACGAGTGCGGCGAATAGCCCACCAATTCTAGAGTAAAGCCCCTTCCGTCTCAATGCCATTAGATGCGGACCCGTTGCCTTCTAAAACCCGGCTATCCGTGCACCCCACCGCGGGGTAATCCTAGTATAGAAAGTAAAATATACATATAACGGGTACATCGACCTCGACCCGGTCGTGCCCCAAAAGAATAATATACAAACTGGCAGTGACGGCAGTCCACATGTCGGACGCTCGCCCCGCAATACCAAATGTACATAATACAACCAAAACTGTACTAGCATTGCAACCAGGCTATCCCCCACGACCAATCCGCAACATCAGAGCACAACACAGAACATCAACGTGAATGTCATGTTCGCAAATCCGTCTAACCGGGCTATAGCAGTTAGACAGGATTTACCGATCAAGTGACATTCACAGTCGCAGATATATTGTAAATACTGTGAACTAATGTGTTTAAAATTTTTGATCGATCAAATTTTCCTAAGTGGGCCCCCAATCACTACTGTAGCACTTAAAGAAATTCTAGGCCCAAAACGAATATTCCAAAAACCCTATTTTCAAATCAGAAGACTACTGTGCAAATTTGGTGCAGAGAGGAGTCAAGATGGCGGCGGAACCGCGGCCAATGCATGGGTTTGGCCACGGTTCCGCGGTGGAACTATGACATCATGCAACCAAATTTCTACAGAAGTCTTAGAATTCTCTGCACATCATTCTGCAACAACCTGAAAAATTTTTGGAGCCAAAAACATTTCGACAGAGAACTGATGTACATGAAAATGCGGTTTTGGGATTTTTGTTCGATCGGAAATGTAAACACGTTAGACCAAGCTAGACTAGGTTAATGGCGTGGCTCTGTTACCACTGTAAGTGCACAGCGGCGCCCCGGCCGTCAATCCGACGCCGGAATGCGGAAACGAAACTTTTTACGAACTTGTAAACCGGCACCACCGCGCACAAAAATCCCGGATCAGGCCATTAAACTAGTCCTAGCTAACAAGAGAAATGGGTAGAGAGATATACCGAGCGATCCGTGTCTTTCGGTCTTCTCGTCGTCGTCCCGATCTCCCCGCGGAATCTCCGGTCTTCAACTCCTCGTCGGAAGGGCACCACGTCGTCGGCTTCTTTTACGGGCTCCCACCTCTGGACCGAGGCAACTCGGGCACGAAGTTGGCGAGCCGACATGCCCAAGGATTGCTGTAGAATACGTGTAGTGCTCTATGTATCATTTGGGGTTTGAGGAAGTTGCCTTTGGTAGAGGAAATGAAGTAAGCTTTTTGGAGATGGAGCAATGGGAATTTTGCAAGCCAAAAGAGATCAAAATTCCCCACTCTCAAAATTGGACAGCCCTTCTCTCTATGGCCGGCCATGCATTGGTGAAGGGAGTGAGAGAATGAGGGAGAGTCCCACTAATCCAAGGGAGAGAAAGAGAAAAGACTATCATGCATGAGAGAGAAAAAGATGTGATGATGATGAATTATCATCACAACCATAACCTCACTCCAAATCAACCATCATGAACCCAAAGTCAATCAATGATGAAGTCAAGAAAGTCAAGGGATGGTGCAACTATCATGACATAACAAAATGCAAAGAACACCCTCCACAAATGCTAATTTGCACAAATGCAAATAAGCCCTCCTCCACCAATCTTCAGCCAATGAAAGATACAAAGAAAATTGGCCGAAACGGAAAAACAAACTGGCAACTTCAGAAAACTGATCCTGTAATAAACTACAGGAAAACCCCGCTACTGTATATACATACCCGCATTTGTATTCCGACCGAATACAAATGCAATGAGACAAAGTCTACACTGTACAATACTAGGAGCCGGCTGAAACCAAAGACCTCTAGTATTAAGCGTCCGATCCTGATCCGTGCAATACCGCACGTATCTGATCGAACTCTGCTATATCTCCATACGGCCTCTACAGCGTTTCGCCCGAAACTTGAGAAAACGGTCGGTGGGGGACTCTAAAGACTCGTCAACACTTTGGTTGTGGATTTAACCACTAGCACGTCAGAGGTATTAGCCATACGTAACGGGCTACCAGGTATTGACCAAAAGGGACGTCGATGAGCGAACTCATCCTGACACCCTACTGAGCCTGTCAGTGACATTATCCGTACAGTCCGGTCCGTTCGTCTATGAGCATCGCATGGCGGGCCTAGAGGGTTGGTAAAAGTCAGACCCCTAAAAGCGGTACAAGTCGTGTCGGAGTGCAGCCCAGAACACCCTGAGATACTACTGGAATACCTACCAGTAAATATCCTGCCATGGCGAAGGACTTCGTGTAATGGCTCTCCTAGACACAGCGCGACCTCACCCCCAATACCGAGAGAGACGAACCCCTGAAGATCCGCTCACTGCCTCCATGTGGCTCGGGACTGTACCCAACTAAAACCTGTTTGCACGTCTCCTTTGAGCGTGGTAGGGTAGTAATCAAAGTACAGTGGGAACTCACACGAGACAAATGACGATCCTCAGGTCGATGAACTAACCTGTACACATGTCACCAGGGAACTGCTATCTGACGTCAGGTATAAGACCAACTAGCATGTTCCCGGCGAGTCTTGTCCGGTGTACTCATAACCCAATGAGCACCTGTATACATCTTAGGTGAACCAACTGACACCAGTGGCTTGTGAGTGCGGACACCGCCCCTCGTCGGGGTCTCGACTGTATACACTAGTCTACTCTTGAGTATCGATGCCCTGTTTCGAAACTCCCACGACTAGGGACCTTTTAAGGATGTGCTTATAGACTACCAACTCCCACGTATATGATCGCCCTCATACTGCTAGCAGTCAAGCAAGAATCCTAGGGGCTCTATCAACGTGCAATAGTGACATGTAAGGTCACCTAAAGCAGTACATGATGATAAAGGTAAACCGGATAGCATACTATCATCTTGAGTAAGACTGTCCTACCGGAATAGGTCCTCCCTCAATCATTGCAATCATGTGTATGTGATCCAATAATTGACTCTGAGGGCACTATCTCCAACAGTAATTAGGGACTACAACCCCTGTGGTGATTGATTGGAGACCCCAAACCAGAAACTAGAACCCGGAATAAGGATTTAGAAAAGCGATATCGGGAAAAACTGTGAATCTGTTATTGTATTTGGAAATCTGCTAACACCCGGGACACTTGAAAATTATTTTGGATTGACAGTGATACATGCAGGCACATATGAACCATCACCCAATGCCCTAGCCCCTACCCCCTCTTTTTAGCCGCAAATAAATCTCTTCTGGCCGCAATTTGCGGCCAGACCTGGCCCATTTTGATTCGTGCTTGTTCTGTAGGTCCATCTCCAGTAAACTAGACCCTTGGCATATGCAACTTTGACTGATTCCATCTATGGTAGAATCTGGGATCTTTTTCTTGTGTTGGCGCATGGTTTACGACTTGTTTTAGCATGGATTTTGGTATTTAGTGATTCGTTTCTGTCGGGTGGCGTTTGAACGTCAACGGCAAAGGGTTATTGGTCGTGTTTGCATGCGAGACTATAGGATTTTACCTATGAGAGTAGAGTGTGCCGTTTTGTTTTTCCGATGTGATTTTCATGTTCTTTTGCGATTGTGTTATCTTTGTAGGTACCCTACGTGATGTCGAGGCGTTGAAGATGAAGATGGAGGCATCGGCATCGGCATACGAGAAGCAAGGTGAGTAGATTTATATCTACGTGAAGAAGTCGGGTGGATGGCGTATAGCACCCCCGCAGTTCGTGGTGATGTATACGAATACGTATACACACATATACTTATTATATGTTGTTTGAGTTGATTGATGATAAAGATGGATTTTTTGTGTTCTTGGATTGGTTTAGTGTCAGTTGCGAAACCCTAGAGTAGTGGTTGCACCCACACCCACACGCACACACATACTTGCATACATTCTTTCTTTTACCTGTGCGTATATAGGGATGTGTATATGTACACATGGGTATGGGACTATGTGTTCATATACTGGATTGGATGATAGTACTTGGGATTTGAGAAGAGTCGATGAGATTCGATTTGAGGCCATGAGATCGGTGATGTGACAAGGTTCGTATTTGAGATACGACATGATGTTTTAACGGGTCCTTTGACGTTGTGTTTCATACACCTGCATGCATACATAGATGGTATCAGTATTGTACTAGACGTAGGTCAGTATCCCGGATCATGATATTTGATAAAGATGATACCAGATGAATAGTGTGATTGATGTGACTTTGACCCGTACCCAGATTTGGGATGCCGTACGACGGATTTACGTACGAGCTATATAGTGATGTAGATCCGCACTCTTGACTTGAAGAGATCATATTATAGATATTGTATCGACTGTAATACTTTGAGGCTGGATCACCGACTGCTATATATATGTGTGTGTGTGTGTGTGTGTGTATCGACTCAGAGGTTAGGCGGTTTCCTTACCTTTAGTTCAGCTTGTTAGCTCATCCATATAGTTAAGTGTAGTTGTTAGACTTGATTAGATTCCTACCTATTCCAAAAACTAACGAATCATGGGTATTTTAAAAGACATGCCAAGGGATTCTACGGATATTTCAAAGGGCGTATCTTTTCTTAAAAACACCGTAGCCCTTATTTTCAAAACACCGTGATTCGTGTTATTTCATAAGGCACTACTGTATGACTTATATTTATTTTAAATGCAGATTAGTTATCGTTGTGTCTAGTATTCAGCACCCGCACATTATTGTTGTTCGCTCCGCATCGCATACTTATATTGTGATTCATATATCGTTATTGATATCATGTTGTTAGACACCAGCACCGTTACCGATGATGCGTATGTTCCACGCACACTTACTTGCCGGCTCACACACATCCTCATCGGTAATTGCCATGTCACGTACACTTTAGGCAATACTATTTTATCGACATAGCTTGTTAGCTGATTGTTTCGACATAATATTAGTGTACTTGCCTTATATGCTAGTTTAGACATTATAGTTATTATTTGCTACTTCATGCATATTATTATTCACTGTTATTCCGTATTGTGGAGTTTCATGCCTATATTCACTGTTTACGTGCTATTGATGATTGGATTTCGGATTTTCCTGAGATTTCCTGGATTTGGGGGAAAACCGCAAGAACAGTTATAAACTTCTATCTCTCTCTTTTTAAATGAAAAGTGCGGTTTTCCCATGATGTATGAGTCGTCTACCATGAGTTTTCTGTTGGTTTTCGAGACCCATTTCGAGGAGTTGGATGAACCGTCTCGGGTACATGGTGGGCCCGGTAAGGTACCCCGGGGCAAGAAGATTGAGGAGTAGACGATGAGCCTGGCAGGGAAAGACTACCTACCGGTGATTTTACCTGACGCGTCGGATATCCGGAGGATACCATCGTGGTCCTGTGATTGATGTTGGGGGCCGATCCAGACTGACGGCGCCCTAGATAGTGAGATTGAGACACTGAGATTTTAAGATATTGAGGTACTGAGATTTGATGATACAGGCCAGTCCGGATAGCCGGAGCCTGAGATATTGAGATATTGGGATTTATGTTTTGTGTCGATGCTGGGCACTATTTATGCTGATTTCATTTATGATACCTCGTTTTAAATATACAGAAATCTCACTAAGTCATGAAAGCAGTTTTTTCATTTACATGTATTCTGTTTTCATGAATTCATACCTCATTCATATGATATATTGCTACCTAAGGCACTGACATGAGCACATGGGATTACACTTGGGTTAGATGGTTACCTTTGCCACCTTTTCATACTTCAGGCTTATCTTGTTGAGGATTATATAGATATTGATCGTATGACCTAGGATTGCGTCATACATGCAATTTATGCTCGTAGATGTTTTCTATTCATGAGTTGGCAACTCACCTCCGTTGTGCCACAGTTACTTGCAGGTTTTGCCGTACAGGTTTCATTACGGCTTTGCTGGCACACTGCTTCCTTTCTGGGTGAGTTGCTTGGTAGGTGGGTTCACTTGTATCGTGACCATCATTATACTTTGTATATTATTATTCTGTTGTATCTAGAAGCTCCATCAACCATACATGTATTTATTTCAGATAGAGACCAGTGATGTTTATTCTTTCGACTTTAGAGTCGCGCGTTGTATTTCTATGGATTTCATGTTGTTTTAAGTTTCCTTTTTTGTTGTGATCCTCGCCCTTCGGCGTTGTATATTATTGCTTGCGTGGTTGTAACCGTCGATTGACGAAGAGCTAGCTCCCGTTTGGGGATGCCTTTATTCATTATATATGCTTTATTAGGTTTTGTACCCATTTGGTGTCAGATTTTATAAGGGAAACTCTGCCGAAATTTTTAGAAAAGACTTGTGATTTTAAAATGTACATTTCGGCGTATGTTGCAAACTACTTGATTTAAATTGGTTTTTCCTTCACTCTACTACTTTCTTGGTTTGGATTTCTGGGTTTTCGGCTTACTTAGATTACGTACGCTTCAAGACGTTTCGTAGTTTAAGTGCCGGTCATGTTCCGTACTTTCGGGTCGTGACAGGCGTACCTGCAGGTGATGGTGTCACCCTCTCTAAAGGTATCTTACAGACTCAAGGGGAGAGGGATGTGCACGATTGGCATATCACTTGCTTAGGCAATTTAGTTAATCATGAGATATCAAGTACCACACCAGATGTTGTTTTTGCACTAGCTGTAATAAGTTTATATTGATCCAATTCGGAAGAAACGTTGGGAAGTAGTTTATGAATATAAGTGGTTGTTCATGGGATATGGTAACAGCAGCCTCCTTCAGGAGACGGCTATCATTCCAGGCTTCCAAGATGACCTGGATGACAGAGCGACTGTCAGAGTTTTAGTTTTCCCTCATTTGAGGGGCAGTAGTTTGGACAGGTGGTCTAAGCGGATACTGAGGAAGGCATGGTGCAGGATACTGATTAAATTCAGTAGACAATACAGTCTAAGAAATTTGCTATATTTTGTGTTCATTTGTGAACTGGGTCCCATCAGATTTCCAGACATATTCTAAGACAGGTTTTGCTCATTTCGCGAGAAAGCATTCTCCGCAAAGTTGAGATAAAGAGAGATATAGAAAGAAACATTGGTGTGGATCCACTCACTGAGGCTATTTCTCGAACGCGATAGTTTCACAATAAAGCTTTATGAAACTGATTAGTTAAGAAGTTGGGTGTTCGGTATCACACAGGCTGTGAGTATGCGACACCGCAATAATTAGCTTTAAGTGCAAGTGGGGGATTGTTGGCTATAGTGCACTCAAGTCAATTATTTGATCGCAGGCACGCGATTACGATGATTGAAGGAGGACCTATTTTTGGGTTACGGCAGCGCCTCGGCCACCAATCCGTGGCCAAATGCGGAACAAAAATTTGCAAAACGTGGCGCTACCAAATCCAATTACCCGGATCTACCATTAACCGTTTACTAGCAATCTAAAAAGTTTAGATATTATACCGATCGATATGTGTCCTTCGGTCTTCAACCTCTTCCCAAGCTCCTCGCGGCTGCTCCGAACAAGTTTGCTCTCCGGTCACCCTCGTCGAAGACGATCCACGTCGAGGATTAGTAATACGGGCTCCCGCTTCAAAATCGAAGCAAATCGGGCATCCAGTTTGCTAGCCTAGATACCCAAGGTGAAGTAGAGATAGTGTGTGAATACTTTGTCTCAATGCACCCAATGATTTGGGTGGAGGTGAATGAGTTGCCATTAGAGGAAGAAGTGTGAAGCATTGGTTTTGGCCAAGTCTAAAAGAAAGAAAGAAGTGGCTCTGTCGAAATGAAGTGGTTGTGGCTGTTGTAATTGAGGTGGTGAGGTGGTTGTTCTTTAACTGTAGTGAGGAATTTATGCTAATTAGACTCATGAAAATATTTGCAGCACGCTACAAAAAACAGCCACGGATTTACATTCACACCAAAACAACAGCCACTAAATTAAATCCCTACACAAAATCAGCCACCCCATCCCTCACATAAACAACAACCCATGCCTCATCAATGCCCAAGCCAAAAACCCATGCTCACACATTGAAATAAAAGAAATGGCAACCTTAAAGTAAACTCATAACGAATTACGAGAATACCCCTCATCCGTATATACATACCTGCATCCGTATTCCGACTGAATACGAATACAACGAGATGAAAATAATCCAACAATATAATACTAGGATCCGGCTTAAACCAAAGCCCAGTAGTATTATCCGTCCGATCATGATCCGTGCACAAGTGCACGTATATGATCGAACCCTTCCATAAAACCATATGTCCTCTACAACGTTTCGTCCGAATAAGGGAAACCCTCTATGTGGGACTCTAAAGACTCGTCAATACGCTGGCAGTGGGTTTAACCACAAGCACGTCAGTGGCACTAGCTGTACGTAACGGCTGCCCAGGTATTGAGCGAAAGGGAGGCCGACGAGCGAACTCATCCAGAAACCCTACTGAGCCTGACAGTGACAATATCAGTACAGTCCGGTCCATTCATCTATGAGTATCGCATGTCGAGCCTAGGGGGTGGATAAAGTCAGACTCCTAATAACGCGACATTTAGTGTCGGTATGAAGCTTATCACCAAATGAGAAACTACTGATCTGAATCAGTAATTATCGTCTAACCCGACCGAGGATTTCTAGTGATGGACACCCGTGCACTCCGCGACATCAACCCCCAATATACCGGGAGAGAAGAATCCCCTGACGATCTGCTCACTGCCTCCATATGGCTCGGGACTGTACCAAACTAAAACCTGTTTGCACGACTCCTCTGAGCCGTGGTAGGTAGTAATCAAAGCAAAGTAGGAACTCACACGAGACAAATGACGATCTCAGGTCGATAGACTAACCTGTACACATGTCACCTGGGAACTGCTATCTGACAATAGGTATAATACCAAATAGCATGTTCCCAGCGAGTCTGTCCGGTGTACTCATAACCCAATGAGCAAATGTATACATCTTAGGTAAACCGCCTGACACCAATGGCTTGTGAGACCGGCCACCACCCCTCGTCGGGGTCTCGATCCGTATACACTAGTCTACTATTGGAGTATCGATGCCCAGTTGCGAAACTCCCATGACTGGGACACTTCAAGGATGTGCTTATAGACCACCCAACTGTCACGTATATGATCGCCATCATACTGCTGGTAGTCAAGCAAGAATCCTATGCGCTTTACCAACATGTAATAGTGATCCGTAATGTCACCTGAAGCATGTACACGATGATAAAGACAAACCAGATAGCATACTATCATCTTGAGTAAGACTGTTCTATTGGTATTGGTCATCCCTCAATCATTACAATCACATACCTGTGATCCAATAATTGACTTAAGGGCACTATAGCAAACAATCTCCCACTTGCACTTAAGGCTAATTATTGCGGAGTCGCATACTCACAGCCCGTGTGGTACCGAACACCCACCTTCTCTACTAATTAGTCTCATAAAGCTCGTTTGTAAAACTATTGCGTTCGAGAAATAGCCTCAGTGAGTGGATCCGCTCCAATGTTTCTTTCTATGTCTCTCTTTATCTCAAGTTCGCGGAGAAGCAATCTCCCGAAATGAGCAATACCTGTCTTAGAATATGTCAGGATATCTGATAGGACCCAGTTCACAAATGAACTCCAAATCCAGTAAACATCTTAGACTGTATCGTCAACAGAATTTAATCAATATCCTACACCTCAAAAGATGGAAAACTATAACTCTGACAATCACTCTGTCATTCAGGCCACCTTGGAAGGTTGGCATGATAACTGTCTCCCGAAGGAGGCCGCCGTTACCATATACTTAGAACATCTACTTATGTTCAAAAACTGCTTCCGAACGTTTCTCCAGGATTATATTAATATATCAACTTATTGCATCTAGTGCAAAAACAACATCTGGTGCAGTACTTAACATCTCATGATTGACTTAATTGCCTAAGCAAGTGATATGCCAATCAAGCACATCCCTCTCCCCTTTAGTCTGTAAGACACCTTTAGAGAGGGTGACTCCATCACCTGCAGGTACACTACCATGCCAGGAGTCGTTTATTCTAAAACACCTTTAGAATACAGTCTAAGTACCCGAATTGGGAAACTACCTAAATCTAGATCTAAAACAATAGATTTAGTTACCAGAATTCCTGATATAATATCCAAGTCCTATATGGAGAAACCACAGTGTGACAACCACAGTATAACCGATCGTAGTAAAGGAATTTCACTTCCTACAAAGTGTATGACATCCAAATACCAGGACATCACACCCTACTACCTTCTTAACAGATCCATCTCCTAATCTGATGAAGTCAAAGCCTATGACTGTCACATCAAAAATAGATGATCTATCTTCCCTATATCTGCTTTAGTTTATAAATAGGCATAAGCTACTTGCCCACTATGCTTCCGCTGCTCCTACTGACCATAACTACCCTCTGGCAGAGTCATATACACGTGCACTTCTTAAGCTAGTCTAGAACGACGCTATACTCATCCTCCTGCCGGGTCTCATAGTCTAGAACAGCAGTAATGGCAAGTCTGGGTAAACAAGAACCTCCCTGTAATCGTCTTTGAGGATACCGAAGTATCTCTCGGGTGCCTGAGGTTACCCACCATATTTGCGGAGTGGCTAATGGAATGTCAAACCCGATTGAATCTTTAGGTTATGATTAAATTTTCAGTAATCGTCTGTAGTTCTGGAATCACTTCCAGTTCTACCATACTCCCACTACTATTTTCTGAAAAAGTCCATTTTACTAAAACAGTGACAAGTCAAGAACAATATCACTATTGATCTTCCTGATGGTAGAAAGTTATCCATCGTCAAAGCCCGGGATAACCCACAAACTGCCGTTATGGAAACTTGCATTGTGTAGGGTTCCTAAGCACGACGACAAGGTTTCGGGTGGCATCATCCATGGCAAATAAAAATTTTGCCATGCTAAAACAACCCTAAACAAGATCTTTAACTAGATAATCATATAGAAATATCAAGTAAACAACTTTACTTCTAAGTGATTAGGGATTACAACCTTTGTAGTCCGCTCCTTCACTTCATAAGCTCCGAGTAGTGGTCCCTTCGCTGCGATCTAAGAACTCCCGGACTCTTGAGAGGCTCCACAAGTCGTATGATGCATGCTTGCTTGTAGGCTTCGAAATCCAAGATGATCTACTTTGAGGAAACACAAACTCAAGATATCTCGTCACTAATATGAAATAAGTGAAGCTAACACCCTAATCTAATTGGCTAGTTTAGAACAGGATGATGAAGTAGGAAGTGGACTCTCTTTAGTTTTCTTTTTCTCACTTTATTTCATCACATAAGAAAAAGCTAGCAAACTTTGATGAGGAAGAAGAAGATGAACAAGTGATGAATGAATAATGAGCTTATGTTAGAAATGCAACCATGGTGAGTTAGTATATGTCATGGCTAACTCATGTAGAGAATAAACCATGAGCTAGGGTTAAAGGATAGGTTAAGAAATATCTTAAGTAAAAAAAAGGAGGTGGACTTTAGTCAATGTTCTACTAGCTTCCATGAAGCTCAACAATGACTAATTCCATATCATTTGTGAATTATTTAAAAAGATAAATAAAACCATAACATAAACCCTAGTATTGTATAAGTCTCATACATACATGTTGCATGTGTAACCTAAGCATGTCACGATATTATATATCACATATATAATATTTATGAAAAAAAATAATACAATTAACATTTATCACACACACACACACACACACACACACACACACACACACACACACATATATATATATATCAATGTATCATCAAGTGAGAAAAAGTAATTCTTAAGTGAGCTTGTATTAGTTAATGTAATTTAATATATCAAATATATAATTCTACATTAAATTGTTAAATCAACACTTGATTTAATAATCCGGCTATATTACATATAACCGACTAATATAATATGTATCATTTTATTGAATCAACACTTGATCCGATAACCCGGCTATATCACATATAACCGGCCAATACCACATATCGAGAGAATAGAATATGGTATCACATACACGTATCAATCTCGGTCTCGCACATATCACACATGTGCTCCTACTCCGTTTCGCCTGAGCCAGGAAACCTCTGTGTAGGACTCTAAAGACTCATCAATACGCCGACAGTAGGTAATGATCATATCAAACACGCACAAGCCGCAAGTGGTCAGCTAAACGTAACGGCCACCCGGGTATTGTACGCCCAGAAGATCAACAAGAAAGCCTATACATACTCCTGTGAATCCAATATGTAACACTACCGTATTGTCCCGTCTCTTCGTCTGATATGTCGCATATCCAGTCTAGGGGTGGTAAACGTCAGACGCCAGTAACCGATAAGTCATGTCCATGTGAGGCTCATAACGGGTCGAGAAACTACTGATAACACTTACCAGTAGATCTTCATATCAGCCCTGACCAGGGACTTCCAGTTATAGCCAATCTAACACAGCGCAACATCAACCCCCAATACCGGGAGAGACAAAACCCTTCCTATCGCTCATTGCCTCTATGTGATTCGGGACTGCACCCAAAAGCCACAGTTTTGCACGTTCTCATGAACGTGGTAAGATGGAAAACAAATCACAGTAGGAATCACACAAGTCTCTATGACGATCTCGGGTCTACAGACTAATCTGTACCAGTGTCACCAGAGAACTGCTATCTGACGATAGGTATAATACCATCTAGGAGTTCTCGGCGATTCCGTTCAGTGTACCCAGTCTCCACTGAGCACCCGTACATTATCTTTGATGTCAAACACCAATGGATGTGGGATCATCCATCGCCTATCAGATGGGTCAAGATGTGTATACGCTAGTGTACTCTGGAGTATCGATGCCCTGTCTCGATACACCCTCGACTAGGAACAATAATAGGATGTACTCGTGGACTACCCTGGCCCCACTAGCATGATCTCCATCGTAGTCCTAGTAGTCAAGTATATATCCTAAGGGCTTTATCAGCATGTGAGAGAAAGACAATAACACAATACAAGTCAACATGTTTAGACAAAGTAAAACCAGATAGCATACTATCATGTCGAGCAAGAAAGTCCTCTCTGTATATATCCAAGCATCCACTTTAATATACAACATATGTACAATAATGGGCTCTAAGGCATATACATAACTAACAATCTCCCACTTGCACTAAGGCCAACTGTTGTAGTATCTCATACCCAACATCCCGAAGAGTCTCTCAAATTGTATCTGGGGTATGACCTTCGTGAGTGGATCCGCAGTGTTGTCTTTCGTGTCAACTCTCCTGACCTCGATCTCTCGATGATCAACTATCTCCTGGATCAGGTGATACCACCTTAGAATATGCCTGTATCTCTAATGGGACCTGGGTTCCTTGGCCAAAGCCATGGCTCCATTGTTATCACAATACAAAGGTATTGGATGCTCAATGGACGGAACCACTCCAAGTTCAGTTATGAACTTCTTCATCCAGACAGCCTCTTTGGCAGCATCGTTGGCAGCGATGTATTCAGCCTCCATCGTCGAGTCTGCTACGGTTTCCTATTTGCAACTTTTCTAACAAACCACCCCTCCATTGAGGGTAAAGACAAATCCCGAGTGCGACTTAGAGTCGTCCTTATCACTTTGGAAGCTCGAATCGGTAAAGGACTCCACTTGGAGTTCTCCGTTACCATACACCAAGAACATCTCTTTAGTCATTCTCAAGTACTTGAGAATGTTCTTCACAGCTGTCCAGTGACTCTCTCCCGGATCTGCCTGATACCTACTCACTACACTTAGTGAGTATACTACATCGGTTCTGGTACATAGCATCGCGTACATGATAGAGCCTACTGCCGAAGCATAGGGTATCCCTTAGATGCGAGCTCTCTCCAAATCAGTCTTGGGAGACATCTCTTTAGAGAGAGTGAGTTAAGAGATCGTGGGTAAGTTTCCACGCTTGGATTCTTCCATACTAAACCTCTTTAATATGGTGTCAATGTAACTGGATTGGGACAATCCTAGTATCCGTTTAGATCTATCTCTATAGATCTTAATTCCCAAGATGCTGGAGGCATCACCTAGATCTTTCATTGAGAATCTTTGTGATAAGAAGAGCTCGACCGAGTGCAGCATAGGAACAACATTTCCTATCAAGAGTATGTCATCGACGTACAATATGAGGAAGACAACCTTACTTTCTGCCACGTTCTTGTATATACAAGGTTCATCTATGTTTTTGATGAAGTCTAACTCTTTGACTACCACATAAAAATAGATGTTCCAACTCCGCGATGCTTGATTTAACCCGTAGATGGTATTAAGCAGCTTGCACACCTTCCCGGTGCTCCCACTGTCTACGAAGCCCTCTGGCTGAGTCATGTACACGCACTCATCTAAATCACCATTTAGAAAGGCGGTCTTAACATCCATTTGCCAGATTTCGCAGTCATGGTATGCAGCAATAGCAAGTATGATCCCGATGGACATAAGCATAGCCACTGGAGAAAAGGTTTCATCATAATCCATACGTGGTTGTTGACGAAAACCTTTTGCAACAAGTCTAGCTTTGAAAGTCTCAACTTTTCCATCTATACCAAGTTTCTTCTTAATGATCCATTTGCTCCCAATGGGTTTTACCCCTTCAGGAGTAACTTCAAAAGTCCATACTTTGTTGGTGTACATGGATTCCATCTCATATCGCATTGCATCTATCCACTTCACAGAGTCCCCACTCGTGATGACCTGCTCGAAGCTAGTCGGGTCATCATCTTCCATGATGCAATCCTCGCTCCCACCATCAATGAGAAAACCGTAGTATCTCTCAGGTGGGTGAGGAACCCTACTAGATCGGCGGAGTGGCTGAGGTTCGTTGGCAACTATCGAATCCTCCGGTTCTACCGAATCTTCTTCTGTAGTTTGTGCGGTTGGAACTTCTTCCAGCTCTACCTCTTTGCCACTAATCTCTTTTGCAAGAAATTCCTTTTCTAAAAAGGTGGCATGTTGAGCAAGAAACCCTTTTTCTCCTCACTGAGGTAGAAATGATATCCATACGAATTGCTTGCAAAGAACTGATCTTGCCTCGAGCTTGTCTGGATTTTTCTTTTTAACGTAGGCCGGACAACCCCATATCTTAACTCGTTTAAGAGATGGCCTCTTCCCATTTCATATCTCATATGGAGTGGTAGGCACGGATTTGGTTGGAACTCTATCCAATAGGTATGTGGCCGTCTCCAGCGCATAACTCCAAAAGGAAATTGGTAACTCAGCGGTGCTCATCATAGAGCGCACCATATCTAATAGGGTGCGATTTCTCCGTTCCGATACACCGTTGTGCTGTGGTGTATACGGAGGTGTAAGCTAAGAGAGAATCCCATTCTCTTTTAGATAGTCACGGAATTCCGTGCTCAAGTATTCTCCTCCTCGATCAGATCGAAGAATCTTAATACTGTTACCCGTTTGGTTCTCGACTTCGTGCTTATATTCTTTGAATTTCTCAAAAGCTTCAGACTTGTGTTTCAATAGGAACACATGTACGTATCATGAGAGATCGTCAATGAATGTAATGAAGAACGAGGAACCATTCCTGGTATGTGTAGACATGGGACCGCATACATCACTATGTATCAGTCCCAAGAGTTCCCAAACTCTTTCTCCATATCCATTAAACGGAGTTTTGGTCATCTTGCCTTTAAGACATGACTGGCAAGTGTCATAAATGAAAATTCGAACGGATTCAAATATCCATTCTTATGTAACTTAGCTAGTCGTGTCGCATTGATATGACCTAGTCTACAATGGCACAAGAAGGATTCGTTCATTTCTGAACACTTCCTCTTGTGTGTGTTTTGTACATTAAGAACTTTGGTTTGATTTAGAATGTATATTCCATTATTTAACGAGCCTGATCCAATCAACTTTTGATTTAGGAAGATGTTCATAACATTATCCTGTACTACAAAATTATATCCTTCTTTACTCAATAATGAAACTGATATAAGATTGCATATCAGGGTCGGAATGTAATAGCATTCGTTCAGAATCAATGTATTACCATTTGGTAATACAAGGTGATATTCGCCAACTGCTTTAGCCGCAACATTTTCACCATTCCCTACTCTTATGGAATGATCACCCTCTCCCAGTTCTCTACCTTTCCTTAGCCCATGTAACATATTACATATGTGGGATCCCGATCCGGTATCTAATACCCAGGACGTGGAGTGTGTAAGTCCACGTTACCCTTCCCGGTTCTTTCGGGGATGCGGAAGCGGTGAAAAACGATTTTTCAGTGGAGGTAACATGGACTCAAAAACCGGATCTTTGCTAAACAAACTATCTAGCAACCTAACTAAGAGTTTAGCTACTATGTTAGGGGTTATACCTAAACTTGAACTCCTTCTCTTCGACTCCTTGTGGTGGTCGGATCGGCCTCACCTCGTCGTCTTCTTGTGCCGAAGATGGATGCACCCGAAAGCTTCTACCTTTGGCTCCAACCTCAATCTAGAGGAAACTAAAGTGTTAGGTTTGCTAAACCTTCAACCTTAGGATGAGTAGAGAGTGGTTTTGGTGTTTTATCTCAAAGGAAAATGGTTCTCAACTCATGAGAGGGATTTTTCCTTGAGCTAGAGGAAGAGGGAGAGCAATGGAGAGAGCTTGGATGAGAGAGAGTGAGAATGATAGAATGAATGAAGACTTTTGCAACCATGCTCTCAAAAACCAAAATAATCATAATAATAATTGTAATCAAGTATTTTGTGATGGTTCATTTCAATGGCAATATCATTTCATGCATTTAATGCATTTTGTGAACATACAAGCAAGCAAAAGTCAAAACCATGAAATGATAGCCATTGTAATGATGATGGTCAACAAGTCCAAGCTAGTCAACCGGTCAACAAAGTCAACAAGTCAACAAAATCAAACTTTCAACCCAACCATGGCACAATAATACTTAATTAATATTATTACTAATCATATTTCCTATTCTCATTAGGGTTTATTAAAAGACAACAGTCAACAACCCTAATGAGAATCCTCTGCCTCTGTCTCGGTCAGCCGTGCATACACACCTGCATCCGCGTTCTGAGGAACACGAACACAAACGAGATAAAACCACTCCCAAAAAATATACTAGGATCTCGCTTAAACCAAAGCCAGCAAGTAATAACTGCCCGGACACCAAACGTGCACAAGTGCGCGGATGTGACCGAACCCTGTCGCAAAACCATGCGACCTCTACTCTTTTTGCCCAAAGGCGAATAGCTCTCTGTGTGGGACTCTAAAGACTCGACACTACGCTGGCAGTGGGTTTAACCACAGACCGCAAGCGATACTAGCTGTGCGTAACGGCCTCCAAGCAGATGACGATAAGAAGACTGATGAGGTGAAACCCATCCGAACTCCTACTGAGCCTGAATGTGACATTCTCCGTACATTCCGGTCTTTTCGTATGAGAATATCGCATGGCGGGCCTAGGGGCGGTAAACGTCAGTCCCCTAATAGCGGTACAAGTCATGTCGGAGTGTAGCCCAGAACACCCTGAGATAACACTGGAAACCCACCGGTATATCTCGTTTGCCCTAGCCAGGGACGACTATGTGTAATGGCTCTCCTTGACACAGTGCGATATCAACTCCCAATACCGGGAGAGACGAATCCTGTCTAACTGTCACTGCCTCCAAGTGCTTCAGGACCGCACCCAACTACTACCTGTTTGCACGACTCCTTTGAGCCGTGGTAGGGTAGTAATCAAAATACAGTGGGAATACACTCGAGGCGAAGTGACAGTGTCAAGTCAGTGGACTAAGCTGTACTCATGTCACCTGGGAACTGATAACTGACGATTGGTATAGTACCAACCAACAGTTCCCGACGAGTCCTGTCCAGTGTACTCGTAACCTAATGAGCACCCGCATACTATCTCAAGTACGACGTACTGACGGCTGTGGGACAGACCGTCTCCTCTGCTGGGATGAGAAGCGCATAAGCTAGTCTACTCCGGAGTATCGATGCCCTGTCTCGATAGTCCTGCGACTAGGGACCTATATAAGGATGTGCTTGTGGATTACCCAGCCCCCACGAGTGTGACTGCCATCACAACGCTGGTAATCAAGCAAAGATCCTAAGGGCTTCACTAATGTGTATATGTGATATACTAAAAGAAACACATGTACACATTAAAGTAGAAACAAACCAAGTAGCATACTACTATTTTGAGCAAGATTGTATATACAACTGTGAATATCCCAAGCTTCCATTAAGTAATATACAAACTAGTTTGATACAGTAATGGCCTCTAGGGCATATACACTAACAATCTCCCACTTGCACTAAGGCCATGTACTGGCGTATCGAAGACCTATCATCTCGATCAGCCGCTCGAACTAAGTCTGAGGTAAGGCCTTCGTGAGTGGATCAGCAGTGTTATCTTCCATAGCAACTCTCCGAACCTCGATCTCCTGGTGACCCACGATCTCCCTGATCAGGTGATACCGCCTCAAGATGTGTCTGTACTTCTGATGGGACCTGGGTTCCTTCGCTAAAGCTATAGCCCCGTTGTTGTCGCAATACAGTGGTATTGGATCAACAATGGACGGAACCACCTGAAGTTCCGTTAAGAACTTCCTCATCCAGACGGCTTCTTTTGCGGCATTAGCAGGAGCGATATATTCCGCTTCCATCGTCGAGTCAGCAACGGTTTCCTGTTTGGAACTCTTCCAACACACCGCCCCTCCATTGAGGGTAAAGACATAACCCGACATGGACTTGGAATCATCCTTGTCACTTTGGAAGCTGGAGTCAGCAAAGGCCTCGATCTGGAGGTCTTTTCCGCCATACACCAAGAACATCTCCTTAGTCCTTCTCAGGTACTTGAGAATTTTCTTTACCGCTATCCAGTGCTTCTTCCCAGGGTTTGACTGGTACCGGCTTACCACACTCAGTGCATAAGCTACATCTGGTCTGGTACACAACATCACATACATTATAGAGCCTACCGCAGAAGCGTAGGGTATAATAAACATGCGATCCCTTTCCAAATCAGTCTTGGGAGACATCTCTTTGGAGAGGGTGATCCCGTGACAAGCTGGTAGATTACCGCGCTTGGAATCTTCCATACTGAATCTTTTCAGTATGGTGTCGATGTACCTGGACTGTGAAAGTCCTAATATCCACTTGGATCTATCACGATGGATCCGGATCTCCAGAATGTAAGAGGCATCACCCAGGTCTTTCATGGAGAACCTGTGTAACAAGAACCCTTTGACAGATTGTAGCATAGGAATGTCATTTCCTATCAAGAGAATGTCATCCACATATAAAACGAGGAATACAACAGTTCTTGCTACAAATCTACTATAGATGCATGGTTCATCTGGATTTTGGATAAAGCCAAATTATTTGACCGTCTCATCAAAACAGATGTTCCAACTCCGCGATGCCTGCTTTAGTCCATAGATGGACTTAAGCAACTTGCACACCTTTCCGCTGCTCCCACTCTGAATGAAACCCTTTGGCTGGTCCATATAGACACACTCCTCTAAATTTCCATTTAGAAAAGCGGTCTTTACGTCCATCTGCCAAATCTCATAATCGTGGAAGGCAGCAATGGCAAGAAGGATCCGAATGGATTTCAGCATAGCCACAGGAGAAAAGGTTTCGTCATAGTCCAAACTAGGTCTTTGAGGAAAACCCTTTGCAACAAGTCTAGCCTTATAGGTCTCGACCTGTCCATCAACACCAATCTTCCTCTTGAAGATCCACTTGCATCCTACGGGTTTTACACCATCTGGAGCAACGTTCAAAGTCCATACTTTGTTGGTGTACATGGACTCCATTTCGGTCCGCATTGCATCCAGCCATTTTACCGAGTCAACGCTCTGAATGGCCTGCTGGAAGCTAGTCGGCTCATCACTATCAATGATGCAATCCTCTCTATCCCCGTCTATGAGAAAACCGTAGTATCTCTCGGGCGGATGAGACTGCCTACTACTCATGCGGAGCGGCGTAGGAATGTCCTGTTCTTTCGAACACTCTGGTTCTACTAAGCTTTCAGTAATAGCTTGTGGTTCTGGAATTTCTTCCAGTTCTATTGCGCTCCCACTTATCTGATTTTCCAAAAATTCAGTTTCCAAGAAGTGGGCATGACGAGAAACAAAAACCTTTTGTTCCTCTTCGCAATAGAAGAAATATCCCTTGGAGTTCTTTGAATATCCCACAAACTTGCACTGTACTGAGCGTGCCTCGAGTTTGTCCGCATGCTGCTTTTTGACAAAAGCTGGACATCCCCATGTCTTAATGTGCTTAAGATAGGATTTCTTCCCACACCACATCTGATATGGTGTGGTAGGCACAGTCTTAGTTGTAAGTCCACGTTTCCCACGCCGGTGCTTACGAGGAGGCGGAAACGTTATGAAAAATGGGATTTTTACAACACTAGGCAACATGGACTATGCTAAAGGAGGGATCTTTGCTAAACAAAAACTAACTACAAAGCTAAAAGAGTTAGCTACTCGGTTAAGGGGTTATAACTAAGTCTTGAAGTCCTTCTCTTCTTGCTCCTTGGAGTGGAAAGAACGGGTTCTCCTCGTCACCTTCTCTTGCCGAAGAATGATCCACCCGAGGGCCTCTACCTTTGGCTCCAACCTCAAACTAGAAGTAACTAAGGTGCTTGGTGTGCTAAACCTAGAACCTTAGAAAGAGTAGAGAGTAATTTTAAGGGTTTTATCTCAAGCTCAAATGTTTCTCAACTCATGAGAGGGGAGAGCTTTGAGAGTGAGGAAGAGGATGAGAGAGAATGAAAATGAAAGAATGAGAAGAATAATGCCAACCTTCACACATATATGTGAATTATGATAAATAAATAATTATCTAAAGATAATTGTGATGGTTAATCATGAAATGACCATTATCATTTCACATTAAATACTTTTGCAAGGATCAAAGAGCATCTTTCATATGAAATGATGATAGTCAACTTGTCAACCTAGGTCAACAAGTCAAGCAAAGTCAAATGGTCAACAACCCTAACCATACACAATTATAATTAACTAATATTAATAATCATATTTCACACATAAACAATAGGGTTAAGAAAAAGACAACGGTCATTAACCCTAATGAAAATCCTCTGCCTCTGCCTCAGTCAACTGTGCATACACACCCGTATCCGTGTTCCGAGGAACACGAATACAAAGAGATAAAACCAATCCCAAAACATATACTAGGATCTGGCTTAAACCAAAGCCCGCTAGTATAAGTTGTCCGGACACCAAACGTGCACAAGTGCGCGGATGTGAACGAACCCCATCGCAAAACCATGCGACCTCTACTCAATTTGCCTAAAGGCGAATAACCCTCTGTGTGGGACTCTAAAGACTCGACACTACGCTGGCAGTGGGTTTAACCACAGACCGCAAGAGGTACTAGCTGTACGTAACGATCCCCAGGTAGATGCCGATAAGAAGTCCGACGAGGTAAACCCATCTGAACTCCTTCTGAGCTTGAATGTGACAGTCTCAGTACAATCCGTTCTGTTCGTCTAAGAACATCGCATGGCGGGCCAGGGGGCTGTAAACGTCAGTCCCCTAATAGCGGTACAAGTCGTGTCGGAGTGTAGCCTAGAACACCCTGAGATAACACTGGAAACCTACCAGTCTATCTCGCTTGCCCTGGCCAGGGACTTTGTGTAATGGCTCTCCTAGACATAGCACGATATCAACCCCCAATACCGGGAGAGACGAATCATGTCTAACCGTCACTGCCTCCTAGTGAATCGGGACTGCACCTAAAAACTACCTGTTTGCACGACTCCTTTGAGCCGTGGTAGGGTAGTAATCAAAGAACAGTGGGAACACACTCGAGGCGAAGTGACAGTGTCAAGTCAACGGACTAAGCTGTACTCATGTCACCTGGGAACTGATAACTGACGATAGGTATAATACCAACCAACAGTTCCCGACGAGTCATGTCCAGTGTACTTGTAACTTAACGAGCACCCTCATACTATCTCAAGTACGACGTACTGACGGCTATGGGACAGACCGTCTCCCAAGCTGGGATGAGAAGCGCATACGCTAGTCTACTCCGGAGTATCGAAGCCCTGTCTCAATAGTCCTACGACTAGGGACCTGCATAAGGATGTGCTTGTGGATTACCCAGCCCCCACGAGTGTGACTGCCATCACAACGCTGGTAATCAAGCAAAGATCCTAAGGGCTCCACTAATGTGTAAAGGCAATATGCTAAAAGAAACACATGCACACATTAAAGTAGAAACAAACCAATTAGTATACTACTATTTTGAGCAAGAATGTCAATACAAGGTGAATATCCCAAGCTTCCATTAAGTAATATACATGCTAGTATGATACAGTAATGGCCTCTAGGGCATATACACTAACAATCTCCCACTTGCACTAAGGCCATGTACTGGCGTATCGAAGAGCTATCATCTCGATCAGCCGCTCGAACTGAGTCTGGGGTAAGGCCTTCGTGAATGGATCAGCAGTGTTATCTTCCGTAGCAACTCTCCGAACCTCGATCTCCTGGCGACCCACGATCTCCCTGATCAGGTGATACCGCATCAAGATATGCCTGGACTTTTGATGGGACCTGGGTTCCTTCGCTAAAGCTATAGCCCCGTTGTTGTCGCAATACAGAGGTATTGGATCAATAATGGACGGAACCACCTGAAGTTCTGTCAAGAACTTCCTTATCCAGACGGCTTCTTTTGCGGCATCTGCAGCAGCGATATATTCCGCTTCCATCGTCGAGTCAGTAACGGTTTCCTGTTTGGAACTCTTCCAACACACCGCCCCTCCATAGAGGGTAAAGACATAACCCGACATGGACTTGGAATCATCCTTGTCACTCTGGAACCTGGAGTCAGCAAAGGCCTCGATCTGGAGGTCTTTTCCGCCATACACCAAGAACATTTCCTTAGTCCTTCTCAGGTACTTGAGAATGTTCTTTACCGCTATCCAGTGTTTCTCCCCAGGGTTTGACTGATACTGGCTTACCACACTCAGTGCATAAGCTACATCCGTTCTGGTACACAACATCGCATACATTATAGATCCTACCGCAGAAGCGTAGGGTATAATAGACATGCGATCCCTTTCCAAATCAGTCTTAGGAGACATCTCTTTGGAGAGGGTGATCCCGTGACAAGCAGGTAGATTACCGCGCTTGGAATCTTCCATACTGAATCTTTTCAGTATGGTGTCGATTTACCTGGACTGTGAGAGTCCTAATATCCTCTTGGATCTGTCACGATAGATCCGGATCCCCACAATGTAAGAGGCATCACCCAGGTCTTTCTTGGAGAACCTGTGTGACAAGAACCCTTTGACAGATTGTAGCATATGAATGTCATTTCCTATTAAGAGAATGTCATCCACGTATAAAACGAGGGATACTACAGTTCTTGCTACAAATCTACTATAGATGCATGGTTCATCTGGATTTTTGATAAAGCCAAATTCTTTGACCGTCTCATCAAAACAGATGTTCCAACTCCGCGATGCCTTCTTTAGTCCATAAATGGACTTAAGCAACTTGCACACCTTTCCGCTGCTCCCACTCTGAATGAAACCCTCTAGCTGGTCCATATAGACACACTCCTCTAAATTTCCATTTAGAAAAGCGGTCTTTACGTCCATCTGCCAGATCTCATAATCGTGGAAAGCAGCAATGGCAAGAAGGATCTGAATGGATTTCAGCATAGCAACTGGAGAAAAGGTTTCGTTATAGTCCAAGCCAGGTCTTTGACGGAAACCCTTTGCAACAAGTCTAGCCTTATAGGTCTCAACCTATCCATCTACACCAATCATCCTTTTGAAGATCCACTTGCATCCTACGGGTTTTACCCCATCTGGAGCAACGTCCAACGTCCATACTTTGTTGGTGTACATGGACTCCATTTCAGTCCGCATTGCATCCAGCCATTTTACCGAGTCAATGCTCTGAATGGCCTGCTGGAAGCTAGTCGGCTCATCACTATCAATGATGCAATCCTCTCTATCCCTGTCTATGAGAAAACCGTTGTATCTCTCGGGCGGATGAGACTGCCTACTACTTCTGCGGAGCGTCGCAGGAATGTCCTGATCTTTCGAACCTTCTGGTTCTACTAAGCTTTCAGTAATAGCTCGTGGTTCTGGAATTTCTTCCAGTTCTATTGCGCTCCCACTTATATGATTTTCCAAAAACTCAGTTTCCAAGAAGTGGGCAGGACGAGAAACAAAAACCTTTTGTTCCTATTCGAAATAGAAGAAATATCCCTTGGAGTTCTTTGGATATCCTACAAACTTGCACCGTACCGAGCGTGCCTCGAGTTTTTCCGCATGCTGCTTTTTGACAAAAGCTGGACATCCCCATGTATTAATGTGACTAAGATAGGGTCTCTTCCCACACCACATTTGATATAGTGTCGTAGGCACAGTCTTAGTTGGAACTCGGTTCAAAAGGTATGCAGCTGATTCTAGTGCATATCCCCAGAATGATCGCGGTAACTCAGCGTTACTCATCATGGACCGTACCATATCCAATAGGGTTCGATTCCGTCTCTCCGATACACCGTTATGTTGCGGAGTGTATGGAGGAGTAATCTGAGAGAGAATCCCATTCTCTTTTAAGTAATCCAGGAACTCGGCACTCAAGTATTAACCACCTCGATCAGATCTCAGTGTCTTGATACTTTTGCCTGTTTGTTTTTCTACTTCATTCTTATATTCCTGGAATTTTCCAAAGGCTTCGGATTTATGTTTCATTAAAAAGACATATCCGTACCTTGAAAAGTCATCCGTAAAAGTAATGAAGTAAGAATAACCGCTTCATGCATGCGTAGACATTGGACCGCACACGTCACTGTGTACGTGTTCCAAGAGCTCGCTCGCTCTTACTCCGTGTCCAGTGAACGGAGTCTTTGTCATCTTTCCTTTGAGACAGGATTGAAAAGTTGCATATGATTGATATTCGAACGGATCCAAATATCCTTCTGTATGTAACTTCGTCAACCTTCTCTCATTGATGTGACCCAGTATACAATGCCATAAGAAAGTCTGATATGTTTCCGGAGACTTTCTTTTGTGTGTATTCTGGACATTGAAAATCTGTGGTTGGTTTAATACGTATATACCATTGCTTAATGTACCTGACCCAATCAGAACTTGATTAAGGTGAATGTTTATAACATTACTTACAAATGCAAATTCATAACCTTCTTTAGATATTGAAGATACAGAAATGATATTACAAGTTGCATTGGGTACAAAAAAGCAATTACGTAAAACCAAAACATGTCCATCTGACATTCCCAGGTGATAGTCCCCCATGGCTTCAGCATCCATGCTAGCTCCGTTTGCAACTTTGAGGGTCATATCACCTGCCTTCAAAAATCTACGCTTTCTCAAGACCTGCAAAGAATTACAGATATAAGATCCTTACCCGGTATCCAATACCCAGGAAGTAGAGTTTATTGATAGACAGTTTTCAATAACATACACACCTGAAGCTGAAGCCGCAACTTTCTTCAGATCCTATGTTCGGGCCTTCCAAGCCCTGCAATCTTTCTTCCAGTGTCCACTCTTGTGATAGTAAAAGCACTCTTCCTTATCCACAAGCTTTCCCGCTACCTTTGTTGCTTTTGCCTTTCCCTTCGTATCCACTTTACTAACACCGCCCCTTGGTTTGGCGGGGGTTTTCTTCTTCTTTCCCTTGGCTTTCGCCTTGGACCTAGTAGAGGAAGATCCTCCTACAAACAAAGTGAATGTTTCCCTACCTTTCTGTAGGGTGCCATCTGCACTCCTCAGCATGTTGAGGAGTTCTGAAAGTTCAACTTCCTTTTCTTGCAAGTTGAAGTTTAGGATAAACTGTGCGTAAGTGGAAGGAAGGGACTGGAGAATCAAGTCCGTATAGAGCTCATTCTCCAACGTGGCCCCAAGGTCCGCGAGCTCCTCTATGTAGCCATTCATCTTAAGTACGTGTTCCGCTACCGATGATCCGACGGCCAATCTCGCCGAAAACAACTTCTTCGACACTTCGTATCTAGCGATACGGGATTGCTCTCCATATAGTTCTTTTGTATGGAGAAATATGGATTCGAGGTCCATATTCTCATGCCTCCTCTGATGTTCATTGTCCATAGAGGCAAGAATGAGGCACTTGGCCTTCGCGCAGTCGATTTTCCAGGTCTTACGGATTTCCCTATCCGCGACGCTGGTTTTGGGACCTGGGACAGAGGGAGCTTTGGTGGTAAGATGATACCCCAACTTGTCATAAGTGATTGCCATTTTGACATTCCTGAGCCAATCTTTGTAGTTTGGCCCTGTCAGTATGTTTTTATCTTGAAGTAACTTAAGTCCAGTCATGATATTTGGTCGCTGCAATTAGGAGAGAGATAAGAAACACTTTAGCATGATGCTCTTGCAAGTTTAGAGTGGTTTTTAATTTGTTTAAACAGGATGGCTCCCACTGTCTTTCGAATCCCTCCTCAAACCATAAAGGAAGAATTAGTCGGGATCAATCTCACCGTACAATTCTTGCTTAACCGTTCAGCCAGGCCACTGTCGGTACTTCGAAGGAGGTTTTCCAACGCTTTCGCGAAGTTCCTTAATTAAGTAACCTTTTTTCCCTGTGGGCGTAACCCCGCTAACATCTTTCTAGACACCTACTTGGTTTATAGCATTAATCGTTAAGTGAGAAAGTTCCGGAGGAGTAGCATATACTCACAGTAGGATCGGGATCCAAATATCATCGTGTGACCAAACTGAAGGAATCCCACCAGAATCATCACACTCCAAATGGTATGCAGCGCTAGCATGTTTCAGTTTCTTTTGAAACTCCCGATGTGGATTTTTGCCCCATGCTCTTATGACCTTGACTTTGGCCAACAAATCATAAGTCACATGTCAAGTTCTACCCGTCATTCTCCAGGTTAATTTGAACCCACCCGCACATACCCTTGACTTTGGCCAACAAGGTAGAACGACTGTCCCAAACCAACACATTTATCTATGCTGCACATGAATACCCAATAGCTACCAATCACTATGCCTTGACTTTGGCCATCAAACATAGCTTGAATACTTATTGACTATCCATGTGAAACGACGAAGGGCTACGAATGGTTTTGGCGAAACCGTGAACGTAGTGAACTTGATATAATCGAAGGAACGAGATAGCTTTCAAAAGGAGTGGTTCAAGCTCCGCATTTAAAATTTGGTTTTGAAAAGAACCGAGTGGTTTTGAAAGTGTTCCAATGACTTTTACTTAGTTTATTTTTCTTGCATTAATTTTAATGCGTCCCATCAATTAATCCTACCATTGCAGAAAACAACGAAAATATGACGTACACTTATGCCATCCGCATTCGCCACGGGGTCCCGTCATCACCCGTTAGGTTACTTAACTAACGACAGAGCGGGGGCTGGACTAGCGCGGATGCAAAACATAAGCAACGCTTAAATAGATATCATATATAGATATATACATTCGTCACATGCAATGATAGCCATTCCAGATCACAGATGAACACATTGGATATACTAGGAATTCGCATTTCGTACGAGCCTGTAACGAAGAGCGGATTACACGGTCGCGATGAATAGCCAAACCCCACCCTAGACCCCTACGGGTGCGACAAACTACCCGCTAAGTACCCGAAGCGAAGCAACCTCCCTCAACACCGTGAGTAGGCCACTCAGCATTTCGAGATACCCGGTAGTTTGTGCACCCCACCTTGGGTCTATCCTAGGAGCAAAAACAGAAAAAGAAATTATACAATGACGGCTACAACCCCAACCCGGTTGTGCGGCCATACAAATAATATTACATCAAATTTACATATTACAAGAATTGAAAGAATAAGAAAACTCCCATCTCACAACCCCCGGCTATTCATCCGCGACAATCCA
The DNA here is from genome assembly GCA_030015575.1 of Agapanthus africanus. Classification (NCBI taxonomy): domain Eukaryota; kingdom Viridiplantae; phylum Streptophyta; class Magnoliopsida; order Asparagales; family Amaryllidaceae; genus Agapanthus; species Agapanthus africanus. The sequence goes on from JASDDO010000008.1 coordinate 228,281,297, forward strand.
ACGAATTCATATACACAAACCATCAACATTACAGATCACAGATATGTATAACCCCCACTAATCGACGTATAGCGATTAGCAGACGTTCAATACATATATCACATCACAGATATAACCCATTAGCCAAAGTGTAAAGAAGTTCGATCAAAAATACGGATTTTTGACCACCCCAAAAACTAACTTGTTCTCTGGAAATTCTGGGCAGAAACAAATCATCTCAAAAATCACAAAACAGCAACAGAAGAACACTGCAGGAAAAACGACCCACGACCGAGTCAACTCGGCCGTGGATCCGCGGCAAGAGCATGCTCTTGCCGCGGTTCCGCGGTGAGTTGGTCGACTCGCTGGTTCGTTTTTCTTGGGTGTTCTGTAAAAACCCTAAGCCGATTTTTAGTGTATGATTTATTAATTTTAGAGCAGAAATAAAAATCGGCAGAAACTTGGGTTTTAGAAAACGTGTTTTGCGAATTTTTCCGATCGAAGTTCTAGATACTTTGCTAACTAGTTAGTTTGTGTTTAGCTAGGCTCTGATACCACTGTAAGTCCACGTTGCCCACCCCGGTGCTTACGGGGAGGCGGAAACGTAATGAAAAATCGGATTTTTACAACACTAGGCAACATGGACTATGCTAAAGGAGGGATCTTTGCTAAACAAAAACTAACTACAAAGCTAAAAGAGTTAGCTACTCGGTTAAGGGGTTATACCTAATTCTTGAAGTCCTTCTCTTCTTACTCCTTGGAGCGGAAAGAACGGGTTCTCCTCGTCACCTTCTCTTGCCGAAGAAAGATCCACCCGAGGGCCTCTACCTTTGGCTCCAACCTCAAACTAGAAGTAACTAAGGTGCTTGGTATGCTAAACCTAGAACCTTAGAAAGAGTAGAGAGTAATTTTAAGGGTTTTATCTCAAGCTCAAATGTTTCTCAACTCATGAGAGGGGAGAGCTTTGAGAGAGAGGAAGAGGATGAGAGAGAATGAGAATGATAGAATGAGAAGAATATTGCCAACCTTCTCACATATATGTGAATTATGATAAATAAATAATTAGCTAACGATAATTGTGATGGTTAATCATGAAATGACCATTATCATTTCACATTAAATACTTTTGCAAGGATCAAAGAGCATCTTTCATATGAAATGATGATGGTCAACTTGTCAACCTAGGTCAACAAGTCAAGCAAAGTCAAATGGTCAACTACCCTAACCATACACAATTATAATTAACTAATATTAATAATCATATTTCACACATAAACATTAGGGTTAAGAAAAAGACAACGGTCATTAACCCTAATGAAAATGCTCTGCTTCTGCCTCAGTCAACTTTGCATACACACCCGTATCCGTGTTCCGAGGAACACGAATACAAAGAGATAAAACCAATCCCAAAACATATACTAGGATCTGGCTTAAACCAAAGCCTGCTAGCATAAGCTGTCCGGAAACCAAACGTGCACAAGTGCGCGGATGTGAACGAACACCGTCGCAAAACCATGCGACCTCTACTCAATTTGCCTAAAGGCGAATAACCCTCTGTGTGGGACTCTAAAGACTCGACACTATGCTGGCAGTAGGTTTAACCACAGACCGCAAGCGGCACTAGCTGTAAGTAACGGTCCCCAGGTAGATGCCGATAAGAATACCACGAGGTGTCACGACCCAAAAATTGGCCCGTGACGGCCCTAATACTACGCAACGCCCTAAGACGTAACGTAGCAAAAGAAAGCCAAAACCCAGAAGTCTAAACCATAAAAATACGGAAAAGATAATATAATTTTTGAAACATTTGAAAATCGCAACCCAAATTCTTTAAAAGTCTTACCTTCTTTCTTTAAAATTTTAGCAACACCCCCTTTTTGTAAAGACTAGTCAAGATGAATGCAACACAAAAATAATGACAGTAGAGAAAAAGCTGTATATAAAAGACATCAAATCCACAATAATACACATAACGTCCTCACCAAGTCTCTATGTCAAATAATACAATAGTAGATGGAGAGTACAAAATACAATGAAGGTATAATATGAAATACAGATAACCACCAACCCACCTAAGCAAAATAGTACTGTGAGCTGAGGCGGTATCTGGAGCAAAAGATGATAGCTGGATAGCTGAATAGAGAAATAGCCTGCCTCGACTACTCTGGGGAACAACCCGAAACACCTGTGGCACAACGGGGGTGAGTTGCCAACTCGTGAATAGTATAAAACATATGCAGGTAATCGCAAGAATGCACGTACAGCATGAATCTAAGATATGCGATTACAATAATAATATGTCATGTAAATGCAGAATAGTGGAAAGTACCCTAGCAGGCACAATCAATATGTGGAGCAATGATGGCATGATAATAGTATGCAATAACTATGCAATAGAGATATGACAAAGCAAATATGCAACTATCATAAGGGTACACTAACATGTACTACCACTATATGAAACTGTGCATAAAATAGATAAGGGTGAGGTATAGGGTGGAATATGTCATTTCCACGGAAACCTGACATCGTGGCAGGATCACAATCCATCAAGACACTCAAATCCCAAATCCTCAAATCAGCCCCCACATTGGGCACTCACATCATATAAGTCTCACATCTCCTCAATGTACAATATCGAATAGCTCTCCTATATCTCGAATGTACAATTCAACAGTCTCACTCATATCCAATATCCAATGTCAATGAATCACCTATATCCCAAGTCGAATCTCAACTAATAATCTAACATCCTAAAGGTAAATACATAGAAATAAGTATGATGGGGGCAATACACATATATTAGCGTCCCATTCCACTAATATTGGTGTAAGGGTATATATAACAACGGCTAAATCCCCTGTTATATATACAAAAGGGGTTAAAGAAATATCATGAAAACAGTGTGCCAAGCATCGACACAGAAATCCTCGTATATCGGGCTCCGTCAGTCCGGATCGGCCCACGGGGTCCGTCTGCGGTGTCGGCCCTCGGCCCCGACAGTACAGATCATCCCGCATCCATCTCTCGACTCTGGCCAGTATCCTCCGGACAACTGCCAGGTCCAACCAATCACCGGTAGGTACTCGCCCGCCTCCAGGCTCAATCGGCAAACCCATCGATCTTCTTGCCGAGGGGAACCATACCGGGCCCCACCATGTACTCTCATACGGCAATCACACCTCGTATGGAGTATATAATCAGCACCGATAAAACTCATGGGGGACGCACAAATATCAAATCAAGGAAACCGGGTTGTTCCATGTATGCATAATTTCATGAACTCCCACGGTTCCCAAATCCCGAAAACATCATATAAAATCCAGATAAACAATGCGCAAATCCAGGAATAAATGTATGCGATATATCTGAATGCGAGCAGGTAAACAAAAGTATATAGCTGAACCTGATGTATGCGAAATCAAGATAAGGTACAGCTATGTAACATCAGTAAATGTAAATATGCGACAGCAACTGAATATGTGTCTAACATACAGGTGTAGCAATGTATAGGTATCTACCTATAAGAACTGATGTCATATACCCCCCTGGGTATAAGATGAATATGAGTAAGATATCCCCCGGTATAAGTAAAATATCTAAAAGGTATACCTGTAGCAGTATCGCAAGGTGTAAATGTACCTATCACTAATGGTATGATACACTATAGGTATACCGGTAGCTAGATGTCATGTATGGTAAGCAATAGTAGCTATAAGGGGTAGTGTGTGACAGGGCAATTATTGACGGTGTGTGTGTAGCATACAATCTGTGCTCGTGCAACATGAACCGTCAATAATGTGTGCAGTGTCCTACGGCTGCTAGTCACAGAATAACAATATCTAAGGAAATACAGTAAAGGCGCAATTCTACAATGACGTAGAATGTGCGACAGGTATTTAAATCCTAGCCCAGACGCATAACGCCATGCGGGCGATTCCCCTGTAGATGTTAAATCTACTCACCTACACTCCACGCTAGGTGAATCCTACCATCTGCTCCCCCCTGTAGCCGTGTCCGTAGTCCCTGCCTGCAAACCTGCAAATACGACAAGAAATCAAATAAAAGCCAAAATATTCCGCGAAACGCGATATCGAACCAAAACGAGAAACTGGCGTCGCGAACTAAACGCGCGTGCGCACGATACGCTGAATCGTGTGCGTACGCGTCTAAAACCATCGCGACACGCGGCGATACGCTGGATCACAGAACTCACTCACGTATCGCGCGTATCGCGCAAACACAACGGACACCAAATACGACATTTGACCCCAGATTTTCCTACAGGTAAGATATCACAAAACTAGACATGCCAAAGACCTAGACAACACAGCAGGGAGCCCTACACAAAACCCCAACACCCCAGTCCCCTTCTGGGCCGCAATTTGCGGCCAAAATGAGGAAATTGGCGGCCAGGTTAGGGAGGGGTGGGTTCGTACTCTCGTGGTGTGATCTAAACCTAGGTATCATGTCCCAGTCTTCTCAATTTTACACTGAAGGCATCGGGTCACAAGAAGATTTCAAAAGTCACAAATATCGCTTTAAAATCACCAATTTGCACAATATGGAAAATCTATGGTATTTTTGTGAAACCTGGGTTGAATCTCGGTTGAGGTGACCTAACAGCACTATAATGAGCTAGGTTAACCAATTCCAACACATTCCCACCAAATTTCCACACCAAACACCTAAACTAGCACTAAACTAGCAATTAACCACAAACCGACACTAACAATCACACAACTAAGCAAACTAGGGATTTGGGTTAAGGAAGTATACCCAAAAGACCTCCAAGAAGTAGGTGAAGAAGTGAAAGGAGCTGCTGTAGGTTGCTGGAGCTCCTGTTGATGCTGCTGTTGCTTGCCTCTGCTGCTTCTGCTACTTGCTGTTGCTTCTTCTGCTGCTGCTTCTGCTGCTTCTTCTGCTGCTGTGAGGGTGTGTGTGTATGTGAGAGAGTGAGAGAATGAGAGATGGAAGATGAGAGGGAGAATGAGTGAAACAACAAGGACCCCTCCCCCTTCTCACTCTCTTTCCTCACTAATGAGGCATGGTCACACCATGCTCCCATGCCCTTTCTCTCTCACACAAAGTCAAACCATATAAAAAAAAGCCCTTTTAAATTCATTTTAAATAAAAATAACCATGACACTATTAAACCCAAAGTACTTAAACAATAATTATTAACTTAAAGAGAAAGGATTAATCTATCATGCTTGCTAAACATGATCTAACCCCATCTCTAAACCCTAGTTGTCATGCACAAGTGTGTGTGTGCCTAACAAAAATCTAATAAAATACACATTAACTAGGATAAAATAATTAAAACTTAATTTGGTAAACTTTTTGTTGAAAACCATACTTTAAAAATATAATTAGCTACAAAACACATTCTAAGGTGTTACAATCTCCCCCCCCCCCTTAAAAGAAATTCGTCCCCGAATTTAAAAATATACTTCTACGCGTACCTTCAAAGAGAAGATTAAAATCCTCAAATCTCTCTCGCAGCCTCCCAAGTGACTACCTCACTATACGGATACGTCCAAGAAAACCCTTCACAGATGGCAAGACCTTTGACCGACGTTTCTCCACCTGTCGAGCCATTAACACACATGGCTGCTGGTGAACGAAAGATCGCGTCCAGCTCAATGGTCTGGTGTCAAATCATGTGAGAAAGTTCATGAAGGTAAATGTAAAGTATCATCACAAGGAATACGGGGTGAAAATCCAATAATCTGGGCGGAAGTGCCAAACTAAAGGCAACGAAACTAACTCGCTGATAGGATCTCAGAAGGACCCAAAATCCCGGGACAAACTTCCCAAAATCCAACACGTCATTCATCGGAAAGTCCATAGGAATACATGATCTGTCCCTGCGAACTCGAGTCTATGACTAACACAGTCGTCATAAGACCTCAGTTCGAAATGGACAATTCCCATCCTGACCTAACACAACTGGACTATCTCCGAAGTTTCTAGACTAGCTGGGGTCCAAAGTCCTACTTATGCGGAGTCAGAAGAACAACAGACTGGTGATCGACACGACCTAACCCCTAAGCCTAAGGGTGGCCATTTGGAGTGTCTCCTGATAACAGCTATCGAAGGAGAACCCTAACGATGGCGAGTGACGATCCCCAACAGCTGACAACAATCAAACAAACACACAACCCTAAAAAAACAACTGAGCAAACTGAGTATAACCGGACGACAAGAATCCGAATGGAGTCACACCCTGACTAAACTTGGGTAGAAACCATAATGAAATTCGTGGAGATCTGCTCCCATTCCTACTTCGGAACGGTAAAAGGTTGCAACTCTCCAGCCGGCCTCAGATGCTCGACCCAAGCACACAACAAGACTGACACCTTGAAACGAAACCTGAAACTTCCCCTTACATTCCTGTCCACCCGTAATTATCTCACAAGTCACGTTAAATATTGGTGGAACTTGAATGCATATAGAGAGTTGACAGATGTGCAGGTGCTAGGATTACACGTCTCTACCCGATGAAACCAGGTACACAAACGCGTCCCTAACCTAGCACATCATTGTCACAATTCAAGGTCTACGAATCATTACCCAGCCGAGTATGCTCACGTATCACTGACGAACGAGCATCGACGGGCAGTGTCTCGCGAAAACGATTTAAGGAAAGTGGTCGGGCGCGGACATGAGCAAGCTGTCCCCTCCGTAGAGACGAACTTAAGCTATACTCAACGATCACACAAGAACTGCAAATCTGCAGAAGACTGTCACAACAATCAGAATCCGCTGCAGGAAGATGTACATTAAGCTCTGGTGGTCCGTGGAAAATCTGACACGACTCACAACAAAGTAGTGTCCCCAAATCTCCAACGCAAAACCACCGCGGCCATCTCCAAATCATGAGTGGAATATCCTTCTCGTACTCCCTCCAAATGTAGGGAAGCAAAAGCGATGACTCTGTAGTGCCACATCAGTACACCCTCGAGCCCACTCAAGAAACATTACAGTTAAACAACAAGTCGCCCGAGCCAAAGGCAAAGAAAGGACTAATGCAGTTGTTAACCGAATCTTCAACTGCCGAAAATTCCACACACATGCCTCAGTCCACAGAAAAGAAACCTCCTTTTGGTTAATTCAGTCGACGGTGCAGCACTATTCTAGCAATCCTGCATGAAACGGCGGTAAAAACCTGCTAAGGCCAACCATCTGCGGATCTCCGTCCTGCACACAAGTCTGGTCCTAAGCTATACGGCCACGATCTCCCTCGGAACCATACGGAACCGTCTCCCGTGACTACAAGACCTAGGAGTCAACACAAACAAGCCTGAAGAAACACTCTGAGAATTTAGCAACTGCTAGTGCTTTCCCAGTATCTGCATAACAAATCCTCAAGTGCTACCACTGTCCCTCAAGACATATTAGATAGACCAGAATGTCGTAAATAACACAACTGAAACTGGTCGAGGAACGGCCTGCAGAAATCTGGTTCATCATATCTACTAATGCTGCTAGGGCATCAGGGAATCCAACGACTCACCGATACACACAAAGCCCGTAGCACGCATAAGGCAGTCTTCGGAATGCCATCATCCCGAATCCGCAATAATGATGACCTGATCCCAAGCAAACTTAGAAAATGTCTCGCAATCTGGAGCTGATCGAAGAAATAGTCACGGCGAGGTGAAGGATACCTATCCGCACCATAAGCCGGTTCAATTGACGATCCGTCGATACGCAACCCTAAACTGCCGTCTTTCTCCTTGACGTACAGAAATAGGAGCTTCCAAAAGCGAAACACTCAGACACACAAAACTCCCCAAACCAAAACTCTGCAGCTGATCCTTTAGCTCCCAAGTTTCGCCGGCTCATCCGGAACAACGTCGGAAAACTCTTGCACGAAAGGAACCCGGTCCGACAATCCCACTGTGGCTCCGGTATCACGAATGAACGCCAAGAATTCACGACATCTCCTCAGAAGCCGACTAGCGAAAAAGGCTGAATTCAAGCTGTAAGAGGCGGCACAACTATCCACCTGTACAACAAGAACTGGCTTGCCGGGGAAAACAAAACCTAACTTGCTTCCACACGGTAGTCCACAGACGCCTAACACGTATTTAACCAGTCCGTGCCCAGGAGAACGTCAAATCCAACATCTCCAGAAGGATCAAACGACGGATGAAATCTCTATCTCCTATCTGATTGGCACACAACTGAATACGTGTCGCACAACCAAAGGATCGCCGACAGAAGTTAACACCACTACGACTAATCTACCCAACCACAGTACAAGCAAGAAACAACCGAATACATCAAAAGAACATATAAATAAAAGATACCTGAAAACTCCACATTGGACGTCTGCCCGTCCCGATGAGTAGAAGCAAACTCCTGTGTCTGCCCTATACTCGCAGCTGGATGAACTCCTCTGGTAGACTGAGCCCTCTGAGCGAATCTTCCACGTCCACGGCCTCTCTGAAAACGATCCTGACGAGGTGCCAAGGAACAATCCCTGACGAAGTGCTGAAGGCTTCCGCATCGAAAGCATCCACGCGCTGACTGCTGACCATCCTGGGGATGAGAGCTGAACGACTGTCCTCGTCCTAAGCCTCTGCTACTCCCGCGACGGCCACGAAATCTGTCTCGACGACCAAACCTCTGTCTCTGGGCTGGTACGCTGGTACGAGTCCTCCACTGTCCTGGAATATGTGCCTCGTCAACTGGAGCTGCAACCACTGGTGCTATGTAGGTGACGGACTGCTGCATACTGATCGTAAGGGACAGCTGAGTAACAGGGGTGACAACCTCCTGTCGTAGCTCCCGAACGACGTCAACTAAAGAACTCATCGTCTGGTGGAAGTCCTGCATCTCTACCAAAAGTCTATCCATAGTATAGGTCGTAGGCTGATCCGTCTGCACCTGTGCAACTAGAGTGCCATCCTGGTCAGTACTCGTCTCACCCGAGCCAACTCTGACCTCGGCCCTCGCTGCATCACTCAGAGTCCCCATAGTCATCGACGGCAAGGCTATAAATGGATATAAGATGAGATTCGATAAGAACAAGGAAATCGAATCTCAAGGATATGAATCATCAAGGAAGGAATGTCAAGCAAATTGTACTTAGGTCACTTTAGGCGAAGTATCGCATCGTGGGTATGCTGCAGACATACACACACTACGTTACTTTGCTTAAGCTACCTACTCCATCATACTAAGGTCATCCTACACTCCGAAAGGTAAAACCTAGCGCTCTGATACCAACTTTGTCACGACCCAAAAATTGACCCGTGACGGCCCTAAAACTACGCAACGCCCTAAGACGTAACTTAGCAAAAGAAAGCCAAAACCCTGAAGTCTAAATCATAAAAATACGGAAAAGATAATATAAGTTTTGAAACATTTGAAAATCGCAACCCAAATTCTTTAAAAGTCTTACCTTCTTTCTTTAAAATTTTAGCAACACCCCCTTTTTGTAAAGGCTAGTCAAGATGAATGCAACACAAAAATAATGACAGTAGAGAAAAAGTTGTATATAAAAGACATCAAATCCACAATAATACACATAACGTCCTCACCAAGTCTCTATGTCAAATAATACAATAGTAGATGGACAGTACAAAATACAATGAAGGTACAATATGAAATACAGATAACCACCAACCCACCTAAGCAAAATAGTACTGTGAGCTGAGGCGGTATCTGGAGCAAAAGATGATAGCTGGATAGCTGAATAGAGAAATAGTCTGCCTCGACTACTCTGGGGAACAACCCGAAACACCTGTGGCACAACGGGGGTGAGTTGCCAACTCGTGAATAGTATAAAACATATGCAGGTAATCGCAGGAATGCACGTACAGCATGAATCTAAGATATACGATTACAATAATAATATGTCATGTAAATGCAGAATAGTGGAAAGTACCCTAGCAGGCACAATCAATATGTGGAGCAATGATGGCATGATAATAGTATGCAATAACTATGCAATAGAGATATGAGAAAGCAAATATGCAACTATCATAAGGGTACACTAACATGTACTACCACTATATGAAACTGTGCATAAAATAGATAAGGGTGAGGTATAGGGTGGAATATGTCATTTCCACGGAAACCTGATATCGTGGCAGGATCACAATCAATCAAGACACTCAAATCCCAAATCCTCAAATCAGCCCCCACATTGGGCACTCACATCATATAAGTCTCACATCTCCTCAATGTACAATATCGAATAGCTCTCCTATATCTCGAATGTACAATTCAACAGTCTCACTCATATCCAATATCCAATGTCAATGAATCACCTATATTCCAAGTCGAATCTCAAATAAGAATCTAACATCCTAAAGGTAAATACATAGAAATAAGTATGATGGGGGCAATACACATATATTAGCGTCCCATTCCACTAATATTGGTGTAAGGGTATATATAACAACGGCTAAATCCCCTGTTATATATACAAAAGGGGTTAAAGAAATATCATGAAAACAGTGTGCCAAGCATCGACACAGAAATCCTCGTATATCGGGCTCCGTCAGTCCGGATCGGCCCACGGGGTCCGTCTGCGGTGTCGGCCCTCGGCCCCGACAGTACAGATCATCCCGCATCCATCTCTCGACTCTGGCCAGTATCCTCCGGACAACTGCCAGGTCCAACTAATCACCGGAAGGTACTCGCCCGCCTCCAGGCTCAATCGGCAAACCCATCGATCTTCTTGCCGAGGGGAACCATACCGGGCCCCACCATGTACTCTCATACGGCAACCACACCTCGTATGGAGTATATAATCAGCACCGATAAAACTCATGGGGGACGCTCAAATATCATATCAAGGAAACCGGGTTGTTCCATGTATGCATAATTTCATGAACTCCCGCGGTTCCCAAATCCCGAAAACATCATATAAAATCCAGATAAACAATGCGCAAATCCAGGAATAAATGTATGCGATATATCTGAATGCGAGCAGGTAAACAAAAGTATATAGCTGAACCTGATGTATGCGAAATCAAGATAGGGTACAGCTAAGTAACATCAGTAAATGTAAATATGCGACAGCAACTGAATATGTGTCTAACATACAGGCGTAGCAATGTATAGGTATCTACCTATAAGAACTGATGTCATATACCCCCCTGGGTATAAGATGAATATGAGTAAGATATCCCCCGGTATAAGTAAAATATCTAAAAGGTATACCTGTAGCAGTATCGCAAGGTGTAAATGTACCTATCACTAAAGGTATGATACACTATAGGTATACCGGTAGCTAGATGTCATGTATGGTAAGCAATAGTAGCTATAAGGGGTAGTGTGTGACAGGGCAATTATTGACGGTGTGTGTGTAGCATACAATCTGTGCTCGTGCAACATGAACCGTCAATAATGTGTGCAGTGTCCTACGGCTGCTAGTCACAGAATAACAATATCTAAGGAAATACAGTAAAGGCGCAATTCTACAATGACGTAGAATGTGCGACAGGTATTTGAATCCTAGCCCAGACGCCTGGTGTCAAATCATGTGAGAAAGGTCATGAAGGTAAATGTAAAGTATCATCACAAGGAATACGGGGTGAAAATCCAATAATCTGGGCGGAAGTGCCAAACTAAAGGCAACGAAACTAACTCGCTGATAGGATCTCAGAAGGACCCAAAATCCCGGGACAAACTTTCCAAAATCCAACACGTCATTCATCGGAAAGTCCATAGGAATACATGATCTGTCCCTGCGAACTCGAGTCTATGACTAACACAGTCGTCATAAGACCTCAGTTCGAAATGAACAATTCCCATCCTGACCTAACACAACTGGACTATCTCCGAAGTTTCTAGACTAGCTGGGGTCCAAAGTCCTACTTACGCGGAGTCAGAAGAACAACAGACTGGTGATCGACACGACCTAACCCCTAAGCCTAAGGGTGGCCAATTGGAGTGTCTCCTGATAACAGCTATCGAAGGAGAACCCTAACGATGGCGAGTGACGATCCCCAACAGCTGACAACAATCAAACAAACACACAACCCTAACAAAACAACTGAGCAAACTGAGTATAACCGGACGACAAGAATCCGAATGGAGTCACACCCTGACTAAACCTGGGTAGAAACCATAATGAAATTCGTGGAGATCTGCTCCCATTCCTACTTCGGAACGGTAAAAGGTTGCAACTCTCCAGCCGGCCTCAGATGCTCGACCCAAGCACACAACAAGACTGACACCTTGAAACGAAACCTGAAACTTCCCCTTACATCCCTGTCCACCCGTAATTATCTCACAAGTCACGTTAAATATTGGTGGAACTTGAATGCATATAGAGAGTTGACAGATGTGCAGGTGCTAGGATTACACGTCTCTACCCGATGAAACCAGGTACACAAACGCGTCCCTAACCTAGCACATCATTGTCACAATTCAAGGTCTCCGAATCATTACCCAGCCGAGTATGCTCACGTATCACTGACGAACGAGCATCGACGGGCAGTGTCTCGCGAAAACGATTTAAGGAAAGTGGTCGGGCGCGGACATGAGCAAGCTGTCCCCTCCGTAGAGACGAACTTAAGCTATACTCAACGATCACACAAGAACTGCAAATCTGCAGAAGACTGTCACAACAATCAGAATCCGCTGCAGGAAGATGTACATTAAGCTCTGGTGGTCCGTGGAAAATCTGACACGGCTTACAACCAAGTAGTGTCCCCAAATCTCCAACGCAAAACCACCGCGGTCATCTCCAAATCATGAGTGGAATATCCTTCTCGTACTTCCTCCAAATGTAGGGAAGCAAAAGCGATGACTCTGTAGTGCCACATCAGTACACCCTCGAGCCCACTCAAGAAACATTACAGTTAAACAACAAGTCGCCCGAGCCAAAGGCAAAGAAAGGACTAATGAAGTTGTTAACCGAATCTTCAACTGCCGAAAATTCCGCACACATGCCTCAGTCCACAGAAAAGAAACCTCCTTTTGGTCAATTCAGTCGACGGTGCAGCACTACTCTAGCAATCCTGCATGAAACGGCGGTAAAAACCTGCTAAGACCAACCATCTGCGGATCTCCGTCCTGCACACAAGTCTGGTCCTAAGCTGTACGGCCACGATCTCCCTCGGAACTATACGGAACCGTCTCCCGTGACTACAAGACCTAGGAGTCAACACAAACAAGCCTGAAGAAACACTCTGAGAATTTAGCAACTGCTGGTGCTCTCCCAGTATCTGCATAACAAATCCTCAAGTGCTACCACTGTCCCTCAAGACATATTAGATAGACCAGAATGTCGTAAATAACACAACAGAAACTGGTCGAGGAACGGCCTGCAGAAATCCGGTTCATCATATCTACGAATGCTGCTAGGGCATCAGGGAATCCAACGACTCACCGATACACACAAAGCCCGTAGCACGCATAAGGCAGTCTTCGGAATGCCATCATCCCGAATCCGCAATAATGATGACCTGATTCCAAGCAAACTTAGAAAATGTCTCGCAATCTGGAGCTGATCGAAGAAATCGTCACGGCGAGGTGAAGGATACCTATCCGCACCATAAGCCGGTTCAATTGACGATCCGTCGATACGCGACCCTAAACTGCCGTCTTTCTCCTTGACGTACAGAAATAGGAGCTTCCAAAAGCGAAACACTCAGACACACAAAACTCCCCAAACCAAAACTCTGCAGCTGCTCCTTTAGCTCCCAAGTTTCGCCGGCTCATCCGGAACAACGTCGGAAAACTCTTGCACGAAAGGAACCCGGTCCGACAATCCCACTGTGGCTCCGGTATCATGAATGAACGCCAAGAATTCACGACATCTCCTCAGAAGCCGACTAGCGAAAAAGGCTGAATTCAAGCTGTAAGAGGCGGCACAACTATCCACCTGTACAACAAGAACTGGCTTGCCGGGGAAAACAAAACCTAACTTGCTTCCACACGGTAGTCCACAGACGCCTAACACGTATTTAACCAGTCCGTGCCCAGGAGAACGTCAAATCCAACATCTCCAGAAGGATCAAACGACAGATGAAATCTCTATCTCCTATCTGATTGGCACACAACTGAATACGTGTCGCGCAACCAAAGGATCGCCGACAGAAGTTAACACCACTACGACTAATCTACCCAACCACAGTACAAGCAAGAAACAACCGAATACATCAAAAGAACATATAAATAAAAGATACCTGAAAACTCCACATTGGACGTCTGCCCGTCCCGATGAGTAGAAGCAAACTCCTGTGTCTGCCCTATACTCGCAGCTGGATGAACTCCTCTGGTAGACTGAGCCCTCTGAGCGAATCTTCCACGTCCACGGCCTCTCTGAAAACGATCCTGACGAGGTGCCAAGGAACAATCCCTGACGAAGTGCTGAAGGCTTCCGCATCGAAAGCATCCACGCGCTGACTGCTGACCATCCTGGGGATGAGAGCTGAACGACTGTCCTCGTCCTAAGCCTCTGCTACTCCCGCGACGGCCACGAAATCTGTCTCGACGACCAAACCTCTGTCTCTGGGCTGGTACGCTGGTACGAGTCCTCCACTGTCCTGGAATATTTGCCTCGTCAACTGGAGCTGCAACCACTGGTGCTATGTAGGTGACGGACTGCTGCATACTGATCGTAAGGGACAGCTGAGTAACAGGGGTGACAACCTCCTGTCGTAGCTCCCGAACGACGTCAACTAAAGAACTCATCGTCTGGCGGAAGTCCTGCATCTCTACCAAAAGTCTATCCATAGTATAGGTCGTAGGCTGATCCGTCTGCACCTGTGCAACTAGAGTGCCATCCTGGTCAGTACTCGTCTCACCCGATCCAACTCTGACCTCGGCCCTCGCGGCATCACTCTGAGTCCCCATAGTCATCGACGGCAAGGCTATAAATGGATATAAGATGAGATTCGATAAGAACAAGGAAATCGAATCTCAAGGATATGAATCATCAAGGAAGGAATGTCAAGCAAATTGTACTTAAGTCACTTTAGGCGAAGTATCGCATCGTGGGTATGCTGCAGACTTACACACACTACGTTACTTTGCTTAAGCTACCTACTCCATCATACTAAGGTCATCCTACACTCCGAAAGGTAAAACCTAGCGCTCTGATACCAACTTTGTCACGACCCAAAAATTGACCCGTGACGGCCCTAATACTACGCAACGCCCTAAGACGTAACGTAGCAAAAGAAAGCCAAAACCCAGAAGTCTAAATCATAAAAATACGGAAAAGATAATATAAGTTTTGAAACACTTGAAAATCGCAACCCAAATTCTTTAAAAGTCTTACCTTCTTTCTTTAAAATTTTAGCAACACCCCCTTTTTGTAAAGACTAGTCAAGATGAATGCAACACAAAAATAATGACAGTAGAGAAAGAGCTGTATATAAAAGACATCAAATCCACAATAATACACATAACGTCCTCACCAAGTCTCTATGTCAAATAATACAATAGTAGATGGAGAGTACAAAATACAATGAAGGTACAATATGAAATACAGATAACCACCAACCCACCTAAGCAAAATAGTACTGTGAGCTGAGGCGGTATCTGGAGCAAAAGATGATAGCTGGATAGCTGAATAGAGAAATAGCCCGCCTCGACTACTCTGGGGAACAACCTGAAACACCTGTGGCACAACGGGGGTGAGTTGCCAACTCGTGAATAGTATAAAACATATGCAGGTAATCGCAGAAATTCACGTACAGCATGAATCTAAGATATGCGATTACAATAATAATATGTCATGTAAATGCAGAATAATGGAAAGTACCCTAGCAGGCACAATCAATATGTGGAGCAATGATGGCATGATAATAGTATGCAATAACTATGCAATAGAGATATGAGAAAGCAAATATGCAACTATCATAAGGGTACACTAACATGTACTACCACTATATGAAACTGTGCATAAAATAGATAAGGGTGAGGTATAGGGTGGAATATGTCATTTCCACGGAAACCTGACATCGTGGCAGGATCACAATCCATCAAGACACTCAAATCCCAAATCCTCAAATCAGCCCCCACATTGGGCACTCACATCATATAAGTCTTGTTAGTGTTTATGCCCTAGAAGGCCATTACTGTATCATACTAGCTTGTATATTACTTAATGGAAGCTTGGGATATTCACATGTATATAACAGTCTTGCTAAACATGGTACTATGCTACTTGGTTATTCTATCTTAATATGTGAGTGTACGTATTGATAGAGCTCTTAGGATCTTGCTTGTCTACCAGCGTTGTGATGGCAGTCACACTAGTGGGGGCTGGGTAGTCTACAAGCACATCCTTATTCTGGTCCCTGGTCGTTGGATTATCGAGACAGAGCATCGATACTCCAGAGTAGACTGGTGTGTACGCTTCTCATCCCAGTTGGGGAGATGGTCTGTCCCACAGCCGTCAGTACGTCGTACTGGAGATAGTCTGCAGGTGCTCGTTAGGTTACGGGTACACCGGACAGGACTCACAGGGAACTGTTGGTTGGTTTGATACCAGTCGTCAGTGAGCAGTTCCCAGGTGACATGAGTACAGCATAGTCCGCAGACTTGACACTTCTACTTCGCCTCGAGTGTGTCCCACTGTTCTTAGATTGCTACCCTACCACGGCTCAAAGGAGTCGTGCAAACAGGTAGCAGTTGGGTGCAGTCCCGAGCACTTGGAGGCAGTGGCGGTTAGACAGGATTCGTCCCTCCCGGTATTGGGAGTAGATATCGTGCTGTGTCAGAGAGCCATTACGCAAAGTCCCTGGCCAGGGCAAGCGAGATTTGCTGGTAGGTTCCAGTAGTTTCTCAGGGTGTAATGGGCTTCCCTCCGACATGACTTATACCGCTATTAGGGGACTGACGCTTGCCGCCCCCTAGGCCCGATATGCGATAGTCTTGGACGAACGGACCGGACTGTATGGAGATTGTCACATCAGACTCAGTAGGAGTTCGGATGGGTTTTCTCATCGGCCTTCTTATCGACAACTACCTGGGGACCGTTACGTACAGCTAGTGTCGCTTGCGGTCTGTGGTTAAACCCACTGCCAGCGTAGTAGTCGAGTCTCTAGAGTCGCACACAGAGAGTTTCCTACTCCAGGCGAAACGATATAGAGGTTGCATGGTTTTGCGACAAAGGGTTCGGACGCATACGTGCGTTTACGCGCGTACGACTTTCGGACAGTTTTTACCAGTCGGCTTTGGTTTAAGCCAGTTACTGGTATCCGGTTATTGGATTTATACAGTCTAAAGTTTTTCCGTATTTTTACGGATCGGAGGGGCGTTCTCGTAATTACTCGAGAAGCTTCTAGAAGATGGTGACTAAGGAGGGTTATGTGTCATATTCATTAAATGAGTTATATGAGTCATGGTGGTGATTCATTCATTTCATTAATACACATTTATTGCTTAATGACTCATGCTAATGAATCACCACTAGATATTTTATGAAGTATGATTATTCATCACTCTTTATTCTTTTCTTCTTATTAGAAAATGCTTCATATATGATATGATACTCATAACTTATTTATCATAATATTATTCACATTCTCTCTCCTCAAGCTCTCTCTCTTCAAAAGACTAATCCTCACCCTCATGTGTTGAGATCGAGGATTAGTTAGACTAATCAATCCATAACCATCACTCTATTTCATCTATCTTCTTTGATTAGCAATCCAAGAAGTTTAGTTGCCTCAAGTTTAGAGGTTTAGCTTGGAGTTTTGCTCTCGGGTGGATCGTCTACTACCTAGAGAAGGCCGAGGAGAACAAGGAGATCGTAAAGGCGAAGGACTAGTTTCGATAGGTATAATCCCTAAGCATAGTAGTTTAGAACAACTATATGTTTGGTTAGTTATCGTTTAGCTTCGATTTAAGCGGTTAGTCGATGTTCATTCTTTAAACATGATCGTTTTTGAAAATTCCGCCTCCCCACAAGTACTGGGGTGAAGTACATCGACTTACAGTGGTATCAGAGCCTCGCTAAACAATAAATAACTTAATTGCAAATTTGTACGAATTTCGAACGGAAAAACGAAGCCGGAAAACCCTAAATCTGTTCAGTTTCTGTCGAACTTAAAATGAAGTCCAAAAATTTTTCAGGTGTGTTCAGAGAGCTTGACATGACCACAGAAGAACACCCAAGAAAAATAGGCCCCTGAATCGCCTAACTCGCCGCGGAACCGCGGCCTCAGCCTACTGAGTCGCCGCGCTTCCGCCGCCGAGTTGGCGAGTCAGGAACCCAATTTTCTTCTGTTGCTTCTCTGTGTAATTAGGGGTTTTCTGGAATATTTTAATTTTGCTCAGGTTTCCAGTATATAGAGCAGATTTTGGAGCAATATTAAAGATGTTTAATCGATCGAAATTGTACAGTATTTGCATATTGGATTATATCTGTGATTGTTTAATGTGTTCGTAAACCTCCCCTAACTGCTAGTATGTCGGTTGGCAGGGGGTTGCACATTTCTGAAATGGTTATATCTGTTTGTGCATATAAACTGTATTGGACTGTTGTGGTGTTTAGCCGGGGTTTAGCAATGGGTTATTGTTTAATTCATTTGTTGTAAATGTAATTTGTTGTAATATTATTTTGCGGGGCACATCCAGGTTGCGGTTGTAGCCACCGTTGTATTATTTTATTTTACTGTTTTTGCTCCTAGGACTGACCCAAGGTGGGGTACACAAACTGCCGGGTGGGTAGTTTGCCGTACCCGTAGGGGTCGAGGGTGGGGTAACGGCTATTCATCACAACTGTGTAATCTGTCTTTTCTTGCAGGCTCAAAAGAAATACAGATTGCTTGCAAATCCAATATTGTTTATCTGTGTTCTGGAATGAATATCATTGCGTCAGACGAATGTAAAATATCTATATATAATGTAGCTATTTAGACGTCACTTATGTTTTACACCCGCGCTAGCCCAGCCCCCGCTCTGTCGTTAGTTAAGTAACCTAACGGGTGATGACGGGACCCCGTGGCGAATGCGGATGGCATAAGAGGACGTTGTATTTTCGTTGTTTTCTGCAATGATAGGTTAATGATGGGACGCATTATCTATAATGCAAAGAAAAATAAACCAAAGTTTTAATCGTTGGAACAATTTAAAAGAAACCACTCGGTTATTTTTTAAAACAGATATTTTTAAATGCGGAGATTTAACCACTCCTTTTAAAAAGCTATCAGGTTCCTTCGGTTATATCAAGTTCACTACGTTCACGGTTTCGCCAAAACCAGTCGTAGCCCTCCGTCATTTCTTATGGATGGTCAGTAGTATTCAAGCTATGCTTGTTGGCATACGTCAAGGCATAGTGTTTGGTAGCTGCTGGGGTATTCATTTGTTGCATAGATAGATGTGTTGGTTTGGGACAGTCGCATTACCTTGTTGGCATACGTCAAGGGTATATACGGGTGGATTCAAATTAACAAGATAATGATGGGCAGAACTTGACATGTGACTTATGATTTGTTGGCATACGTCAAGGTCATAAGAGCATGGGGCAAAAACTTATATCGGGAATTTCTAAAGAAACTGAAATTTGCAAAGAGATGCATACCATTTGGAGTTTGATGAATGTTGGTAGGATTCCTTCAACATTATCATACGATGATATTTGGATCTCGATCCTACTGTGAGTATATGCTACTTATCAGGATATTCGTCACTTAACGATCAATGCTATAAACCTAGTAGGTGTCCAGAAAAGTGTCAGCGGGGTTACGCCCCCAGAGAAAAGAGGTTATTTAATTAAGGAACTTCGCGAAAGCGTTGGAAAACCTCCCTCGAAGTACCGACACCAGCCTGGCTGAACGGTTAAGCAAGTATTGTACGGTGAGAATAGTCTTGACTAATTCTTCTTTTATGGTTTGAGGAAGGATTCGAGAAACAGTGGGAGCCATCCAGTTTAGATAAATTAAAAACCACTCTAAACTTGCAAGAGCATCATGCTAAAGAGTTTTCTTCTCTCTCTCCTAATTGCAGCGACCCTGAAAATGACTGGACTTAAGTTACTTTTAGAGAAAAATATACTGACGGGGCCAAACTATAAAGATTGGCTGCGGAATGTCAAAATGGCTTTGACCTATGACAAACTGGGGTACGTCCTCACCGCTACGGCACCTGCTGTCCCTGGTCCCAAATCCAGCAATGCGGATAAGGAAATCCGCAAAACCTGGGATTTAGATTGCGCGAGAGCCAAGTGCATCGTGCTTGCCTCGATGAACAATGAACATCAGAGGAGGCACGAGGATATGTCCCTAGATGGCATATTTCTCCATACAAAGGAACTTTATGGAGAGCAATCTCGTATAGCAAGATACGAGACCTCTAAGAACTTGTTTCGAGCGAGGTTGGCTGTCGGGTCATCGGTAGGTGAACATGTCCTAAAGATGATCGGCTATATAGAAGAGCTCGCAGACCTTGGGACGACATTGGATAATGAGCTCTATACAGACCTTATTCTCCAGTCCCTTCCTCCCACCTACGCCCAGTTTATCCTCAACTTCAACCTTCAAGGAAAAGAAGTTGAACTTGCGGAACTCCTGAACATGTTAAGGAGTGCAGAGGGCACCTTGCAGAAGGCAAGGGAAACACCCGCTATGTTTGTTGGCGGTACATCTTCTTCCGGGTCCAAGGCTAGGGCCAAAGGAAGGAAGAAGAAGGCCGCACCCAAACCTAGAGGAGGTGTTAGTAAGGTGAGAGGGAAGGGAAAGAAAAAGCTTGCAGCACCGGTAGTTGGCCAGGATGAGTGCTTCCATTGTCACAGGAAAGGGCACTGGAAGAAGGATTGCAAGGCGTGGAACGCCAAGAACCAGGAACCGAAGCAAGCTGTGGCTTCGACTTCAGGTGTGTTTGTAATTGAGAATTGTCTTTCAATCAACTCTACTTCCTGGGTATTGGATACCGGATCAGGATCTCATATTTGCAATTCATTGCAGGCACTGAGAAACCGTAGAGTGCTGAAGGAAGGTGATATGATCCTCAGGGTTGCTAACGGAGCTAGCGTGGGAGCTGCGTCCGTCGGGGATTATCACCTAGGATTGACGAGTGGACACATTTTGGTTTTACATAACTGTTATTTTGTACCCAGCTTAACGTGTAATATCATATCAGTTTCCTTGTTATCAAATAAAGGTTATGATTTCACGTTTGTAAGAGATGTTGTCAACATCCACCTTAATCATGGTTTGATTGGGTCCGGTACTCTAAATAACGGTATATATGTTTTAAACCAACTCCAAATTTTCAATGTCCAGAACATACTAAAAAGAAAGTCTCCAGATTTGAATAAAGCTTTCTTATGGCATTGTAGACTGGGTCACATCAATGAGAGAAGGTTGACTAAGTTGCATAGAGAAGGATATTTAGATTCGTTCGAATATCAATCTTATGACACTTGTCAATCTTGTCTCAAAGGAAAGATGACAAAGACTCCATTTACTGGACAAGGAATAAGAGCGAGCGAGCTCTTAGGACTCATACACAGCGATGTATGCGGTCCAATGTCTACACATGCGAGAGGTGGTTATTCCTACTTCATTACTTTTACAGATGATTTCTCTAGGTTTGGACATGTCTTCTTAATGAAGTATAAATCCGAAGCCTTTGAGAAATTCCTGGAATACAAGAGTGAAGCGGAAAACCAAACAGGCAAAAGTATTAAGACACTGAGATCTGATCGAGGTGGAGAATACTTAAGTGCCGAGTTCCTAGGTTACCTAAAAGAGAAAATAATTCTCTCTCAGCTTACTCCTCCATACACTCCACAGCACAACGGTGTATCGGAGAGACGGAATCGAACCCTATTGGATATGGTACGATCCATGATGAGTAATGCTGAGTTACCGCGATCTTTCTGGGGGTATGCGCTAGAATCAGCGATACATCTTTTGAACAGAGTTCCAACCAAAACTGTGCCTACCACACCATATCAGATGTGGAGTGGGAAGAAACCCTATCTTCAGTACCTGAAGACATGGGGATGTCCGGCTTTTGTAAAAAAGCAGCATCCGGACAAGCTCGAGGCATGCTCAGTAGAGTGTAAGTTTATGGGATATCCAAAGAACTCTACAGGATATTGCTTCTATTATGCAGAGGAACAAAAGCTTTTTGTTTCTCGTCATGCCCGCTTCTTAGAAACTGAATTTTTGGAAAATCAGAAGAGTGGGAGCGCAGTAGAACTGTAAGAAATTCCAGAACCACAAGCTGCTACTGAAAGTTTGGTAGAACCAGAGGTTCAAGAAGAACAGAACATTCCTGCACCCCTCCGCAGGAGTAGTAGGCCGTCTCATCCGCCTGAGAGATACTACGGTTTTCTCATAGACGGGGATAGAGAGGATTGCATCATAGAAGATGATGAACCTACTGACTTCCAGCAGGCCATCCAGAGCGGCGACTCGGTACGATGGCTAGATGCAATGCGGACCGAAATGGAGTCCATGTACACCAACAAAGTATGGACTTTGGACTTTGCTCCAGATGGGGTAAAACCCATAGGATGCAAATGGATCTTCAAGAAAAAGATTGGTGTAGATGGACAGGTGGAAACCTATAAGGCTAGACTTGTTGCAAAGGGTTTTCGTCAAAGGCCTGGTTTGGACTATGACGAAACTTTTTCTCCAGTGGCTATGCTCAAATCCATTCGGGTCCTTCTTGCTATTGCTGCCTTCCATGATTATGAAATCTGGCAGATGGACGTAAAGACGGCTTTTCTGAATGGAAATTTAGAAGAGAGCGTCTATATGGATCAGCCAGAGGGTTTCAATCAGAGTGGGAGCAGCGGGAAAGTATGCAAGCTGCTTAAGTATATTTATGGACTAAAGCAGGCATCGCGGAGTTGGAACATCTGTTTTGATGAGACAGTCAAAGAATATGACTTTATCAAAAATCCAGATGAGCCATGCATATATAGTAAAGTTGTAGCCAGAAGTGTCGTATTCCTCGTCTTGTACGTGGATGACATTCTATTGATAGGAAATGATATTCCTATGCTACAATCTGTCAAAGGATTCTTGTCACACAGGTTCTCCATGAAAGACCTGGGTGATGCCTCTTACATTCTGGGGATCCGGATCTATCGTGATAGATCCAAGAGGATGTTGGGACTTTCGCAGTCCAGGTATATCGACACTGTACTGAAAAGATTCAGTATGGAAGATTCTAAGCGCGGTAATCTACCGGCTTGTCACGGAATCACCCTCTCCAAAGAGATGTCTCCCAAGACTGATTTGGAAAGGGAACGCATGTCTATTATACCCTACGCTTCTGCGGTAGGCTCTATAATGTATGCGATGTTGTGTACCAGACCAGATGTAGCTTACGCACTGAGCGTGGTAAGCCGGTATCAGTCAGACCCAGGGGAGAAACACTGGATAGCAGTAAAGAACATTCTCAAGTACCTGAGGAGGACTAAGGAGATGTTCTTGGTTTACGGCGGAAAAGACCTCAGGTTGGAGGCCTTTGCTGATTCCGGCTTCCAGAGTGATAAGGACGATTCCAAGTCCATGTCGGGTTATGTCTTTACCCTCAATGGAGGGGCGGTGTGCTGGAGGAGCTCCAAGCAGGACACCGTTGCTGACTCGACGATGGAAGCGGAGTATATAGCTGCTTGCGATGCCGCAAAAGAAGCAGTCTGGATGAAGAAGTTCCTAACAGAACTTCAGGTGGTTCCTACCATAGTTGATCCAATACCTCTGTATTGCGACAACAACGGAGCTATAGCTTTAGCGAAGGAACCAAGGTCCCATCAGAAGTCCAGACACATCTTGAGGCGGTATCACCTGATCAGGGAGATCATTGATCGTCAGGAGGTTCGGAGAGTTGCTTCAGAAGAGAACATTGCTGATCCATTCACAAAGGCCCTTCCTCAGATTCAGTTTGAGAGGCTGCTCGAGATCATTGGTCTACGATATGCCAGTACATGGCCCTAGTGCAAGTGGGAGATTGTTAGTGTTTATGCCCTAGAAGGCCATTACTGTATCATACTAGCTTGTATATTACTTAATGGAAGCTTGGGATATTCACATGTATATAACAGTCTTGCTAAACATGGTAGTATGCTACTTGGTTATTCTATCTTAATATGTGAGTGTACGTATTGATAGAGCTCTTAGGATCTTGCTTGTCTACCAGCGTTGTGATGGCAGTCACACTAGTGGGGGCTGGGTAGTCTACAAGCACATCCTTATTCTGGTCCCTGGTCGTTGGATTATCGAGACAGAGCATCGATACTCCGGAGTAGACTGGTGTGTACGCTTCTCATCCCAGTTGGGGAGATGGTCTGTCCCACAGCCGTCAGTACGTCGTACTGGAGATAGTATGCAGGTGCTCGTTAGGTTACGGGTACACCGGACAGGACTCACAGGGAACTGTTGGTTGGTTTGATACCAGTCGTCAGTGAGCAGTTCCCAGGTGACATGAGTACAGCATAGTCCGCAGACTTGACACTGCTACTTCGCCTCGAGTGTGTCCCACTATTCTTAGATTGCTACCCTACCACGGCTCAAAGGAGTCGTGCAAACAGGTAGCAGTTGGGTGCAGTCCCGAGCACTTGGAGGCAGTGGCGGTTAGACAGGATTCGTCCCTCCCGGTATTGGGAGTAGATATCGTGCTGTGTCAGAGAGCCATTACGCAAAGTCCCTGGCCAGGGCAAGCGAGATTTGCTGGTAGGTTCCAGTAGTTTCTCAGGGTGTAATGGGCTTCCCTCCGACATGACTTATACCGCTATTAGGGGACTGACGCTTGCCGCCCCCCTAGGCCCGATATGCGATAGTCTTGGACGAACGGACCGGACTGTATGGAGATTGTCACATCAGACTCAGTAGGAGTTCGGATGGGTTTTCTCATCGGCCTTCTTATCGACAACTACCTGGGGACCGTTACGTACAGCTAGTGCCGCTTGCGGTCTGTGGTTAAACCCACTGCCAGCGTAGTAGTCGAGTCTCTAGAGTCCCATACAGAGAGTTTCCTACTCCAGGCGAAACGATATAGAGGTTGCATGGTTTTGCGACAAAGGGTTCGGACGCATACGTGCATTTACGCGCGTACGACTTTCGGACAGTTTTTACCAGTCGGCTTTGGTTTAAGCCAGTTACTGGTATCCGGTTATTGGATTTATACAGTCTAAAGTTTTTCCGTATTTTTACGGATCGGAGGGGCGTTCTCGTAATTACTCGAGAAGCTTCTAGAAGATGGTGACTAAGGAGGGTTATGTATCATATTCATTAAATGAGTTATATGAGTCATGGTGGTGATTCATTCATTTCATTAATACACATTTATTGCTTAATGACTCATGCTAATGAATCACCACTAGATATTTTATGAAGCATGATTATTCATCACTCTTTATTCTTTTCTTCTTAATAGAAAATGCTTCATATATGATATGATACTCATAACTTATTTATCATAATATTATTCACATTCTCTCTCCTCAAGCTCTCTCTCTTCAAAAGACTAATCCTCACCCTCATGTGTTGAAATCTAGGATTAGTTAGACTAATCAATCCATAACCATCACTCTATTTCACCTATCATCTTTGATTAGCAATCCAAGAAGGTTAGTTGCCTCAAGTTTAGAGGTTTAGCTTGGAGTTTTGCTCTCGGGTGGATCGTCTACTACCTAGAGAAGGCCGAGGAGAACAAGGAGATCGTAAAGATGAAGGACTAGTTTCGATAGGTATAATCCCTAAGCATAGTAGTTTAGAACAACTATATGTTTGGTTAGTTATCGTTTAGCTTCGATTTAAGCGGTTAGTCGATGTTCGTTCTTTAAACATGATCGTTTTTGAAAATTCCGCCTCCCCACAAGTACTGGGGTGAAGTACATCGACTTACAAGTCTCACATCTCCTCAATGTACAATATCGAATAGCTCTCCTATATCTCGAATGTACAATTCAACAGTCTCACTCATATCCAATATCCAATGTCAATGAATACCTATATCCCAAGTCAAATCTCAAGTAAGAATCTAACATCCTAAAGGTAAATACATAGAAATAAGTATGATGGGGGCAATACACATATATTAGCGTCCCATTCCACTAATATTGGTATAAGGGTATATATAACAACGGCTAAATCCCCTGTTATATATACAAAAGGGGTTAAAGAAATATCATGAAAACAGTGTGCCAAGCATCGACACAGAAATCCTCGTATATCGGGCTCCGTCAGTCCGGATCGGCCCACGGGGTCCGTCTGCTGTGTCGGCCCTCGGCCCCGACAGTACAGATCATCCCGCATCCATCTCTCGACTCTGGCCAGTATCCTCCGGACAACTTCCAGGTCCAACCAATCACCGGTAGGTACTCGCCCGCCTCCAGGCTCAATCGGCAAACCCATCGATCTTCTTGCCGAGGGGAACCATACCGGGCCCCACCATGTACTCTCATATGGCAACCACACCTCGTATGGAGTATATAATCAGCACCGATAAAACTCATGGGGGACGCTCAAATATCATATCAAGGAAACCGGGTTGTTCCATGTATGCATAATTTCATGAACTCCCGCGGTTCCCAAATCGCGAAAACATCATATAAAATCCAGATAAACAATGCGCAAATCCAGGAATAAATGTATGCGATATATCTGAATGCGAGCAGGTAAACAAAAGTATATAGATGAACCTGATGTATGCGAAATCAAGATAAGGTACAGCTAAGTAACATCAGTAAATGTAAATATGCGACAGCAACTGAATATGTGTCTAACATACAGGTGTAGCAATGTATAGGTATCTACCTATAAGAACTGATGTCATATACCCCCCTGGGTATAAGAAGAATATGAGTAAGATATCCCCCGGTATAAGTAAAATATCTATAAGGTATACCTGTAGCAGTATCGCAAGGTGTAAATGTACCTATCACTAAAGGTATGATACACTATAGGTATACCGGTAGCTAGATGTCATGTATGGTAAGCAATAGTAGCTATAAGGGGTAGTGTGTGACAGGGCAATTATTGACGGTGTGTGTGTAGCATACAATCCGTGCTCGTGCAACATGAACCGTCAATAATGTGTGCAGTGTCCTACGGCTGCTAGTCACAGAATAACAATATCTAAGGAAATACAGTAAAGGCGCAATTCTACAATGACGTAGAATGTGCGACAGGTATTTGAATCCTAGCCCAGACGCATAACGCCATGCGGGCGATTCCCCTGTAGATGTTAAATCTACGCACCTATACTCCACGCTAGGGGAATCCTACCATCTGCTCCCCCCTGTAGCCGTGTCCGTAGTCCCTGCCTGCAAACCTGCAAATACGACAAGAAATCATATATAAGCCAAAATATTCCGCGAAACGCGATATCGAACCAAAATGAGAAACTCGCGTCGCGAACTAAACGCGCGTGCGCACGATACGCTGAATCGTGTGCGTACGCGTCTAAAACCATCGCGACACGCGGCGATACGCTGGATCACAGAACTCACTCACGTATCGCGCGTATCGCGCAAACACAACGGACACCAAATACGACATTTGACCCCAGATTTTCCTACAGGTAAGATATCACAAAACTAGACATGCCAAAGACCTAGACAACACAGCAGGGAGCCCTACACAAAACCCCAACACCCCAGTCCCCTTCTGGGCCGCAATTTGCGGCCAAAATGAGGAAATTGGCGGCCAGGTTAGGGAGGGGTGGGTTCGTACTCTCGTGGTGTGATCTAAACCTAGGTATCATGTCCCAGTCTTCTCAATTTTACACTGAACGCATCGGGTCACAAGCAGATTTCAAAAGTCACAAATATCGCTTTAAAATCACCAATTTGCACAATATGGAAAATCTATGGTATTTTTGTGAAACCTGGGTTGAATCTCGGTTGAGGTGACCTAACAGCACTACAATGAGCTAGGTTAACCAATTCCAACACATTCCCACCAAAATTCCACACAAAACAGCTAAACTAGCACTAAACTAGCAATTAACCACAAACCGACACTAACAATCACACAACCAAGCAAACTAGGGATTTGGGTTAAGGAAATATACCCAAAAGACCTCCAAGAAGCAGGTGAAGAAGTGAAAGGAGCTGCTGTAGGTTGCTGGAGCTCCTGTTGATGCTGCTGTTGCTTGCCTCTGCTGCTTTTGCTGCTTGTTGTTGCTTCTGCTGCTTCTTCTGCTGCTGCTTCTGCTGCTTCTTCTGCTGCTGTGAGGGTGTGTGTGTATGTGAGAGAGTGAGAGAATGAGAGATGGAAGATGAGAGGGAGAATGAGTGAAACAACAAGGACCCCTCCCCCTTCTCACTCTCTTTCCTCACTAATGAGGCATGGTCACACCATGCTCCCATGCCCTCTCTCTCTCACACAAAGTCAAACCATATAAAAAAAAGCCCTTTTAAATTCATTTTAAATAAAAATAACCATGACACTATTAAACCCAAAGCACTTAAACAATAATTATTAACTTAGAGAGAAAGGATTAATCTATCATGCTTGCTAAACATGGTCTAACCCCATCTCTACACCCTAGTTGTCATGCACAAGTGTGTGTGTGCCTAACAAAAATCTAATAAAATACACATTAACTAGGATAAAATAATTAAAACTTAATTTGGTAAATTTTTTGTTGAAAACCATACTTTAAAAATATAATTAGCTACAAAACACATTCTAAGGTGTTACACGAGGTAAACCCATCTGAACTCCTACTGAGCCTAAATGTGACAGTCTCCGTACAGTCCGGTCTGTTCGTCTAAGAACATCGCATGGCGGGCCTAGGGGGGCGGTAAATGTCAGTCCCCTAATAGCGGTACAAGTCGTGTTGGAGTGTAGCCCAGAACACCCTGAGATTGTTGGAGATAGTGCCCTCAGAGTCAATTATTGGATCACAGGCACGTGATTGCAATGATTGAGGGAGGACCTATCCCGGTAGGACAGTCTTACTTGAGATGATAGTATGCTATCTGGTTTACCTTTATCATCGTGTACTGCTTTAGGTGACCTGACATGTCGCTATTGCACGTTGATAGAGCCCCTTGGATTCTTGCTTGACTGCCAGCAGTATGAGGGCGATCATATAAGTGAGAGCTGGAGTCTATAAGCACATCCTTAAATGGTCCCTAGTCGTGGGAGTTTCGAGACAGGGCATCGATACTCCAGAGTAGACTAGTGTATACAGTCGAGACCCCGACGAGGGGCGGTGGCCGGTCTCACAAGCCACTGGTGTCAGTTGGTTCACCTAAGATGTATACAGGTGCTCATTGGGTTATGAGTACACTGGACAGGACTCGCCGGGAACATGCTAGTTGGTCTTATACCTGACGTCAGATAGCAGTTCCCTGGTGACATGTGTACAGGTTAGTTCATCGACCTGGGGATCGTCATTTGTCTCGTGTGAGTTCCCACTGTACTTTGATTACTACCCTACCACGGCTCAAAGGAGTCGTGCAAACAGGTTTTAGTTGGGTACAGTCCCGAGCCACATGGAGGCAGTGAGCGGATCTTCGGGGGTTCGTCTCTCCCGGTATTGGGGGTGAGGTCGCGCTGTGTCTAGGAGAGCCATTACACAAAGACCTTGGCCAAGGCAAGGAGATTTACTGGTAGGCATTCCAGTAGTATCTCAGGGTGTTCTGGGCTACACTCCGACACGACTTGTACCGCTTTTGGGGGTCTGACTTTTACCAACCCCCTAGGCCCGCCATGCGATGCTCCTAGACGAACGGACCGGACTGTACGGATATTGTCACTGACAGGCTCAGTTGGGTGTCGGGGTGAGCTTCCTCATCGACGTCCCTTTTGGTCAATAGCTGGTGGCCCGTCACGTATTGGCTTATACCTCTGACGTGCTAGTGGTTAAATCCACAGCCATAGTATTGACGAGTCTTTAGAGTCCACCACACTTTCAGTTACTCAAGTTTTCGGGCGAAACGCTGTAGAGGCCGTATGGAGATATGGCAGGGTCCGATCTGATACGTGCGGTATTGCACGGATCAGGATCGGACGATTTGTACTAGTGGCCGTATAGTTATATGGCAGCGTTCGATCAGATACGTGCGGTATTGCACGGATCAGGATCGAACGGATATTACTAGCCGGCTTTGGTTTAAGCCGGTCCTAGTTTAGTACAGTGTAGATTTTGTCTCATTGCATTTGTATCCGGTCGGAATACAAATGCGGGTGTGTATGCACAGTATAAGGGTTATCCTGTAATTTATTACGGGACCAGTTTTCTGGAGTTGCCAGTTTGTATTCCGTTCCGGCCGGTTTTCCTTTGTTCTTTCCCGGCCGGACTTTTCTGATGGAGGGGGTAATTTGCAGTTTTGCAAATTACTTTTGTGGAGGTTTTATTTGTAAGATGATTTATTATGAAAGCATCTTTTGATGCCTTTCTTATCCTTCATTATCATTTGCTTTATGTGATTAGATTTGATAAGAAGAGTTGATGTGAGTTTTGTGATGATTATGTCTTGGTTGTGGTCACCCTTCATTATCTCCTACACTCACCTCCCTTCATGTTGATGCTATCATATTCATTCCTCCACCCTCTTGCTCTCACTTGATGAAAATGGTTGAAGAAAAGAAAAGAGAGAAGAAGAAAAGGAAAAGAGAGAAAGAAAATGAGAGTTTCATCTTGAGAGTTCATTCTTGATCTCATTTTCTTGCTAGAAAAATGCAAGCACCATTTTTCTATTCTTTGATTCCTCCATCATGGCAACTACAAACCCCATTGAGACAAAGCGCATTCTACACTGCATTCTACAGCATATCTTGAGCATGTCGAGTAGCCGGCTTCATGCGCGAGTTGCCTCGGTATTGAGGTGGGAGCCCGTAAAAGTACCCGGCTTCGTGGTGCCCTTTCCGACGAGGAGGAGACGGACGGAGATCCCGCGAGGAGATCGGAGTGGAGATGAAGACCGGAGGACTTGGATCGTCGGTACATCTCTAACACTATCTTGTTAGTTAGCTAGACTAGTTTAATGGTTACGATCCGGGGTTTTGTGCGCGGTGGTGCCGGTTTGCAAAGTCCGCAAAATTTAAGTTTACCACCGTTTCCGCGTTTGGCCGTCGGATTGACGGCCGGGGCGCCGCCGTGCACTTACAGTGGTATCAGAGCCTCGCCATTAACATAGTCTAGCTTGGTGTAATGTGTTTTTCTGTTTCGATCGATCGAATGTTCCAAAACTGCATTTTAGTTCGAATCAGTTTCTGTTGAAAATTTTTGGTCTCGAAAAATTTTTCAGGTTGTAAAATATTGATGTACTGGAAAATCTAAGAGTTCTGTAAAAATTTGACGATGTAACTCCACAGTTGGAGCGCGGAAGCGCCGCGAAACCCCACCTCGCGCGGCCCTTCCGCCGCGCACTATTCACATCACATCACCAAATTTTTCCAGAGGCCTTCTGGGCTTAAAATATGGGTTTTGGAATATTAAAATTGGGCCCAGGATTTCTGTGAGTGCTACAGTTTTTGATTGGGGGCCCACTTGTTAATTTTTGATCGATCGGATATTTTAAACACATTTTTCACAGTATTTACATTATATCTGCGACCGTGAATGTCACTCGATCGGTAAATCCTGTCTAACTGCTATAGCCCGGTTAGACGGATTTGCGAACGTGATTTTCACGTTGATGTTCTATGTTTATGCTGTGATGTTGCGGATCGGTCGTGGGGATAGCCTGGTTGCAATGCTAGTACTGTGCTGTTGTATTATGTACATTTGATATTGCGGGGCGAGCGTCCGACATGTGGACTGCCGTCACTGCCTGTTTGTATTATTCTTTTGGGGCACGACCTGGTTGCGGTCGATGTACCCGTTGTATGTATATTTTACTTTCTGTACTAGGATTACCCCGCGGTGGGGTGCACGGATAGCCGGGTTCTAGAGGGCAACAAGCCCGCATCTCATGGCATTGGGACGGAGGGGGCTTCACTCTAGGATTGGCGGGCTATTCGCCGCACTCGTAGGGGGTACAGGTTGACCCAGGAGGGGTGCCCAAGTTGCCGGATTCCGTGAAGTGCTGGGTGGTCCATTCACGGAGCTGAAGGGGGCTGCCTCGCTTCAGGTTTTGGCGGGTGACTTGCCGCGCCCGTAGGGGTCTAGGATTTCATTGCACAGGCTATCCACACGACCAGGGGAACGTCGGGTTTCAGTAGTGGCTCTGTGAAACCCGGGGATCCCAGATATCTGTATTGTTTCTGTGATGCTGTTCATTCTCTGTGATGTTGCATTTCTTTCACGCCTTGAGCGAAATATAATATATTGGTATATATATTAGTAGATGTTGTATATGTTTTACATCCGCGCTAGTCCAGTCCCCGCTCTGTCGTTAGTTAGCTAACCTAACGGGTAATGACGGGACCCAGTGGCGAATGCGGATGGCATATACGTACGTCAGTATATTTTCGTTCTTTTTGGTGTGATCAATTGATGGGACTACATTGATTTGGATCAATGCAAGTTACAAACAAACCTAATCTGATGTTGTTGGAACACTTTTCAAAAAGCTGTTATTGCAAGGACGTTCACTTTTGTTTTGCACCGTGGTATTCAGTTGGAATATCCTGCTCCTCAGTCGACGAGGCAAGGGCCGAGATCCCTTTACCGGGAGTGACCCCTTGGACAGAAGTTTGCGTCAGGGCATTAACTTCACTATAGCCGATTACTTTTGCTTTGCACCGTGGTATTCAGTTAGAATATCCTGCACCCCATTCTACGGGGAAAGAGCCGAGATCCCTTCACCGGGAGTGACCTCTTTAGTAAAGGTTTTCGTCACTATATTTTCTAAAAAGCTATCCGTTCCTTCAACGATATCAAGTTCACTACGTTAAAGGTTTTCGCCAGAAACCATTCGTAGCCCTCCGTCGTTTCATATGGGTAGTCAATAGTATTCAAGCTGTGTTTGTTGGCCTTAGTCAAGGCACAGTGTTTGGTAGCTATTGGGTATTCATATGCTGCATAGATAGATGCGTTGGTTTGGGACAGTCGTATAGCCTTGTTGGCCTTAGTCAAGGGCTTGTACGGGTGGATTCAAATCAACCTGGACAATGACGGGTAGAACTTGACATGTGACTTATGATTTGTTGGCCTTAGTCAAGGTCATAAGAGCATGGGGCAGAAATCACATCGGGAGTTTCAAAAGAACTGAAACTTGCCAGATATGCGCATACCTTCTGGAGTGTGATACCGTGAGCGGATTCCGTCACGTTGTCATGCGATGAGAGTTGGATCCCGATTCCCACTGATGAGTTAGTATACTCCTCGGGTGACCCCGACTAATTCTTCTTTCAGGTTTGGAGGAGAATTTGAGGTACAGTGGGAGGTTTCTAGATTAGATAAATTGGTAACCATTCTGATCTAGGATAGAGTGCACGCTGAGTGTTTCTTTTCTCTCTCTCTGGCAGCGACCATTGACCCGACCCTAGACTATGACTCAGTGACCAAGTTGACCGAACCTACTTAACACTGGCTTTTGGATTGTCAGAGTTGCAGACCCCATTGCCACTCCTACTTTTACCCTCTTCTCCGGGACACCCCGTATTACTACGAACGTCCACTTCCATTGGACAAAACCATCGTATGGTTATATACGAACTCGAAGGAATTTATTCGAGGGTGGTTTCCGGTTCTGGAGAAAACGGATAGGATTATTCAGTTGTCTTTTCTTTTCACCCTCTCTCAGGTTGCGAGTACTCCTTGGTTTAGGAGTAGTACACCTATTATGCAAATTGGATAGTCTTCTTCCAAACCTTAGGCTGGTGCCGACCGGTAGGGAATGAAGAAAACCAATTAGCATAACGATGGTGTGCAGAAGGTATTAAGTTCAGACAAAGCAAGGGATTAGTAAGAGGGCAAAGTAAATTGCGACTGCTATTCACGACAAAACCAAGTATTTCTTCGCCAATCCTAAATCACCTTTGTATTTCTCCAGGACACTCCGTATCACTACGAAGATCCCATTTTATTGGATAATCCATCGTATGGTTATATACGAACTCGAAAGGAACTTGTTCCAGTTCGGGGATGGATCCTGGTTCAGGAGAAATAGGAATAAAGTACATTCAGGTGTCTTTTATCTTCACCTTCTCTCGCATTGTGAGTGTTCCTAGGATTGGGACAGTACACCCATTATGCTTATTGGATAGTCTTCTTCCAAACCATAGGCTGGTGCCGAACGGTAGGGAAGGAAGAAAACCATTTGGCCTAAAAGGGGTGTGCAGAAGGTAATGACTAAAGACATATGAAGGGATTTGGAGAGGTGGCAAAGAATTATACGGTTACAGTTGTGAATCTGGATACTGGAAGAGGCATTACTAGGAATACCAGGATACCCCATCGAAACATTTCAATGTTTCAGTTTCACTGTGTACAGTTAATGGAAAACTGATTTCCCGATTAGACACTTACTCCAGGGTATGTATTTACCAGGTATGATTCTCACATCTGTATGGTTTTACAGATGATGAGTGGGAGTGAGTTATTGGGAATTGGGTGATCATCCTCATTATATCGGGATTCGTTGTAATTGGTGATATTTGAGGATGCCACCTGGGTTGTTTGCCGGTCGGCAAATATTTGGTTTTGAATATCCGATGTTGTGCACCAGTTTCAAATTGATATATCTGTACGTCTATTTTCATAGAGTGAGATATACCTTTTGATATTATGTCGATGACATTTACCTATATCAGTGGATGGTTAGGTAAGGAGCATTAAACAGCGGTGTAATTCTTCTTAACCATAAGTACAGTTTTCAACCTACGACACACAGTGAATGAGTTGTAAGACTCAAGGGACTTATACAGAGTATTGTATGTTGTCCAGGGTCCATCAGGACAGAGGGGTTGGTCCTCGTACTGTATTCTGCTTACTTATGACTTCTCTAGTTCTTAGACAGGTGTTTCGTAGAAACACAGGGTCGAAGTTTTGAGAAGTTATAGGTATTTGAATAAAGTAGAGAACCAGGTGTTGCAAGTATCGGGATTCTTCAAAGTGATCGAAGATGTAGATACTTGTGTATGGTATTCAACTGATAGTAATGTTTAAGAGAACTTGCTTCTCTTTCGGGTTACTCATAATTGGAAGCATTCCTAAGTTGAGTAACGCTGATCGGCCTCTCTCCATTTAGTTGACATGCACTGGAGATAGCTGCATGATTTGAATCTGGTTCAATTAAATCAGTGCCTCTGGTTCTATATTGGATATAGTACAGTTCATATCTTAACATTGTTAAGGTACGGGGAGTTGTCCGGTTTATGCTTAAAACCAGACTCTGGATAACTCATAGGCACATTTCTGTAATGGCTGTTTGTGGGTTGACCCAGGCTATGACGAGGGTTGACTTTCTACCATCTGGGAGATCAATAGAAATATTGTTCAAGACTCACCACAGTTTTATTAAAAATGGATTTTTTCAAAAACAGCAGTGGGAGTATGGTAGAACTGGAAGTGATTCCAGAACCGCAAACGATTACTGAAGATTTGATAAGGAACCTAAAGATTCAATCTGATTTGACATTCCATTGGCCACTCCGCAGATAAGGTGGGTAACTTCAGGCACCCGAGAGGTACTCCGGTAGCCTCAAGGACGGTGACAGGGAAGTTCTTGTTTACCCACACTTGCCATTGTTGTTGTTCCAGGCTGCGAGACCCGGCAGGAGGATGAGTATAGCGTCGTTCTAAACTAGCTTTAGAAGTGCACGTCTGTATGACTCTGCCAGAGGGTTGTTGTAGTCAGTTGGAGCAGCGGAAGCATTGGTGGACAGGTAGCTTATGTCTATTCATAGACTAAAGCAGATGTAGCGGAGATAGATCATCTATTTCTGACGTGACAGTCATGGGTTTTGACGTCATCAGAATAGGGGATGGATCTGTTGAGAAGGTAGTAGGAATTGATATTCCTTTACTACGATCGGTTATACTTTGGTCGTCACACAGTGGTTTCTCCACACAGGACTTGGATATTATATCAGACATACTGGTTACTAGATCTATGGTTTTAGATCTAGATTTGGGTGGTTTCCTAATCTGGGTACCCTGACAGCATTCTATGAGTATTTAGAATGGACGACTCCTGGCACGGTAGTACACCTGCAGGTAATGGAGTCACCCTCTCTAAAGGTGTCTTACAGACTAAAGGGGAGAGGGATGTGCATGATTGGCAGATCACTTGCTTAGGTAATTGAGTCAATCATGAAATGTCAAGTACCACACCAGATGTTGTTCTTGCAGTAGATGCAATAAGTTGACATTGATCCAATCCTGGAGAAACAGTCGGAAGCAGTTTTAGAACATAAGTGACTGTTCTAGGGATATGATAACGAAAGCCCCATTCGGGAAACAGTTATCATTCCAGGCTTCCAAGGTGACCTGGACGACAAGGAGGTCGTCAGAGTTATAAGTTTTTCCTTCTGATGAGGGGCAGTATTTTGGACAGGTGGTCCAAGGCAATACTGAGGGTGGCATGGCGCAGGATACTGATTAAGTTCAGTTGACGATACAGTCTAAGAAGTTTGGTTTTGGAGTTCATTTATGAGCTTGGTCCCATCAGACATCCAGACATTCTAAGACAGGTATTGCTCATTTCGGGAGATGGCTTTCTCCGCGAACTTGAGATATAGAGAGACATAGATAGAAACATCAGAGCGGATCCACTCACTGAGGCTATTCCTCGAACGCAATAGTTTCGCAAACGAGCTTTGTAAGACTGACTAGTAGAGGAGTTGGGTGTTCGGTATCACACAGGCTGTGAGTATGCGACATCGCAATAATTAGCCTTGAGTGCAAGTGGGAGATTGTTGGAGATAGTGCCCTCAGAGTCAATTATTGGATCACAGGCACGTGATTGCAATGATTGAGGGAGGACCTATCCCGGTAGGACAGTCTTACTTGAGATGATAGTATGCTATCTGGTTTACCTTTATCATCGTGTACTGCTTTAGGTGACCTGACATGTCGCTATTGCACGTTGATAGAGCCCCTTGGATTCTTGCTTGACTGCCAGCAGTATGAGGGCGATCATATAAGTGAGAGCTGGAGTCTATAAGCACATCCTTAAATGGTCCCTAGTCGTGGGAGTTTCGAGACAGGGCATCGATACTCCAGAGTAGACTAGTGTATACAGTCGAGACCCCGACGAGGGGCGGTGGCCGGTCTCACAAGCCACTGGTGTCAGTTGGTTCACCTAAGATGTATACAGGTGCTCATTGGGTTATGAGTACACTGGACAGGACTCGCCGGGAACATGCTAGTTGGTCTTATACCTGACGTCAGATAGCAGTTCCCTGGTGACATGTGTACAGGTTAGTTCATCGACCTGGGGATCGTCATTTGTCTCGTGTGAGTTCCCACTGTACTTTGATTACTACCCTACCACGGCTCAAAGGAGTCGTGCAAACAGGTTTTAGTTGGGTACAGTCCCGAGCCACATGGAGGCAGTGAGCGGATCTTCGGGGGTTCGTCTCTCCCGGTATTGGGGGTGAGGTCGCGCTGTGTCTAGGAGAGCCATTACACAAAGACCTTGGCCAAGGCAAGGAGATTTACTGGTAGGCATTCCAGTAGTATCTCAGGGTGTTCTGGGCTACACTCCGACACGACTTGTACCGCTTTTGGGGGTCTGACTTTTACCAACCCCCTAGGCCCGCCATGCGATGCTCCTAGACGAACGGACCGGACTGTACGGATATTGTCACTGACAGGCTCAGTTGGGTGTCGGGGTGAGCTTCCTCATCGACGTCCCTTTTGGTCAATAGCTGGTGGCCCGTCACGTATTGGCTTATACCTCTGACGTGCTAGTGGTTAAATCCACAGCCATAGTATTGACGAGTCTTTAGAGTCCACCACACTTTCAGTTACTCAAGTTTTCGGGCGAAACGCTGTAGAGGCCGTATGGAGATATGGCAGGGTCCGATCTGATACGTGCGGTATTGCACGGATCAGGATCGGACGATTTGTACTAGTGGCCGTATAGTTATATGGCAGCGTTCGATCAGATACGTGCGGTATTGCACGGATCAGGATCAAACGGATATTACTAGCCGGCTTTGGTTTAAGCCGGTCCTAGTTTAGTACAGTGTAGATTTTGTCTCATTGCATTTGTATCCGGTCGGAATACAAATGCGGGTGTGTATGCACAGTATAAGGGTTATCCTGTAATTTATTACGGGACCAGTTTTCTGGAGTTGCCAGTTTGTATTCCGTTCCGGCCGGTTTTCCTTTGTTCTTTCCCGGCCGGACTTTTCTGATGGAGGGGGTAATTTGCAGTTTTGCAAATTACTTTTGTGGAGGTTTTATTTGTAAGATGATTTATTATGAAAGCATCTTTTGATGCCTTTCTTATCCTTCATTATCATTTGCTTTATGTGATTAGATTTGATAAGAAGAGTTGATGTGAGTTTTGTGATGATTATGTCTTGGTTGTGGTCACCCTTCATTATCTCCTACACTCACCTCCCTTCATGTTGATGCTATCATATTCATTCCTCCACCCTCTTGCTCTCACTTGATGAAAATGGTTGAAGAAAAGAAAAGAGAGAAGAAGAAAAGGAAAAGAGAGAAAGAAAATGAGAGTTTCATCTTGAGAGTTCATTCTTGATCTCATTTTCTTGCTAGAAAAATGCAAGCACCATTTTTCTATTCTTTGATTCCTCCATCATGGCAACTACAAACCCCATTGAGACAAAGCGCATTCTACACTGCATTCTACAGCATATCTTGAGCATGTCGAGTAGCCGGCTTCATGCGCGAGTTGCCTCGGTATTGAGGTGGGAGCCCGTAAAAGTACCCGGCTTCGTGGTGCCCTTTCCGACGAGGAGGAGACGGACGGAGATCCCGCGAGGAGATCGGAGTGGAGATGAAGACCGGAGGACTTGGATCGTCGGTACATCTCTAACACTATCTTGTTAGTTAGCTAGACTAGTTTAATGGTTACGATCCGGGGTTTTGTGCGCGGTGGTGCCGGTTTGCAAAGTCCGCAAAATTTAAGTTTACCACCGTTTCCGCGTTTGGCCGTCGGATTGACGGCCGGGGCGCCGCCGTGCACTTACAGAGATAACACTGGAAACCTACCAGTCTATCTCGCTTGCCCTGGCCAGGGACTTTGTGTAATGGCTCTCCTAGACACAGCGCGATATCAACCCCTAATACTGGGAGAGACGAATCCTGTCTAACCGTCACTGCCTCCAAGTGTTTCGGGACTGCACCCAAAAACTACCTGTTTGCATGACTCCTTTAAGCCGTGGTAGGGTAGTAATCAAAGAACAGTGGGAACACACTCGAGGCGAAGTGACAGTATCAAGTCAACGAACTAAGCTGTACTCATGTCATCTAGGAACTGATAACTGACGATAGGTATAATTCCAACCAACAGTTCCCGACGAGTCCTGTCCAGTGTACTCGTAACCTAACGAGCACCCGCATACTATCTTAAGTACGACGTACTGACGGCTGTGGGACAGACCGTCTCCCAAGTTGGGATGAGAAGCGCATATGCTAGTCTACTCCGGAGTATCGATGCCCTATCTCGATAGTCCTACGACTAGGGACCTGCATAAGGATGTGCTTGTGGATTACCCAACCCCACGAGTGTGACTGCCATCACAACGCTGGTAATCAAGCAAAGATCCTAATGGCTCCACTAATGTGTAAAGGCAATATGCTAAAAGAAACACATGCACACATTAGAGTAGAAATAAACCAAGTAGAATACTACTATTTTGAGCAAGGATGTCAATACAAGGTGAATATCCCAAGCCTCCATTAAGTAATATACATGCTAGTATGATACAGTAATGGCCTCTAGGGCATATACACTAACATTAGTTGGAACTCGGTTCAAAAGGTATGCAGCAGATTCTAGTGCATATCCCCAGAATGATCGCGGCAACTCAGCATTACTCATCATGGAATGTACCATATCCAATAGGGTTCGGTTCTGTCTCTCCGATACACCGTTATGTTGCGGAGTGTATGGAGGAGTAAACTGAGAGAGAATTCCATTCTCTTTTAGGTAATCCAGAAACTCGGCACTCAAGTATTCACCACCTCGATCAGATCTCAGTGTCTTGATTATTTTGTCGGTTTGTTTTTCTACTTCATTCTTGTATTCCAAGAATTTTCCAAAGGCTTCAGATTTATGTTTCATTAAGAAGACATATCCGTACCTTGAAAAATCATCCGTAAAAGTAATGAAGTAAGAATAACCGCTTCGCGCATGTGTAGACATTGGACCGCACACATCGCTGTGTACGAGCCCTAAGAGCTCGCTCGCTCTTACTCCGTGTCCAGTGAACGAAGTCTTTGTCGTCTTTCCTTTGAGACAGGATTGACAAGGTGCATATGATTGATATTCGAACGGATCCAAATATCCTTCTGTATGTAACTTCGTCAACCTTCTCTCATTGATGTGACCCAGTCTACAATGCCATAAGAAAGCATAATTGATTTCTGGAGACTTTCTTTTGTTTGTATTCTGGACATTGAAAATCTGCGGTTGGTTTAATACGTATATACCATTGCTTAATGTACCTGACCCAATCAGAACTTGATTAAGGTGAATGTTTACAACATTGCTTACAAATGCAAATTCATAACCTTCTTTAGATATTAAAGATACAGAAATGATATTACAAGTTGCATTGGGTACAAAATAACAATTACGCAAAACCAAAACGTGTCCATCTTACAATCCCAGGTGATTGTCCCCCACGGACTCAGCATTCATGCCAGCTCCGTTTGCAACTCCGAGGGTCATATCACCTGCCTTCAAAACCCTATGCTTTCTCAGTGCCTGCAAAGAATTACAGATATGAGATCCTGATCCGGTATCCAACACCCAGGAAGTAGAGCTTATTGATAGGCAGTTTTCAATAACATACACACCTGAAGCCGAAGCCGCAACTTGCTTCGGGTCCTGGCTCTTGGCCTTCCAAGCCCTGCAATCCTTTTTCCAGTGTCCTTTCTTATGACAATAGAAGCACTCTTCCTTTCCCACAAGCTGCCCCGCTATCTTTGTTGCCTTTACTTTTCCCTTCGTTTCCACTTTCTTAACACCGCCCTTGGTTTGGTGGGGATTTTCTTCTTCTTTCCCTTGGCTTTCGCCCTGGACCTAGAAAAGGAAGGTCTTCCAACAAACAAAGTGGATGTTTCCCTACTTTTCTGTAGGGTGCCCTCTGCACTCCTCAGCAGGTTGAGGAGTTCTGAAAGTTCAACTTCTTTTTCTTGCAAGTTGAAGTTCAGGATAAACTGGGCGTAAGTGGAAGGAAGGGACTGGAGAATCAAGTCAGTATAGAGCTCGTTCTCTAACGTAGTCCCAAGGTCCGCGAGCTCTTCAATATAGCCAATCATCTTAAGCACGTGTTCCGGTACCGATGATCCGACGGCCAATCTCGCCGAAATCAACTTTTTCGAGACTTCGTATCTGGCGATACGGGATTGCTCTCCATACAGTTCTTCTGTATGGAGAAATATGGATTCAAGGTCCATATTCTCGTGCCTCCTCTGATGTTCATTGTCCATAGAGGCAAGCACGAGGCACTTGGCCTTCGCGCAGTCGATCTCCCAGGTCTTACGGATTTCCTTATCCGCGACGCTGGAGGTGGGACCTGGGACAGGGGGAGCTTTGGTGGTAAGAAGATACCCCAACTTGTCATAAGTGATTGCCATTTTGACATTCCTGAGCCAATCTTTGTAGTTTGGCCCTGTCAGTATGTTTTTATCTAGAAGTAACTTAAGTCCA
Organism: Agapanthus africanus; assembly: GCA_030015575.1. Lineage (NCBI taxonomy): Eukaryota > Viridiplantae > Streptophyta > Magnoliopsida > Asparagales > Amaryllidaceae > Agapanthus > Agapanthus africanus. Next base: position 228,322,920 of record JASDDO010000008.1, read on the forward strand.
GTCATGACGATTGGTCGCTGCAATTAGGAGAGAGAGAAGAAACACTCAGCATGATGCTCTTGCAAGTTTAGAGTAGTTTTTAGTTTGTCTAAACAGGATGGCTCCCACTGTTTCTCGAATTCCTCCTTAAACCAAAAAGGAAGAATTAGTCGGGATCAATCTCACCGTACAATACTTGCTTAACCATTCAGCCAGGCCAGTGTTGGTACTTCAAGGGAGGTTTTCCAACGCTTTCGCGAAGTTCCTTAATTAAATAACCTCTTTTCCCTGGGGGCGTAGCCCCGCTAACACCTTTCTAGAAACCTACTTGGTTTATAGCATTGATCGTTAAGTGAGAAATTTCCCGAGGAGTAGCATATACTCACAGTAGGATCGGGATCCAAATATCATCGCGTGACAAAACTGAAGGAATTCTACCAGAATCATCACACTCCAAATGGTATGCAGCGCTAGCAAGTTTAAGTTTCTTTAGAAACTCCCGATGTGGATTTTTGCCCCATGCTCTTATGACCTTGACTTTGACCAACAAATCATAAGTCACATGTTAAGTTCTACCCGTCATTTTCCAGGTTAATTTGAACCCACCCGTACCTACCCTTGACTTTGGCCAACAAGGCAGTACGACTGTCCCAAACCAACGCATCTATCTATGCTGCACATGAATACCCAATAGCTACCAATCACTATGCCTTGACTTTGGCCAACAAACATAGCTTGAATACTATTGACTATCCATGTGAAATGACGGAGGGCTACGAATGGTTTTGGAAAAACCGTGAACATAGTGAACTTGATATAATCGATGGAACGAGATAGCTTTTAAAAGGAGTGGCTTAAGCTCCGCGTTTAAAAGTTGGTTTTTGAAAAGAAACCAAGTGGTTTTTTTTTTGAAATTGTTCCAACGACTTTACTTAGGTTTATTTTCTTGCATTAATTTAATGCGTCCCATCATTTAATCCTACCATTACAGAAAACAACGAAAATATGACGTACGCTTATGCCATCCGCATTCGCCTCGGGGCCCCGTTATTACCCGTTAGGTTACTTGACTAATGACAGAGCGGGGGCTGGACTAGCACGGATGCAAAACATAAGCAACGCCTAACTAGATATCATATATAGATTTATACATTCGTCACATGCAATGATAGCCATTCTAGATCACAGATGAATACTTTGGATATACTAGGAATCTGCGATTCGTTCGAGCCTGTAACGAAAAGCGGATTACACGGTCGCAATGAATAGCCTACCCTACACCCCTACGGGTGTGGCAAACTACCCGCCAAATACCCGAAGTGAAGCAACCTCCCTCAACAACGTGAGTAGGCTACTCGACACTTCGAGGTACCCGGTAGTTTGTGCACCCCACCTTTGGTCTATCCTAGGAGCAAAAAAAGTAAAACAAATTATACAATGGCGGCTACAACCTCATCCCGGATGTGCGGCCATATAAATAATATTACATCAATTACAAATTACATGAATTGAAAGATAAAGAAAACTCTCATCTCACAACCCCCCCGGCTATTCATCCGCGACAATCCAACGAATTCATATACACAAACCATCAACATTACAGATCACAGATATGTATAACCCCCACTAATCGACGTATAGCGATTAGCAGACGTTCAATACATATATCACATCACAGATATAACCCGTTAGCTAAAGTCTATAGAAGTTCGATCAAAATACGGATTTGTAACCACCCCAAAACACAAATTTGTTTTCTGGAAAATCTGGGTAGAAAAAACATATTGTAAAAATCCCAAAACACCCCAATGAACACACTGCAGGAAAAATTGCCCACGGCCGAGTCAACTCGGCCGCGGATCTGCGGCAAGAGCATGCTCTTGCCGCGGTTCCGCGGTGCATTGACCGAGTCACTGGACCATTTTTCTTGGGTGTGCTTTAAAAACCCTGAGCCGATTTTTAGTACATAATTTATTAATTTTTGAACAGAAATAAAAATCGGCAGAAAGTTCATGTTTTAGACGTGTTTTGCGTTTTTTTCTCCGATCGAACTTCTAGTTACTTTGTTAACATGCTAGATAGTGTTTAGCTAGGCTTTGATACCACTATAAGTCCACGTTACCCTTCCCGGTTCTTTCGGGGATGCGGAAGCGGTGAAAAACGATTTTTCGGTGGAGGTAACATGGACTCAAAAACCGGATCTTTGCTAAACAAACCATCTAGCAACCAAACTAAGAGTTTAGCTACTATGTTAGGGGTTATACCTAAACTTGAACTCCTTCTCTTCGACTCCTTGTGGTGGTCGGATCGGCCTCACCTTGTCGTCTCCTTGTGCCGAAGATGGATCCACCCGAAAGCTTCTACCTTTGGCTCCAACCTCAATCTAGAGGAAACTAAAGTGTTAGGTTTGCTAAACCTTCAACCTTAGGATGAGTAGAGAGTGGTTTTGGTGTTTTATCTCAAAGAAAAATGGTTCTCAACTCATGAGAGGGATTTTCCTTGAGCTAGAGGAAGAGGGAGAGCAATGGAGAGAGCTTGGATGAGAGAGAGTGAGAATGATAGAATGAATGAAGACTTTTGCAACCATGCTCTCAAAAACCAAAATAATCATAATAATAATTGTAATCAAGTATTTTGTGATGGTTCATTTCAATGGCAATATCATTTCATGCATTTAATGCATTTTGTGAACATACAAGCAAGCAAAACTCATAGCCATGAAATGATAGCCATTGTAATGATGATGGTCAACAAGTCCAAACTAGTCAACCGGTCAACAAACTCAACAAGTCAACAAAGTCAAACTTTCAACCCAACCATGGCACAATAATACTTAATTAATATTATTACTAATCATATTTCCTATTCTCATTAGGGTTTAGAAAAAGTCAACAGTCAACAACCCTAATGAGAATCATCTGCCTCTGTCTCGGTTAACCGTGCATAGACACCCGCATCCGCGTTCCGAGGAACATGAACACAAACGAGATAAAACCAATCCCAAAACGTATACTAGGATCTGGCATAAACCAAAGCCAGCTAGTAATAACTGCCCGGACAACAAACGTGCACAAGTGCGCGGATGTGACCGAACCCTGTCGCAAAGCCATGCGACCTCTACTCTTTTTTCCCAAAGGCGAATAGCTCTCTGTGTGGGACTCTAAAGACTCGACACTACGCTGGCAGTGGGTTTAACCACAGACCACAAGCGGCACTAGCTGTGCGTAACGGCCCCCAGGTAGATGCCGATAAGAAGACTGATGAGGTGAAACCCATCCGAACTCCTACTGAGCCTGAATGTGACAGTCTCCGTACAGTCCGGTCTATTCGTCTGAGAATATTGCATGGTGGGCCAAGGGGGGCGGTAAACGTCAGTCCCCTAATAGCGATACAAGTCGTGTCAGAGTGTAGCCCAGAACACCCTGAGATAACACTGGAAACCCACCAGTATATCTCGCTTGCCCTGGACAGGGACGACTATGTGTAATGGCTCTCCTTGACACAGCGCGATATCAACTCCCAATACCGGGAGAGGCGAATCCTGTCTAACCGTCACTGCCTCCAAGTGCTTCGGGACTACACCCAACTACTACCTGTTTGCACGACTCCTTTGAGCCGTGATAGGGTAGTAATCAAAGTACAGTGGGAACACACTCGAGGTGAAGTGAAAGTGTCAAGTCAGCGGACTAAGCTGTACTCATGTCACCTGGGAACTGATATCTGACGATATGTATAGTACCAACCAACAGTTCCCGACGAGTCCTGTCCAGTGTACCCGTAACATAACGAGCACCCGCATACTATCTCAAGTACAACGTACTGATAGCTGTGGGATAGACCGTCTCCCCTGCTGGGATAAGAAGCGCATACGCTAGTCTACTCCGGAGTATCGATGCCCTATCTCGATAGTCCTACGACTAGGGACCTGTATAAGGATGTGCTTGTGGATTACCCAGCCCCCATGATTGTGACTGTCATCACAACGCTGGTAATCAAGCAAAGATCCTAAGGGCTCCACTAATGTGTATAGGTGATATACTAAAAGAAACACATGTACACATTAAAATAGAAACAAACCAAATAGCATACTACTATTTTGAGTAAGATTGTCTATACAACTGTGAATATCCCAAGCTTCCATTAAGTAATATACAAACTAGTATGATACAGTAATGGCCTCTAGGGCATATACACTAACAGAGTGCACTGGGAAACAATTCTCGATAACTAACACACCCGAAGAAGATGGATTAACATTCTTATCCTTCGATTGGGCGGCGTGGGAATCCAGATATTCCCGTATTTCCTGCTCTGTCTTATAACAATTATAAGAAAGAATGGAACCAACGTTCCCCTGATCAGTATAACAAGCGGGTTCGGTCAATACATCCATATTATTATCTTGATTAAGGCCTGACATTGTCGCTACCTGGAGAGAGAGAGAAGAAAAATTTTTAGCGTATGCTCTTGCAAGATTAGATTTGGTTATTATCTTATCTAATCAGGATGGCTCCTACTGTTTTTATCAAATCTTCCTTCAAACCCTAAATGGTAAGACTAGACGGGATTAATTACATCTTACAAGTTCGCCAGTCTTTCAGCCAGGCCAGTGTTGGTACTTTGAGGGAGGTTCCTCGTGCTTTCGCACGGACCTAATGAGAATAAACCTCCTTTTCCCAGGGGCGTAACCCCGTTAACACCTTTCTAGACACCTACTTGATCGACTAATTGTCATGTGTAAAACTCTCCCAGGAGTAACTCTTACTCGCAGTGGGCATCGGGATCCAACTATCTTAAAGAAGGTATGCAATCTCATTGCAAATTTCAACACTTGAAATTCCTGATAATATTTTTACCCATAGCAACTTATGACCTTGGCTACGGTCAACAAATCATAAGTGCTAGCCAAGTTCAACCCATCATTTCCTGATTGAATTAGATCCACCCGTACGACCCTTGGCTAAAGTCATCAAAGTCGTACGACTGCCCTAACTCAATCGCATCTCATGCAGCAGATAAGCACTAATTAGCTACCGCACACTACGCCTTGGCTAAGGTAAACAAACGCATCACGAATACTAAGCAGTACTTATCTGAAATGACGGAGGGCTACATCAGGTTTTTACGAAAACCTTTTGCGTAATGAACTTGATATTGTTATAGAAACAAGTGATTTTGAAAAGGAGTGTTTTTGAGACTTTTACTAGTTTCTCTAAAGAGTTCACTCCCGGTGAAAGGATCTCGGCTCTTTCCTTATCGAATAAGGTGGAGGATATTTCATAAATACCACTATGCAAAGCAAGAACTATAGAAGCAATCAAAAACAAAACCGAGTGAGTTGTAGCATCTGCTAGTTTTGCTAAAGAGGTCACTTCCGGTGAAGGGATCTAGGCTCTTTCCCTATCAAATAAGGTGCTGGATATTCTACAAAGAATACCGCTATGCAAAGCAAAAACTTGAGGTACCCTTTTTGAAAATTTGATTCTACAATATCTTTTAGTTTTCTTTTCTTTCATTAATCTCATTAATGGCGTCCTATCATTTATGCTTCCTAAGCATCACAGAAGAAACGAAAATACAACGTACGCTTATGCCATCCGCATTCGCCACAGTGTCCCGTTATGCACCGTTGGATTACTTAACTAACAGCATAGCAGGGCGGGACAAGTGCGGGTGCAAAACATAAGCAACGTTTATTATATATCATATATAAAATAATAAAACATTCGTCTCACGCGTATAAAATGATCACATCACAGAATATCAGCCGTAGAAGACAACATATGAAATATTGGATATACTAGAAGGTCCGTGTTTTATTTTGAGCCTGTATAAAACACGGATTCCATGGTCACGATGAATAGCCAGACCCATATCCCTAGACCCCTACGAGAGCGGCAGGCAACCCTACCAATTCTAGAGTTAGGAGACCCGGACTCGACTCCTCGAGTTGGTCTCCCACTGAACTCTAGAACCCGGTTACTTGTGCTCACCTCCTTGGGTCTATCCTAATGCGGAATAGTAAATAAAATACAACAATTGTGACATCATCCTCAACTCGGAAGTCCCCCAATAAATGAATATTACATACAAATAATTTTACATGAATGAAAATAAAAACTCTCATCGCACATAAAACCTCCGGCTATTTAAATCACGACGATCCAATATAATATATCACAGCAACACATAACATCACTTGTCATCAACGTAAGTAAATATGCGTATCACAATCGTCGTTGACATATAGCAACGAAAATGGCGATACACCACATATTACACTTACGGTCGCAGAAAAGAAAATGTCAAACTACAATATTTGGAATCCACAATCAACTTAGACATCATAAACCCGAAATATCACATATTACGGATTTCATGCCTAACTATATGAATTCCTGTTTATATCATAATATTGCATTATTATATTCCCCATTCTTATTCGTTTTATAAATAAACAGGTGCTTTTGACGCATGTCTGCTACATATTACAGGATACAGGTTCTTGGAGCGAAGACAGTGAAAAAGACAAAAGATGATACAAAAGAGAGACTTTTGACCCACAAGTAGAAGGATTCTAGTCAAGCCTAGACGAAGAACAATTCACAATTGTACAAGGCAATGCAAGATCCAAAATGTCAAAGTGAAGGGTTAAAAGATCATTACAAGTTTTCACTGAAGATCTGGAGAAGACCCAGAAGTCAAATGGAGAAAAGAATTAGAAAAATAGAAATCCCAAGAAGCATAGAAGAAAACCCAAAATTTTCCAGAAACAACTCCCTAGTTTGGCCGCGGAACCGCGGCCAAACCCAGGCTGGGACCGCGGTTCCACGGCCGTCCAGAGCGCACGTCGGTGCATATTTTCGGTGGCGGTGCGTCGGTAACTTTGTTGGGATTTTTCGGGGGTATTTTTGTAATCTCACATGTGCGAATCCTGTAACCCTAATTTCCCTATTTCCCTATAAAATTGTATTCTAAAGATTGTATTAGGGATGCCTCTTTCCAAGAAATAAAAATTCAGATTCTTTTGAGGATTAAAGAGCATCATTTCTGTAAGTCTTTTTTTAATTCCTGCCTTAGTTTATAGTTTAAATTATTGCCTTAGATTAAATTAATCTTTTGCCTTAGTTAATTCTAGTATAGAATCTCTTAAAACTGCAGTAGGAAATTAATCCAATAGATCTAAAAATGCAAAATCTCAAAATGATGTTTTTAATAAATCCCCTAATGAGCGAGTAATTTCCTCGCTTGTTAGGGTGAGGAATAAGGGAGGGAATGAGAGATGAAGATCTCTCATCTCTTTCGTGCCCGATTATTTTTAATAACTAGAACTTCATGCATGCATGCATGATCCGCTCCCTACGGCACCCTACCCACGAGGTAACGGTGAAACCGTAGTATAAAGGACCGGACATGCATGTCTTCCATGAAGGTTAGAGCAAATATTAGGAAAGGACGGACAATGATCTAGAGGAGGAAACTTCGTTTCTTCCCAATCATCCTAATCCCTTTTTCTAATAGTTGCTATAACTTCTAAAAGATTTCATTTAGGGCATTGAAAGAGGTGTGACATTAAATCTTATCAAACTACACCTTAGACCTAACCCTAGCAAGTTTCTTAACCATCGCACAACTTAGTTCCCTTTTTTTAGATTAAATTAAAAGACCAAACACCCATTTGAATCTGCTCGTAAGAACACTTAGGAAAATTACACATCCCTGTGGACCGACCCGTATTCACCGGCTAGCTGCAAAGCGACGCCATTTCTGATTGCGGTAAATTATTTTTTGTGATCGTAAAACCCGACTAATCAAATGGCGCCGTTGCCGGGGATGGCGTAAAATTTCTTTTGTGTAATTTCGGGTTGATATAAATTTTTAAAAAAATCATAAAAATCTGAAAATAGAAAAAAGTACAAAAAGAATTTTTTTATCAATTTTTATCTGTTTGAAGGGTTGTCGTTTGAATCTTGCAGGAGCAGCGAAGAATCTCAGATCTGGAAATTTACAGAAGGCGAAACAAAAAAGGGTGCATTAGAACAGAGGGGAAATTTGATAACAGAACAGTGCAATTTTTCTAGAGCCACGATCACTCCACCTAACCGCGGAACCGCGGCTCAGAAGCACCCAAAACCGCGGAACCGCGGCGTTATTGCAACGTCAGCTCCTTAAATTTTGTCGGTTTGTTTTATTTACCCTCCTCTGCCAACCTACATATATCTTTTGTGAATTTTTCTGCAGGATTTCTTTGCGCTAAAAAATCTTCTTCCCCCTTCTCAATAACAGATTTTCTGTAGGTTTCTTTGCACCGCGCTAAAAATAATTGATTGCAAGTGAATTTAAAATTTTGCATAATTTAATCGGGCTTTAAGGGGCTATTGACCAAACTCAGATTGGGTGGGGATTTCATCACCCTTCCCAGGACCCCAGAAAGCACTTAAAGCATTTGCATCGACCACTTTTAATTAAAAAATACTAGACTCGGCCCTAAGGACTTCGAGCTCAATAGGACAAAGGACTAGACATAGGCATCGACCGTTTATCCTAACTGACTTTGCGGTGTCTAGGCAAGTGTGTCAAGGAAAGTGGTTACTTAATTAGGACCGCTACTTGTAGCGGGGAGCCTCCCACTTACCTGGCACTTACCTGGCCGCAATTGGCGGTGAAGAGGCGGTTTGAGGTCCTATTTCTAGCCCTAGTTAGGAGCTGTCTAGCTGACCTAGGTGACCCCAGATCTAGGCCTGATTGTGCATGTGTGGATTTGCGTCACAAGTCTCTTTTCAAAAATCTCTTTGCAAAACTATCACATACATAAAATAAAAAAATAGAAATATCTTTTCAAAACTTGCAACTTGTCGCTAAAGAAACCTTGCAACTCACTTACACCACATCCTTTCATTGACGTTTTCTTACCTCCACATTCTGTCTTTCATTTTTTTCTGACTACACTACCCCTTTAGTGTATGTCACTTTAGACTAGGGATACTAACGCCCGATTAGTCCGTGTTTCGTTGGCACCGACCGACGAACCTTTCGACACCGAAGTCGAAATTCCGTCCACTTTCTTACCTCCACCTTCAAATTCTTCCTCCGAAGGCATGTCGGGATTCAACCCCAACAATACCTTACCGACGGGAATGATTCCACCTCCGTTAGGTGCGAATAACCCAAATCAATCGCCTGTTGAAGCGCCCGCACGAGTCGCGCTCCAGGATCTCTTCTACCCTGTCCGCACTTCTTTACCTACCTGTCTTTCACCCCCACCGGCAAATGGGGATAATTTTGAAATAAAACCACATTTCATCAATATGCTGCCAAAATTTCACGGTTTGGAATCAGAAGATGCGTATATTTTTATCAATAAATTCCAAAATGTTTGCGCTATGATGAAAACGACCCAATTAAGTGATGACACTATAAGGCTAAGGGTCATTCCTTTCACCTTATGTAACTTAGCCGAGAAGTGGCTATATAGTACAGCATCACATTCAATTAGAAATTGGGATGAGTTTGTGAAAGCTTTTCTTAAAAAGTTCTATCCTCACCACAAAACTGCTAGAATCCGTAATGAGATTATACAATTTTCACAGCTTCCTCACGAACCATTTGGAAGTGTTTTGAAAGATTTAAAGACCTACTCGTTCAATGCCCTCATCATGGGATAGGAAGTTGGCAACTCTGCCAAACATTATACGAGGGATTAAACCCGGCAACGAAGCAGTTGCTAGAAACTATCTGTCAAGGTCACTTTCTAACCAAGTCTAGTGAGGAAGCGTGGCAGTTTCTTGAGGACCTTAGTGAACAAACAATTCAGTGGGAGAGCACCAAGACCACATCATCTTCTTCTAGTGGTCAATCTAGGGCAGGCATGCATTAATTAGATATGTCGATTGCTATGAAGGCCGAGATGGCAGCTCTTACGAAAAAGCTAGAAGCGATTGAGACCAAAATCTCATCGTCTTCTCCCGCCCCTGTTGTGCCTCCATGAACTGTTTGTGCTTGTTGTTCGGATCCATCACATCTTACCGAAGAGTGTCCTTACAATGCATCTACTCAAGGACATGATCAAGTCAATACTGCCTACCAGCAACGACAGAGAAACGATCCATACTCTTCGACATACAATCCGTCACCCAAATTTCTCTTGGAACCAAAATCAACAATTCCAAGGAAATAACAATTTTCAAAGGCCTCCTCCTCCACAACAACAACAAGCACCTCCACAAACTCAATTTCAACAGCAACCTTTCCAACAGCAACCTTACCCTAATCAAGTGAACAATTTTGTGCCTAATAATTCTTACGCGCCAAACAATTTTGACAAGGTTAGCTCGCTCGAAAGAAGTCTAGATGCGTTCCTAAAGCAATCTACACAATCTACAGCAAGATTAGAGACTTCTATTCAATCTTTGGTGCAAAATAGTGCCTCACACGATCAAAGCATCAAATCTATTGAGGCACAAATTGCACAACTCAATGCAGCATTGAGCGAGCGAGAAAAAGGAAAGCTCCCATCTCAACCACTACCCAATCCCGGTCACGCACATGCTGCAAATCAACAGCAAACTCATAACGTAAACGCTGTGACCACGTTGAGATCGGGAAAAATGTTGCAAAACAATGTGGGTATTCACAATGACACCCCTGCCAGTGGTTCTTCTTCACCTTCTTCTTCTTCGTTAGAGCCCGTTCTCCATCATTCACAAGGCTCTACTCCATCTAGCTCGAACGGACCCAAATCTCACAACACGAACACATCTATACGGGGTTCCGTTCCAACTCAACAATCTGATCCGCAAAAATTGGACTCAACAACATTTCAAAATGCTCCTTTTCCAAACCGGTTGAGATCCAATAAACCAACTCCACAAATGGAGAAGATTGTCGAGTTGTTCAAACAGGTGAGCATAAATATCCCTCTTTTAGATGCAATCTAACAAGTTCCTTCATATGCAAAAATCTTAAAGGACCTATGCACCAAAAAGAGGAAGTCACAAGTACCAAAGAAAGTTTTCGTGGCTAGTGCTGTTAGCGATGCACTTGTCCAATCCTTACCCCAAAATAACAAGGACCCCGGTTGTCCTACTATTTCAATAACAATTGGGGACAAGAACATCAATAGAGCACTACTAGATCTTGGTGCTAGTGTCAATTTGCTACCTTATTCTGTGTACGAGCAATTAGGCATTGGAGAGCTTAAGCCCACTCACTGTACTCTCCAAATAGTTGATCGATCAATCGTCCATCCAAGGGGTGAGCTAGAGGATGTGTTGATCAAAGTTGGGGAGTTCATATTCCCAGTTGATTTTATTGTTATGGACACACAACCTTTTGCTAACTCACGGAACCAAATTCCGGTGATCCTCGGTCGACCATTTTTGGCCACTTCCAATGCCGTAATAAACTGTCGCAATGGCACTATGACTCTATCCTTCGGGAAGACGTCTAATGAGTTCAATATTTACAAGTTAGAAAGTCTGTCCCCCCGTGCCTAATACTAGTACACAAGAAGTTTGCTCTATTCACAAAATCACGCAGGAGGACTGCGAGTTTGAAAGATTCTTGTTTGCTGAGAACAGCTTTGACGCCACTAGTGCGTCCCTCCTTGAGCCTACCACAGTTGACACAACCGATATTGATTATGAAAGTTTCACTTTTTCGGATGATGACGACTCACAGCCCGAATATGAGTCTTTTGAATTTTTGGATGAGTTAGTTGAACCATCAGAATCGGTTGTTTGCAGTGATTTCGAACCTGTGTTGGAGTCCTTTGAGTTCGAGGTAGATTCCACAATGATTCTTTCGCCTCCGAAACTCGAAATTTTGTCCTTGCCGTCTCACCTTAAATATGCTTACATAGGTGAGAATGAGACCTTTCCCATTATAATATCAGCCTCTCTAGCCTTCGAGCGAGAGAACGCTATTTTAAAAGTCTTACAAGATAGGAGGCAAGTTTTCGGTTGGACTATGGCGGACATCGAGAAGATTAGTTCCCTCATAATTGAAAATCATATGCATATGATGGATGATGCCAAGTCAATAACGGATCCACAGAAACATCTTGGGGATATTGTGGTTAGTCAACCTCCTCCTTTAGAAGTTGAACCACCCCAATTTCTTTTAATAAGCCACGAGAATGCCAATATTCCACTGATTGCTGATCATTCCCATTCTCGTTTTGATTCATCACCACATCATATCTATTCACTTCCATACTTGCCCCACCACCACTTCTATCTTCCCCAAGTCTTTTTGGATCGGTACAACATGTTCTTCCACCAACCGACACTCTTTACAGATAAATTTTTCGACCGGTTGGTGTTGACGTTTGGTCTGTGCAAAGTTTGGCAGTAGTGTCTAACATTGTTTCACTGAAGTTTGGGGGCCTTTCTGTATATATTTTTGTTTTTCTTTTGACAATAAATTTTTTTTTAAAATAAATAAACAGGGGAGTACCGACATTTTGACCCTCTTGGTGCAGCATGACGGTGAGGACACTGTCAAGTTTAAGTTTGGGGGTATGCTCGGTACGTTTTCTACCTTCGCATTCATATATACATATTTTTGCATTTGCATATTTATTTGAAAACCCATAAAAAATTGAAAATTTCTAAAATTATAAAAATTATTGTATTCAATTTTGACCATATTTAACTTGAGTTTGACAAATAGGTTAACTGGCCAGGAACAACTAGATCTTAGACCTAGTAAATTAAAAACCCTAAAAATAACCTTCTTTAAAGATTAACGGTAGAAAGTATATGTCTTTGTAGTTTATTTAGAACTAGGAAAATTTTGAGTTCACTTTTTGGGCTAAGTTGAAATAAAGGAAAAATATTGATATTCTTATTAGAGTATAAGTTTGAAAAATAATTCCTAGCTTAAGTCTATACTCTGAAAATGTATACCCTACAAATTGCACAATCACGCACCTTGAAACTTGGAATAATAGAAGAGACCTTGAAATGCTCTTGTCTAAAGTCCTTACTACGAAGAAGAAAAAATGTGAATAAAGAAAAAATGAACACTGGTCTTTGTGATTACTTAAGGCTGCAAAAATAGAAAAATATTTAGCAAGGGTGCTTCATCACCTAGTGCCTTAGACCAACTGGTTTGGGAGTCACTGCTAAAAGCCTTGGGTGTTGCAAGACTAGGAATTACGCTTTAAAGTGCAAACATATCTTGTAATCGGTTGTTGGTACCTCAAGAAGTATTAACAGTCGCATGAAGGATGTGAATTCACCAGTTAATTAGTGCTTTGGACAACGGACAAGAGTATGATTGCTTGATTTGAATTTCCAAGTGTAGGGGTGTTTATACACATACGTGGGGATATATGATTAGAGTTGAGATAAGAGAAAGGAATGAAGAATAGAACTTGTATCTTTAGTAGAGTTGATAGAAAAATTCCCAAGTGGAGATGGAACCTTAGAAGGAAAACTTAAGAAATGCTGAAAGCTGAGTGAGTCTATCGAACATATATAATCTTAAGTTAAATGATGAGGAAGTGTGAAGAATATGGGTGGTAATTTATGAGTCAATGATAATAGAATTCCTTGTTATAAAACCTAATTGGAGAATTAAAGTTAGTGGGCCTAATTGATAGGATTTTGTGGGTAGTATCCGCTGAAAACCCTCAGGAGACAACACTCCTCTTACTAGGGACACCTAGAGGTTTAACGGCTTGTTGCACGAGCTCAGTGCAATCGCGTTTCCCTGCGAAAGTGCGGTTAGGTTTTATCGAGAATAAAATAATAAGTTTGCTCGAGGACGAGCAAAAGATAAGTTTGGGGGTATTTCTTCATATCATAATATTGCATTATTATATTCCCCATTCTTATTCGTTTTATAAATAAACAGGTGCTTTTGACGCATGTCTGCTACATATTACAGGATACAGGTTCTTGGAGCGAAGACAGTGAAAAAGACAAAAGATGATACAAAAGAGAGACTTTTGACCCACAAGTAGAAGTATTCTAGTCAAGCCTAGACGAAGAACAATTCACAATTGTACAAGGCAATGCAAGGTCCAAAATGTCAAAGTGAGAGGTTAAAAGATCATTACAAGTTTTCACTAAAGATCTGGAGAAGACCCAGAAGTCAAATGGAGAAAAGAATTAGAAAAATAGAAATCCCAAGAAGCATAGAAGAAAACCCAAAATTTTCCAGACACAACTCCCCAGTTTGGCCGCGGAACCGCGGCCAAACCCAGACTGGGACCGCGGTTCCGCGGCCGTCCAGAGCGCACGTCGGTGCATATTTTCGATGGCGGTGCGTCGGTGACTTTGTTGGGATTTTTCGGGGGTATTTTTGTAATCTCACATGTGCGAATCCTGTAACCCTAATTTCCCTGTTTCCCTATAAAATTGTATTCTAAAGATTGTATTAGGGATGCCTATTTCCAAGAAATAAAAATTCAGATTCTTTTGAGGATTAAAGAGCATCATTTCTGTAAGTCTTTTTTTAATTCTTGCCTTAGTTTATAGTTTAAATTATTGCCTTAGATTAAATTAATCTTTTTCCTTAGTTAATTCTAGTATAGAATCTCTTAAAACTGCAGTAGGAAATTAATCCAATAAATCTAAAAATGCAAAATCTCAAAATGATATTTTTAATAAATCCTCTAATGAGCGAGTAATTTCCTCGCTTATTAGGGTTAGGAATAAGGGAGGGAATGAGAGATGAAGATCTCTCATCTCTTTCGTGCCCGATTATTTTTAATAACTAGAACTTCATGCATGCATGCATGATCCGCTCCCTACGGCACCCTACCGACGAGATAACGGTGAAACCGTAGTATAAAGGACCGGACATGCATGTCTTCCATGAAGGTTAGAGCAAATATTAGGAAAGGACGGACAAGGATCTAGAGGAAGAAACTTCGTTTCTTCCCAATCATCCTAATCCCTTTTTCTAATAGTTGCTATAACTTCTAAAAGATTTCATTTAGGGCATTGAAAGCGGTGTGACATTAAATCTTATCAAACTACACCTTAGACCTAACCCTAGCAAGTTTCTTAACTATCGCACAACTTAGTTCCCTTTTTTTTAGATTAAATTAAAAGACCAAACACCCATTTGAATCAGCTCGTAAGAACACTTAGGAAAATTACACATCCCTGTGGACCGACCCGTATTCACCGGCTAGCTGCAAAGCGACGCCATTTCTGATTGCGGTAAATTATTTTTGGTGATCGTAAAACCCTACTAATCAATTCCACATATTGTATCACATTCCAGAAAAAGATAGACGAAGTTAAACATTCCGATCGAATCAATAAACACCCAAAAATTTCCAAAAGCTCAACACTTGAGCGTAGTTTAAAAATACTCAGTGCATGCTACAGTACCAATGAACCAGCCGTAGAAGGGTCAACCAATGCCTCACCTGTAGCGCCGCGGAACTACCGCAAACCCTAGGATTTAGCGGCGGTTCTTACAGTCACAGAATCGAGTTAGAGTTTCGTTCTTCTAGAGGGTCCACTGCTTTACTTGCATGATACATGAATGTTCTTTAACTATGAAAAAATCCAACTCTTGGAAAATTTCCAGCGTGGGTATTTGATATCCGTTCGAACTTTTTTACACGTCTAAATAACCCAAAAATAAACTAGAATTACGAATATGAAACACTCCGAATTGCCTTTGTAAAAAGATAACATCACAAGCAAATTTAGCAAAAATAAATAACACCTGAAATACCAAACCCCAGAGACTGGAACACACTACAAAATTCAACCCTGGAGACCATGAAAAAACAGAGCAGGCCATTTTTCCTTGCTCTGTGGCGGGCTAAAATCCGAGGTCTGGGGTTCAATTTTATATTGTGTTCATCTTGCGTCTCATACAACATTCTGCAGTTGTTTAAATAATTTTTTTACTCTCAGAAAATTTCGACAGAAACTAGGGTTTAGAATCGGGTGTTACGGAGTTGTTTCGGTTTCGTAATTCTACACAATCCGTCTAATTCTCTATCTAGTCTCTGATACCACTGTTAGGTTCCTAAGAACGACAACAAGGTTTCGGGTGGCATCATCCATGCCAAATAAAAATTTTGCCATACTTAAACAACCCTAAACAAGACCTTTAACTAGATAATCATACGGAAATATCAAGTAAATAACTTTACTTCTAAGTGATTAGGGATTACAACCTTTGTATTCCGCTCCTTCACTTCATAAGCTCCGAGTAGTGGTCCCTTCACTGCGATCCAAGAACTCCCAGACTCTGGAGAGGCACCACAAGTCGTATGATGCATGCTTGCTTGTAGTCTTCGAAATCCAAGATGATCTACTTCGAGGAAACACAAACTCAAGCTATCTCTTCACTAATATGAAATAAGTGAAGCTAACACCCTAATCTAAGTGGCTAGTTTAGAAGAGGATAATGAAGTAGGAAGTGGGCTCTCTTTAGTTTTCTTTTTCTCACTTTATTTCATCACATAAGAAAAAGCTAGAAAGCTTTGATGAGGAAGAAGAAGATGAACAAGTGATGAATGAATAATGAGCTTAGGTTAGAAATACAACCATGGTGAGTTAGTATATGCCATGGCTAACTCATGTGAAGAATAAACCATGAGCTAGGGTTAAAGGTTAGGTTAAGAAATATCTTAAGTAAAAACAAAAAAGGTGGACTTTAATCAATGTTCTACTAGCTTCCATGAAACTCAACCATGACTAATTCCATATCATTTGTAAATTATTTAAAAAGATAAATAAAACCATAACATAAACCCTAGCATGGTATAAATCTCATACATACATGTTGCATGTGTAACCTTAGCATGTCACAATATTATATATCACATATATAATATTTATGAACAAAAGAAAATAATACAATTAACATATATCGCATATATATCAATGTATCATCAAGTGAGTGTCACGACCCGAAATTGGCACGTGACGGCCCTAATACTATGCAACGTCTACAGGCGTATCACAGTAAAAGAAAGCCAAAACCCAGAAATCTAAACCATAAAAAATAATAAGAAAGTGATAATAGTATTTTCAAAACCTTTGAAATCACAACCCAAACTCTTTAAAGTCTCACTTTTATTCCTTAAAATTTTGGCAGCACCTCCTTTGTAAAAACCAGCCCCAAAATGGGTACAACATAATATATAAGTAAAAGCATCCCAAACGGAGCAAAATCCACGCCCAACGGCGGAAAACAATCACCACAACAGATATACGATGCCGCAGCGAAGAAAGAGACGATATAAATAAAACTGCATAAAACCTTCCAAGTCACAAAATAATATACAATATCGTCCTCACACCAAGTCACTAAGTCATACATAATACTGGTAGATGGAGAGTACATGGATACAACGAATATACAATACAACATCGGATAACCACAAAACCCACCTGGGCAAAACTGCACACTGTCAGGTGAAGTGGTATCCGCAGCCAAAAGATGATACGAAGGATGGAAATAGCCCGCCTCTGACTATCCTGAGGAACACCTGCAAACACTGTGGCACAACGGGGGTGAGTTGCCAACTCGTGAATAGTAAATAACATATGCCGGTAATCGCGAGTATGCATGTACAACGCGGATCTAACATAATCATTTAATAGCAATGAATGGTCATATCTAATGCATCAGTCATGAAAGGTACGCTAGCAGGTACTACTAATACATAAAGCAATAATAGTATGACAATCTGTATGCAGCATCAGGTAAGGTACTATATCAGTACTACTAATACATGAAGAAATGATATGAATGAAGGTATGTAAATGCAACAATCATGGAAGGTACTCTAACGGGTACACAAATGCTTGAAGTAGTGCATAAACAGTAAATGTGGAGTATGGAATACAACATGTCATTTCCACGGAAATCCTAACCTCGTGGTAGGAACAAAATCCAACAAGACAGTCCAATTCCCAATTTCCACAAATCATCCCCCAAACTGGCTCTCATATCATGTAAATCTCATATATCCTGAATGTACAACATCAAGTAGATCTCACATATCCCGTATGTACAATATCAAGTATATCTCACATATCTCGAATGTACAACATCAAGTAGATCTCACATATCCCGTATGTACAATATCAAGTATATCTCACATATCTCGAATGTACAACATCAAGTAGATCTCACATATCCCGTATGTACAATATCAAGTATATCTCACATATCTCTAATGTACAACATCAAGTAGATCTCACATATCCCGTATGTACAATATCAAGTATATCTCACATATCTCGAATGTACAACATCAAGTAGATCTCACATATCCCGTATGTACAATATCAAGTATATCTCACATATCTCGAATGTACAACATCAAGTAGATCTCACATATCCCGTATGTACAATATCAAGTATATCTCACATATCTCGAATGTACAACATCAAGTAGATCTCACATATCCCGTAATCAATATCAAATGAATTCTCAAATGTCCTAAATCCAATGTCAATGAGTCCTTTACATTCTAGGTATATTTGCATGAATAAAATATGACGATGTATATAAATTAATGTCAATACACATATATTAGCGTCCCATTCCACTAATATTGGTGTAAGGGCATATATAACAGCGGCCTAATCCCCTGTTATGTATACAAAGGAGTAAGAAGAAATATCATGAAACCAATGTGTCAAGCATCGACACAGAAATGCTGATCTATCAGGTGCTGTCACCAAGACTGGCACCCTGATAGGTACGTATCATACGCTATCCCGAAAGCACGAGTGCCTAGCTCTGACCCTCGCCTTTCGACGTATCAATACGTAGATGACTCTCGTCGGTATCCCCATGATAACCGCTGAGTCATTGATAATGTCACCGGAAAGTATGGTTCCCCCACTAACTCATCTCCTCACTGAGATTCTTGCCCCGGGGTACCTCCGGGCCCCACCATGTACCCGCACACGGATCCCTCCTTTCCTCGCGTGGGGTATATATATATCCGAACCGATAAATCTCATGGTGGCTGCTGAAATATCATATCAAGGGAAACCGGGTTTTCAAACAATGCATAATTTCATGAAACTCCCACGGTCCCCAAATCCAGAAAATATCATGAAAAATCCATATCTCAATGCGAAAATCCATGAATATAATATACGCATCATAAATCTGAAATGCGAGCATATACAGGAAAAGCCGCAATTAACTGTAACAAGTTAATATAATATCATGCGGTTCCTAATCTCTCCAATTCTAAATGACATCAAGTAAAGGTAAACATGTAGCTATAACCGTATATATGTGCAACATAGAGGTATAGCAAGATATAAGTATCTACCTATAAGTAATGATGTAGTATACCCCCTGGTATAAGTGAAGTATGTGTGCAAAGTATACCTGTAGCTATGACATAAAGTGTGTATGTACCTATCACAAATGGTACGATACTCTATAGGTATACAAGTATCTAACACGTAAGTATGTGAAGGCATATGTGTAAGCATGTGGATATACAGGTATGCTAAATGTCATATGCCATAAGAACTATGAATCAATGTCTCAATGTTCCTAACCAAGCAATATCATTTCTATATGTGGGTTGTGCGTGACATGTCAATTATTGACGGTGTGTGTGGCATATAATCAGTGCTCGTGCAACATAAGCCGTCAATAATGGTGCAGTGTCCTAAGGATACTATTCCAAGCACAACACTAACTAAGCAGTAGGGTGAATGCGCAATTCTAAATATGATATAGAATATGCGACAGAATAACATCTCTAGCCCAGACGCATAACGCCATGTGGGCGATTCCTCTGTAGATGTTAAATCTACTCACCAACACCTCTGGCTAAGTGTAGCCAACCACTCGTTTTCCCCTGGTAGCAGTGTCCGAAGTCCCCGCCTGCGAACCTACCACATCAAAACAATAAAGCAAGAGTATATTAATAATAACCCTAAAACACGTACACACTCCATTAGACCGACGCAACAACACAAAACATACTCTCAAGTGTTCGTATTGTGGTTAACGTAGGTAGCGACACGACGAAAACAAATTAAGAGCAAAACCACCCAAAGTGCACGAACCGTGTCGTATAACGTATCACGCGAACACAAAACACTACAACCTACCTAAGTGATCCCAGATTTTGCATATAGAGAAAACTAAACAAACAAACAGAACCAAATACACCCAAACCCCAGCATAGACCTACCCTCAAAAACCCACACCCCAACTCCACCTAGGGGCCGAGGTCGCCGGATTACTCTTCAGACGTCGCCGGCCCTGGCCGGTGGGATGGGTCTCGTGTCTCAGGTGGGGTCCTATGGTCTTAGGTACAACACAACTACTTTGTTTGGTTTTCTAGTAAAAATTCCGGGTCACAGCAGGTCACAGATATCGCAAATCGACACTAAAATACGATATTATGCATCAAACAAAACTTTAAGCACTTAAAACTGAAACTAACTAGCTACATACCATAAAAACTATAAAAGAACATATAAGGATCATTACCTATCCTCAAGAACACAAAAATCCAAGCTTTCCTAGCTCCAAGATGCTAAATCAAGACTTGGGGTATTTTTGTGATATAATTTGGGATTTTGGAGAATTTTTGAGCTTTGAATTGCAAATGGAGAAGAATTGATCAAAGGCAGAAGAGAGAGGGAGGGCTCGGCCAATAATGGAGGAAGGTGAGGGAATTGTGTAGGGTTTTCTAGTTCATTCAACCATAAATGCACACTTAATGCATTCACACACACATGCTTGCATCTCTTCTCAATTCTTTTCTTTTCTTTTAAATTTAAATCTAAAACCCATACAAATATCTAGATGCTATGTGAAGGGTTTTATTAACTCAAACTTAATTGTTGAAAAGAAGACTTAAGAGAAAATTTCCCAAAATGTGAATACCGCATTAAAATAATATTAAAATTGGGAAAAATTCTATCTGAACCAAAACGTCCCATATACCCCCAAAGCTTGCGCACTAGCTTTATTTTAGCTAAACTAGGTGGTGGAAAGTTTATATGGTCGTTTGATCACAGTCGGTTTAAAACAAAAAATACCGACAATTTTACCCAAAAACGGAAAAATTGACATAACGATTTTCTAAGACGTTACAGTGAGAAAAAGTGATTCTTAAGTGAGCTTGTATTAGTTAATGTAATTTAATATATCAAATATATAATTCTACATTAAATTATTAAATCAACACTTGATTTAATAATCCGGATATATTACATATAACCGACTAATATAATATGTATCATTTTATCGAATCAACACTTGATCCGATAATCCGGCTATATCACATATAACCGGACGATATCACATATCGCGTGAATAGAATATGGTATCACATACACTTATCAATCTCGGTCCCGCATATATCATATATGTGCTCCTACTCCGTTTCGCCTAAGCCAGGAAACCCCTGTGTAGGACTCTAAAGACTCGTCAATACGCCGGCAGTAGGTGATGATCATATCAAACACCCACAAGCCGCAAGCGGTCAGCTAAACGTAACGTCCACCCGGGTATTGTGCGAGTAGGAGATCAACAAACAAGCCTGTACATACTCATGCGAATCCAATAAGTTACACTACCGTACAGTCCGGTCTCTTCATCTGATATGTCGTATATCCAGTCTAGGGGTGGTAAACGTCAAACCCCAGTAACCTATAAGTCGTGTAGATGTGAGGCTCATAACGGGTCGAGAAACTACTGATAACACTTACCAGTAGATCTCCATATCAGCCCTGGACAGGGACTTCCAGTTATAGCCAATCGAACACAGCGCAACATCAACCCCCAATACCGGGAGAGACGAAACCCCTCCTATCGCTCATTGCCTCTATGTGATTCGGGACTGCACCCAAAAGCCGCCATTTTGCACGTTCTCATGAACGTGGTAAGTTGGAAATCAAAGCACAGTAGGAATCATACAAGACTCTATGACGATCCCGGGTCAACAGACTAACCTGTACCAGTGTCACCAAAGAACTGCTATCTGACGATAGGTATAATACCATCTAGGAGTTCTTTGCGAGTTCGTTCAGTGTACCCAGTCTCTACTGAGCACCCATACAGCATCTTTGATGTCAAACACCAATGGATGTGGGATCATCCATCGCCCATCAGATGGGTCAAGATGCGTATACGCTAGTCTACTCTAGAGTATCGATGCCCTGTCTCGATACACCCTCGACTAGGAACAATTATAGGATGTACTCGTGGACAACCCTGGCCCCACTAGTATGATCTCCATCTTAGTCCTAGTAGTCAAGTACATATCCTAAGGGCTTTATCAACACGTGAGAGCAAGAAAGGAACACAATACAAGTCAACATGTTTAGAAAAAGTGATACCAGATAGCATACTATCATGTCGAGCAAGAAAATCCTCTCTGTATATATCCAAGCATCCACTATAATATACAACATATGTATAATAATGGCATCTAGGGCATATACATAACTAACACCTTGAGTTATGCAGAGTCTGTTTTTAAGCATAAGCCGGACAACTCCATATACCTTAACATCGTTAAGATATGAACCATTCTATATACAATATAGAAACAGAGGCACTAATTTAATTGGAACCAGATTCAATTCATGAAGCTGTCTCCAGTGCATGTCAACTAAATGGAGAGAGCCTGATCAACATTACTCAACTTAGGAGTGCATCCAGATATGAGTAACCAGAATGAGAAGCAAGTTCTCAAAACCATTACTATCAACTGAATACCAAACACAAGTATCTACATCTTCGATCACCTTGATTAATCCTGATACTTGCAACACATGGTTCTCTACTTTATTCTTGTACCTATAACTTCTCATAACTTGGACCTTGTATTTCCACGGAATACTTGTCTAAAACTGGAGAAGTCACAAGTAAACAGAATATAGTACGAGCACCAACCCCTCTGTCCTAATGGACACTGCACAACATACAATACTTTGTATAAGTCCTCAGAGTTGAATAACTCAAACCCTGTGCGTCGTAGGTTAAAAACAGTACTATAGTTAAGAAGAATTACACCGCAGTTTAATGCTCCTTACCTAACCATCAACTGATATAGGTAAATGTCATGGACATAATTTCAAAATTTTATATATCGCTTTATGAAATAAACGTACAGATATTACAGTTTGAAATTGGTGCATAACAATGGATATTCAAAAACCAAATATTTTCCGTTAGGCAAAATCCCCAGATGATTTCCTAAAATATCACCAATTACAACGAATTCCGATATGATGAGGATTATCACCAAATTCCCAATAACTTACTCCCACTCATCATCTGTAAAACCATACAGATGTGAGAATCAAACCTGGTAAATATATACCCTGGAGTAAGGATCTAATTTGGAAATCGGTTTTCTATTAACAACGCATAGTGAAACTAAAACATGAAAAAATTTTGAAGGGTATCCGGGTATTCCTACTAATACCTCCTCCATTATCCAAATTCATGAATGTAACCGTATATCTTTTTGCCATCTCTTCAAATCCCTTTATTTTCCTTTACTCATTACTTTCTGTAAACCACCTTTAGGCTAAATGGTTTTCTTCCTTCCCTACCGTTCGGCACCAGCCTATGGTTTGGAAGAAGACTATACAATAAGCGTAATAGGTGTACTCTCCTAATCCTAGGAGTACTCGCAACTTGAGAGAATGTAAAGATAAAAGACAACCTGAATAATCCTATTCAATTTCCCCTGAACCGGAGAAATGCAAAGGTGAAATAGGAGTGGCGATGAAATATGTGGTTTGGTCGTGAATGATAGCAGTCGCAATTTACTCTACCCTCTTTCTGATCCTTTTATTTGTCTTTACTCATTATTTTCTGCACACCACACTTAGGCTAATTGGTTTTCTTCATTCCCTACCTTTCGACACCTGCCTATGGTTTGGAAGAAGACAATCCAATAAGCGCAATAGGTGTACCCTCTCCTAATCCTAGGAGCCGTCACATCCTGAGAGAAGGTAAAAGGAAAAGTCAACTGAATAGTCCTATTCATTTTCTCCAGAACCGGAAACCATCCTCGAACCTGAAACAAGTTTCTTCGAATTCGTATGTAACTATACGATGGTCATATCCAATAAATGTCGATCTTCGTAGTAATACGGAATGTTCCGGAGAAATTCAAAGGGTAAAAGTAGGAGTGGCAATGAAGTATGCAACTCTGACAATCCAAAAGTCAACGTGTTTTAAGAAGATCCGGTTAACTTGGTTACTGAGTTATAGTCTAGGGTCGGGCCATGGTCGCTGCCAGAGAGAGAGAGAGAAAAGAAACACTGTCACGACCCGCAATGTACGAAACGCGACCGGCACTTAAGTTACGAAACGTCTCAAGGCGTTCGTAACGTAAGTAAGCCGAAGCCCAGAATACAAAACCCAATTTAGAATTTGAGTGAAAGAAGCCAATTTATTTAAAGCACTTTTCTCCATTAAACCACATCGAGTTTTCCTTTTTAAAACAACTTTCCCTTTTCCCAAAAATTCCG
The DNA here is from genome assembly GCA_030015575.1 of Agapanthus africanus. Classification (NCBI taxonomy): domain Eukaryota; kingdom Viridiplantae; phylum Streptophyta; class Magnoliopsida; order Asparagales; family Amaryllidaceae; genus Agapanthus; species Agapanthus africanus. The sequence goes on from JASDDO010000008.1 coordinate 228,347,370, forward strand.
GCAGAACCTCCTTTGTAAAAACAAGCCCCAAACGGGTACAAACAGGAAAAGGCATCCCCAAGCGGGAGCTAGCTCTTCGCCTCAAGGCGGTCAAAAATCCCACGCAATATAAATACAGTGTGCATAAATAAGAATGAAAGTACAGATAAAATAACATGTCGACTCAAGTGAGCTCGACCCCACATAACATAAATCCATAAGTCTCACAATCTCGTCTCTAGGTCAATATACAGTAATCCAAATAAACTGGTACAGTTGAAAAAGTAGTAGTAGATGGAGTACTCTAGATACAATGATCATAATAAGGTGGTACAAAATGATAACAACCCACCTATGAGCAAAAGCCTCGAATCCAGGCAAAGAGAGCAAAAGAGGCAAAAGTGTCCTCCGCTACAGTGCTGACGGAACGGACCTGCAGAAAAGCTGTGGCACAACGGGGGTGAATTTCCAGCTCGCGAGTAATAAATAGCATCTACAAAGGCTATCGCATGTATGCACACAAGTATACTAGTATCTCTAAACAGGTATGGCTATAGGCACTAGCAGGTATGTATGCATCATCAGTGTGTTAACAAGTATGAAGGTCACATGGATGTACTAATCATGTATGTATACTATATGAGTCAACTCAAGATCTCAATATGTAAGTACAAGAACTATTCTTTCTTTGTTTTTGAAACTCTTTTTAGTACCAGCATAATATCCATGAAATCAACAAAATCCGTGTCTAGCAACGACACCTTAAAACTATCTCGATCCCATATATCCATGTCAAATATCTCTGATCTCAGCCATCCGGCTGATCCAACCCAAATATCCATATCTCAAACTAGCGGCCGCGGTCGGTATCCTCTGGATATCCGCCGTGCCAAATGAAGTCACCGGTAGGTAGTCCGTCCCCTGCCAGGCTCAACGCCATCTCCTGCGATCTTCTTGCCCCAGGGTACCTTACCGGGCCCACCATGTACCCGAGACGGTTCATCCACCTCCTCGAAACGGGTCTCGAGAACACAGCAAACTCATGGTGGACGACACTTTACATCATTAGAAAACCGCAACTTTTATATTTAAAAGATCATAAGTTTCAAATCTTGCGGCTTTTCCTCAAAATCCAGAAATATCATAAATCTCGTTAAATCATCATGGGTGCATATGTCAATGATAATGAATGCAAATGGTATCAATGTTCAAGTTGCAATGTATGATTTATACTAGGCATGAGCAAGTGATGTAATGATATATATGCACGAGAATGGCAATTCTTATGATTTCATCTTTATTATTTATTGCAATAGCACAGGTTTAAGAAATTAGCATATTCAGATTCATAGTTATCTAGTGTCGTGACATGGCAATTACCAGGGGGTGGGTGTACACATGAATAGTGCTTGTGCTGCATGTAAAAACCTGGTAATGGTGCATGTGTCCTACATAATGAGTTTTGGGCACAACATATAGATCTTAACTGCAGCAATTATTATGCAAGTACTATCATTTCTAATGTCACAAGAAAATGTTAAGTTCTATTTTCAAGTTTACTAATCTATCGGGCGACTTGCGCCATCTAAACGATCGTCCCCCGTTGATGTTAAATCTACTCACCCGTGATACCGCGCTAGCGGTGTCCGACCACCTGGTTTCCTTTCTCTGCCGCGCTTGAAGTCCCTGCCGGCGAACCTAGAATTTACAACAGTCACAATATATCAGGAAAATCCTGCAAAACACGATATATGGATAAAAAGGATACGCGTGCATGAAACTAAAACGCGCGTGCACATGACACGTCACGACGCGTACAAACCCACCAGAACCCATCTGACACGCTGTATCGCGCAACGCGCCACAGAACCACGCGTATCACACGCGTGTCACACAAGTCTTAAAACATCGGAAACACACTATTGGCTACAGATTTTGCCTCTGGACCTAACTTAAAAAGTTACAGATGTCAACAGACCAAGCTACCCAGCAGAGCCCCACACCTAAAATCCCAACACCCCACTCCCCACTCTGGCCGAAAATTGCGGCCAGATCGAATAAATCGGCGGCCTCCAAAGTGAGGTGGGTCCCCGTGCTTTGTGTGTGTGTCCCTGCTAGTCTCACCATACCACAGTTTTCTCAATTTCATTCTGAAGGGCTCGGGTCAACAGCAGATCCAACAGAGGCTAAAAAATCACTAAAACTGCTAAATTACGCCAAGTCGGATAAATCTGGTATTTTTATGAAATCTGGGGAAATTCTCTGGTTAACTGGTCTCAACAGCACCTACTTGGGTTACTCAAACCATCACAACCATTACATTCTCAAAATTCCCCTAATTTACCCCCAAACTACCACTAAACATTAAATAAACACTAAATTAAGCTAGCCATCCATAACTTTAGCAATTAGGAGTTGGGTTAAGGGGGTTATACCTCTAGAGACCCATGATGAAGAAGAAGAGAAGAAGTAGGAGAGTGTGTGCTGTTGCTACAGCTCCATGTGCTGCAATCTTGACTGGAATTGAGCTGAACTGAGCCTGAACTGCTTTACTGCTTAAATGGCTGAAGCTGAATTTGCAGAAGTTATTGTTGTTGCTTGGGTTATGTTGTTTGGTTTTGTGAAGTATGTGTTGTAGTAGCAGCAGTAGGGTTTAGGGTATTGTTAAGGGAAGGTTTGTGTGTTGTGGGGGACGTGTTATGTAAAGAGTTGGGGCTGATGTAGCAGCTGCTGCTGCTGATGTTCTGATGCAATAGGCTGATGCTGATTGTTACAGCTAAGATGATGCTATGATGTGGGTTTTGATGGCTGATGGTGTGCTGTTGGTGGCTATGTTGATGTTGTTTTCATGGCTGATGATGTGCTGTTTTTTGTGGCTGTAGTAGCTGCTGAAGCTAAGGGGTAGGTAGCTGATACTAATGATGTTGTTGGGAGCTGATGTGTTGCTACAGATGCTGGTGCATGGCTGAAGTTTGGGCTGAAGAAGTGGTTTTGGTGGCTAATAGGTGATGTTTGGTGTGTGAGTGAGAGGGAGAGAAGAGAGTGAAATGAGAGTGTGAAAGGGAGTGTGAGAGAGACATGCAAAAAGTATTGAAATGAAATGGGGTGTGACATAACCATAGCCACCACTCTCTCTTCCCTCATTAAATGCTTGCATGACACCCATCACAATCTCTCATTCTCATCACAAGTCAACCATGTCCCTAATCACCCTTAACCAAACCTAAAACTCATACTTAACTCCATTATCTTAACCAAGGGACTAACCCACCATGGTTGGCTAAACATGGTTAACCCACCATGCACACCCAAACTTGGTAACCCTAGTTATCATGCACAAGTGTGTGTGGTCGAGATAAAATTCTACAAAAATAACCATAAGACCAGATAAATTATTAGAAACCAGTTTTGGTAAATTTTTTACCAAAAACCCCATATTAACACACAATTACCACTAACCCTAAACTCAGGTGTTACAGTCTTCCCCCCTTAAGAAAATTCGTCCCCGAATTTTAAGATATGCAACTACGCGTACCTTCAAAAAGATGAGGGAATTTCTTCCACATCTCTCCCTCGGCCTCCCAAGTGATCTCCTTACCATTCGGGCTATACCAAAGAACCTTCACCGACGGCAGGACCTTTGATCGAAGTTTCTTCACCTGCCGATCCAATATCTCAACTGGATGCACGGTGAACGAAAGGTCGGGCTCGAGCTGAACGGTCTGATGTTGAATCGCGTGGGAAGGGTCATGAAGATATCTGCGTAGCATCGATACATGGAAGACGGGATGAACATCTGAAAAGCTGGGTGGAAAAGCCAAACGATATGCAACAGCGCCGATGTGCTCGAGGATCTCAAAGGGACCTACGAACCAAGGGCTAAGCTTTCCCTTTCGCCCAAATCGCATCACGCCCTTCATCGGAGAGACCCTCAAAAAAACATGATCTCCAACCGCGAACTCTAATCTGCGATGGCGCCTGTCTGCATACGATTTCTGCCTGCACTGCGCTTCTCTCATCCGATCTCGAATCAACTGCACTTTCTCGGTCGTCTCTTGCACAACCTGCGGCCCAAAAATACTGCTCTCGCTTAGCTCAGTCCAACAGACGGGCGATCTGCATCTCCTCCTATACAAGGCCTTGAAAGGAGCCATCTGGATAGTATCCTGGAAGCTGTTGTTGTAGGAGAACTCCACTAACGGTAAATGATGATCCCAGCTACCGCCAAAGTCCAAAACGCACGCTCTGAGCATGTCCTCGAGAGTCTGAATAGTCCGCTCTGACTGCCCGTCGGTCTACGGATGAAATGCTGTGCTGAAGCTCAAACGAGTGCCCAAAGCCTCCTGAAGTCTCTGCTATAGTCAGCTGGTAAACTGGGTGCCTCGATCTGATACGATACAAGTCGGTACGCCATGCAACCGGACGATCTCGTCAATGTAGATCTGGGCATACTGAGCAAAACTGAAAGTGGTCTTCACTGGCAGGAAGTGAGCCGCTTTTGTCAATCGGTCCACGATCACCCAAATGGAGTCGCACCCTCGAATGGTCCTGGGTATACCCACAACGAAGTCCATCGAAATCTGCTCCCATTTCCACTCCGGAATGGGCAAAGGCTGCAACTCTCCTGCTGGCCTCTGGTGCTCGGCCTTGACTTGCTGACAAGTCAAGCATCTTAATACGAAATCGGTGACCTCCCTCTTCATCCCGTCCCACCAATAGACATCTCTCAAGTCACGGTACATCTTATTGGAACCTGGATGAATGTTGTACGTAGATCTATGCGCCTCCTCCAGAATCTCACGTCACAGCCCCTCCGAATCTGGTATGCACAATCGAGTTCCAAATCGTAATACTCCCTGATCGTCGATCATGAACTCGGAATCTCTGCCCTGCCTGATATGCTCCATGATCTCTGAAAGTTGGTCATCACTGGGCTGTGCCTCTCGAATGTGGTCAAGTAACTGCGGACGTGCACGAACGTGCGCAAGCTGCCCCCCTGTCGGAGTGAACTCAAACTCCATCCGGCTGTCGCATAAAATCTGCCAGTCTACTGACGAATGCCTCTGCACTGCGCGCAAGCAAGATAGACTACCCCAGGGCCTCCTGCTCAAAGCATCCGCCACTACGTTTGCCTTGCCCGAGTGGTACAAGATCTCACAGTCGTAGTCCTTCACCAACTCCATCCAACGACGCTGTCTCAGATTCAGGTCTCGCTGCTGAAATATATACTTTAGGCTCTTGTGGTCAGTGAATATTTGGCACGACTCGCCGTATAGGTAATGTCGCCAAATCTTAAGTGCAAAGACCACAGCACCCATCTCCAAATCATGAGTGGGGTAATTCTGTTCATGTTTCTTCAATTGTCGTGAAGCATATGCGATCACCCTGTCATGCTGCATCAACACGCATCCTAACCCCACCCGTGAAGCGTCATAATAAACCACGAATCCGCCTGAACCTGAAGGCAAAGATAATACCGGCGCCATAGTCAGGCAAGTCCGCAGCTGCTGAAAACTGTGCTCGCACTCCTCCGTCCAAACGAAAAGAACTCTCTTCCGGGTCAAACCGGTCAAAGGTGTAGCAACACGCGAGAAGTCCTGAACGAAACGCCTGTAGTAGCCCGCCAGGCCTAGAAAACTACGGATCACCGTAACCGATGTCGGTCTGGGCCACTGCTGAACGGCCTCAATCTTCTTCGGGTCTACACATATGCCATCTCTCGTAATCACGTGACCCAAGAAACCAACGCTATCCAACCAGAATGCACATTTGGAAAATTTTGCGAAGAGCTGGTGCTCCCTCAGAGTCTGCATCGTTATCCGCAAGTGCTGCTCGTGCTCCTCTCGGCTCCGGGAATACACCAAAATATCGTCGATGAACACTGTGATGAACAAGTCGAGATACGGCCTAAATGCACGGTTCATCAAGTCCATGAATGCAGCTGGGGCATTGGTGAGTCCGAACGACATCACCAGAAACTCATAGTGGCCATAGCGTGTACGGAAAGCTGACTTCGGTATATCCTCCCTTCGGACTCGCAGCTGATGGTATCTTGATCGTAAGTCGATCCTTGAAAAATAACCCGCATCCTGAAGCTGATCGAACAAATCATCAATGCGCGGCAACGGATATCTGTTTCTCACGGTAAGCTTGTTCAGCTGGCGGTAGTCGATACATAAACGCAAACTTCCGTCCTTCTTCTTGACAAACAGGACCGGAGCACCCCATGGAGAAACGCTGGGTCGAATAAGTCCCTTATCCAAGAGATCTTGCAGCTGAACCTTCAACTCTCTAAGCTCCGCCGGGGCCATCCGATTAGACGGTATAGAAATAGGCCCCGAGCCGGGAATCAAATCAATACAGAACTCGACATCGCGCTCAGGCGGTAGTCCTGGCAGCTCATCAGGAAAACATCGGGGAACTCGCACACAATCGGGACCTGGTCCAACGGAATAACTGTAGCTCTAGTATCGCATACATTTGCTAGAAATCCCCGACATCCCTTTCTCAACAGCTGATCAGCGCAAAGAGAAGAAATCAACATGTGAGGGGCGGCACCACGGTCCCCCTGCACAACAAAAGCCGACTCGTCGGGAAAACAAAATCTAACTGTTTTCTCGCGGCAGTCCACGGACGCGCAGCATGTGGCTAACCAATCCATGCCCAAAAGAACGTCGAAGTCCAACATCTCAAGAAGGATCAAGTCGACAGGCAGCTCTCGCTCGCCAATACGGACGGTACAGGATCGAAACACGTGCCTAGCAACAAATGACTCTCCCACAGGAGTGGTCACAACAAGCGGCTGATCAAGAAAACCGGACTCTCTACCCAAACTCGGCACGAAGTGTGTGGCAACATAAGATTGTGTAGATCCGGGATCAAACAACACGTGTGCAACAACAGAGCAAATAGATAGGGTACCTATCACGACGGCATTGGATGCCTGTGCATCCTGGGGTGTTAACGCAAAAACTCGGGCCTGACCATCGCCAATAGCGGGCTGACCTCGGCCTCGTCCTCTGCCTACTCGTCCTCTCTGGATAGGTCCGCCGCGTCTACGGCCTCTGGGTGCACCTAACTGGCGTGGAGCATCGCCTGTGGCAGAAACTAGAGCTCTCTGAGGAGGGGGCGGTGATGGTGGTAGGGTCACATGTGGAGCTGTCGCCACTCCCTGTCGTCTCGCTGAACAATCTCTAACACGGTGGTGCAGGCTCCCGCACCCAAAGCATCCTGGCGACGCCTGCTGTCCCTGTGGATACGAACCATAAAGCTGACCACGTCCAAACCCTCTGCCGGCCCTATCTCTCGAAAAGAATCTGGCATGCTGCCCCTGATCTGGCATGCCGGTACGAATCCTCTTTGGCGTGGCAACGGCTGAAGTCGCTGAAATACGTGCCTCCATCCACAACGCTGTATCCATAGCCGCTGAATTGGTATCGAAGTGTTGGGCGCCAATGACAAGAAATAGCTGGGCATCCAGTCCCTGTATGAACCTCTTCACCCTCTTCGCTTCGGTATCCACCAGATACGGAGCATATCGGGACAACTGTGTAAACTGGACGTCATACTCAGACACCGTCATCCATGGGGTCTTGATCAAGGCCTCAAAACTACGAGCTCGGGCGTCACGAATGCTCTCCGGAAGGAAATGAGCCAGAAAGACTGCTGTAAACTCGGTCCAGGTCATGGGCGGTAGACCTGCAGCTCGTCCTCTCAGAACTGACTCCCACCATATCTGCATGAGGCCCTCTAGTCGGAAACTCCCCAGCTCTACCCATCGGTCATCAGAACACCTCAGCGAGCAGCAGATCCTGGCCAAACTGTCAAGGAACGTCTGCGGGTCCTCTGCTGCATCGGTACTCGTGAAGACTGGAGGTCTCATCCTCATGAACTACTGTAGAGAAACCGGAATGGTCGTGGTGGTAGTAGTAGGAACAGGTACCATAGTAGTCTGGGATGTAGTGGGTACGTCCTCCGGCCTCGGTGCACGACTAGCCGCAACTAAGGATCCCACCATCTGGCGCAGCTCCTGCATACTCCCTATCATCTGTCGCAGCTCCTCCATACCAGTCTCAAGCCTATCCACACGGCCTGGGGAAGGCAGATCAGTCTGTCCCTGCGGTGTAGGCATACCACCCTGCTCAGTCCTAGTCTCGGACGAGCCAGCTCGAATCTCGTCTCAGGCGGCAGCCCTCTTCGCTCTGGTAGCCCTCCACGGCATAGTGACTGGTACAGGAAACAGGACAATAAGAACGGTGCAATAGAATCGTAGGATACATGGAATCAAAGAAGGAATTCCAAGCAAGTATATCCTAAAGTCACTTAGGCGGAGTACCGTATCGCAAGTATGCCGCGGACATACGTACGCTACGTCACCCTGCTTAAGTCACTTACTCCATCTACTAAGGGTCATCCTACACTCAGAAAGGTGAAACCTATCGCTCTGATACCAACTTTGTCACGACCCGCAATGTACGGAATGCGACCGGCACTTAAGTTACGAAACGTATCAAGGCGTCCGTAACGTAAGAAAGCCGAAGCCCAGAATACAAAACCCAATTTAGAATTTGAGGGAAAGAAGCCAATTTATTTAAAGCATTTTTCTCCATTAAACCACATCGAGTTTTCCTTTTTAAAACAACTTTCCCTTTTCCCAAAAATTCCGGCAGAACCTCCTTTGTAAAAACAAGCCTCAAACGGGTACAAACAGGAAAAGGCATCCCCAAGCGGGAGCTAGCTCTTCGCCTCAAGGCGGTCACAAATCCCACGCAATATAAATACAGTGTGCATAAATAAGAATGAAAGCACAGATAAAATAACATGTCGACTCAAGTGAGCTCGACCCCACATGACATAAATCCATAAGTCTCACAACCTCGTCTCTAGGTCAATATACAGTAATCCAAATAAACTGGTACAGTTGAAAAAGTAGTAGTAGATGGAGTACTCTAGATACAATGATCATAATAAGGTGGTACAAAATGATAACAACACACCTATGAGCAAAAGCCTCGAATCCAGGCAAAGAGAGCAAAAGAGGCAAAAGTGTCCGCCGCTACAGTGCTAACGGAACGGACCTGCAGAAAAGCTGTGGCACAACGGGGGTGAGTTGCCAGCTCGCGAGTAATAAATAGCATCTACAAAGGCTATCGCATGTATGCACACAAGTATACTAGCATCTCTAAACAGGTATGGCTATAGGCACTAGCAGGTATGTATGCATCATCAGTGTGTTAACAAGTATGAAGGTCACATGGATGTACTAATCATGTATGTATACTATATGAGTCAACTCAAGATCTCAATATGTAAGTACAAGAACTATTCTTTCTTTGTTTTTGAAACTCTTTTTAGTACCAGCATAATATCCATGAAATCAACAAAATTCGTGTCTAGCAACGACACCTCAAAACTGTCTCAATCCTATATATCCATGTCAAATATCTCTGATCTCAGCCATCCGGTTGATCCAACCCAAATATCCATATCTCAAACTAGCGGCCGCGGTCGGTATCCTCTAGATATCCGCCGTGCCAAATGAAGTCACCGGTAGGTAGTCCGTCCCCTGCCAGGCTCAACGCCATCTCCTGTGATCTTCTTGCCCAGGGGTACCTTACCGGGCCCACCATGTACCCGAGACGGTTCATCCACCTTCTCGAAACGGATCTCGAGAACACAACAAACTCATGGTGGACGACACTTTACATCATTAGAAAACCGCAACTTTTATATTTAAAAGATCATAAGTTTCAAATCTTGCGGCTTTTCCTCAAAATCCAGAAATATCATAAATCTCGTGAAATCATCATGGGTGCATATGTCAATGATAATGAATGCAAATGGTATCAATGTTCAAGTTGCAATGTATGATTTATACTAGGCATGAGCAAGTGATGTAATGATATATATGCACGAGAATGGCAATTCTTATGATTTCATCTTTATTATTTATTGCAATAGCACAGGTTTAAGCAATTAGCATGTTCAGATTCATAGTTATCTAGTGTCGTGACATGGCAATTACCAGGGGGTGGGTGTACACATGAATAGTGCTCGTGCTGCATGTAAAAACCTGGTAATGGTGCATGTGTCCTACATAATGAGTTATGGGCACAACATATAGATCTTAACTGCAGCAATTATTATGCAAGTACTATCATTTCTAATGTCACAAGCAAATGTTAAGTTCTATTTTCAAGTTTACTAATCTATCGGGCGACTTGCGCCATCCAAACGATCGTCCCCTGTAGATTTTAAATCTACTCACCCGTGATCCCGCGCTAGGTGTGTCCGACCACCTGCTTTCCTTTCTCTGCCGCGCTTGAAGTCCCTACCGGCGAACCTAGAATTTACAACAGTCACAATATATCAGGAAAATCCTGCAAAACACGATATAACGATAAAAAGGATAAGCGTGCGTGAAACTAAAACGCGCGTGCACATGACACGTCGCGACGCGTACAAACCCACCAGAACCCATCTGACACGCTGTATCGCACAGCGCGCCACAGAACCACGCGTATCACACGCGTGTCGCACAAGTCTTAAAACATCGGAAACACGCTATTGGCTCCAGATTTTGCCTCTGGACATAACTTAAAAAGTTACAAATGTCAACAGACCAAGCTACCCAGCAGAGCCCCACACCCAAAATCTCAACACCCCACTCCCCACTCTGGCCGCAAATTGCGGCCAGATCGAATAAATCGGCGGCCTCCAAAGTGAGGTGGGTCCCCGTGCTTTGTGTGTGTGTCCCTGCTAGTCTCACCATACCACAGTTTTCTCAATTTCATTCTGAAGGGCTCGGGTCAACAGCAGATCCAACAGAGGCTAAAAAGTCACTAAAACTGCTAAATTACGCTAAGTCGGATAAATCGGGTATTTTTATGAAATCTGGGGAAATTCTCTGGTTAACTGGTCTCAACAGCACCTACTTGGGTTACTCTAACCGTCATAACCATTACATTCTCAAAATTCCCCTAATTTACCCCCAAACTACCACTAAACATTAAATAAACACTAAATTAAGCTAGATATCCATAACTTTAGCAATTAGGAGGTGGGTTAAGGGGGTTATACCTCTAGAGACCCTAGATGAAGAAGAAGAGAAGAAGTAGGAGAGTGTGTGCTGTTGCTACAGCTCCAGGTGCTGCAATCTTGACTGGAATTGAGCTGAACTGAGCCTGAACTGCTTTACTGCTTAAATGGCTGAAGCTGAATTTGCAGAAGTTATTGCTGTTGCTTGGGTTGTGTTGTTTGGTTTTGTGAAGTATGTGTTGTAGTAGCAGCAGTAGGGTTTGGGGTATTGTTAAGGGAAGGGTTGTGTGTTGTGGGGGAGGTGTTATGTAAAGAGTTGGGGCTGATGTAGCAGCTGCGGCTGCTGATGTTCTGATGCAATAGGCTGATGCTGATTGTTACAGCTAAGCTGATGCTATGATGTGGGTTTTGATGGCTGATGGTGTGCTGTTGGTGGCTATGCTGATGTTGTTTTGATGGCTGATGATGTGCTCTTTTTTGTGGCTATAGTTGCTGCTGAAGCTAAGGGGTAGGTAGCTGATACTAATGATGTTGTTGGGAGTTGATGTGTTGCTGCTGATGCTGGTGCATGGCTAAAGTTTGGGCTGAAGAAGTGGTTTTGGTGGCTAAAAGGTGATGTTTGGTGTGTGAGTGAGAGGGAGAGAAGAGAGTGAAATGAGAGTGTGAAAGGGAGTGTGAGAGAGACATGCAAAAAGTATTGAAATGAAATGGGGTGTGACATAACCATAGCCACCACTCTCTCTTCCCTCATTAAATGCTTGCATGACACCCATCACAATCTCTCCTTCTCATCACAAGTCAACCATGACCCTAATCACCCTTAACCAAACCTAAAACTCATACTTAACTCCATTATCTTAACCAAGGGCCTAACCCATCATGGTTGGCTAAACATGGTTAACCCACCATGCACACCCAAAGTTAGTAATCCTAGGCTTAACCCTAGTTATCATGCACAAGTGTGTGTGGTCGAGATAAAATTATACAAAAATAACCATAAGACCAGATAAATTATTAGAAACCAGTTTTGGTAAACTTTTTACCAAAAACCCCATATTAACACACAATTACCACTAACCCTAAACTCAGGTGTTACAAATACTCGGCGAGCACTCTAACCTAGATCAGAATTGTCAATCACTATATCTAATCAGGATGTCACCCACTGTATCCTCAAATTCTCCTTCAAACCTGAAAGAAGAATTAGTCGAGATCACCCAAGGAGTAAACCAACTCATTAGTGGGATCGTGATCCAACTATCATCGCATGATAACCTGATAGAATCCACTCAAGTTATCACACTCCAGAAAGTATGCGCATGCCTGGCAAGTTTCCTGTATGTTTGAAAATCCCGATGTGGTTTTTACCTTTAGCTTAGTATTTCCATTACTTTTACCCCCATGTTAGATTAGAACCGATATTTTGTGGTTTGGGTAAACCTTGAAAATTCTAGTTAGGGTTAATGGAAATTGATGGTGGTGATGGGTAATTAAGCTCAGTAGAGGCCATACAAACCCCCTAGTGCTAGAATCCATACCTAAACCGGAGACTAGAACCCCGGAATACGGATTTAGAAAAGCCGATATCGGAAAATTGTGGATTCCGTGGATGTAAAATGAAATCTGCCAACACTCGGGCTACCTGAAAATTATTTTGCAAGGAAAGTGATATATGCATGTGATTTAGAACATACCACCAAAACCCTAGCCCCTATCTCCCATGGAAAGCCGCAAATAAAAGCCTTCAGGCCGCAAATTGCGGCCAGACCTGGGCTATTTGGCCTCGTGTTGGTTCTGTGGTCCCCTAATCACTAAAATAGACCCTTGGCATATGCAAAATTGACCAATTAGACCTAGGGTGACTTCTGGGACCATTTTCAATAGTTACTGTTTTGATTCGGGTTTCCTTTCTCGTATTTTGAATTCTGGATTTGCGTATTTGTGTTTTACCTCGATCACTTGACGTTTGTACGACGATATCGAGGGTTGTTTGATGATTTTGAAAGCGTAGTCCATAGGTTCTAACCTATAGGCCTTAGCGTGTCGTTTGGTTTTTCCGTTGTGAGTTAAATGTGCATTTGCGATTGCGTTATTTTTGTAGGTACCTTCATGTGGATTCCATATAATGAAGAAGATGAAGGCGACATCGACACCGACACGCAGGATGAAAGGTGAGTAGATTATATTTACGGGGGAAGTCAGGTGGATGGCGTATAGCACCCCCGTAGTTCGATATTTAGTATACTAGATATATGCTATTTATATATGTATGATAGCGTTATGTGTGACATGGATATTCAAGATGTGATTAGGTGTACTACGGATAAATTAGGGTTTAGAAGTAAACTAGTATAGTTTCCTAGTTGCGAACCCTAGAATAGGTTACACACACACACACACACATGCGTATTGGTTATACTTATTCCTGTATGATGAGGATAGTGGATGATATTTGGAGATGAGTCGATGAGATTGGGCATAGTGCCGTGAGATCGGTGATATGATGTGGTTCCTATTTGGGATACGACATGAGATTTTAGCGGGCCTTTGGACGTGTGTTTTACACACGCATTTACATAAATGGTATCGGTTTGTACTAGACTTAGATCAGCACCACAGATCATGAGATATGATGATAAGGATACCGGATAATTGATGAGATGAATGTGATATTGACCCGTACCCAGATTTGGGATGCCGTACGATGGATGTACCGTATGAGCTTTATATTGATGATAGATCCGCACTCATGACTCGAGGATGTCATATGATATATTGTATCGTACGTGATACTATTGAGGCGGGATCACCTACTATCATATTTATATATATGTATCGACTCAGATTTAGTTGGTTTGCATACCCCCTCCCGATTAGCTTGTTGGTTAGATCTGTAGTTTTCATTGTAGATGTTAGACTAGAACCGAGTCATACCTATTTCAAAAACTAACGAATCAGGAGTATTTTAAAGACAGGCAAAGGGATTCAACGGATATTTTCAAAAGACGCATCTTTTCTTTAAAACACCGTAGCCCTTATTTTCCTAAAAACCCCGATTCGTCTTCTTTCAAATGGCAAAACAGTATGACATATATTCATTGATGTGGATTCTGCACTGTTGTGTTTATTAGTCGATTTCTGCATATTCTTTCTATTCGCATCGCATTGGATGTGCAAATGTGTTTATTGTTATATCAGAACCATGCTGTGAGGACACCAGCACCATTATCGATGATGCGTATCTTCCACGTACACCTGCTTGCCGGCTCACACACTTCATCATCGATAATTGCCATTTCACTACACTGTAGGACTGTTGCATTCAGGATATGATCCATTGTACACTCATACTTGGGCACATACCTGTTGTACACCCATTCTTGCATACATACGTATTTGCACATACGTAGATGATTCTGGCTTGATTTGGAGATTTGGGAACTGCAAGATACTTTTTAAAACTGATTCATTCTAAAAGAGCGGTTTCCCTTAATATGTGCATATTACTATTCCATGTTGCATGATATACTGATATGCTTACATTTCTTTTATATGTCGCATACATCATGCCTTATGGTTATACGCATTGAGATATATTGTTTCCATGATATTTCTGGATTTGGGAACCGTGGGTATTTCAAAAGAGAATATGTATTGTTTTAAAAAACCCGGTTACCCTTGATATGATATTTCAGTGCGTCCACCATGTGTTTTCTCGGTTCTGGGAGAGGCATGTGAAACCCGATTCGAGGAGGCGGATGAGGCCGATTGCGGGTACATGGTGGACCCGGTATGGTACCCCGGGGCGAGAACGGATCGCTGTGTGGTAGACGGTGAGCCTGGCAGAGGGACTACTACCTACCGGTGATAGTATTTGGGCTCGGCGGATATCCGGAGGATACCAACCGGAGTCGAGAGATGATATGGGCCGATCCAGACTGACGGAGCCCGTGGACCGATCTGGACTGACGGAGCCCGATATATGAGGATTCACGTGTCGATGCTGGGCACAGCTTTCATGATGTTTTTGAGTGTCGATGCTGAACACTCCTGTTCCATGATTTTGATGTGTCGCGAGGGACACATGTTGATTTACATCCTCATACTTCCATGCATATGCTTTATGATATTTTTATGCATGATGTCTTATGTCATTGGGTGACACGTGGACGAGATCCACATACATATAGCTGATATTGATGACATTGATCATATAGTTGGACGATATCCACATAGTGTTAAACGTCATGATATAGTTGACATTGATTCATGCTGATCACATTGACCATACCTCACATTATGATATGCCGTTACCTGAGGCACTGGCACGAGCACTTGGTACTACACTTATGCATAGATGTTTACCTTGCCACCTTATCATGCTTCAGACTTATTCATTTGAGGTTTATATATATTATTATTGATCGTATTGACCTAAGATTGTGTCATACATACGATTTCTGCTCTATGATGTTTTCTATTCACGAGTTGGCAACTCACCCCCGTTGTGGCACAGTTCTTGCAGGTTTTGCCGTACAGGTTTCATTGCGGCTTTTCTGGCACACTGCTTCCTTTCTGGGTGATTGCATTGGTAGGTGAGTTCACTCGCATCGTGACCACCCTTGTATTTATTTTATTCAATTGTATCTAGTAATTCCATCAATCAAACATGTATATTGTTTCAGACTTAGAAAACATGTTGTGTATTATTTCGACCTTAGAGTCGTGCGTTGTAGTATTATGGTTTTCATGCTGATTTCGAGTTTCCTTTTTGAGTTTTGATCCTCGCCCTTTGGCGTTGTATATTATACTGCTTGCATGGTTGTGACCATCGATTGACGAAGAGCTATCTCCCGCTTGGGGATGCCTTTTATCATTGTGCTTATACTATTCATGTTGTACCCCGTTTGGGGCCAGTATTTACAAAGGAAACTCTGCCGAAATTTTCAGAAAAGACTATAGATTTTAAAAAAGCATATTTGGCTTACTTATTTAAAAACCTTGTTTTTAAAACATGTTTTCTTCGCTTCTTTAAAAACTAGTTTTCCTCCTTTGATTGTTTAAAATGGTTTTAGATTTCTGGGTTTTTGGCTTACTTGAATTAGATGAGATCCTATAGACTTCATATGATTTAAGGGCCAGTCACGTGCTATTTCGGGTCATGACAAAGTTGGTATCAGAGCGCTAGGTTAACCTTGGTTCGAGTCTAAGTTTGACTATGCGGAGCCTAGAGCGTTGATATATATACGGAACTTAGGCTTGACCTTACGGAACATAGACATAGTTTAGGGGGTATTATACCCGAACTTTCGTCGCGTAGGATGACCCTTAGTTGATGGAGTAGGTAGCTTGAGTAGAGTGATGTACCGTACGTATGTTCCGCGGCATACTTACAATACGCTACTCCGCATAAGAAACCTTAAGATGTACATTTCCTTGCATAGTATTATATTCATTCCTATGATCTATCCTCATCGATATTGGTTATGATTTTGCTACCACGATTACACGGGCAGGGAGAACTACGGCTAGAGTTGAGTCAGCTTGAGCTCGTCACGGACGAGGACTGACCAGGGCGTGATTCCAAAGACGTACAATTGCATAGAGGCGTTTGTCTTATTGTGTTTTCGCGCCATGAGCGTTTGACAGATCGCTTTTATGAGATTTCTCGGACGTGCAGATCAGCACCAGCGGATCAGGCCACTGCTAGAGGCCAGCCAGGATGCGATGACCATTTATATATCGCTTATTCATGATGATTGAGGCGTTGTTCAGCGTACAGACGAATGAGCCAGTTGTTGCTGCAAATGATGAGATATCTCCCAGATGTTGGAGCTACTACAGCATGAGTATATATTTAGAGATATGATGGAAGGTCACTAGTAACCCGAGGATGAATGACTAGGACATATGGTTCGTTCGCTTACCCCGATGCGAGGTCATCAGATAGATTGACTCCAGCTAGAGACGACTTCACGCGGATTCGTTGGCAGTCGATAGAGACGATCGAATGTTAGGAACTCATTTCCAAGTTTAAAGTATTCGGAAGACAATGCAAGTAATGCTATGGACCCTCTAGAAGAATGAAACCCTAACTCGATGTAATGACCATGGAACGCCTCCGAACCTTGGGTTTGCAGCAGTTTAGCGGTGCCATTTGTGAGGCTTGGGTTTTCCCTTCTACGGTTGGTCCACAGGTGCTGTGGTATGTACTGGAATACTACTAAACTGTACTCAAGATGTTGATCTCTTCGGGGATTATGAGGTTTTGACAAATCGATCGGATGGTACGACATCATTCGGATATCATGTGATGGGATACATTGCTTGGGAGACTCCAGATACGAGTATAGCCGTTGGAGTGCAGTCCATGCAGCCACGAGAAGACGAGTCCGAATCAGTCGACATTAGAACAGAGTGGAGTAAAGAGTTCGCACGAGATTTCGACGAGATGACGTTCCACTCCGCTGACATCAGAGATGCGATATGCATGCAGAGGTGTTGTATATGGATATACCTTCCAGAAGAAGTCGTGATGAGCATACAGCCGTTCCGGAATGAGAAACGGATAAAGTAAAGATGATAACTTCTGGGCAAATCGGCAGAAACGAGATATGAGAGAGACCTCGACGGGACCTTTCTGGAATACTATACGAGAAGGCTTGGACCTAGGAGTGGTCATATTGCGCACACCCAGCAAGCCAAAGTTTGGCATCGTCGACGAGATAGTTGACCAGGTTCGGATAGAGGACCTCACCCAGATGCGTTGTGAATTGATCAAGAACGGACGGGTATGGAGTATATCTCCGCAGGTTAGGACGAGTTCCGGAGGACGTGTTCGGCTAGATATGTTCCACAGAGTGATGAATATACCGAGTTCGTGATTTCAAGTCCGTGTAAGAGACTTCGGATTTACCGTAGCCGAAAATCTTTACGGTGCGCAGATAGAGACGTGACATCGAAGTGGACGATGATACAGATAAGTGGGACGAAAGGTTCGTGCGAAATGCTGACGAGCCGTTATTACTCCCCGTTAAGATTAAAGGTCGGATATGTCTACAGAGGCGTTGGGATGCGACCATTTTCCGAGGAAATGCTGTGCTGAGGATGCATATGTTCAGAGAGCGAGAAAAGATTATGCAAGAGTACCAGCCTCCGTACAGTTCGGCATAGGCGAGATCGGATGAGACCTTGAGCAGGATTCCTTCCAGGACACTGCTGCGATAAGATTTGCACCAAGGATCAAATGTGTGATATGTATTCAGAAGACGAGAGGTCGGCGCCAGTGACGTGCTGCTTTACAAGTGGTCGTGAGGATTGACCGAGAGATGACCAGAGAAGTGCCAGGACGGAATCGTCTCCGTTAGCACACCTGACATGGACAATGAGCCGATGAATTGCGAGATTGGTAATCCACAGAGAAGATAAGGGCCCAGAGACAGAGGACGCCAGACCGCGAGCAAGAGGCAAGTAGATATCTTGCGCTACTAGCATTGGATGCACCGACACCTTCTCGACTTTGAAGGAGGATATATCGACGACGGTATTTATGATTTGCGATTTGGTGATTCGATTATCACGTATCCGTCACCTTGGATTTCGGTATTTTGGGCGATCTATTCGCATGATTTAGTCTTGATGGCTGGGTTCCATGATAATTGTTTTCGTGCACCATGGTTGCACCTACTGGGTATTCATATTTGTGCACAGTTATTGCACCTGATATAGTTTTTGTGCCTTGGTTGCACATGCTAATGACTTCGGGGATTTCTTACCGTTGTGTCGATTTTGTGCACATGGTATGCACACGATTTGGCTTTTGCACACGGTATAGCTTATATATGCTTGTAGTGCATTAATATGTGTTTTGTGCATGCAGTTGCACACATTTATGATTTTTACACTATGGTACACTCGGTGTTGCTTTTTACGCATTTGAGTTATTGTTTGGGTTTTGTGCACAGGATGCACTTTATTTGTATTTCTTGCACAGGATGCACCAGTTTTATATTTCGTGTATTTATCGCACCGGATTTATATTTCGTGCCTTTGTTGCACCGGATTTATATTTCGTGCACCATGGTTGCGCCTGACTTCGGTTTGATGTCATTCGATATGTTGATTTTGATTTCATGCCTATGTTATGCATGTGATTTAACTTATGCTTTAGGCATGGTTTTCATACACTTTTAGCATTTTGATTTGATTTGTGCACACTGATGCACATGGTTGTGAGATTATATACCGCGGTATACCTGATTTTGATTGAGCCGTATTGTATACCGACGATTTTGATTCTGATATTGATGATCGATTTCTTGCACTCCGTGCATTTGATTTGGGCTTTGCGCATGTTCGATGCTTGATATTGGATTTTGTGATTTCGTGTGCGCATGATTTAGATTTTATTCGCGCGTGTTGAGTGCATGTTTTGAGATACGATTTTGGTGCACACCGATGCACTAAATCGGGATTCTTCGTGCATGTCAGATAAACCTGATGTTGCTGTCAGGCACGCACGTTGCCCATGACAGATGTTTCGTGCACACCCGTTGCACCTAGATGTTGTTTCTGTGCACATGTATGGCACATATATGAATTTTGATTTCCGTGCGCACCAGACGCACAGGGTATTCTTATATACATTTTGGGATTGATTCCTGATGGAGCAGTACGTTTTTATGATATTTGCTATTTGTTTTCGTACTGAGCAGGACTAGTCAGAGGACAGTGTAAGTCCACGTTGCGACCCCCGGTGCTTACGGGGAGGCGGAAACGGTATAAAAAACAAATTTTTATCGCAAGAGGCAACATGGACTAAACAAGGTCGGGATCGTGTCTAAACTAAACTAGCAAACTTGCTAAAGAGATTTAGCTACTCGGATGAAGATGGTTATACCTAGCTTGTCTTGAACTCCTTCTCCTTCAAGCTCCGATGGTGGTCCGATGGCTCCTTCTCGTCGTCTCCGTACGCCGAAGATAGATCCACTTGAAAGCTCCAACCTTTAGCTCCTTCTTCGTTCTTTGAAGAAACTAGTTCACTTGGTTTGCTAAACCTAGTGAACTAGAATGAGTAGAGAAGAAATAGAATGGGATTTTATCTATGGTTCTTGATTCTCAACTCATGAGAGATATGAACCATAGATTAAAGAGAGGGAGCAAGAGCAAGAAGGTGAGAGCAAAATGGAGAGCTCAAGAACAAGAGAGAGAATGAGCAAGAAAGAATGAGGCTCTCTTTTGTCTCTCATCCTCTCATAATCCAAAGTAATCATAACTCATCATATCAAAAAAAGTCTTATGTGTGATGGTTGAAGCAACCATAACCATATCATATCATCTACTCATTTTACCTAAATGAGCAAGCAAGAAAAAGCCTTTGCCATGAAATGATGGTTATGGTTATCATTATGGTCAACTAGTCAAGCCTAGTCAACCGGTCAACAAAGTCAACAAGTCAACAAGTCAACAAAGTCAACAAAAGTCAACAACCATGTCACCATAATACTTAATTAATATAATAGTTAATCACATATCATATTCTCATTAGGGTTGAGCAAAAAGTCAAAAAGTCAACGGTCAACTGTCAACAACCCTAATGAGAATCCGCTGCCTCTACCTCCCTGTCAACTGTGCATACACACCCGCATCCGCGTTCCGAGGAACACGAATGCAAACTGGATAAATCCAATCCCATAAGGTACACTAGGATCTGGCTTAAACCAAAGCCCGCTAGTGTAAACTGTCCGGACACTGTACGTGCACAAGTGCATGGATGTGACCGAACCCTGTCGCAAAACCATGCGACCTGTCGCAATACCATGCGACCTCTACTCTTTTGCCTAAAGGCGAAAAGCTTTCTGTGTGGAACTCTAAAGACTCGACACTACGCTGGCAGTGGGTTTAACCACAGACCGCAAGCGGCACTAGCTGTGCGTAACGGTCCCCAGGTAATGCCGACAAGAAGACCGACGAGGCGAAACCCATCTGAACTCCTACTGAGCCTGAGTGTGACATTCTCCGTACAGTTCGGTCTGTTCGTCTGATACATCGCATGGCGGGCCTAGGGGGCGGTAAACGTCAGTCCCCCAATAGCGGTACAAGTCGTGCCGGAGCGAAGCCCAAAACACCCTGAGATAACACTGGAAACCTACCAGTATATCTCGTTTGCCCTAGCCAGGGACTACTCGTGTAATGGCTCTCCTAGACACAGCGCGATGTCAACCCCCAATACCGGGAGAGACGAATCCTGTCAAACCGTCACTGCCTCCAAGTGCTTCGGGACTGCACCCAACCACCACCTGTTTGCACGACTCCTTTGAGCCGTGGTAGGGTAGTGATCAAAGTACACTGGGAACACACCCGAGGCGAAGTGACAGTGTCAAGTCAGCGGACTAAGCTGTACTAATGTCACCTGGGAACTGATAACTGACGATAGGTATAATACCAACTAGTCAGTTCCCGACGAGTCCTGTCCAGTGTACCCATAACCTAACGGGCACCCACATACTATCTCAAGTACGACGTACTGACGGCTGTGGGACAGACCATCTCCCACACTGGGATGAGAAGCGCATGCGCTGGTCTACTCCGGAGTATCGATGCCCTGTCTCGATAGTCCTGCGACCAGGGACCTGCATAAGGATGTGCTTATAGATTACCCAGCCCCACTAGTGTGACGGCCATCACATCGCTGGTAATCAAGCAAAGATCCTAAGGGCTCCACTAATGTGTATAGGCGATATACAAAAATAAACACATGTACACATTGAAGTAGAAATAAACCAAGTAGCATACTACTATTTTGAGCAAGATTGTATATACAAGGTGAATATCCCAAGCTTCCATTAAGTAATATACATACTAGTATGATACAGTAATGGCCTCTAGGGCATATACACTAACAATCTCCCACTTGCACTAAGGCCATGTACTGGCGTATCGAAGACCTATCATCTCGATCAGCCGCTCGAACTGAGTCTGGGGCAAGGCCTTGGTGAATGGATCTGCAGTGTTGTCTTCTGAAGCGACTCTCCGAACCTCGATCTCCTGGCGATCCACGATCTCCCTGATCAGGTGATACCGCCTCAAGATGTGCCTGGATCTCTGATGGGACCTGGGTTCCTTCGCTAAAGCTATAGCCCCGTTGTTGTCGCAATACAGAGGTATTGGATCAACAATGGACGGAACCACCTGAAGTTCTTTCAAGAACTTCCTTATCCAGACAGCTTCTTTTGCGGCATCAGATGCAGCGATGTATTCCGCTTCCATCGTCGAGTCTGCAACGGTCTCTTGTTTGGAGCTCTTCCAACACACCGCCCCTCCATTGAGGGTGAAGACAAAACCCGACATGGACTTGGAATCATCCTTGTCACTCTGGAAGCTGGAGTCAGCAAAGGCCTCGATCTGGAGGTCCTTTCCGCCATACACCAAGAACATCTCCTTAGTCCTTCTCAGGTACTTGAGAATGTTCTTTACTGCTATCCAATGTTTCTCCCCAGGGTTTGACTGATACCGGCTTACCACACTCAGTGCATAAGCTACATCCGGTCTGGTACACAACATTGCATACATTATAGAGCCTACCGCAGAAGCGTAGGGTATAATAGATATGCGATCCCTCTCCAAATCAGTCTTGGGAGACATCTCTTTAGAGAGGGTGATCCCGTGACAAGCCGGTAGGTTACCGCGCTTGGAATCTTCCATACTGAATCTCTTCAGTATGGTGTCGATGTACCTGGACTGTGAAAGTCCTAATATCCTCTTGGATCTGTCACGGTAGATCCGGATACCCAGAATGTACGAGGCATCACCCAGGTCTTTCATGGAGAACCTGTGTGACAATAACCCCTTGACAGATTGTAGCATAGGAATGTCATTTCCTATTAAGAGAATGTCATCCACGTATAAAACGAGGAATACTACAGTTCTCGCTACAAATCTACTATAGATGCATGGTTCATCTGGATTTTTGATAAAGCCAAATTCTTTGACCGTCTCATCAAAGCAGATGTTCCAACTCCGCGATGCCTGCTTTAGTCCATAGATGGACTTAAGCAACTTGCACACTTTTCCGCTGCTCCCACTCTGAATGAAACCCTCTGGCTGGTCCATATAGACACACTCCTCTAAATTCCCATTTAGAAAAGCTGTCTTCACGTCCATTTGCCAGATCTCATAATTGTGGAAGGCAGCAATAGCAAGAAGGATCCGAATGGATTTCAGCATGGCTACTGGAGAAAAGGTTTCGTCATAGTCTAAGCCAGGTCTTTGACGAAAACCCTTTGCTACCAGCCTAGCTTTATAGGTCTCAACCTGTCCATCTACACCAATCTTCCTTTTGAAGATCCGCTTGCATCCTACGGGTTTTACCCCGTCTGGAGCAATGTCCAACGTCCATACCTTGTTGGTGTACATGGACTCCATTTCGGTCCGCATTGCATCCAGCCATTTCACTGAGTCAACGCTCTGAACGGCCTGCTGGAAGCTAGTAGGCTCATCATAATCTATGATGCAATCCTCTCTATCCCCGTCTATGAGAAAACCGTAGTATCTCTCGGGCGGATGAGACTGCCTACTACTTCTGCGGAGCGGCGTAGGAATGTCCTGTTCTGTTGAACCCTCTGGTTCCACCAAACTTTCAGTAACAGTCTGTGGTTCTAGAACTTCTTCCAGTTCTATTGTGCTCCCACTTATCTGGGTTTCCAAAAACTCAGTTTCCAAGAAGCGGGCATGCTGAGAAACAAAAACCTTTTGTTCCTCAGCGGAATAGAAAAGATACCCCCTGGAGTTTCTTGGGTATCCCACAAACTTACACTGTACTGAACGTGCCTCAAGCTTGTCCGCATGCTGCTTTTTTACAAAAGCTGGACATCCCCATACCTTAAGATACTTAAGACAGGGTTTCTTCCCAGTCCACATCTCATATGGGGTGGTAGGCACAGTCTTGGTGGGAGCCTTGTTCAAGAGATACGCAGCTGCTTCTATTGCATATCCCCAGAATGATCGCGGTAACTCAGCGTTACTCATCATGGACCGAACCATATCCAATAGGGTTCGGTTCCGTCTCTCCGATACACCGTTATGTTGCGGAGTGTATGGAGGAGTAAGCTGAGAGAGAATACCATTCTCTTTTAAGTAATTCAGGAATTCGGCACTTAAGTATTCTCCACCTCGATCCGATCTTAGAATCTTAATACTTTTGCCGGTCTGTTTCTCTACTTCATTCTTATACTCCTGGAATTTTCCAAAGGCCTCGGACTTATGTTTCATTAAGAAGACATAACCGTACCTTGAGAAGTCATCCGTAAAAGTAATGAAGTAAGAATGTCCGCTTCGGGCATGTGTAGACATTGGACCGCACACGTCACTGTGTACGAGTCCCAAGAGCTCGCTCGCTCTTACTCCATGTCCAGTAAACGGAGTCTTTGTCATCTTTCCTTTGAGACAGGATTGACAAGTGGCATACGACTGATATTCGAACGCATTCAAATACCCTTCTGTATGTAACTTCGTCAACCTTCTCTCATTGATGTGACCCAATCTACAATGCCATAAGAAAGTCTGATTTATTTCTGGAGACTTTCTTTTGTGTGTATTCTGGACATTAAAAATCTGTAGTTGGTTCAATACGTATATACCATTACTCAATGTACCTGACCCAATCAGAACTTGATTAAGGTGAATGTTTACAACATTACTTACAAACGCAAATTCATAACCTTCTTTAGAAACTAAAGATACAGAAATGATATTACAAGTTGCGTTGGGTACAAAAAAGCAATTACGCAAAACCAAAAGATGCCCATCTGACATTCCCAGGTGATAGTCCCCCACGGCTTTAGCATCCATGCTAGCTCCGTTCGCAACTCTGAGGGTCATGTCACCTTCCTTCAAAACCCTACGGTTTCTCAACGCCTGCAAAGAATTACAGATATGAGATCCTGATCCGGTATCCAATATCCAGGAAGTAGAGTTTATTGAAAGACAGTTTTCAATAACATACACACCTGAAGCTGAAGCTGCAACCTGCTTCAATTCCTGTGTTCTGGCCTTCCAGGCCCTGCAATCATTCTTCCAGTGTCCTTTCTTATGACAATAGAAGCATTCTTCCTTATCCACAAGCTTCCCCGCTATCTTTGTTGCTTTACCTTTTCCCTTCGTATCCACTTTATTTACACCGCCCCTTGGTTTGGCGGGGGCCTTCTTCTTCTTTCCCTTGGCTTTCGCCTTGGACCTAGAAGAAGATGATCCTCCTACAAACAAAGTGGATGTATCCCTACCTTTCTGTAGGGTGCCCTCTGCGCTCCTCAGCATGTTGAGGAGCTCTGAAAGTTCAACCTCTTTTTCTTGTAGGTTGAAGTTCAGTATAAACTGGGCGTAAGTGGAAGGAAGGGACTGGAGAACTATATCCGTATATAGCTCACTCTCCAATGTGATCCCTAGGTCAGCGAGCTCCTCAATGTAGCCGATCATCTTTAGTACGTGCTCGGCTACTGATGATCCGACGGCCATTCTTGTCGAGAATAACATTTTCGACGCTTCGTATCTTGCGATACGAGATTGCTCTCCATACAGTTCTTTTGTATGGAGCAATATGGATTCCATGTCCATATTCTCATGCCTCCTCTGATGTTCGTTGTCCATCGAGGCAAGCAGGAGGCACTTGGCCTTCGCGCTATCAATCTCCCAAGTCTTGCGGATTTCCTTATCCGCGACACTGGAAGTTGGACCAGGGACAGGGGGAGCTTTGGTGGTAAGAAGATACCCCAGCTTGTCATAAGTGATTGCTATCTTGACATTCCTGAGCCAATCTTTGTAGTTTGGCCCTGTCAGTTTGTTTTTATCTAGGAGTAACTTAAGTCCAGTCATGTTGATTGGTCGCTGCAATTTGGAGAGAAGAGGAAAACACTCAGCATGATGCTCTTGCAAGTTTAGAGTGGTTTTTAGTTTGTCTAAACAGGATGGCTCCCACTGTTTCTCGAATCCCTCCTCAAACCATAAAGGAAGAATTAGTCAAGATCAATCCCACCGTACAATACTTGCTTAACCGTTCGGCCAGGCTGGTGCCGGTACTTCGAGGGAGGTTTTCCAACGCTTTCGCGAAGTTCCTTAATTAGAGAACCTCATTTCCCTGGGGGCGTAGCCCCGCTAACACCTTTCTAGGCACCTACTAGGTTTATAGCATTGATCGTTTAGCGAGAAATTTCCCGAGGAGTAGCATATACTCACAGTAGGATCGGGATCCAAATATCATCGCGTGACGAAACTGAAGGAATCCTACCAGAATCACCACACTCCAAATGGTATGCAAATCTAGCAAGTTTCAGTACTTATGAAACTCCCGATGTGGATTTTTGCCCCATGCTCTTATGACCTTGACGAAGGTCAACAAATCATAAGTCACATGTCAAGTTCTGCCCGTCATTATCCAGGTTAATTTGAATCCACCCGTATATACCCTTGACGAAGGTCAACAAGGTAATGCGAATGTCCCAAACCAACGCATCTATCTATGCTACATATGAATACCCAACAGCTACCAATCACTATGCCTTGACGAAGGTCAACAAACACAGCTTGAATACTATTGAATATTCATACGAAACGACGGAGGGCTACGAATGGTTTTGGCAAAACCGTCAACGTAGTGAACTTGATTTGGTCGATGGAACGAGATAGCTTTTAAAAGGAGTGGCTCAAACTCCGTATTTTAAAAGTTTGTTTTGAAAAGAACCGAGTGGTTTTTCGAAAGTGTTCCAACGACTTTAGCTTGGTTTATTATCTTGCATTAGTTCTTTTAATGCGTGATATTCTTGCATTAGTTCTTTTAATGCGTCCCATCATTTAATCCTACCATTGCAGAAAACAACCAAAATATGACGTACGCTTATGCCATTCGCATTCGCCACTGGGCCCCGTCATTACCCGTTAGGTTACTTAACTAACGACAGAGCGGGGGCTGGGCTAGCGCGTCTGTAAAACATAAGCAACGCCTAAATAATATCATATATAGATATACTGCAATGATAAACATTTCAGATCACAGATAAATATATTGGATATACTAGGAATCTGTAATTTGTACGAGCCTGTAACAAAAACAGATTACACGGTCGCGGTGAATAGCCAATACCCCACCCAAGACCCCTACGGGTGCGACAAACTACCCGCCAAGTACCCGAAGCGTAGTAACCTCCCTCATCTCCATGAGTAGGCCACTCGACACTTCGGCATACCCGGTAGTTTGTGCACCCCCTCCATGGGTCTATCCTAGGAGCAAAAACAGTAAAAAGAAATTATACAATGACGGCTACAACCCCGACCCGGTTGTACGGCCATACAAATAATTATTACATCAATTTACAAATTTACATGAATTGCAAGAAAAGAAAACTCTCGTCTCACAACCCCCGGCTATTCACCCGCGACAATCCAACATATTTATATACACATTCCAGCACATTACAGATCATGTATAACCCCGACTAATCGACTTATAGCGATTAGCCGACGTTCAATACATGCAAACATCACAGATATAACCATCATAGTCAAAGTGTAGTGAAGTTCGGAAAAAATACGAAATTATAGGACCCCGAAAGTAAATTTCTGTTCTGGAGAATCTGGGCACATATAACATATTTTAAAAATCCCAAAACCAAAACAGAAGAACACTGCACAAAAAATAATCACACGAAGAGCCTAAAGGGCGGCGGATCCGCGGCAATGACAATAGCTGGGGCCGCGGATCCGCGGCTACTTGAAGGATTCATGCCATCGTTTTTTGTGGGTGTTCTTAGAAAACCCTGAGCCGAATTTAGGTATATAAAGTTTTTCATTTTGAGCCAAAAAAATTTCAACAGAAACTCAGGTTTTGTAAAAATTTGGTTTTTGGATTTTTCCGGTTCCGAACTTCGTTACACTTCACTACCAAGCTAGTTTAAGTTTAGTTAGGCTCTGATACCACTGTAAGTCCACGTTGCGACCCCCGGTGCTTACGGGGAGGCGGAAACGGTATAAAAAACAAATTTTTATCGCAAGAGGCAACATGGACTAAACAAGGTCGGGATCGTGTCTAAACTAAACTAGCAAACTTGCTAAAGAGATTTAGCTACTCGGATGAAGATGGTTATACCTAGCTTGTCTTGAACTCCTTCTCCTTCAAGCTCCGATGGTGGTCCGATGGCTCCTTCTCGTCGTCTCCGTACGCCGAAGATAGATCCACTTGAAAGCTCCAACCTTTAGCTCCTTCTTCGTTCTTTGAAGAAACTAGTTCACTTGGTTTGCTAAACCTAGTGAACTAGAATGAGTAGAGAAGAAATAGAATGGGATTTTATCTATGGTTCTTGATTCTCAACTCATGAGAGATATGAACCATAGATTAAAGAGAGGGAGTAAGAGCAAGAAGGTGAGAGCAAAATGGAGAGCTCAAGAACAAGAGAGAGAATGAGCAAGAAAGAATGAGGCTCTCTTTTGTCTCTCACCCTCTCATAATCCAAAGTAATCATAACTCATCATATCAAAAAAAGTCTTATGTGTGATGGTTGAAGCAACCATAACCATATCATATCATCTACTCATTTTACCTAAATGAGCAAGCAAGAAAAAGCCTTTTCTATGAAATGATGGTTATGGTTATCATGATGGTCAACTAGTCAAGCCTAGTCAACCGGTCAACAAAGTCAACAAGTCAACAAAAGTCAACAAGTCAACAAAGTCAACAAAAGTCAACAACCATGTCACCATAATACTTAATTAATATAATAGTTAATCACATATCATATTCTCATTAGGGTTGAGCAAAAAGTCAAAAAGTCAACGGTCAACTGTCAACAACCCTAATGAGAATCCGCTGCCTCTGCCTCCCTGTCAACTGTGCATACACACCCGCATCCGCGTTCCGAGGAACACGAATGCAAACTGGATAAATCCAATCCCATAAGGTACACTAGGATCTGGCTTAAACCAAAGCCCGCTAGTGTAAACTGTCCGGACACTGTACGTGCACAAGTGCACGGATGTGACCGAACCCTGTCGCAAAACCATGCGACCTGTCGCAATACCATGCGACCTCTACTCTTTTGCCTAAAGGCGAAAAGCTTTCTGTGTGGGACTCTAAAGACTCGACACTACGCTGGCAGTGGGTTTAACCATAGACCGCAAGCGGCACTAGCTGTGCGTAACGGTCCCCAGGTAATGCCGACAAGAAGACCGACGAGGCGAAACCCATCTGAACTCCTACTGAGCCTGAGTGTGACATTCTCCGTACAGTCCGGTCTGTTCGTCTGATACATCGCATGGCGGGCCTAGGGGGCGGTAAACGTCAGTCCCCCAATAGCGGTACAAGTCGTGCCGGAGCGAAGCCCAAAACATCCTGAGATAACACTGGAAACCTACCAGTATATCTCGTTTGCCCTGGCCAGGGACTACTCGTGTAATGGCTCTCCTAGACACAGTGCGATGTCAACCCCCAATACCGGGAGAGACGAATCCTGTCTAACCGTCACTGCCTCCAAGTGCTTCGGGACTGCACCCAACCACCACCTGTTTGCACGACTCCTTTGAGCCGTGGTAGGGTAGTGATCAAAGTACACTGGGAACACACCCGAGGCGAAGTGACAGTGTCAAGTCAGCGGACTAAGCTGTACTCATGTCACCTGGGAACTGATAACTGACGATAGGTATAATACCAACTAGTCAGTTCCCGACGAGTCCTGTCCAGTGTACCCGTAACCTAACGGGCACCCGCATACTATCTCAAGTACGACGTACTGACGGCTGTGGGACAGACCGTCTCCCACACTGGGATGAGAAGCGCATGCGCTGGTCTACTCCGGAGTATCGATGCCCTGTCTCGATAGTCCTGCGACCAGGGACCTGCATAAGGATGTGCTTATAGATTACCCAGCCCCACTAGTGTGACGGCCATCACATCGCTGGTAATCAAGCAAAGATCCTAAGGGCTCCACTAATGTGTATAGGCGATATACAAAAATAAACACATGTACACATTGAAGTAGAAATAAACCAAGTAGCATACTACTATTTTGAGCAAGATTGTATATACAAGGTGAATATCCCAAGCTTCCATTAAGTAATATACATACTAGTATGATACAGTAATGGCCTCTAGGGCATATACACTAACAGACAGTACCTGGATATATTTAGCATGCATTGATAGTTATCGAAGTGATTTCCGAAAAACGAGCTATAGTCTCAGTATATACCTACGTGTCTGATATGACACGAAACGATTAAAACAAGGAAACCCTTCTAAATTGTTTTCAAGAAAAAACGGCGGAACGTACATATTAAACAAAGGATATATACATATATGGTTATTTTCTTACAATAGACGTCCGCCGCTATGCAGTATTGTGCGCATCGCACAACGACTTAAAAAGGTTTGGCATGCATTTCCTTCAGTTATTTACATATATAGATTTGATGTTTACATGTATAGTTCTGATTTATATCATATTAGTTTTGTTTTGGATTTGACATTTGTTTCTTTACCATGACTCCGATGATCGCGGGATGCTTGACGGAGTTTTGATTTTGAGTTATCTGCTCATTGTTCTTGCGCACGCATTGCGCTATGATGCGTTTTATCTATTGATGATTTCGGAGCCCCGACGACTTGGACTTTTTATTGAAATGTTTTAGAATTTGGGGTTTAAAATTTAAATTCGGGAACCGAATTTCTTTAAGGGGGGGGGGGGAAGATTGTAACATTTCAAAAAAATAAAAAATTATTTTTGGGGAATTTTTATAATTTAATAATAAAATATTGAATATTTTAATAAGGCGGTATAATTAAATACCGATAAATTTGTGAAAATTTTGGAAAATTATAGAAATTACTTAAAAGAGGGTTTTTTATGTGAATTATGCAAATTTTAAGTTTTTATGATTAATTATATGCTAATTTAGTGCTAATCGCGATTAAAAATCGTTAATCGTGTTTTAAGCGTATTTTGTGCAAACATGCACCATATCTTTTTATTAACACTTATTGCATTTTTTACTACATGTTTTTAGGTGCATGGCTTTTGTTTTAGGGTTACTATTGAGGAGAGAAGGAAATTAGAAAAGAAAAGGAAAAGATTAGAATAAGAGGTATGGGTTAGAGAGAGAGAGAGAGTGGGTGAGGGGTCAACCCAAGTCTTGAGCCATTCCCTCATCATTTCCTCTCCCTACCTCATGCTGCTGTTGCTGCTGCACCCCCCTCCTCCTCCATCTTCAACCCCCCAATACTCTATGAAAAACAACTCAAAACCCAAGTCCCATTTCATTAAAAAGATGCATGAGCTCACTAGCTATCCCATGGACCAAGAAATCAAAGATTTTGAGAACTTTGGGCAACTCAAGAAAATTGTTGAGTTGCCAAATGAGCTATTTTCTGGACCTTTAGCTTAGTATTTCCATTACTTTTACCCCCATGTTAGATTAGAACCGATATTTTGTAGTTTGGGTAAATCTTGAAAATTCTAGTTAGGGTTAATGGAAATTGAGGGTGGTGATGGGTAATTAAGCTCAGTAGAGGCCATACAAACCCCCTAGTGCTAGAATCGAGACCTAAACAGGAGACTGGAACCCCGGAATATGGATTTAGAAAAGCCGATATCGAAAAATTGTGGATTCTGTGGATGTAAAATGAAATCTGCTAACACTCGGGCTACCTGAAAATTATTTTGCAAGGACAGTGATACAAGCAGGTGATTTAGAACATACCACCAAAACCCTAACCCCTATCTCCCATGGCACTCCGCAAATAAAATCCTTCTGGCCGCAAATTGCGGCCAGACCTGGGCCATTTGACCTCGTGTTGGTTCTGTGGTCCTCTAATCAGTAAAATAGACCCTTGGCATATGCAAAATTGACCAATTAGACCTAGGGTGAAATCTGGGACCATTTTCAATAGTTACTGTTTTGATTCGGGTTTCCTTTCTCGTATTTTGAATTCTGGATTTGCGTATTTGTGTTTTACCTCGATCACTTGACGTTTGTACGACGATATCGAGGGTTGTTTGATGATTTTGAAAGCGTAGTCCATAGGTTCTAACCTATAGGCCTTAGCGTGTCGTTTGGTTTTTCCGATGTGAGTTAAATGTGCATTTGCGATTGCGTTATTTTTGTAGGTACCTTCATGTAGATTCCATATGATGAAGAAGATGAAGGCGACATTGATACCGACACGCAGGATGCAAGGTGAGTAGATTATATCTACGGGGGAAGTCGGGTGGATGGCGTATAACACCCCCGTAGTTCGATATTTAGTATACTAGATATATGTTATTTATATATGTATGATAGCGTTATGTGTGACATGGATATTCAAGATGTGATTAGGTGTACTACGGATAAATTAGGGTTTAGAAGTAAACTAGTATAGTTTCCTAGTTGCGAACCCTAGAATAGGTTACACACACACGCGTATTGGTTATACTTATACCTGTATGATGAGGATAGTGGATGATATTTGGATATGAGTCGATGAGATTGGGCATAGTGCCGTGAGATCGGTGATATGATGTGGTTCGTATTTGGGATACGACATGAGATTTTAGCGGGCCTTTGGACGTGTGTTTTACACACGCATTTACATAGATGGTATCGGTTTGTACTAGACTTAGATCAGTACCACAGATCATGAGATATGATGATAAGGATACCAGATAATTGATGAGATGAATGTGATATTGACCCGTACCCAGATTTGGGATGCCGTACGATGGATGTACCGTATGAGCTTTATATTGATGATAGATCCGCACTCATGACTCGAGGATGTCATATGATATATTGTATCGTACGTGATACTATTGAGGCGGGATCACCTACTATCATATTTATATATATGTATCGACTCAGATTTAGTTGGTTTGCATACCCCCTCCCGATTAGCTTGTTGGTTAGATCTGTAGTTTTCATTGTAGATGTTAGACTAGAACCGAGTCATACCTATTTTAAAAACTAACGAATCAGGAGTATTTTAAAGACAGGCAAAGGGATTCAACGGATATTTTCAAAAGACGCATCTTTTCTTTAAAACACCGTAGCCCTTATTTTCCTAAAAACCCCGATTCGTCTTCTTTCAAATGGCAAAACAGTATGACATATATTCATTGATGTGGATTCTGCACTGTTGTGTTTATTAGTCGATTTCTGCATATTCTTTCTATTCGCATCGCATTGGATGTGCAAATGTGTTTATTGTTATATCAGAACCATGCTGTGAGGACACCAGCACCATTATCGATGATGCGTATCTTCCACGTACACCTGCTTGCCGGCTCACATACTTCATCATCGATAATTGCCATTTCACTACACTGTAGGACTGTTGCATTCAGGATATGATCCATTGTACACTCATACTTGTGAACATACCTGTTGTACACCCATTCTTGCATACATACGTATTTGCACATACGTAGATGATTCTGGCTTGATTTGGAGATTTGGGAACCGCAAGATACATTTTAAAACTGATTCATTCTAAAAAAGCGATTTCCCTCAATATTTGCATATTACTATTCCATGTTGCATGATATACTGATATGCTTACATTTCTTTTATATGGCGCATACATCATGCCTTATGATTATACACATTGAGATATGTTGTTTCCATGATATTTCTGGATTTAGGAACCGTGGGTATTTCAAAAGAAAATATGTATTGTTTTAAAAAAAACCGGTTACCCTTGATATGATATTTCAGTGCGTCCACCATGTGTTTTCTCGGTTCTGAGAGTGGCATGTGAAACCCCATTCGAGGAGGCGGATGAGGCCGATTGTGGGTACATGGTGGACCCGGTATAGTACCCCGGGACGAGAACGGATCGCTGTGTGGTAGACGGTGAGCCTGGCTGAGGGACTACTACCTACCGGTGATAGTATTTGGGCTCGGCGGATATCCGGAGGATACCAACTGGAGTCGAGAGATGATATAGGCCGATCCGGACTGACGGAGCCCGTGGGCCGATCCGGACCGACGGAGCCCGATATATGAGGATTCACGTGTCGATGCTGGGCATAGTTTTCATGATGTTTTTGAGAGTCGATGCTGGACACTCCGGTTCCATGATTTTGATGTGTCGTGAGGGACACATGTTGATTTGCATCCTCATACTTCCATGCATATGCTTTATGATATTTTTATGCATGATGCCTTATGTCATTGGGTAACACGTGGACGAGATCCACATACATATAGATGATATTGATGACATTGATCATATAGTTGGACGATATCCACATACTGTTAGACGTCATGTTATAGTTGACATTGATTCATGCTGATCACATTGACCATACCTCACATTATGATATGTTGTTACCTGAGGCACTGGCACGAGCACTTGGTACTACACTTATGCATAGATGTTTACCTTACCACCTTATCATGCTTCAGACTTATTCATTTGAGTTATATATATATTATTATTGATCGTATTGACCTAGTATTGTGTCATACATACGATATCTGCTCTGTGATGTTTTCTATTCACGAGTTGGCAACTCACCCCCGTTGTGGCACAGTTCTTGCAGGTTTTGCCGTACAGATTTCATTGCGGCTTTTCTGGCACACTGCTTCCTTTCAGGGTGATTGCATTGGTAGGTGGGTTCACTCGCATCGTGACCACCCTTGTATTTATTTTATTTAGTTGTATCTAGTAATTCCATCAACCAAACATGTATATTGTTTCAGACTTAGAAAACCTGTTGTGTATTATTTCGACCTTAGAGTCGCGCGTTGTAGTATTATGGTTTTCATGCTGATTTCGAGTTTCCTTTTTGAGTTTTGATCCTCGCCCTTTGGCGTTGTATATTATACTGCTTGCGTAGTTATGACCGTCGATTGACGAAGAGCTAGCTCCCGCTTGGGGATGCCTTTTATCATTGTGCTTATATTATTCATGTTGTACCCCGTTTGGGGCCAGTATTTATAAAGGAAACTCTGCCGAAATTTTCAGAAAAGACTATAGATTTTAAAAATGCATATTCGGCTTACTTATTTAAAAGCCTTGTTTTTAAAACATGTTTTCTTCGCTTCTTTAAAAACTAGTTTTCCTTTTTTGATTATTTAAAATGGTTTTAGATTTCTGGCTTTTTGGCTTACTTGAATTAGATGGGGTCATATACACTTCATATGATTCAAGAGCCAGTCACGTGCTATTTCTGGTCGTGACATTACTGGTAGTGTTTCCAGTAATTTCTCAGGGTGTTCTGGGCTACACTCCGACACGACTTGTATCGCTATTAGGGGTCTGACGTTTACCACCCCCCAAGGCCAGACATGCGATACTCTTAGACGAACAGACTGGACTGTATGGAGATTGTCACATTCAAGCTCAGTAAGAGTTCGGATGAGTTCACCTCATCGTTCTTCTTATCGACATCTGCCTGGGGACCGTTACGTACAGCTAGTACCGCTTGCGGCCTGTGGTTAAACCCACTGCTAGCGTAGTGTCAAGTCTTTAAAGTCCCACACAGAGGGTTGTTCACCTTTGGGCGAAACGTAGTAGAGGTCGTATAGTTTTACGACAGGGTCCGTTCACATACGCGCACTTGTGCGAGTTTGGTATTCGGGAAGTTGTTACTTGTGGGCTTTGGTTTAAGCCAGATCCTAGTATTTGGTTTTGGGTTGTTTCGGTCTCATTGTATTCGTGTTCCTCCGAACACGAATGCGTGTATGTATATACTGTTAACAGAAGCAGAGAAACCTCATTAGGGTTTTGACCATTGACTTGATTAAAACCATAATGAGATGGAGGAAACTGATTAATGAGTTTTAATTAGAGATAATTGTATCATGGTTAATTGGTTTGACCATTTGACTTGTTGACTTTTGTTGACTTAGATAATTTTGTTAAGCATGAGATAATTTGTGCTTAGCATTAATTGTAACATGATAATGGTCAAATCAACATCAACCTTGAAAATTATCCTAATTAAAATTATCATTATTCTTTTTTCATCATATGAGAGCAAACACCTCATTTTATCATGATACATTCTCTTTCTTGCTTGCTCTCTCCTCTTCCTCTCTCAAGGCTCTCTTGTTTCATGAGTTGAAAATCAAGATCATTGTGAGATAAAACCACCAAAACAATTCTCTACTCACTCTAGAGTTCTTAGTCTAGCACACCAAGAACCTTAGTTACTTCAAGATAGAGGTTGGAGCTCAAGGTAGAGGCCTTCGGGTGGATCTTTCTTTGGCATAGAGAAGACGGTGAAGAGGAGCCATCTACACCACTCCAAGGCGCTCACAACAAGGAGAAGCAACAAAAGAAGAGAAGAAGTTCAAGCTTTAGGTATAACTTTCTATCATAGTAGATAGAACTCTTTTGTGCTAACTAGGTTTATGGTAAAGTTCCGATTTATGGTTTATTCTAGCGCCAATTTTTGTATCATAGTAAAATTTTGTTCCGCATTTGGCCACGAAAGTTGGCCGGGGCGCTAGTGTAACCTTTCAAGTGCTATGGTATGGGTCATTGTGCGCATTAACTCATGAGATGAGTCATTGGTTTTGGAATTGAATGGCTTTTGTTTTGGTTTAGATATTTTAGTTAGATATTTTCTGGTATTGATTTTTGTGAGGGAATTAGTTGCTGCTGTTTTTTGTGCAGGGCATATTTCTTATGTTGCAAAGATTGATTACACTACCACACTCACACAAATCCACAAAAAAACCAATTTTTTTTGCTGAGCCCAATATTTCCAGCAAGCTCATTTTTCCTCTTAGCCAAAACCTATGCTCACTTCTTCACCTCTTGGCAACTTCATTCACCTCCACCCAAATCCTTGGGTGCTTTGAGACAAAATATTCACACACTATCTCTACTTCACCTTGGGTATCTAGGCTAGTAAACTGGATTCCCGAGTTGCTTCGGTTTTGAAGCGGGAGCCCGTATTACTAATCCTCGACGTGGATCGTCTTCGACGAGGGAGACCGGAGAACAAACTTGATCGAGGATGCTGCGAGGAGCTTGGGACAGAGGTTGAAGACCGAAGGATATGGATCGATTGGTATAACCTCTCTAAACTCCTTTTACAGTTAACTAGTATAGGGTTAATGATTCAATCCGGGAATCGGGTTCCGTTAGCGCCGAGTTTTAAAATGTTTTTGTTCCGCATTTGGCCACGGATTGATGGCCGGGGCACTGGCGTAGCCTTACATCCTATACACCCTATGAACGATATACCGTTAAGCGATATTCTAAATACAGTTAACTTCTCCTAATGAGCGCGAAGTCCTTAAAGGCTTAAAGTCTAGTTTCTTTTAAATTTTGTGCGGGTAAACGTTATGCTCAATTTTGTGATTTGTGGGCCATGTAAAAGGTAATGAAATCCTTTACCGTATGTTGTGGGGTTCGCTTGCCCTTAAGTACGTATTAATGGATGCAATGTGCAAATATGTGAAAGAGTTTCAAAATATCAAACAATCGTTTTTATGTTTAGGCACGGCACTGCAACAAATACGGGTTAGTCACTTTTAGTGTTTGACAGCGAACTTGGAAAGAATCCTGCAATGATAATATATTGGATGCGTCGGATTTGAGAATAAGGTGTTAGTAAATACGTACCAATAAGTTTTTGGGTTAAGAAACCCTCGTTGAATTGAATCCGGCTAGCTTGAAAAGTTCTCTTGCACGGGTCAAACTTTCCGGTTCTTTGGCACTGTAATTCGCAATCATCTTAACTTTGAATGTACACTTTGCTCCATACGATCGTAGTTCGCAAATCCATCAAAATCTGCAAATGTCGGAAAAATGGATTTTTAGTCCGAAAAAGCGATATGAATGCCTAAACTCCTGCACACACAAAATAAAAAAATCAAACAATAAAATTGGGACAATAATAGAACACGGTAGTAGGGAACAAAATTTGGGAGCAAATGGAGAGGAAAAATCCGGCGGCGCCTGTTTTTTGGAGAATCTAGCCAGTCTCGTTTGGGCAGTTGGGCTCTAATTTTCTTCTGATGTCTCAGTGTTCTACTAGTGTCTCAATGTTATTATTTAATTTTTCTAATTAGTCCCAGAATGTTTGCGGGTCCAATTTTCAGAAAGCAAAAGGTTAGAATTGTTAATTTTTGTGTTGGTTTTAAATTTTTTTGATTTTTTTAGTTTTGTTTTTAGAATTGTGTTAGATTTATAAACAAGATATACAGAGATTAATCCGAAATAACAAGAATAAAAACGTTACCATCTCCCCAGGAAGGCGCCATTTGATTAACACGCGTTTCGCTGTCCTTTTTAAAAAGAATTTGAAATAACCGCAATCGAAAACTGTGTCGCGTGTCGCGAGCCGTGATGAGTACGGGTCGTCCGCAGGGAGATGGTAGGTTTTTAAGCTTGTTTTAACAAGTTAATACCGTAACTTGAGTTATTGTTTATACCAAGTGTCGTAACTATGATATGTTCAATAAAAAGACTTGTTAGGGGTAGTTTTAGGTTAGCTTGCGTTAGGATGATGTTTTCCGTTTCCTTATAGACTTAATTCTGATATTGACACTAAGGCAATAGGAAACAACGCGGATTAGGGAACTTGAAGTGCGGTATTTGCGATGGTGTGCTAAATCCGTATTTCTTGTCCCTTTTCATTCCGTTGTTGTCTCTTGACCTAGCCTTCAGCAAACCACTCGCAACTGGTCACGATTAGGATTCACCGCTATCGTGGTAGGATAAGATGCCTAACGGAGTGGAATTGCGAGTCGTTTGGTCGGAGTTTCAATTACAAAGTTAAGGTTTTTAAGGTTTTAGCAAACAAATCTCCTAACACAAACTAACCATATTCTCCCTTAACAAGTAAAGCAATTACTCACACGTATTTACAATACCAAAAATAAAGAGAAAGAAAAGAGTAAGGCACATAACAAAAATTTCCAGAAAAGTAAAGTTAAGGTTAGAAAGTTAAGAACCGATAAATTCAATGTGCAAATTTCTTCAAATATTCTTTAAGCTCGTACCAATGTGAAATCAAAATACCAAATTTTAAGGTTGCAAGCTCACTTAAGAGGTTGCAAGATCAAAGCAAGACAATGATTTCACAAGTTCGAAGTTTGTAGAATTCAAGACACATGTTTGAACAATGAGAACTTTTATTGATTTTCAAATAAGATATAACTAATCTTGAATTCAAGAACCTAAATTTTAAGCTTGCAAGTTCAATGAAGAAGTTGCAAGGTCAAGATAAAGGGCAATAGCTCAAGAGTTCAAAGGAAAAGCAAGTTACCATCTACAAATTACAATTGTTCTAAACTAAAACTAAAGCCAAAAGTATCCCTCCCTTTGCCCATTGATCTAGTATTTTTAGTCACAAAATAAAATTAAACAAACAATATAAAAGGATGATGTGACAACAAGAGACAGCCACATGAAAAATGGGGTGCAATGGGCAACAAGGGACCGGTGGTGCCGGGTATTTTGGTCATTTTGCCGGTCCAATTTGTGATTTTGGGGCTCATGTTTATTCTGTGATGTTGTGTGCTCTCCATGATACCACTGGTGTTGTTTTATTTGTCTATAAGAACCTGGTTTGCATTCAGGGATTTGGAGGGAAACTTGTTGCTTTATATCACATCACAACTTTTAGCATTTATCACACATCACCTCACTTGTGCCATAGGCATCCCCACCATGGTCCATGTGCCAAAGAGTTATGTGCACACTTATATTGTGTTGGACCAAAAATGTTTACACTTTATTTGTTGCAAAAGAACTTTTTGGATATCGATCGGTTTTCTGTTCCGGTTGCAGTGTCGGCTCACAAATGTTATATCCGTGAATTTGAGTGTGTTTCCTGTATTTTGTCACGAATACCTGTAATCTGTATTTAATGAGCAAAAACTGGTTAATAGTACCGATATATAACAAAACAGATAATGGATGAGTAGTATTAAAATGCAGTTTTCTTAGATGAACAGGCCTCTGGGGAATACATATCCAACAGCAATAACCATATATTAACCCAATCATCGAGAAACAAAGGGAAGCTATCATAGACATAAGTGCATATTCTTGGTTTAAGATAACGGCAGCCTCCTCTGGGAGGCGGTTATTGGTTCAGGCTTCCAAGGTGACCTGATTGATAGAGATGCTGTTTGAGTTTTTAGTTTAGCCTCTTCTGAGGATCAGTAGATTGGATAGTGGTCCAATAGAGATACTGAGGTAATCATGGACCAGGATGCTGGTTATGACTCAACAGAGAATACAGCCTAAGAAACTTGTTGGATAGGAGTTGTTCATTGATGAACTTGGCCCCATCATGTATCCAGATAAATTCTTGAGGCGGGGTATCGCTCAGTTTGGAAGATTGTTAATCTCCGCAAAATTGAGATATAGAGAGACGAAGTTGGAACATTACAACGAATCCACTCACCGAGACTATTTCTCGAACAAATTAGGTTTCACAAACATAGTTTGCAAAACTGATTATTAGAGAAGTTGGGTATTCGGTAGCACACGAGATATGGGTACGCGATATCGCAATAATTGGCCTTAAGTTCAAGTGGGAGATTGTTGGATATAGTGCCCTCAAGACAATTATTGTGATCACAAGTAGGCAATTATGATAATTGAGGGAGGACCTATACATGTATAACAGTCTTACTTGAGATGATAGTATGATATCTGGTTTGTCTTCATCATTGATGAAGCCCGTACGATAGTTGCTTGACAACCAACATTATGATGGCGATCATATATGTGAGAGCTGGGTTGTCCATAAACATATCCTTAAACGTCCCTAGTTGTGGGAGTATCGAGACCGAGTATTGATATTCCGGAGTAGACTAGTGTGTATGGTTCTAGATCCCGATAAGGGGCGGTGGCCAGTCTCACAAGCCATTGGTGTTGTGTCACCTAAGATAGTATACATGTGCTCACTGGAGGTGAGTACACTGGACGAACTCGCCGAGAACTTCTAGATGGTATTATATCTATCGTTAGATGGAAGTTCTCTGGTGGCATGAGTACAAGTTAGTCCTTTGACCTGAAGTCGTCATTTATCTCATGTGAGTTCTCACTGTATTTTGATTACTATCCTACCACGGCTCCAAGGAGTCGTGCAAACATGTTTTAGTTGGGTACATTCCCGAGACGCATGGAGGCAATAGTCGACTGTCAGTGATTCGTCTCTTCTGGAATTAGGAGTCGATATTGCGTTGTGTTTAGTTGGCTATCATCAGAAATCCATAACCACGGTGGATGAAATTTACTGATAGTTGATCAGTAGTATCTTTATTGGTGATGAGCTTGACTCAGACACGACTTATCGGGTTAGTAGAGGTCTGACGTTATCCACCCCTCTACACCCGATATATGATACTCTTTGATGAAGAGACCGGACTGTACGGAGATTGTCACATTCAGGCTCAGTAGGGTAAGAACGTACTTGATTGCCGACTCCCCTTTCGACAAGTACCTGGGTTTCCATTACGTACAGCTAGTGTCGTTGATGTGCTTGTAGTTAAACCCACTTCCACCGTATTCTCGTCTTTAGAGTCCCACACAGAAGGTTTTCCCAGTTCAGGCGACAGATGTAGGAGCCGTACGTTGGTACGTGCAGGGGTCTGATTAAATACGTGTACGGGATACACGGACTTTAATCGGACGGTTGATAATACTAGCCGGCTTATGATGAAGCCGGATTATTAAATCAGGTTTTGATTTATTAATTTATATATGTATTTTGATACATATATTTTAGTATTACTGTTCACTATACATTTTCTCTCTTTGGTGTTGTCCATATTTTTATACGGATACGCGTATATGCAGTGATACATATACCGGGTGAAGTATTCTGATTTATATGAGAATGCTTCTAGAAGAAGAATACCTCATATTTGATTTTCTATTTAAAAAATTAAATGGTAATGCGGAGGAAATGTGGTGGTATGATGCATGGGTGCAAACATGTAAAGAGGTATGGCTTGGGGTTTGTAAATGATAAAATCATTTGTGTACACTATTGATGCATGGTTGATAAATGCAGGCCATTCTCATTTTTCTACACTTGATGTTCTTTCACTTATACTTCATGCTTCATGTTTTCATGCTCATGTCTTCTCCTTCTTCTTCTTCTTGCTCTCCTATTTTAGTATGGTTCATGAGAGAAAATTTTAGTGAAATATTTCTGCATTACCGACCATCATAACTTAGCGAGTTTGGATCATCGGTTAGAGCCTCCTACAGTTTCCCTCGGG
The DNA here is from genome assembly GCA_030015575.1 of Agapanthus africanus. Classification (NCBI taxonomy): domain Eukaryota; kingdom Viridiplantae; phylum Streptophyta; class Magnoliopsida; order Asparagales; family Amaryllidaceae; genus Agapanthus; species Agapanthus africanus. The sequence continues at coordinate 228,389,604 of JASDDO010000008.1, forward strand.
TGGATCGTCTTTGCCAAGAGTGGTCGATTCTCAAGAGTGACTCCGGCGGCTACGAGCTTATAGAGGTTTTCTACAATTGGGTGGACACACGACAATGATTGTAATTTCTCAACCCTTGCACTCTTGGTTAACCAGTTTAGGTCTATGGATCAAATCTTGGGTTTTATGGGCATTCGGTGTACGCAAAAAATTATGTTTTCGCTTCAGCATCGGCTGCGGTTTCCATGGCGCGGGCACCGAAACCCAACAAGTTTAAATTTAAATAGTTATATATTATAGATAGAATTAAGAAAAATGTTTTATTTAAATATAAATTTAGATAAGAGAAAAAATTCTTATAGATAAATATCTTATTTAAATATCGATTTAGATTTAGATTTAAATAAGTGATAATATTCAATTAGATAAGAACAAAAGAGATTTATGTTAATTCTAATCTAAATGAGAGAAGTTTTATTCTATATTGTATTAAAAAGGTGTTCTCATTATGGAAAAAAAATCGACTTTATCATAAGATTCAAGGGAGGCGAGAGACGACTCCATAAGGGATCAAGACGGTCATTAAGGGATAGTTTTGATCATCAAATTTAAGGGAGACGAAACGACGGCTTCATAAGAGATCAAAACGATTATATGGAGAATTTGTAAAAGAAAGGAATCTCGTTGGAGATCATAAGGAGTGGGTTTTCTGTAATCTTTTGAAAGTTGTTCTTTTTCTCAAATTCTAATAAACTTCTTCCATTTCTCCCCTACTTTATTTGTGTTATTTATTTCTTCGTTTTGCATCTTGTGTTTTTTGTTACTTGTCTATAACGAGATCTAGGTTTATAAATTCGTAAGGTTTTCCACTGTCCTGATTGATCTTGTGGTAACAACAATAAAGCCATACCGTGCTGCTAGGACTATTAAACGAACCGAGCTGCCTCGAGTCCGGATCAGTAATTGATCTTTGAAGTTCGCTTCATTTACTAATGAATTGGCTAAAAACCTAGCTCGTCTTGTTAATGAGCCAAACTTGAGCTTAACCCAGCTCGTTTGTTATCAGCTCGAGTTTGTCTCGTTCAACAATATATATGTTTTGACCTCTATATATGAACCCAGAAATAAAAATACTCGCTATAAACATGCTATAGACACTGACTCCATGCCCAATAACCCAAAATGAAATATCCCAAAAACCAAAATTTCAAACTAACCAAGTTCACAAACGACGTAACGGGCTAAAAAACGAGCTAGTAAGCTCGATGGTTCGTTAGCGCTCGTTACGAGCCCGGCTCATTTAGCTAACGAGCTGTTATTGAAATGAACCCAAATCAGGGTTAAATTCGATAAACAAACTCGAGCCAGCATTTTACAGCTCGAGCTGAACCCTGGCGGACTCCGGCTCGATCGGTTAGCAGCCATACCTACTGCTCATTAGCTGTAATGAACTTCTATTAATTTCCCTATATATCCCATCCACAACCAAACAGCTTCAATAAAAAATATTAAATTTCAAAACCAACTAATACTGATTATATCTTATTAAACATATATTATATTAATCATCTCTCTTGTTCTTTAATTAACAAAATTAAACGTTGTGCTCGCATTATATTTTTAATAGCTATTGCAGCCCCCGTCTCTGATCATTCAGGAGACAAGAAGTAGCAGCCGGCACAGTCTACGAAAGAAAACAAAAAAGGTGGTCCGACAAGTTCCCACCACTCTCCCTTCCCTTCTCCACTAAGCTTTCTTTTAAACTCAACTTTGTTGTTATTATTTGAATTTCTCCTACCCACCAAATTTGATTGCTCTATCTACCCATCTACAAATTAAGGCTCACAAATAATACATAATATAAAAATAATTAAAAAAGAAAAGAAAATAAGTCTCTTGTATTTTTTAGCTTTGAATTGTATCCCCCATGAAAGGAATATTTTCCAAAATCCTCTATCTAACCGAAATCGTTTAACCGTATAAAATTTTTGAAGTTATAGTGAAATTCAATAAGAATATACATAAATTTACCTGCAGTAGCATTGCCTGGACACCCACATTGATCGTGAAGCACACGGGTGGTCCCCCTAGGAGTTGGGGGAACTTGCGGACGACAATGCCATCTTATTACTATTTTCATAGATATTTAGCATTTTCTGTTTAGGGATTAAATTTGTTCTCTATCTAGACAATTTTTGTATCTTTTAAAATTCTACGGTCAATACACAATTAAAATCATTGAAGAAGAACACTCATCTTTCATTTAATAATGATAGTCCAAACACACACACACACACCAGAAGAATTACATTTGATATTATTATAGGCATGATATTGTATTAGAAGTCTGGGAGTTGATAGATATATTTTTTGTATTTATGAAATACATAATGAATTTATGCATGTCTGTTTATATTTAGATAAAGAATAAAGGAAACAACATACACAAAAGCATGATTGACCCCGCCCTATTTTAATTCCCTTGGCTATTCCAATTCCTTTATCTATAAATAACTCCCCATCCCTCTATCTCCAAGTTCAACCCATTCTCCTCTCTTTTCTTCTCTACAAGGTTTTTAACTCCTTGCAAATAGTGTTTTTTACTTCCAAAGAAAGGAAAAATCAACTGATGGAGTTGCATTCTTCTAATATAGGGCCAAAAAAAATATGGAATATCCTTAGAATGGCCTTCTTCATGATGAGAAAAGGCCTCACGTCAAAGCCTAAGCAAATGCTTGACATGAACCTCATGTTGCAGAAGAGAGGCAAAATCTTCGGAAAATCCTTGGAAAATCTCACATTCCATCACCATCATCGTCGTAATACCACTGCACCAAATGGCCACACTCTTGGCCTACATGAATATGAGTTTTCGTGCACCAATACCCCGAATCCAATCTTTTTCCGGGTAAACTCAAAGCGTAAGCATAGTTACTTCCCATGCATTGGTGCAAGGGTTGTCGATGAGGACACGGACCATCAGAAAGGTCCATTACCAGTCACTGTGCTGCCTAGAATCGAAAACTCGCCACAATTTACGCCTTCACCATTCTCTGTGAGGATATCAAACTTTTCAACATTGGATGAGGGAGATGGAACGAGTTGCGAAGTTGATAGTCAGGCCGAGGAGTTCATCAAGAGGTTCTATCAACAACTGCTAGCTCAAGGATTTTAGACATGAAGCACAATGGCTCTTTGGAATATTAAATCTCTATCAGCTGGCTCTTCTGTGCATCATTAATTGTTCAAGAGATGCATGCATGTTCTTGTTGTTAGCTATTTTTTACTTTCTCTTTTCCAATTTTCTTCTCTCTTTGATGTTTTGATGGTCTTTGTTTGTCATTCATGATGAAGATGACTTAAATGATATGATTTGAATGATATTTATGTTCAAGGTTTGTTGTCCAATAATATGAATCAATAATTAAGATTCTAGATGAAGCACTTGCCAATTGCCATCTTGTAGTATAATCTCTAAGTCCATATCTGATGGAGGTCCGGATCTCCTTCAGATATTCTCCTCCGTCGATCTGTCGCGAGCGCTGATGGACGGCTGAGATTGATGTTGAGGGTTGTCTTTCTGAGCGTGTGGATCTCAGTGGGCTTGATTTGGAGTGAAGCCGAGATGCCTGCAAAGAAGTTCCGGGGTGGTTGCACCACCGTGGACCCTCCGACGATCAAGTTAGCCGAGATATTTGGGCAGAGTAGCGACTTATTGGAGAAAAATTTCGTTACCTGAGTCGTCTGAGAGAGGGGTTTTTATAGTGGTCGACATGAGCTAGCTGGCGCGAGATCTTCGCCGGCCGTTACACCCCTGACGTTACGCCCGTGTGAATGACGGGAGCCCGCATTAATGACAAGATACGCTCATTAAGGGGGGATGCGACGGCGTGGAACGCGGGATCGTGAGGCGGCGTATATCTTGCGTCAGGCGCGATCCGCGGAACCGTTGCGGTGGTGCCTGTGATCTGCGTTCTAGGTCGCTCGGTAGAACCGGGGATGCCAAGCTCGGTGAGAGGCCTAAAACAGGGTGGGAGGCCGAGCTAGTTCGGTTCTGTGATAGCTCGAAGGCGAAGGGCCGAGGAGCTCGGCTTGTAGGAGGGCGCGAAGGCGAGCCAATGGTTATTTACATGGCGAGCACATGAATATTCAGGGAATCCTCGGAGGTCGGGTCCAGGCAGCGGAATGATAGCCCGGGGTACGCCTCCAATATGTGGTTCTTGCCCTGTTTCCGTGTGCATCAGGACACGTCATCTGCCACGTATCGTGATCTGGGGAGTTCCCACTTATGAGCATCATCATTAGCTCCCTACTCTCGTCCCGACCTATTTATGGGTCGGGTCGAGAGTGGTCTGATCGGTCCCCCGGGCTCAGCTCGTAGTTAAGGACCTTGTCAGCACAGATTTCCGAGGCGATTAGGCGTATCCTTCGATGACGTCAGTGGATCAGAGTGGAGATCGTGCATTAAAGAGGGAGTGCCGATTCGATCATACGTTCGTTGAGGCGTAGGCCACGTGTCCGACGCCGGGTGGCAGACGTAACGGGTCATCGCTGTCTTCTGCGCCCGAAGGGACGTTTCCAATGGTTGTGCGATACGTGGAGCGTTGACGGCTGGCCAGCGCGGAGCGTCATTTTGGCGGGAAACAATCTGAGACGTTGGATGCGTTGCCAAAGTACTATAAATAGGGGTGGGATCCCCTTTAGGTCCACACTTTCTCCATTATTTCCCTATTGCTGTGAGAGATAGCTCGGCGCTCTTTCCTTTAGATCGAATATCTCGCGCTCTTCGCTCGGAGAACTCCTTCTTTGAATCAGGTTAGATGTCTTCCTCTGAGGAGTATGTTGAGATAGTTAGGGTAGAGTCTAGGGAGTCTTCTTCTGCTTCCTCCTCTGTCCCATCCGAGTCCGATTCCCCTCATAGAGTTAGAGCTACCCGTGTCGTTCGTTGCCAGGCGACGGTAAAGGTGCCCAAAGTGCGCATCGGGAACGCTCGTCCTTCATCGATCGACTCACATCGTGCCTGTGAGAGGTCCTCTCTAGCCGAAGTCAGTCAATTTGATGATCTCACATCGGGGTATGCAAACGAACCGCATGTTCTAGTTATTCATCCACGGGTGACTAGCGATCTCCTATCATATTCCTAAGTATAAACTCGTGCTGCAACAGCTTCAAATATCTAGGGCGATATCTTGTCAGTCGCAACAACAACTAGCTCATCCATCCGCACGCTAGACAATGCCTCAATCCTCAAGAATAGACGATACATTAACGGTCATCTCATTCTAGCCGGCCTCTAGCAGTGGCCCAATACTCTGGTGCTGATTTGAACGTTTGAGAAATCTTAGTAAAAACAATCCATTAAAATGCTCATGTCATGAAAAACACAATAAAACGACATATCTATGCAATCGTGTGTCACGGGATTTACGCCCTGGTCAGTCCTCGTCCAAGACGAGATCATGCTGACTGCACCTCTAACCACAGCTCTCTCTGCTCGTGTAACCGTGGTAACAGAAAACACAATCCGACATCGATGAGGATAGATCATAGAAACGAATAGAATTACAGTGCCTAAGAAATGTACACCCGAAGGCTTCTTAAGCGGAGTAGCGTATCGTAAGTATGCCGCGGAACATATACACAGTACGTCACTCTACTTAAGTCACATACTCCGTCAACCAAGGTCAACCTGCGCGACGAATGTTCGGGTCTAATACCCCCTCGGCCAAGTCTATGTTCCGTAAGGTCAAGCCTAGGTTCCAAATATATATATACGCCCTAAACTCCGTATAGTCAAACCTTGACTCGAATCAAGGTTAAGCCTAGCATTCTGATACCAACTTTGTCACGACCCGAAAAAGGAACACGACTGGCACTTGAATCATGTGAAGTCTATAGGACCCCACCTAATTCAAATAAGCCAAAAAGCCCAGAAATCTAAACCTTTTTAGGGAAAAATAGTGGAGGTGCAGTTTTCAAATTAGATTTACAAAAATCAAAACTTATTCTTATATATATATATATATATATATATATATATATATATATATATACATAGGTTGTAATATGAAGCACTAAGTTTATCTCTAACTTGGAAACCCTTTTAAATCGTTTGAAATTTCGGCAGCACTTCCTTTGTAATTTTTAACCCAAAACGAATACAAGCAATAATATATAAGGCATCCCCAAGTGGGAGCTAGCTTTACGCCAATTGGTGGAAATAACCACCCAAGTAATACAAATATACATCGCCAAAGGAGAGGATCCAAAACACAGAAAGAAAGCAAGAAAACTAAGCCTCAGGAAAACCAGAAAACAATAATACTACAAGAGCGCGACTCTAAGGTTGAAAGAATATACAACCGGTTTTCTAAATCTATCAAATATACAACTCTGGTTGATGGATCTTACTAGATACAATTGAAATAAATAAAGTACAACAGTGGTCACGATGCAAGTGAACCCACCCACTAAAGCAATCATCCGGAAGGAAGTAGTGTGCCAGTGAAGCCGCCATGGAACCTGTACGGCAAAACCTGCAAGAAACTGTGGTATAACGGGGGTGAGTTGCCAACTCGTGAGTAGAAAACATCACCGAGAAGAAATCGCATGTATGATGCTCTCCTAAGTCATACAATAAAAATACTCAATACTACAACAAGGGTAACAGTATATCATAAGTGTGATATCAAAGTACTCGTGTCTGTGTCATGAGTAATAATATATCGATGCGTGACATATAAGAATGCACCATCCAACGTGTGTTCAGCAACGACACTCAAATCATGATAAAACCCGAGTGCCCAGCACCGAAACTCAAAACATCAAGAAGTCCGTGTCCAACAGCGACACATAATCCTCAAATCTCGGGCTTCGTCTGTCCGGATCGGCCCATGGGCTCCGTCAGTCCGGATCAACCCATCACATCAAATCTCACGACTATGTCGGTATCCTCTGTATATCCGCCGCGCCCGACATCACCGATAGGTAGTCTGCCCCTGCCAGGCTCATCGTCTATAACTTAAGTTTCTTGCCCCGGGGTATCTTACTGGGCCCACCATGTACCAGAGACGGTTTATCCAACTCTTCGAATCGGGTCTCGAAAACCAACAGAAATCAGGAAAACTCATGGTGGACAACACATACATCATATCACGAGAAAACCACAACTTGCATTTTTAAAAGATAATGAGTTTATAAAAGTCTTGTGGTTTTCCCCCAAATCCACAAATCTCATGAAATATCAGAAATCTCAAAATCACGAATCAGTAAGAGAGTAATGAATCTTGGCATAAAGCACCGCAATGGGGGTATGAACAACATAAGTATGAATGCATGCAACATCAAAATATGGAGTGCAATATCTAAACTAGCATATGAAAACGAGCATACTAATAATGTAACAACTACCACCTAGCAAATTATACCAATGAAGTAATGTTTTCTAATGTGTACGTGGCATGGAAATTACCGATGATGATGTGTGTGAGCCGGCGAGCAAGTGTACGTGGAGCATACACGTCATCGGTAATGGTGCTGGTGTCCTGACAGACGGGGTTCATAATAACTAAAGAAAACACATGTATAAACATGCAATACGATGAGAACATCATGAATATACATAAAATGATGTAGTAACCGTAACATTGAAGAATATACATTTCTATATACGAGTCATACAGTTTTGGTGTTTGAAATAGCACGAATCGTGGTTTTAGAAAAATAGGGGCTACAGGTTTTTGAGAAAAGATGCGTCTTTTGAAAAATCCGCAGTATCCCTCGGCCTGTCTTTAAAAATACTCACGATTCGTTAGTTTTGAAAATAAATATGACTCGAGCCTATTCTAACATCTACCTAATCATCTAAAGGACTAAACTAAGAGACCAGTCGAATGGGTAAGAAATCCACCTAAATTCCAAGTTGATATACCTAGTAGTCGGCGACCCAGCCTCATAGCGTCACGTACTGTATAATATATAGTACGACATCCTCAAGTCAAGAGTGCGAATCGATCATCATATCTATACCTCATACGGTAAGATCCATCATACGGCATCCTAAAATCGAGGTACAGGTCAAATATCACATATACCTCATTATTCATATGGTATCATTATCGTACAATATCGTGAATTAGGGGTACCGTTCTAAAGTCTAGTACATTCCAATATCATCAAACATATATCCTCGTGTGTATGAATACACATCGCCCAACGATCCAATATAATATCATGTCGTATATCATATCACGACTCAATCACATATCACAATCTCACGGCATCATGCCCGATCATATCGACTCATCTCCAAGTATCATATACTGTCCTCATCTCACGTGTAAATGTATGTCTATATATATATATATATATGAAAACCTACACACATACACACACACATACATATTGTTGGCTATAGTGCCCTCAAGTCATTTATTGGATCGCACGCACGTGATTGCAATGATTGAAGGTGGACCTATACCGGTAGAACAACCTTACTCGAGATGATAGTATGCTATCTGGTTTGTCTTTATCATCGTGTACATGCTTCAGGTGACACTACAGATCACTATTACATGCTGATAGAGCCCATAGGATTCTTGCTTGACTGCCAGCAGTATGATGGCGATCATATACGTGGGAGCTGGGTGGTCTATAAGCACATCCTTATAGTGTCCCTAGTCGTGGGGGTTTCGAGACTGGGCATCGATACTCTAAGAGTAGACTAGTGTATACGAATCGAGACCCCGACGAGAGGCGATGGCCGGTCTCACAAGCCATTGGTGTCAGTTGGTTTACCTAAGATGTATACAAGTGCTCATTGGGTTATGAGTACACCGGACGGACTCGCTGGGAACATGCTAGTTGGTATTATACCTATTGTCAGATAGCAGTTCCCTGGTAACATGTGTACAAGTTAGTCTATCGACCTGAGATCGTCATTTGTCTCGTGTGAGTTCCCACTATGCTTTGATTACTATCTTACCACGGCTCAAAGGAGTCATGCAAACAGGTTTTAGTTTGGTACAGTCCCGAGCCACATGGAGGCAGTGAGTGGATCGTCAGGGGATTTGTCTCTACCGTTATTGGGGGTTGATGTCGCGGTGTGCACGGATGGCCATCATCAGAAATCCTTGACCACGGTAGTCGAGAATTACTGATTTAGGATCAGTAGTTTCTCAGGTGGTGATAGGCTTCATACCGACACTAAATATCGCATTATTAAGGGTCTGACTTTATTGACCCCCTATACCCGATATGCGATACTCATAGACGAACGTACCAGACTGTACGGATATTGTCACTGTCAGGCTCAGTAGGGTTTTAGGATGAGTTTGCTTATCGGCCTCCTTTTTGCTCAATACCTGGGCAGCCATTACGTACAGCTAGTGTCACTGACGTGCTTGTGGTTAAACCCACTGCCAGCGTATTGACGAGTTTTTGGAGTCCCACACAGAAGGTTTTCCTAGTTCGAGCAAAACGTTGTAGAGGCCGTATGGTTTTATGGAAGGGTTCGATCATATACGTGCACTTGTACACGGATCATGATCGGACGGATAATACTAGTGGGCTTTGGTTTAAGCCATATCCTAGTATTATATTGTTGGATTACTTTCGCCTCGTTGTATTCGTATTCAGTTAGAATACGGATGCATGTATGTATATACAGATGAGGGGTATTCTTGTAATCCGTTACAAGTTTACTTTAGTGTTGCCATTTCATTTTGGATTAAACATTTAGGGTTTAAATGTTTAATATTTGTGATGGAGAGTATGAGTGCAAGTCTTGGCTTGGGCATTGATTGTGGCATGAAACATGAGTGCAAGTCTTGGCTTTGTGCATTCATGGTGGCATGTGCTCACTTGGTGACTCATGGTATTGGGCTTGGTGTGAGATATTTTGTGTTGGGATTTTGCTTTACTTGAGCTCAAACAAAATACTTAACAACCAACAAAATGAAAAAAGGCAGAACATTTCTTCCACTTGCAAAAATTCTTGAGCTCATATTTTCTCATCCAATGGCTTCTTCTTCACCTCCACTCATACCCTCTTATGAGTTAAGAATCCATGGGTGTTTTGAGATAAAATATTCACACACTTCTCTACTTCATCTTGGGTATCTAGGCTAGCAAACTGGATGCCCGAGTTGCTTCGGTTTCTGAAGCGGGAGCCCGTATTACTAATCTTCGACGTGGATCCTCTTCGACGAGGGAGACCGGAGATCGAACTTCATTGAGGAAGCCGCGACGAGCTAAGGACATAGGTTGAAGACCGAAGGACACGGATCGATCGGTATAACCTCTCTAAACTCTTTACAGTTAACTAGTATAGGGTTAATGGCACGATCCGTCGATTAAGGTTCCATTAGTGTCGGGTTTTCTAAAGTTTTTGTTCCGCGTTTGGCCACGAATTGATGGCCGAGGAGCTGGTGTAGCCTTACATGGTATCAGAGCCGACCCATTAACCGCATACTAGTTGTTTAGATAATGTTAAAGTCTCGAAACCGAAACAAAACAATACTCGTTGTATTCCAGTTTCTGTCATTTCTTTCAGAGTCTTCTAAAATTATTTTAGCAACTGCAGAAGACTACTTAGTTGACCTATAGACTGTACCCCAAATACGATCCAATTCCACCTATTTTGGGCCGAGCACATTGCCACAAAAACCGAGTCGGCCGGCCATAGTTTTGAATTTTGGATTCGTATTTTGGGTGTGTTTTAGACTCTGGAATATTGGTTTATTGGTATTGCTAGTTTAGCCCAGTTTTGAAATGGATTTATCTACTTGTTTGGGGCTATTCGGGGTTATTTCGAAGTCGATATTTCTAACACTGTTTAAAGTTTACAGTACTTACATTACTTTCTACGACCGTGAATGTCATTAGAGCAGTACAACTTATCTAAATTCTATAGTTCTTTTAGACGGGTTTGCGAACATAACATTCACGTTGATGTTCTGTGTTGTGCTGTGATGTTGGCGGATTAGTCGTGGTGGATCGCTTGGATCCAATGTTAGTACAGTTTAGTTTCATTTGTACATTTGAAATCGCGGGGCGAGCGTCCGACATGTGGACTGCCGTCACTGCCTGTTTGTATATTATTATTTTGGGGAACGAACGGGTTGAGGTCGATGTCACCGTTGTACATATTTTCTTTTCTGTACTAGGATTACCCCGCGATGGAGTGCACGGATTGCCAGGTTCTGGAGGGCAACGGGTCCGCATCTCATAGCGTTGAGAAGGAGGGGGCATCACTCTAGAATTGGCGGGCTATTCTCCGCACTCGTAGGGGGTACAGGTTGACCCAAGATGGGGTGTTCAAGTTACCGGAATCCGTGAAGTGACGGGTGGCCCATTCACTTTGATGAAGGGGGCTGCCTCGCTTCTGATTTTGGCGGGTAACTTGCCGCGCTTGTAGGGGTCTAGGTTTTCATTGCACAGGCTATCCACACGACCAGGGGAACGTCGGGTTTCACTTGCGGCTCAAAGGAAACCCGGGGCTCCCAGATTATCTGTATTGTTCTGTGATGCTTATTGCTTATCTGCGATGTTGCATTTATCACTCATGGAGCTATTATTATATATTGTTATATATATACTAGTAGATGTTGTATATGTTTTACACCCGCGCTAGTCCAGTCCCCGCTCTGTCGTTAGTTAAGTAACCTAACGGGTGATGACGGGACCCAGTGTTGAATGCGGATGGCATATACATACATCATATTTTCGTTCTTTTGTGGTGTGATTAATTGATGGGACTGTGTTGATTCAGATCAATGCAACGAAAACAGACCTATTCGATGTTGTTGGAACAAATTTTCAAAAGCTGCTATTGCAAGGATATTTTCTTTTGTTTTTCACAGCGGTATTCGGTTATGAATATCTAGCACCTCATTCGACGGGGCAAGAGCCGAGATCCCCTCACCGGGAGTGACCTCTTGGACAGAAGTTTGTGTCAGGGTAATAACTTCACTATAGTCAATTACTTTTTGCTTTGAATCGCGGTATTCAGTGGGAAAATCCTGCACGTCATTCTATGAGGAAAGAGCCGAGATCCTTTCACCGGGAGTAACCTCTTTAGCAAATGTTTTCGCCACTATATATTTGTAAAAAGCTATCCGGTTCATTCAACAATATCAAGTTCATTACATTAAAGGTTTTTCACCAAAAACCATTCGTAGCCCTCCGTCATTTCAGACGGGTAGCACTTAGTATTCATGCTATGTTTGTTGGCCTTAGTCAATACATAGTGTATGGTAGCTACTTGTTACTTTTCTGTTGCATAGATAGATGCGTTTGTTAGGGACACTCGTACAGCCTTGTTGGCCCTAGTCAAGGGCGAGTACCGGTGGGTTCAAATTAACCTGGACAATGACGGGTAGAACTTGACATGTGACTTATGATTTGTTGGCCTTAGTCCAGGTCATAAGAGCATGGGGTAAAAATCACATCGGGAGTTTCAAATATACAGGAAACTTTCCAGTCATGCGCATACCTTCTAGAGTGTGATAACTTGAGTGGATTCCATCAGGTTATCATGCGATGATAGTTGGATCCCGATCCCACTGATGAGTTGGTTTACTCCTCGGGTGATTTTGGATGATCCTGACTAATTCTTCTTTCAGGATTGAAGGAGAATTTGAGGATACAGTGGGAGACATCTTGATTAGATAAAGTAATTAACCATTCTGATCTAGGTTAGAGTGCACGCTGATTGTTTCTTTTCTCCTTCTCTTTGGATGCGACCATATCCCGACCTTAGACTATAATTCAATAACCAAGTTAACCGAACTTTCTTAAAACACTGGCTTTTGGATTGTCAGATTTGCATACTTCATTGCCGCTCCTACTTTTACCCTTTGAATTTCTCCGGAACATTCCGTATCACTACGAAGATCGACATTTATTGGATATGACCATCGTATAGTTACATATGAACTCGAAGAAACTTGTTTCAGATTCGAGAATGGTTTCTGGTTCTGGAGAAATTGAATAGGACTATTCTGTTTTCTTTTCCTTTTACCTTCTCTCAGGTTGTGAGGGCTCCTTGTATTAGGATAGGGTACAGCTATTACGCTTAATGGATAGTCTTCTTCCAAACCATAGGCAGGTGCCGAAAGGTAGGGAAGGAAGAAAACCAATTAGCCTAAGTGTGGTGTACAGAAGGTAATAAGTAAAGACAGATAAAGGGATTAGAAAGAGGGCAAAGTAAATTGCAACTGCTATCATTCATGACCAAACCGCATATTTCATCGCCACTCCTACTTCACATTAGAATTTCTCCAGAACACCCCGTATCACTACGAAGATCCACAGTTATTGGATAATCCATCGTACTCGAAGGAACTTGTTCCAGTTCGAGGATGGATTCTGGTTCAGGAGAAATAGAATAAGGTTTATTCAGTTATCTTTTATCTTTACCTTCTCTCAGGTTGCGAGTACTCCTAAGATTAGAAGAGTACACCTATTACGCTTATTGGATAGTCTTCTTCCAAACCATAGGCTGGTGCCGAACGGTAGGGAAGGAAGAAAACCATTTAGCCTAAGGGTGGTGTACAGGAGATAATGAGTAAAGACAAATAAATGGATTTGGAGAGATGGCAAGGAAATATACGGTTACAGTCATGAATCTAGATAATGGAAGAGGCATTAGTAGGAATACCCGGCTACCCCTTCCAAACATTTTCATGATTCAGTTTCACTATGCGTTGTTAATAGAAAACTAATTTTCCAATTGGATCCTTGCTCCAGGGTATGTATTTACCAGGTTTGATTCTCACATCTGTATGGTTTTACATATGATGAGTGGGAGTAAGTTATTGGGAATTAGGTGATTATTTTCTCATTATATCGGAATTCGTTGTAATTGGTGATATTTGAGGAAATCACCTGGGGTTCTGCCTGACGGCAAATATTTGGTTTTGAATATCCGTTGTTATGCACCAATTTCAAACTGATATATCTGTACGTTTAGTTTATAAAGTGAGTTAAAACTTTTTGAAATTATGTCCATGACATTTACATATATCAGTTGATGGTTAGGTAAGGAGTATTAAACAGCGGTGTAATTCTTCTTAACCATAGTACAGTTTTCAACCTACGACGCACAGGGTTTGAGTTATTCAACTCAGGGGATTTATACAAAGTATTGTATGTTGTCCAGTGTCCATTAGGACAGAGGGGTTGGTCCTCGTACAATATTCTGTTTACTTGTAACTTCTCCTGTTTTAGACAAGTGTTTCATAGAAATACAAGGTCCAAGTTTTGAGAAGTTATAGATACAAGAATAAAGTAGAGAACCATGTGCTGCAAGTATCAGGATTCTTCAAGGTAATCGAAGATATAGATACTTTTGTTTGGTATTCAGTTGATAGTAATGGTTTTGAAAATATTGCTTCTCTTTCAGATTACTCATATCTGGATACATTCCTAAGTTGAGTAATGTTGATCGGCCTCTCTCCATTTAGTTGACATGTACTGAAGACAGCTGCATGATTTGAATCTTGTTCCAATTAAATCAGTGCCTCTGTTTCTATATTGTATATAGAATGGTTCATATCTTAACGATGTTAAGCTATATGGAGTTGTCCGGCTTACGCTTAAAACCCGACTCTGGATAACTCAAGGCACGTTTCAGTAATGGCAATTTGTGGGTTATCCCAGGTTATGACGAGGGTCAACTTTCTACCATCTGGAAGATCAATAGTGATATTGTTCTTGACTTGCCACAGTTTTAGTAAAATAGACTTTTTGAGAAAACAGTAGTGGGAGTATGGTAGAAGTGGAAGTGATTCCAGAACCATAAACGATTACTGAAAATTTAATAGAACCTAAAGATTCAATCGGGTTTGACATTCCATTAGCCACTCCGCAGATATGGTGGGTAACCTTAGTCACCCAAGAGATGCTTCGGTATCCTCAAAGACGGTGACAGGGATGTTTTTGTTTACCCAGACTTGCCATTATTGCTGTTCTAGACTATGAGACCTGGCAGGAGGATGAGTATAGCATCGTTCTAATCTAGCTTTAGAAGTGCACGTGTATATGACTCTACCAGAGGGTTGTTGTAGTCAATGGGAGCAGCGTAAGCATAGTGGACAAGTAGCTTGTGTCTATTTATAGATTAAAGCGGATATAGCGGAGATAGATCATCTAGTTTTGATGTGACAGTCATGGTCTTTGACTTCATCAGAATAGGTGATGGATCTATTAAGAAGGTGGTAGGGTGTGATGTCCTGGTAATTGGATGACATGCACTTATAGGAAGTGAAATTCCTATACTAAGATCGGTTATGCTGTGGTTGTCACACAGTGGTTTCTCCACATAGGATATTGATATTATATCAGGCATTCTGGATACTAGATCTATGGTTTTAGATCTAGATTTGGGTAGTTTCCAAATCTGGGTACTTAGACAGTATTCTAAAGGTGTTTTAGAATGGACGAATCCTGGCATGGTGGTGTACCTGCAGGTGATGGAGTCACCTTCTCTACAGGTTTCTTACAGACTAAAGGGAGAGGGATGTGCATGATTGGTATATCACTTGCTTAAGAAATTGAGTCAATCATGAGATTTCAAGTACCACACCAGATGTTGTTTTTGCACTTGCTGCAATAAGTTTATATATTAAACTAATCGTGGAGAAACGTTCGGAAGCAGTTTATGAATATAAGTGAATGTTCTAGGGATTTGATAACGGCAGCCTCCTTCGGGAGACGGTTATCATTCCAGGCTTCTAAGGTGACCTGGTTGACAGAATGACTGTCAGAGTTATAGTTTTCCCTGTTGACGAGGGCCAGTTGTTTGGACAGGTGGGCCAAGCGGATACTGTGGGAGGCATGGCGCAGGATACAGATTAAACTCAGTTGACGATACAGTCTAAGAAGTTTACTGGATTTGGAGTTCATTTGTGAACTGGGTCCCATCAGATATCCTGACATATTCTAAGACAGGTATTGCTCATTTCGGGAGATGGCTTTCTCCGCGAATTTGAGATAAAGAGAGACATAGAAAGAAACATTGGAGCGGATCCACTCGCTGATGCTATTTCTCGAACGCAATAGTTTTACAAACGAGCTTTGTGAAACTGATTAGTAGAGAAGTTGGGTGTTCGGTATCACATGGGCTGTGAGTAAGTGACACCGCAATAATTAGCATTAAGTGCAAGTGGGAGATTGTTGGCTATAGTGCCCTCAAGTCAATTATTGGATCGCAGGCACATGAATGCAATGATTGAGGGTGGACCTATTCCGGTAGAACAGTCTTACTCGAGATGATAGAATGCTATCTGGTTTGTCTTTATCATCGTGTACATGCTTTAGGTGATACTACAAATCACTATTACATGTTGATAGAGCCCTTAGGATTCTTGCTTGACTGCCAGCAGTATGATGGCGATCATATACGTGGGAGATGGGTGGTCTATAAGCACATCCTTAAAGTGTCCCTAGTCATAGGAGTTTCGAGACTGGGCATCTATACTCCAAGAGTAGACTAGTGTATACGGATCGAGACCCCGACGAAGGGCGGTGGCCGGTCTCACAATCCATTGGTGTCAGTTGGTTCTCCTAAGATGTAAGTCGATGTCAGGCACCTCACATGTCCGCGGGGAGACGGAATTAGCAAAAAATGATTTTTACGAGCTTCGCAACATCGACTCAAACCAAGGATCGAACACAAACCGTAGCTAGCAAACTACTTGGTGTTTAACTACTCGGATTCGAAGTTATACCTCACGTTACAAGTCCTTCGGGTCTTCATCGCTGTCCTCCACACCTTATAGGCTCTATGGAACATGGGCACCTCAACGGTCTCCTCGAGTCAAAGACGATCCACCCGAGAGTCTATAGTCCGAGCTCCTATCTCAAATCTGAGATAACTACGGCTTCTAGTTTGCTAATCTAGAAGTCCTAGAGGGTGTAGAGTATTTAGATGGATTAATTAGTTACTTTAAACCCTAGGATTCTCAACACATGAGAGCTTTTAGGGTTTGAGGAAGAAGATGAAGACTTGAGGAGAGAGAAGTGTTTAGTGATAATGAAATGAATAATTCTCATGCTAGAATAATATGAAGCATAATAATATCTCTCTTGATAATATCAAGATAATATCTAGCATGCTTCATTTAATTCTAAGTGTGAATCACCTCATGAGTCATTAAGTATTTAATGTAAAGATACACCTCATCCTCCACCTCATTTAGTTTAAATCCTAAATGGAAATATACACAAATGAGTCACCTTCTTCTAGAAGCTTCCCGAGAAATTACGAGACTGCCCCTACCATTCGTATTTTCGAAAAACACGGATAATCTTTGACTGAATAAATCCATCTGTATAATACTAGAATCTGGCTTAAACCAAAGCCCGCGAGTATTATCTGCCCGGTCACAGTACGTGCACAAGTGTACGTAAGTGATCGCGGCCCTGCCGTAAAACCATACGGCCTCTACACCTTTTGTCCGGTGCAGGGAAACTCTCTGTGTGGGACTCTAAAGACTTGACACTACACTGGCAGTGGGTTTAACCACATGCCGTAAGCGGTACTAGCTGTACGTAACGGTCCCCAGGTAGATGTCGATAAGAAGGTCGATGAGGAAACCCATCCGAACTCCTACTGAGCCTGATGTGAAAACCTTCGTACAGTCCGATCTGTTCGTCTAGGACTATCGCATATTGGGCCTAGGGGGCGGTAAACGTCAGACCCCTAATAGCGGTATAAGTCGTGTCGGAGTGTACCCTATTACACCTTGAGAAACTACAAGAACCTACCAGTAAATCTCGCTTGCCCTGGCTAGGGACTTTGCGTAATGGCTCTCCATAAACAGCGCGATATCAACCCCCAATACCGGGAGAGACGAATCCTGTCTAACCGCCACTGCCTCCAAGTGCTTCGGGACTGCACCCAACTACTACCTGTTTGCACGACTCCTTTGAGCCATGGTAGGGTAGTAATCTAAGAACAGTGGAAATACACCTGAGGCGAAGTAGCAGTGTCAAGTCGACGGACTAAGCTGTACTCATGTCACCTGGGAAATGCTATCTGACGATGGGTATAATACCAACCTGCAGTTTCCGGCGAGTCCTGTCCGGTGTACTCGCAACTTAACGAGCACCTGCATACTATCTCCAGCACGACGTACTGATGGCTGTGGGACAGATCATCTCCCCAACCGGATGAGAAGCGTAAACACCAGTCTATTCCAGAGTATCGATGCCCCATCTCGATAATCCTACGACCAGGGACCCGTATAGGATGTCTCTTATAGACTACCCAGCCCCCACTAGTGTGACTGCCATCACAACGCTGGTAATCAAGCAAAGATCCTAAGGGCTCTTCTAATATGTATAAGCGATATGTTAAAAGAAACACATGTACATATTAAATTAGAAACAAACCAAGTAGCATACTACCATTTTGAGAAAGACTGTTAATACAACTGTGAATATCCCAAGCTTCTATTAAGTAATATACAAACTAGTATGATACAGTAATGGCCTCTAGGGCATAAACACTAACATCTCCCACTTGCACTAGGGCCATGTACTGGCATATCGCAGACCTATCATCTCGAATAGCCTCTCGAACTGCGTCTGAGGAATGGCCTTAGTGAATAGATCGGCAGTGTTATTCTCCGTATCTACTCTCTTCACCTCGATCTCCCGGCGATCTACGATCTCCCTGATTAGGTGATACCGCCTTAAGATGTGTCTGGACTTCTGATGGGACCTGGGTTCCTTCGCTAAAGCTATAGCGCCGTTGTTGTCGCAATACAGAGGTATTGGATCAACACTGGTAGGAACCACCTGAAGTTCTGTGAGGAACTTCTTCATCCAGACAGCTTCTTTTGCAGCATCGCAAGCAGCTATGTACTCCGCTTCCATCGTTGAGTCAGAAACGGTGTCCTACTTGGAACTCTTCCAACAGACGGCCCCTCCATTAAGGGTAACGACATAACCCGACATGGACCTGGATTCATCCTTGTCACTCTGGAAGCTGGAGTCAGCAAAGGCCTCGATCTGGAGGTCCTTTCCGCCATACACCAAGAACATCTCCTTAGTCCTCCTCAGGTACTTGAGAATGTTCTTTACTGCTATCCAGTGCTTCTCCCATGGGTTTGCCTGATACCGGCTTACAACGCTCAATGCGTATGCTACATCTGGTCTAGTACATAACATCGCATACATTATAGAGCCTACCGCAGAAGAGTGGGGTATAATCGACATGCGAGCCCTTTCCAAATCAGTATCGGGAGACATCTCTCTTGAGAGGGTGATTCCGTGACAAGCCGGTAGGTCACCGCGCTTAGAATCTTCCATACTGAATCTTTTCAATATGATGTCTATGTACCTGGACTGCGAAAGTCCCAACATCCTCTTGTATCTATCACGATAGATCTGGATCCCCAGAATGTAAATGGCATCACCCAGGTCCTTCATGGAGAACTTCTGTGACAAGAATCCTTTGACTAACTATAGCATAGGAATATCATTTCCTATTAGGAGAATGTCATCCACGTACAAGACAAGGAATACTACAGCTCTCCCTACAATCTTACTGTATATGCATGGTTCATCTGGATTCTTGATAAAGTCGAATTCTTTAACAGTATCATCAAAATAGATTTTCCAACTCCGCGATGCCTGCTTTAGTCCATAAATGGACTTAAGCAACTTGCACACTTTACCGCTGCTCAAACTCTGAATGAATCCCTCTGGCTGATCCATATAGACGCACTCTTCCAAATTACCATTTAGAAAAGCCGTCTTTACGTCCATATGCCAGATCTCATAAGCGTGGAAGGCAGCAATGGCAAGAAGGACCCGAATGGATTTGAGCATAGCCACTGGAGAAAGGGTTTCATCATAGTCCAAACCAGGTCTTTGACAAAAGCCCTTTGCAACAAGTTTAGCCTTATAGGTTTCAACCTGTCCATCTACACCAATCTTCTTTCTGAAGATCCATTTGCATCCTACGGGTTTTACCCCATCTGGATCAATGTCCAAAGTCCATACTTTATTAGTGTACATGGACTTCATTTCGGTCCGCATTGCATCCAGCCATTTTACCGAGTCGCCGCTCTGAATGGCTTGCTGGAAGCTAGTAGGGTCATCAATATCAATGATGCAATCTTCTCGATCCCCGTCTATGAGAAAACCGTAGTATCTCTCGGGCGGATGAGACTGCCTACCACTTCTGCGGATAGGCGCTGGGATGTCCCTTTCTTCTGAACCTTCTTGTTCTACCAAACTTTCAGTAACAGCTTATGGTTCTGGAATTTCTTCCAGTTCTATTGCGCTCCCACTCTTCTGATTTTCAAAAAATTCAGCTTCGAAGAAGTGGGCATGATGAGAAACAAAAACCTTTTGTTCCTCTGCTTAATAGAAATAATACCCCTTGGAGTTTTTTGGATATCCCACAAACTTACACTGTACTGAGCGTGCCTCGAGCTTGTCCGCATGCTGCTTTTTAACAAAAGCTGGACGTCCCCATGTCTTCAGGTACTGAAGATAGGGTTTCTTCCCACTCCATATTTGATATGGTGTGGTAGGCACAGTCTTGGTTGGAACCTTGTTCAAAAGATATGCAGCTGATTCTAGTGCATAACCCCGGAAAGATCGCGGTAACTCAGCCTTATTCATCATGGAACGAACCATATCCAATAGAGTTCGATTCTGCCTTTCCGATACACCATTGTGTTGTGGTGTGTATGGAGGAGTAAGCTGAGAGTGAATTCCATTCTCTTTTAAGTAACCCAGGAACTCGACACTTAAGTATTCACCACCTCGATCAGATCTCAGTGTCTTAATACTTTTGCCTGTTTGGTTTTCCACTTCATTCTTGTATTCCCGGAATTTCTCAAAGGCCTCGGATTTATACTTCCTCAAGAAGATATGTCCATACCAAGAGAAATAATCCGTAAAAGTAATGAAGTAAGAATAACCACCTCGCGCATGTGTAGACATTGGACCACACACATCGCTGTGTATGGGTCCCAAAAGTTCGCTCGCTCTTACTCCGTGTCCAGTAAACGGAGTCTTTGTCATCTTTCCCATGAGACAAGATTCACAAGTAGCATAAGATTGATATTCGAACGGATTCAAATATCCTTCTCTATGTAACTTAGTCAACCGTGTTTCATTGATGTGACCTAGTCTACAATGCCATAAGAAAGCCTGATTTATTTCCGGAGACTTTCTTTTAAGTGT
The DNA here is from genome assembly GCA_030015575.1 of Agapanthus africanus. NCBI lineage: Eukaryota > Viridiplantae > Streptophyta > Magnoliopsida > Asparagales > Amaryllidaceae > Agapanthus > Agapanthus africanus. The sequence continues at coordinate 228,410,790 of JASDDO010000008.1, forward strand.
GTTCTGGACATTGAAAACCTGAGCTTGATTCAATATGTATATACCGTCATATAATGTACCGGACCTAATCAGAACTTCATTTAGGTGGATGTGAACCACATCGCTTACGAATGTCAAATCATATCCCTCTCTCGAAAGTAAGGACACTGATATGGTACTACAAATCAAACTAGGTACGTACAAATAGTTACGTAGAATCAATATCTGCCCATTTGTCAAACCTAGGCGATATTCTCCCACGGATTCAGCGTCCACGCTCATTACGTTCCCAACTCTGAGAGACAAATCGCCAACTCTAATAACTCTACGGTTTCTCAAAGCATTTAATGAATTACAGATATGAGATCCTGGTCCGGTATCTAGTACCCAGGAAGTAGAGTTAATTGACAAACAGTTCTCAATTACAAACACAGTCGAGGCCGAAGCCACAACAAGCTTCGAATCCTGGCTACCGTTAGTTATATGTATGCCCTAGAGGCCATTACTGTACATACATTGTATATCATAGTGGATGCTTGGACATATATAGCGAAGACTTTCTTGCTCGACATGATAGTATGCTATCTGGTTACACTTTATCTAAACATGTACTCTGATTGTCTCTATGTTACATGTTGATAAAGCCCTTAGGATGAATACTTGACTACCAGAACTATGATGCAGATCATACTAGTGGGGACAGTGTAGTCACCAAGTACATTCTTCAAATGTTCCTAGTCGTGGGAGTGCCAAGACAGGGCATCGATACTCCAGAGTAGACTAGCGTATGCGCTTCTTGACCCATATGATGGGCGATGGATGATCCCATATCCATTGGTGTTTGACATCAGAGAAGGTATACGGGTGCTCAGTGGAAATTGGGTACACTGGACGGACTTGCCGATAACTCCTAGATGGTATTATACCTCATGTCAGATGGCAGTTCTCTGGTGACACTGGTACAGGTTATTCTGTAGACCCGAGATCGTCATAGAGTCTTGTGTGATTCCTACTGTGCTTTGATTTCCACCTTACCACGTCCATGGGGGCGTGCAAAATGGTGGCTTTTGGGTACAGTCCCGAATCACATGGAGGCAATGAACGATATGAGAGATTTCGTCTTTCCCGGTATAGGGAGTTGATGTTGCGCCGTGTTCGATTTGCTATAACTGGAAATCCCTGGCCAGGGTTCCTGAGATTTACTCGTAAGTGTTACCAGTAGTTTCTCGAACTGTTATAGACCTCATATCGACACGACTTATCAAGCTACTGGGGTCTGACGTTTACCACCCCTAGGCGAGATATGCGACATATCAGACGAAGAGACCGGACTGTATGGGAGTGTTACTGGTTGGATTCACGGGAGAATGTACAGGCTTGATTATTGATCTTCTGATTGCTCAATACCTGGGTGGCTGTTATGTTTAGCTGACCGCTTGCAGCTTGTGGGTGTTTGATATAATCATCACCTACCGCCGGCGTATTGACGATTCTTTAGAGTCCTACATAGAGGTTTCCTGGCTCAGGCAAAATGGAGTAGGAGCACATATGTGATATGTGCAGGACCGAGAATGATACATGTATACGATACCGTATTAGATTCTCGCGATATGAGATATCGGCCGGGTATATGTGATATAGCCGGGTCATCGGATCAAGTGTTGATTCGATGAACTGATACAGATTATATTAGTTGGTTATTTGTGAAATAGCCGAATTATCGGATTAAGTGTTGATTCGATAATTTAATGTATAATTAGATATTTGATATATTAAATTACATTAACTAATATAAGCTCACTTAAAGATTCTTTTTCACACTCGGGTAATACATTGATATATATGCGATATATGTTAATTGTATTATTTTATTTTGTTACAATAAATATTGTATATGTGATATATAATATTGTAACAAGTTATGATTACTAATGCAACATGTTTTGTGGAGATTAAACATGATTAGGGTTTGATTTGGGTTAGCACTTTCATGAAGCTTCTAGAAGCTTTATGTTTTGTTTTAAGCAAAGATATTTTGAAGATATTTCCTAACCCAACCCAAACACTTTACCCTAGTTAAATCTCTACAATGGTTAGCCCTTTGATTATTAACCATGGGTCGCAATTGTAATTAAAATAACAATTCATTATTCATCACAAAAGGATTTGATCATCATCTTCTTCTTTTTTGCTTGATGAAAAGTTTCACTAGCTTTATCATATGTGTTGATTTTGAGTGAGATAAAGAAAACAAATGAGAGCTAAATTCCTACTTCATCATCCTCATCTATTCTTGCCACTTAGATTATGGTGTTTGCTTTGCTAATAATTGATTAGCAAAGCAAGAGCTTGGTTTTGAGATTCTTCAAAGTAGATCATCTTTGTTATTAAAGATCGAAAGCAAGATTGCATCTTTCTCTTCATGGAGCCTCTTTAGAGTCTGGGTACTCGTTGATCGTAGCGAAGGGACCTCAACACGGAGCTTTAGAAGTTAAGGAACGAACTACAAAGGTAATCCCAAACTCTTAGAAGTAAAGTTGTTTACTTGCATGTTTTACCCTAATTATCTAGCAAAGATCCTCGCTTTAGGTTGTTCGGCACGTCTAAATTTTAAATCGGGCATGGTTGATGCCTTGTAGAACCTTGTGACTGTGCCTAGTAACCCTACAGTGGTATTAGAGCCAATCTAGAGCATTAGGCGGCGTGTACACGAAGTTAAAAGTCCGATCGAACCCCGAAACGTCGTATTTTGACCCCTCTCTGGAATTTTTTTCAAAATATGATTTTTTCTGCGTTAAAAATACTCAGAAAATTCAGCAGGTGATTTTATGGATTACTGTGAAAAACGGGTCACTTTAGCCCTAAAGGCGCCGCGGAACCCCGGCCTTAACATGCTTCTGGCGGCGGTTCCGCGGCCGTACTTGGGTGTCAGTGATTGTTTTTCCTAGGGTTCATCCGTAGCTATTACTACATGCTTCTGGGAATTTTTTAATCTTACTCAAGTATTGAGTTTTCTGGAGATCATTTGTATTCGTTGATTCGATCGGAAAGTTTAATTTCGTTTAGTTTTCCGGATAATTTAGAACGTGTTAAAATGTTCGAACGAATATCAATAACTCACTTTTTCCCGACACGAAAAACAACCAAGTGTTGGATTTTTTCCTTAATTAAAGAACATTCATAGTCGTGCAAGTAACGCGGTGGACCCTCTAGAAGAAAACAAAGCTTAAATCGATTATGTGACCGTCTGAACTGCCTCTAAACCTTAGGGTTTGGGGCAGTACGGCGTTGCCACATGTGAGGCGTTGGTTTGACCCTTCTACGGCTGGACCATTGGTACTGTGGCATGTGATGGATACTTTTTGAACTCCGCTCAAGTGTTGAGCTATTTGGGAAATCTTGGGTGTTTGTTTATTCGATCGGAAAGTTTAACATTGTCCATTTATCTGGAATGTGATACAATATTTGGAATCCACAAGTAGTTATGAGATAACTAATTTGAATGTTATAAATCTAGCAGTTTAGTCTCATTTGATCGGTTGCCACGGGATTTTGATGTGATCAAAAGTCCGTCGAAATCATGTAGCGTACGCGAATACTCGCCGGGTAAACTTAATAGATAGCCACGCTCCATAGCCCCGACCAAGTGACTGTAGGAGAATCCCGTCGCCAAAAGCATCCGTTCGGGTGCTCGCGGCAGCGGTGTTCCGCCTAGTGCACTTCGTCGACGGCATCCGAGGGTGCGGCCGTCTACTAAAGTTTGCGACGAGCATTCAATCAGTATGTCGGGAATCTTGTTGAATTGCCCGACTTCATATTGAAAAGTGTTTTCAAGATCGAGACTAAAATGCGTGGTTTATAATTGTTAGGCATGCGATGTCTAAGGAATTCATTTGGTTAGGCATGAAATGTCTAAGGAGGTTGCGGATTCCAATTGTTGTAGTTTTACACTTTCTTTTCTGCGACCGTAAGTGTAATATGTGGTGTATCGCCGGTTTCGTTGCTATACATCAACGACAATTGGGATACGAATATTTACTTACGTTGATGACATGTGATGTTATGTGTTGATGTGATATGTTATATTGGATCGTCGTGTTTTGAATAGCCGGGGGTTTTATGTGAGATAAGAGTTTTTCTTTTTCATTCATGTAAAATTCATTGTATGTAATATTCTTTTATTGGGGCACTTCCGGGATGAGGATGATGTCACCATTGTATATTATTTACTTTTCCGCATTAGGTAGACCCAAGGCGGGGAGCACAAGTAACCGGGTTCTAGGGTCTAGTGGGAGACCATCTCGAGGAGTCGAGACCGGGTCTCCTAACCCTAGAATTAGCAATGTTGCTTGCCGCTCTCGTAGGGGTATAGGGATGTGGGTTTGGCTATTCATTGCGACCGTGGAATCCGTGTTTTATGCAGGCTCGATATAAAACACGGACGTCCTAGTATATCCAACATTTCATATGTTATCTTCTGCTGCACTGTTCTGTGATGAGATCATATTACTGCCTGAGACGAATGTTTATATTATATATATGAGATATATGTTATATTGCTGATTTCGTTTCAAATGTGATGCTTGTGAAGCATAATAAAATGGGACTTCATTAATGAGATTAATGAAACTAAAAGAAAACTAAAGATGTTGTAGAAACTTGTCTCAAAAACAGGTAGCTCTAGTTCTTGCTTTGCATAGCGGTATTCTTTGTAAAATATCCAGCACCTTATTCGATAAGGAAAGAGCCGAGATCCCTTCACCGGGAGTGACCTCTTTAGCGAAACTAGCAAATGCTACAAACTCGGTTTGTCTTTTGATTGTTTTTATAGTTTTTTTCTTTGCATAGTGATATTTGTGAAATATCCTACACCTTATTCGATGAGGAAAGAGCCGAGATCCCTTCACCGGGAGTGACCTCTTTAGCAAAACTAGAAAAGGCCTAAAAAACATTCCATTTAAAATCACTCGATTCTACAACGATATTAAGTTCATTACGCAAAGGGTTTTCTTAAAAACCTGTCGTAGCCCTCTGTCATTTTAGGAAGTAGAGTACTTAGTATTCGTGCTGCGTATGTCGACTATAGTTTAGGCGTAGTGTACGGTAGCTAAGTGATGTCTTCCTACACAGCATATAAATGCGATTAATTAGGACAGTCATGTGATTATATCGACCATAGTTGAGGGTCATGTGGGTGGGTCTAATTAATCATGAAATGACGGGAAGAACTTGACTAGTGCTTATGATATGCTGACTATAGTTAAGGTCATAAGTACTAGGGGCAAAATATTATCGGGAATTTCAAGTGTTGAAATTTGCAATGAGATTGCATACCTTCTATGAGATAGTTGGATCCCGATACCCACTGCGAGTAAGAGTTACTCCTGGGAGAGTTTTACACATTCCAATTAGCCGATCGAGTAGGTGTCTAGAAAGGTGTTAACGGGGTTATGCCTCTGGGAAAACGAGTTTTATTTTAATTAGGTCCGTGCGAAATCATGGGGAACCTCCCTCAAAGTATCGGCACTGGCCTGGCTGAAAGATTGGCGAACTTGTAGGGTGTAATTAATCCCGGCTAGTCTTTCCTTTTATGGTTTGAAGGAAGATTTGACTAAAATAGTGGGAGACATCCTGATTAGATTATTAATAACCAATCTAATCTTGCAAGAGCATACACTGAGTGTTTTCTTCTATCTCTCTCTAGGTAGTGACTATGTCATGCCTTAATCAAGATAATAATACGGATGTATTGACCGAACCCGCTTGTTATACTGTGCTAGGGAACGTCGGTCCCGCTCCAACTTGTAATTGTTATAAGACAGAACAGGAAATAAGGGATTACCAGAATTCCCGTACTGCCCAAACGAAGAAAGTACATGCTGATGCATCATCTTCGGGTGTGTTCATTACCGAGAACTGTTTCTCAGTATCCTTTACGTCCTGGGTATGAGATACCGGATCAGGATCCCGCAAATGTAATTTGTTATATGGGCTACAGATAGATAGAGAACTGAGAACGGGTGATAAGTTTCAAGAGTTGGAAATGATGCAAGTGTTGCAGCCACATCTGTTGGCAGTTATCACCCTGTATTACCAGAATACATTGATTCTAAACGAATGTTATTAGATACCGAACCTGATATACAACATCATATCAGTCTCTTTATTAGTAAAGAAAGATATAATTTTGTATTGTTGGATAATGTTTTGAACATTTCCTATATCAAGAGTTGATCAGTTCAGGCGCGTTATCTAAAAGCATAGACGTTCTAAATCAAACTACAGTTCATAACATACAGAACACACACAAGAGGAAGAGTTCAGAAATGAACGAATCCTTCTTGAGGCATTGTAGACTAGGTCATATCAATGCGACCCGACTAACTGAAGTTACATAAAGATGCATATTTAAATTAGTTTGGATTTACATCTTGTAAAACTTGCCAATCATGTCATAAAGATAAGATGACCACAGCTCCGTTTATTGGAAACAGAGAAAGAGTTAGTGAACTCTTAGGATTAATACATGCTGATGTATGAAGGTCCCCTGTCTACACATGCCGAGACCGGTTCTTTGTACTTCATTACATTCACTGATTATCTCTCAAGATCCGGACATATGTTCCTGTTGAAACACAGGTCTGGAACTTTTGAGAAATTCAATGAATATAAGTTAGAAGTAGAGAACCAAAAACGGGTATAAGTATTATGTCCTTTGATGAGATCAAGGAGGAGAATACTTGAGCACGGAATTCCTGGACTATTCTAAAGGAGAATAAGATTCTCTCTCAACATTACTCCTCCGTATACACCACTGCACGTCGGTGTATCGGGATGGAACAATCACACCCTATGAGATATGGTGTGCCCTATGATGAGTACTACTGAGTTGCCTATTTTCTTTTGGGGTTATGCACTTGAGAAGTTGGATACCTATTGAATAGGGTTCCAACCAAATCAGATGCCTACCACTCTATATGTGATATGGTATGGGAAGAGCCCATCTCTTAAGGAAGTTAAGATTTGGGGTTGTCCGGCCTATGTCAAAAGCAAAATCCGGACGAGCTCGAGGCAAGGTCAGTTCTGTGGAAGTTTGTTGGATATCCCAAGCATTCGCAAGGGAATATCTTCTACCACACCGAGGAACAAAAGATGTTTTATTTCTCGGCATATCACTTATTGAGAAAAGGGAATTTCTTGTGAAGAAATTAGTGGTTATGAGGCAGAACTGGAAGGAGTTCCAGCTATACAAACTGCAGCTGATGATTTGGTAAACCTGAAGGATTCAATAGTTTCCAACGAACCTCAGCCTCTCCGCCGATCTGGTAGGGTTCCTCATCCACCTGGGAGATACTTCGGTTTCTCTATGACAGTGGGAGCAAGGATTGCATCATGAGATGATGACCCAACTAGTTTCGAGCAGGCCATCAGGAGTGGGACTCTGTAAGAATGGCTGGATGCTTAGCGATCTGAGATGGAATCCTTATACACCAACAAAGTATGGACTTTGGTTGCTTTATCTGAAGGGTTAAATCCCCATCAGGAGCAAGTATATCTTGAGAAGATTACATAGTGTATATGGAAAAGTTGAGACTTTCAAAACTATGCTTAAGTCCATCCAGATCCTACTTGCCACGGCTACATAACATGACTACGATATCTGGCGTTTGGGTGTCATGACTGCTTTTCTAAATATTGATTTGGAAGAGAGCGCTATAAGTACACGGCCAGAGGGCTTCGTAGACAGTGGGAGCAGCGGAAACGTGAGCATGATGTTTTATGGGATAAATCAGGCATCGCGGAGTTGGAACGTCTGTTTTGATGTAGTAGGCAAAGAGTTTGACTTCATCAAAATGGCAGATGAACCTTGTATATACAAAAAGGTAGTAGAGAGTATGGTGGTGATCCTCGTAGAGTACGAGGATGACATACTTTTAATAGGGAAGGAGTTTCCTATGCTACGCTCGGTCAATCTCCGCTTATCACAAAGATTCTCTATAGGATCATGGTGATACCTCCTAAATCCTGGGTTATGGATCTATGAGATAGATCTAATTGGATGTTAGGATTCTCACTAGTTGTAGTGATATGGTATCAATCGATCCTGGGGAGAATCACTGGAAAGGTTCCAGGGTGATAAGGACGACTGAATGTCAGTCGCAGGCATTGTCTTTACCCTTAGTAGAGGGACGGTATGTTGGAAGAGTTCCAAGCTAGATACCATGACATACTAGACGATTAAAGGAAAGATACATCATTACCAAGAATGCTACCAAAGAGACAGTCTGGATATATTTTAGTTCATGAGATGAACTTCGTTCCTGCCATTGTGTGACAATGGAGTTGTGGCTTAGGCCTAGGAACCCTTGTACCATCAGAGATCCAGACATATTCTTAGGCAGTATCGCCTGATCATGGTGGTGGTTGATCTCCAGGAAGATCGAGGTTAGGAGAGTAGACACAGAGGACAATAACGCGGATCCACTCACAAAGGCCTATTTTCCAGTAGAGACTTTTATGGGATGGTTGAGTATGGGATACTTCAACCACATCTTAGTGTTGGGTATGAGATACTACAAAAGATGGCCCTAGTGCAAGTGGGAGATTGTTAGTTATATGTATGCCCTAGATGTCATTACTGTACATACGTTGTATATTGTAGTGGATACTTGGACATATATAGGGAAGACTTTCTTGCTCGACATGATGGTATGCTATCTGGTTACACTTTATCTAAACATGTACTCTGATTGTCTCTATGTTACATGTTGATAAAGCCCTTAGGATGAGTACTTGACTTCCAGGACTATGATGCAGATCATACTAGTGGGGACAGTGTAGTCGCCAAGTGCATCCTTCAAATGTTCCTAGTCGTGGGAGTGCCGAGACAGGGCATCGATACTCAAGAGTAGACTAGCGTATGCGCTTCTTGACCCATATGATGGGCGATGGATAATCCCATATCTATTGGTGTTTGACATCAGAGAAGGTATACGGGTGCTCAGTAGAAATTGGGTACACTGGACGGACTTGCCGATAACTCCTAGATGGTATTATACCTCATGTCAGATGGCAGTTCTCTGGTGACACTGGTACAGGTTATTCTGTAGACCCGAGATCGTCATAGAGTCTTGTGTGATTCCTACTGTGCTTTGATTTCCACCTTACCACGTCCATGGGGGCGTGCAAAATGGTGGCTTTTGGGTACAGTCCCGAATCACATGGAGGCAATGAACGATATGAGAGATTTCGTCTTTCCCGGTATAGGGAGTTGATGTTGCGTCGTGTTCGATTGGCTATAACTGGAAATCCCTGGCCAGGGTTCCTGAGATTTACTCGTAAGTGTTACCAGTAGTTTCTCGAACTGTTATAGACCTCATATCGACACGACTTATCAAGCTACTGGGGTCTGACGTTTACCACCCCTAGGCGAGATATGCGACATATCAGACGAAGAGACCGGACTGTACGGGAGTGTTACTGGTTGGATTCACGGGAGAATGTACAGGCTTGATTATTGATCTTCTGATTTCTCAATACCTGGGTGGCTGTTACGTTTAGCTGACCGCTTGCAGCTTGTGGGTGTTTGATATAATCATCACCTACCGCCGGCGTATTGACGATTCTTTAGAGTCCTACACAGAGGTTTCCTGGCTCAGGCAAAACGGAGTAGGAGCACATATGTGATATGTGCGGGACCGAGAATGATACGTGTATGCGATACCGTATTAGATTCTCGCGATATGAGATATCGGCCGAGTATATGTGATATAGCCGGGTCATCGGATCAAGTGTTGATTCTATGAACTGATACAGATTATATTAGTCGGTTATTTGTGAAATAGCCGGATTATCGGATCAAGTGTTGATTCGATAATTTAATGTATAATTAGATATTTGATATATTAAATTACATTAACTAATATAAGCTCACTTAAAGATTCTTTTTCTCACCCGGGTAATACATTGATATATATGCGATATATGTTAATTGTATTATTTTATTTTGTTACAATAAATATTGTATATGTGATATATAATATTGTAACAAGTTATGATTACTAATGCAACATGTTTTGTACAGATTAAACATGATTAGGGTTTGATTTGGGTTAGCACTTTCATGAAGCTTCTAGAAGCTTTATGTTTTCTTTTAAGCAAAGATATTTTGTTATGATATTTTGAAGATATTTCCTAACCCAACCCAAACCCTTTACCCTAGTTAAATCTCTACAATGGTTAGCCCTTTGATTATTAACTATGGGTTGCAATTGTAATTAAAATAACAATTCATTATTCATCACAAAAGGATTTGATCATCTTCTTCTTCTTTCTTGCTTGATGAAAAGCTTCACTAGCTTTTTCATATGTGATGATTTTGAGTAAGATAAAGAAAACAAATGAGAGCTAAATTCCTACTTCATCATCCTCATCTATTCTTGCCACTTAGATTAGGGTGTTTGCTTTGCTAATACTTGATTAGCAAAACAAGAGCTTGGGTTTGAGTTTCTTCAAGGTAGATCATCTTTGTTATTGAAGATTGGAAGCAAGATTGCATCTTTCTCTTCATGGAGCCTCTCTAGAGTCCGGGTACTCAATGATCGCAGCGAAGGGACCTCAACACGGAGCTTTAGAAGTGAAGGAACGGACTACAAAGGTTTTAATCCCAAACTCTTAGAAGTAAAGTTGTTTACTTGCATGTTTTACCCTAATTATCTAGCAAATCCTCGCTTTAGATTGTTCGGCACATCTAAATTTTAAATCGGGCATGCTTGATGCCTTGTAGAACCTTGTGACTGTGCTTAGTAACCCTACAGCTACTGGCTTCCAAAGCCCTGCAATCCTTCTGCCAATGCCCGTTCCCATAACAATAGGAACATCCCTCCTTCCCTACACCAAGTCCCGAAACTTTTGCTCTTCCCTTTCCTTCTACTTCACTGACACCGTATTTCGGCTTTGTGGAGGGATTCTTCTTTTCACCCTTTGCTTTCGCCATGGATGCAGAAGAAGAAGGTCCCCCATTAAGTAGAGCGGATGTCTCCCCGGTTTCTTTTAGGGTGTAAGTAGAGGGTAGGGACTGTCGAAATAAGTTAGCATATGAATTGTTTCCCAACGTGGTCTCCAGGTCCGTGAGCTCATCAATATAGCTAGTCATCATAAGGACGTCGTCCCCTACAGATGACCCGACAGCCAACCTCGCTTGAAGCAATTCGTTCGAGGTCTCATATCTTGCGATACGAGATTACTCTCCATATAAATCTTTGTTATGGAGGAAGATGGAAACTAAGTCCATCTTCTCGTGCTGCTTCTGATATACACCATTCTCTGAAGCCAACACGAGGCACTTGGCATTAGCACTTTCCTTTTCCCTTGTCTGATGGATATCCATATCCGTGACGGCAGAAACTGGACCTTGGACGGCTGGGGCTTGAGTAGTAATAGGGTGGTCCAGCTTGTCATAGGAAATGGACATCTGGAAAGACCTTTGCCAGTCATAAAAGTCAGATTCAATCAACTTGTTATCTAGATGTAACCTAGTCATGGTCACATGGTCGCTGCAGTTGAGAGAAAGAAGAAAACACTTTAGCATGATACTCTTACAAGTTTATATTGGTTTTAAGTTTATCTAAACAGGATGGCTCCCACTGTTTCTCGAATCCTTCCTCAAACCATAAAAGAAGAATTAGTCAGGACTTATCTCACCGTACAATACTTGCATAACCGTTCAGCCAGGCTAGTGTTGGTACTTCGAGGGAGGTTTTACGACACTTTCGCGAAGTTCCTTAATTAAATAACCTCTTTTCCCTGAAGGCATAGCCCCGCTAACACTGTTCTTGATACCCACTTGGTTTATAGCATTGATCATTAAGTGACGAATCTCCTGATGAGTAGCGGATACTCACAGTAGGATCGGGATCCAAATATCATCGTGTAATAATGCTGAAGGAATCCTACCAACATTATCAAACTCCAAATGGTATGCAACACTAGCAAGTTTCAGTTTCTTTAGAAAACCCCGATGTGGATTTTTGCCCCATGCTCCTATGACCTTGACGAAGGCCAACAAATCATAAGTCACATGTCAAGTTCTTCCCATCATTATCCTTGTTAATTTGAACCTACCCGTATATACCCTTGAAGAAGGCCAACAAAGTAATACGATTGTCTCAAACCAACGCATCTATCTATGCAACATGTGAATACCCCAGCAGCTACCAAACACTATGCCTTGACGAAGGCCAACAAACATAGCTTGAATACTACTGACCATCCATATGAAATGACGGAGGGCTACGACTGGTTTTGGCGAAACCATGAACGTAGTGAACTTGATATAACCGAAGGAACCTAATAGCCTTTTTAAAAGGAGTGGTTAAAGCTCCGCAATTAAAATCTACTGTTTTTAAAATAACCGAGTGGTTTTTTTTCAAATTGTTCCAACTGTTTAGCTTTGGTTTGTTTTCTTTGCATTAATATAATGCATCTCATCATTTATCCTATCATTGCAGAAAACAACGAAAATACAACGTCCGCTTATGCCATCAGCATTCGCCACTAGGTCCCTTCATTCACCCGTTAGGTTACTTAACTAACGACAGAGCGGGGGCTGGGCTAGCGCGGATGCAAAACATAAGCAATGCCTACTAGATATCATATATAGATATTGTACATTCGTCAGACGCAATAATAGGCATTCCAGATCATAGATGAACATATTGGATATACTAGGAATCCGCGTTTCGTTTGAGCTTGCAACAAAAGACGGATTACACGGTCGTGATGAACAGCCAAACCCTACCCTAGACCCCTACGGGTACGGCAAAATACCTGCCAAATATCCGAAGTGAAGCGGTCTCCCTCAACGACGTGAGTAGGCTATTAAGCACTTCAAAGTACCCGGTAGTTTGTGCACCCCACCTTGGGTCTATCCTAGGAGCAGAAAACAGTAAATGAAATAATACAACGATATCTACAACCTCAACCCAGATGTGCCCCGTGAAATAATATTACAACAAATTTACAATTTACATTTGAATGAAAGAATGAAAAACCCCCATCTCACATCCCCGGCTATTCATCCACGACAATCCAACAAGTTCATATACACAAACCAACATGTCCATTACAGAAATGTGCAACCCCCAACTAACCAACATACTAGCAATTAGCGGAGGTTTACGAACACATCAAACATCACCAAGCTTGTAAAGTAACAACGACATTAGAATCCCGCACGCAATTAGCAGACACATCCAATTTTCCAAGGCTTGAAAATTCAGTGAGCTAAATTTTAAAAGCTGAAAGTTTTGAGCCAATCCGGGAGTCGAAACGAACTCGAAACCCACCCGAATCTTCGCGGAGGCAAAGATACATGATAATATGTCGAGTGGGGGGGCCTCGGGTGGGTGCCCACCCCTGGGGGCCACCATGAGGTGGCCCTCAAAGGAGGACAGACCTGAGAGACCAGTTTCTAGTCTCTCAGGTCGGCAGCCCCCAAGGCCATCAATTGGTGGTCTTGGGGGGTGTTCCCGGCCGTTGGTCCCCCCGGTGTGTCCCCGGGATACCTACGATTCATCCTGCGGATTCTCAGTTCAAACCGTGAGCCCGCAGGGTGTGCAAATAACTCAAAACCTCACTTTTCAAAACTGTTTTTGTCCACAGTTTTCCGGCGACGAAAACGGCGGAATTATAACATCGCTACAAGATCTCTAAGGTTTGTGAATGGCTCTGTTACCACTGTAAGTCGATGTCATGCACCCCACGTGTCCGCGGCGAGGTGGAATTAGCAAAAAATGATTTTTACGAGCTTCGCAACATCGACTAAAACTAAGGATTGGACACAAACCGTAGCTAGCAAATTACTTGAGGTTTAACTATTAGGATTCGAAGTTATACCTCACGTCACAAGTCCTTCGGGTCTTCATCGCTGTCCTCCACACCTCGTAGTCTCTATAGAACATGGGCACCTCAACGGTCTCCTCGAGTCAAAGACGATCCACCCGAGAGTCTATAGTCCGAGCTCCTATCTCGAATCTGAGATAACTACGGTTTCTAGTTTGCTAATCTAGAAGTCGTAGAGGGTGTAGAGTATTTAGATGGATTACATAGTCACTTTAAACCCTAGAATTCTCAACACATGAGAGCTATTAGGGTTTGAGGAAGTAGATGAAGACTTGAGGATAGAGAAGTGTTTTGTGATAATGAAATGAATAATTCTCATGCTAGAATAATATGAAGCATAATAATATCTCTCTTGATAATATCAAGATAATATCTAACATGCTTCATTTAATTCTAAGTGTGAATCACCTCATGAGTCATTAAGCATTTAATGTAAACATACACCTCATTCTCCACCTCATTTAGTTTAAATCCTAAAAGGAAATAAACACAAATGAGTCACCTTCTTCTAGAAGCTTCCCGAGAAATTACGAGACTTCCCTCCCATCCGTATTTCCGAAAAACATGGATAATCTTTGATTGAATAAATCCATCTGTATAATACTAGAATCTGTCTTAAACATGTTGGAGATAGTGCCCTCAGAGTCAATTATTGGATCACAGGCACGTGATTGCAATGATTGAGGGATGACCTATCCCAGTAGAACAGTCTTACTCAAGATGATAGTATGCTATCCGGTTCATCTTTATCATCGTGTACTACTTTAGGTGACCTGACAGGTCACAATTACACGTTGATAGAGCCTCTAGGATTCTTGCTTGACTGCCAGCAGTATGAGGGCGATCATATAAGTGGGAGCTGCAGTCTATAAGCACATCCTTAAAAGGTCCCTAGTCGTGGGAGTTTCGAGACAGGGCATCGATACTCCAGAGTAGACTAGTGTATACAGTCGAGACCCCGACGAGGGGCGGTGGCCGGTCTCACAAGCCACTGGTGTCAGTTGGTTCACCTAAGATGTATACAGGTGCTCATTGGGTTATGAGTACACCGGACAGGACTCTCCGGGAACATGCTAGTTGGTCTTATACCTGACGTCAGATAGCAGTTCCCTGGTGACATGTGTACAGGTTAGTTCATCGACCTGGAGATCGTCTTTTGTCTCGTGTGAGTTCCCACTGTACTTTGATTACTACCTTACCACGGCTCAAAGGAGTCGTGCAAACAGGTTTTAGTTGGGTACAGTCCCGAGCCACATGGAGGCAGTGAGCGGATCTGCAGGGGTTCGTCTCTCCCGGTATTGGGGGTGAGGTCGCGCTGTGTCTAGGAGAGCCATTACACAAAGCCCTCGGCCGAGGCAGGAGATTTACTGGTAGGTATTCCAGTAGTATCTCAGGGTGTTCTGGGCTACACTCCGACACGACTTGTACCGCTTTTGGGGGTCTGACTTTTACCAACCCCCTAGGCCCGCCATGCGATACTCATAGACGAACGGACCGGACTGTACGGATATTGTCACTGACAGGCTCAGTAGGGTGTCAGGATGAGTTCGCTCATCGACGTCCCTTTTAGTCAATAGCTGGTAGCCCGTCATGTATGGCTAATACCTCTGACGTGCTATTGGTTAAATCCACAGCCATAGTATTGACGAGTCTTTAGAGTCCACCACACAGACAGTTACTCAAGTTTCGGGCGAAACGCTGTAGAGGCCGTATGGGGATATGGCAGGGTCCGATCAGATACGTGCGGTATTCCACGGATCAGGATCGGACGGTTTGTACTAGAGGCCGTATGGTTATATGGCAGGGTTCGATCAGATACGTGCGGTATTGCACGGATCAGGATCGGACGAATATTACTAGCCGGCTTTGGTTTAAGCCGGATCCTAGTATAGTACAGTGTAGATTTTGTCTCATTGCATTTGTATCCGGTCGGAATACAGATGCGGGTGTGTATGCACAGTATCGGGGTTTTTCCTGTAATTTATTACGGGACCAGTTTTCTGAAGTTGCCAGTTTGCATTCCGTTCCGGCCGGTTTTCCTTTGTTCTTTCCCGGCCGGACTTTTCCGATGGAGGGGGTTATTTGCAAGTTTGCAAATAACAAATTGTGGAGGGGTTTCTTGCATATGGATTAATTATGAGAGCATCTTTTGATACCATTCTTTTCTATCATCATTTCTTGCATTCATGGTGATTAGAGTTGATTAGGAATTGATTCGAGATGGTTATCATTGCTTTGGATGTGGTCACCCTCCACCTTTTACTACACTCACCTCCCTCATGTATTTTGTTCATCCCTCCACCATTTTCCAATTAAGGGGGCCGGCCACTTCATTAGAGGGAGAGTGAGAGAGGATCATTTGGTGAGGGTGGGAAAATTATCATTCATATCATTTTTCATTGCCACAAAAATTCACAAGTTCAATTCTCAACCTCATCCCTCCATCAAGGCAACTTCACAACCCCAAAGAGACATATATTCTACACTTGCCTACAGCAAATCTTGGACGCGTCGGCTAGCCAACTTCGCGCCCGAGTTGCCTCGGTCCAGAGGTGGGAGCCCGTAAAAGATTCCGGCTACGTGGTGCCCTTTCCGACGAGGAGGAGATGAACGGAGTTTCCGCGGGAGATCAGAGTGGAGACGAAGACCGGAGGACACGGATCGCTTGGTATACTTCTCTACCCTCTTCTCTTGATAGCTAGCATTAGGTTAATGGTTACGATCCGGGTTTATTGTCCGCGGTAGCGCCAGTTAAAAGTAAAGAAAAATTTTGATTCCGCATTTTGGCCTCGGATAGACGGCCGGGGCGCTGCCGTGGCGCAACATGGTATCAGAGCCACGCCATTAACCTAGTCTAGCTTGCTCTAACGTGTTTACAAGTTCGATCGAACGGATTTTCCGAAAACCCATTTTCATTTGCACAGTTTTCTGTCGAAATTTTTTTGGCTCCAAAATTTTTTCAGTACATTGCAGTGACATTTGCAGGGAATTCTAAGCATTCTGTGAAAATTTGGTAGCGTGATCTCACTATTCCACCGCGGAACCGCGGCTAAAACCACGTATTTGCGGCGGTTCCGCGGCCATGTTTACTATTCATTGGACAAAATTTTTGCAGTGAGCTCCTGGGTTGAAAATGGGGTTTTTGGAATATTCTTTTTGGGCCTAGACTCTCTTTAAGTGCTACAGTAATGCTTGGGGCCCACTTGGGTATATTTGTTCGATCGGATTTTTTTAAACATGTTAGTTCACAGTATTTACATTATATCTGCGATCGTGAATGTCACTTGATCGGTAAATCCTGTCTAACTGCTATAGCCCGGTTAGACGGATTTGCGAACGTGACATTCACGTTGATGTTATGTGTTTGTGCTGTGATGTTGCGGATCGGTCGTGGGGGATAGCCTGGTTGCAGTGGTAGTACAGTTTTGTTTTATATGTACATTTGATATTGCGGGGCTAGCGTCCGACATGTGGACTGCCGTCACTGCCTGTTTGTATTATTCTTTTCGGGCACGACCAGGTCGAGGTCGATGTACCCGTTATATGTATATTTTACTTTCTGTACTAGGATTACCCCGCGAAGGGGTGCGCGGATAGCCGGGTTCTAGAGGGCAACGGGCCCGCATCTCATGGCATTGAGACGGAGGGGGCTTTACTCTAGAATTGGCGGGCTATTCGCCGCACTCGTAGGGGGTACAGGTTGACCCAGGAGGGGTGCCCAAGTTACCGGATTCCGTGAAGTGCTGGGTGGTCCATTCACGTTGCTGAAGGGGGTTGCCTCGCTTCAGGTTTTGGCGGGTAACTTGCCACGCCCGTAGGGGTCTAGGATTTCATTGCACAGGCTATCCACACGACCAGGGGAACGTCGGGTTTCGGTAGAGGCTCTGTGAAACCCGGGGATCCCAGATATCTGTATTGTTCTGTGATGCTGTACATTTCTGTGATGTTGCATTTTATCACGCCTTGAGCGAAAATTATATATTGTATATATATTAGTAGATGTTGTATATGTTTTGCATCCGCGCTAGTCCAGTCCCCGCTCGGTCGTTAGTTAGCTAACCTAACGGGTAATGATGGGACCCAGTGGCGAATGCGGATGGCATATACGGACATCAGTATATTTTCGTTCTTTGTGGTGTGATCCATTGATGGGAGTGCATTGATTCGGATCAATGAAAGTTAAAAACAAACCTATTCTGATGTTGTTGGAACACTTTTCAAAAAGCTGTTATTGCAAGGACGTTCTCTTTTGTTTTGCATCGTGGTATTCAGTTGGAATATCCTGCTCCTCAGTCGACGAGGCAAGGGCCGAGATCCCTTCACCGGGAGTGACCCCTTGGACAAAAGTTTGCGTCAGGGCAATAACTTCACTATAGCCGATTACTTTTGCTTTGCATCGTGGTATTCAGTTGGAATATCCTGCACCTCATTCTACGGGGAAAGAGCCGAGATCCCTTCACCGGGAGTGACCTCTTTAGCAAAGGTTTTCGTCACTATATTTTTACAAAAGGCTATGCAGTTCCTTCAACGATATCAAGTTCATTACGTTAAAGGTTTTTCGCCAAAAACCAATCGTAGCCCTCCGTCATTTCTTACGGGTATTATTTAGTATTCGTGCTGCGTTTGTTGACTCCGTCAAAGCGTAGTGTACGGTAGCTAAGTAGTGCTTGTTTGTTGCATAAATGGGATTGGTTAGGACAGTCGTGCGGCCTTGTTGACTCCGTCAAGGGCACGTACGGGTGGGTTTAATACAATCCAGATAATGACGGGTTGAACTTGACTAGGACTCGTTGATTTGTTGACTCCATCAAGGTCACTTGGGTCCTAGGGGTAAAAATCACATCGGGAGTTTCTAAAGAAACTGAAACTTGCCAGGCATGCGCATACCTTCTGGAGTGTGGTGACTTGAGTGGATTCCGTCAAGTTATCATGCGATGATAGTTGGATCCCGATTCCCACTGATGAGTTGGTTTACTCCTCGGGTGATCCCGACTAATTCTTCTTTCAGGTTTGGAGAAGAATTTGACGTACAGTGGGAGGTTTCCAGATTAGATAAAGTTATAACCATTCTGATCTAGGTTAGAGTGCACGCTGAGTGTTTCTTTTCTCTCTCTCTTTGGCAGCGACCATTGACCCGACCCTGGACTATAACTCAGTGACCAAGTTGACCGAACCTTCTATAACACTGGCTTTTGGATTGTCAGAGTCGCTAACCTCATTGCCACTCCTACTTTTACCCTTTTCTCCAGGACACCCCGTATTACTACGAACGTCCACTTCCATTGGACAAAACCATCGTATGGTTATATACGAACTCGAAGGAATTCGAGGATGGTTTCTGGTTCTGGAGAAAACGAATAGGACTATTCAGTTGTCTTTTCCTTTTACCTTCTCTCTCAGATTGCGAGTACTCCTTGGCTTAGAAGATAGTACACCTATTACGCAAATTGGATAGTCTTCTTCCAAACCTTAGGCTGGTGCCGAACGGTGGGGAATGAAGAATACCAATTAGCCTAAACGGTGTACAGAAGGTATTAAGTTCAGACAAAGCAAGGGATTAGTAAGAGGGCAAAGTAAATTGTGACTGCTATTCGCGACCAAACCAAGTATTTCTTCGCCAATCCTAAATCACCTTTGTATTTCTCCAGGACACTCCGTATCACTACGAAGATCCTAAGTTTATTGGATAATCCATCGTATGGTTATATACGAACTCGAAGGGAACTTGTTCCAGTTCGGGGATGGATTCTGGTTCAGGAGAAATAGGAATAAGGTTTATTCGGTTGTCTTTTATCTTCACCTTCTCTCGTGTTGCGAGTGCTCCTAGGATTAGGACAGTATACCCATTATGCTTATTGGATAGTCTTCTTCCAAACCATAGGCTGGTGCCGAACGGTAGGGAAGGAAGAAAACCATTTGGCCTAAAGGGGTGTACAGAAGGTAATGACTAAAGACATATAAAGGGATTTGGAGAAATGGCAAAGAATTATACGGTTACAGTTGTGAATCTGGATAATGGAAGAGGCATTACTAGGAATACCAGGATACCCCATCGAAACATTTCAATGTTTCAGTTTCACTGTGAACTGTTAAAGGAAAACTGATTTCCCAGTTAGACACTTGCTCCAGGGTATGTATTTATCAGATATGATTCTCACATCTGTATGGTTTTACAGATGATTAGTGGGAGTAAGTTATTAGGAATTGGGTGATCATCCTCATTATATCGGGATTCGTTGTAATCGATGATATTTGAGGAAGTCACCTGGGTTGGTTGCCGGACGGCAAATATTTGGTTTTGAATATCCGCTATTATGCACCAATTTCAAATCGATATATATGTACGTCTATTTTCATAGAGTGAGATATACCTTTTTGAAATTATGTCTACGACATTTACCTATATCAGTGGATGGTTAGGTAAGGAGCATTAAACAGCGGTGTAATTCTTCTTAACCATAAGTACAGTTTTCAACCTACGACACACAGCGAATGAGTTATCAGACTCAAGGGACTTATACAGAGTATTGTATGTTGTCCAGGGTCCATCAGGACAGAGGGGTTGTCCTCGTACTATATTCGATTTACTTATGACTTCTCTAGTTTTTAGACAGGTGTTTCGTGGAAACACAGGGTCCGAATTTTGAGAAGTTATAGGTATTTGAATAAAGTAGAGAACCAGGTATTGCAAGTATCGGGATTCTTCAAAGTAATCGAAGATGTAGATACTTGTATATGGTATTCAGTTGATAGTAATGATTAAAAGAACTTGCTTCTCTTTCAGGTTACTCATAATTGGAAGCATTCCTAAGTTGAGTAAGTGATCGGCATCCTTCCATTTAGTTGACATGCACTGGAGACAGCTGCATGATTTGAATCTGGTTCAATTAAATCAGTGCCTCTGGTTCTATATTGGATATAGAACAGTTCATATCTAAACAATGTTAAGGTACGGGGAGTTGTCCGGCTTATGATTAAAACCAGACACTGGACAACTCAAGGCACGTTTCTGTAATGGCTGTTTGTGGGTTGACCCAGGCTATGACGAGGGTCGACTTTCTACCATCTGGAAGATCAATAGTGATATTGTTCTTGACTCGCCACAGTTTTAATAAAAATGGATTTTTTTTTCAGAAAACAGTAGTGGGAGTATGGTAGAACTGGAAGTAATTCCAGAACCACAAACGATTACTGAAGATTTGATAAGGAACCTAAAGATTCAATCTGATTTGACATTCCATTGGCCACTCCGCAGATATGATGGGTAACCTCAGGCACTCGAGAGGTACTTCGGTATGCTCAAGGACGGTGGCAGGGAGGTTCTTGTTTACCCAGACTTACCATTGCTGTTGTTCCAGACTGTGAGACCCAGCAGGAGGATGAGTATAGCGTCGTTCTAAACTAGCTTTAGAAGTGCACGTCTATATGACTCTGCAAGAGGGTTGTCGTAGTCAGTGGGAGCAGCGGAAGCATTGGTGGATAGGTGGCTTATGTCTATTTATAGACTAAAGCAGATACAGCGGAGATAGATCATCTATTTCTGATGTGACAGTCATAGGTTTGACTTCATCAGAATAGGGGATGGAACTGTTAAGAAGGTAGCAGGGTGTGATGTCCTGGTATTTGGATGACATACACAGAGTAGGAAGTGATATTCCTATACTACGATCGGTTATGCTATGGTGGTCACACAGTAGTTTCTCCACACAGGACTTGGATATTATATCAAACATTCTGGTTACTAGATCTATGGTTTTAGATCTAGATTTGGGTAGTTTCCCAATCTGGGTACTTAGACAGCATTCTATGAGTATTTAGAATGGACGACTCCTGGCACGGTAGTGTACCTGCAGTTGATGGAGTCACCCTCTCTAAAGGTGTCTTATAGACTAAAGGGGAGAGGGATACGCATGATTGGCAGATCACTTGCTTAGGCAATTGAGTCAATCATGAGATGTCAAGTACCACACCAGATGTTGTTCTTGCAGTAGGTGCAATAAGATGATATCAATCCAATCCTGGAGAAACAATGGGGAGCAGTTTTAGAACATAAGTTGATGTTCTAGGGATATGATAACAGCAGCCTCCTTTAGGAGACAGTTATCCTTCCAGGCTTCCAAGGTGACCTGGATGGCAGAGTGGCTGTCAGAGTTATAGTTTTTCCTCTGACGAGGGGCAGTTGATTGGACAGGTGGTCCATGTGGATACTGAGGGAAGGCATGGCGCAGGATACTGATTAAGTTCAGTTGACGATACAGTCTAAGAAGTCTGGATTTGGAGTTCATTTATGAACTAGGTCCCATCAGACATCCAGACATTCCAAGACATGTATTGCTCATTTCGGGAGATGGCTTTCTCCGCGAACTTGAGATATAGAGAGACATAGAAAGAAACATCACAGCGGATCCACTCACTGAGGCTATTCCTCGAATGCCATAGTTTCACAAACGAGCTTTGTGAGACTGACTAGTAGAGGAGTTGGGTGTTCGGTATCACACGGGCTGTGAGTATGCGACATCGCAATAATTAGCCTTGAGTGCAAGTGGGAGATTGTTGGAGATAGTGCCCTCATAGTCAATTATTGGATCACAGGCACGTGATTGCAATGATTGAGGGAGGACCTATCCCAGTAGAACAGTCTTACTCAAGATGATAGTATGCTATCCGGTTCATCTTTATCATCGTGTACTACTTTAGGTGACCTGACAGGTCGCTATTACACGTTGATAGAGCCCCTAGGATTCTTGCTTGACTGCCAGCAGTATGAGGGCGATCATATAAGTGGGAGCTGCAGTCTATAAGCACATCCTTAAAAGGTCCCTAGTCGTGGGAGTTTCGAGACAGGGCATCGATACTCCAGAGTAGACTAGTGTATACAGTCGAGACCCCGACGAGGGGCGGTGTCCGGTCTCACAAGCCACTGGTGTCAGTTGGTTCACCTAAGATGTATACAGGTGCTCATTGGGTTATGAGTACACCGGACAGGACTCGCCGGGAACATGCTAGTTGGTCTTATACCTGACGTCAGATAGCAGTTCCCTGGTGACATGTGTACAGGTTAGTTCATCGACCTGGGGATCGTCATTTGTCTCGTGTGAGTTCCCACTGTACTTTGATTACTACCTTACCACGGCTCAAAGGAGTCGTGCAAACAGGTTTTAGTTGGGTACAGTCCCGAGTCACATGGAGGCAGTGAGCGGATCTGCAGGGGTTCGTCTCTCCCGGTATTGGGGGTGAGGTCGCGCTGTGTCTAGGAGAGCCATTACACAAAGCCCTCGGCCGAGGCAGGAGATTTACTAGTAGGTATTCCAGTAGTATCTCAGGGTGTTCTGGGCTACACTCCGACACGACTTATACCGCTTTTGGGGGTCTGACTTTTACCAACCCCCTAGGCCCGCCATGCGATACTCATAGACGAACGGACCGGACTGTACGGATATTGTCACTGACAGGCTCAGTAGGGTGTCAGGATGAGTTCGCTCATCGACGTCCCTTTTAGTCAATAGCTGGTAGCCCGTCATGTATGGCTAATACCTCTGACGTGCTATTGGTTAAATCCACAGCCATAGTATTGACGAGTCTTTAGAGTCCACCACACAGACAGTTACTCAAGTTTCGGGCGAAACGCTGTAGAGGCCGTATGGGGATATGGCAGGGTCCGATCAGATACGTGCGGTATTCCACGGATCAGGATCGGACGGTTTGTACTAGAGGCCGTATGGTTATATGGCAGGGTTCGATCAGATACGTGCGGTATTGCACGGATCAGGATCGGACGAATATTACTAGCCGGCTTTGGTTTAAGCCGGATCCTAGTATAGTACAGTGTAGATTTTGTCTCATTGCATTTGTATCCGGTCGGAATACAGATGCGGGTGTGTATGCACAGTATCGGGGTTTTTCCTGTAATTTATTACGGGACCAGTTTTCTGAAGTTGCCAGTTTGCATTCCGTTCCGGCCGGTTTTCCTTTGTTCTTTCCCGGCCGGACTTTTCCGATGGAGGGGGTTATTTGCAAGTTTGTAAATAACATATTGTGGAGGGGTTTCTTGCATATGGATTAATTATGAGAGCATCTTTTGATACCATTCTTTTCTATCATCATTTCTTGCATTCATGGTGATTAGAGTTGATTAGGAATTGATTTGAGATGGTTATCATTGCTTTGGATGTGGTCACCCTCCACCTTTTACTACACTCACCTCCCTCATGTATTTTGTTCATCCCTCCACCATTTTCCAATTAAGGGGGCCGGCCACTTCATTAGAGGGAGAGTGAGAGAGGATCATTTGGTGAGGGTGGGAAAATTATCATTCATATCATTTTTCATTGCCACAAAAATTCACAAGTTCAATTCTCAACCTCATCCCTCCATCAAGGCAACTTCACAACCCCAAAGAGACATATATTCTACACTTGCCTACAGCAAATCTTGGACGCGTCGGCTAGCCAACTTCGCGCCCGAGTTGCCTCGGTCCAGAGGTGGGAGCCCGTAAAAGATTCCGGCTATGTGGTGCCCTTTCTGACGAGGATGAGATGAACGGAGTTTCCGCGGGAGATCAGAGTGGAGACGAAGACCGGAGGACACGGATCGCTTGGTATACTTCTCTACCCTCTTCTCTTGATAGCTAGCATTAGGTTAATGGTTACGATCCGGGTTTATTGTCCGCGGTAGCGCCAGTTTAAAAGTAAAGAAAAATTTTGATTCCGTATTTTGGCCTCGGATAGACGGCCGGGGCGCAACAAAACAAAAGCCCGCTAGTATTATCTGCCCGGTCACAGTACGTGCACAAGTGTACGTAAGTGATCGCGGCCCTGCCGTAAAACCATACGGCCTCTACACCTTTTGCCCGGTGCAGGGAAACTCTCTGTGTGGGGCTCTAAAGGCTCGACACTATGCTGGCAGTGGGTTCAACCATAGGCCATAAGCGGTACTAGCTGTACGTAACTATCCCCAGGTAGATGTCGATAAAAAGGTCGATGAGGAAACCCATCCGAACTCCTACTGAGCCCGATGTGACAATCTCCGTACAGTCCGGTATGTTCGTCTAGGACTATCGCATATCGGGCCTAGGGGGGCGGTAAACGTCAGACCCCTAATAGCGGTATAAGTCATGTCAGAGTGTAGCCTATTACACCTTGAGAAACTACTGGAACCTACCAGTAAATCTCGCTTGCCCTGGCCAGGGACTTTGCGTAATGGCTCTTGATTGATCTTAAGTTCCGTGTCGTGTTTAGAATGTTTCACAACCAAAGAATTTATACCGCAATCAATTGACGGTGTTTATTGTAGTTTCGTCAATGAGAATGGATCGTACACTGAGAAAGTGTGATTTGCTCGTTATTGTTTCAGTTGAGCCGAAAATTATAAGATAAAAGAAATTTGCAATAAAATTGATTCAAGATTTGTGAGTTTTCATTTCAAGAACATAAAGAAAGTAAAGATATAAAATCAAAAATCAAGAAATGTTCCCAAATTGTTTGAATTATCAAGATTTGAAAAGAGGCTTGTCGGAATCGATCCAATTGATAGTGATGATGAATACGAATTATTACAAATTCTTATCTATTGAAGATTTGTTGCTAGATCGATGATGATCAACGAGAATTATGGATCTATTGAAGAAACTAGGGTTTCTCTATCATCATCCCTTGTCTTTTCGTTGATTATCATTCAAATTCTAGCCTCTAAGAAATTTAATCATCGATATTTGATCTCTAATTTGGAGCGAAAAAATTCAAGAAAGCATCTCGCTCAAAACTAGGTCATCGTTAATTCAATTTCCTAAAGGTTACAAAACTCATAAAACTTAAGAATCGTTCAAGGATTTAATCATCATCATCTATCTATTTTCTCGATTCCGATACAAGAGGAGAATTTACTCACGCATTATTATAAAGCAATCAAGAATTAAGAATATCATAATGCGCGAATGAATAAAAAGCAAGAATAGAGATTTTCACCTTTATTTAAATCTTCTTCAAATTACAACTCTCACTAAAGTTTACAAGACTAGCTCTTGCTCACTCAATTGAGGAGGAATTTGGCGTCGATCTTTGCGTGCCTCGATCGTCGTGAGTCGCGGATCGTCGTTGATCTGTTGCTCGGATGAAGATTGGCGTTACTTCAAAAGGCTCGTTGAATGCTCGCTTGATTTGGATCAAATTGTGTCACTCAATTTGTTTAGAATTGATTTGGATCTTGCTAGAATTTTTACCCTAATTGATGAACAACCCTCAACAACCTTTGTAATGATGCCTTCGGTCCCTTTTTATAGATATCCCTCAAGCTTCCCCTAGAATCTAGGTTTAGCTTCCCTTGGAAGCTTGGTTGTTATGAAGCTTGCATAGGAAGCTTGGTAGTTGTAGAGAAGCTTCTAGATTAAGGTAGTTAGTTAGCTTGCATGAGAAGCTTGGTAGGTATGAGTCTTGCATGAGGAGCTTGGTAGGTATTAAGCTTGCACAAGAAACTTGGCTGTTAGAAGGGAAGCTTCTGGAGATCTCTAGGGACTGAAGTGTCTTGAAGAAGTTTTGCTATTGAAAGGAGACTTCTGGAACATGAACAACCGCCGACGAGTCAACACGGCCGCGGATCCGCGGCCGTTTGTTTTGATTTCTGTATGGAAATTTCTGTGCTGATTTTAGTTGGCTTAATGGCACTTTTCTGATATCTGGAATATTTTTATACTTTCTTGTTCACTGCCAGATTTCAAATCTTTGACTTGACGTATTTTATCAGCACTTTTAGCAGTTCCGGCTCTTTTTCCTGGAGAATTTTCTGCACATAATCTCGAGACAAGTGTTGATTCATAAAAGATCATGCGTGCAATAATAAACAGACAATTTCCCTCATAATGCTGGTTATAATGTATAACACATGTCATTTGGTATTTTGCAGACGAATTGCTAATATGTGCTATATTTATACCAAACACCTTTAGATGATTGCAAAGAGTATGGAATTGATGTGTTAAAAATGCAATATTTTCGACTGATCAAATTCCCCCAAACTTAATTTTGGTCGTCTTGAGCAAACTTGTTTTATTAGAAAGAGAAGGAGAAAATAAAGAAAAAGAAAAACTAACTAGCACACTTTCGTAGGCAACACGATTGCACTGAGCACGTGCAACAAGCCTTTAAACCTCTAGGTGTCCCTAGTAGGAGGAGTGTTGTCTCCTGAGGGTTTTCAGCGGATTGCACCCACAAAATCCAATAATAAAAGGAAGACCATGAAAGTTACATATAAAGATAAGAATTGTAAAAGAAAGACTTTGAAAATTAGAGTTTCCAACTATACTAGCTTTTCAGTTGTCATGAGCCCTATCTTAATAGTCATGAAAAGATGTTAGAAATCACATTATCCCTCAATAAAATATCGTCTTTATTCTTCATTCCTACGTTTCTTCCAAACACCGATCATATACCCCTACATGTGTGTAAAAGACATCCCTACACTCGGAGAATTCAATTCAAGCTATCATACTCTTGTCCATTTGCCCCAGTACTTTTTAATTTGATGAATATTTAGATGGATTTGCTCACACATTTTTCATGCGACCGTTAATACTTCTTGAGGTACTAACCGACCGATTACTCATATGTTTGCTTATTAGGTGTATTAGTATTTTCCTCGTCTTGCTCCACAAAAGGTCCTTTCCACCAAACCAGTTGGTCTAAGTCACTAGGTGATGAAGCACCCTCGATATTTTTTTTATTGCTGCCTTGGTGATTACAAAACCAGTGTTCATTTTTCTTCAACATTTTATCTTTTATTTTCCATTTATCATTTCCATCATACTTTGGCTTTTAGACAAGAGCATTTCAAGGTATCCTCTACCATCCCGAGTTCCAAGACGTGTGTAAGTGCGTATAGTAGGGTATCAACATTCAAATGTTTGGCTTCCAGAATAGGAACTATTTTTCAGACTTATTTTTATCCTCAAATTAGTGACTTCTTTCATCTTACTAACCCTTGGGACAACGGCTCATAACTACTTATTGCTAGTTCGTTTAAGAAAACTTCTAATTTTCTAAGTTTTCTTAAATTTTTCCATTCTTTTGGATGTAATTTTTCACTATCTAGTCTTTTATTATAAAATTAAATATTAAATATTTTTATCTTTTGAAATTTTCAAATTTTTATATGTTTTATATGTTTTGTGCTTATGCAAAGTATGATGCACAATGATGCGAAAATAAGCACAAACCTCCCCCAAACTTATTATCAACAGTGTCTTCACTGTTGCCATCCGCTAGATCACAAAAACCTGTAAACTTGGGAGGAAATTTATTAATGGGGGCAAAAAATATGATCGTGAAAATCCTCCCCCAAACTTATTCTTTTCACTCACCTCCATTCTAAAGATGATACAGTATTTTACAAGACATGGAGGTAAGACGGAGGAATTTTAATCAAGATAAAGTGGCTCCTGTAAAAACAGGAGCTCCTCCGTGGGGTCAGTGGAAAAATACGGTTTTAATCTATGTCCATTTACTTTGAAAATTGTACTGTTTTCAACATTTTCGACCTCAACAGCCCCGTGCGGGTATACATACCGCACAACAAAAGGTCCTTTCCACCAAGATCGTAGCTTACCCGCATGAAGATGCAGTCGTGAATCATAAAGAAGGACTTGTTGACCAGGTGTAAAAGTTTTTCTTAAAATGTTTTTATCGTGAAATAACATATTCCGGTTCTTTACAATTACAGTATTATCATAAGCTTCATCGCGAAGTTCGCTTAGCTCGTCTAATTGCAACTTCCGAAAGTTGCAGGCATAATTTAAGTCAAAGTTAAGTTCTCTAATGGCCCACATTGCTTTGTGCTCAATCTCGACCGGAAGGTGACAAGTCTTTCCAAATACTAGTCTGTAATGAGACATCCCTAGATCGGTTTTATATGCAGTTCGGAACGCCCAAAGAGCATCCGTCAATTAGGTTGACCAATCTTTTCGATTTTTAGAAACTGTTTTCTTTAAAATTTGTTTGATTTGTCTGTTAGAAACCTCAGCCTGCCCGCTTGTTTGGGGATGATAGGGTGTGGAATGTTTGTAGTTGATTGCATATTTCCGCATCAAAGTCTCGAAAGACCTATTGCAGAAATGTGTCCCGTTATCGCTGATGATAGCGCGTGGGTGTCCAAATCGCGAAAAGATATTTTCTTTTAAGAACTTAATGACAACCTTTTTTTCATTAGTGCGACAAGGAATAGCTTCCACCCACTTCGAGACGTAATCAACCGCAAGCAATATATACAGATTCCTAAAGGAGTTGGGAAAAGGACCCATAAAGTCAATACCCCAAACGTCGAAAATTTCAACCACCAAGATAGGTTGAAGTGGCATTTCATTTCTCCGGGAAATCCTACCCATGTGTTGACACTGTGCACAGGTTTTGCAATGATCAAATGCATCTTTGAACAAAGTCAGCCAATAGAAACCGCATTGCAAAACCTTTTCCGCCGTCTTTCGAGGACCGAAATGACCCCCACACGCCTGATCATGACAGAAAGATAGAGCACTCTTGAATTCATCATTAGGGACACATCTGCGAACGATCTGATCAGGACAATACTTAAACAGATAGGGTTCATCCCAGTAAAAGTGTTTTACTTGGGATAGAAATCGATGTTTGTCCTGTCTCGACCATTCGCGGGGAATAAGTCCCGTGGCAAGATAATTAACAATATCCTTGAACCAAGGTTCGTGGATACATTCAAGAGTTGTTCGTCCGGAAAAGAATCATTGATTGGCAGGGTCACAGGTGAAGAAGAGATGCGCGACAGATGGTCGGCTACAATATTTTCACATCCTTTCTTATCTTTAATATAAAGATCAAATTCTTGTAATAGAAGGATCTAACGTATTAGCCTACCGTTAGCATCCTTCTTCGCTAAAAGATGTTTAAAGGCGGAGTGATCAGTGTACACAACAATAGGTGAGCCAATCAAGTATGGCCTGAATTTTTCTAATGCAAATACAACCGCCAAAAATTCATTTTCGGTAGTTGTATAGATAATTTGAGCATCATTCAGAGTCTTACTTGCATAATATCACGTGTGGCATCTTTTCAATGTGCTGTCCTAAGACTGCACCAACTGCAAAATCTGATGCATCACACATAAGCTCAAAAGGGTGGTTCCAATCTGGAGATGATTGAATGGGGGCTTTAGTGAGAGAGTGTTTCGGTGAGACAAATGCTGCCTCACAATACGAGTCAAAGTGAAAGGTTGTGTCCTTCGCCAAGAGAAGAGTTAAAGGTTTAGCGATTTTGCTAAAATCCTTAATGAATCTCCTGTAAAAGCCTGCATGGCCAAGAAAAGATCGTATATCCTTGACGCATTTGGGATGAGGAAGGTTTTGAATGACATCTATTTTAGTTTTGTCAACCTCAATGCCTTTCCGTGAAATGACATATCCAAGCACAATTCCCTCTTGGACCATGAAATGGCATTTTTCCCAATTCAAGGTTAAGTTCTTCTCTTTACAACGAGTAAGAACCGCGTCAAGATGAGATAGGCAGTCAGCAAAAATAATCTCCGAATATCGAGAAATCGTCCATGAAAATCTTCAGAAAGTTCTCAACCAAGTCCGAGAATATCCCCATCATACACCGCTGAAATGTAGCTGGAGCATTGCATAACCCAAAGGGCATGCGTCTATAAGCAAAAGTACCAAAAGGACAAGTAAATGTGGTTTTGTCTTGATCCTTTTTGGCAATAGGGACCTGGTTATAGCCAGAGTATCCGTCCATAAAGCAATAGTATTCACGTCCAGCTAAGCGTTCTAGCATCTGGTCAATGAAAGGTAGAGGAAAGTGGTTTTTCCTCGTTGGGGCATTGAGTTTTCTATAATCAATACATACACGCCACCCAGTTTGAGCGCGCGTCTGGATTAGCTCATTAGCCTCATTTGTTATGACCGTGATGCCAAATTTCTTAGGGACGACATGAATTGGACTCACCCATTGGCTATCGGAGATTGGGTAAATGATACCATTGTCAAGGCATTTGACGATTTCTTTCTTTACCGTATCCTTTATGACGGGGTTTAACTGTTTCTGTGGTTCTCGAGTTGGCTTGGCTTCATCCATCAAATGTATATGATGTTCTATAATCAAGGGACTAATCCTTTTGATGTCAGCCATAGTCTAACCAAACGCCTGCCTAATAGATCTCAATACCGTCAAAAGCGCATTCTCTTGCTCTGAGGTTAGAGAAGCTGATATGATAACAGGTAAAGACTCATTCTCACCTAAATATGCATATTTAAGATGAGAAGGTAAAATTTTAAGATCTAATGCTCGCGGAGAAACTATAGAAGGTGGGGTAATTGAATGATATTCAGAGTCACAAAGAAGCTCGTAGCCTGCATATGATACATACTCGGAAGGTGATGAGTCAAGAGTGTCAGACTCAGGAGTGGAAAGAGTATCTTCACTAAGATGTGAAAGATCAAACATTGATGTGCTAGTGTCATCGAGATTTTCAAAGCAAAGTTCATCAACTTCGCAGCTTTCGGGAGCAATCTCGTGGATAGAACAGACATCAAGTATGTGAGCAGAGGGTTCAGATGGCCGACTTCCAATTTTATAGATGTTCATTTCAATTGTCATTTTTCCAAAAGACAGGTTCATTGAACCGTTTCGACAGTTAATGACAGCATTAGAAGTGGCAAGGAATGGTCGACCTAAAATCACCGGAATTTGGTTCCGTGGGTTTGCTACAGGTTGTGTATCGAGAAAAATAAAGTTCACAGGGAATATAAATTCCCCGACTTTTATCAACACATCCTCCAGTTCACCCCTAGGTTTGGTGATTGATCGGTCTGCCATTTGGAGAGTGCAATGAACTGGTTTCAACTCTCCAATCCCTAACTGCTCGTAGACAGAATATGGAAGCAGGTTAACACTTGCGCCCAGGTCAAGTAAAGCACGGTTGATGTTTTTACCCCCAATAGAAATCGATATCGTAGGACATCCAGGGTCCTTACGTTTCTTTCGTAACTGTGGGATAAAAGCAGTGCTAACATTATTAGTCATGAAAACCTTTTTGGGCACTTGAGTCTTCCTCTTCCTAGTGCACAAGTCTTTGAGAATTTTCGCATAAGCGGGGACTTGTTGAATAGCATCTAGGAGAGGGATATTGATGTTAACCTGTTTGAACATTTCCACAATCTTCTCCATATGTGGACTCAATTTGTTTTCCCTTAACCGATTTGGATAAGGAGCTTTAGCAATAAGAGCTGGGTCCAACATTGGAGAAGATGGTGTGTGTGGAACTGATCCCAGAATAGGAGTGGGGATCGTCTTTGGTGGACTAGAAGAGGTATGCTGAGGTGTCGAGCCTTGGGGAAAACGAAGAATAGGCTCGCAAGAAGGTGGTGGGGTAGAAGAGGTAGGATTAGAAGTAGAAGTGTATATGGAAGGAAAAGTCTCAGCCGTGGTATTATTGATAGATTTTTCATTATCATCAATCTCTTCCCCAACGTGATTATTCAGCACTCTTCTGGATCTCAACATTGTAATGGCATTCACATTGAAGTGTTGCGAATGCCCAGGATTTGGTAGGGGTTGAGACGGAAGTTTCTCTTTCTCTCTCGCACTCATTTCGGCTTTTAATTGTGTAATTTGTGCTTCCATCGATTTTATAATCTCAGCTTGAGAGGTGGAGTTCTTTTTTATATCATCGACAGAAGACTGAATCTCATCCGAAACTTGAATGAAATTTTTCAGAATCAAATTCATGGTTTGTGTGACTGAAGAGGATTCATCAGTACCTGTCAACTGCAAAGGATTATATGGTGCAGGTGTGTTGACCAGGTTTTGAAAGTTTTGTGATTGGTAGGGGTGCTGACTTAGTTAAAGTGGTTGCTGTTGTGGTGGATGAGCCCTTTGGAAATTGTTTTGGTTTGGAACCGTGTTTTGATTTTGTGATTGGTTCTAAGCAATATAAGGGTGATTCCTCCAACCCTGATTATAAGTGGAAGAATACGGATCGTTTCTAGGTCATTGTTGGAAAGCAGCATTGGTATGCTCTTGACCTTGAAACGGAGAATTCAATGGACATTCTTCCGTAAGATGAGATGGATCAGAACAGCATCTACAGACAGTTTTGGGGAGTGACTGTAAGTCGACGTTAGACTCCCCACATGATGCGGGGAGGTGGAATAGGTAAAACAATCATTTTGTTTAAGTTAACATCGACTAACTATACGGATCTTTTCTAAACCCTAACTAACAACTATCTAGAAGTGATTAACTACTATGATAGGTGATTATACCTAAAGATTGAAGTCCTTCTTGTTCTTGTAGTTCACCTCCTCGTCGGCCTCCTCGATGTGATAGAAGATCCACCCGAGAGCTACTTCTCCAAGATTTAACCTCTCACTTGAGGTAACTAGGTGGCTATGAGTGCTAATCAAAGTAACCTAGAGGATATAGAAGAGTATTAGGGATCTATTAGTCTTGCTTGTTAGTTATATGTATGCCCTAGAGGCTATTAGTATACATCAGATGTATATTGTAGTGGATGCTTGGACATATATAGGGATGACTTTCTTGCTCTACATGATAGTATGCTATCTGGTTACTCTTTACCTTAACGTGTACACTGATTGTCTCTCTGTTACATGTTGGTAAAGCCCTTAGGATTTGTACTTGACTACCTGGACTATGATGCGGATCATACTAGTGGGGACATGGTAGTCCATAAGTACATCTTTCAAAGTCCCTAGTCGTGGGTGTATCGAGACGGGGCATCGATATACCAGAGTAGGCTAGCGTATAGCTTCTCGACCTATATAGATGGGCGATGGATGATCCCATATCCATTGGTGTTTGACATCAGAGATGATATACGGGTGCTCAGTGGAGACTGGGTACACTGGATGGACTCGCCGAGAACTCCCAGATGGTATTATACTGTAAGTCGATGTACTTCACCCCAGTACTTATGGGGAGGCGGAATTTTCAAAAACAATCAAGTTTAAACAACGAACATCGACTAACCGCTTGAATCGAAGCTAAACTATAAATAACCGTATCTTATGAGTTTCTTTTCACAAGTGATTAGGGATTATACCTAATGAAACCGGTCCTTCTTCTTTACGTCCTCCTTTGTTCTCCTCGACCTTCTCTAGGTAGTAGACGATCCACCCGAGAGCAAAACACCAAGCTAAACCTCTAACTTGAGGTAACTAATCAACTTTGATTGCTAATCAAAGATGATAGGATGATAAAGAGTGAAGGTTATGGATTGTTTAGTCTAACTAATCCTTTGATCTCAACACATGAGGATTAAGGATTAGGGTTTGAAGATGAGAGCTTGAGGAGAGAGAATGTGAGATAAGATAATGAGAGGAGAGAGAGTGTATCATAATATATTATGAAGCATTTCTTTTTAAGAATAATGAATAATGGAAATGAATAATCATGCTTCATAAAATATCTAGTGGTGATTCATTAGCATGAGTCATTAAGCAATAAATGTGCATTAATGAAATGAATGAATCACCACCATGACTCACTTTCTTTCCAAAAGAAACCTCCTTAGTCACATCTTCTAGAAGCTTCTCGAGTAATTACGAGAACGCCCCTCCGATCCGTAAAAATACGGAAAAACTTTAGACTGTAAAAATCCAATAACCGGATACCAGTAACTGGCTTAAACCAAAGCCGACTGGTAAAAACTGTCCGAAAGTCGTACGCGCGTAAACGCACGTATGCGTCCGAACCCTCTGTCGCAAAACCATGCAACCTCTATATCGTTTCGCCTGGAGTAGGAAACTCTCTGTGTGGGACTCTAGAGACTCGACTACTACGCTGGCAGTGGGTTTAACCACAGACCGCAAGCGGCACTAGCTGTACGTAACGGTCCCCAGGTAGTTGTCGATAAGAAGGCCGATGAGTAAACCCATCCGAACTCCTACTGAGTCTGATGTGACAATCTCCATACAGTCCGGTCCGTTCGTCCAAGACTATCGCATATCGGGCCTAGGGGGGCGGCAAGCGTCAGTCCCCTAATAGCGGTATAAGTCGTGTCGGAGTAAAGCCCATTACACCCTGAGAAACTGCTGGAACCTACCAGCAAATCTCGCTTGCCCTGGCCAGGGACTTTGCGTAATGGCTCTCTGACACAGCACGATATCTACTCCCAATACCGGGAGGGACGAATCCTGTCTAACCGCCACTGCCTCCAAGTGCTCGGGACTGCACCCAACTGCTACCTGTTTGCACGACTCAGTTGAGCCGTGGTAGGGTAGCAATCTAAGAACAGTGGGACACACTCGAGGCGAAGTAGCAGTGTCAAGTCTGCGGACTATGCTGTACTCATGTCACCTGGGAACTGTTCACTGACGACTGGTATCAAACCAACCAACAGTTCCCTGTGAGTCCTGTCCGGTGTACCCGTAACCTAACGAGCACCTGTATACTATCTCCAGTACGACGTACTGACGGCTGTGGGACAGACCATCTCCCCAACTGGGATGAGAAGCGTACACACCAGTCTACTCCGGAGTATCGATGCTCTGTCTCGATAATCCAACGACCAGGGACCTGAATAAGGATGTGCTTGTAGACTACCCAGCCCCCACTAGTGTGACTGCCATCACAACGCTGGTAGACAAGCAAGATCCTAAGAGCTCTATCAATACGTACGCTCACATATTAAGATAGAAAAAACCAAGTAGCATACTACCATGTTTAGCAAGACTGTTATATACATGTGAATATCCCAAGCTTCCATTAAGTAATATACAAGCTAGTATGATACAGTAATGGCCTTCTAGGGCATAAACACTAACAATCTCCCACTTGCACTAGGGCCATGTACTGGCATATCGCAGACCAATGATCTCGAGTAGCCTCTCGAACTGAATCTGAGGAAGGGCCTTCGTGAATGGATCAGCAATGTTCTCTTCTGAAGCAACTCTCCGAACCTCGATCTCCTGACGATCAATGATCTCCCTGATCAGGTGATACCGCCTCAAGATGTGTCTGGACTTCTGATGGGACCTTGGTTCCTTCGCTAAAGCTATAGCTCCGTTGTTGTCGCAATACAGAGGTATTGGATCAACTATGGTAGGAACCACCTGAAGTTCTGTTAGGAACTTCTTCATCCAGACTGCTTCTTTTGCGGCATCGCAAGCAGCTATATACTCCGCTTCCATCGTCGAGTCAGCAACGGTGTCCTGCTTGGAGCTCTTCCAGCACACCGCCCCTCCATTGAGGGTAAAGACATAACCCGACATGGACTTGGAATCGTCCTTATCACTCTGGAAGCCGGAATCAGCAAAGGCCTCCAACCTGAGGTCTTTTCCGCCGTAAACCAAGAACATCTCCTTAGTCCTCCTCAGGTACTTGAGAATGTTCTTTACTGCTATCCAGTGTTTCTCCCCTGGGTCTGACTGATACCGGCTTACCACGCTTAGTGCGTAAGCTACATCTGGTCTGGTACACAACATCGCATACATTATAGAGCCTACCGCAGAAGCGTAGGGTATAATAGACATGCGTTCCCTTCCCAAATCAGTCTTGGGAGACATCTCTTTGGAGAGGGTGATTCCGTGACAAGCCGGTAGATTACCGCGCTTAGAATCTTCCATACTGAATCTTTTCAGTACAGTGTCGATATACCTGGACTGTGAAAGTCCCAACATCCTCTTGGATCTATCACGATAGATCCGGATCCCCAGAATGTAAGAGGCAACACCCAGGTCTTTCATGGAGAACCTGTGTGACAAGAATCCTTTGACAGATTGTAGCATAGGAATGTCATTTCCTATCAATAGAATGTCATCCACGTACAAGACGAGGAATACGACACTTCTGGCCACAACTTTACTATATATGCACGGTTCATCTGGATTTTTGATAAAGTCATATTCTTTGACTGTCTCATCAAAACAGATGTTCCAACTCCGCGATGCCTGCTTTAGTCCGTAAATGGACTTAAGCAGCTTGCATACTTTCCCGCTGCTCCCACTCTGATTGAAACCCTCTGGCTGATCCATATAGACGCTCTCTTCTAAATTTCCATTCAGAAAAGCCGTCTTTACGTCCATCTGCCAGATTTCATAATCATGGAAGGCAGCAATAGCAAGAAGGACCCGAATGGATTTGAGCATAGCCACTGGAGAAAAAGTTTCGTCATAGTCCAAACCAGGTCTTTGACGAAAACCCTTTGCAACAAGTCTAGCCTTATAGGTTTCCACCTGTCCATCTACACCAATCTTTTTCTTGAAGATCCATTTGCATCCTATGGGTTTTACCCCATCTGGAGCAAAGTCCAAAGTCCATACTTTGTTGGTGTACATGGACTCCATCTCGGTCCGCATTGCATCTAGCCATCGTACCGAGTCGCCGCTCTGGATGGCCTGCTGGAAGTCAGTAGGTTCATCATCATCTATGATGCAATCCTCTCTATCCCCATCTATGAGAAAACCGTAGTATCTCTCAGGCGGACGAGACGGCCTACTACTCCTGCGGAGGGGTGCGGGAATGTTCTGTTCTTCTTGAACCTCTGGTTCTACCAAACTTTCAGTAGCAGTTTGTGGTTCTGGAATTTCTTCCAGTTCTATTTCGCTCCCACTTGATTCCTTTTCTAAAAACTGATGTTCTAGAAAATGGGCATTACGAGAAACAAATACCTTCTGTTCCTCTGCGTAATAGAATAGATATCCCCTGGAGTGCTTTGGATATCCCACAAACAAACACTTTACTGATCGTGCCTCGAGCTTGTCCACATGCTGCTTTTTAACAAAAGCTGGACATCCCCAAATCTTTATATACTGTAGATGGGGTTTCTTCCCACTCCACATCTGATATGGAGTGGTAGGCACAGTCTTGGTAGGTACCATGTTCAAAAGATATGCCGCTGATTCTGGCGCATGTCCCCAGAAAGATCGCGGTAACTCAGCATTACTCATCATGGATCGTACCATATCCAATAGGGTTCGATTCCGTCTCTCCGATACACCGTTATGCTGTGGAGTGTACGGAGGAGTAAGCTGAGAGAGAATTCCTTTCTCTTTTAGGTAACCTAGGAACTCGGCACTCAAGTATTCACCACCTCGATCAGATCTAAGTGTCTTTATACTTTTGCCGGTTTGGTTTTCTACTTCATTCTTATACTCTTGGAATTTCTCAAAAGCCTCGGATTTATGTTTCATCAGATAAATGAATCCGTATCTTGAGTAATCATCCGTGAAAGTAATGAAATAGGAAAAACCACCTCTCGCATGTGTAGACATTGGACCGCATACATCACTGTGTATGAGTCCTAAGAGCTCGCTCGCTCTTACTCCTTGTCCAGTGAATGGAGTCTTTGTCATCTTTCCTTTGAGACAAGATTGACAAGTGTCATAAGTTTGATATTCGAACGTGTCCAAATATCCTTCTCTATGCAACTTAGTCAACCTTCTCTCATTGATGTGACCCAGTCTACAATGCCATAAGAAAGCTTTATTTAAATCTGGAGACTTTCTTTTTAGTGTGTTCTGGACATTGAAAATTTGGAGTTGGTTTAACACATATATGCCGTTATTTAGAGTACCTGACCCAATCAAACCATGATTAAGGTGGATGTTGACAACATCTCTTACAAACGTGAAATCATAACCTTTATTTGATAACAAGGAAACTGATATGATATTACACGTTAAGCTGGGTACAAAATAACAGTTATGTAAAACCAAAATGTGTCCACTCGTCAATCCTAGGTGATAATCCCCGACGGACGCAGCTCCCACGCTAGCTCCGTTAGCAACCCTGAGGATCATATCACCTTCCTTCAGCACTCTACGGTTTCTCAGTGCCTGCAATGAATTGCAAATATGAGATCCTGATCCGGTATCCAATACCCAGGAAGTAGAGTTGATCGACAGACAATTCTCAATTACAAACACACCTGAAGTCGAAGCCACAGCTTGCTTCGGTTCCTGGTTCTTGGCGTTCCACGCCTTGCAATCCTTCTTCCAGTGCCCTTTCCTGTGACAATGGAAGCACTCATCCTGACCAACTATCGGTACTGCTTTCTTTTTCTTTCCCTTCCCTCCCACCTTACTAACACCTCCTCTAGGTCTGGGTGCGGCCTTCTTCTTCCTTCCTTTGGCCCTAGCCTTGGACCCGGAAGAAGATGAACCACCAACAAACATAGCGGGTGTTTCCCTTGCCTTCTGCAAGGTGCCCTCTGCACTCCTTAACATGTTCAGGAGTTCCGCAAGTTCAACTTCTTTTCCTTGAAGATTGAAGTTGAGGATAAACTGGGCGTAGGTGGGAGGAAGGGACTGGAGAACAAGGTCTGTATAGAGCTCATTATCCAAAGTCGTCCCAAGGTCTGCGAGCTCTTCTATATAGCCAATCATCTGTAGGACATGTTCACCTACCGATGACCCGACAGCCAACCTCGCTTGAAACAATTTCTTTGAGGTCTCGTATCTTGCTATACGAGATTGCTCTCCATAAAGTTCCTTTGTATGGAGAAATATGCCATCTAAGGACATATCCTCGTGCCTCCTCTGATGTTCATTGTTCATCGAGGCAAGCACGATGCACTTGGCTCTCGCGCAATCTAAATCCCAGGTTTTGCGGATTTCCTTATCCGCATTACTGGATTTGGGACCAGGGACAGCAGGTGCCGTAGCGGTGAGGACGTACCCCAGTTTGTCATAGGTCAAAGCCATCTTGACATTCCGCAGCCAATC
The DNA here is from genome assembly GCA_030015575.1 of Agapanthus africanus. NCBI lineage: Eukaryota > Viridiplantae > Streptophyta > Magnoliopsida > Asparagales > Amaryllidaceae > Agapanthus > Agapanthus africanus. Next base: position 228,450,373 of record JASDDO010000008.1, read on the forward strand.
TTTATAGTTTGGCCCCGTCAGTATATTTTTCTCTAAAAGTAACTTAAGTCCAGTCATTTTCAGGGTCGCTGCAATTAGGAGAGAGAGAAGAAAACTCTTTAGCATGATGCTCTTGCAAGTTTAGAGTGGTTTTTAGTTTATCTAAACTGGATGGCTCCCACTGTTTCTCGAATCCTTCCTCAAACCATAAAAGAAGAATTAGCCAAGACTATTCTCACCGTACAATACTTGCTTAACCGTTCAGCCACGCCGGTGTCGATACTTCGAGGGAGGTTTTCCAACGCTTTCGCGAAGTTCCTTAATTAAGTAACCTCTTTTCTCTGGGGGCGTAACCCCGCTGACACTTTTCTGGACACCTACTAGGTTTATAGCATTGATCGTTAAGTGACGAATATCCTGATAAGTAGCATATACTCACAGTAGGATCGGGATCCAAATATCATCGTCTGATAATGTTGTAGGAATTCTACCAACATTCATCAAACTCAAAATGGTATGCATCTCTTTGCAAATTTCAGTTTCTTTAGAAATTCCCGATATAAGTTTTTGCCCCATGCTCTTATGACCTTGGCGTTAGGTCAAAATGTCATAAGTCACATGTCAAGTTCTACCCATCATTATCTTGTCAATTTGAACCCATCCGTATATATCCTTGACGTTCGGCCAAAATGATAATACGACTGTCCCAAACTAACTCATCTATCTATGCAACAAATGAATATCCAGCAGCTACCAAACACTATGCCTTGGCGTTAGGTCAAAATACATAGCTTGAATACTACTGAATACCCAGATGAAATGACGGAGGGCTACGAATGGTTTTGGCGAAACCGTGAACGTAGTGAACTTGATATAACCGAAGGAACCTGATAGCTTTTAAAAGGAGTGGTTAAGTCTCCGCATTTTAAAAAATATCTGTTTTAAAAATAACCGAGTGGTTTCTTTTAAATTGTTCCAACGATTTAAACTTTGGTTTGTTTTACTTTGCATTATAGAAAATGCGTCCCATCATTAACCTATCATTGCAGAAAACAACGAAAATACAACGTCCTCTTATGCCATCCGCATTCGCCACGGGGTCCCGTCATCACTCGTTAGGTTACTTAACTAACGACAGAGCGGGGGCTGGGCTAGCGCGGGTGTAAAACATAAGTGGCGTCTAAATAGCTATCATAATATAGATATTTTACATTCGTCTGACGCAATGATATTCATTCCAGAACACAGATAAACAATATTGGATTTGCAAGCAATCTGTATTTCTTTTGAGCCTGCAAGAAAAGACAGATTACACAGTTGTGATGAATAGCCGTTACCCCACCCTTGACCCCTACGGGTACGGCAAACTACCCACCCGGCAGTTTGTGTACCCCACCTTGGGTCAGTCCTAGGAGCAAAAACAGTAAAATGAAATAATACAACGGTGGCTACAACCGCAACCTGGAAGTGCCCCGCGAAAATAATATTACAACAAATTACATTTACAACAAATGAATTAAACTATAACCCATTGCTAACCCCGGCTATACACCACAACAGTCCAATACAGTTTATATGCACAAACAGATATAACCATTTCAGAAATGTGCAACCCCCTGCCAACCGTCATACTAGCAGTTAGGGGAGGTTTACGAACACATTAAACAATCACAGATATAATCCAATACGCAAATACTGTACAATTCGATCGAATAAACAACTTCAATATTGCTCCAAAATCTGCTCTGTTAAACAGTAACCTGAGCAATAATTAAATATTCCAGAAAACCCCAAATGTCACAGGGGACCCACACAAGAAAGACGAGTCCATGACTCGGCCAAAGCGCCGCGGAAGGGCGGCGGATCCCACCGATCCGCCGCGCTTTAGCGGCCGAGTTGCCGATTCATGGGCTCGAATTTCTTGGGTGTTCTCCTGGACTCCTTTCTAGCTCTCTGAACACACCAGAAAAATTTTAGGACTTCATTTTAAGTTCGACAGAAACTAAACAGAATTAGGGTTTTCCGGCTTCGTTTTTTCGTTCGAAATTCGTACAAATTTGCGATTAAGTTATTTAGTGTTTAGCGAGGCTTTGATACCACTGTAAGTCGATGTACTTCACCCCAGTACTTATGGGGAGGCGGAATTTTCAAAAACAATCAAGTTTAAACAACGAACATCGACTAACCGCTTGAATCGAAGCTAAACTATAAATAACCGTATCTTATGAGTTTCTTTTCACAAGTGATTAGGGATTATACCTAATGAAACCGGTCCTTCTTCTTTACGTCCTCCTTTGTTCTCCTCGACCTTCTCTAGGTAGTAGACGATCCACCCGAGAGCAAAACACCAAGCTAAACCTCTAACTTGAGGTAACTAATCAACTTTGATTGCTAATCAAAGATGATAGGATGATAAAGAGTGAAGGTTATGGATTGTTTAGTCTAACTAATCCTTTGATCTCAACACATGAGGATTAAGGATTAGGGTTTGAAGATGAGAGCTTGAGGAGAGAGAATGTGAGATAAGATAATGAGAGGAGAGAGAGTGTATCATAATATATTATGAAGCATTTCTTTTTAAGAATAATGAATAATGGAAATGAATAATCATGCTTCATAAAATATCTAGTGGTGATTCATTAGCATGAGTCATTAAGCAATAAATGTGCATTAATGAAATGAATGAATCACCACCATGACTCACTTTCTTTCCAAAAGAAACCTCCTTAGTCACATCTTCTAGAAGCTTCTCGAGTAATTACGAGAACGCCCCTCCGATCCGTAAAAATACGGAAAAACTTTAGACTGTAAAAATCCAATAACCGGATACCAGTAACTGGCTTAAACCAAAGCCGACTGGTAAAAACTGTCCGAAAGTCGTACGCGCGTAAACGCACTTATGCGTCCGAACCCTCTGTCGCAAAACCATGCAACCTCTATATCGTTTCGCCTGGAGTAGGAAACTCTCTGTGTGGGACTCTAGAGACTCGACTACTACGCTGGCAGTGGGTTTAACCACAGACCGCAAGCGGCACTAGCTGTACGTAACGGTCCCCAGGTAGTTGTCGATAAGAAGGCCGATGAGTAAACCCATCCGAACTCCTACTGAGTCTGATGTGACAATCTCCATACAGTCCGGTCCGTTCGTCCAAGACTATCGCATATCGGGCCTAGGGGGGCGGCAAGCGTCAGTCCCCTAATAGCGGTATAAGTCGTGTCGGAGTAAAGCCCATTACACCCTGAGAAACTGCTGGAACCTACCAGCAAATCTCGCTTGCCCTGGCCAGGGACTTTGCGTAATGGCTCTCTGACACAGCACGATATCTACTCCCAATACCGGGAGGGACGAATCCTGTCTAACCGCCACTGCCTCCAAGTGCTCGGGACTGCACCCAACTGCTACCTGTTTGCACGACTCAGTTGAGCCGTGGTAGGGTAGCAATCTAAGAACAGTGGGACACACTCGAGGCGAAGTAGCAGTGTCAAGTCTGCGGACTATGCTGTACTCATGTCACCTGGGAACTGTTCACTGACGACTGGTATCAAACCAACCAACAGTTCCCTGTGAGTCCTGTCCGGTGTACCCGTAACCTAACGAGCACCTGTATACTATCTCCAGTACGACGTACTGACGGCTGTGGGACAGACCATCTCCCCAACTGGGATGAGAAGCGTACACACCAGTCTACTCCGGAGTATCGATGCTCTGTCTCGATAATCCAACGACCAGGGACCTGAATAAGGATGTGCTTGTAGACTACCCAGCCCCCACTAGTGTGACTGCCATCACAACGCTGGTAGACAAGCAAGATCCTAAGAGCTCTATCAATACGTACGCTCACATATTAAGATAGAAAAAACCAAGTAGCATACTACCATGTTTAGCAAGACTGTTATATACATGTGAATATCCCAAGCTTCCATTAAGTAATATACAAGCTAGTATGATACAGTAATGGCCTTCTAGGGCATAAACACTAACATATACCTCACGTCAGATGGCAGTTCTCTGGTGACACTGGTGCAGGTTAGTCTGTAGACCCGAGATCGTCATAGAGTCTTGTGTGATTCCCACTGTGCTTTGATTTCCACCTTACCACGTCCAAGAGGGCGTGCAAAATGGTGGTTTTTGGGTACAGTCTCGAGTCGTATGGAGGCAATGAGTGATAGGAGGGGTTTCGTCTCTTCCGGTATTGGGGGTTGATGTTGCGCTGTGCTCGATTGACCATAACAGGGAAGTCCCTGGCCAGGGCTGGTTAAGATATTTACTGGTAAGTGTTACCAGTAGTTTCTCGACCCGTTATGAGCCTCATATCGGCACGACTTATCGGTTATTGGGGTCTGACGTTTACCACCCCTAGACTTGATATGCGACATATCAGACGAGGAGACCGGACTGTACGGTAGTGTCACTGTCAGGCTTTTACAGGAGTTGGAGCGGGCTTGCTTGCTGATCTTCTGATCATTCAATACCCGGGTAGCCGTTACGTCCAGCTAGTACCGCTGACGGCTTGTGGGTGCTTGATGTGATCATCACCTACTGCCGGCGTATTGACGAGTCTTTAGAGTCCTACATAGAGGTTTTACTGGCTCAGGCAAAACGAAATAGGAGTACATATGTGATGTAAGTCTACGGTAGCGCCCCGGCCGTCTTTCCGAGGCCAAAATGCGGAAACGAAACTTTTTCTTAACTTGTAAACCGGCGCTACCACGGGCTTAAAACCCGGATCGGACCATTAACCTATTACTAGCTAACTAGAGAAAGGGTAGAAAGGTATACCGAGCGATCCGTGTCCTTCGGCCTTCGGCCACCATCCCGATCTCCTTGCGGCATCTCCGGTCTTCATCTCCTCGTCGGAAAGGGCACCACATCGAGAAGTCTTTTTACGGGCACCCGCTTCATCCGAAGCAACTCGGGCGTGAAGTGTGCTAGCCGACGCGTCTAAGGTGTTGTAGAGAATGTTTGTGATCACTTTGCCTCTTGCATCCATGGCATGGATGGAGGTTGAAGGTGTTTCCATTAATGAGAGCTATGAGCTAGAGGAAGAAGAAGAAGAAGAAGAAGAGAAGGCTTTCTTTTTCTTTTCTTTTCTTTTGTTGTGATGAATTATGAGAGTGAGAAAGTGCTTAAGAAATAATACAAGACCAAAAACAAATGTCATGGCAGCCCCTCTCTCTCACTTCATCAAATCAAGACACAAAAAAATCCATTAATGTGACATATTTGCAAGAAAAGAGACCATGACTCATGATACAAGTCCATGTCACATTAATGCATTGTCATGATGATTTCTAGCTCATAATTTCCATTAGCAAACATTAATCCAAATGTTTGCAACAATAAAAAGATACGACAATATCTAAAGTAAACTCGTGACGGATCACAAGGATACCCCCCACCTGTATATACATACCTGCATCCGCATTCCGACTGAATGCGGATGCGATGAGACTAAAGTAATCCAACAAATCTAATATTAGGATCCGGCTTAAACCAAAGCCCACTAGTATGATCTGTCTGATCATGATCCGTGCAATACCGCACGTATATGATCGAACCCTGCCATATATCATACGACCTCTACAATGTTTCGCCCGAAACTTGAGAAACTGTTTGTGGGGGACTCTAAAGACTCGTCAATACATTGGCTGTGGATTTAACCACTGGCACGTCAGAGGTACTAGCTGTACGTAACGGGCTACCAGGTATTGACTAAAAGGGAGGTCGATGAGCGAACTCATCCAGACACCATACTAAGCCTGTCAGTGACAATATCAGTACAGTCCGGTCCGTTCGTCTATGAGCATCGCATGGCGGGCCTAGGGGGTTGGTAAATGTCAGACCCCCAAAAGCGGTACAAGTCGTGTCGGAGTGTAGCCCAGAACGCCCTGAGATACTACTGGAATACTTACCAGTAAATCTCCTGCGGTGGACAAGGACTTCGTATAATGGCTCTCCTAGACACAGCGCGATCTCACCCCCAATACCGGGAGAGACGAACCCCTACAGATCCGCTCACTGCCTCCATGTGGCTCGGGACTGTACCCAACTAAAACCTGTTTGCACGACTCCTTTGAGCCGTGGTAGGGTAGTAATCAATGCACAGCGGGAACTCACACGAGACAAATGACGATCTCAGGTCCATGAACTAACCTGTACACATGTCACCAGGGAACTGCTATCTGACGTCTGGTATAATCCCAACCAGCAGATTCCCGGCGAGTCCTGTCCGGTGTACTCATAACCCAATGAGCACCTGTATACATCTTAGGAGAACCAACTGACACCAGTAGCTTGTGAGACCGGCCACCGCCCCTCGTCGGGGTCTCGACTGTATACACTAGTCTACTCCGGAGTATCGATGCCCTGTCTCGAATACTGTCACGCCCCGCTTCCCAGTGTACGGTGAAGTGGTCGTGACGAGGCCCGCTACGTATGTACTCAGAAGTACATACGCTAAGCGTAGCTAAGCAATATAAAATATTACACAAGAGACAAGAGTATAAAAAGAACAACAACTTTTATTTATTAACATTCTTTGTACAATACATGAAAGGAAATACAACTGAAATAAAAAGATAGCAATGCCTAAACAGTGGCATAATAATAAAAGGAAATACTGGAAAGAACAAGTACAAAGTCTAGAGCTCTGGATCTTCTTGGAACTGCTCCAAATCTTCAGTTGTTGGCTCGGTCTCAACTTGGTCCAACGCACCTGACGACATTCAAGGAAGAAAGAAATAGAATGTCGTCAGTGAACAGGTCGCTCGGTAAGTCCCAAAGAAAAGTGGAGTGAGAATGGCAGAGTAACAGTATTTTCTAGAGTATTATGTTGTAGAATATTATGGAATATTGTTTAACGCAGTTGTTTGTAGCTTGGTACAGAAGAATGCCAGTGTATACGAGGGGGATCTCTATATGCTAGAGATCAGTGCAAACGGAGAGTACAAGGAACCGTTATGCCACGGTACAACAACAACAGTATTCATGTTAGGTGTCTTAATCTGACCACCTCATTCCACTTTTAACATCTTCCGTACCAATCTACCCCTTTAAACCCCGTAATGTTTTAACAGTGTTGTAGTAATGGAATATGTAAATTGAGTGACTGACCAAAACCATGATATCAGTAAACATGTTGCAACTGTATAATCAGGTAAATGGAATATCAGGATAATGGAATGAATATCCATGGTTTGATTCAGTCAAAAATGAATATATTGTTAACTGTATTCAGGGATTCATGATTTCAAGTTGTGTTGGAATATGATTGAAATATAGATTGACTTGAATTATATTCAAGTCAGAATTAGTCAGACTCTAACCCGAGTCAGACTAAAAGAAATATAATTTGAAGTTCAATATTAGCTAGGGGCCTTATTGTAATTTGTGAAACTTGAGGGGGTTTTATGTAAAAAGTACTTTTGTATAGTTTTCAAAATATACCTCAAGTATTTAATAATCGTCTTTATTATTGTAATGGATGTGAATTTTATTTGTGTTATTCTAGTGAATATATCCTAATAAAAGTATTAATTGTTTATTTGAAATTCGTGGTATTTTAATGTAACTTTTAATCTATGATTTTTAGGAAAAAGTGGAAACTTGATATTATAACAAAATAAGTGTTTAAATGATAATTATATATAATAAAACACTTAAATGATTTTTAAATGAATATTTTATTTACAAAAAATATTACTTTCCTTAAATATTGTATTTAAACCTTTCGAGACCGAATGCTCCTTGCGGAGGTCTGAATCTCGCACTACTAGCCTGCGGGTGCACGATGAACCGTGCTATCCCTAACAGGTTCCCCACGAATGGGTTGTAATGGCACCTTGCTCAGGTTTTTATAAATACTTTTAATTTAGGGAAAAGGTTTTCTAAATATAGGGTATTTATTTGTAAAAGTATATAGTTCTCCATATTTTAGTTGTTAGGGTTTCCTAGGCCATCTAACCTATAATCTATGGTCTAAACGATGAGTCATTAGAAGCCTCAAATCGCCTCTGTAATTGAGGGTAGTATCGTTATATTTATAATGCAGTTCGATCCTCTTTCGGAATGTGCTTTAAGGACCCGATCCCATTGTTCTGAAATGGCTCCCTCACTCAGATCACCAAGATGTCTGCAACAGACCGCACTGAGTGTGGACAGAGCAGATCACCATGATGTCTTAAGACCGCACTGCTCTGGGGTATTACATTCCCCCCATCTAAGAACAATGGTTCGTCCTCGAACCACAAACCTACTATTGAGGGACCTGCATGGGCCACCAACAAAACCTGTCACGCCCCGCTTCCCAGTGTACGGCGAAGTGGTCGTGACGAGGCCCGCTACGTATGTACTCAGAAGTACATACGCTAAGCGTAGCTAAGCAATATAAAATATTACACAAGAGACAAGAGTATAAAAAGAACAGCAACTTTTATTTATTAACATTCTTTGTACAATACATGAAAGGAAATACAACTGAAATAAAAAGATAGCAATGCCTAAACAGTGGCATAATAATAAAAGGAAATACTGGAAAGAACAAGTACAAAGTCTAGAGCTCTGGATCTTCTTAGAACTGCTCCAAATCTTCAGTTGTTGGCTCGGTCTCAACTTGGTCCAACGCACCTGACGACATTCAAGGAAGAAAGAAATAGAATGTCGTCAGCGAACAGGTCGCTCGGTAAGTCCCAAAGAAAAGTGGAGTGAGAATGGCAGAGTAACAGTATTTTCTAGAGTATTATGTTGTAGAATATTATGGAATATTGTTTAACGCAGTTGTTTGTAGCTTGGTACAGAAGAATGCCAGTGTATACGAGGGGGATCTCTATATGCTAGAGATCAGTGCAAACGGAGAGTACAAGGAACCGTTATGCCACGGTACAACAGCAACAGTATTCATGTTAGGTGTCTTAATCTGACCACCTCATTCCACTTTTAACATCTTCCGTACCAATCTACCCCTTTAAACCCCGTAATGTTTTAACGGTGTTGTAGTAATGGAATATGTAAATTGAGTGACTGACCAAAACCATGATATCAGTAAACATGTTGCAACTGTATAATCAGGTAAATGGAATATCAGGATAATGGAATGAATATCCATGGTTTGATTCAGTCAAAAATGAATATATTGTTAACTGTATTCAGGGATTCATGATTTCAAGTTGTGTTGGAATATGATTGAAATATAGATTGACTTGAATTATATTCAAGTCAGAATTAGTCAGACTCTAACCCGAGTCAGACTAAAAGAAAGATAATTTGAAGTTCAATATTAGCTAGGGGCCTTATTGTAATTTGTGAAACTTGAGGGGGTTTTATGTAAAAAGTACTTTTGTATAGTTTTCAAAATATACCTCAAGTATTTAATAATCGTCTTTATTATTGTAATGGATATGAATTTTATTTGTGTTATTCTAGTGAATATATCCTAATAAAAGTATTAATTGTTTATTTGAAATTCGTGGTATTTTAATGTAACTTTTAATCTATGATTTTTAGGAAAAAGTGGAAACTTGATATTATAACAAAATAAGTGTTTAAATGATAATTATATATAATAAAACACTTAAATGATTTTTAAATGAATATTTTATTTACAAAAAATATTACTTTCCTTAAATATTGTATTTAAACCTTTCGAGACCGAATGCTCCTTGCGGAGGTCTGAATCTCGCACTACTAGCCTGCGGGTGCACGATGAACCGTGCTATCCCTAACAGGTTCCCCACGAATGGGTTGTAATGGCACCTTGCTCAGGTTTTTATAAATACTTTTAATTTAGGGAAAAGGTTTTCTAAATATAGGGTATTTATTAGTAAAAGTATATAGTTCTCCATATTTTAGTTGTTAGGGTTTCCTAGGCCATCTAACCTATAATCTATGGTCTAAACGATGAGTCATTAGAAGCCTCAAATCGCCTCTGTAATTGAGGGTAGTATCGTTATATTTATAATGCAGTTCGATCCTCTTTCGGAATGTGCTTTAAGGACCCGATCCCATTGTTCTGAAATGGCTCCCTCACTCAGATCACCAAGATGTCTGCAACAGACCGCACTGAGTGTGGACAGAGCAGATCACCATGATGTCTTAAGACCGCACTGCTCTGGGGTATTACATTTCCATAAATGTAACGCCCCACGCCCCAGTACAGATGATATTGTCCGCTTTGGCCGAAACCGCACGGTTTTTCCCTTTAGAGCGAACCGGACCCGACCAGGGGCCACTTCCCAGGAGGTCACCCATCCCAAGACTTCCCTGGCCCGAGCACGCTTAACTACGGAGTTCTCAAGCTCCTGTAGTCCCGGTTCACTTAAAAGGCGCCTCTTCACCGTCGAATGCAGCCAGGTAAGTGCCAGGTAAGTGGGAAGGAACCACTTCGTGGGCCTAATTAAAAACCACTAGCCTTAGACACACTTGCCTAGTCACACGAGACAGTTTAGATAAACGATCGACGTCCATGACCAATCGTGCTTTCATTTTATATAAGTTTTATTTAGAAAAGTTTACAATTTAAGGGTTAAACTAAAAGTTATAAAGGTTATGGTATTTTAGTGAAAAAGTCCTATAATATCGTATTCTGTATTTTTGTTATTTATCAATTTGGGTTATAATGAGTGTGTGTAAGGGTAGGTCATTACCCCGTGACTTATATTAAATTTTGGTGAAGTTTCAAGGTGAAATAAGCTATGTTAAACTTAAGGGTATTAAGGTGCAAGAATACGGTATTCATAAACGTTATCATTTCATGTGTGAAATTTCATCCAAATTGAATGAAACAAGTTTTGTTATCAAAATAAACATGATTAGGAGTGGGGTATCTAAATAGAACATTAAAATTTAACTTGATGGTATTTTTATGCAAGAAATACGGTTTTCTAAAGAACTTATCATTTCATGTGGAAAAGTACAATTAAATTTGATTTAAGGGTGATTAATAGTCAACATGCAAGAGGGTTGATAATATGTATTAGGTGACAAGTGGAATTTTAAGAAAAACCGAATCGGAAATCGGTTTGTCCGATTTCCGTCGGGTTTCAAAAAGTCGTATTTTGCAAATATAGAAAAGAGAGGTAGAAGGTTGGGACTTACGGGTTTGGACGAGCTAAGCGTTCTAAAAGGTGTGGTGGTTGCCGATTCGTTGGAAACGTCACGTCGGTCTTGATCCGGTCGCCGGAATCCGTCGTCGGTTTCGGCAGCGCTTCGCTTCTCGCTCTTTGCACCAAGTTCTCAAGAGTTTTAGAGAGTATGCTTAGAGTTGTGAGGGGAAAAGGTAGAGGGTAGGGGCCTTTATATAGGGCTAGGCTAGGGTTAGGGTTAGGGTAGATGAAAAGTTAAAAAATAAAAATGTGATAAAATGTAATAAAAATGTGTTAAAAGTGGAGTAATTGGGGGTTTTAAAGATCTCTGGAAGTGGGATTGGGCTGAAACTTTGCAGGTGAGTAGGGAATACCAAAAGACACAACTTTCATGTTGTGACCCTTGCCGGAATCGGCCTAAAAGGGGGTGACTCGGCCGTGACTCGGTCGGATCACTGAGTCGGCCGAGTCAAGGCCGAGTTGGCCGATTCCCGACCGAGTCCGGTGACCTGGATCTTCCCCGACGGTCCATCTACCCTCTGCAAGTGTTACATCTTTGGGTGTAGTGGGGTTTTTGTGAGATATGCACGTGTAAACTCTTGGTATTCTAAAGGTTTTTTTAAAAAATCAATAATAAAATTAATGTGGGGTATGGGATTCGAACTCTGGTGGCTTGGTTCAGCAATGCAAGGTATTACCAATGAGCTACAAGATCCTTCTTGTAATTATTGTAGAAAAATAGTTACTTAAAATGATATCAGCAGCATTAAATATCAAAGTACACTTTAAATTTAAAAAACAATTTAATGTACACTAAAAATGAAATTATTTAAAAACAAAATAATTAATTATATATATCTTGTGCTCGGATTAAAATACTTCTTTATGGTTTTAAAAAAATTTTAAAAATTTGTACGGAAAAGTGTATATGAAAATTAGGGTTGTTACATTCTACCCTCCTTATAAAAATTTCGTCCTCGAAATTTATAAAAGGAAAGTGTAACAGTTTCAAAACAATTTGGTAATTGTGAGTGAAAGAATAGGGTTGGGATAGATTCAACGGATATGAAATGATAAGATTCAAGGAATATGAAATGGTAAGATTCAAGGAACATGATTGTAAAGAATGTTTTAGTTGCTGCGTCTTGTGTTATATTGCTTAGGTTGTTCACGCAGACCAGAACTGCATGATAGGGATTCATACAGCTCTGACCTGCACAGCGGGAACTCACACGAGACAAATGACGATCTCAGGTCCATGAACTAACCTGTACACATGTCACCAGGGAACTGCTATCTGACGTCTGGTATAATCCCAACCAGCAGATTTCCGGCGAGTCCTGTCCGGTGTACTCATAACCCAATGAGCACCTGTATACATCTTAGGAGAACCAACTGACACCAGTAGCTTGTGAGACCGGCCACCGCCCCTCGTCGGGGTCTCGACTGTATACACTAGTCTACTCCGGAGTATCGATGCCCTGTCTCGAATACTCCCATGACTAGGGACCTTTTAAGGATGTGCTTATAGACCCCAGCTCCCACGTATATGATCGCCATCATACTGCTGGCAGTCAAGCAAGAATCCTAGGGGCTCTATCAACGTGTAATAGCGACTTGTAAGGTCACCTAAAGCTGTACACGATGATAAAGATAAACCAGATAGCATACTATCATCTTGAGTAAGACTGTCCTACCAGTATAGGTCCTCCCTCAATCATTGCAATCACGTGCCTGTGATCCAATAATTGACTCTGAGGGCACTATATCCAACAATCTCCCACTTTCACTCAAGACTAATTATTGTGATGTCGCATACTCACAGCCCGTGTGATACCGAACACCCAACTCCTCTACTAATCAGTTTCATAAAACCCGTTTGCGAAACTATTGCGTTCGAGGAATAGCCTCAGTGAGTGGATCCGCCCTGATGTTTCTTTCTATGTCTCTCTTTATCTCAAGTTCGCGGAGAAAACCATCTCCCGAAATGTGCAATACCTGTCTTAGAATATGTCTGGATATCTGATGGGACCTAGTTCATAAATGAACTCCAAATCCAAACTTTTTAGACTGTATCGTCAACTGAAATTAATCAGTATCCTATGCCACACCTCCCTCAGTATCCGCTCGGACCATCTGTCCAAAATACTGCCCCTCGTCAGAGGGAAAACTATAACTCTGACAGTCATTATGTCATCCAGGTCACCTTGGAAGCCTGGAATGATAACTGTTTCCTGAATGGGGCTGTCGTTATCATATCCCTAGAACATCCACTTATGTTCTAAAACTGCTTCCGAATGTTTCTCCAGGATTGGATCAATATCAACTTATTGCATCTAATGCAGAAACAACATCTGGTGTGGTACTTGACATCTCATGATCAACTCAATTGCCTAAGCAAGTGATCTGCCAATCATGCACATCCCTCTCCCCTTTAGTCTGTAAGACACCTTTAGAGAGGGTGACTCCATTACCTGCAGGTATACTACCGTGCCAGGAGTCGTCCATTCTAAAGCATCTTTAGAATGCTGTCTAAGTACCCAGATTGGAAAAATATCCAAATCTAGATCTAAAACCATAGATCTAGTAACCAGAATATCTGATATAATCCATGTCCTATGTGGAGAAACCACTGTGTGACAACCAAAGTATAACCGATCGTAGTATAGGAATATCACTTCCTACTCTGTGTATGTCATCCAAATACCAGGACATCACACCCTACTACCTTCTTAACCGATCCATCCCCTATTCTGATGAAGTCAAACCTATGACTGTCACATCAGAAATAGATGATCTATTTTCGCTATATCTGCTTTAGTCTATAAATAGATATAAGCCACTTGTCCACTATGCTTCCGCTGCTCCCACTGACTACGACGACCCTCTGGCAGAGTCATATACACGTGCATTTCTAAAGCCATTTTAGAACGACGCTATACTCATCCTCCTGCCGGGTCTCACAGTCTGGAACAACAGCAATGGCAAGTCTGGGTAAACAAGAACCTCCCTGTCACCGTCCTTGAGCATACGGAAGTACCTCTCGAGTGCCTGAGGTTACCTACCTTATCCGCGGAGTGGCCGATGGAATGTCAATCCAGATTGAATCTTTAGGTTCTTATCAAATTTTCAGTAATCGTTTGCGGTTCTGGAATCACTTCCAGTTCTACCATACTCCCACTACTGTTTTCTTGAAAAAATTCATTTTTATTAAAACTGTGGCGAGTCAAGAACAATATCACTATTGATCTTCCAGATGGTAGAAAGTCAGCCCTCGTCAAAGCCTGGGTCAACCCACAAACAACCATTACAGAAACGTGCCTTGAGTTATCCAGAGTCTGGTTTTCAGCATAAGCCGGACAACCCCCCGTACCTTAACAATATTAAGATATGAACTATTCTATATCTAATATAGAAATAGAGTTACTGATTTAATTGGAACCAGATTCAAATTATGCAGCTGTCTTGTTCAGACCAGATTATTGTATTATTATATTCCCCATTCTTACTCTTTTTATAAATAAACAGGTGCTTTTGACGCATGTCTGCTACATGTTACAGGTTACAGGTTCTTGGACGGAAAACAGTGAAAACGATGTAAAGACAATGAAAATATGGACTTTAACCAACAAACAGAGGACTCTTGATCAAGCCTACATCAAAGATAAAATTCACAAAGTACAAGGCAACGCAAGGTCCAAGATGTCAAAGCGAACGGTTAAAAGTCCAATGCAATTGTCCACTGGAGATCTGGAACCAATGTAGAAGCCAAATGGAGAAAAGAACAAAAGAATCAGGAAGCCCCAAAGGCCGAAATACAGCACACAAATTTTCAGCCAATGTTCTCTCTATTGGGCCGCGGAACCGCGGCCCAAGCCCTACCCATGCCGCGGTTCCGCGGCCTTTAAGAGCCTACAGTTAAAGGAATTTTTACCATAATTTAAATAGGCTCTGAATAAGTCTTCCTAGGGCTATTTTTGTAATTGTAGACATGCGGATCAAAATGTAACCTAGGGTTTCTATTTCCTATAAATAGAACTCTAAATCATTGTAAACTTTATGCCTCCCTTTAATGAATAAAATTTAGAAATCTTTTGGAGAGCATCGGTGTTTCTTCTCCATTCAGAAATTCAGATCTGACAACCCTGCATGGATGATTGGAGGGATGCATCTATAAGCAATTTAATTTCTTGCCTTAGTGTAGATTTAAATTCCTTGCCCTAGGTAGATTTAATTTCATGCACTAGGAACTTGTTTAGGGTTTAGCTTTGGGGAAGGATTTTGAGAGATGCGATCTCTCATCCCTTTCTTACCCACCAAATATTTACAATAGGTGTAACATTTTCAAAAAAGATAAAATATTAATTTTGGGAATTTTTATAATTTAATATTATTTTATTGAATATTTTAATATTTTGGTATTATTAAATGCAAATAAATAGGAAAAATTTGAGGAAAATTATGGAAAATTCTAAAATAGGGTAAATTAGAGAATTATGACATTTTAAAGTTTTTGTGATTAGTTTGACACTAATTTAGTGCTAATCGCGATTAAAAATCGCTAATCTTTTAGCATTTTTGAGCAAAACATGCACATATCACTTTTTTCTACACTGGTGCATTTTTCTTGCCATGGTTTCTCATTTGGGTTTACTATTTATGTGAGAAGGATTTTGAGAGAAAAGAAAAGGAAAAGATTAAAGAAATGGGGGTTGGTGAGAAATAGAGGCATGGGGCACCATTGACTAAAAGACTTAGCCATTTTCTCCCTCATTTCCCTCCCTCTTCTCTCTTCTTCTGCTGCTGCTCCTGCACCTCATCCCCTCCCCTCTCCAAAGCTCTAAAACACCTCTAAAACTACACCAAAACCACACATCCATTTCATTAAAAATGTGCACCATCCCTAGATCTACACTTGGAGCTAAAGATGCAAGGATTTGGGACACTAGGGGCAACTCAAGAAATTTCTTGAGTTGCCAATTGAGGTAATTTCTGGACCATTAGCTTAATTCTAGCATTCCTTATACCCCAATGTTGTTATAGAATCGATATTGTGTGATATTGTGGACTTGAGGATAACCAAGTTAGGGTTTGAGGAAAATTGGTGTTGTATTGTGAAATTGAGGTTAGTAGAGGTTATACCATCACCGTAGTGTATCAATTGGAACCCAAAACCTGAAACTTAAACCAGAATACGGATTTTAGAAACCGATATCGGGGAAATTATGGAATCTGTGAGGGTTAATTTGAATCTGCTATCATACGAGACACCTGAAAATAATATTGAGTGGACAGTGAGATGTGCAGGCACCCAGAAAGCTAACCCCAAGACCCCAGCTCCCAATTCCCTTTCCAGGCCGCCAATTTATTCACTTTGGCCGCCAATTGCGGCCTGGGTCGTACCATTTTGTCTCGTTTTTGTGCTGCAGCTCCTACATGTTCATGTTAGGCCCCTGGTATATATAGATTTGTATAAAGTGACCTAGGGTGAAATCTGGGGCATATTTCCTAAGTTGCTGTTTTGGATTCGTGTTTCCGTATTCCGTATTTTTGATTCTGCAATTGTGGATTTTGTTTTGCCTCGACTATTTGGCGTTTATACGACGATATAGAGGATTTATTGATGGTTTTGAAGGCGTGCCATAGGTTCTCACCTATAGGCCCCTTATCGTATCGTTTTGGATTTCGTATGCCGTTTTAGCTTTGATTTGGTTTTAATGCGCATATACGACCCTTTGATGTGTAGGTACTCATGAAGACTTCGGGACGACAAGCAAATGCGTGGTGATGTCCGCAAATGATGATACAAGGTGAGTAGATTATATCTACAGGGGGAAGTCGGGTGGATGGCGTATAGCACCCCCGCAGTCCGTAGATAGAATACTATGTAGTTTATTTATGTGATAGTTGTAGGGTGTTATGGTTAGTTAGAGCTAGAAATAACTAGCGTAGTTCCTAGTTGCGAGCTCTACGATAGAGGTACACCAGCACGCACAACCTTGCATATTCTTTATACTTGCACTGTGTTTGATGATATGGGATGACTTTGGAGATGAGTCAATAATGTGGGCTTTGTGCCGCGAGATCGGTGATTTGATATGATTCATATTTGGGATATGACTTGTGATTCTTGCGGGCTTGGGATGTGTGTTTACCCCCGCATGCATACTTTATTGATGGTATCGATTTGTACTAGATATAGAGTAGTACCCCAGATTATATGATCTGATGATGGTGATACCTGTTATGTGATGAGATAGTGAGATGTTGACCCGTACCCAGCTATTGGGATGCCGTACGATGATTTACCGTACGAGCCGATATTGATGATAGATCCGCACTCATAACTCGAGGATGTCCTACGATATGTTGTTGAGGCGGGATCACCGACTATATATCTATATATTTATCGACTTAGATTTAGGTGGTTTCCATACCTCTCCCATTTGACTTGATACTTAGATCTGTAGTTGCATAGTAGATTCTTCACTGTAATGTTGATTATTTGATTTCCGCATTTTCATGCTATTCGCATTGCTTGCATATGTTTATTCCTACTGTTATCATGCTGTTAGGACACCAGCACCATTATCGATGATGCGTATGTTCCACGTACACTGTTTGCCGGCTCACACACTTCATCATCGATAATTGCCATGCCACTACACTGTAGTACTGTTGCATGACTTCTGATATGATTACCTTTCTTTACATGTCGCATACATCATGGATTGATTGCATAGCACATCGCATTGGATTTACTTCTTGATGTTGGATTTTCATGTGATTTCTGGTTTGAGAACCGTGGGATTATTTAAGAAAGGATGCTCTATTTTGAAAAACCCGGTACCTCGTGATATGATATTTTGGTGCGTCCACCACGCGTTTTCTCAGTGCTGAGACGTGTGCTTGAAACCCGATTCGAGGAGTGGATGATCCGTTTGCGGGTTCGTGGTGGGCCCGGTATGGTTCCCCTCGGCAAGATGATCGATGGGTTTTGCCGATTGAGCCTGGAGGCGGGCGAGTACCTACCGGTGATTGTATTTGAGCTCGGCGGATATCTGGAGGATACCGACCGGAATTGAGAGATGGGCGTACTGCCGGGGCCGAGGGCCGATTCCGCAGACATAGCCCGCGGGCCGATCCGGACCGACGGAGCCCGATGGATGAGGATTTACGTGTCGATGCTAGGCACGGGTTTCATGATGTTTTCCATGATTTTATTATATCCTCATATTCGCATACATGATGTTATTGTCATTGGGTGACGGGTGGACGGGTTCCACATATATACAGACATGGATCATATACAGAATGGATTTACACTGATCATACTTCATTTGTATATATAACAAGGTATGAGGGCGCTGTTATATATACCCTTACACCAATATTAGTGGTATGGGATGCTAATATATGTGTATTGATATCCTTGATACTTCATCATTTTACTTCATGCAGACATACCTTATACTGATGACATGTTATTACCTGAGTACCTGGCACAACATACACATTTAGATGTTACCTTTCCACCTTATTATACTTCAGATGTACTCTTGTGGTTTATATTACTGATTGTTGACCTAGGTTTATGTCTTGCATTCGGTTTCTGCTTGTAGATATTGTTGGAGATAGTGCCCTCATAGTCAATTATTGGATCGCAGGTACGTGATTGCAATGATTGCGGAGGACCTATACCGGTATGACAGTCTTACTCGAGATGATAGTATGCTATCTGGTTTGCCTTTATCAGTCGTGTACATGTTCAAGTGACTGATTACATGTTACACTTTGATAGAGCCCTTAGGATCTTGCTTTACCACCAACAGTATGATGGCGATCATATACGTGAGAGTTGGGTGGTTTATACGCATATCCTTAATTGTGGTCCCTAGTCGTGGGAGTTTCGAGACAGGGCATCGATACTCCGGAGTAGACTAGTGTATACAGTCGAGACCCCGACGAGGGACGGTGGCCGGTCTCACAAGCCACTGGTGTCAGTTGGATCACCTAAGATGTATACAGGTGCTCATTGGGTTATGAGTACACCGGACAGGACTCGCCGGGAATCTGCTGGTTAGTATTATATCTACCGTCAGATAGCAGTTCCCTGGTGACATGTGTACAGGTTAGTTCATCGACCTGAGGTCGTCATTTGTCTCATGTGAGTTCCCACTGTGCTTTGATTTCTACCCTTCCACGGCTCAAAGGAGTCATGCAAACAGGTAGCTTTTGGGTACAGTCCCGAGCCATATGGAGGCACGTGAGCGGATCGGCAGGGGATTCGTCTCTCCCGGTATTGGGGGCGAGGTCATGCTGTGTCTAGGAGAGCCATTACACAAAGTCCATGGCCATGGCAAGAGATTTACTGGTAGGTACTCCAGTAGTATCTTGTTAGTTATGTATATGCCCTAGAGGCCATTGTTGTACATATGATGTATATTATAATGGATGCTTGGTTATATATAGAGAAGACTTTCTTGCTCGTCATGATAGTATGCTATTTGGTTTCACTTTATCTTAACATGTTGACTTGTATTGGTTTACTGTTTTTCTCTCACATGTTGATAAAGCCCTTAGGACTTGTACTCGACTACTGGGACTATGATGAGATCATACTAGTGGGGCCGCGGTAGTCGATGAGTACATCCTATAACTGTTCCTAGTCGAGGGTATATCGAGACAGGGCATCAATACACCAGAGTAGACTAGCGTATACGCATCTTGACCCATATGATGGGCGATGGATGATCCCATATCCATCGGTGTTAGACATCAGAGATGGTGTACGGGTGCTCAGTGGAGACTGGGTACACTGGACGGACTCGCCGAGAACTCCCAGATGGTGATATACCACACGTCAGATGGCAGTTCTTCGGTGACACAGGTACAGGGTAGTCTGAAGACCCGAGATCGTCATAGAGTCTTGTGTGATTCCCACTGTGCTTTGATTTCCACCTTACCACGTCCAAGAGGGCGTGCAAAACGGTGGCTTTTGGGTACAGTCCCGAATCACATGGAGGCAATGAGCGATAGGAGGGGATTCGTCTCTCCCGGTATAGGGAGTTGATGTTGTGCTGTGTTCGGTTGGCTATAACTGGAAGTCCCTGGCCAGGGCTGATATAGAGATTTACTGGTAAGTGTTACTAGTAGTTTCTCGACCCGTTATGAGCCATACATCGACACGACTTATCGGTTACTGGGGTCTGACGTATACCACCCCTAGACTTGATATGCGACATATCAGACGAACAGACCGGACTGTACGGGAGTGTTACTGGTTGGATTCACAGGAGAACGCACAGGCTAGCTTGTTGATCTTCTGATCGCTCAATACCTGGGTGGCTGTTACGTTTAGCTGACCGCTTGCATCTTGTGGGTGTTTGATATGATCATCACCTGCTACCGGTGTATTGACGATTCTTTAGAGTCCTACACAGAGGTTTCTTGGCTCAGGCGAAACAGAGTAGTGGCACATATGTGATATGCGCAGGAGCGAGAATAATGCGATATGGGATACCGTATTATATTCTCGCGATATATGGATATGAACCGGGTCATCGGATCAAGTGTTGATTCGATGAATCGGTACATGATATATTAGTCGGTAATATTCGATATAGCCGGATCGTCGGATCAAGTGTTGATTTGATGATTTAATATATAATAATATATATGATATATTATTATATTAACTAATATTGGCTTGCTTTATTATTTCATTTTCTCAGTGGATGATACATTGATATATATGCGATATATGTTAAATGTATTATTTTCTTTTGTTGCAAATATATAATATATATGTGATATATATTATTGTGACATAATATGATTAATTGTTAAACATGTTTAAGGATGATTAATTGAGGTTAGGGTTTGATTTGGTTTAGTTGCTTCAAGTTGATTCTAGAAGCATTTTGTTTTGTCATTGTAAAGATATTTATGGATGACACTTTACTAAACCTAACCAAACCCTAACTCTAGTTATTTCTCTACAAGATCCTAGCCACTCATCCTTGACCATGGTTTTACAATTCAATCATATGTTTTATTCTATTCATCACAAAAGAAAATGATAATCATTATTCTTTTTCCATTATCATCTTCTTCTTCTCTCTTGAAAGAAGGAGCTCTCTTGATTTTCTTAAGTGATGATAAAATATGAGAAAATGATATAGAAAGAAAGCAAAATCACCACTCTCTCATCGTCATCTCATCTAGCCCTTGGGATTAGGGTGTTCTTCTCTTTAGAGTGAGATAGCTTGAGTTCTTCGAAACCTCGACGTAGATCATCGGAGATTTGGATTACGACGAGCTAGAATGGATCGTTCGAGTCGTGGAGCCTCTCATGAGTCCGGGAGATCGTGGATCGCGGCAAAGGGACTTCTACTCGGAGCTTGTGAAGTGAAGGAGCGGACTACAAAGGTTGTAATCCCTCACACTTAGATAAAAGTTATCATCTTGCATATAAAACCCTAATAATCTAGCAAAGATCCCGGCTTTGGGTTGTTCGGCACGTCTAAAATTTAATCCGGGCATGTTTGATGCCTTTTGAACCTTCACAAGAGTGCCTAGGAACCCTACAGTGGTATCAGAGCCTAGCTAGAGCATTAGGCGATGTGTTTACGAAGTTAAAACTCCGATCGAAAGCGAAACGACGAAAAAAAACCCCCTCTCTGGAAATTTTTAAAATTTGGGATTTTTCTGAATTAAAAATATGTAAAAAAATCAGCAGGAAATTATAAGAATTACCATAAATTCCGAGCCCCTAATTCCATCAAACTGCGGCGGAAGGGCGGCACAAGCAAGGCTTGCGCGGCGCTTCCGCGGCGGAACAGTGAGGTCTTGACACGTGGCTTTGATGGTAATTCCCTTAGTTACTTGCTGAGTGTTCTGGATATTTTTATTCTGTTCCAGGTGTTTAAAATTTATGGGGTTTGTTTTGTAATAGTAGACTCGATCGGAATATTTAAGTTCGTATTTCTTTCCGGATA
Organism: Agapanthus africanus; assembly: GCA_030015575.1. NCBI lineage: Eukaryota > Viridiplantae > Streptophyta > Magnoliopsida > Asparagales > Amaryllidaceae > Agapanthus > Agapanthus africanus. The sequence goes on from JASDDO010000008.1 coordinate 228,472,431, forward strand.
TTTAGAAACTGTTAAACTGGTTGAACGGATATCATTAACCCACTTTATTCCGGCACGGCAAACTTTCAAGCGTTGAATTTTTATTGGGTTTAAATCTTTCGGAAAATTGTACAAGTTAAGCGGTGGACCCTCTAGAAGACAACAAACCTTAACTCGATTATGTGACCGTCTTGAACTGCCTTTTGAACCTTCGGGTTTGGGGCAGTACGGCGTGCCACATGTGAGGCGTTGGCTTGACCCTTCTACGGCTGGATCACCGGTACTGTGACATATTCTGGGATTATTTGAACTCCGCTCAAGAGTTGAGCACTTCGGGAAATTTTGGGTGTTTGATTATCTGTTCAAATAGTTTAATACCGTATATTTATCTGGAATGTGATACAATATGTGGAATTCATAGAGTTAGGCATGAAATACGAAGTATGTGATATTTCGGATTTACGATGTCTAAAGTGATTGTGGATTCCAAATATTGTAGTTTTACACTTTCTTTTCTGTGACCGTAAGCGTAGTATGTGGTGTATCGCCGGCTTCGTTGCTATACATCAACGACAATCGGGATACGCATACTTGCTTACGTTGATGATATGAGATATTATGTGTTGCTGTGATATTTTATATTGGATCGTCGCGATCAGAATAGCCGGGGGTTTTATGTGAGATGAGGGTTTTTATTTTCATTCATGTAAAATTCATTTGTAATGTAATATTCTTTTATTTGGGGCACTTCCAGAATGCGGTTGCTGTCACCAGTGTATATTATTTACTTTTCCGCATTAGGTAGACCCAAGGTGGGGAGCACAAGTAACCGGGTTCTAGGGTCCAGTGGGAGGCCATCTCGAGGAGTCAAGACCGGGTCTCCTAACCCTAGAATTGGCAGTGTTACTTGCCGCTCTCGTAGGGGTCTTGGGATGTGGGTTTGGCTATTCGTCGCGACCGTGGAATCCGTGTTTTATACAGGCTCGTATTGAAAACACGGACGTCCTAGAATATCCAATATTTCATATATGTTCTTCTGCTGCAATGTTCTGTGATGAGATCATATTACTGCATGAGACGAATGCTTATACTATATATATATGCTGATATATAAATATTACTGCTTTCGTTTCTTCTGTGATGCTTAGGAAGCATAAGCTGATGGGATTTTTATTAATGAGATTAATAAAAGAAAAGAAACCTAAAGATGTTGTAGAATCAAAACTTAATAAAAAGGGTAGCTACAGTTTTGCTTTGCACAGTGATATATACGATATATCCTGCACCTTATTCGATGAGGAAAGGACCGAGATCCCTTCACCGGGAGTGACTCCTTTAGCAAAACTGGCAGATGCTACAAAACGCGGTTTGTCTTTTGATTGCTTTAAGTGTTTTGCTTTGCACAGCGGTATATATGATATATCCAGCACCTTATTCGATGAGGAAAGGGCCGACGATCCCTTCACCGGGAGTGACCCCTTTAGCGAAACTAAGAAAAGCCTCAAAAACACTCCTTTTCAAAAACTACTCGATTCTACGACGATATCAAGTTCATTACGCTCAAGGTTTTCTGAAAAACCTGCGTAGCCCTCCGTCATTTCAGATAAAGACTAGTTAGTATTCGTGCTACGTTTGTTGACCTCCGTCAAGGCGTAGTGTGTGGTAGCTAATTAGTATTTACCTGCTTATGCATATGATGCAGATTGGATTAGGGTAGTCGTACGGCCTTGTTGACCTCCGTCAAGGGTCGTGCGGGTGGGTTTAATTCAATCAAGAAATGACAGGTTGAACTTGACTAGTAGCCTATGGTTTGTTGACCTCCGTCAAGGTCATAGGACAGTAGGGGCAAAAGCATTATCGGGAATTTCAAGTGTTGAAATTTGCAATGAGATTGCATACCTCCTATGAGATAGTTGGATCCTGATACCCACTGCGAGTAAGAGTTACTCCTGGGAGAGTTTTACACAGGACAATTAGTCATTCAAGTAGGTGTCTAGAAAAGTGTTAACGAGGTTACGCCTCTGGGAAAACGAGGTTTACTAATTAGGTCCGTGCGAAAGCACGGGGAACCTCCCTCAAAGTACCGACACTGATCTGGCTGAAAGATTGACGAAATTGTAGGGTGTAATTAATCCCGGCTAATCTTACCTTTTAGGGTTTTAAGGTAGATTTGATAAAAACAGTGGGAGACATCCTGATTAGATAAGATAATAACCAATCTAATCTTGCAAGAGCATACGCTAAAGTGTTTTCTTCTCTCTCTCTCCAGGTAGCGACCATTTCAGGCCATAATCAAGATAATAATATGGATGTATTGACTGAACCTGATTATTGTACTGAGCAAGGGAACGTTAGACCCATTCTTTCTTATAAGAGTTATAAGACTGAACAGGAAACAGGAGAATATCTAGATTCTCACGCCGCCCAAAAGAACATGCATATTGATGCATCTTCTTCAGGTGTGTTAGTTATTGAGAACTGTTTCTCAGTTCACCCTACGTCCTGGGTATTAGATACCGGATCAGGATCCCACATATGTAAACAGTTACATGGGCTACGTAAAGGTAGAGAACTGGGAAAAGGTGATCATTCCGTTCAAGTAGGGAACGGTGCAAGTATTGTAGCCAAAGCAGTTGGCGAATATCACCTTGTATTGCCAAGTCGCAATACACTGATTCTAAATGAGTGCTATTATATACCGAACATGATGTGCGACATTATATCAGTTTCTTTATTAAGTAAAGAGGGATATAATTTTGTAGTACAGGATAATGTTATGAACATATTCCTAGATCAAAAGTTGATTGCATCAGGCTCGTTACATAATGGCATATTCATTCTAAATCAGAATACAGTCCTGAATATACAAAACACACACAAGAGGAAAAGTTCAGAAGTGAACGAATCCTACTTGTGGCATTGTAGACTTGGTCATATCAATGCGACACGACTGGCTAAGTTACATAGAGATGGTTATTTGAATTCGTTCGAATTATCATCTTATGATACTTGCCATTCATGTCTCAAAGGAAAAATGACCAAAGCTCCGTTTAGTGGACACGGAGAAAGAGTTACCGAACTCTTAGGACTGGTACATAGTGATGTATGCGGTCCCATGTTTACGCATGCCAGGAACGGTTCTTCCTACTTCATTACATTCACTGACGATCTCTCAAGATTCGGATATGTATTCCTGATGAAACACAAATCTGAAGCTTTTGAGAAATTCAGAGAATATAAGCACGAAGTAGAGAACCAAACGGGCAAAAGTATTAAGATTCTTCGATCTGATCGAGGAGGTGAATACTTAAGCGGTGAGTTCCTAGATTATCTAAAAGAGAATGGGATTCTCTCTCAGCGTACTCCACCTTATACACCACAGCACAACGGTGTATCTGAGCGGAGGAATCGCACCCTATTAGATATGGTGCGCTCTATGATGAGTACGGCTGAGTTACCTATTTCCTTTTGGGGGTATGCGCTGGAGACCGCCATATATCTATTGAATAGAGTTCCAACTAAATCAGTGCCTACCACTCCATATGAGATATGGAATGGGAAGAGACCGTCTCTTAAAAGAGTTAAGATATGGGGTTGTCCGGCCTATGTTAAAAAGCAAAATCCGGACAAACTCGAGGCACGATCAGTTCTTTGTAAGTTTGTAGGATATCCAAGCAATTCGTATGGATATCTATTCTACCACGTTGAACAACAAAAGGTGTTTGTTGCTCAACATGCCACCTTTTTAGAAAAGGAATTTCTTGAAAGAGAAATTAGTGGCTCTGAGGTAGAACTGGAAGAAGTTCCAGCAGAACAAACTACAACAGATAATTTAGTGGAACCAGAGGATTCAGTAGTACCCGACGAACCCCAGCCTCTCCGCCGATCTAGTAGGGTTTCTCATCCACCTGAGAGATACTACGGTTTTCTCATTGATGGTGGAAGCGAGGATTGCATCATGGATGATGATGAACCAACTAGTTTCGAGCAGGCCATCACGAGTGGTGACTCTGTGAAATGGCTGGATGCAATGCGATCTGAGATGGAATCCATGTACCCCAACAAAGTATGGACTTTGGAAAATGCTCCTGAAGGGGTAAAACCCATTGGGAGCAAGTGGATCTTTAAAAAGAAATTTGGTGTAGATGGAAAAGTTGAGACTTTCAAAGCTAGACTTGTAGCAAAGGGTTTTCGTCAACGTCCAGGTGTGGATTATGACGAAACCTTTTCTCCAGTGGCTATGCTTAAATCCATCCGGATCTTACTTGCCATTGCTGCATACCATGATTACGAAATCTGGCAAATGGATGTTAAGACCGCCTTTCTAAACGGTGATTTAGAAGAGTGCGTGTATATGACTCAGCCAGAGGGCTTCGTAGATAGTGGGAGCAGCGGAAAGGTGTGCAAGCTGCTTAAATCCATTTATGGGTTAAAGCAAGCATCGCGGAGTTGGAACATCTGTTTTGATGTTGTAGTCAAAGAGTTTGACTTCATCAAAAATATAGATGAACCTTGTATCTATAAGAAGGTGGCAGAGGGTAAGGTAGTCTTCCTCGTATTGTACGTGGATGACATACTCTTGATAGGAAATGATATTCCTATGCTGCAATCAGTCAAGCTCTTCTTATCACAGAGATTCTCAATGAAAAATCTAGGTGATGCCTCCTGCATATTGGGAATCATGATCTATAGAGATAGATCTAAACGGATACTGGGATTGTCCCAATCCAGCTACATTGACACCATACTAAAGAGGTTTAGTATGGAAGAATCCAAGCATGGGAACCAACCCACGATCTCTGGACTCACTCTCTCCAAAGAGATGTCTCCCAAGACTGATTTGGAGAGAGCTCGCATGCAAGGGATACCCTATGCTTCGGCAGTAGGCTCTATCATGTATGCGATGCTATGTACCAGACCCGATGTAGCATACTCACTAAGTGTAGTGAGTCGGTATCAAGCAGATCCTGGAGAGAGTCATTGGACAGCAGTGAAGAACATTCTCAAGTACTTGCGAAGGACTAAGGAGATGTTCTTGGTGTATGGTAACGGAGAACTCCAGGTGGAGTCCTTTACCGATTCCAGCTTCCAAAGTGATAAGGACGACTCTAAGTCGCATTCGGGTTTTGTCTTCACCCTCAATGGAGGGGCGGTATGTTGGAAGAGTTCCAAACAGGATACCGTTGTAGACTCAACGATGGAGGCTGAATACATCGCTGCCAATGATGCTGCCAAAGAGGCTGTCTGGATCAAGAAGTTCATTAGTGAACTTGGTGTGGTTCCATCCATTGAGCATCCAATACCTCTGTATTGCGATAACAATGGAGCTGTGGCTTTGGCCAAGGAACCCAGGTCCCATCAGAAGTCCAGACATATTCTGAGGCGGTATCACCTGATCAGGGAGATAGTTGATCGCCGGGAGATCGAGGTCAGGAGAGTAGATACGAAGGACAACACTGCGGATCCATTCACGAAGGCTATTCCCCAGATACAGTTTGAGAGATTATTCGGGATGCTAGGTATGAGATACTACAGCAGCTGGCCTTAGTGCAAGTGGGAGATTGTTAGTTATGTATATGCCCTAGAGGCCATTGTTGTACATATGATGTATATTATAATGGATGCTTGGTTATATATAGAGAAGACTTTCTTGCTCGTCATGATAGTATGCTATTTGGTTTCACTTTATCTTAACATGTTGACTTGTATTGGTTTACTGTTTTTCTCTCACATGTTGATAAAGCCCTTAGGACTTGTACTCGACTACTGGGACTATGATGAGATCATACTAGTGGGGCCGCGGTAGTCGATGAGTACATCCTATAACTGTTCCTAGTCGAGGGTATATCGAGACAGGGCATCGATACACCAGAGTAGACTAGAGTATACGCATCTTGACCCATATGATGGGCGATGGATGATCCCATATCCATCGGTGTTAGACATCAGAGATGGTGTACGGGTGCTCAGTGGAGACTGGGTACACTGGACGGACTCACCGAGAACTCCCAGATGGTGATATACCACACGTCAGATGGCAGTTCTCCGGTGACACAGGTACAGGGTAGTCTGAAGACCCGAGATTGTCATAGAGTCTTGTGTGATTCCCACTGTGCTTTGATTTCCACCTTACCACGTCCAAGAGGGCGTGCAAAACGGTGGCTTTTGGGTACAGTCCCGAATCACATGGAGGCAATGAGCGATAGGAGGGGATTCGTCTCTCCCGGTATAGGGAGTTGATGTTGTGCTGTGTTCGATTGGCTATAACTGGAAGTCCCTGGCCAGGGCTGATATAGAGATTTACTGGTAAGTGTTACTAGTAGTTTCTCGACCCGTTATGAGCCATACATCGACACGACTTATCGGTTACTGGGGTCTGACGTATACCACCCCTAGACTTGATATGCGACATATCAGACGAACAGACCGGACTGTACGGGAGTGTTACTGGTTGGATTCACAGGAGAACGCACAGGCTAGCTTGTTGATCTTCTGATCGCTCAATACCTGGGTGGCTGTTACGTTTAGCTGACCGCTTGCAGCTTGTGGGTGTTTGATATGATCATCACCTGCTACCGGCGTATTGATGATTCTTTAGAGTCCTACACAGAGGTTTCTTGGCTCAGGCGAAACAGAGTAGTGACACATATGTGATATGCGCAGGAGCGAGAATAATGCGATATGGGATACCGTATTATATTCTCGCGATATATGGATATGAACCGGGTCATCGGATCAAGTGTTGATTCGATGAATCGGTACATGATAAATTAGTCGGTAATATTCGATATAGCCGGATCGTCGGATCAAGTGTTGATTCGATGATTTAATATATAATAATATATATGATATATTATTATATTAACTAATATTGGCTTGCTTTATTATTTCATTTTCTCAGTGGATGATACATTGATATATATGCGATATATGTTAAATGTATTATTTTCTTTTGTTGCAAATATATAATATATATGTGATATATATTATTGTGACATGATATGATTAATTGTTAAACATGTTTAAGGATGATTAATTGAGGTTAGGGTTTGATTTGGTTTAGTTGCTTCAAGTTGATTCTAGAAGCATTTTGTTTTGTTAATGTAAAGATATTTATGGATGACACTTTACTAAACCTAACCAAACCCTAACTCTAGTTATTTCTCTACAAGATCCTAGCCACTCATCCTTGACCATGGTTTTACAATTCAATCATATGTTTTATTCTATTCATCACAAAAGAAAATGATAACCATTATTCTTTTTCCATTATCATCTTCTTCTTCTCTCTTGAAAGAAGGAGCTCTCTTGATTTTCTTAAGTGATGATAAAATATGAGAAAATGATATAGAAAGAAAGCAAAATCACCACTCTCTCATCCTCATCTCATCTAGCCCTTGGGATTAGGGTGTTCTTCTCTTTAGAGTGAGATAGCTTGAGTTCTTCGAAACCTCGACGTAGATCATCGGAGATTTGGATTACGACGAGCTAGAATGGATCGTTCGAGTCGTGGAGCCTCTCATGAGTCCGGGAGATCGTGGATCGCGGCAAAGGGACTTCTACTCGGAGCTTGTGAAGTGAAGGAGCGGACTACAAAGGTTGTAATCCCTCACACTTAGATAAAAGTTATCATCTTGCATATAAAACCCTAATAATCTAGCAAAGATCCCGGCTTTGGGTTGTTCGGCACGTCTAAAATTTAATCCGGGCATGTTTGATGCCTTTTGAACCTTCACAAGAGTGCCTAGGAACCCTACATATCTCAGGGTGTTATTGGGCTACACTCCGACACGACTTATACTGCTATTGGAGGTCTGACGTTACTAGCCCCCTAGACAGATATGCGATACTCATAGACGAACGGACCGGACTGTATATACATTTTCACTTCTAGGCTCAGTAGGGTTTTCCGGATGAGTGCGCTCATCGGCATCCCTTGAGGTCAGTCCATGGGCAGCCGTTACGCATTGCTAGTGCCGCTGACGGTTTGTGGTTAAACCCACTTCCAGGGTACTGACGAGTCATTAGAGTCCCCCACAGACAGTTTCCCAAGTTCGGGCGAAACGTTGTAGAGGCCGTATGGTTTTATGGCAGGGTTCGGAAAATGCACGTGCGTTTACGCACGTGTTATTTTTCGGGCAGATGATACTGGTCGGCTTTGGTTTAAGCCGGATCCGAGTATTATATCGAGTAGGTATAATATCTTTGTCTCAGTTGCATTTGTATTCGGTCGTAATACAAATGCGGGTATATTTATACAGTTTCGGGGTTATCCTGAAAGTCGTTTCAGGATCACTTTTGGAAGTTGCCAGTTTCCAGTTTTCTATCAGCCGTCTTTTATCATTCGGTTAAAGACGGATTTATCTTTTCTTGGATGAGAGTGAGTCATGCTTCTAGAAGGTTCTAGAAGGTTCTAGATGAGGTGACTAGGATTAATTGGTGTTGTGTTTTCATTGGTTGCATTAAAGGCTTGATGAGGTGTATTAGTGATTCATGCTTTAGCATTAAAGCATTTTGTTTAGCTAAGGATATTTGTTCTTGATATTTTGAGTGAGAAGCTTCCTTGTGGTCACCCTCTTTCTCCTACGGTCACCTCCCACTCCTATAAGTGGCCGGCCACCTTCCTCTCTCTCTCACTGGATTCATTGGTAAAAAGATTATGATAGATATTTGGGGTGTATGGAATTCACAGCTCATTTCATTCCATCACCCGATTCCCTCGGCAACTTCATTTACCGATCGTCCACGGACTTGGACGAAGTGAGACAAAGTCATCTACTCATTCTCTACATCATTCTTGGTCGTCTCTTTTAGCAAACTTGACGATCGAGTTGCCTCAAGTCAGAGGCGGGAGCCTGTTTAAAGAATCGTCGATGTGGTGCCACCTCGACGAGGATATCGGAGATCGACGAGATCGGAGCAGCCGCAACGGAGCGTGGGATGATGGTTGAAGAACAAAGGACTCGGATCGTTCGGTATAACCTTTCTACACTCTTTACAGTTTGTTAGTTTAGCAATAATGGCAGATCCGGGTTAAAGTATACGATAGCGCCGGTTAAAAAGTTTTTGTTCCGCATTTTGGCGTCTGTAGACGGCCGGGGCGCTAGCGTAGACTTACAGTGGTATCAGAGCCTAACCATTTTGCTATGCTAACTTGTGCTAACGCGTTTAAAACATCGATCGAACCGGAAATCGAAAATTACAAAATTCCAAGCTAACAGTTTCTGTCGATTTTAAATGGTCTGATAAAATTTTTCTACATGTCTTAAAAATCTGTACAGGCTTTTCTAAGAACCACGACCAAATTTGGGCACGTGTCTCCACCAAAGCGCCGCGGAAACGCGGCCAAACCCATGGTTTGGTCGCGCATCCGCGGCCACGTGGTGAGCTCGTGCTCCCAAATTTTGTCAGTGGGTTCTTCTCTGGAATTTGTGGTTTTTGGTAAATATCGTTTTGGCCCAGATTTTGTTACTGTTCACCAGTAAGTCGTGGGGCCCACTTTTTGATATTTGGTCGATCGAAATTTAAACACGTTAGTTTACAGTGCTTACATTATATCTCCGACCGGGAATGTCATTTGATCGGTAAACCGCGTCTGATTGCTATAGTCCTTTTAGACGGGTTTGCGAACGTGACATTCGGGTTGATGTTCTGTTTTGTGCTGTGATGTTGCGGATTTGTCGTGGTGGATAGCAGTGTGCAATGGTAGTACAGTTTGAGTTTATTTGTACATTTGATATTGCGGGGCGAGCGTCCAACTTGTGGACTGCCGTCACTGCCTGTTGTATAATATTCTTTTGGGGCACGACCAGGTTGCGGTCGATGTACCTATTGTACTATTTTTCATTACTGTACTAGGTTTTGCCCCGAGACGGAGTGCACGGATAGCCGGGTTCGGGAGGGCAACGGGTCCGCATCTCATGGCTTTGAGAGGCAGAGGTGCCCAACTCTAGAATTGACAGACTATTCGCCGCACTCGTAGGGGGTACAGGTTGACCCAAGGAGGGGTGCCCAAGATTACCGGATTCCGTGGAGTGCTGGGTGGTCCATTCACTATGCTGTAAGGGGGCTGCCTCGCTTCAGGTTTTGGCGGGTAACTTGCCGCACCCGTAGGGGTCTAGGTTTCATTTCACAGGCTATCCACACGACAGGGGAACGTCGGGTTTCAGCAGCGGCTCTGTGAAACCCGGGGATCCCAGATTATCTGTATTGTTCTGTGATGCTTATTACTTTTCTGTAATGTTGCATACTATCACGCCTGGAGCGATTATTGTATATTGGTTTATATACTATTAGATGTTGTATATGTTTTACACCCGCGCTAGTCCAGTCCCCGCTCTGTCGTTAGTTAAGTAACCTAACGGGTGATGACGGGACCCAGTGACGAATGCGGATGGCATATACGTACATTTTATTTTCGTTCTTTTCTGGTGTGATTGAATGATGGGACTGTGTTGATTCTGATCAATGCAAAGTAAAGCAAACCTATTTGGCAGTTGTTGGAACAAATTTAAAAAGTGTTATTGCAAAGGCGTTTTCTTTTGTTATGCATAGCGGTATTCAGTGGAATATCCTGCACCTCATTCGACGGGGCAAGGGCCGATATCCCTTCACCGGGACTGACCCCTTGGGCAGAAGTTTGCGTCAGCGTAATAACTTCACTATAGTCGATTACAAGTTGCTTTGCATAGCGGTATTCAGTGGAATATCCTGCACCTCATTCCACGAGGAAAGAGCCGAGATCCCTTTACCGGGAGTGACCTCTTTAGCAAAAGGTTTTCGCCACTATATTTTAAAAAGCTATCAGGTTCCTTCAGCGATATCAAGTTCACTACGTTAAAGGTTTTTCGCCAAAAACCAGCCGTAGCCCTGCGTCGTTTCTTATGGATGGTCAGTAGTATTCAAGCTATGTTTGTTGGCATACGTCAAGGCATAGTGTTTGGTAGCTGCTGGGTATTCATTTGTTGCATAGATAAATGAGTTGGTTTGGGACAGTCGTATTACCTTGTTGGCATACGTCAAGGGTATGTACGGGTGGGTTCAAATTAACAAGATAATGACGGGCAGAACTTGACATGTGACTTATGATTTGTTGACATACGCCAAGGTCATAAGTGCATGGGGCATAAATCATATCGGGAGTTTCTAAAGAAACTGAAATTTGCCAAGTATGCGCATACCATCTGGAGTATGAGTAACGTGGATGCATTCCATCACGTTATCATGCGATGAGAGTTGGATCCCGATTCCCACTGATGAGTTGGTTTACTCTTCGGGTGATCCCGATTGATTCTTCTTTAGGTTTGGAGGAGAATTTGACAGGACAGTGGGACGTTTCCGGATTAGATAAAATGATGACCATTCTGATCTAGGTTAGAGTGCACGCAGAGTGTTTCTTTTCTCTCTCTCTTTGGCAGCGACCTTTGACCGACCCTAGACTATGACTCAGTGACCAAGTTGACCGAACCTTCTTAAAACACTGGCTTTTGGATAGTCTGAGTTGCATAAGTCATTGCCACTCCTTCTTTTACCCTTTGCATTTCTCAGAACACCCTTAGTACTACGGATATCCACTTCCATTGGATAGATCCATCGTATGGTTATATACGAACTCAAAGGGACTCCTTCGAGGATGGATCAAGGTTCAGGAGAAATAGAATTGGTTTATTCAGTTGTCTTTTATTATCACCTTCTCTCAGGTTGCGAGAGCTCCTTGGTTTAGGAGAGTACACCTATTACGCTTATTGGATAGTCTTATTCCAAACCATAGGCTGGTGCCGAAAGGTAGGGAATGAAGAAAACCAATTAGCCTAAGTAGGGTGTGCAGAAGGTAATATGTAAAGACAAATTAAAGGGATTAGAAAGAGGGCAAAGTAAATTGCGACTGATATCATTCACGTCCAAAACCGCGTACTTCATCGCCACTCCTATTTCACCTTTAAAAGAATAAGGTATTATTCAATTGTCTTTTATCATCACCTTCTCTCAGTTGCGAGTACTCCTTGGTTTAGGAGGGTACACCTATTATGCTTACTGGATAGTCTTCTTCCAAACCATAGGCTGGTGCCGAACGGTAGGGAAGGAAGAAAACCATTTAGCCTAACAATGGTGTACAGAAGGTAACGACTAAAGACAAATAAAGGGATTTGGAGAGATGGCAATAAAATATACGGTTGAAGTCATGAATTGGATTATGGAAGAGGCATTGCTATGAATACCAGGATACCCCTACGAAACATTTTCATGTTTCAGTGCATTGTTAAAGAAAAACTGTTTTCCCGATTAGACACTTACTCCAAGGGTATGTATTTACCAGGTTTCATTCTCATATCTGTATGGTTTTACAGATGATGAGTGGGAGTAAGATATTGGGAATTAGGTAATCATCCTCATTATATCGGAATTCGTTGTAATTGGTGATATTTGAGGAAATCGCCAGGGTACAGTTTTCAACCTACGATGCACAAGTTTTGAGTTGTTTAAACTCAGCGGACTTATACAGAGTATTGTATGTTGTCCAAGTGTCCATCAGGACAAAGGGGTAGGTCCTCGTACTGTGTTCTGTTTACTTATAACTTCTCTAGTATTTAGACAAGTGTTTCGTAGAAATACAAGGTCTAAGTTTTGAGAAGTTGTGGGTATAAGAATAAAGTAGAGAACCAGGTGTCACAAGTATCGGGATTCTTCAAAGAGATCGAAGATATAGATTCTTGTGATTGGTATTCAGATGATAGTGATGGTTTTGAGAAACGTGTTTCTCTTTCAGGTTGCTCATAATTGGATGGATTCCTAAGTTGAGTAATGCTGATTAGCCTCTTTCCATTAAGTTGATATGCACTGGAGACAGCTGCATGATTTGAATCTGGTTCCAATTAAATAAGTGCCAAAGTTTCTATATTGGATATAGAATGGTTCGTACCTTAAAAGATATTAAGGTACGGGGAGTTGTCCAGCTTATGCTTAAAACCAGACTCTGGATAACTCAGGGCACGTTTCTGTAATGGTTGTTTGTGGGTTGACCCTGGCTATGACGAGGGTTGATATTGTACCATTTGCAAGATCAATAGTGATATTGTTCTTGACTCGCCACAGTTTTAGTAAAAATGGATCTTTTTCAGAAAACAGTAGTGGGAGTATGGTAGAACTGGAAGTGATTCCAGAACCGCGAACGATTACGGAAAATTTAATAGGACCTATATATTCAATCAGGTTTGACATTCCAATAGCCACTCCGCAGGTATGGTGGGTAACCTCAGACACCCGAGAGGTACTTCGGTAGCCTCAAGAACGGTGACAGGGAGGTTCTTATCTACCCAGACTTGACACTACTGTTGTTCCAGGCTATGAGACCCGGTAGGAGGGTTGTCGTAGTCAGTGGGAGCATCGGAAGCATAGTGGGCAAGTAGCTTATATCTATTTATAGACTTGAGCAGTTATAGCGGAGATAGATCATCTAATTTTGATATGACAGTCATGGTTTTTGACTTCAATCAGGATAGGGGATGGATCTGTTAAGAAGGTAGTAGGATGTGATGTCATGGTATCTGGATGACATACACAGAGTAGGAAGTAAAATTCCTATACTACGATTGGTTGTACTGTGGTCGTCACACAGTTGTTTCTCCAGACAGGATATGGATATAATATTTGACATTCTGGTTTCTAGATCTATGGTTTTAGATCTGGATTTGGTTAGTTTCCCAATGTGGGTACTTTGACAGATATTCTAATGGTTTTTGGAATAGTTGACTCCTAGCATGGTGGTGTACCTGCAGGTGATGGAGTCACCCTCTCTAAAGGTGTCTTACAGACTAAAGGGGAGAGGGATGTGCATGATTGGAAGATCACTTGCTTAGGCAATTGAGTCAATCATGAGGTGTCAAGTACCACACCAAATGTTGGTTTTGCACTAGATGCAATAAGTTTGTATTAATCCAATCCTGGAGAAATATAAAGAAGCAGTTTTAGAACATAAGTACATGTTCTACGGATTTGATGACGGCAGCCTCTTTCGGGAGACGGTTATCATTCCAAGCTTCAAAGGTGACATGGTTGACAGAGTGATTGTCAGAGTTATAGTTTTTCCTTCTGACGAAGAGGGACAGTATTATGGACAGGTGGTTCAAGAGGATACTGTGGGTGGCATGGTGCCGGATACTGATTAGGTTCAGTGATCGATACAGTCTAAGAAGTTTGGATTTGGAGTTCATTTATGAACTAGGTCCCATCAGATATCCAGACATATTCTAAGACAGGTATTACTCGTTTCGGGAGATGGCTTTCTCCGCGAATTTGAGATTAAGAGAGATATAGAAAGAAATTTCTAGGCGGATCCACTCACTAAGGCTATTTCTCGAACACAATAGTTTTACAAACGGGCTTTGTGATACTGATTAGTAGAGGAGTTGGATGTTCGGTTTCACACGGGCTGTGAGTAGTCGACATCGCAATAATTAGCCTTGAGTGCAAGTGGGAGATTGTTGGAGATAGTGCCCTCATAGTCAATTATTGGATCGCAGGTACGTGATTGCAATGATTGCGGAGGACCTATACCGGTATGACAGTCTTACTCGAGATGATAGTATGCTATCTGGTTTTCCTTTATCAGTCGTGTACATGTTCAGGTGACTGATTATATGTTACACTTTGATAGAGCCCTTAGGATCTTGCTTTACCACCAACAGTATGATGGCGATCATATACGTGAGAGTTGGGTGGTTTATACGCATATCCTTAATTGTGGTCCCTAGTCGTGGGAGTTTCGAGACAGGGCATCGATACTCCGGAGTAGACTAGTGTATACAGTCGAGACCCCGACGAGGGGCGGTGGCCGGTCTCACAAGCCACTGGTGTCAGTTGGATCACCTAAGATGTATACAGGTGCTCATTGGGTTATGAGTACACCGGACAGGACTCGCCGGGAATCTGCTAGTTAGTATTATATCTACCGTCAGATAGCAGTTCCCTGGTGACATGTGTACAGGTTAGTTCATCGACCTGAGGTCGTCATTTGTCTCGTGTGAGTTCCCACTGTGCTTTGATTTCTACCCTACCACGGCTCAAAGGAGTCGTGCAAACAGGTAGCTTTTGGGTACAGTCCCGAGCCATATGGAGGCACGTGAGCGGATCGGCAGGGGATTCGTCTCTCCCGGTATTGGGGGCGAGGTCGTGCTGTGTCTAGGAGAGCCATTACAAAAAGTCCATGGCCATGGCAAGAGATTTACTGGTAGGTACTCCAGTAGTATCTCAGGGTGTTATTGGGCTACACTCCGACACGACTTATACTGCTATTGGGGGTCTGACGTTACTAGCCCCCTAGGCAGATATGTGATACTCATAGACGAACGGACCAGACTGTATATACATTGTCACTGTTAGGCTCAGTAGGGTTTTCCGGATGAGTGCGCTCATCGGCATCCCTTGAGGTCAGTCCATGGGCAGCCGTTACGCATTGCTAGTGCCGCTGACGGTTTGTGGTTAAACCCACTGCCAGGGTACTGACGAGTCATTAGAGTCCCCCACAGACAGTTTCCCAAGTTCGGGCGAAACGTTGTAGAGGCCGTATGGTTTTATGGCAGGGTTCGGAAAATGCACGTGCGTTTACGCACGTGTTATTTTTCGGGCAGATGATACTGGTCGGCTTTGGTTTAAGCCGGATCCGAGTATTATATCGAGTAGGTATAATATCTTTGTCTCAGTTGCATTTGTATTCGGTCGTAATACAAATGCGGGTATATTTATACAGTTTCGGGGTTATCCTGAAAGTCGTTTCAGGATCACTTTTGGAAGTTGCCAGTTTCCAGTTTTCTATCAACCGTCTTTTAACATTCGGTTAAAGACGGATTCTTCTTTTCTTGGATGAGAGTGAGTCATGCTTCTAGAAGGTTCTAGAAGGTTCTAGATGAGGTGACTAGGATTAATTGGTGTTGTGTTTTCATTGGTTGCATTAAAGGCTTGATGAGGTGTATTAGTGATTCATGCTTTAGCATTAAAGCATTTTGTTTAGCTAAGGATATTTGTTCTTGATATTTTGAGTGAGAAGCTTCCTTGTGGTCACCCTCTTTCTCCTACGGTCACCTCCCACTCCTATAAGTGGCCGGTCCCCTTCCTCTCTCTCTCACTGGATTCATTGGAAAAAAGATTATGATAGATATTTGGGGTGTATGGAATTCACAGCTCATTTCATTCCATCACCCGATTCCCTCGGCAACTTCATTTACCGATCGTCCACGGACTTGGACGAAGTGAGACAAAGTCATCTACTCATTCTCTACATCATTCTTGGTCGTCTCTTTTAGCAAACTTGACGATCGAGTTGCCTCAAGTCAGAGGCGGGAGCCCGTTTAAAGAATCGTCGATGTGGTGCCACCTCGACGAAGATATCGGAGATCGACGAGATCGGAGCAGCCGCAACGGAGAGTGGGATGATGGTTGAAGAACGAAGGACTCGGATCATTCGGTATAACCTTTCTACACTCTTTACAGTTTGTTAGTTTAGCAATAATGGCAGATCCGGGTTAAAGTATACGATAGCGCCAGTTAAAAAGTTTTTGTTCCGCATTTTGGCGTCTGTAGACGGCCGGGGCGCTAGCGTAGACTTACAGATATTTCTATTCACGAGTTGGCAACTCACCCCCTTCGTGCCACAGTTCTTGCAGGTTCTGCCGTACAGGTTCCATTGCGGCATTTCTGGCACACTACTTCCTTGCGGGTACATTGCTTTTGGTAGGTGGATTCTTTTGCATCAAGAACCACCATTGTATTTATTTTATCCATTGTATCTAGAAATTCCATCTACCAAAACTTGTATATTTTTTCAGATTCAGACTTTAGTGATGTGTTATTTGGCCTTAGAGTCGCGCTTAGTAGTATTTAGGTTTTCATGCTTACTGTGTTTCTTTTGGATTTGATCCTCGCCTTTCGGCGTTGTATATTATTGTTGCATGTGTGGTTGTGACCGTCAATTGACGAAGAGCTAGCTCCCGCTTGGGGATGCCTTTATCATTGCATATATTGTTATCCTTGTTGTATCCCATTCGGGGCCAGTTTTACAAAAGAAACTCTGCCGAAATTTTTAGAAAAGACTTTACCTTTTAAAATGCACATTCGGCTTAGTTATTTAAAAACCTTGACTTCAAACATGTTTTCCTTCACTTCTTTAAACCAGTTTCTTCACTTACGCTTAAAATGGTTTTAGATTTTCTGGGCTTTTGGCTTACTTGGATCAGATGGGGTCCTATAGACTTCATATGGTTCAAGGGCCAGTCACGTGCTCTTTCGGGTCGTGACAAAGTTGGTATCAGAGCGCTAGGTTGACCTTGGTTCGAGTCTAAGTTTGACTATGTGGAGCCTACGGCGTTTCTATATATACGGAACTTAGGCTTGACCTTACGGAACTTAGACTTGGTCGAGGGGGTATTAGACCCGAACTTTCGTCGCGTAGGATGACCCTTGGTTGATGGAATAGGTGACTAAAGTAGAGTGACGTACCGTTGGTATGTTCCGCGGCATACTTACGACACGCCACTCCGCTTAAGGAACCTTAGGATGTACATATTTTCGAGATCAGTGATTCTCTTCATATCCATGATTATACATCCATTTGAGATCCCCGATTCTATTAGTTTCATGATCATACCTCCATTGATGTTGTTCCTTCCTATGATCATGTATCCACTCTGGATCTGTTGTTCTCTTTCTTGCCATTGATCTGCTCTCTTCGATACTCGATTGAGGTTCATGTCGCCATGTTTGAGCGCAGTTTGGACTGCTGCTAGGGTTACGGCCGGTGCGAGCTCGTCTGGTATGAGGGCCGACCATTGTGTTTTCTGGTGACATGGGAACGTCTCGAGTTAGTATTGGTGATTGTGACCTCTAGTAGAGGCGAGTGCTTGGTTTTGCACCGGATGATCGGGCCGTTGTTAGAGCTGCCAGTTGAGAGAGGACTGTTGATGTACAGCATACCTCAGAGATTATGATGTCGCCTACCGTGCAGACAGATGGACCAGCTGTTGCTGAGATTGACAGGATGTCGCTTTCGGAGCTTACGAGCTGAGATTGCCGGAGCTTACGAGCTGAGATTGCCGGATGATAGCTAGTCTACCCGAATTGAGAGACGAAGGTGATTCGTCCGATTTTTGCGCCGGAGCGGGCCCAGTTGAGTTGAAGATTTCCAGTGTGGAGAGTCTTACTCAGATCTAGAGCAGACCGATTCAGAGATGACCGCCAATGTGTCACCTTTCCTGGAGGATTGAGGCGCTGTTCGGCATACAGGCGAATGAGCCAGTTGCTGCTGCAAATGACGAGATATCGCCCAGATGGTTGGAACTACTGCAGCGTGAGCATATATTTAGAGAGATGATAGCGAGTCGCTAGTCACCTGAGGATGAATGACTAAGACATTTGGTTCGTCCGTTTACCGATGCGAGGTCATCAGATAGATTGTTTCCAGCCAGAGACGACTTCACGCAGGTTCGTTGAGAGTCGATAGAGACGATCGAATGTCAGGAGCCCATTTTCCAAGTTTAAAGTATACGGAAAGACATGCAGGTGATTCTATGGACCCTCTAGAAGAATGAAACCCTAACTCGACCTAATGACCGTGTGAAAGCCTTTGAACCTTAGGGTTTGCGGCAGTTCCGCGGCGCCATTAGTGAGGCTTGGGTTTGCCCTTCTACGGCTAGACCACCGACGTTGTGGCATGTACTCGATACTATTAAACTGTACCCGTGATGTTGATCTCTTGGGGGATTATGAAGTTCTGACGAGTCGATCGGATGATTCGACATCATTCGGATATCGTGTGATGGGATGCATTGCTTGGGAGACTCCAGATACGAGTATAGCCGTTGGAGCATAGTCCATGCAGCCACGATGAGAAGAGTCCAAATCAGTCGACATTGAAGCAGAGTGAAGAAAAGAGTTCGCAAGAGATTTCGACGAGATGACGTCCCACTCCGCTGACGTCAGAGATGTGATACGTATCCAGAGGAGTGGTTTATGGATATATTTTCCAGAAAGAAGCGCGATAAGTATGCAGCCGTTCCAGAATGAGAATTTGCTTCAGCAATGGATGGTGACTTCCGGGCAATTCGGCAGGATTGAGATTTGAGAGGGAGACCTCGACAGGACCCTTCTGGAAAACGATACGAGAAGGCCTAGACCTAGGAGTGGTCATTTTGCGCGCCACCCAGCAGGCTAGAGTTCGGCATCTTCGACAGGGTAGTTGACCAGGTTCGGATAAAGGAACTTACCCAGATGCATTGCGAATTGATCAAGGACGGATGAGTATTCAGTATTCCTCCGATGGTTAGGACGCGTTCCCGAGGACCTGTTCGGCCTGACATCTTCTACAGAATGATGAAGCTACAGAATACGCGATTTCGAGTCCGTGCGAGAGACTTCAGATTGACCGTGGCCGAGAACAGTGCAGTGCGTAGTAGCTTGGCGTGACGTCATAGTGGACGACGATAGAGACAGGTGGAACAAGAGGTTCGTGCGAGACACTGACGAGCTGTCATTACTTCCCGTCGAGACTAGAGACCTGATATGCTTACAGAGGCGTTGGGATGCGACCAATTTCCGAGAAAATGTTGTGCTGAGGACACAGATGTCTATCGAGTGAGAAGAGATTATGCAAGAGAGCCAGCCTCTGTACAGATCGGCATAGGCATGATTGGAAGGGACCCTGAGCAGGATTCCTTCCGGGACATTTCTACAATGATGTTTGCACCCAGGATCAGATGTATGACGTTCTTTCAGAGAGTCAGAGGCCGAGGCCAGTGATATGCTGCCTTACGAGTGGTCGTGAGGATTGACCGAGAGATGACCAGAGAAGTGCCAGAACGGAATCGTCCCCGTTAACACACCTGACAGGGCCGATGAGCCGATTGACTGCGAGATAGGAAATCCGCAAGGAAAATAAGGACCCAGAGTCAGAGGACTCCAGACTGTGAGCAAGAGGCAAGTAGATATCCTGCGCTGCTAGCAGTGGATGCACCGACTCCTTCTCGACCTCGAAGGAGGAACTACCAACGACGGTATTTATGATTTGTGATTTTGTGATTTGATTATCATGTATCCGTCATTTTGGATTTCGGTATTTTGGGCGTTCTGTTTGCATGATTTGGTTTTGATGACTGAGTTTCATGATATTTGTTTCATGCACCCACTGGATATTTATATATTTTGCGCAGAGTTATTACATTTGAGATATTGATTGAGATTTCATGCCTACCGTATGCAGTGAGTTGATTTGCACTTCCAGCATAGTTTTCATGCACCTTTTGTGTTTTGATATACGATTTTGGTGCACGCCAGATGCACTAAATCGGGATTCTTCGTGCATGTCACATGCACCTGATTTTTTTTCTGTCAGGCACACACGTTGCCTACGACAGATGTTTCGTGCACACCAGTTGCACCTAGATGTTGTTTTGTACACCTGTTTGACACATATATGGATTTTGATTCCTTGCGCACCAGACGCATAGAATATTCTTATATATGCATTTTGGGGATTGATTTCTAGTAGAGCAGTACATTTTTATGATATTCTCTATGTATTGATGTTTTCGGAGCCCCGACAAATTGGATTATTACTGAAATTGTTTTAGTATTGGGGGTTTAAATTTAAATTCGGGGACCGAATTTCTTTAAGGGGGGGTAGATTGTAACATTTTCAAAAAAGATAAAATATTAATTTTGGGAATTTTTATAATTTAATATTATTTTATTGAATATTTTAATATTTTGGTATTATTAAATGCAAATAAATAAGAAAAATTTGAGAAAAATTATGGAAAATTCTAAAATAGGGTAAATTAGAGAATTATGACATTTTAAAGTTTTTGTGATTAGTTTGACACTAATTTAGTGCTAATCGCGATTAAAAATCGCTAATCGGTTTTTAGCATTTTTGAGCAAAACATGCACATATCACTTTTTTCTACACTGGTGCATTTTTCTTGCCATGGTTTCTCATTTGGGTTTACTATTTATGTGAGAAGGATTTTGAGAGAAAAGAAAAGGAAAAGAAAAGAGAAAAGATTAAAGAAATGGGGGTTGGTGAGAAATAGAGGCATGGGGCACCATTGACTAAAAGACTTAGCCATTTTCTCCCTCATTTCCCTCCCTCTTCTCTCTTTTTCTGCTGCTGCTCCTGCACCTCATCCCCTCCCCTCTTCAAAGGTCCAAAACACCTCTAAAACTACACCAAAACCACACATCCATTTCATTAAAAATGTGCACCATCCCTAGATCTACACTTGGAGCTAAAGAAGCAAGGATTTGGGACACTAGGGGCAACTCAAGAAATTTCTTGAGTTGCCAATTGAGGTAATTTCTGGACCATTAGCTTAATTCTAGCATTCCTTATACCCCAATGTTGTTATAGAATCGATATTGTGTGATATTGTGGACTTGAGGATAACCAAGTTAGGGTTTGAGGGAAATTGGTGTTGTATTGTGAAATTGAGGTTAGTAGAGGTTATACCATCACCCTAGTGTATGAATTGGAATCCAAAACCTGAAGCTTAAACCAGAATACGGATTTTAGAAACCGATATCGGGGAAATTATGGAATCTGTGGGGTTAATTTGAATCTGCTATCATACGAGACACCTGAAAATAATATTGAGTGGACAGTGAGATGTGCAGGCACCCATAAAGCTAACCCCAAGACCCCAGCTCCTAATTCCCTTTCCAGGCCGCCAATTTATTCACTTTGGCCGCCAATTGCGGCCTGGGTCCCACCATTTTGTCTCGTTTTTGTGCTGCAGCTCCTACATGTTCATGTTAGGCCCCTGGTATATATAGATTTGTATAAAGTGACCTAGGGTGAAATCTGGGGCATATTTCCTAAGTTGCTGTTTTGGATTCGTGTTTCCGTATTCCGTATTTTTGATTCTGCAATTATGGATTTTGTTTTGCCTCGACTATTTGGCGTTTATACGACGATATAGAGGATTTATTGATGGTTTTGAAGGCGTGCCATAGGTTCTCACCTATAGGCCCCTTATCGTATCGTTTTGGATTTCGTATGCCGTTTTAGCTTTGATTTGGTTTTAATGCGCATATGTGACCCTTTGATGTGTAGGTACTCATGAAGACTTCGGGACGACAAGCAAATGCGTGGTGATGTCCGCAAATGATGATGCAAGGTGAGTAGATTATATCTACAGGGGGAAGTCGGGTGGATGGCGTATAGCACCCCCGCAGTCCGTAGATAGAATACTATGTAGTTTATTTATGTGATAGTTGTAGGGTGTTATGGTTAGTTAGAGCTAGAAATAACTAGCGTAGTTCCTAGTTGCGAGCTCTAGGATAGAGGTACACCAGCACGCACAACCTTGCATATTCATTATACTTGCACTGTGTTTGATGATATGGGATGACTTTGGAGATGAGTCAATGATGTGGGCTTTATGCCGCGAGATCGGTGATTTGATATGATTCATATTTGGGATATGACTTGTGATTCTTGCGGGCTTGGGATGTGTGTTTACCCCCGCATGCATACTTTATTGATGGTATCGATTTGTACTAGATATAGAGTAGTACCCCAGATTATATGATCTGATGATGGTGATACCTGTTATGTGATGAGATAGTGAGATGTTGACCCGTACCCAGCTATTGGGATGCCGTACGATGATTTACCGTACGAGCCGATATTGATGATAGATCCGCACTCATAACTCGAGGATGTCCTACGATATGTTGTTGAGGCGGGATCACCGACTATATATCTATATATTTATCGACTCAGATTTAGGTGGTTTCCATACCTCTTCCATTTGACTTGATACTTAGATCTGTAGGTGCATAGTAGATTCTTCACTGTGATGTTGATTATTTGATTTCCGCATTTTCATGCTATTCGCATCGCTTGCATATGTTTATTCCTACTGTTATCATGTTGTTAGGACACCAGCACCATTATCGATGATGCGTATGTTCCACGTACACTGTTTGCCGGCTCACACACATCATCATCGATAATTGCCATGCCACTACACTGTAGTACTGTTGCATGACTTCTGATATGATTACCTTTCTTTACATGTCGCATACATCATGGATTGATTGCGTAGCACATTGCATTGGATTTACTTCTTGATGTTGGATTTTCATGTGATTTCTGGTTTGAGGACCGTGGGATTATTTAAGAAAGGATGCTCTATTTTGAAAAACCCGGTACCTCGTGATATGATATTTTGGTGCGTCCACCACGCGTTTTCTCAGTGCTGAGACGTGTGCTTGAAACCCGATTCGAGGAGTGGATGATCCGTTTGCGGGTTCGTGGTGGGCCCGGTATGGTTCCCCTCGGCAAGATGATCGATGGGTTTTGCCGATTGAGCCTGGAGGCGGGCGAGTACCTACCGGTGATTGTATTTGAGCTCGGCGTATATCTGGAGGATACCGACCGGAGTTGAGAGATGGGCGTACTGCCGGGGCCGAGGGCCGATTCCGCAGACATAGCCCGCGGGCCGATCCGGACTGACGGAGCCCGATGGATGAGGATTTACGTGTCGATGCTAGGCACGGGTTTCATGATGTTTTCCATGATTTTATTATATCCTCATCTTCGCATACATGATGTTATTGTCATTGGGTGACGGGTGGACGGGTTCCACATATATATAGACATGGATCATATACAGACTGGATTTACACTGATCATACTTCATTTGTATATATAACAGGGTATGAGGGCGCTGTTATATATACCCTTACACCAATATTAGTGGTATGGGACGCTAATATATGTGTATTGATATCCTTGATACTTCATCATTTACTTCATGCAGACATACCTTATACTGATGACATGTTATTACCTGAGTACCTGGCACTACATACACATTTAGATGTTACCTTGCCACCTTATCATACTTCAGATGTACTCTTGTGGTTTATATTACTGATTGTTGACCTAGGTTTATGTCTTGCATTCGGTTTCTGCTTGTAGATATTTCTATTCACGAGTTGGCAACTCACCCCCGTTGTGCCACAGTTCTTGCAGGTTCTGCCGTACAGGTTCCATTGCGGCATTTCTGGCACACTACTTCCTTGCGGGTGCATTGCTTTTGGTAGGTGGATTCTTTTGCATCAAGAACCACCATTGTATTTATTTTATCCATTGTATCTAGAATTTCCATCAACCAAAACTTGTATATTTTTTCAGACTCAGACTTTAGTGATGTGTTATTTGGCCTTAGAGTCGCGCTTAGTAGTATTGCGGTTTTCATGCTTACTGTGTTTCTTTTGGATTTGATCCTCGCCTTTCGGCGTTGTATATTATTGTTGCATGTGTGGTTGTGACCGTCAATTGACGAAGAGCTAGCTCCCGCTTGGGGATGCCTTTATCATTGCATATATTGTTATCCTTGTTGTACCCCATTCGGGGCCAGTTTTACAAAAGAAACTCTGCCGAAATTTTTAAAAAAGACTTTACCTTTTAAAATGCACATTCGGCTTAGTTATTTAAAAACCTTGACTTCAAACATGTTTTCCTTCACTTCTTTAAACCAGTTTCTTCACTTACGCTTAAAATGGTTTTAGATTTTCTGGGCTTTTGGCTTACTTGGATCAGATGGGGTCCTATAGACTTCATATGTTTCAAGGGCCAGTCACGTGCTCTTTCGGGTCGTGACAATAGGACTCCATTCATACATGCACATACCGCTCCCTACGGCACTCTATCCCTCGAGGTAGCGGTGATACCGTAGTATAAAGGCCCGGGTGTGATGTTTTCCATGGAGGTTAGGGTAAAGATCTCTAAAGGAAGGACAAGAACATAATGGAAGGAACACCTTCCCGAACGGATCTAATCCCCTTTATTGATAATTATCATAACTCCTCACAGATCTTCATTCGGGTATAGAAAGCCTTGAGGTTTACTTGCATTTCCAAACCATTCCTAAACCTAACCCTAGCAAGAATAGATCTAGTTAATTGCCCTAGAATAATTAGGTTTTTAGATTTAATAATTAATCCGAACACCCTTCGGAATTAACTCGTTAGAGCGAATCGAAAATTCACAACATCCCTGTGGACCGACCCGTACTCACCGTCTAGCTGCAAAGCGACGCCGTTCTTGATTGCGGTTACAAATATTTTTGATCTATCTTTTAGAAAGCACAAGCACGCTAAATCATTCAATAAAATGGCGCCGTTGCCGGGGATGGCGTAGAACTTTCCTTTTCGCAATTTCGGGTTAATCATAAAATTTAAAAAATCATAAAAATCTAAAAAATCCAAAAAATATAAAAAATATATTATCTGTTATTTTTGGAAGGGTATTTTTGTGTGAATTTTGCAGGATCTACGAACAAATTCGGATCTGGAAATCTACAGAGATTAAAAACAGCAAATATCAAATCCGAACAAACAGAAGATTGCAACAACAGAGGAACAGAAAAAATTTGGTGGACCGAGTCAACAAGAAGAACCGCAGCGATCTGGTGAGCGCAAAAAAAAAAAACAAACCCGATGAAGGCACCAATCCGCGGCGAATCCGCGGTCGGAGGCGGCACTTCGCGGCGGTTCCGCGGTGGTGGTGACAGATCAGTTGCTAGAGAAAAAGGCAGAAGCACGGTATTTATATAAAAAAAAAGTTCCTCCACTGCAAATCTCTGTGAGTTTTCTCTCTCTTCCTCTGCAAATCTTGATATATCTTCTGTAAATTTGCCTGCATGATATCTTTGCGCTCAAAAATATATTCCTTTCCATATAACAGTCTTGTGCAGGATTTTTAGGCCCCGCTTGAAATAAAATAGATTGCAAGTAATATTTTGCTGTTGCGTATCTTTTCTCTAAAATCTTTTTGCAACAAATTTTTCCAAATAAAGAGAAAAAGAATAAAAATAAAAAGGACAAATCTTTTATAGAAACTTGCAAAATTTTTGGCCGCAAATAGATCCTTGCACCACCATAAACTTTCTTTCTTTCCCCTCACTTACAACATGGGTACCCCACATAATAAATCATTTGCCGAACTTTGGTATCCCGAACCTAATATTGCGTCGTACGTTAATTTGTTCGGTCAATTTAAAAACGATCCTTCCTTGCCAAAAATTTCGTTGAAAGATCAAATAGAGGCGTCTAGGAGAAATAGTTTGACTTTTCAACCCAATTTGTGTCAACCGAGTCAACCTTTACCACCTACATATGTTGATACCACTTCTTCAAGTCCTTCTGTCACTCCTAGGCCGATGTCCATTGCTGAGCATATTGCTCAATCTCGCAGTCGATCTTTCACCACTCTCCACTCATCCAGTTCTAGGGATCAACACGACTATTCATCTTTTTATCCATATGTTGACCCTACCCCTGCCCAACCACCCACTTCCTACAAGTCATTCCCAACCTTCCCACCTTCACTAGACACTGTTTCGACACAGCCATTAGGGAGTTTCACATATCCTACCAATTTTGAATCTTTTACTGAAACCCCCTCACCACCTAAGTCTAGTTTGGAAGAGTCGTTGGAGGCATATATTGCTGCAACAAATAAAATGATGAGGAATGTGGAAGCGTCCATGGCCGCCCTTATGCAACCTAGTGAACCGGTAGCTAGTGTCCCGCTAGCTCCAAATTTTTCAATGTATGAGGCGGCAGTTGGACAGAGTGAGAATGTGAGAGGATTTTCAAATCAAACCTACCCTTTTCCATCGATTGCCCTAAATAGTTCACCTATTGAAAATAAAGATGAGTTGTGTGATTTTGTAGTGTTTGATTTGCCAGATTGTGAGGAACCCCTTTCGAGTGAAACCGCACCTAATCCTTTTGATCTTTACACCTCCACTCTAGAACCTAAATCGATAGATATCCATGCTTTTGATGAGGTGTCTAAAGAAATTGATTTTCACTTGATTGAGGATATAGACGCCGGGAATATTTCGGATGATGAACCTGTCGATTTGCTTGAAATTTTATGTTCAAATCATCATCCTGAGTTATTAAATGTTTCTCCCGAATCTCATATGCGTCTAGATTTTGATGATAATGGCATGGATGAGTTGAATATTGAGGATAGTATTGAGGAGAGTCTTGAGGATAATATTGAGGTTGAATCATTTTTGTTTGATGTGTCTGATTTTCCAATTCATCCTACTGAACCTTTGACTGTTATATCACCCTCCCTCCTTCCCATCGTTCCGACCCCGCTTGAAGACTGTGAGCTTGAAACCTTTTCCTTTGAATCTGACACAATTCTCACAGACGATGACACCTACGAGTGTTTCACTTTTTCGGACGATGTTGATGACTCACCGCCCGAGTTTGAGTCCTTTACATTTTCAGATGAGCCATCAGACTCGGTTGATTATAGTAGTTTCGAACCATTAATGGAATCTTTCAAGTTCGAAACAGTTTATTACGGTGAGAAAGATACTATCCCTAATTCACTCCCTTTCGTCTTTCCCATTGTTCCGACCGAACAAATGACCGTTACGCTTTCATCTCCTATACCAAGTTCGGCGTACCCATGTTTTCTTGCGAATCTTGAGGGATTTGATCCCATTTCTCGACGAGTAGATAGGTTAGCGCAATCGCTTATAACATATCGGTCATCACATATTGCGCTAATTTATTCACTCAATTTACACCCTCAAGATCGTACTCCACTTCCTTCTTCTTTTCGCCATTCTTCTCCCCCACCGAGACCATATTCTACCATTCTTTCCATACGGTCTCGCGTGCTTCTCATTTTCTTGCACCAACTATACCATTTCCACGATAAGATTTTTGAATGGTTGGTGCTAACTATTAGCTTGTGCAAGGTCAAGCTTAAGTTTGGGGGAATCTTTGTATATATGTATATATTTTTTGTTTTCTTTTCTATAAAAAAAATAAAATAAAAATATTCAAAACATTAAAAATATAAAAATTATAAATAAACAAGGGAGTGCCAGTATTTTGACCCTCTTGGTTTAGCATGACAGTGAGGACACTGTCAAGTTCAAGTTTGGGGGTATGCTCGGTACGTCTTCTTCCTTCGTATTCATTTGTACATATTTTTGCATTTGCATATTTATTTGAAAAACCCATAAAAATTGAAAATTTTCAAAAATTATAAAGATTATTGTATTCAATTTTGGCTATAATTGACTTGAGTTTGACAAATAGGTTAACTGGCTAGGAACAACTAGATCTTAGACTTAGTGAATTAAAAACCCTAAAGATAACATTCCTTAAAGTTTAACGGTAGGAAGTATATGCCTTGTAGTTTATTTAGAAATAGGCAAATTTTGGGTTCACTTCTTGGGCTAAGTCAAAATGAGGGAAGAGTATTGATGTTCTTATTAGAGTATAAGTTTGAAAAATAGTTCCTAGCTTAAGTCTAGATTTTGAATATGTATACCCTACAATTTGCATAATCACGCACCTTGAAACTTGGAATAGTAGAAGAGACCTTGAAGTGCTCTTGTCTAAAGTCCTTAGTACAATGAAAATAAAGAAAAAAAAAGTGAATAAAGAATAAAAAAAAATGGACACTGATTTTTGTGATTACTTAAGGCTGCAAAAATAGAAAAATATTTAGCGAGGGTGCTTCATCACCTAGTGCCTTAGACCTTGGGAGTCACTGCTAAAGCCTTGGGTGTTGCAAAACTAGGAAGTACGCTTTAAAGTGCTAACGCATCTTGTAATCGGTTGTTGGTACCTCAAGAAGTATTAACGGTCGCATGAAGGATGTGTAAGCAAATTTCATTTAAAAATTCACTAATTAATAAGTGCTTTGGACAATGGACGAGAGTATGATTGCTTGATTTGAATTTCTAAGTGTAGGGGTGATCTATACACACACGTAGGGATATGTGATTGGAATTTAGATAAGTGAGAGGAATGAAAAATAGAACTTATATCTTTAATAGAGTTGATAGAAATTCCTGAGTCGAGATGGAATCCTAGAAGGAAAACTTAAGAGATGCCGAAAGCTAAGTAAGTCTATAGGATATATATAATCTTAAGTTAAATAATGAGGAAGTGTGAAGAATGTGGGTGGATAATTTACGTGTCAAAAGATAATAGAATTCCTTGTTAGAAAACTTAATTGAAAAACAAAAGTCGAAAGGCCGAATTGATAGGATTTTGTGGGTGTAATCCGCTGAAAACCCTCAAGAGACAACACTCCTCCTACTAGGGACACCTAGAGGTTTAACGGCTTGTTGCACGTGCTCAGTGCAATCGCATTTCCCTGCGAAAGTGCGGTTAGGATTTTAGTGAATAAAAATAAGTTTGCTCGAGGACGAGCAAAAGATAAGTTTGGGGGTATTTGTTCCGACCAGATTATTGTATTATTATATTCCCCATTCTTACTCTTTTTATAAATAAACAGGTGCTTTTGACGCATGTCTGCTACATGTTACAGGTTACAGGTTCTTGGACGGAAAACAGTGAAAACGATGTAAAGACAATGAAAATATGGACTTTAACCAACAAACAGAGGACTCTTGATCAAGCCTACATCAAAAATAAAATTCACAAAGTACAAGGCAACGCAAGGTCCAAGATGTCAAAGCGAACGGTTAAAAGTCCAATGCAATTGTACACTGGAGATCTGGAACCAATGTAGAAGCCAAATGGAGAAAAGAACAAAAGAATCAGGAAGCCCCAAAGGCCTAAATACAGCACACAAATTTTCAGCCAATGTTCTCTCTATTGGGCCGCGGAACCGCGGCCCAAGCCCTACCCATGCCGCGGTTCCGCGGCCATTAAGAACCTACAGTTAAAGGAATTTTTACCATAATTTAAATAGGCTCTGAATAAGTCTTCCTAGGGCTATTTTTGTAATTGTAGACATGCGGATCAAAATGTAACCTAGGGTTTCTATTTCCTATAAATAGAACTCTAAATCATTGTAAACTTTATGCCTCCCTTTAATGAATAAAATTTAGAAATCTTTTGGAGAGCATCGGTGTTTCTTCTCCATTCAGAAATTCAGATCTGACAACCCTGCATGGATGATTGGAGGGATGCATCTGTAAGTAATTTAATTTCTTGCCTTAGTGTAGATTTAAATTCCTTGCCCTATGTAGATTTAATTTCATGCCCTAGGAACTTGTTTAGGGTTTAGCTTTGGGGAAGGATTTTGAGAGATGAGATCTCTCATCCCTTTCTTACCCACCA
The DNA here is from genome assembly GCA_030015575.1 of Agapanthus africanus. Lineage (NCBI taxonomy): Eukaryota > Viridiplantae > Streptophyta > Magnoliopsida > Asparagales > Amaryllidaceae > Agapanthus > Agapanthus africanus. The sequence continues at coordinate 228,502,542 of JASDDO010000008.1, forward strand.
AATATTTACAATAGGACTCCATGCATACATGCACATACCGCTCCCTACGGCACTCTATCCCTCGAGGTAGCGGGGATACCGTAGTATAAAGGCCCGGGTGTGATGTTTTCCATGGAGGTTAGGGTAAGGATCTCTAAAGGAAGGACAGGAATTTAGAGGAAGGAACACCTTCCCGAACGGATCTAATCCCCTTTATTGATAATTACCATAACTCCTCACAGATCTTCATTCGGGTATAGAAAGCGTTGAGGTTTACTTGCATTTCCAAACCATCCCTAAACCTAACCCTAGAAAGAATAGATCTAGTTAATTGCCCTAGAATAATTAGGTTTTAGATTTAATAATTAATCCGAACACCCTTCGGAATTAACTCGTTAGAGCGAATCGGAAATTCACAACATCCCTGTGGACCGACCCATACTCACCGGCTAGCTGCAAAGCGACGCCGTTCTTGATTGCGGTTACAAATATTTTTGATCTATCTTTTAGAAAGCGCAAGCACGCTAAATCATTCAATCATGTCTCCAGTGAATGTCAATTAAATGGAGAGAGGCCGATCAGCATTACTCAACTTAGGAATACATCCAGATATGAGAAACCTGAAAGAGAAGCAAGTTCTCTTAATCATTACTATCAACTGAATACCATACACAAGTATCTATATCTTCGATCACCTTGAAGATTCCCGATACTTGCAATACCTGGTTCTCTACTTTATTCATATACCTATAACTTCTCAAAACTTGGACCTTGTGTTTCGAAGAAACACCTGTCTAAGAACTAGAGAAGTCACAAGTAAACAGAATATAGTATGAGAACCAACCCCTCTGTCCTCATAGACACTGGACCACATACAATACTCTGTATAAGTCCCCTATGTCTAATAACTCATTCCCTGTGGGTCGCACTATACTTATGGTTAAGAAGAATTACACCGCTGTTTAATGCTCCTTACCTAACCATCCACTGATATAGGTAAATGTCATGGACATAATTTCAAAAAGTTATATCTCACTTTATAAAAATAAACGTACAGATATATCAATTTGAAATCGGTGCATAACAACGGATATTTAAAACCAAATATTTGCCATCCGGCAAACAACCCAGGTGATTTCCTCAAATATTACCAATTACAACGAAATCCGATATAATGAGGATGATCACCTAATTCCCAATAACTTACTCCCACTCATCATCTGTAAAACCATACAGATGTGAGAATCATACCTGGTAAATACATACCCTGGATCAAGGGCTAATTGGGAAATCAGTTTTCTTTTAACAATTCACAATGAAACTGAAACATGTAAATGTTTCGAAGGGGTATCGGGTTATTCCTAGTAATGCCTCTTCCATTATTCAGATTCATGACTATAACCGTATATTTCTTTGCCATCTCTCCAAATCCCTTTATATGTCTTTAGTCATTACCTTCTGTACACCCCTTTAGGCCAAATGGTTTTCTTCCATCCCTACCGTTAGGCACCAGCCTATGGTTTAGAAGAAGACTATCCAATAAGCATAATGGGTGTACTGTCCTATCCTAGGAGCACTCGCAACCCGAGAGAAGGTGAAGATAAAAGACAACTGAATAAAACCTTATTCCTATTTCTCCTGAACCAGAATCCATCCCTGAACTGGAACAAGTTCCTTTCGAGTTCGTATATAACCATACGATGGAGTATCCAATAAACCGTGGATCTTCGTAGTGATACGGAGTGTTCTGGAAAAAATACAAAGGTGATGTAGGATTGGCGAAGAAATACTTGGTTTGGTCGTGAATAGCAGTCGCAATTTACTTTGCCCTCTTATTAATCCCTTTATTTGTCTTTACTTAATACCTTCTATACACGACACTTAGGCTAATTGGCTTTCTTCATTCCCTACCGTTCGGCACCAGCCTATGGTTTGGAAGAAGACTATCCAATTTGCGTAATAGGTGTATCGTCCTAATCCAAGGAACACTCGCAACCTGAGAGAAGGTAAAAGGAAAAGACAACTGAATAGTCCTATTCGTTTTCTCCAGAACCGGAAACCATCTTCGAATCTGGAACAAGTTCCTTCGAGTTCGTATATAACTATACAATGGTTTTATCCAATGGAAGTGGACGTTCGTAATAATACGGGGTGTTCTGGAGAAAAGGGTAAAAGTAGGAGTTGCAATGAGGTATGCAACTCTGACAATCCAAAAGCCAGTGTTTTAAGAAGGATCGGTTAATCTTGGTCACTGAGTCATAGTCTAGGGTCGGTCCATGTTCGCTGCCAAAGAGAGAGAAAAAAGAAACACTCTGCGTGCACTCTAGCCTAGATCAAAATGGTTATCAATTTATCTAATCAGGAAACCTACCACTGTAACGTCAAATTCTCCTCCAAACCTGAAAGAAGAATTAGTCGGGATCACCCGAGGAGTAAACCAACTCATCAGTGCGAATCGGGATCTAACTATCATCGCATGATAACGTGATGGAATCCACTCACGTTATCACACTCCAGAAGGTATGCGCATATCTGGCAAGTTTCAGTTTCTTTAAAAACTCCCGATGTGATTTTTACCCCATGATCTTATGACCTTGACAAAGGCCAACATATCATAAGTCACATGTCAAGTTCTACCCGTCATTGTCCAGGTTAATATGAACCCACTCGTACATACCCTTGACGAAGGCCAAAATAGTAGTACGACTGTCCCAAACCAACGCATCTATCTATGCAGCAGAAAAGTAACAAATAGCTAACATACACTATACCTTGACGAATGCCAACATACATAGCATTAATACTAAGTGCTACCTTTCTGAAATGACGGAGGGCTACGAATGGTTTTTGGCAAAAAACCTTTAACGTAATGAACTTGATATCGTTGAAGGAACCAGATAGCTTTTTATAAAAATATAGTGGCGAAAACCTTTGCTAAAGAGGTCACTCCCGGTGAAGGGATCTCAGCTCTTTCCCCGTAGAATGAGGTGCAGGATATTCCAACTGAATACCACGATGCAAAGCAAAAGTAATCGACTATAGTGAAGTTATTGCCCTGACGCAAACTTCTGTCCAAGGGGTCACTCCCGGTGAAGGGATCTCGGACCTTGCCTCGTCGACTGAGGTGCTGGATATTCATAACCGAATACCACCGTGCAAAACAAAAGAGAACGACCTTGCAATAACAGCTTTTTTTTGAAAAATGTTCCAACAACATCAGAATAGGTTTGTTTAGCTTGCATTGATCCGAATCAATGCAGTCCCATCAATTGATCACACCAATAAAGAACGGAAAGAATGATATACGTATATGCCACCCGCATTCTCCACTGGGTCCCGTCATCACCCGTTAGGTTACTTAACTAACGACCGAGCGGAGACTGGACTGGCGTGGATGCAAAACATATACAACATCTACTAGTATATAAATCAATATATAATATTCGCTCAAGGCGTGATAAAATGCAACATCACAGAAATTAATAAGTATCACAGAATAATACAGATAACTGGGATCCTCGGGTTTCATAGAGCCGCTACTGAAACCCGACGTTCCCCTGGTCGTGTGGATAGCCTGTGTAATGAAATCCTAGACCCCTACGGGCGCGGCAAGATACTCGCCAAAACCTGAAGCGAGGCATCCCCCTTCAACAACGTGAATGGACCACCCAGCACTTCACGGAATCCAGTAACTTGAGCACCCCTCCTTGGGTCAACTTGTACCCCCTACGAGTGCGGCGAATAGCCCGCCAATTCTAAAGTGAAGCCCCCTCCGTCTCAAAGCCATGAGATGTGGGCCCGTTGCCCTCTAGAACCCGCCCATCCGTGCACCCCACCGCGGGGTAATCCTAGTACAGAAAGTAAAATATACAACGGGTACAACGACCTCAGCCCGGTCGTGCCCCAAAAGAATAATATACAAACAGGCAGTAACGATAGTCCACATGTCAGACGCTCGCCCCGCAATATCAAATGTACATATACAACCAAACTGTACTAACACTGCATCCTGGCTATCCACCACGACAAATCCGCAACATCACAGCACAACACAGAACATCAACGTGAATGTCACGTTCGCAAATCTGTCTAAAAGGGCTATAGCAGTTAGACAGGATTTACCGATCAAGTGAAATTCACGGTCACAGATATAATGTAAATACTGTGAACTAACATGTTTTAAAAATTTCGATCGTCAAAATTCCCGAAGTGGGCCCCAAGCACAACTGTAGCACTCAAAATAAATCTGGGCCCAAACAGAATATACCAAAAACCCCATTTCCAAAACAGAGAACTACTGAAGAAATTTGGTGCACAGAATAGGTAAAGTGGCGGCGGAACCGCGACCGGAGCATGGGTGTGGCCGCGGTTCCGCGGCGGAACAGTAACATCATGCCACCAAATTTTTACAGAATTCTTAAAAACGCCTGCACGTATTTCTGCAATGTACCAAATAATTTTTGGAGCACAAATAAAATTCGACAAAAAGTTCAACTTGGAAACGCGATTTTTGGAAAATTCGTCCGATCGAAATTCTAAACACGTTAGAGCAAGATAGACTAGGTTAATGGCGTGGCTCTGATACCATGTAAGTCTACGGTAGCGCCCCGGCCGTCTTTCCGAGGCCATAATGCGGAAACGAAACTTTTTCTTAACCTGTAAACCGGCGATACCGCGGGCTTAAAATCCGGATCGGACCATTAACCTACTACTAGATAACTAGAGAAAAGGTAGAAAGTTATACCGAGCGATCCGTGTCCTTCGGTCTTCGGCCACCATCCCGATCTCCTTACGGCATCTCCGGTCTTCATCTCCTCGTCGGAAAGGGCACCACATCGAGAAGTTTTTTTACGGGCACCCGCTTCATCCGAAGCAACTCGGGCGCGAAGTGTGCTAGCCGACACGTCCAAGGTATTGTAGAGAATGTTTGTGATCACTTTGCCTCTTGCATCCATGGCATGGATGGAGGTTGAAGGTGTTGCCATTAATGGAAGCTATGAGCTAGAGGAAGAAGAAGAAGAAGAGAAGTCTTTCTTTTTCTTTTCTTTTCTTTTGTTGTGATGAATTTTGAGAGTGAAAGAGTGCTTAAGAAATAATACAAGACCAAAAACAAATGTCATGGCAGCCCCTCTCTCTCACTTCATCAAATCAAGACACAAAACAATCCATTAATGTGACATATTTGCAAGAAAAGAGACCATGACTCATGATACAAGTCCATGTCACATTAATGCATTGTCATGATGATTTCTAGCTCATAATTTCCATTAGCAAACATTAATCCAAATGTTTGCAACAATAAAAAGATACGGCAACATCTAAAGTAAACTCGTGACGGATCACAAGGATACCCCTCACCTGTATATTCATACCTGCATCCACATTCCGACTGAATGCAAATGCGATGAGACTAAAGTAATCCAACAAATCTAATACTAGGATCCTGCTTAAACCAAAGCCCACTAGTATGATCCGTCTGATCATGATCCGTGCAATACCGCACGTATATGATCGAACCCTGCCATATATCATACGGCCTCTACAACGTTTCGCCCGAAACTTGAGAAACTGTCTGTGGGGGCTCTAAAGACTCGTCAATACATTGGCTGTGGACTTAACCACTGGCACGTCAGAGGTACTAGCTGTACGTAACGGGCTACCAGGTATTGACCAAAAGGGAGGTCGATGAGCGAACTCATCCTAACACCCTACTGAGCCTGTCAGTGACAATATCCGTACAGTCCGGTCCGTTCGTCTATGAGCATCGCATGGCGGGCCTAGGGGGTTGGTAAAAGTCAGACCCCCAAAAGCGGTATAAGGCGTGTCGGAGTGTAGCCCAGAACACCCTGAGATACTACTGGAATACCTACCAGTAAATCTCCTGCCTTGGCCAAGGACTTCGTGTAATGGCTCTCCTAGACACAACGCGATCTCACCCCCAATACCGGGAGAGACGAACCCCTGCAGATCTGCTCACTAGCTCCATGTGGCTCGGGACTGTACCCAACTAAAGCCTGTTTGCATGACACCTTTGAGCCGTGGTAGGGTAGTAATCAAAGCACAGTGGGAACTCACACGAGACAAATGACGATCTCAGGTCGATGAACTAACCTGTACACATGTCACTAGCGAAATGCTATCTGACGTCTGGTATAATCCTAACTAGCAGGTTCCCGGCGAGTCCTGTCCGGTGTACTCATAACCCAATGAGCACCTGTATACATCTTAGGTGAACCAACTGACACCAGTGGCTTGTAAGACCGGCAACCGCCCCTCGTCGGGGTCTCGACTATATACACTAGTCTACTCCGGAGTATCGATGCCCTGTCTCGAATACTCCCACGACTAGGGAACTTTTAAGGATGTGCTTATAGACCCCAGCTCCCACGTATATGATCGCCGTCATACTGCTGGCAGTCAAGCAAGAATCCTAGGGGCTCTATCAACGTGTAATAGCGACCTCTAAGGTCACCTAAAGCTGTACACGATGATAAAGATAAACCAGATAGCATACTATCATCTTGAGTAAGACTGTCCTACCGGCATAGGTCCTCCCTCAATCGTTGCAATCACGTGCATGTGATCCAATAATTGACTCCGAGGGCACAATATCCAACATGTGATATGTGTGGGACCGAGAATAATGTGAGTATATGATACCGTATTCTATTCTCGCGATGTTTGTATCGATCGATTATATGCGATATAACCAGATTATCGAATCAAGGGTTGATTCGATAAGTCGACACATTGGATGTTAGTCGGTTATATGTGTTATAACCGGATTATTAAGTCAAGTGTTGATTTAATAATTTAGTGTATAATTGTATATGTGATATACTAATTTACATTAACTAACATTGGTTCACTTAAGCATTTGTTTTTCTCACTAGTGCACAACTTAATATATATGTGATATATATTTATTTGTGTTCATTTTGTATCATGGTTGTTGATACAACTTACATGGGTGTATAAGACTTATACCATACTAATTATAGTTTCAGGTTTTTATATTTAAAGTAATTCTAAAATTAGTGGATGATGAGCTCACATGCATGAAGCTTCATGAAGCTTAGGGTTGCATTGACTTAGTCTACTAGTTTTGTTTTACTTGAGATATTAATTAACCTAACCATTATAATGTAGCCATGGTTATGTCTCTACATGAGTTAATATATGATATAAACTCACGCATGGTTCACTCTCTCTCTTGATGATTTAGTTTTTCATTCTCATTTTATTGAGTTCATCTTCTTCCTCCTTCAAATGCTTGCTAGGGTTTGATAAAGAGAGAAATAATGTGAGAAAACAAATTCTAAAGTGAACCCATTTCCCATTTCACTATCCTCTACTAGACTAGCACTTTAGTATAGGGTGTTTGCTTCACTTTGGTGAAGTGGTAGCTTGAGTTCGTATTCCCTCGACGTAGATCATCTTCGGCCTCGAAGACTTCAAGAAAAATCGTTGCCCTCTTCTCATGGAGCCGTCCGAGAGTCCGGGAGTTCGATGATCGCAGCGAAGGGACTACTACAAGGAGCTTTTGAAGTGAAGGACCGATCTACAAAGGTTGTATTTTCTTCTTCACTTAGATAGTAAAGATGTTTACTTGCATGTGTAACCCTAATAATCTAGCAAAGATCTTGTTTAGGGTTGTTCGGCACGGCTAAAATTTTAATCGGGCATGATTGATGCCTTGTAGAACCTTCTTAGAGTGCCTACTAACCCTACAGTGGTATCAAAGCCTAGCTAGAGTATTAAGCGATGTGTATACGAAGTTAAAACCCCGATCGAACCCCGAAACGTCGATTTGACCCCCTCTCTGGACAATTTTTAAAAATGTGATTTTTTTTTGCATTAAAAATACTCAAAAAAATCAGCAGGGAATTCTAAGAGTTACTGTGCAAAACGACACCAAAACTCCACTAAAGCGCCGCGGAACCACGGCCGTACCATGCCTTCTGCGGCTGTTCCGCGGCAGCACAGTAGAATTAGGGTTAGATTTTGGCATAGTAATATCCGTAGCTGTTAGTGCACTTTTCTGGATATTTTTAATCTGACTCAAGAGTTGAGTGTTCTGGGGATTTTTTTGTAATCGATGATTCGATCGGAAAATTTAATATAGTTTTGTTTTCCGGATAATTTAGAAAGTATTAAAATGTTCGAACGGATATCATTAACTCACTTTTTCCCGACACGAAAAACTTTCAAGTGTTGAATTTTTCTTGAGTTTAAATCTTTCGGAAAAACGTGCAAGTAACGTGATGGACCCTCTAGAAGAACACAAACCTTAACTCGATATGTAACCGTCTGAACCGCCTCTAAACCTTAGGGTTTGTGGGAGTACGACGTTGCTACATGTGAGGCGTTGGCTTGACCCTTCTATGGCTGGACTATTGGTACTGTGACGTATTCTGGAATTTTTGAACTCCGCTCAAGTGTTGAGCTATTGAGGAAATCTTGGGTATTTGATTATTCGATCGGAAAGTTTAATACTGTCTATTTATCTGGAATGTGATACAATATGTGGAATTCATATAATTAGGCATGAAATACGAAGTATGTGATATTTCGGATTTACGATATCTAAAGTAATTGTGGATTCCAAATGTTGTAGTTTTACACTTTCTTTTCTGCGACCGTAAGTGTAATATGTGATATCGCCGGTTTCGTTGCTATATATCAACGACAATTAGGATGCGCATGTTTACTTACGTTGGTGACATGTGATGTTATGTATTGCTGGATATGTTATATTGGATCGTCGTGTTTTGAATAGCCTGGGGTTTTATGTGAGATGAGGGTTTTTATTTTCATTCATGTAAAATTCATTGTATGTAATATTCTTTTATTGGGGCACTTCCGGGATGAGGATGCTGTCACCGTTGTATATTATTTACCTTTTCGCATTAGGTAGACCCAAGGAGGGGAGCACAAGTAACCGGGTTCTAGGGTCCAGTAGGAGACCAACTCGAGGAGTCGAGTCCGAGTCTTCTAACTCTAGAATTGGTAGGGTTGCTTGCCGCTCTCGTAGGGGTCTAGGGGCGTGGGTTTGGCTATTCATCTCGACCGTGGAATCCGTGTTTTAAAGAGGCTCAAAATAAAACACGGACCTCCTAGTATATCCAATATTTCATATATATCTTCTGCTGCGATATCTGTGATGTGATCATTTGATATGTTATGATAGATACAGTATATAGTATATATGATATATTATATAGACGTTACTTATGTTTTACACCCGCGCTAGCCCTGCCCCACTCTGCCGTTAGTCACCTAACCTAACGGTGCACGAGGGGACATCGAGGCGAATGCGGATGGCATAAGCGTACGTTGTATTTATCTGTGATGCTTAGGTAACTTAAATAATGGGACTTCATTAATGTGATTAATGAAAGAAAAGAAACCTAAAAGATGTTGTAGAATCAAATTTTCAAAAAGGGTAGCTACAGTTTTTTGCTTTGTATAGCGATATATATGATATATCCTGCACCTTATTCGATGAGGAAAGAGCCGAGATCCCTTCACCGGGAGTGACCTGTTTAGCAAAACTGGCAGATGCTACAACACTCGGTTTGATTTTTGATTGCTTTTGGAGTTTTTGCTTTGCATAGCGATATATATGATATATCCTGCACCTTATTCCATAAGGAAAGAGCCGAGATCCCTTCACCGGGAGTGACCTCTTTAGCAAAACTAATGAAAGCCTCAAAATCACTCCATTTCAAAATTCACTCGATTCTACAACGATATCAAGTTCATTACGCAATAGGTTTTCAGAAAAACCTGTCGTAGCCCTCCATCATTTCAGATAAGTCCTGCTTAGTATTCGTGTTGCGTTTGTTGACCTTGTCAAGGCATAGTGTGCGGTAGCTGACCAGTATTTATCTGTTTATTCATATGATGCAGATTGGATTAGGGTAGTCGTACAGCCTTGTTGACCTTGTCAAGGGTCGTGCGGGAGGGTTTAATTCAATCAAGAAATGACGGGTTGAACTTGACTTACGGTCTATGGTTTGTTGACCTTGTCAAGGTCATAGATCGTTTGGGGCAAAATATTATCGAGAATTTCAAGTATTGAAATTTGCAATGAGATTGCATAACTTCTATGAGATAGTTGGATCCCGATACCCACTGCGAGTAATAGTTACTCCTGGGAGAGTTTTACACAGGACAATTAGCCAATCAAGTAGATGTCTAGAAAGGTGTCAACGGGGTTACGCCTCTGGGAAAACGAGGTTTATTTTAATTAGGTCCGTGCGAAAGCACGGGGAACCTCCCTCAAAGTACTGACACTGGCCTGGCTGAAAGATTGGCGAAATTGTAGGGTGTAATTAATCCCGGCTAGTCTTTCCTTTTAGGATTTGAAGGATGATTTGACAAAAACAGTGGGAGCCATCCTGATTAGATAAAATAATAACCAATCTGATCTTGCAAGAGTATACGCTAAAGTGTTGTTCTTCTCTCTCTCTAGGTAGCGACCATATCATGCCTTAATCAAGATAATAATACGGATGTATTGACCGGACCCGCTTGTTTTACTGCGCTGGGGAACGTTGGTCCCGCTCCAACTTATAACTGTTATAAGACCGAGCAGGAAATAGGGGATTACCAGGATTCCCGTGCCGCCTAAACGAAGAAAGTGCATGATGATGCATCTTCTTCGGGTATGTTCATTACCGAGAACTGTTTCTCAGTATCCTCTACGTCCACGGTATGAGATACCGGATCAGGATCCCACATATGTAATCTGTTACATGGGCTATAGATAGGTAGAGAACTGAGAACGGGTGATAAAATTTCAAGAGTTGGAAACGGTGCAATTGTTGCAGCTAAGTTGTTGGCAGTTATCACCCTGTATTACCGAATACATTGATTCTGAACGAATATTATTAGATACCGAACCTGATATACAATATCATATCAGTATCTTTATTTAGTAAAGAAGGATATTATTATCTATTGTTGGATAATGTTTTGAACATTTCCTATATCAAAGGTTGATCGGTTCAGGCACGTTATCTAAAAGCATAAACGTTCAAAATCAAACTACAGTTCTTCACGTATAAAACACACACAAGAGGAAGAGTTCAGAAATGAACGAATCCTTCTTGAGGCATTATAGACTAGGTCATATCAATGCAGCACGACTAGCTGAAGTTACATAAAGATGCATATTTAAATCAGTTTGAATTTACATCTTGTGAAACTTGCTAGTCATGTCATAAAGATAAGATGACCATAGCTCCGTTTACTAGAAACAGAGAAAGAGTTAGTGAACTCTTGGGATTGATACATGCTGCTGTATGAAGGTCCCCTGTCTACATATGCAAGGACCGGTTCTTTGTACTTCATTACATTTACTGATGATCTCTCAATATTCATACATATGTTCCTGTTGAAATATAAGTCCGAAACTTTTGAGATAATCACAGAATATAAGTTAGAAGTAGAGAACTAAAAACGGGTATAAGTATTATGTTCTTTGATGTGATCAGGGAGGAGAATACTTGAGCACGGGATTCCTGGACTATTCTAAAGGAGAATGAGATTCTCTCTCAGCATTACTCCTCCGTATACACCATAGCACGATCGTATATCGGGGCGGAGCAATTGCACCCTATGAGATATGGTGTGCTCTATGATGAGTACTACTGAGTTTCCTATTTCCTTTTGGGAGTTGTGCACTTGAGAAGCTGCATACCTATAAAATAGGGTTCAAAACAAATCAGTTGCCTACCACTTCATATATGATATGGAAAGGGAAGAGCCTATATCTTAAGTTTGTTAAGATTTGGGGTTGTCCGGCCTATGTCTGAAAAGCAAAATCCGGACAAGCTCAAGGCAAAGTCAGCTATATGAATGTTTGTTGGATATCCCAAGTATTCGCAAGGGAATATCTTCTACCTAACCGAGGAACAAAAGATGTTTTGTTTCTCAGCATGCCACCTTTGTGAGAGGGAATTTCTTGAGAAGAAATTAGTGGTCATGAGGTAGAACTGGAAGGAGTTCCAGCCAAACAAACTGCAGCTGATGATTTGGTAGAACCGGAGGATTCAATAGTTTCCAACGAACCTCAGCCTCTCCGCCGATCTAGTAGGGTTCCTCATCCACCTGATAGATACTTCGGTTTCTCTATGACAGTGGGAGCGAGGAATGCATCATGAGATGATTACCCAACTAGTTTCGAGCAGGCCATCAGGAGTGGGACTCTGTAAGAATGGCTGGATGCTTAGCGATCTGAGATGGAATCCATATACACCAACAAAGTATGGACTTTGGTTGCTTTATCTGAAGGGTTAAATCCCCATTAGGAGCGAGTATATCTTGAGAAGATTACTTGGTGTACATGGAAAAGTTGAGACTTTCAAAGCTAGACTTGTTAAAGGTTTGCATCATAGACCAGTTGTGGCTAATGATGAAAACTTTTCTGGGGCCTATGCTTAAGTCCATCCAGATCCTACTTGCCAATGCTACATACCATGACTACGATATCTGGCGGTTGGGTGTCATGACTGCTGTTCTAAATAGTGATTTAGAAGAAAGCATCTATAAGTACACAGCCAGAGGGCTTTGTAGACAGTGGGAGCAGCGGAAGCATGTGCAAGTTGCTTTATGGGATGAAGCAGGCATCGCGGAGCTGGAACATCTATTTTGATGTGAAAGTCGAAGAGTTTGACTTCATCAAAATGGTAGATGAACCGAGTATATACAAAAGGGTAGTAGAGAGTAAGGCGGTCATCCTCGTATTGTACAAGGATGACATACTCTTGATAGGAAAGGAGTTTCCTATGCTACGCTCGCTCAATCACCTCTTATCACAATGATTCTCCATATAGGATCAAGATGATACCTGTTAAATCCTGGATTTTGGATCTATGAGATAGATCTAAGTGGATGTTAGGGTTCTCACTAGGTATAGTGAGATGGTATCAATCGATCCTGGGGAGAATCACTGGATAGCTTCTAAGGCGATAAGGTCGACTGAATGTCAGTCACAGGCATTGTCTTTACCCTCAGTAAATGGACGGTATGTTGGAAGAGTTCCAAGGTAGACACCGTGGCATACTAGACGATAAAGGCTGGATACATCGCTACTAAAGATGCTACCAAAGAGGCAGTCTAGGTGTATATTAGTTCATGAGATGAACTTCGTTCCTTCCATTATGTGACAATGGAGTTGTGGCTTATGCCAAGGAACGCCCGTCCCATCATTGATCCAGACATATTCTAAGACAGTATCACCTGATCATGGAGATGGTTGATCTCCAAGGGATCGAGGTTAGGAGAGTAGACTCAGAGGACAACACGGCGGATCCACTCACAAAGGCCTTTTCCCAGAGAGAGACTATTATGGGATGGTTGAGTATGAGATACTATGTCACGACCTGAAATTGGTACGTGACGGCCCTAATACTACGCAACGTCTACAGGCGTAACGCAGTAAAAGAAAGCCAAAACCCATAAATCTAAACCATTAAAATACCAGAAAAGATAAGAAACATTGTTTAAAAGTCTTTGAAATCACAACCCAAATTCTTTAAAAGTCCAACTTTATTTCCTTTAAATTTCGGCAGCACCTCCTTTATAAAAACCAACCCCAAAAATGGGTACAACATAAATATAAAGTAAATCATCCCCAACGGGAGCAAATCCACGCCCAAAGGCGGAAAACAACCACCACAACAAATATATGACGCCGTAGCGAAGAAATAGAAGACGATAGAAAGGAAACTGTATAAAAGACAACAAGTCACAACATAATATACAACATCGTCCTCACCAAGTCTCTAAGTCAATATGAAAATAGTAGATGGAGAGTACAGGGATACAACGAATATACAATACAACGAATAACCACAAACCCACCTAAGCAAACTGCACACTGTGAGCTGATGCAGTATCCGTAGCAAAAGATGATAAGATGTGTGATAATAGCCTGCCTCTGACTATCCTGAGGAACACCTGCAAACACTGTGGAACAACGGGGGTGAGTTGCCAACTCGTGAATAGTAAATAACATATGCATGTAATCGCGAGTATGCACGTACAACACGAATCTAACATAAGCATTTAATATCAATGAATAGTCATATGTAATGCAATAATCATGAAAGGTACACTAGCAGGTACAACTAATACATGAAGCAATGCATATAAATAAAGGTATGTAAATGCAACAGTCATGAAAGGTACTCTAACAGGTACTACTAATATATGAAGCAGTGCATAAACAATAAATATGAAGTATGGAATGAAATATGTCATTTCCACGGAATCCTGACATCGTGGTAGGATCACAATCCATCAAGACAAATCCAAATTCCAATTCCTCAAATCAGCCCCCAAATTGGCTCTCATATCATATAAGTCTCACAAATCCTGAATGTATAATATCGAATAAATCTCATATATCCTGAATATACAAATCAGCAATCTCATAAATATCCTATATCCAATATCAAATGAATCACCTATATCCCAAATCAAATTATCAACTAAAAATCTAACATCCTAAATATATTTGCATGAATAAATATGACGATGTATATAATTTAATGTCAATACACATATATTAGCGTCCTATTCCACTAATTTGGTGTAAGGGCATATATAACAGCGGCCTAATCCCCTGTTATATATACAAAGGAGTAAGAAGAAATATCATGAAACCAATGTGTCAAGTATCGACACAGAAATGCTGATCTATCAGGTGCTGTCACCACGACTGGCCCCCTGATAGGTACGTATCACACGCTATCCGAAAAGCACGAGTGCCTAGCTCTGACCCTCATCTTTCCACGTATCTATACGTACATGACTCCCAACGGTATCCCCATGATTACCGCCGAGTGATTGGTAATGTCACCGGAAAGTATGGTTCCCCCACTAACTCATCTCCTCACTGAGATTCTTGCCCCGGGGTACCTCCGGGCCCCACCATGTACCCACACACGGACCCGTCCGTTCATCGCGTGGGGGTATATATATATATATATCTGAACCGATAAATCTCATGGTTGCTGCTGAAATATCATATCAAGGAAAACCGGGTTTTTCAAATAATGCATAATTTCATGAACTCCCACGGTCCCCAAATCCAGAAAACATCATGAAAAATCTATATCTCAATGCGAAAATCCATGAATTTAATATATGCAACATAAAAATATAATGAAAGCATATCAAGGGAAAGCCGCTAATTAACTGCAACAAGTTAATATAAAATATCATGTGGTTCCTATTTTCTCCAATTCTAAATAGCATCAAGTAAAGGTAAACATGTAGCTATAACCAGATGTATGTGAAAACATAAAGATATAGCAAGATATATGTATCTACCTACAAGTAATGATGTAGTATACCCCCTGGGTATAAGTGAAATGGGTATGCAAGGTATACCTGTAGCTATGACATAAAGTGTGTATGTACCTATCACTAATGGTACGACACTCTATAGGTATACAGGTAACTAGCATGTAGGTATACAGATATGCTACAAGTCAATGCGTAAAGAAATATGAATCAAAGTCTCAATGTCCCTAACCAAGCAATATCATATCTATAAGTGGGTTGTGCGTGACATGGAAATTATTGACGGTGTGTGTAGGATACACTCAGTGCTCGTGCAACATGAATCGTCAATAATATGTGTAGTGTCCTAAGGATACTAGTCCAAGCACAACAATATCTAAGTAATAGGGTTAATGCGCAATTCTAAGTATGACATAGAATATGCGACAGAAATAACATCTCTAGCCCAGACGCATAACGCCATGTGGGCGATTCCCCTGTAGATGTTAAATCTACTCACCAACGCTCCTGGCTAAGTGAAGCCTACCACCTGTTTTCCCTTGTCGTAGCGTCCGAAGTCCCCTCTTGCGAACCTAAAATTTCACAAACACATCACATAAGCAAAAATCCTAAAATGACGAAAAGACAACGAAACGCAAGAATAACGCCGTGAAAATTACACTCCGCGCTTAGCGCATCTATCGCGCACGATACCGGCTAAAAACCCTAATTGGGGTCGCTAAACTACAAAACACTAAGTCTAGACCCCGATCGTCTCGATCGCGCAACACAACACAAAAATTACGAGGATTACAATAGATATAACCTCGCAACGACCAATCGAACCCACGTCGGAAAAACCCCGAAATCTAGTAAGCAACCTATCACAATATTTCGCACTAGTTTCAAGCTAATGCATATCTAGCGATTACAAACACCTTAAAATAGCTTTACTAATCTATCTAAACCATTCCTATATTTTTAACACTTGCTAATTATGTTTTAGCAAAAATCTAGTAAGCTAATTGCATAATTAAACAAAGTGTTCATTAGCAAAAATTAACATTTCCTACTAGCTTAATCATCTCCAAAACACAAATTAACACTTCAAATGAACACTAAACACTTAACAAAATTTAACCCTAACATGAATTTCTTAAACGAAATATAAATGAATTAATCATAATTTAAAAACTAAACTAAACACATAATTAGCTAACTAAATTAGCTAGAAAAAGATTAAAGCAAATATAAAAGGATTAAGGTAAGAATTATACCTCCCCAAGAACACAAAATGAATCTTAATCCAACATCTTAGCATCAAAAACCAAGCTTTATTGAAGATCCATGAAGGATTAGTGAAGGAAATGAAGGAAAATGATTATATTTGAATTTTTGTGATTTTATTTGGATTTTTCATGATTTATTTGATGAAAAATGAGTTGAAAAAGAGTGGGAATGATGGAGGGCAGGAAGGGGAAGGGAAGGGCCGGCCAAGGGGGTGAGGAGGGTATTTTTGTGATTTTTGTGAAGAAATTGCTAAGAAAAAGAGTAATAAATGCTAATAAATGCTATATGCCACATTTACACATTTTCTTTTCTTTTTAAAATAAAACCTTTTGCACTCAAAAAAATATCTAGATATTTAAAAAGAAGTTTCCAAAATATTCTAGTGACAAAAAATAAATTTATTCTTAAGAAAAGAAATTTCCCGATTTACGTGCACCAAATACCGCTTAAAATAATATTTTATTTGGGAAAAGTTCTATCTGAACCAAAACCTCCCAAATACCCTTAAAGTTCGCGCACAAGCTTTTTTTTAGCTAAAAAAAGTGCTGGCAAGCTTATACGGACGTTTGATTGAAATCGGGTTAAAACGGGAAAAACCGACAATTTTGCCCTAAAACGGGAAAATTCGCAAAACGATTTCTGAAACGTTATAATCTTCCCCTCTTAAAGAAATTCGGTCCCTGAATTAAAATTCATCTACGCGTACCTTCAAGAAGATGAGTACAAACCTCCCAAATCTCGCTCGCAGCTTGCCAAGTGATCACCTCACTATACAGTTACGCCAAAGAACCCTCACAGACGGCAAGACCCTTTACCGAAGTTTCTCCACCTGCCGAGCCATTAACACAATTGGCTGCCGGTGAACGAAATGATCGCGTCCAAGCCAAATGGTCTGGTGCCGAATCATGTGAGAAAGGTCATGAAGGTAATTGTAAAATATCGAAGCAAAGAAAACGGGGTGAATAGTCAAAAATCTGGGCGGAAGTGCCAAAATATAGGCAACGAAACCAACTCGCTTGAGGATCTCAAAAGGACCTACAATCCTGGGATACTTCCCAAAACTCAACACGTCATTCATCGGAAAATCCTGTAGGAATACATGATCTCCCACTGCGAACTCAAGTCTGCGACCACTACGGTCGGCATAAGACCTCTGTCTGCACTGGGCTTCTCTCATCCTGACCTGAACCAATTGGATCATCTCCGAAATCTCTAGACTAGCTGGGGTCCAAAAATCCTACTTACGCAGAGTTAGAAAGACAGACTGGAGATCGACACCACCTAACAAACAAAACTTAAAGGTTGCCAATTGGAGTGCCTCCTGATAACAGCTATCGAAGGAGAATCCGAACAATGGCAAGTGACGATCCCAACTTCCGACAACAATTAATACGTACGCACAAGCATATCCTCTAGAGTTGGTATAGCCCGGTCTCACAAACCATCATCCTGCGGATTGAAAAACGGAGCTAAAGCTCAACCAGTACCCAAGGCTTCCTGAAGCTCCTGCCCAAGACAGTAAGCAGATAGGGTGCCCTTATTGGATACGACCCATGAAGGAACTTTGTGCAAACTTAACAAAGAACAACTGAGCAAATTGAGTATAACCGGACAACAAGCATCCTAATGGAGTCATACCCTGACTAAACCTGGGTATACTCCATAAAGAATATTCATGGAGATCTGCTCCCATTCCCACTTCGGAACGGTTTAAGGTTGCAACTCTTCAGCCGGTCTCAGATGCTCAACCAAAACACACAATAAGACAACTCCTTGAAACGAAATCCGAAACTTTTCTTTACATCCTTGCCCACCCGTAACTATCTCACAAGTCACGTCAAATACTAGTGGAACTTGAATGAGTACAGAGAGTTGACAGATGTGCCTGCTCTAGGATTTCACGTCTCTACCCAATAGTATCAGGTACACAAACGCATCCCTAAACTCAGCACACCCTTGTCACAAATCAAGGACTCCGAATCATTACCCAGCCGAGTATGCTCAAGTATTTCTGACGAACGAGCATCGGCGGGCAGTGTCTCGCTTAAGCGATTAAGGAAAAGTGGTCGGGCGCGGACATGAGTAAGCTGTCCCCTTAGTAGAGGCGAACTTAAGCTATACTCAACGATCGCACAAGAACTGTGAATCTGCAGAAGACTATTTCAACAATAAAAATCCACTGCAGGAAGATGTACATTAAGCTCTGGTAGTCCGTGAAAATCTGACACGACTCTCGAACAAGTAGTGTCTCCAAATCTCCAACGCAAGACCACCACGGCCATCTCCAGATCGTGAGTGGAATATCCTGCTAGTACTTCCTCCAAATGTAAGGAAGCAAAAGCGATAACTTTATAGTGCCGCATCAGCGCAAAATCGAGCCGCACTCGCGAAACATCACAGTTACACAACAAAGTCGCCCGAACCAGAAAGCAAAGAAAGAACTGATGCAGTTGTTAATCGAATCTTCAACTGCCGAAAACTCCGCACACATGCCTCATTCCAAAGAAAGAAACCTCTACTCCGGTCAATTCAGTCGACTGTGCAGCACTAAACTAACGATCCTGCACGAAACGGCGGTAGAAACCTACTAAGCCCAAAATCTGCGGACTTCCTTCCCGCACACAAGTCTGGGCCTAAGCTGTATGGCCACAATCTCCCTCGGAACCTTACAAAACCGTTTCCCGTGACTACAAGACCTAGGAGTCAACACAAACAAGCCTGAAGGAACACTCCGAGAATCTAACAAACAGCTGACACTCTCCCAGCATCTACATAACAAATCCTCAAGTGCTACTCCTGTCCCTCAAGACACATTATAATAGACCAGAATGTCGTGAATAACACAACAATAACTGGTCGAGGAACGGCCAGAAGAAATCCGGTTCATCATATCTACTAATGCTGCTATGGCATTGGTGAGTCCAACGACACCACCAAAACACACAAAGCCCGTAGCACACATAAGGCAGTCTTCGGAATGTCATCACTCCGAACCCACAACAATGATGACCGAATCCCGAACAAACATAGAAAATGTCTCGCACTCTAGAGCCGATCTAAGAAATCGTTAATG
The DNA here is from genome assembly GCA_030015575.1 of Agapanthus africanus. Taxonomy (NCBI): domain Eukaryota; kingdom Viridiplantae; phylum Streptophyta; class Magnoliopsida; order Asparagales; family Amaryllidaceae; genus Agapanthus; species Agapanthus africanus. The sequence goes on from JASDDO010000008.1 coordinate 228,522,181, forward strand.
CGAGGTAAAAGATACCTATCCGCACGATAAGCCGGTTCAATTGGCGATCCATCAATACACAACCTAAACTGCCGTCTTCCTCCTTGATGAACAGAAATAGGAGCTCCTCAATGTGAAACACTCAGACGCACTAGCCCCCCAACAAATAACTCTGCAGCTGATCCTTAAGCTCCCTAAGCTCCGCCGGCTCATCTGGAACAACGTCGGAAAACTCTCGCACGATAAGAACCCGGTCCAACAAATCCACTGTAGCTCCGGTATCATGAATGAACGCAAAGAATCCTCGACATCCTCTCCTCAAAAGCCGACTAGCAAAAAGGATGAATTCAAGTTGTGAGAGGCGGCACAACTATCCACCTGCACAACAAGAACTGACTCGCCGGGGAAAACAAAACCTGACTGTTTCCTCACGGTAGTCCACAGACGCCTAGCATGTAACTAACCAGTCTGTGCCCAGGAAGGATCAAGTGACGGATGAATCTCCTAACCGATTGGCATACGACTGAAATACGTGTCGCGCAACAAAAGAATCGCTGACAGAAGTTAACACAACAAACGACTGATCTAGCTAACACGAATCCCCTCGTCCCAAACCTCTGCTACTCCCGCAACGGTCACGAAAGCTGTCTCGACGTCTAAGCCTCTGTCTCTGAGCTGATACCCCGGTACGAGTCCTCCACGGTCCCGGAACTCCCAAAGTCTCTGGAATACGTGTCTCGTCAACTAGGGCTGCATCTACTGGTGCTATGTAAGTGACGGAAAGCTGTGTGCTGATCGCAAGGAACAACTGGGTAACAGGGGTGACAACCTCCTGTCGCTGCGCTCGAATGGTCTCCACCAAAGAACTCATCGTCTGGTGCATGTCCTGCATCTTTGTCACAAGCCTAGCGATACTATCTGTCGAAGGCGGATCCGTCTACACCTGTGCAACGAGCATGCCATCCTGGTCAGTCCTTGACCCACCCGAGTCAACTCTGACCTCGGCCCTCGCTGCACCTCACCGAGTCCCCATAGTCATCGGCGGCAAAGGCTATAAATAGGGATAGGATTCGATATGAACACGGAAATCGAATCAAAAGGATATGAAACATTAAGGAAGGAATTTCAAGTAATTGTACTTAGGTCACTTTAGGCGGAGTACTGCATCGTGAGTATGCTGCAAACATACACACACTACGTTACTCTGCTTAAGCTACCTACTCCATCATACCAAGGTCATCCTACACTCCGTAAGGTAAAACCCTAGCGCTCTGATACCTACTTTGTCACGACCCGAAATTGGTACGTGACGGCCCTAATACTACGCAACGTCTACAGGCGTAACGCAGTAAAAGAAAGCCAAAACCCATAATGTTAGTTATATGTATGCCCTAGAGGCCATTACTGTACATTGGATGTATATTGTAGTGGATGCTGGGACGTATATAGGGAGGACTTTCTTGCTCGACATGATAGTATGCTATCTGGTTGATCTTTACCTTAACGTGTACACCGATTGTCTCTCTGTTACATGTTGGTAAAGCCCTTAGGATGTGTGCTTGACTACCTGGACTATGATGCGGATCATACTAGTGGGGACATGGTAGTCTATAAGTACATCCTTCAAAGTCCCTAGTCGTGGGTGTATCGAGACGGGGCATCGATATACCAGAGTAGACTAGCGTGTACCTTCTCGACCCATACAGATGGGCGATGGATGATCCCATATCCATTGGTGTTTGACATCGGAGATGATATACGGGTGCTCAGTGGAGACTGGGTACACTGGACGGACTCGCCGAGAACTCCCAGATGGTATTATACCTCACGTCAGATGGCAGTTCTCTGGTGACACTGGTACAGAGTAGTCTGTTGACCCGAGATCGTCATAGAGTCTTGTGTGGTTCCCACTGTGCTTTGATTTCCATCTTACCACGTCCAAGAGGGCGTGCAAAATGGTGGTTTTTGGGTACAGTCCCGAGTCACATGGAGGCAATGAGCGATAGGATGGGATTCGTCTCTCTCGGTATAGGGAGTTGATGTTGCGCTGTGTTCGATTGGCTATAACAGGAAATCCCTGGCCAGGGTTGCTGAGATTTACTGGTAAGTGTTACCAGTAGTTTCTCGAAAAGTTATAGACCTCATATCGACACGACTTATCGAGCTATTGGGGTCTGACGTTTACCATCCCTAGGAAAGATATGCGACATATCAGACGATCAGACCGGACTGTACGGTAGTGTTACTGGTCGGATTCACTGGAGTGTGAGCGGGCTTGCTCGTCGATCTTCAGATCGCTCAATACCCGGGTGGCCGTTACGTTTGGCAGACCGCTTGCGGCTTGTGGGTGTTCGATATGATCATCATCTGCTGCCGGCGTATTGACGAGTCTTTAGTGTCCTACACAGAGGTTTCCTGGCTCAAGCGAAACGAAATAGGAGCGCATATGAGATATGTGCGGGACCGAGAATAATACGGTATGTGATACTGTATTCGATTCTCGCGATGTGACATTGATTGGTTATATGGGATATAGCCGGGTTATCGGATCAAGTGTTGATTCGATAAGTTGTTACTGATGATACCAGTCCGTTATGTGCGACATGACCGGATCGTTAAATCAAGTGTTGATTTAATGATTTAATGCATAATTGTATATTTGATATATTACTTTGCATTAACTAGTATCGGTTCACTTTAAAATGGATTTTCTCACTCGGGAGTGCGCATTGCATATGCGATATGATTTTGTGCACTTGCTTGTATCATGTTTGATGATGCATGCCTAACTTGGTTAAGTGTAAAGAATGAACCATGGTAATGAATGGGTTAGGGTTTTGATTTTTATTTATTCATTTATCTTTCTTATTTATTTATTCTTTTTGGAAAAAGGAAAAAGAAAGATAAATGGTGGCTTTTTTTGGATTTAGTTGAAGTTTCTTGAACTTTGACTAAGTCTTCATTCTTATCCTATACTTAACCCTAACCATTTTAACTAACCTAAGTTAATTCTCTACACTTAACTAGAGTTAAAAGTATGATAAGAATTGTTTTCTTTTCTATTTATCATAATTCTTATCATAATACATTCTTCTTCTTCTTCATTCAACTCAAGAAGAAAACCAAACCTCATCAATGGTGATTGATGATTAAGAGTGAGAAATCCATTTCCAAAGTTTACCCACATCCTATTTCTTCATCCTCTACCTCTTGCCAAGAAGTAGAGTGTGTTTCCTTCACAAGTTTTCAAGACTTGGTAAGGGTGGAGCTTGATCTTTCGATGCCTCGACGTAGATCATCTTCGGCATGGACATCGACGACCTAGCTTGCCCATTCTCCGACGAAGCCGACTCTAGAGCCCGGGATGGAGTTTGGACAGCGAAGGCACTTCGTTGCGGAGCTATGGAGGTGGAGAAACGGATCTACAAAGGTTGTAATTCCGTATTCTCATTAGTTAAGTGTTAACTAGTTTTGTTTCTCCTAGATTTCTAGCAAACGATCCGTACATTAGAGTTTCTCGGCACTAGAATTTTTGAAATTGGCATGATCGATGCCTTGTGAGACCTCACTAGAGTGCCTAGGAACCCTACAGTGGTATCAGAGCCTAGCTAGAGCCTTAGGCGAAGTCCCGACGGAATTTGAAGTCCGAACGAACCCGAAACCCCGAACCAATCTTGCTCTCTGTACATTTTTGAAAACAGTGAGTTTTTCCAAATTAAAAATATGTAGAGAACTCAGCAGGGAAATATAAGAATTACGGCGCAAAAATTTTTGGATGAACAGTTAAACCCGCGGCGGAAGAGCGGCATAAGATAGGTTAATGCGGCGGTTCCGCCGCACATTGATGACGTCAGCCCTAAATTTTTACATTGTAATTCATTGTATCTGGTTCTGAGTTCTCTGGATGTTTTGAAATTTTATTCAAGAGTTGAATTTTCTGGAGTTGTTTTGGGGATTCGGTATTTCGATCGGGGTATCAAATTTTGTCTATGTGGCTTTCCGGATAAATTTTAGAATATGTTAAAATGTTCGACCGGATATAAATACCCAATTTTTCCCCTATCGGGAAATTTCCAAGTGTTGGATTTTTCCGTAGTTTAACGACGTTCTAAGTAGTGCAAGTAACGCGATGGACCCTCTAGAAGACAACAAACCTTAACTCGATTATGTGACCGTCTTGAACTGCCCTTTGGACCTTCGGGTTTGGGGCAGTACGGCATGCCACATGTGAGGCGTTGGCTTGACCCTTCTACGGCTGGACCGTTGGTACTGAGGCACGAACTGAATGTTGTTAGACTTATTTCATGTGTTGATCCATATCGGGAAAACTTGGGTGTTCGATTGTTCGATCGAAAAGTTTAACATTTTCTGTTTATCTGGAATGGGATACAATAATTGGATTTCACAATAGTTATGTGATAACTGAATGAATGTTATAAATCTAGCGGTTTAGTCTCACTTGATCGGTTGCCACGGAATTTTGATGTGATCAAAAGTCCGTCGCAATCACGTAGCGTACGCGGATACTCGCCGGGTAAACTTGATAGACAGCTTCACTCCATAGCCCCGACCAAGTGACTGTAGGAGAACCCCGTCGCCGAAAGCATCCGTAAGGGTGCTCGCGGTAGCGGTGTTCCGCCTTGGTGCACTTCGTCGACGGTATCGGGGGTGCGGCCGTCTACTGAAGTTTGCGACGAGCATTCGATCAGGATGTCGGGAATCTTGTTGAATTGCCCGACTTGATATTGAAAAGAGTTTTCGATTTTGAGACTAAAATGCGGGGTTTATAAATGTTAGGCATGTGATGTCTAAGGTATTCATTTGATTAGGCATGCGATGTCTATGCAGATTGCGGATTCCAACTGTTGTAGTTTAAGACTTTCTTTTCTGTGACCGTAAGTGTAATATGTGATATCGCTGGTTTCGTTGCTATATGTCAACGACAATTGGGATGCGCATATTTACTTACGTTGATGACATGTGATGTTATGTGTTGCTGGATATGTTATATTGGATCATCGTGTTTGAATAGCCGGGGGTTTTTATGTGAGATGAGTGTTTTTCATTTTCATTCATGTAAAAACTTGTATGTAATATTCTTTTATTGGGGCGCTTCCAGGTAGCGGAAGTTGTCACCGTTTGTATATTATTTACTTTTCCGCACTAGGATAGACCCAAGGAGGAGAGCACAAGTAACCGGGTTCTGGAGTCCAGTGGGAGACCAACTCGAGGAGTCGAGGCCGGGTCTCCTAACTCTAGAATTGGTAGGGTTGCTTGCCGCTCTCGTAGGGGTCTAGGGGTGTGGGTTTGGCTATTCATCACGACCGTGGAATCCGTGTTTTATACTGGCTCGTATTGAAAACACGGACGTCCTAGTATATCCAATATTTCATATGTTACTTCTGCTGCGATATCTGTGATGTGATCATGTGATGTTCTGTGATAGATACAGTATATAGTATATATGATATATTATATAGACGTTACTTATGTTTTACACCCGTGCTAGCCCTGCCCCGCTCTGCCGTTAGTTACCTAACCTAACGGTGCACGAGGGGACATCGAGGCGAATGCGGATGGCATAAGTGTACGTCATATCTATCTGTGATGTTTAGGTACTTAAATGATGGGACTTCATTAATGAGATTAATGAAATAAAAGAAACCTAAAGATGTTGTAGAATCGAATTTCAAAATAAAACAGGTAGCTACAGTTCTTGCTTTGCATAGCGGTATATGTGATATATCCTGCACCTTATTCGATAAGGAAAGGACCGAGATCCCTTCACCGGGAGTGACTCCTTTAGAAATAACTGGCAGATGCTACACATTCGGTTTGTCTTTTGATAGCTTTTAAGAGTTCTGCTTTGCACAGTGATATATGTGATATATCCCGCACCTCATTCGACGAGGAAAGGACCGACGATCCCTTCACCGGGAGTGACTCCTTTAGCAAAACTAGAAAAGCCTCAAAAGCACTCCATTTTAAAATCATTTGATTTTACAACGATATCAAGTTCATTACGCAATAGGTTTTCAGAAAAACCTGTCGTAGCCCTCCGTCATTTCAGATAAGTACTAGTTAGTATTCGTGCTGCGGTTGTTTGGCATGCGTCAAGGCGTAGTGTACGGTAGCTAACTAGTGCTTATCTGCTAGCATATGATGCGATTGGATTAGGGTATTCGTACGGCGTTGTTTGGCATGCGTCAAGGGTCGTGCGGGTGGGTTTAATTCAATCAGGAAATGACGGGTTGAACTTGACTAGCAGACTATGGGTTGTTTGGCATGCGTCAAGGTCATAGCGAGCTAGGGGCAAAATATTATCGGGAATTTCAAGTGTTGAAATTTGCAATGAGATTGCATACCTTCTATGAGATAGTTGGATCCCGATACCCGCTGCGAGTAAGAGTTACTCGTGGGAGAGTTTTATACATTACAATTAGCCGATCAAGTAGGTGTCTAGAAAGGTGTTAACGAGGTTACGCCTCTGGGAAAACGAGGTTTACATTAATTAGGTTCGTGCAAAAGCACGGGGGACCTCCCTCAAAGTACCGACACTGGCCTGGCTGAAAGATTGGCGAACTTGTAGTGTGTAATTAATCCCGGCTAGTCTTTCCTTTTAGGGTTTGAAGGAAGATTTGATAAAAAGCAGTGGGAGCCATCCTGATTAGATAAAATAATAACCAATCTATTCTTGCAAGAGCGCACGCTGAGTGTTTTCTTCTCTCTCTCTCCTGGTAGCGACCATGTCACGCCTTAATCAAGATAATAATACGGATTATTGACCGAACCCGCTTGTTATACTGAGCTGGGGAACGTTGGTCCCGCTCCAACTTATAATTGTTATAAGACAGAGCAGGAATTTGGGGAATACCAGATTTCCCGTGCCGCCCAAACGAAGAGAGTGCATGTTGATGCATCATCTTCGGGTGTGTTCGTTATACAGAACTGTTTCTCTGTATCCTCCGCATCCTTGGTATATGATACCGGATTAGGATCCCAGATATGTAATCTGTTACATAGGGCTACAAAAGAGTAGAAAAACTGAGAACGGGTGATAAGTTTCATGAGGCAGAAAACGGGGCAAGTGTTGCAGCCAAGTCTGTTGGTCACTGTCACCCTGTATAGTAATACATTGATTCTGAACGTATGTTATTAGATACCGAACCTGATATACAAAATCATATCTGTCTCTTTATTAGTAAAGAAACGATAAAATTTCGTATAGTTGGATAATGTTTTGAACATTTCCTATATCAAAAGTTGATCGGTTCAGGCACGTTATCTAAAAGCATTGATGTTCTAAATCAAACTACAGTTCTTGGTATATAGAACACACACAAGTGGAAGAGTTCAGAATTGAACCATTCCTTCTTGAGGTATTGTGGACTAGGTCATATCAATGCGACCCGACTAGCTGGAGTTACATAAAGATGCATATTTAAATTGGTTTGAATTTACATCTTGTGAAACTCGCCAGTCATGTCACAAAGATAAGATGACCATAGCTATGTTTATTGGAAACATAGAAAGAGTTAGTGAACTCTTGGGATGATACATGTTGATGTATGTAGGTCCCCTGTCTACACATGCCAAGACTGGTTCTTTATACTTCATTACGTTCTCTGATGATCTCTTTAGATTCAGACATATGTTCTTGTTGAAACACAAGTCCGAACCTTTTGAGATATTCACAGAATATAAGATAGAAGTAGAGAACCACAATACGGGTATAAGTATTATGTCCTTTGATGAGATCAAGGAGGAGAATACTTGAGCACGGAAATCCTGGACTATTCTAAAGGAGAATGAGATTCTCTCTCGGCATTACTCCTCCGCATACACTATAGCACGTTGGTATATCGGGGCGGAGCAGATACACCCTATTTGATATGGTGTGCTCTATGATGAGTACTACTGAGTTACCTGTTTCCTTTTGGGAGTTATGCACTTGAGAAGTTGCATACCTATTGAATAGGGTTCGAATCAAATCAGTGCCTACCACTTCATATGTGATATAGAAGGGGAAGAGTCCATATCTTAAGTTAGTTAAGATTTGGGGTTGTCCGGCCTATGTCTAAAAGCAAAATCCGGACAAGCTCGAGGCAAGGTCCGTTATGTAGAACTGGAAGTGTTTCAGCTATACAAACTACAGCGGATGATTTGGTACAACCAAAGGATTCAGTAGATACCAACGAACCTCAGCCTCTCCGCCGATCTAGTAGGGTTCCTCACCCACCTGAGAGATAATTCGGTTTCTCTATGACAGTGGGAGCGAGGATTGCATCATGAGATGATGACCCAACTAGTTTCGAGCTGGCCATCAAGAGTAGGGACTCTGTAAGAATGGCTGGATGCTTAGCGATCTGAGATGGAATCCATGTACACCAGCAAAGTATGGACTTTGGCTGCTATATCTGAAGGGTTAAATCCCCATCAGGAGCAAGTAAATCTTGAGAAGATTACTTGGTGTACATGGAAAGGTTGAGACTTTCAAAGCTAGACTTGTTAAAGGTTTGCATCATTGACCAGGTATGGATTATGTTGAAACTTTTTCTAAGGATCTATGCTTAAGTCCATCCAGATCCTACTTGCCACGGCTACATACCATGACTACGATATCTGGTGGTTGGGTGTCATGACAGCTCTTCTAAAATGAGGTTTTGGAAGAGAGTGTCTATAAGTGCACAGCCAGAGGGCCTCGTAGACAGTGGGAGCAGCGGAAACGTGTGCAAGATGCTTTATAGGATAAAGCAGGCATCGCGGAGTTGGAACATCTGTTTTGATGAAATAGTCAAAGAGTTTGACATCATCAAAATGGTAGATGAACCTTGTATAAACAAAAAGGTAGTAGGGAGTATGGTGGTGATCCTCGTAGAGTACGTGGATGACATACTCTTGATAAGAAAGGAGTTTCTTATGCTACGCTCGATCAATCTCCGCTTATCACAATGATTCTCCACATAGGATCAAATTGATACCTACTAAATCCTGGATTTTGGATCTATGAGATAGATCTAAATGGATTTTAGGATTCTCACTAGTTGTAGTGAGATGGTATCAATCGACCCTGAGGAGAATCACTGGAAGTGTTCCAGAGTGATAAAGACGACTGAATGTCAGTCGCAGGCATTGTCTTTACCCTCAGTAAAGGGACGGTATGTTGGAAGAGTTCCAAGCTAGATACCGTGACATACTAGACGATAAAGGCCGGATACATCGCTACTTATGATGCTACCAAAGAGGATGTTTGGATGTATATTAGTTCATGAGATGAACTACGTTCCTACCATTGTGAGACAATGGAGTTGTGGCTTATGCCAAGGAACGCCGGTCCCATCAGTGATCCAGACTTATTCTAAGGCAGTATCACCTGATCATGGAGATGGTTGATCTCCAGGGTGATCGAGGCAAGGAGAGCAGACTTAGAGGATAACGCAGCGGATCCACTCACGAAGGCCTATTCCCAGAGAGAGACTTTTATGGGATGGTTGAGTATGAGATACTTCGACCACTGCTATAGATGGCCCTAGTGAAAGTGGGAGATTGTTAGTTATATGTATGCCCTAGAGGCCATTACTGTACATTGGATGTATATTGTAGTGGATGCTGGGACGTATATAGGGAGGACTTTCTTGCTCGACATGATAGTATGCTATCTGGTTGATCTTTACCTTAACGTGTACACCGATTGTCTCTCTGTTACATGTTGGTAAAGCCCTTAGGATGTGTGCTTGACTACCTGGACTATGATGCGGATCGTACTAGTGGGGACATGGTAGTCTATAAGTACATCCTTCAAAGTCCCTAGTCGTGGGTGTATCGAGACGGGGCGTCGATATACCAGAGTAGACTAGCGTGTACCTTCTCGACCCATACAGATGGGCGATGGATGATCCCATATCCATTGGTGTTTGACATCGGAGATGATATACGGGTGCTCAGTGGAGACTGGGTACACTGGACGGACTCGCCGAGAACTCCCAGATGGTATTATACCTCACGTCAGATGGCAGTTCTCTGGTGACACTGGTACAGAGTAGTCTGTTGACCCGAGATCGCCATAGAGTCTTGTGTGGTTCCCACTGTGCTTTGATTTCCATCTTACTACGTCCAAGAGGGCGTGCAAAACGGTGGTTTTTGGGTACAGTCCCGAGTCACATGGAGGCAATGAGCGATAGGAGGGGATTCGTCTCTCCCGGTATAGGGAGTTGATGTTGTGCTGTGTTCGATTGGCTATAACAGGAAATCCCTGGCCAGGGTTGCTGAGATTTACTGGTAAGTGTTACCAGTAGTTTCTCGAAAAGTTATAGACCTCATATCGACACGACTTATCGAGCTATTGGGGTCTGACGTTTACCACCCCTAGGGAAGATATGCGACATATCAGACGATCAGACCGGACTGTACGGTAGTGTTACTGGTCGGATTCACTGGAGTGTGAGCGGGCTTGCTCGTCGATCTTCAGATCGCTCAATACCCGGGTGGCGTTACGTTTGGCAGACCGCTTGCGGCTTGTAGGTGTTTGATATGATCATCATCTGCTGCCGGCGTATTGACGAGTCTTTAGAGTCCTACACAGAGGTTTCCTGGCTCAAGCGAAACGAAATAGGAGCGCATATGAGATATGTGCGGGACCGAGAATAATACGGTATGTGATACTGTATTCGATTCTCGCAATGTGACATTGATCGGTTATATGCAATATAGCCGGGTTATCGGATCAAGTGTTGATTCGATAAGTTGTTACTGATGATACCAGTCGGTTATGTGCGACATGACCGGATCGTTAAATCAAGTGTTGATTTAATGATTTAATGCATAATTGTATATTTGATATATTACTTTGTATTAACTAGTATCGGTTCACTTTAAAATGGATTTTCTCACTCGGGAGTGCGCATTGCATATGCGATATGATTTTGTGCACTTGCTTGTATCATGTTTGATGATGCATGCCTAACTTGGTTAAGTGTAAAGAATGAACCATGGTAATGAATGGGTTAGGGTTTTGATTTTTATTTATTCATTTATCTTTCTTATTTATTTATTCTTTTTGGAAAAAGGAAAAAGAAAGATAAATGGTGGCTTTTTTTGGATTTAGTTGAAGTTTCTTGAACTTTGACTAAGTCTTCATTCTTATCCTATACTTAACCCTAACCATTTTAACTAACCTAAGTTAATTCTCTACACTTAACTAGAGTTAAAAGTATGATAAGAATTTTTTTTCTTTTCTATTTATCATAATTCTTATCATAATACATTCTTCTTCTTCTTCATTCAACTCAAGAAGAAAACCAAACCTCATCAATGGTGATTGATGATTAAGAGTGAGAAATCCATTTCCAAAGTTTACCCACATCCTATTTCTTCATCCTCTACCTCTTGCCAAGAAGTAGAGTGTGTTTCCTTCACAAGTTTTCAAGACTTGGTAAGGGTGGAGCTTGATCTTTCGATGCCTCGACGTAGATCATCTTCGGCATGGACATCGACGACCTAGCTTGCCCATTCTCCGACGAAGCCGACTCTAGAGCGCGGGATGGATTTTGGACAGCGAAGGCACTTCGTTGCGGAGCTATGGAGGTGGACAAACTGATCTACAAAGGTTGTAATTCCGTATTCTCATTAGTTAAGTGTTAACTAGTTTTGTTTCGCCAAGATTTCTAGCAAACGATCCGTACATTAGAGTTTCTCGGCACTAGAATTTTTGAAATTGGCATGATCGATGCCTTGTGAGAACTCACTAGAGTGCCTAGGAACCCTACAGATAAATCTAAACCATTAAAATAACAGAAAAGATAAGAAACATTGTTTAAAAGTCTTTGAAATCACAACCCAAATTCTATAAAAGTCCAACTTTATTTCCTTTAAATTTCGGCAGCACCTCCTTTATAAAAACCAACCACAAAAATGGGTACAACATAAATATAAAGTAAAGCATCCCCAACGGGAGCAAATCCACGCCCAAAGGCGGAAAACAACCACCACAACAAATATACGACGCCGTAGCGAAGAAATAGAAGACGATAGAAAGGAAACTGTATAAAAGACAACAAGTCACAACATAATATACAACATCGTCCTCACCAAGTCTCTAAGTCAATATGAAAATAGTAGATGGAGAGTACAGGGATACAACGAATATACAATACAACGAATAACCACAAACCCACCAAAGCAAACTGCACACTGTGAGCTGATGCGGTATCCGTAGCAAAAGATGATAAGATGTGTGATAATAGCCTGCCTCTGACTATCCTGAGGAACACCTGCAAATACTGTGGCACAACGGGGGTGAGTTGCCAACTCGTGAATAGTAAATAACATATGCAGGTAATCGCGAGTATGCACGTACAACGCGAATCTAACATAAGCATTTAATATCAATGAATAGTCATATGTAATGCAATAATCGTGAAAGGTACACTAGCAGGTACAACTAATACATGAAGCAATGCCTATAAATAAAGGTATGTAAATGCAACAGTCATGAAAGGTACTCTAATAGGTACTACTATTACATGAAGCAGTGCATAAACAATAAATGTGAAGTCTGGAATGAAATATGTCATTTCCACGGAATCCTGATATCGTGGTAGGATCACAATCCATCAAGACAAATCCAAATCCCAATTCCTCAAATCAGCCCCCAAATTGGCTCTCATATCATATAAGTCTCACAAATCCTGAATGTACAATATCAAATAAATCTCATATATTCTGAATGTACAAATCAGCAATCTCATAAATATCCTGTATCCAATATCAAATGAATCACCTATATCCCAAATCAAATTATCAAGTAAAAATCTAACATCCTAAATAAATTTGCAAGAATAAATATGACGATGTATATAATTTAATGTCAATACACATATATTAGCATCCCATTCCACTAATATTGGTGTAAGGGCATATATAACAGCGGCCTAATCCCCTGCTATATATACAAAAGAGTAAGAAGAAATATCATGAAATCAATGTGTCAAGCATCGACACAGAAATGCTGATCCAACAGGTGCTGTCACCACGACTGGCCTCCTGATAGGTACGTATCACACGCTATCCGAAAAGCACGAGTGCCTAGCTCTGACCCTCATCTTTCCACGTATCCATACGTACATGACTCCCAACGGTATCCCCATGATTACCGCTGAGTCATTGGTAATGTCACCGGAAAATATGGTTCCCCGACTAACTTATCTCCTCACTGAGATTCTTGCCCCGGGGTACCTCCGGGCCCCACCATGTACCCACACACGGACCCCTCTGTTCCTCGCGTGGGGTATATATATATCCGAACCGATAAATCTCATGGCAGCTGCTGAAATATCATATCAAAGGAAACCAGGTTTTTTAAATAATGCATAATTTCATGAACTCCCACGGTCCCCAAATCCAGAAAACATCATGAAAAATCCATATCTCAATGCGAAAATCCATGAATATAATATATGCAACATAAAACTGTAATGAAAGCATATCAAGGGAAAGCCGCTAATTAACTGCAACAAGTTAATATAAAATATCATGCGGTTCCTATTTTCTCCAATTCTAAATAGTATCAAGTAAAGGTAAACATGTAGCTATAACCAGATGTATGTGAAAACATAAAGGTATAGCAAGATATATGTATCTACCTACAAGTAATGATGTAGTATACCCACTGGGTATAAGTGAAATAGGTGTGCAAGGTATACCTGTAGCTATGACATAAAGTGTGTATGTACCTATCACTAATGGTGCGATACTCTATAGGTATACAGGTAACTAGCATGTAGGTATACAGGTATGCTACAAGTCAATGCGTAAAGAAATATGAATCAAAGTCTCAATTGTAAGTCGATGTAGTACACCCCAGTACTTATGGGGAGGCGGAATTTACAAAAACTTATCAAGTTTAAACAACGAACATCGACTAACCGCTTGAATCGAAGCTAAACTCTAAATAACCGTATTCATATGAGTTTCTTTACATAAGAGATTAGGGATTATACCTAATGAACCGGTCCTTCTTCTTTATGTCCTCCTTGGTTCTCCTCGGCCTTCTCTAGGTAGTAGACGATCCACCCGAGAGCGAAACTCCAAGCTAAACCTCTAACTTGAGGTAACTAACCAACTTTGATTGCTAATCAAAGAAGCTAGGTGTAATATAGAGATGGTTATGGATTGATTAGTCTTACTAATCCTAGATCTCAACACATGAGGGTGAGGATTAGTCTTTTGAAGAGAGAGAGCTTGAGGAGAGAGAAGGTGAGAATGATTGTGATGAGAATAGTAAATCTATCATAATATATATGAACCTTTAATATTCATTCATAAAAGAAAACTAAAATGATGAATAATGAAGTTTCATAAATATCTAGTGGTGATTCATAACCATGACTCATTAAGCATTTATCATGCATTAATGATATGCATGAATCACCCTCATGACTCACTAAACTCATTTAATGCAAATGACACCTAAACCTCCTTAGTCACCACTTCTAGAAGCTTCTCGAGTAATTACGAGAACGCCCCTCCGATCCGCAAAAATACGGAAAAACTTTAGACTGTAAAAATCCAATAACCGGATACCAGTAACTGGCTTAAACCAAAGCCGACTGGTAAAATCTGTCCGAAAGTCGTACGCGCGTAAACGCACGTATGCGTCCGAACCCTTTGTCGCAAAACCATGCAACCTCTATATCGTTTCGCCTGGAGTAGGAAACTCTCTGTGTGGGACTCTAGAGACTCGACTACTACGCTGGCAGTGGGTTTAACCACAGACCGCAAGCGGCACTAGCTGTACGTAACGGTCCCCAGGTAGTTGTCGATAAGAAGGCCGATGAGTAAACCCATCCGAACTCCTACTGAGTCTGATGTGACAATCTCCATACAGTCCGGTCCGTTCGTCCAAGACTATCGCATATCGGGCCTAGGGGGGCGGCAAGCGTCAGTCCCCTAATAGCGGTATAAGTCGTGTCGGAGTGAAGCCCATTACACCCTGAGAAACTGCTGGAACCTACCAGCAAATCTCGCTTGCCCTGGCCAGGGACTTTGCGTAATGGCTCTCTGACACAGCACGATATCTACTCCCAATACCGGGAGGGACGAATCCTGTCTAACCGCCACTGCCTCCAAGTGCTCGGGACTGCACCCAACTGCTACCTGTTTGCACGACTCCTTTGAGCCGTGGTAGGGTAGCAATCTAAGAACAGTGGGACACACTCGAGGCGAAGTAGCAGTGTCAAGTCTGCGGACTACGCTGTACTCATGTCACCTGGGAACTGTTCACTGACGACTGGTATCAAACCAACCAACAGTTCCCTGTGAGTCCTGTCCGGTGTACCCGTAACCTAACGAGCACCTGTATACTATCTCCAGTACGACGTACTGACGGCTGTGGGACAGACCATCTCCCCAACTGGGATGAGAAGCGTACACACCAGTCTACTCCGGAGTATCGATGCTCTGTCTCGATAATCCAACGACCGGGGACCTGAATAAGGATGTGCTTGTAGACTACCCAGCCCCCACTAGTGTGACTGCCATCACAACGCTGGTAGACAAGCAAGATCCTAAGAGCTCTATCAATACGTACACTTACATATTAAGATAGAAAAAACCAAGTAGCATACTACCATGTTTAGCAAGACTGTTATATACATGTGAATATCCCAAGCTTCCATTAAGTAATATACAAGCTAGTATGATACAGTAATGGCCTTCTAGGGCATAAACACTAACAATCTCCCACTTGCACTAGGGCCATGTACTGGCATATCGCAGACCAATGATCTCGAGTAGCCTCTCGAACTGAATCTGAGGAAGGGCCTTCGTGAATGGATCAGCAATGTTCTCTTCTGAAGCAACTCTCCGAACCTCGATCTCCTGACGATCAATGATCTCCCTGATCAGGTGATACCGCCTCAAGATGTGTCTGGACTTCTGATGGGACCTTGGTTCCTTCGCTAAAGCTATAGCTCCGTTGTTGTCGCAATACAGAGGTATTGGATCAACTATGGTAGGAACCACCTGAAGTTCTGTTAGGAACTTCTTCATCCAGACTGCTTCTTTTGCGGCATCGCAAGCAGCTATATACTCCGCTTCCATCGTCGAGTCAGCAACGGTGTCCTGCTTGGAGCTCTTCCAGCACACCGCCCCTCCATTGAGGGTAAAGACATAACCCGACATGGACTTGGAATCGTCCTTATCACTCTGGAAGCCGGAATCAGCAAAGGCCTCCAACCTGAGGTCTTTTCCGCCGTAAACCAAGAACATCTCCTTAGTCCTCCTCAGGTACTTGAGAATGTTCTTTACTGCTGTCCAGTGCTTCTCCCCTGGGTCTGACTGATACCGGCTTACCACGCTCAGTGCGTAAGCTACATCTGGTCTGGTACACAACATCGCATACATTATAGAGCCTACCGCAGAAGCGTAGGGTATAATAGACATGCGTTCCCTTTCCAAATCAGTCTTGGGAGACATCTCTTTGGAGAGGGTGATTCCGTGACAAGCCGGTAGATTACCGCGCTTAGAATCTTCCATGCTGAATCTTTTCAGTACAGTGTCGATATACCTGGACTGCGAAAGTCCCAACATCCTCTTGGATCTATCACGATAGATCCGGATCCCCAGAATGTAAGAGGCATCACCCAGGTCTTTCATGGAGAACCTGTGTGACAAGAATCCTTTGACAGATTGTAGCATAGGAATGTCATTTCCTATCAATAGAATGTCATCCACGTACAAGACGAGGAATACGACACTTCTGGCCACAACTTTACTATATATGCACGGTTCATCTGGATTTTTGATAAAGTCATATTCTTTGACTGTCTCATCAAAACAGATGTTCCAACTCCGCGATGCCTGCTTTAGTCCATAAATAGACTTAAGCAGCTTGCATACTTTCCCGCTGCTCCCACTCTGATTGAAACCCTCTGGCTGATCCATATAGACGCTCTCTTCTAAATTTCCATTCAGAAAAGCCGTCTTTACGTCCATCTGCCAGATTTCATAATCATGGAAGGCAGCAATAGCAAGAAGGACCCGAATGGATTTGAGCATAGCCACTGGAGAAAAAGTTTCGTCATAGTCCAAACCAGGTCTTTGACGAAAACCCTTTGCAACAAGTCTAGCCTTATAGGTTTCCACCTGTCCATCTACACCAATCTTTTTCTTGAAGATCCATTTGCATCCTATGGGTTTTACCCCATCTGGAGCAAAGTCCAAAGTCCATACTTTGTTGGTGTACATGGACTCCATCTCGGTCCGCATTGCATCTAGCCATCGTACCGAGTCGCCGCTCTGGATGGCTTGCTGGAAGTCAGTAGGTTCATCATCTTCTATGATGCAATCCTCTCTATCCCCGTCTATGAGAAAACCGTAGTATCTCTCAGGCGGATGAGATGGCCTACTACTCCTGCGGAGGGGTGCGGGAATGTTCTGTTCTTCTTGAACCTCTGGTTCTACCAAACTTTCAGTAGCAGTTTGTGGTTCTGGAATTTCTTCCAGTTCTATTTCGCTCCCACTCTTCTTATTTTCTAAAAATTCAGTTTCTAAGAAGTGGGCATGACGAGAAACAAAAACCTTTTGTTCCTCTGCGTAATAGAAATAATATCCCTTGGAGTTCTTTGGATATCCCACAAGCTTACACAGTACTGAGCGTGCCTCGAGCTTGTCCACATGCTGCTTTTTTACAAAAGCTGGACACCCCCATGTCCTAAAATGTTTTAGACAGGGTTTCTTCCCACTCCACATCTGATATGGTGTGGTAGGCACAGTCTTGGTTGGAACCTGGTTCAAAAGATATGCTGCTGATTCTAGCGCATAACCCCAGAAAGATCGCGGTAACTCAGCATTACTCATCATGGATCGTACCATATCCAATAGGGTTCGATTTCGTCTCTCCGATACACCGTTGTGCTGTGGAGTGTATGGAGGAGTAAGCTGAGAGAGAATTCCTTTCTCTTTTAGGTAACCTAGGAACTCGGCACTTAAGTATTCTCCACCTCGATCAGATCTTAGTGTTTTAATACTTTTGCCAGTTTGGTTTTCCGCTTCACTCTTAAATTCCAGGAATTTCTCAAAGGCCTCTGATTTATGCTTCATTAAGAAAACATATCCATACCTAGAGAAATCATCTGTAAAAGTAATGAAGTAGGAATAACCACCTCTCGCATGTGTAGACATTGGACCGCATACATCACTGTGTATGAGTCCTAAGAGCTCGCTCGCTCTTACTCCTTGTCCAGTGAATGGAGTCTTTGTCATCTTTCCTATGAGACAAGATTGACAAGTGTCATAAGTTTGATATTCGAACGTGTCCAAATATCCTTCTCTATGCAACTTAGTCAACCTTCTCTCATTGATGTGACCCAGTCTACAATGCCATAAGAAAGCTTTATTTAAATCTGGAGACTTTCTTTTTAGTGTGTTCTGGACATTGAAAATTTGGAGTTGGTTTAACACATATATGCCGTTATTTAGAGTACCGGACCCAATCAAACCATGATTAAGGTGGATGTTGACAACATCTCTTACAAACGTGAAATCATAACCTTTATTTGATAACAAGGAAACTGATATGATATTACACGTTAAGCTGGGTACAAAATAACAGTTATGTAAAACCAAAATGTGTCCACTCGTCAATCCTAGGTGATAATCCCCGACGGACGCAGCTCCCACGCTAGCTCCGTTAGCAACCCTGAGGATCATATCACCTTCCTCCAGCACTCTACGGTTTCTCAATGCCTGCAATGAATTGCAAATATGAGATCCTGATCCGGTATCCAATACCCAGGAAGTAGAGTTGATTGACAGACAATTCTCAATTACAAACACACCTGAAGTCGAAGCCACAGCTTGCTTCGGTTCCTGGTTCTTGGCGTTCCACGCCTTGCAATCCTTCTTCCAGTGCCCTTTCCTGTGACAATGGAAGCACTCATCCAGGCCAACTACCGGTGCTGCAATCTTTTTCTTTCCCTTCTTTCCCACCTTACTAACACCTCCTCTAGGTCTGGGTGCGGCCTTCTTCTTCCTTCCTTTGGCCCTAGCCTTGGACCCGGAAGAAGATGAACCGCCAACAAACATAGCGGGTGTTTCCCTTGCCTTCTGCAAGGTGCCCTCTGCACTCCTTAACATGTTTAGGAGTTCCGCAAGTTCAACTTCTTTTCCTTGAAGATTGAAGTTGAGGATAAACTGGGCGTAGGTGGGAGGAAGGGACTGGAGAACAAGGTCTGTATAGAGCTCATTATCCAAAGTCGTCCCAAGGTCTGCGAGCTCTTCTATATAGCCAATCATCTGTAGGACATGTTCACCTACCGATGACCCGACAGCCAACCTCGCTCGAAATAATTTCTTTGAGGTCTCGTATCTTGCTATACGAGATTGCTCTCCATAAAGTTCCTTTGTATGGAGAAATATGCCATCTAAGGACATATCCTCGTGCCTCCTCTGATGTTCATCATTCATCGAGGCAAGCACGATGCACTTGGCTCTCGCGCAATCTAAATCCCAGGTTTTGCGGATTTCCTTATCCGCATTACTGGATTTGGGACCAGGGACAGCAGGTGCCGTAGCGGTGAGGACGTACCCCAGTTTGTCATAGGTCAAAGCCATCTTGACATTCCGCAGCCAATCTTTATAGTTTGGCCCCGTCAGTATATTTTTCTCTAAAAGTAACTTAAGTCCAGTCATTTTCAGGGTCGCTGCAATTAGGAGAGAGAGAAGAAAACTCTTTAGCATGATGCTCTTGCAAGTTTAGAGTGGTTTTTAGTTTATCTAAACTGGATGGCTCCCACTGTTTCTCGAATCCTTCCTCAAACCATAAAAGAAGAATTAGCCAAGACTATTCTCACCGTACAATACTTGCTTAACCGTTCAGCCAGGCCGGTGTCGATACTTCGAGGGAGGTTTTCCAACGCTTTCGCGAAGTTCCTTAATTAAAGAACCTCTTTTCTCTGGGGGCGTAACCCCGCTGACACTTTTCTGGACACCTACTAGGTTTATAGCATTGATCGTTAAGCGACGAATATCCTGATAAGTAGCATATACTCACAGTAGGATCGGGATCCAAATATCATCGTCTGATAATGTTGTAGGAATGCTACCAACATTCATCAAACTCAAAATGGTATGCATCTCTTTGCAAATTTCAGTTTCTTTAGAAATTCCCGATATAAGTTTTTGCCCCATGCTCTTATGACCTTGACTAAGGGCCAACAAATCATAAGTCACATGTCAAGTTCTGCCCATCATTATCCCGTTGATTTGAACCCATCCGTATACTCTTGACTAAGGGCCAACAAAGTAATACGACTGTCCCAAACCAACTCATCTATCTATGCAACAAATGAATACCCCAGCAGCTACCAATCACTATGTCTTGACTAAGGGCCAAACAAACATAGCTTGAATACTACTGACCATTCATAAGAAATGACGGAGGGCTACGACTGGTTTTGGCGAAACCGTGAACGTAGTGAACTTGATATAACCGAAGGAACCTGATAGCTTTTAAAAGGAGTGGTTAAATCTCCGCATTTAAAATTATCTGTTTAAAAATAACCGAGTGGTTTCTTTTAAATTGTTCCAACGATTTAAACTTTGGTTTATTTTACTTTGCATTACAGATAATGCGTCCCATCATTAACCTATCATTGCAGAAAACAACGAAAATACAACGTCCTCTTATGCCATCCGCATTCGCCACGGGGTCCCGTCATCACCCGTTAGGTTACTTAACTAACGACAGAGCGGGGGCTGGGCTAGCGCGGGTGTAAAACATAAGTGACGTCTAAATAGCTATCATAATATAGATATTTTACATTCGTCTGACGCAATGATATTCATTCCAGAACACAGATAAACAATATTGGATTTGCAAGCAATCTGTATTTCTTTTGAGCCTGCAAGAAAAGACAGATTACACAGTTGTGATGAATAGCCATTTACCCCACCCTCGACCCCTACGGGTACGGCAAACTACCCACCCGGCAGTCTGTGTACCCCACCTTGGGTCAGTCCTAGGAGCAAAAACAGTAAAAAGAAATAATACAACGGTGGCTACAACCGCAACCTGGAAGTGCCCCGCGAAAATAATATTACAACAAATTACATTTACAACAAATGAATTAACCATTAACCCATTGCGAACCCCGGCTATACACCACAACAGTCCAATACAGTTTATATGCACAAACAGTTATAACCATTTCAGAAATGTGCAACCCCCTGCCAACCGACATACTAGCAGTTGGGGGAGGTTTACGAACACATCAAACAATCACAGATATAATCCAATACGCAAATACTGTATTTTTCGATCGAATAAACAACTTCAAAATTGCTCCAAAATCTGCTCTGTTAAACAGTAACCTGAGCAATAATTAAATATCCCAGAAAACCCCAAATGTCACAGGGGACCCACACAAGAAAAACGAGTCCATGACTCGGTCAAAGCGCCGCGGATGCGCGGCAGATCCCACCGATCCGCCGCGCTTCCGCGGCCGAGTTGCCGATTCATGGGCTCGAATTTCTTGGGTGTTCTCCTGGACCCATTTCTAGCTCTCTGAACACTCCAGAAAAATTTTAGGACTTCATTTTCACTTCGACAGAAACTTAACAGAACTAGGGTTTTCCGGGATCGGTTTTTCGTTCGAAATTCGTACAAATTTGCGATTAAGTTATTTAGTGTTTAGCGAGGCTCTGATACCACTGTAAGTCGATGTAGTACACCCCAGTACTTATGGGGAGGCGGAATTTACAAAAACTTATCAAGTTTAAACAACGAACATCGACTAACCGCTTGAATCGAAGCTAAACTCTAAATAACCGTATTCATATGAGTTTCTTTACATAAGAGATTAGGGATTATACCTAATGAACCGGTCCTTCTTCTTTATGTCCTCCTTGGTTCTCCTCGGCCTTCTCTAGGTAGTAGACGATCCACCCGAGAGCGAAACTCCAAGCTAAACCTCTAACTTGAGGTAACTAACCAACTTTGATTGCTAATCAAAGAAGCTAGGTGTAATATAGAGATGGTTATGGATTGATTAGTCTTACTAATCCTAGATCTCAACACATGAGGGTGAGGATTAGTCTTTTGAAGAGAGAGAGCTTGAGGAGAGAGAAGGTGAGAATGATTGTGATGAGAATAGTAAATCTATCATAATATATATGAACCTTTAATATTCATTCATAAAAGAAAACTAAAATGATGAATAATGAAGTTTCATAAATATCTAGTGGTGATTCATAACCATGACTCATTAAGCATTTATCATGCATTAATGATATGCATGAATCACCCTCATGACTCACTAAACTCATTTAATGCAAATGACACCTAAACCTCCTTAGTCACCACTTCTAGAAGCTTCTCGAGTAATTACGAGAACGCCCCTCCGATCCGCAAAAATACGGAAAAACTTTAGACTGTAAAAATCCAATAACCGGATACCAGTAACTGGCTTAAACCAAAGCCGACTGGTAAAATCTGTCCGAAAGTCGTACGCGCGTAAACGCACGTATGCGTCCGAACCCTTTGTCGCAAAACCATGCAACCTCTATATCGTTTCGCCTGGAGTAGGAAACTCTCTGTGTGGGACTCTAGAGACTCGACTACTACGCTGGCAGTGGGTTTAACCACAGACCGCAAGCGGCACTAGCTGTACGTAACGGTCCCCAGGTAGTTGTCGATAAGAAGGCCGATGAGTAAACCCATCCGAACTCCTACTGAGTCTGATGTGACAATCTCCATACAGTCCGGTCCGTTCGTCCAAGACTATCGCATATCGGGCCTAGGGGGGCGGCAAGCGTCAGTCCCCTAATAGCGGTATAAGTCGTGTCGGAGTGAAGCCCATTACACCCTGAGAAACTGCTGGAACCTACCAGCAAATCTCGCTTGCCCTGGCCAGGGACTTTGCGTAATGGCTCTCTGACACAGCACGATATCTACTCCCAATACCGGGAGGGACGAATCCTGTCTAACCGCCACTGCCTCCAAGTGCTCGGGACTGCACCCAACTGCTACCTGTTTGCACGACTCCTTTGAGCCGTGGTAGGGTAGCAATCTAAGAACAGTGGGACACACTCGAGGCGAAGTAGCAGTGTCAAGTCTGCGGACTACGCTGTACTCATGTCACCTGGGAACTGTTCACTGACGACTGGTATCAAACCAACCAACAGTTCCCTGTGAGTCCTGTCCGGTGTACCCGTAACCTAACGAGCACCTGTATACTATCTCCAGTACGACGTACTGACGGCTGTGGGACAGACCATCTCCCCAACTGGGATGAGAAGCGTACACACCAGTCTACTCCGGAGTATCGATGCTCTGTCTCGATAATCCAACGACCGGGGACCTGAATAAGGATGTGCTTGTAGACTACCCAGCCCCCACTAGTGTGACTGCCATCACAACGCTGGTAGACAAGCAAGATCCTAAGAGCTCTATCAATACGTACACTTACATATTAAGATAGAAAAAACCAAGTAGCATACTACCATGTTTAGCAAGACTGTTATATACATGTGAATATCCCAAGCTTCCATTAAGTAATATACAAGCTAGTATGATACAGTAATGGCCTTCTAGGGCATAAACACTAACATCAATGTCCCTAACCAAGCAATATCATATCTATAAGTGGGTTGTGCGTGACATGGCAATTATTGACGGTGTGTGTAGGATACAATCAGTGCTCGTGAAGATCCATGAAGGATTGGTGAAGGAAATGAAGGAAAATGATTATATTTGAATTTTTGTGATTTTATTTGGATTTTTCATGATTTATTTGATGCAAAATGAGTTGAAAAAGAGTGGGAATGAAGGAGGGCAGCAAGGGGAAGGGAAGGGCCGGCCAAGGCGGCGAGGGGGGTATTTTTGTGATTTTTTGTGAAGAAATTGCTAGGAAAAAGAGCAATAAATGCTAATAAATGCTATATGCCACCTTTACACATTTTCTTTTCTTTTTAAAATAAAACCTTTTGCACTCAAAAAAATATTTAGATATTTAAAAAGAAGTTTCCAGAATATTCTAGTGACAAAAAATAAATTTATTCCTAAGAAAAGAAATTTCCCGATTTACGTGCACCAAATATCGCTTAAAATAATATTTTATTTGGGAAAAATTCTATCTGAACAATAACCTCCCAGATAACCCTAAAGTTGCGCACAAGCTTTATTTTAGCTAAAAAAAGTGCCGGCAAGCTTATACGGACGTTTGATCGAAATCGGGTTAAAACGGGAAAAATCGACAATTTTGCCCTAAAACGGGAAAATTCGCAAAATGATTTCTGAAACGTTACATACTACAACCACTGTTATCAGATGGCCCAAGTGCAAGTGGGAGATTGTTAGTTATATGTATGTCCTAGAAGCCATTAATATACATCAGATGTATATTGTAGTGGATGCGTGGACATATATAGGGAGGACTTTCTTGCTCGACATGATAGTATGTTATTTGGTTACTCTTTACCTTAACGTGTACACTGATTGCCTCTCTGTTACATGTTGGTAAAGCCCTTAGGATGTGTAATTGACTACCTGGACTATGATGCGGATCATACTGGTGGGGACATGGTAGTCCATAAGTACATCCTTCAAGGTCCCTAGTCATGGGTGTATCGAGACGGGACATCGATATACCAGAGCAGACTAGCGTATAGCTTCTTGACCCATATAGATGGGCGATGGATGATCCCATATCCATTGTTGTTTGACATCAGAGATGATATACGGGTGCTCAGTAGAGACTGTGTACACTAGACGGACTCGCCGAGAACTCCCAGATGGTATTATACCTCACGTCAGATGGCAGTTCTCTGGTGACACTGGTGCAGGTTAGTCTGTAGACCCGAGATCGTTATAGAGTCTTGTGTGATTCCCACTGTGCTTTGATTTCCACCTTACCACATCCAAGAGGGCGTGAAAAACGGTGGTTTTTGGGTACAGTCCCGAGTCGCATGGAGGCAATGAGCGATAGGAGGGGTTTCGTCTCTCCCGGTATTGGGGGTTGATGTTGCGCTGTGCTCGATTGGCCATAACAGGGAAGTCCCTGGCCAGGGTTGGTTTAGAGATTTACTGGTAAGTGTTACCAGTAGTTTCTCGACCCGTTATGAGCCTCATATCGGCAAGACTTATCGGTTATTGGGGTCTGACGTTTACCACCCCTAGACTTGATATGCAATATATCTGACGAGGAGACCGGACTGTACGGTAGTGTCACTGTCAGGCTTTTGTAGGAGTTGGAGCGGGCTTGCTTGCTGATCTTCTGATCGTTCAATACCCGGGTAGCCGTTACGTCCAGCTAGTACCGCTGACGGCTTGTGGGTGCTTGATGTGATCATCACCTACTGCCAGCGTATTGACGAGACTTTAGAGTCCTACATAGAGATTTTACTGGCTCAGGCAAAATGAAATAGGAGCACATATGTGATATGCGCGGGACTGAGAATAATGCGAGTATATGATACCGTATTCTATTCTCGCGATGTTTGTATCGATCGGTTATATGCGATATAACCAGGTTATCGAATCAAAGGTTGATTCGATAAGTCGACACATTGGATGTTAGTCGGTTATATGTGTTATAACCGGATTATTAAGTCAAGTGTTGATTTAATAATTTAGTGTATAATTGTATATGTGATATACTAATTTACATTAACTAACATTGGTTCACTTAAGCATTTGTTTTTCTCACTAGTGCACAACTTAATATATATGTGATATATATTTATTTGTGTTCATTTTGTATCATGGTTGTTGATACAACTTACATGGGTGTATAAGACTTATACCATACTAATTATAGTGTTAGGTTTTTATATTTAAAGTAATTCTAAAATTAGTGGATGATGAGCTCACATGCATGAAGCTTCATGAAGCTTAGGGTTGCATTGACTTAGTCTACTAGTTTTGTTTTACTTAAAATATTAATTAACCTAACCATTATAATGTAGCCATGGTTATGTCTCTACATGAGTTAATATATGATATAAACTCATCCATGTTTCACTCTCTCTCTTGATGATTTAGTTTTTCATTCTCATTTTACTGAGTTCATCTTCTTCATCCTTCAAATGCTTGCTAGGGTTTGATAAAGAGAGAGAAATAATGTGAGAAAACAAATTCTAAGGTGAACCCATTTCCTATTTCACCATCCTCTACTAGACTAGCACTTTAGTATAGGGTGTTTGCTTCACTTTGGTGAAGTGGTAGCTTAAGTTTGTATTCCCTCGACGTAGATCATCTGCGGCCTCGAAGACTTCAAGAAAAACCGTTTCCCTCTTCTCATGGAGCCGTCTGAGAGTCCGGGAGTTCGATGATCGCAGCGAAGGGACTACTACATGGAGCTTTTGAAGTGAAGGACCGATCTACAAAGGTTGTATTTTCTTCTTCACTAAGATAGTAAAGATGTTTACTTGCATGTGAAACCCTAATAATCTAGCAAAGATCTTGTTTATGGTTGTTCGGTACGGCTAAAATTTTAATCGGGCATGGTTGATGCCTTTTAGAACCTGCTTAGAGTGCCTAGTAACCCTACATTGCTAACCCTAGGATCTCAACACATGAGAGGATTAGGGTTAGGTCTTTGAAGAGAGAGAGCTTGAGGAGAGAGAATGTGAAAGTGAGAATGAAATGAATTATCACTCATTTCTGAATATATGAAGCATGATAATTATCTAAAATGATTAATATCAATCATGCTTCATTAACTCTCTTTGGGTGAATCATCTCATGAGTCATTAAGCAATACATGCTTCATTAACTCATTTGGATGAATCACACCATGAGTCACTAATCCATTTAATGCAAATTCCACATAAGCTATCCACCTCATCTTTCTTCTAGAAGCTTCTCGACTAATTACGAGAATGCCCCTCCCATCCGTGGAAACACGGAAATACTGAGACTGTATAAATCCAATAATCCAATACTAGAATCTGGCTTAAACTAAAGCCCGCTAGAAAAAACTGTCTGAACATCGTACGCGCGTAAACACACGTATGTGTCCGAACCCTGTCGTAAAACCATACGACCTCTATATCGTTTCGCCTGAAGTAGGGAAACTTTCTGTGTGGGACTCTAAAGACTCGACACTACGGTGGCAGTGGGTTTAACCACAGGCAGCAAGCGGTACTAGCTGTACGTAACGGTCCCAAGGTAGATGTCGATAAGAAAGCCGATGAGGAAACCCATCCGAACTCCTACTGAGCCTGATGTGACAAGTTCTACCCATCATTATCTTGTTAATTTGAACTCATCCGTACATACCCCTGACGTTGGCCAAATGATAGTACGACTGTCCCAAACTAACTCATCTATCTATGCAACAAATGAATACCCAGCAGCTACCAAACAGTATACCTTGGTGTTGGTCAAAATACATAGCTTGAATACTACTGAATACCCAAATGAAACGACGGAGGGCTACGAATGGTTTTGGAGAAACCGTGAACGTAGTGAACTTGATATGATCGAAGGAACCTGATAGCTTTTTAAAAGGAGTGGTTTAAGCTACGCAATTAAAAATATCTTCTGTTTTAAAAATAACCGAGTGGTTTCTTTCAAAATGTTCCAACGATTCAACTTTGGTTTATTTTCTTTGCATTAATATAATGCGTCCCATCAATTAACCTATCATTGCAGAAAACAACGAAAATACAACGTCCTCTTATGCCATCCGCATTCACCACTCTGCCCCGTCATTCACCCGTTATGTTACTTAACTAACGACAGAGCGGGGGCTGGGCTAGCGCGGGTGTAAAACATAAGTGACGCCTAATAGATATCATATATAAATATTGTACATTCGTCAGACGCAATAATAGTCATTCCAGATCACAGATGAACATATTGAATTTTCTACGAATCCACATTCCTTTTGAGCCAGCAAAGAAAGCCGGATGTCACATTCACGATGAATAGCCAAAACCCCACCCTAGACCCCTACGGGTACGGGAAACCACCTGCCTAGTACCCGAAGTGAAACGGTCTCCCTCAACAACGTGAGGAGGCCACTAAACACTTCAAAGTACCCGGTAGTTTGTGCACCCCACCTTAGGTCTATCCTAGGAGAAGAAAACAGTAAATGAAATAATACAATAGTGGCTACAATCTCAACCCGGATGTGCCCCGCAAAAGAATATTACAACAAATTACAATTTACATTTGAATGAAAGAAACACTAGTCTCACATCCCCGGCTATCCATTCACGACAATCCAATAAGTCCACAATCACAAACCAGTAAAAACCCTTACAGAAATGTACAACTCCCTGCTAACCGACATACTAGCAGTTAGGGAAGGTTTACGAACACATTAAACACAACAAAGATATAATCAAGTTAGTCAAACATCTTAGAATTTCGATCAAGCAAACAAAAATGAATCTACTCCAAACAATTCTCTGTGCACATAAAACCTGAGCAGAAACAAATCATCCCAGAAAACACAACATCAACATAGAAGAATAACTGGGCAAATTTGGGTTGGCTCGGTGTCAACTCGGCAGCGGTCCGCCGCGGATCGCTTGGATCGGCGGCGTTTCCACGGTGGTATGGCCGATTCACAGCCCCAAATTTCTTCACAATTCTTAAAATTCCCTACTTGTATTTTTAAGGGTCCCTGAAAAATTTTTAGACTCCGTTTTAAAAACGACAGAAACATGGTGAAAACGTCGTATTTTTGGGTTCGTTTTGCGATCGAATTTCTAACGACTTTGCTAGCATGTTAGTTATAGTTTAGCTAGGCTCTGATACCACTGTAACTCGACGTTAGACACCCCACATGATGCGGGGAGGCGGAATAGGTAAAACAATCATTTTGTTTAAGTTAACATCAACTAACTATACGGATCTTTGCTAAACCCTAACTAACAACTATCTAGAAGTGATTAACTACTATGATAGATGATTATACCTAAAGATTCAACTCCTTCTTGTTCTTGTAGTTCACCTCCTCGTCGGCCTCCTCGATGTTATAGAAGATCCACCCGAGAGCTACTTCTCCAAGCTTTAACCTCTCACTTGAGGTAACTAGGTGGCTATGAGTGCTAATCAAAGTAACCTAGAGGATATAGAAGAGGATTAGGGATCTATTAGTTTTGCTAACCCTGGGATCTCAACACATGAGAGGATTAGGGTTAGGTCTTTGAAGAGAGAGAGCTTGAGGAGAGAGAATGTGAAAGTGAGAATGAAATGAATTATCACTCATTTCTGAATATATGAAGCATGATAATTATCTAAAATGAATAATATCAACCATGCTTCATTAACTCTCTTTGGGTGAATCATCTCATGAGTCATTAAGCAATAAATGCTTCATTAACTCATTTGGATGAATCACACCATGAGTCACTAATCCATTTAATGCAAATTCCACATAAGCTCTCCACCTCATCTTTCTTCTAGAAGCTTCTCGACTAATTACGAGAATGCCCCTCCCATCCGTGAAAACACGGAAATACTGAGACTGTATAAATCCAATAATCCAATACTAGAATCTGGCTTAAACTAAAGCCCGCTAGTAAAAACT
Source organism: Agapanthus africanus (assembly GCA_030015575.1). NCBI lineage: Eukaryota > Viridiplantae > Streptophyta > Magnoliopsida > Asparagales > Amaryllidaceae > Agapanthus > Agapanthus africanus. The sequence continues at coordinate 228,551,700 of JASDDO010000008.1, forward strand.
GTCCGAACATCGTACGCGCGTAAACACACGTATGTGTCTGAACCCTGTCGTAAAACCATACGACCTCTATATCGTTTCGCCTGAAGTAGGGAAACTCTCTGTGTGGGACTCTAAAGACTCGACACTACGCTGGCAGTGGGTTTAACCACAGGCCGCAAGCGGTACTAGCTGTACGTAATGGTCCCCAGGTAGATGTCGATAAGAAGGCCAATGAGGAAACCCATCCGAACTCCTACTAGGCCTGATGTGACAATCTCCGTACAGTCCGGTCTGTTCGTCTAAGACTGTCGCATATCAGGCCTAGGGGTGCGGCAAGCGTCAGTCCCCTAAAAGCGGTATAAGTCGTGTCGGAGTGAAGCCCATTACACCTTGAGAAGCTACTGGAAATCCTACCAGTAAATCTCGTTTGCCCTAGCCAGGGACTTTGCGTAATGGCTCTCCAAACACAGCGCGATATCAACTCCCAATACCGAGAGAGACGAATCCCATCTAACTGCCACTGCCTCCAAGTGCTTCGGGACTGCACCCAACTGCTACCTGTTTGCACGACTCCTTTGAGCCGTGGTAGGGTAGCAATCTAAGAACAGTGGGAACACACTCGAAAAGAAGCAGCAATATCAAGTCTGCGGACTATGCTGTACTCATGTCACCTGGAAACTGTTAACTGACGACGGGTATAATACCAACCAACAATTCCCTACGAGCCCTGTCTGGTGTACCCGTAACCCAACGAGCACATGTATACTATCTCCACTACAACGTACTAATAGCTGTAGGACAGATCATTTCCCCTGCTGGGATGAGAAGCGTATACACTAGTCTACTCTGGAGTATCGATGCCCTGTCTCGATAATCCTACGACTAGGGACCTGAAAAAGGATGTGCTTGTAGACTACCCAGCCCCCACTAGTGTGACTGCCATCACAACGCCGGTATTCAAGCAAGATCCTAAGGGCTCTATCAATATGTATTCGCGATATGCTAACATATACACATATTAAGATAGATATAAACCAAGTAACATACTACCATATTGAGCGAGACTGTTAATATAACTGTGAATATCCCAAGCTTCCATTAAGTAATATACAAGCTAGTATGATACTATAATGGCTCCTAGGGTATATACACTAATAGTGACATTTGATTTAGGGAGGCTGCTAAAAATTTATGTTTCATTGCTTCGAGTTTCTTTTGCATTGCTGCCATTTCAGCTCTAACTCCTATGGAAACATCAATTTGGTGAATACCACCCCTAGACGATGACTGGTTTACACTCTCCCACTGTATAGATTTTATAGCGAAATCTTCTAAAAATCTCCAAGCTTCACCATCATCATTATTCATGAAAGTGCCTTGACACATGGATTCGAGGTTCTGTTTTGTTGTAGGATTAATGCCCTCATATATGATTCTACACAGATCCCATCTAGGAATTCCGTGATGAGGACATTGAACTAACAGATCATTGAAGCGTTCAAAACACTTCGAGAATGGTTCATTTGGAAGCTGGGTAAATTGATTTATTTCGCTACGGACTCGAGCTGTCTTATGATTAGGGAAGAATTTCTTTAGGAAAGCTGTTACAAATTCTCCCCAGTTCAAAATAGAATGTGCGGCTATGTTATAAATCCACTTCTCGGCTATATCGCACAAAGTAAGTGGGAGAAGACGTAATCTCATAGCATCCACAGAAAGCTGTGAGGTACCCATCATAGCGCATACATTTTCAAATTTGGTAATAAAGACATATGCGTCTTCAGACTCGAGACCGTGATATTTTGGTAGAAGATTGATGTATTGTGGTTTGATTTCAAAATTGTCCCCATTGGCTGGTGGAATGCTGAGACAGGTCGAAAGAGGACCTCGAATAGGATAGCATCTCTCTTGGAGAGAGATGCGGGGCGGATTCTGCGCACCTGCGGATGGTGGCAGAGTAGTGTTAAAGAAGTTCGATGGAGAATTGTCCATTGAAGTGGGTGTGGTGGAGGATAAAGAAAAAGTAGATGTAGAAATACCGACTTCAAAGTTGATAGGAGGAACGCGGATAAGACGGGCACTAGAATCCCGTGTCCAGCCGAGCATGCACTAAATGGTTTAGCACAAGTGGCAGCGTTGTGATAATTAAGTAAAAGATTGGATTGGTGTTTGTTTTGAAAAATACGGATTTTTGAAAAATTCTCACAAACAATGCACAAGCAACCCTAAGTCTAGTGGTCAACTAGGTCAAGTCTCTAGACCGCTCCTAGACTTCCAGAAGATAAGTCGCAAGATAGATCCTCTACTGCCTCTTTGTCTCCCCTGTGACCAGGTAAGTGCCAGGTAAGTGGAAGGTTCTCCACTACGTAAGTAGTGGGCCTAATTAAGTAACCACTTGCCTTAGACACACTTCTCTTAGATACCACAAAAGAAACGCGGATAAGCAATAGATTACCCACGACCTCCTTCTGTCCTAATTGAGCGCGACGATCCTTAGAGTCTTGTCTAGATATTTTTTAGTTAATGAGGGTGATGCGGATGCAAGTTTTGTAAGTCGACGTTATACACCGCACAAGATGCAGAGAGGCAGAATAGGTAAAACAATCATTTTGTTCAAGGTAACATCGACTAACTTTACGGATCTTTGCTAAACCCTAACTAACAAACTATCTAGAAGTGCTAAACTACTATGATAGATGATTATACCTCAAGATACTAGTCTTCTTGTTCCCCTCCTCGTCGGCCTCCTCGATGTGATAGAAGATCCTCCCGAGAGTTCCTTCTCCAAGCTTTAACCTCTAACTTGAGGAAACTAAGTGGCTAGGATTGCTAATCCAAGTGACCTAGAAGATATAGTAGTGGATTAAGGGTCTATTAGTCTATCTAACCCTTGGGATCTCAACACATGAGAGGATTATGGTTAGGTTGAAGAAGAGGAGAGCTTGAGGAGAGAGAGTGTGTATGTGAGAATGAAATGAAAATATAACTCATTTCTATATTTCATGAAGTATAATAATTATCAAATAAATCATATGAGATAATTACAACTATGCTTCATTTAATACAAATGAATGAATCATCTCATGATTCATTAAAACAATTAATGCTTCATTAACTCATTTGGATGAATCATCTCATGAGTCACTAATTCATTTAATGCAAATAACACATAAGCTCTCTACCTCATTTAGTTTAATTCATAAATGAACTAAATCTAAATGAGCCACCTTTCTTCTAGAAGCTTCTCGACTAATTACGAGAATGCCCCTCCCATCCGTATTTACGAAAAACATGGATATACTGAGACTGCATAAATCCAATAATATAATACTAGAATCTGGCTTAAACTAAAGCCCGCTAGTATAATTTGTCCGAACATCATACGTGCACAAGTACACGTATATGTCCGAACCCTGTCGTAAAACCATACGACCTCTATATCATTTTGCCTGAAGCAGGGAAACTCTCTGTGTAAGACACTAAAGACTCGACACTACGTTGGCAGTTGGTTTAACAACAGGCCGCAAGCGGTACTAGCTGTATGTAACGGTCCCCAAGTAGATGTCGATAAAAAGGCCGATGAGGAAACCCATCCGAACTCCTACTGAGCCAGATGTGATAATCTCCGTACAGTCCGGTCTGTTCGTCTAAGACTATCGCATATCGGGCCTAGGGGGCAAGCGTCAGCCCCCTAAAAGTGGTATAAGTCGTGTCGGAGTGAAGCCCATTACACCTTGAGAAGCTACCGGAAATCCTACCAGTAAATCTCGTTTTCCCTGGCCAGGGACTTTGCGTAATGGCTCTCCAAACATAGTGCGATATCAACTCTCAATACCGGAAGAGACGAATCCTTTCTAACTGCCACTGCCTTCAAGTGCTTCGGGACTGCACCCAACTGCTACCTGTTTGCACGTCTCCTTTGAGCCATGGTAGGGTAGCAATCTAAGAACACTGGGAACAAACTCGAGACGAAGCAGCAGTGTCAAGTCTACGGACTATGCTGTACTCATGTCACCTGGGAATTGTTAACTGACGATGGGTATAATACTAACCAACAGTTCCCTGCGAGTCCTGTCTGGTGTACCCGTAACCCAACGAGCACCTACATACTATCTCCAGTACAACGTACTAATGGCTGTGGGACAGACCATTTGCCCTGCTGGGATGAGAAGCGTACACACTAGTCTACTCTGGAATTTTGATGCCATGTCTCGATAATCCTACGACTAGGGACCTGAAAAAGGATGTGCTTGTAGACTATCCAGCCCCCACTAGTCTGACTGCCATCACAACGCTGGTAGTCAAGCAAGATCCTATGGGCTCTATCAATATGTATTCGCGATGTGATAAAAGAAACATATACACATATTAAGATAGATATAAACCAAGTATCATACTACTATGTTGAGCAAGACTGTTAATATAACTGTGAATATTCTAAGCTTTCATTAAGTGATATACAAACTAGTATGATACAATAATGGCTCCTAGGGCATATACACTAACAATCTCCCACTTGCACTAGGTCTATGTACCGGCGTATCGAAGACCCATCATCTCGAATAGCCTCTCAAACTGTGTCTGAGGTAAGGCCTTTGTAAATGGATATACAGTGTTCTCCTCTGTAGCAACTCTTCGAACCTCGATCTCGCGGCGATCTATGATCTCCCTGATCAGGTGATACCGCCTTAAGATGTGTCTAGACTTCTGATAGGACCTGGGTTCCTTCTCTAAGGCTATAGCCCCGTTGTTGCCACAATACAGAGGCATTGGATCAACAATGTATGGAACCACCTGAAGTTCTGTGAGGAACTTCTTCATCCAGACTGCTTCTTTTGCGGCATCGCAAGCAGCGATATATTTTGCTTCCATCGTCGAGTCAGCAACGGTGTCCGGCTTGGAACTGTTCCAGCACACCGCCCCTCCATTAAGGGTAAAGACATAACTAGACATGGACTTGGAGTCATCCTTGTCATTCTGGAAGCTGGAGTCAGCAAAAGCCTCGATCTGGAGGTCTTTTCCGCCGTAGACCAAGAACATATCCTTAGTCCTTCTCAGGTACTTTAGAATGTTCTTTACTGCTATCCAGTGCTTCTCTCCTGGGTCTGACTGATACCGGCTTACCACGCTCAGTGCGTAAGCTACATCTGGTCTGGTGCACAACATCGCATACATTATAGAGCCTACCGCAGAAGCGTAGGGTACAATCGACATGCGATCCCTTTCCAAATCAGTCTTGGGATACATCTCTTTGGAGATGATGATTCCATGACAAGCCGGTAAATTACCGCGCTTAGAATCTTCCATACTGAATCTTTTCAGTATAGTGTTGATATACCGGGACTGCGAAAGTCCCAACATCGTCTTAGATCTATCACGACAGATCCGGATCGTCAGAATGTAAGAGACATCACCCATGTCTTGTAAGTCGATGTACAACACCCCACGAGTTGCGGGGAGGCGGAAATATGAAAAACGATCTTGTTCTTTGAGTAAATATCGACTAACCGAAGAATCTTCGCTAAACTATAACTAACACATGCGTAAGAGTTTTTAACTACTATGAAAAGAGATTATACCTAGTGAACCTAGTTCTTCTTCTTTTCGTTATCTACATCCTCCTCGTCCTCCTCTACATAATAGACGATCCACCCGAGAGCTTCTATTCCAAGCTTCACCTCTAAACTTGAGGTAACTAGGTTTCTTTAGTTGCTAATCAAAGGTGCCTAGGTGATATAGAGTGAGGTTATGGATTAATTAGTCTATCTAATCCTTGATCTCAACACATGAGAGGGGAGGATTAGGATTTGAAGAGAGAGCTTGAGGAGAGAGAAGGCGAGCATGAGAATGAGAAGAAATAATGAACTCATTTGAATATATATGAAGCATTATCTTTTATCAAATAAATAAATTAAATGATTTAACAACCATGCTTCATTTATTCATATGAGTGATTCATCTCATGAGTCATTAGAAAAATTAATGAAGCATTAACTCCATGGATGAATCAGACAAATGAGTCATTAAAACAATAAATGCAAATGCCACCTAAACCCCCAAGTCACCATCCTTCTAGAAGCTTCTCGCGAAATTACGAGAACGTCCCTCCTATCCATGAAAACACGGAAAAACTTTAGACTGTATAAATCCAATTACCCGATACTAGAATCCGGCTTAAACAAAAGCTGGCTAGTAAAAACTGTCCGAATGTCGTACGTGCGTAAACACACGTATGCGTCCGAACCCTTGTCGTAAAACCATACGACCTCTATATCGTTTCGCCTGGACCAGGGAAACTCTCTGTGTAGGACTCTAAAGACTCGAATACTATAGTGGCAGTGGGTTTAACAACAGATCGCAAGCGGCACTAGCTGTACGTAACGGTCCCCAGGTAGATGTCGATAAGAAGGCCGATGAGGAAACCCATCCGAACTCCTACTGAGCCTGATGTGACAATCTCCGTACAGTCCGGTCTGTTCGTCTAAGACTATCGCATATCGGGCCTAGGGGAGCGGCAAGCGTCAGTCCCCTAATAGCGGTATAAGTCGTGTCTGAGCGTAGCCCATTACACCCTGAGAAACAACTGGAACCTACCAGCAAATCTCGCTTGCCCTGGCCAGGGACTTTGCGTAATAGCTCTCTGACACAGCGCGATATCAACTCCTAATACCGGGAGAGATGAATCCTGTCTAACCGCCACTGCCTCCAAGTGCTCGGGACTGCACCCAACTACTACCTGTTTGCATGACTCGTTTGAGCCGTGGTAGGGTAGCAATCTAAGAACAGTGGGACACACTCGAGGCGAAGTAGAAGTGTCAAGTCTGCGGACTATGCTGTACTCATGTCACCTGGGAACTGTGTACTGACGACTGGTATAATACCAACCAACAGTTCCATGCGAGTCCTGTCCGGTGTACCCGTAACCCAACGAGCACCTGTATACTATCTCGAGTACGACGTACTGATGGCTGTGGGACAGACCATCTCCCCAACTGGGACGAGAAGCATACACACTAGTCTACTCCGGAGTATCGATGCCCTGTCTCGATAATCCTACGACTAGGGACATGAAAAAGGATGTGCTTGTAGACTACCCAGCCCCCACTAGTGTGACTGCCATCACAATGCTGGTAGTCAAGCAAGATCCTAAGAGCTCTATCAATACGTATACTCACATATTAAGATAGATAAAACCAAGTAGCATACTACCATGTTTAGCAAGACTGTTATATAACTGTGAATATCCCAAGCTTCCATTAAGTAATATACAAGCTAGTATGATACAATAATGGCCCTTAGGGCATATACACTAACAATCTCCCACTTGCACTAGGGCCATGTACTGGCATATCGAAGACCGTTGATCTCGAGTAGCCTATCGAACTGAATCTGAGGTAAGGCCTTTGTGAATGGATCAGCAATGTTCTCTTTAGTAGCAACTCTCCGAACCTCGATCTTCCGACGATCTATGATCTTCATGATCAGGTGATACCGCCTTAAGATGTGTCTGGACTTCTGATGGGACCTTGATTCCTTCGCTAAAGCTATAGCTCCGTTTTTGTTGCAATACAGAGGTATTGGATCAATAATGGTAGGAACCACCTGAAGTTCTGTTAGGAACTTCTTCATCCAGACCGCTTCTTTTGCGGCATCGCAAGCAGCAATATACTCCGCTTCCATCGTTGAGTCAGCAACAGTGTCCTGCTTGGAACTCTTCCAGCACACCGCCCCTCCATTGAGGGTAAAGACATAACCTGACATGGACTTGAAATCGTCCTTCTCACTCTGGAAGCCGAAATCAGCAAAGGCCTCCATCTTGAGGTCTTTTCCGCCGTAAACCATGAACATCTCCTTAGTCCTTCTCAGGTACTTGAGAATGTTCTTTACTGCTATCCAGTGCTTCTCCCCTGGGTCTGACTGATACCGGCTTACCACGCTCAGTGCGTAAGCTACATCTGGTCTGGTGCACAACATCGCATACATTATAGAGCCTACCGCAGAAGCGTAGGGTATAATAGACATACGTTCCCTTTCCAAATCAGTCTTGGGAGACATCTTTTTGGATAGGATGATTCCGTGACAAGCCGGTAGATTACCGCACTTAGAATCTTCCATACTGAATCTTTTCAGTATAGTGTTGATATACTTGGACTGCGAAAGTCCCAACATCCTCTTGGATCTATCACGATAGATCCGGATCCCCAGAATGTAAGAGGCATCACCCAGGTCTTTCATGGAGAACCTGTGTGACAAGAATCCTTTGACAGATTGTAGCATAGGAATTCATTTCCTATCAATAGAATGTCATCCACGTACAAGACGAGGAATACGACAGTTCATGCTACAATTTTATTATATATACATGGTTCATCTGGATTTTTGATAAAGTCATATTCTTGGACCGTTTCATCAAAACAGATGTTCCAACTCCGCGATACCTGCTTTAGTCCATAAATGGACTTAAGCAACTTGCATACTTTCCCGCTGCTCCCACTCTGATTGAAACCTTCTGGCTGATCCATATAGACGCACTCTTCTAAATTAACATTCAGAAAAGCCGTCTTTACGTCCATCTGCCAGATTTCATAATCATGGAAGTCAGCAATAGCAAGAAGGACCCGAATAGATTTGAGCATAGCCACTGGAGAAAAAGTTTCGTCATAGTCCAAACAAGGTCTTTGACGAAAACCCTTTGCAACAAGTCTAGCCTTATAGGTTTCCACCTGTCCATCTACACCAATATTTTTCTTGAAGATCCATTTGCATCCTATGGGTTTTACCCCATCTGGAGCAAAGTCCAAAGTCCATACTTTGTTGGTGTACATGGACTCCATCTCGGTCCGCATTGCATCTAGCCATCGTACCGAGTCGCCGCTCTGGATGGCCTGCTTGAAGCTAGTAGGTTCATCATCTTCAATGATGCAATCCTCTCCATCCCCATCTATGAGAAAACCGTAGTATCTCTCAGGCGGATGAGACGGCCTACTACTCCTGCGGAGGGGTGCGGGAATATCCTGTTCTTCTTGAACTACCGGTTCTACCAAACTTTCAGTAGCAGTTTGTGGTTCTGGAATTTCTTCCAGTTCTATTTCGCTCCCACTTGTTTCCTTTTCTAAAAACTGATGTTCTAGAAAATGGGCATTACGAGAAACAAATACCTTTTGTTCCTCTGTGTAATAGAATAGATACCCCCTGGAGTTCTTTGGATATCCCACAAACTTACCCTTTACTGATCGTGCCTCGAGCTTGTCCACATGCTACTTTTTAACAAAAGCTGGACATCCCCATATCTTCAGATACTGAAGATAGGGTTTCTTCCCACTCCACATCTGATATGGCGTGATCGGCACAGTCTTGGTAGGAACTATGTTCAAAAGATATGCCGCTGATTCTAGCGCATAATCCCAGAAAGATCGCGGTAACTCAGCATTACTCATCATGGACGTACCATATCCAATAGGGTTCGATTCCGTCTTTCCGATACACCGTTATGCTGTAGAGTGTATGGAGGAGTAAGCTGAAAGAGAATTCCTTTCTCTTTTAGGTAACCTAGGAACTTGGCACTTAAGTATTCACCACCTCGATCAGATCTCAGTGTCTTGATACTTTTGCCGGTTTGGTTTTCTACTTCATTCTTATACTCTGGGAATTTCTCAAAAGCCTAGGATTTATGTTTCATCAGATAAATGAATCCATACCTTGAGTAATCATCCGTAAAAGTAATCAAATAGGAAAAACCACCTTTTGCATGTGTAGACATTGGACCACATATATCGCTGTATATGAGTCCTAAGAGCCCGCTCGCTCTTACTCCATGTCCAGTGAATGGAGTCTGTCATCTTTCCTTTGAGACATGATTGACAAGTGGCATAAGTTTGATATTCGAACGAGTCCAAATATCCTTCTCTATGTAACTTAGTTAACCTTGTCTCATTGATGTGACCTAGTCTACAATGCCATAAGAAAGCTTTATTTAAATCTGGAGACTTTCTTTTTAGCGTATTCTGGACATTGAAAATATGGAGTTTGTTTAAGATATATATACCGTTATCCAGTGTACCGGACCCAATCAAACTATGATTAAGGTGGATGTTAAAAACATCGCTTACAAACGTGAAATCATAACCTTTATTTGATAACAAGGAAACTGATATGATATTACACGTTAAACTAGGTACACAAAAACAGTTATGTAAAACCAAAATATGTCCACTCGTCAATCCCAGGTGATAATCCCCTACGGACACAGCTCCCACGCTAGCTCCGTTAGCAACCATCAGGGTCATATCACCATCCTTCAGCACTCTACGGTTTCTCAGTGCCTGCAATGAATTGCATATATGAGATCCTGATCCGGTATCCAATACCCAGGAAGTAGAGTTGATTGACAGACAATTCTCAATTACAAACACACCTGAAGTCGAAGCCACAACTTGCTTCGGTCCCTGGTTCTTGGCGTTCCACGCCTTGCAATCTTTCTTCCAGTGCCCTTTCCTATGACAATGGAAGCACTCATCCTGGGCCACTACTGGCACCGCAATCTTTTTCTTTCCCTTCGCTCCCTCCTTACTAACACCTCCTCTAGGTTTGGTGGCGGCCTTCTTCTTCCTTCCTTTGGCCCTAGCCTTAGACCCGGAAGAAGAAGCTCCGCTAACAAACATAGCGGGTGTTTCCCTTGCCTTCTGCAAGGTGCCCTCTGCACTCCTCAACATGTTAATGAGTTCTGGAAGTTCAACTTCTTTTCTTTGAATGTTGAAATTCAGAATAAACTGGGCGTAGGTGGAAGGAAGGGACTGGAGAATCAAGTCTGTATAGAGCTCATTATCCAAAGTCGTCCCAAGGTCTGCGAGCTCTTCAATATAGCTAATCATCTTTAGGACATGTTCTCCTACCGATGATCCGACGGCCAACCTCGCTCGAAACAAGTTCTTTGAGATCTCGTATCTTGCTATACGAGATTGCTCTCCATAAAGTTCCTTTGTATGGAAAAATATGGCATCAAGATCCATATCCTCGTGCCTCCTCTGATGTTCATTGTTCATCGAGGCAAGCACGATGCACTTCGCCTTCGCGCAATCATACTCCCAGGTTTTGCGGATTCCTTATCTGCATTACTGGATTTGGGACCTGGGACTGCAGGTGCCTTAGGGTGAGGACATACCCCAACTTGTCATAGGTCAAAGCCATTTTGATATTCCGCAGCCAATCTTTATAGTTTGGCCCTGTCAGTAATTTTTTTTCTAAAAGTAATTTAAGTCCAGTCATTTTCAGAGTCGCTGCAAATAGGAGAGAGAGAGAGAACACTTTAGCAAGTTGATCTTGCAAGTTTAGAGTGGTTTTTAGTTTATCTAAACTGGATGGCTCCCACTGTTTCTCGAATCCCTCCTCAAACCAAAAAGGAAGAACTAGCCAGGACTATTCTCACCGTACAATACTTGCTTTAACCGTTCAGCCAGGCCGGTGTCGATACTTCGAGGGGGGTTTTCCAACGCTTTCGCGAAGTTCCTTAATTAAATAACATCTTTTCTCTGGGGCGTAGCACCGCTAACACCTTTCTCGGCACCTACTTGGTTTATAGCTTTGATCGTTAAGTGACGAATCTCCTGATGAGTAGCATATACTCACAGTAGGGTCGGGATCCAAATATCATCGTGTGATAATGCTGAAGGAATCCTACCAACATTCATTACACTCCAATGGTATGCATCTCTTTGCAAATTTCAGTTTCTTTAGAAATTCCCGATATATATTTTTGCCCCATGCTCTTATGACCTTGGCGTTAGGTCAAAATGTCATAAGTCACATGTCAAGTTCTACCCATCATTATCTTGTTAATTTGAACCCATCCGTACATATCCTTGACGTTCGGCCAAAATGATAATACGACTGTCCCAAACTAACTCATCTATCTATGCAACAAATGAATACCCAGCAACTACTAAACACTATGCTTTGGCGTTAGGTCAAAATACATAGCTTGAATACTACTGAATACCCAAATGAAATGACGGAGGGCTACGAATGGTTTTGGCGAAACCGTGAACGTAGTGAACTTGATATGACCGAAGGAACCTGATAGCTTTTAAAAGAAGTGGTTAAACCTCCGCAATTAAAAATATCTTCTTTTTTAAAAATAACCAAGTGGTTTCTTTTAAACTGTTCCAACGATTCAACTTTGGTTTATTTTCTTTGCATTAATAATAATGCGTCCCATCATTAACCTATTATTGCAGAAAACAACGAAAATACAACGTCCTCTTATGCCATCCACATTGGCCACTGGGTCCCGTCATCACCCGTTAGGTTACTTAACTAACGACAGAGCGGGGGCTGGGGTAGCGCGGGTGTAAAACATAAGTGACGTCTAAATAACTATCATATATAGATATTTTACATTCGTCAGACGCAATAATAGGCATTCCAGATCACAGATGAACATTATTAGATTTGCAAGCAATCCGTGTTTCTTTTTGAGCCTCCAACGAAAGACGGATTACACAGTTGTGATGAATAGCCATTACCCCACCCTAGACCCATACGGGTACGGCAAACTACCCGCCAAGTACTCGAAGTAAAGCGGTCTCCCTCAACAACATGAGTAGGACACTAAACAATTCAAAGTACCCGGTAGTTTGTGCACCCAACCTTGGGTCTATCCTAGGAGCAAAAACAGTAAAATGAAATAATACAACGGTGACTATAACCGCAACCTGGATGTGCTCCACAAAATAATATTACAACTGCCACGACCCGAATATTTCGACTCGTGACCGGCACTTAACCACGCTACGTGTACAGGCGTAACGCGACTAAGTAAGCCGAAACCAGAAATCAAAACCATTTAAAAGTAGCGAGTGTTGAAAAAAATTTAATTAATACATTTAGAAAACCTTAAATAGTTCAATAAGTTCTTTTAAAGTTACGTTATCATTTAAATAATTTTGGCAGCCTTCCCTTTGTAAAAGTAACCCCGAAATCGGGTATAAAACAGGATATGAGTGAAAATGAGATATAATGAAACCAAAACATTCCCCAACGGAAGCAATTACGCCCACCGGCGGAAATCATCATCACAAGAGTAATATATGACGCCGTAGCGAAGAATGAGCAAAAGTAAACATCACAGAATAATAAATTGCATATAAAAACAGTCGGCTCCCACGAGCTCGACACCAAAATACAAAATATACATCATCGTCCTCACACAGTATATAAGTCCAGTACATGTATGGTAGATGGAGAATACTAGATACAAAAGGGGTACAATAAAAGTAATCAGATACCACAACCCACCTAAAAAGCAAAACAGCTCTCGCACAAACTGTAGTGGTATCTGTAGCCAAAAGATGCAAAAGGAAGCCTGCCGCGACTACGCAGAGGGGCAACCTGCAAATACTTTGGCACAACGGGGGTGAGTTGCCAACTCGTGAATAGAGATAACATATAAAGGTAATCGCGAGCATGCACGTACTGCGCTACTCTATCATATGCCAGCAAGTAAGATCTATATGCGACAAGCAGTAGGTTCAATAATCATGCAAATGCTCTGTCAGGTAAAATAACTACAGGATGAGATACATGATAATCAATGCTGAGCATGGGATAAATAACATCTAAACGAAATATCAACGTGGAAAGGTAATCGGTGCCCAAAACTGCACCCCAAATACCAAATAAACTCAGGCGCCGGCACACTCCTCGGCCCTCAAATCCTGTAAATCTCTGAGAAATCACGAGTGACCAACATCGACACCCAAATATCATAAAATACTCGTGTCCAGCATCGACACGCAAATCCTCATATATCGCGCTCCGTAAGTCCGGATCAGCCCACGGGCTCCGTCTGTGGTATCGGCCCTCGGCCCCGGCAGTACGGATCATCCCGCATCCATCTCTCGCTCTGGTCAGTATCCTCCGGATAACCGCCAGGTCCAACCAATCACCGGTAGGTACTCGCCACCTTGCTAGGCTCATCGTCTACTCCACGAAAAACATTTCTCGCCCCGGGGAACCATACCGGGTCCACCACGAACCCGCAAACGGATCATCCAACTCCTCGAATCGGGTTTCAAACACACGTCTCAGCACCGAGAAAACGCGTGGTGGACGCACCAAAATATCATATCACGAGGAACCGGGTTTTCAAATAGTACATCTTTTCTTAAATAACCCCATGGTCCTCAAAACCAGAAATCACATGAAAATCCAATACCAAGAAGTAAATCAAACGCGATGTGCTATGTACATCAAGCCATAATATAGGTACAAGCGGAAAACGCTTTTAAAATAGTTTCCGTTTTTAAAGACATCATGCGCCACCCAATTTCTATGAAAATCATATCGAATCATATGTGAAATGAACTACAGCAATATAATCATGGCAGTTCTACAGTGAATGTGTCATGGCAATTACTAACGGTGTGTGTGTAACATGCAGTTTAGTGCTCGTGCAACATGAACTGTTAGTAATAGTGTGGTATTCTATTAATTCTAAGTTTACTTACATATAGCAGGAAATGCAGTATGCAACAACAGTATCCATGACAGTCAATGGGGTAAATGCAACATATAACTATAAGGTCCTATCAGCCCTGACGCATAACGCCATACGGGCGATATGCCCGTAGATGTTAAATCTACTCACCGAAGTCTCGCACTAAGTGTAGCCGACGACTTGCTTCCCCTTCTTCGCAGCGTCTGTCTCACTCGCCTGCGAACCTAGAATCACACAATATATCACATATAAGCTCAAATCCACAAAAACGTGGTATTAAGGTCAAACTAGAAACCCGCGTCGCAAACCAAGCGCGCGTGTGTGCGATACGCTAAAACGTGTGATTACGCGCTTGTAACTACCCCGACGCGTCGCGATACGCAGAAACCCCAAACCCACAAACGTATCACGCGTGTCGCGAAGGTTTAAAATACGAGAAACAGGTATTTAGCTCCAGATTTTTCTACAGCAAGAATCAAATAAAATTATACATGCCATGAGTTTAAGGGTTGCAGCAGACACCAATAGAGACAAACCCCAACCCAATCCCTACCCATCTGGCCGCAATTTGCGGCCAGAATCAATATTTCAGCGTCCACTGTACGGAATTCGGGGGTGGGGTTCTACCTGGGGAATCAGCACCTAACAACTATACTGCAGTCATCTCAAAATTATTCTGAACACACTGGGTCGATAGCAGATTACAGAAAGTCAAAATTTGCTTAAAAATGATGAATTTGCATCAAATAGGGATCTGGTGGTATTTTAGTGCAATTGGGGGCTAAGCTAGGTTAACATGGCCCTAATAACACTCCATCAACTTACTAAAACCAATTCATACATTACTTGGTCAAGTTTCCCCCTAATTACCACATAAAGCACTAAAAACACATAACTATCGCTAATCGAAGCTAACTACACAATTAAGCGAAAGTAGGAATAAGTTTAGAGGTTATACCCTCAAGGAATCTCACAAGCAAGTAGAAGGAGAAGAAGAAGAAGGAATGGAGCTGCTGGGGTGCTGTGGCTGCTGCCTGGAGCTGTTGCTGCTGCCTGGAGCTGTTGCTGCTGCCTGTAGTTGTTGCTGCTGCCTGTAGCTGCTGCTACTGTTGCCTGAGCTGCTGTTGCTGAAGCTGCTGAGTTTGCTGCTGCTGCTGCTGTGAAGGGTGTGTGTGTGTGAGTGTATGAGTGAGAGGTTGAGAGAAAAAACACAAGAATGGGAGGAAAAGAAAAGATAATCCCCAAGGTCAACCCCTCCACTCTCTCTCTTCATTTAATGAGGCATGGCAAAGGCTATCATGCCCCATATTGCACACACACTCTCTCTCTCTCTCCCCAGGTCAACACTCCAAAAGAAAAATTCAAATTAAAACAACACAACAAATAACTAAGCAACTTAATTAAAACCCAAAATACTAAATCCCCATTATTAAACCCACCATGGTTGCTAATCATGGTATTACCTCATTTTAAACCCTAGTTTACATGCACATGTTTGTGCAAGCCTAGGAAAATTCTAGAAAAATATTTATTAAATTTGGAAAAATATTAGAAACTCAATTTGGTAAACTTTTTATTAAAAACCCTTTATTTAAATATAATTAGCCACTAAACACATCCTAAGGTGTTACAATCTCCCCCCTAAAAAAAATTCGTCCCCGAATTTGAAAATATAAAGCTACGCATACCTTTAAAGAGATGAGGGAACGTGTTCCGCATCTCGACCTCGGCTTCCCAAGTGATCTCTTCGCCACTCGGGCTGCTCCAAAGCACCTTCACTGATGGCAAGACTTTCGATCTAAGTTTCTTCACCTGCCGGTCCAATATCACGACTGGCTGCTCGGTGAACGAAAGGTCGCGCTCGAGCTGAACGGTCTGGTGCTGAATCATGTGCGAAGGGTCATGTAGGATTCTGCGAAGTATCGACACGTGGAACACGGGGTGAACATCTGGGAAGTCGGGTGGAAG
Source organism: Agapanthus africanus (assembly GCA_030015575.1). Classification (NCBI taxonomy): domain Eukaryota; kingdom Viridiplantae; phylum Streptophyta; class Magnoliopsida; order Asparagales; family Amaryllidaceae; genus Agapanthus; species Agapanthus africanus. The sequence goes on from JASDDO010000008.1 coordinate 228,568,141, forward strand.
AGCCAAACGATAAGCCACTGCGCCCACACGCTCGACGATCTCGAAAGGGCCTTTGAATCTGAGGCTAAGCTTCCCCTTCCGTCCAAACCTCATCACTCTCTTCATCGGAGAGACCCTCAAAAAAACATGATCGCCAACTGCGAACTCTAATCTGCGTCGGCGCCTATCAGCCTACGATATCTGCCTGCTCTGAGCTGTCCTCATCCTGTCTCGAATCAGCTGTTTCTTCTCGGTCGTCTCCTGTACGATCTGGGCCCCCAAAATACTGCTCTCACTGAGCTCTGTCCAGCAGACCGGCGATCTATATCTCCTCCCATACAGAGCCTCGAAAGGTGCCATCTGAATAGTATCCTGGAAACTATTGTTGTAGGAGAACTCCACCAAGGGTAAATGATGATCCCAGCTACCACCAAAGTCTAAAACGCACGCTCGGAGCATGTCCTCAAAAGTCTGAATCGTCCGCTCTGACTGGCCGTCGGTCTGCGGATGGAATGCTGTGCTGAAACTCAAGCGTGTGCCCAAAGCCTCCTGAAGTCTCTGCCATAGTCGGCTGGTAAACTGGGTGCCTCTGTCGGACACGATATATGTCGGGACTCCGTGCAGTCGTACTATCTCGTCCATATAAATCTGAGCGTACTGAGCAAATCCGAAAGTCGTCTTCACTGGCAGGAAGTGAGTCGCTTTCGTCAAACGATCCACGATCACCCAAATGGAGTCATACCCTCGCCTAGTCATGGGTAGACCCACAACGAAATCCATCGAAATTTGCTCCTATTTCCACTCTGGAATGGGTAACGGCTGTAGCTCTCCCGCGGGCCTCTGGTGCTCGGCCTTGACTTGCTGACAAGTCAGGCATCTCGATACGAAATCTGCGATGTCCCTCTTCATTCCGTCCCACCAGTAAACATCTCTCATATCATGATACATCTTGGTGGAACCGGGATGGACGTTGTACACTGATCGATGTGCCTCCTCAAGAATCTCACACCGCAGCCCCTCAGCATCTGGTATGCACAGTCTAGTCCCAAATATCAGCATCCCCCGATCATCGATCACGAACTCTGAAAATCTTCCCTGTCCGATCTGCGTCCTGATCTCTGAACATCGGTCATCACTGTGCTGTGCCTCATGTACACGGTCAAGCAACTGTGCACGTGCACGAACATGCGCAATCTGTCCTCCGATCGGCGTGAACTCGAACTGCACTCGGCTGTCGCATAATATCTGCCAATCTGCCGACGACTGCCTCTGTACTGCGCTCAAACAAGATAGACTACCCCCGGGCCTCCTGCTCAAAGCATCCGCCACTACATTCACCTTGCCCGGGTGATACAAGATCTCGTAGTCATAATCCTTCACTAACTCCATCCATCGGCGCTGTCTATGGTTCAGGTCTCGCTGCTGAAATATATACTTTAAACTCTTGTGATCAGTGAATATCTGGCACGACTCGCCGTATAGGTAATGTCGCCAGATCTTAAGTGCAAAGACCACTGCAGCCATCTCCAAATCGTGAGTGGGGTAGTTCTGTTCATGTTTCTTCAATTGTCATGAAGCATACGGGATCACCCTGCTATGCTGCATCAATACGCATCTTAGCCCCACTCGAGAAGCATCACAATAGACCACAAATCCGCCTGATCCAGAAGGCAATGATAACACCGGTGCCGTAGTCAGCCGAGTCCGTAGCTGCTAAAAACTGTGCTCGCACTCCTCCGTCCAATCGAAAGGAACTCCCTTCCGGGTCAACCCGGTCAAAGGTGTAGCAATACTGGAGAAGTCCTGCACAAATCGCCTGTAGTAACCGTCCAAACCCAAAAAGCTGTGAATCTTCGTAACTGATGTGGGTCTGGGCCAACGATGAACGGACTCGATCTTCCTCGAGTCTACACATATACCATCTAGTGAAATCATATGCTCTAAGAAGTCTACGTTGTCCAGCCAGAAAACACACTTGGAGAATTTCGCGTAAAGCTGGTGCTCCCTCAAAGTCTACAGTGTAATCCGCAGATGCTGCTCGTGCTCCTCACTACTCCGGGAATACACCAAGATATCGTCAATGAATACTATAATGAACAGATCCAGATATGGACGGAAAACACGGTTCATCAAGTCCATGAATGCTGCTGGCGCATTGGTGAGTCCGAACGACATCACCAAAAACTCTTAATGGCCGTAGCGCGTACGGAAAACTGTCCTAGGAATGTCCTCCTGTCGAACCCGCAGCTGATGATAGCCCGATCGTAAATCGATCCTCGAAAAGTATCCTGCTCCCTGAAGCTGGTCGAACAAATCGTCGATGCGTGGCAAAGGATATCTGTTCCGCACTGTCACCCAGTTCAGCTGGCGGTAGTCGATACACAGATACAAACTGCCGTCCTTCTTCTTGACGAACAGGACTGGAGCACCCCAAGGAGAAACACTGGGTCGAATAAGTCCCTTATCTAGCAAATCTTGCAACTGATCCTTCAATTCTTGAAGTTCCGCCGGGGCCATCCGATAAGGCGGTATGGAAATAGACCCCGTGCCAGGAACCAAATCAATACAGAAAGAAATGTCACGCTTGGGCGGTAGCCTAGGAAGCTCGTCAGGGAACACATCAGGAAACTCGCTAACAACTGGAACCTGATCCAATGGAACCTCTGTAGCGCTAGCATCGCAAACATAGGCGAGAAATCCCTGACATCCTTTCCTCAAAAGCTGTCCAGCGTGAAAAGAAGAAATCACACTGTGAGGGGCGACACCACGGTCCCCCAACACAACAAAAACTGACTCGCCGGGAAAACAGAATCTAACTGTCTTCACACGGCAGTCCACAGAAGCATAGCACGTGGCTAACCAATCCATGCCCAAAAGAACGTCGAAGTCCAACATTCAAGAAGGATCAAGTCGACAGGTAACTCTCTCTCGCCAATACAGACGGTACAGGATCGGAACACGTGCCTAGCAACCAACGACTCTCCCACAGGAGTGGTCACAACAAGCGGCTGATCAAGCAAACCGGATTCTCTACCCAAACTCAGCACAAAGTGTGTGGATACGTACGAGTGCGTGGATCCGGGATCGAACAACACGTGTGCATCAACAGAACATACTGGAAGGATACCTGAGACCACCGCATTAGACGCCTGCGCGTCCCGACGCGTCAAAGCAAAAACCCGCGCCTGTCCTCCACCGGTGACTGACTGCCCTCTGCCTCGGTCATCTCGCCCTCTCGGAGCAACTCCTCCATGCCCACGACCTCTCTATGTATGAGTCTGACACGGAGCAACGGTAGGTACAACTGGCAACGCCCTCAGGGGCGGTGAAGGTGGTAAGGTAACATGCGGTGCTGCCGCCTCCCTCCGGTGTATCTCAGGACAATCTCTGACGAGGTGAAGTAGACTGCCGCATCAAAAGCAACCCCGCGACGACTGTTGACTCTCCCGTGGATACGAACTAAATATCTGGCCTCGTCCCGAATCTCTAACACTCCCCATACCTGAACGATACCTGTCGCGGCGTCTGAATGTCTGTTTCCGTGCAGATATACTAGTATGAACTCTCTTCGGCTCTAGAACTACCGAAGTCTTAGCAAGGCGCTCCTCGACTAATAGGGCTGCGTCTACCGCTGCTGCATATGTCTCGTAATGCTGCGCGCTGATCGCGAGGAACAGTGGTGTAAGCAAGCCTCGAACAAATCTCTTGACTGGCATCTCGTCGGTAACCACTAGGTACGGAGCATAAATTGCTAGCTCTGTAAACAGCACGTCATACTCTGCCACTGACATCTCCGGAGTCTGGCGTAAGGACTCGAACCTGTGTGCTCTAGCATCTCTGACACTCAGTGGGAGGAAGCGGGCAAGGAACAGTGCCACAAACTCTGTCCAGGTCATGGGAGGAAGACCTGCCGCTCTGCCCTTCTCAACTGATTCACAACACTTATGCGCAAGAACTTCCAGGCGAAAGCTCACGAACTCAACCCATCTCGCATCTGCGCATCTGAGGGAACGGCATATCCGAGCCATCCTATCAATGAAAGACTGTGGGTCCTTGGCTGTATCAGTGCCTATGAAGACCGGAGGCTTCAGCCTCATGAACTCTGATAGCGATATTGTAATCACCTCCGTGGCTGCAGGGGCAACTGGCTGTGCGTTAGGTACCATCGCGGTCTCTGTAACGGGTGGAGCTACCTCTGGTCGCTGCGCTCGTAGCGTCTCAACTAGCGATCCTATCATCTGGCGCATCTCCTGCATGCTGGATCCTACCGTCTGGTGCATCTCCTGCATACCATCCCCTAGCGTGGCGATCTGATCTGTCACGGGAGGAACAACCTGCTCGGGAACAACCGGTGTACTGCCCGGATCAGTCCTCGTCTCAGACGAATCAACTCGAATCTCGGCCCTCGCGGCCGCTCTCTGCGCCATCATAGTCTTTGGCGGCATAATGGCTGAAAGGAAATTAGGATTCGATAAGAATACGGAAATCGAATCACAAGAATATATATACTCAAGAAGGAATTTAAATCAATAAGTCCTAAGGTCGCCTTGGCGGAGTACCGTGTCGTGAGTATGCCGCGGAACATACACACGCTACGCCACTCTGGTTCAGCTACCTACTCCATCATACCAAGGTCATCCTACACTCCGAAAGGTAAAACCTATGCTCTGATACCAACTTTGTCACGACCCGAACATTTCGACTCGTGACCGGCACTTAACCACGCTACGTCTACAGGCGTAACGCGACTAAGTAAGCCGAACCCAGAAATCAAAACCATTTAAAAGTAGAGAGTGTTGAAAACATTTAATTAAGATATTTAGAAAACCTTAAATAGTTCAATAAGTTCTTTTAAAGTTACGTTATCATTTAAATAATTTTGGCAGCATTTCCTTTGTAAAAGTAACCCCGAAATCGGGTATAAAGCAGGATATGAGTGAAAATGAGATATAATGAAACCAAAACATTCCCAACCGAAGCAATCACGCCCACCGGCGGAAACCATCATCACAAGAGTAATATACGATGCCGTAGCGAAGAATGAGCAAAAGTAAACATCACAGAATAATAAACTGCATATAAAAACAGTCGGCTCCCACGAGATCGACACCAGAATACAAAATATACATCATCGTCCTCACACAGTATCTAAGTCCAGTACATATATAGTAGATGGAGAATACTAGATACAAAAGGGGTACAATAAAAGTAATCAGATACCACAACCCACCTAAAAAGCAAAACAGCTCTCGCACCAACTGTAGTGGTATCTGTAGCCAAAAGATGCAAAAGGAAGCCTGCCGCTACTACGCTGAGGGGCAACCTGTAAATACTGTGGCACAACGGGGGTGAGTTGCCAACTCGTGAATAGAGATAACATATAAAGGTAATCGCGAGCATGCACGTACTGCGCTACTCTATCATATGCCAGCAAGTAAGATCTATATGCGACAAGCAGTAGGTGAAATAATCATGCAAATGCTCTGTCAGGTAAAATAACTACAGGATGAGATACATGATAATCAATGCTGAGCATGGGATAAATAACATCTAAATGGAATATCAACGTGGAAAGGTAATCGGTGCCCAAAACTGCACCCCAAATCCCAAATAAACTCAGGCGCCGGCACACTCCCCGGCCCTCAAATCCTGTAAATCTCTGAGAAATCACGAGTGCCCAACATCGGCACCCAAATATCATAAAATACTCGTGTCCAGCATCGACACGCAAATCCTCATATATCGGGCTCCGTAAGTCCGAATCAGCCCACGGGCTCTGTCTGCGGTATCGGTCCTCGGCCCCGGCAGTACGGATCATCCTGCATCCATCTCTCGACTCTGGTCAGTATCCTCCGGATAACCGCCAGGTCCAACCAATCACCGGTAGGTACTCGCCACCCTGCAAGGCTCATCGTCTACTCCACGAAAAACATTTCTCGCCCCGGGGAACCATACCGGGTCCACCACGAACCCGCAAACGGATCATCCAACTCCTCGAATCGGGTTTCAAACACACGTCTCAGCACCGAGAAAACGCGTGGTGGACGCACCAAAATATCATATCACGAGGAACTGGGTTTTCAAATAGTGCATCTTTTCTTAAATAACCCCATGGTCCTCAAAACCAGAAATCACATGAAAATCCAATACCAAGAAGTAAATCAAACGCGATGTGCTATGTACATCAAGCCATAATATAGGTACAAGCGGAAAACGCTTTTAAAACAGTTTACGTTTTTAAAGACATCATGCGCCACCCAATTTCTATGAAAATCATATCGAATCATATGTGAAATGAACTACATCAATATAATCATGGCAGTTCTACAGTGAGTGTGTCATGGCAATTACTAACGGTGTGTGTGTAACATGCAGTTTAGTGCTCGTGCAACATGAACTGTTAGTAATAGTGTGGTGTTCTATTAATTCTAAGTTTACTTACATATAGCAGGGAATGCAGTATGCAACAACAGTATCCATGACAGTCAATGGGGTAAATGCAACATATAACTATAAGGTCCTATCAGCCCTGACGCATAACGCCATACGGGCGATATGCCCGTAGATGTTAAATCTACTCACCGAAGTCTCGCGCTAAGTGTAGCCGACGACTTGCTTCCTCTTCTTCGCAGCGTCCGTCTCACTCGCCTGCGAACCTAGAATCACACAATATATCACATATAAGCTCAAATCCACAAAAACGTGGTATTAAGGTCAAACTAGAAACCCGCGTCGCAAACCAAGCGCGCGTGTGCACGATACGCTAAAACGTGTGATTACGCGCCTGTAACTACCCCGACGCGTCGCGATACGCAGAAACCCCAAACCCACACACGTATCACGCATGTCGCGAAGGTTTAAAATACTAGAAACAAGTATTTAGCTCCAGATTTTTCTACAGCAAGAATCAACTAAAATTATACATGCCATGGTTCTAAGGGTTGCAGCAGACACCAATAGAGACAAACCCCAACCCAATCCCTCCCCATCTGGCCGCAATTTGCGGCTAGAATCAATATTTCGGCGGCCACTGTATGGAATTTGGGGGTCGGGTTCTACCTAGGGGATCATCACCTAACAACTATACTGCAGTCATCTCAAAATTATTCTGAACACACTGGGTTGATAGCAGATTACAGAAAGTCAAAATTTGCTTATAAACGTTGAATTTGCATCAAATAGGGATCTGGTGGTATTTTAGTGCAATTAGGGGCTAAGCTAGGTTAACATGGCCCTAACAACACTCCATCAACTTAATAAAACCAATTCATACATTACTTGGTCAAGTTTCCCCCTAATTACCACATAAAGCACTAAAAACACATAACTATCGCTAATCGAAGCTAACTACACAATTAAGCGAAAGTAGGAATAAGTTTAGAGGTTATAGCCTCAAGGAATCTCACAAGCAAGTAGAAGGAGAAGAAGAAGAAGGAATGGAGCTGCTGGGGTGCTGTGGCTGCTGCCTGGAGCTGTTGCTGCTGCCTGTAGCTGCTGCTGCTATTGCCTGAATTGCTGTTGCTGAAGCTGGAGGTGCTGCTGCTGAGTTTGCTGCTGCTGCTGCTGCTGCTGTGAGGGGTGTGTGTGTGTGTGAGTTTATGAGTAAGAGGTTGAGAGAAAAAACACAAGAATGAGAGGAAAAGAAAAGATAATCCCCAAGGTCAACCCCTCCACTCTCTCTTCATTTAATGAGGCATGGCAAAGGCCATCATGCCCCATAATGCACACACACACTCTCTCTCTCACCAAGTCAACACTCCAAAAGAAAAATTCAAATTAAAACAACACAACAAATAACTAAGCAACTTAATTAAAACCCAAAAGACTAAATCCCCATTATTAAACCCACAATGGTTGCTAATCATGGTATTACCTCATTTTAAACCCTAGTTTACATGCACATGTGTGTGCAAGCCTAGGAAAATTCTAGAAAAATATTTTTTAAATTTGGAAAAATTTTGGAAACTCAATTTGGTAAACTTTTTATTAAAAACCCTTTATTTAAATATAATTAGCTACTAAACACATTCTAAGGTGTTACAACAACATATTACAATTACGTTGAATGAATGAATATAACAACCCATCACAAACCCTGGCTAATCATCACAACAATCTATTACAGTTCATAACCACAAACAGTAAAATCCATTACAGAAATGTGCAACCTCCTTCCAACCGACATACTAGCAGTTAGGGGAGGTTTACGAAGACATTATACAATCAAAGATATAATCTTATTAGCCAAACATCGTATAATTTCGATTGAGCAAACACATCAGATTCTACTCCAAAACTTTTCGGTGCACCTCAGACTTGAGCAGAAAATAAACATTCCAGAAAAGAATAAAAAACATCACAGAAGAGTTCTGGGAAAATTTGGGGTGAATCGGCTTCAACTCGGCCGCGGATCCGCGGCGGATAGGTGGGATCGGCCGCGGTTCCGCGGCGGTTTGGCCGATTCATGCACCCAAATTTTTCCAGTGTTCTTGTATTTCCCTGCTTGTATTTTCTATGGTCCCTGAAAAATTTTTAGGGCCTGTTTTAAAATCGACAGAAACTATGTGATTTTGATGTTTTTTCAGGTTCGTTTTGCGTTCGAAATTTTTACGACTTTGCTAATGAGTTAATTATTATTTAGCGAGGCTCTGATACCACTGTAAGTCAATGTACAACACCCCACGAGTTGTGGGGAGGCCGAAATATGAAAAACGATCTTGTTCTTTGAGTAAACATCGACTAACCGAAGAATCTTTGCTAAATTATAACTAACACATGCATAGGAGTTCTTAACTGCTATGAAAAGAGATTAAACCTAGTGAACCTAGTCTTTCTTCTTTTCGTTATCCACCTCCTCCTCGGCCTCCTCTACATAATAGACGATCCACTCGAGAGCTTCTATTCCAAGTTTCACCTCTAAACTTGAGGTAACTAGGTTTCTTTAGTTGCTAATCAAAGGTACCTAGGTGATATAGAGTGAAGTTATGGATTAATTAGTCTATTTAATCCTTGATCTCAACACATAAGAGGGGAGGATTAGGGTTTGAAGAGAGAGCTTGAGGAGAGAGAAGGTGAGCATGAGAATGAGAAGAAATAATGAACTCATTTGAATATATATGAAGCATTATCTTTTATCAAATAAATAAATTAAATGATTTAAAAACCATGCTTCATTTATTCATATGAGTGATTCATCTCATGAGTTATTAGAACAATTAATGAAGCATTAACTCCATGGATGAATCACACAAATGAGTCATTAAAACAATAAATGCAAATGCCACCTAAACCCCTAAGTAACCATCCTTCTAGAAGCTTCTCGCGAAATTACGAGAACGCCCCTCCTATCCGTGAAAATACGAAAAAATTTAGACTGTATAAATCCAAAAACCCGATACTAGAATCTGGCTTAAACCAAAGCCGGCTAGTAAAAACTGTCCGAATGTCGTACGTGCGTAAACACACGTATGCGTCCGAACCCTTGTCGTAAAACCATACGACCTCTATATCGTTTCGCCTGGAGCAGGGAAACTCTCTGTGTGGGACTCTAAAGAATCGACTACTACGCTGGCAGTGGGTTTAACCACAGACCGCAAGCGGCACTAGCTGTACGTAAGGGTCCCCAGGTAGATGTCGATAAGAAGGCCGATGAGGAAACCCATCCGAACTCCTACTGAGCATGATGTGACAATCTCCGTACAGTCCGGTCTGTTCGTCTAAGACTATCGCATATCGGGCCTAAGGGGGCGGCAAGCGTCAGTCTCCTAATAGCGGTATAAGTCGTGTCGGAGCGTAGCCCATTACACCCTGAGAAACAAGTGGAACCTACCAGTAAATCTCGCTTTCCCTGGCCAGGGACTTTGCGTAATGGCTCTCTGACACAGCACGATATCAACTCCCAATACCGAGAGAGACGAATCCTGTCTAACCGCCACTGCCTCCAAGTGCTCGGGACTGCACCCAACTGCTACATGTTTGCACGACTCCTTTGAGCGTGGTAGGGTAGCAATCTAAGAATAGTGGGACACACTCGCGGCGAAGTAGCAGTGTCAAGTCTGCGGACTATGCTGTACTCATGTCACCTGGGAACTGTTTACTGACGACTGGTATAATACCAACCAACAGTTCCCTGTGAGTCATGTCCGGTGTACCCGTAACCCAACGAGCACCTGTATACTTGTTAGTGTATATGCCCTATGGGCCATTATTGTATCATACTTGTATGTATATTACTTAATGGAAGCTTGGGATATTCACAGTTGTATATACAGTCTTGCTAAAAATGGTAGTATGCTACTTGGTTTGTGTCTACTTTAATATGTGCATATGTTTCTTGTAACTTATCACTTATACATATTAATAGAGCCCATAGGATCTTTGCTTGATTACCAGCGTTGTGATGGCAGTCACACTAGTGGGGGGTGGGTAGTCTATAAGCAACATCCTATACTTGTCCCTAGTCGTAGGATTATCTAGACTGGGCATCGATATTCCGGAGTAAACTAAGTGTGTACGCTTCTCATCCCAGTTGGGGAGATGGTCTGTCCCACAGCCATCAGTACGTCGTACTGGAGATAGTATACAGGTGGTCGTCAGGTTATGGGTACACAGGACAGGACTCGCAGGGGAACTGATTGGTTGGTATTATACCCATCGTCAGTTAACAGTTCCCAGGTGACATGAGTACAGCATAGTCCGCAGACTTGACACTGCTACTTCGCCTCGAGTGTGTCCCACTGTTCTTAGATTGCTACACTACCACGGCTCAAAGGAGTCGTGCAAACAGGTAGCAGTTGGGTGCAGTCACGAGCACTTGGAGGCAGTGGCGGTTAGACAGGATTCGTCTCTCCCGGTATTGGGAGTTGATATCGCGCTGTGTCAGAGAGCCATTACGCAAAGTCCCTGGCCAGGGCAAGCGAGATTTACTGGTAGGTTCCAGTAGATTCTCAAGGTGTAATGGGCTACGCTCCGATACGACTTATACAGCTATTAGGGGACTGACGCTTGCCGCCCCTAGGCTCGATATGCGATAGTCTTAGACAAACAGACCGGACTGTACGAAGATTGTCACATCAGGCTCAGTAGGAGTTCGGATGGTTTTCCTCATCGGCCTTCTTATCCACATCTACCTGGGGACCGTTACGTACAGCTAGTGCCGCTTGCGGTCTGTGGTTAAACCCAATGCCAGCGTAGTGTCGAGTCTTTAGAGTCCCACACAGAGAGTTTCCCTGCTCCAGGCGAAACGATATAGAGGTCGTATAGTTTTACGACAAGGGTTCGGACGCATACGTGTTTAAACGCACGTACGGCGTTCAGACAGTTTTTACTAGCCGGCTTTGGTTTATGCCAGATTCTAGTATCAGGTTATTGGATTTATACAGTCTAAAGTTTTTCCGTGTTTTCACGGATTGGAGGGGCATTCTCGTAATTTTCCGTGAAGCTTTTAGAAGCATGGTGACTTGGGGACTAAGGTGGCATTTGCATTAATTGGATTAGTGAGTCATGTAGTGATTCATGCAATGAGTTAATGATTCATTTAATGATTTATATGACTCATATGATGAATCACTTAGGGTATTAATGAAACATGTTGATAATGCTTTATTTATTATTTACTTAATAAAATCATATGTTTCATATATACTCAAATGATTTCATTCATCCAAAGGAATTCACTTTCTCACCTTCTCTCTCCTCAAGCTCTCATTCTTGAAACCCTAATCCTAACCTCTCATGTGTTGAGATCAAGGGTTAGCTAAACTAATACATCCATAACCTCACTCTATATCCCCTAGGTAGCTTAGATTAGCACTTTGAGCAACCTAGTTATCTCAAGTTAGAGATCAAGATTGTAATAGGAGCTCTCGGGTGGATCATCTTTAATTCGAGAAGGCCGTTGAGGTGCCGATGTTCCAAGGAGCCTACGAGGAGTGGAGGACCGCGATGAAGACCCGAAGGACAAGTAACGTGAGGTATAACTTCGAATCCGAGTAGTTAAACCTTTCGTAGTTTGCTAGTAACGGTTTAAAAACGATTCATACGCTCAAGTCTGTGTTACGAAGCTTTGATAATCGTTTTTCATATATTCCGCCTCCCCGCAAGTTCGTGGGGTGCGTGAAATGGACTTACAGTGGTATCAGAGCCAACTAAACCATTACTAGCTTGTTAGCAACTAATTAGAAGTTCGATCGACGGAAAACACGAAAACAAAACCCTAACCCCTTTACAGTTTCTGTTAATTTTAAAAGTGTCTGAAAAAATATTTGACATACCTTAAAATTCACAGCAGGGTTTTTTAAGAATACTGGGAAAATACGAGCCAGTAACTCGGAAAAACGGCCGCGGATCCACGGCAATAGAGTGCTTGTGCCGCGGATCCGCCGCTGAGTCAACGCCGAGTTGACTCGGATTTGCTCAGTAATTCCTATTTTGTGGTTTTCTGTTTTCCTGTATGTTCTGTTTCTACCCAGGTTGCTTCTTTGCTGGTTTGGTTTTGGGGTAAACACGGAATATGGTAATCGATCGATGTTCTAAGATATTTGCTAATTGGGTTTTTATCTGTAATGTTTAATGTGTTCGTAAACTTCCCCAAATTGCTAGTATGTCGGTTGGAAGGGGGTTGCACATTTCTGTAATGTTTACTGTTTGTGTATATGGACTTGATTGGAATGTTGTGATGATTAGCCGGGGTTTGAGATGGGTTTAACATTCATTCATTCGATGTAAATGTAATATGATGTAATATTCTTTTGCGGGGCGCATCCAGGTTGCGGCTGTAGCCACCGTTGTATTATTTCTTTTTACTGTTTTTGCTCCTAGGATAGACCCAAGGCGGGGTACACAAACTACCGGGTACTTTGAAGTGTTTAGTGGCCTACTCACTTTGTTGAGGGAGACCTCTTCACTTCGGGTACTTGGCGGGTAGTTTGCCATACCCATAGGGGTCTAGGGTGGGGTAAAGGCTATTCATCACAACTGTGTAATCCGTCTTTTATTGCAGGCTCAAAGCAAATGCGGATTTCTAGTATATCCATTAAAGTTCATCTGTGATCTGGAATGCCTATTATTGCCTCCTACCCTGAAGGAAACCAGGGAAGTAGAAGGAAAGAGAAGGGCAAAAGTTTCGGGACTGGATATAGTAAAATAGGGACGTTCCTATTGTTACAGGAATGAATATTGGTAGAATGATTGCAGGGCTAGCAAAGCTAGTAGCCAGGATTCGAAGCATGTTGTGGCTTCAGCCTCCAGTGTATTTGTAATTGAGAACTGTTTGTCAGTTAACTTTACTTCCTGGGTACTTGATACCGGAGCAGGATCTCATATCTGTAATTCATTACATGCTTTGAGAAACCGTAGAGCTATGAAGATAGGTGATTTATCTATCAGAGTTGGAAACGGAATGAGCGTGGACGCTGAATCCGTGGGAGAATATCGCCTAGGTTTGACAAGTGGGCAGATATTGATTCTACGTAACTGTCTGTATGTACATAGTATGACTTGCAATATCATATCGGTGTCCTCACTTTCAAGAGAGGGATATGATTTTACATTCGTAAGTGATGTAGTTCACATCCACCTAAATCAAGTTTTGATTGGGTCAGGTACATTAGATAACGGTACATACGTATTAAGTCAAGCCCAGGTTTTTAATGTCCAGAATACACTTAAAAAAAAGTCCCCGGAATTAAATCAGGCTTTCTTATGGCATTATAGACTAGGTCACATCAATGAGAGAAGGTTGACTAAGTTACATAGAGAAGAATATTTGAATCTGTTCGAATATCAATCTTATGCTACTTGTGAATCTTGTCTCATAGGAAAGATGACCAAAACTCCGTTTACAGGACACGGAGTAAGAGCAAGCGAGCTCTTGGGACTCGTACACAGTGACGTGTGCGTTCCAATGTCTACACATGCGCGAGGTGGTTATTCCTACTTCATTACTTTTACGGATGATTTCTCCAGGTATGGACATGTCTTCTTGATGAAACATAAATCCGAGGCCTTTGAGAAATTCCAGGAATACAAGAATGAAGTGGAAAACCAAAAAGGAAAAAGTATCAAGACACTGAGATCTAATCGAGGTGGTGAATACTTAAGTGCCGAGTTCTTGGGTTACTTAAAAGAGAATGGAATTCTCTCTCAGCTTACTCCTCCATACACACCACAACACAACGGTGTATCAGAAAGAAGGAATCGAACCCTATTAGATATGGTTCGTTCTATGATAAATAAGGCTGAGTTACAGCGATCTTTTTGGGGTTATGCGCTGGAATCAGCTGCATATCTTTTGAACAAAGTTCCAACCAAGACTGTGCCTACCACACCATATCAGATGTGGAGTGGAAATAAACCCTATCTTCAGTACCTGAAGACATGGGGATGTCCAACTTTTGTAAAAAGGCAGCATGCAGACAAGCTCGAGGCACGCTCAGTACAGTGTAAGTTTGTCGGATATCCAAAGAACTCCAAGGGGTATTACTTCTATTACATAGAAGAACAAAAGGTTTTTGTTTCTCGTCATGCCCACTTCTTAGAAGCTGAATTTTTAGAAAATCAGAAGAGTGGGAGCGCAGTAAACAGGAAGAAATTCCAAAACCACAAGCTATTACTGAAAGCTTGGTAGAACCAGAGGTTTCAGAAGAACCGGACATCCCAACGCCACTCCGCAGGAGTAGTAGGCAATCTCATCCGCCCGAGAGATACTACGGTTTTCTCATAGACGGGGATAGAAAGGATTGCACTATTGACTATGATGAGCCTACTAGCTTCCAGCAAGCCATTCAGAGCGGTGACTCAGTAAAATGGATGGATGCAATGCGGACCGAAATGGAGTCCATGTACACTAACAAAGTATGGACTTTGGACGTTGCTCCAGATGGGGTAAAACCCGTAGGATGAAAATGGATCTTCAAAAAGAAGATTGGTGTAGATAGACAGGTTGAAACCTATATGGCTAGACTCGTTGCAAAGGGTTTCCGTCAAAGACCTGGTTTGGACTATGACGAAACCTTTTCTCCAGTGGCTATGCTTAAATCTATTCGGGTCCTTCTTGCTATTGCTGCCTTTCACGATTATGAGATCTGGCAGATGGACATAAAGACGGCCTTTCTAAATGGTAATTTGGAAGAAAGCGTCTATATGGATCAGCCAGAGGGATTCATTCAGAGTGGAAGCAGCGGTAAGGTATGCAAGTTGCTTAAGTCCATTTATGGACTAAAGCAAGCATCGCGGTTTTGGAACATCTGTTTTGATGATGCTGTCAAAGAATTTGACTTCATCAAAAATCCAGATGAACCATTCATATACAGTAAGATTGTAGGGAGAGCTGTAGTATTCCTCGTCTTGTACGTGGATGACATTCTCCTAATAGGAAATGATATTCCTATGTTACAGTCAGTCAAAAGATTCTTATCACACAAATTTTCCATGAAAGACCTGGGTGATGCCACCTACATTCTGGGAATCCGGATCTATCGTGATAGATCAAAGTGGATGTTGGGACTTTCACAGTCCAGGTACATAGACACCATAGTGAAGAGATTCAGTATGGATGATTCTAAGCGCGGTAACCTACCGGCTTGTCACGGAATCACCCTCTCCAAAGAGATGTCTCCCAAGACTGATTTGGAAAGGGATCGCATGTCGATTATACCCTACGCTTCTGCGGTAGGCTCTATAATGTATGCGATGTTATGTACCAGACCAGATGTAGCATACGCATTGAGCGTTGTAAGCCGGTATCAGGCAAACCCTGGGGAGAACCACTGGATAGTAGTAAAGAACATTCTCAAGTACCTGAGGAGGACTAAGGAGATGTTCTTGGTATATGGCGGAAAAGACCTCTAGATGGAAGCCTTTGCCGACTCCGGCTTCTAGAGTGACAAAGATGACTCCAAATCCATGTCGGGTTATGTCTTTACTCACAATGGAGGGGCGGTCTGTTGGAAGAGTTCCAAACAGGAGACCGTTGCTGACTCAACAATGGAAGCAGAGTACATAGCTGCTTGCGATGATGCAAAAGAAGCTGTCTGGATGAAGAATTTCCTCACAGAACTTCAGGTGGTTCCTACCAGTGTTGATCCAATACCTCTGTATTGTGACAACAACGGCGCTATATCTTTAGCGAAGGAACCCAGGTCCCATCAGAAGTCCAGACACATCTTAAGGCGGTATCACCTGATCAGGGAGATCGTAGATCGCCGGGAGATCGAGGTAAAGAGAGTAGAGACGGAGAATAACATTGCTGATCCATTCACAAAGGCCCTTCCTCAGACGCAGTTCGAGAGGCTATTCGAGATGATAGGTCTACGATATGCCAGCTTATGGCCCTTGTGCAAGTGGGAGATTGTTAGTGTATATGCCCTAGGGGCCATTATTGTATCATACTTGTATGTATATTATTTAATGGAAGCTTTGGATATTCACAGTTGTATATAAAGTCTTGCTAGAAATGGTAATATGGTACTTGGTTTGTGTCTACTTTAATATGTGCATATGTTTCTTGTAACGTATCACTTATACATATTAGTAGGGCCCATAGGATCTTTGCTTGATTACCAGCGTTATGATGGCAGTCACACTAGTGGGGGGTGGGTAGTCTATAAGCAACATCCTATACTTGTCCCTAGTCGTAGGATTATCGAGACATGACATCGATATTCCGGAGTAGACTAAGTGTGTACGCTTCTCATCCCAGTTGGGGAGATGGTCTGTCCCACAGCCATCAGCACATCGTACTGGAGATAGTATACAGGTGCTCGTTAGGTTACGGGTACACCAGACAGGACTAGCAGGGGAACTGATTGGTTGGTATTATACCCATCGTCAGTTAACAGTTCCCAGGTGACATGAGTACAGCATAGTCCGCAAACTTGACACTGCTACTTCGCCTCGAGTGTGTCCCACTGTTCTTAGATTGCTACCCTACCACGGCTCAAAGGAGTCGTGCAAATAGGTAGCAGTTGGGTGCAGTCCCGAGCACTTGGAGGTAGTGGCGGTTAGACAGGATTCGTCTCTCCCGGTATTGGGAGTTGATATCGCGCTGTGTCAGAGAGCCATTACGCAAAGTCCCTGGCCAGGGCAAGCGAGATTTACTGGTAGGTTCTAGTAGATTCTCAAGGTGCAATGGGCTACGCTCCGACACGACTTATACAGCTATTAGGGGACTGACGCTTGTCGTCCCCTAGGCTCGATATGCGATAATCTTAGACGAACAGACCGGACTGTACGAAGATTGTCACATCAGGCTCAGTAGGAGTTCGGATGGTTTTTTCCTCATCGGCCTTCTTATCGACATCTACCTAGGGAGCGTTACGTACAGCTAGTGCCGCTTGCGGTCTGTGGTTAAACCCACTGCCAGCGTAGTGTCAAGTCTTTGGAGTCCCACACAGAGAGTTTCCCTGCTCCAGGCGAAACGATATAGAGGTCGTATAGTTTTACGACAAGGGTTCGGACGCATACGTGTTTAAACGCACGTAAGGCGTTCGGACAGTTTTTACTAGCTAGCTTTGGTTTAAGCCAGATTCTAGTATCAGGTTATTGGATTTATACAGTCTAAAGTTTTTCCGTGTTTTCACGGATTGGAGCGGCGTTCTCATAATTTTCCGGGAAGCTTCTAGAAGCATGGTGACTTGGGGGCTAAGGTGGCATTTGCATTAATTGGATTAGTGAGTCATGTAGTGATTCATGCAATGAGTTAATGATTCATTTAATGATTTATATGATTCATATGATGAATCACTTAGGGTATTAATGAAACATGATGATAATGATTTATTTATTATTTACTTAATAAAATCATATGTTTCATATATACTCAAATAATTTCATTCATCCAAAGGAATTCACTTTCTCACCTTCTCTCTCCTCAAGCTCTCATTCTTGAAACCCTAACCCTAACCTCTCATATGTTGAGATCAAGGGTTAGCTAGACTAATACATCCATAAGCTCATTCTATATCCCCTAGGTAGCTTAGATTAGTACTTTGAGCAACCTAGTTATCTCAAGTTGGAGATCAAGCTTGTAGTAGGAGCTCTCGGGTGGATCATCTTTGATTCGAGGAGGCCGTTGAGGTGCCGATGTTCCAAGGAGCCTAGGAGGAGTGGAGGACTGCGATGAAGACCCGAAGGACAAGTAACGTGAGGTATAACTTCGAATCCGAGTAGTTAAACCTTTCGTAGTTTTCTAGTAACGGTTTAGAAACGATTCATGCGCTCAAGTCCGTGTTATGAAGCTTTGGTAATCGTTTTTCATATATTCCGCCTCCCCGCAAGTTCATGGGGTGCGTGACATGGACTTACAATACTATCTCCAGTACGACGTACTGATGGCTGTGGGACAGACCATCTCCCCAACTGGGACGAGAAGCGTACATACTAGTCTACTCCGGAGTATCGATGCCCTGTCTCGAAATCCTACGACTAGGGACCTGAAAAAGGATGTGCTTATAGACTACCCATCCCCCACTAGTGTGACTGCCATCACAGCGCTGGTAGTCAAGCAAGATCCTAAGAGCTCTATCAATACGTATACTCACATATTAAGATAGATAAAACCAAGTAGCATACTACCATGTTTAGCAAGACTGTTATATAACTGTGAATATCCCAAGCTTCCATTAAGTAATATACAAGCTAGTATGATACAATAATGGCCCCTAGGGCATATACACTAGCATGTCTTTTATAAAGAACCTGTGTGACAAGAATCCTTTGACAGATTGCAGCATAGGAATTTCATTTCCTATCAGTCCGGTCTGTTCGTTTGAGAGTATCTGTAGCCCATGTAACAGATTACATATATGGGATCCTGATCCAGTATCTAATACCCAAGACGTAGAGGATACTGAGAAACAGTTCTATATAATGGACATACTCGAAGAAGATGCATCATCATGCACTTTCTTCGTTTGGGCGGCATGGGAATCCTGGTATTCCCCTAATTCCTGCTCGGTCTTATAACAATTATAAGTTGGAGCGGGACCAACGTTCCCCAGCTCAGTATAACAAGCGGGTTCGGTCAATACATCCATATTATTATCTTGATTAAGGCGTGACATGGTCGCTATCTGGAGAGAGAGAGAGAAGAAAACACTATGCTTGCGCTCTTGCAAGATTAGATTGGTTATATATTTTATCTAATCAGTATGGCTCCCACTGTTTTTATCAAATCTTCCTTCAAACCCTAAAAGAAAAGACTAGCCGGGATTAATTACACTCTACAAGTTCGCCAATCTTTTAGCCAGGCCAGTGCCGGTACTTTGAGACAGGTTCCCCGTGCTTTCGCACGGACCTAATTAAAATAAACCTCATTTTCCCAGGGGCGTAACCTCGTTGACACCTTTCTAGAAACCTACTTGATCGGCTAATTGCAAAGTGCAAAACTCTCCCAGGAGTAACAATTACTTGCAGTGGGTATCGGGATTCAACTATCATATAGAAGGTATGCAATCTCATTGCAAATTTCAACACTTGAAACTCCCGATAAAGGTTTTTACCCCTAGCACTTATGACCTTAACTATGGTCAACAAATCATAAGCACTAGTCAAGCTCTACCCGTCATTTCGTGATTAATTATACCCACCCACATGACCCTTAACTAAGGTCAACAAAGTCACGCGACTGTCCTAACTAATCGCATCATACGCTATGTAGGAAGACATCACTTAGCTACCGTACACTGTGCCTTGACTATGGTCAACAAACACAGCACGAATACTAAGTACTCTACTTCCTAAAATGACGGAGGGTTGCAGATAGTTTTTAAGAAAACCTTTAACGCTTTGAACTTGATCTCGTTGTGGAATCAAATGATTTGAAATGAAGTGTTTTTGAGGCTTTTGCTAGTTTCGCTAAAGAGGTCACTCCTGGTGAAGGGATCTCGGCTCTTTCCTCGTCGAATGAGGTGCAGGATATACACAATACCACTATGCAAAGCAAGAACTAGAAAAGCAATCAAAAGAAAAACCGAAGGTTGTAGCATCTTCTAGTTATTTCTAAAGAGGTCACTCCCGGTGAAGGGATCTCGGCTCTTTCCTTATCGAATAAGGTGCTGGATGTTCTACAAGGAACACCGCTATGCAAAGAAACAACTAGAGCTACCTGATTTTTGAAATTCGATTCCACAACATCATTTTAGGTTTATTTTCTTTCATTAATATCATTAATGAATGTCCCATCATTTAAGTCCACCTAAACATCACAGATAAATACAACGTACACTTATGCCATCCGCATTCGCCTCGATGTCCCGTCTGCACCGTTAGGTTAGGTAACTAACGGCAGAGCGGGGCAGGGCTAGCGCGGGCGTAAAACATAAGCAACGTCTATATAATATATCATATATACTATATACAATATCTATCTGAACATATCACATGATCACATCACAGATAACGCAGCAGAAAATATCATATGAAATATTGGATATACTAGGACGTCCGTGTTTTATTTTGAGCCTGTATAAAACACGGATTCCACGGTCGTGATGAATAGCCAATCCCACACCCTTAGACCCCTACGAGAGCGGCAAGCAACCCTACCAATTCTATATTTAGGAGACCCGGACTCGACTCCTCGAGATGGTCTCCCACTGGACCCTAGAACCCGGTTACTTGTGCTCCCCTCCTTGGGTCTATCCTAATGCGGAAAAGTAAATAATATACAATGGTGACATCATCCTCAGCCCGGAAGTTCCCCAATAAAAGAATATTACATACAAGTTTTTACATGAATGAAAAAGAAAAACACTCATCTCACATAAAAAAAACCCGGCTATTCAAACACGACGATCCAATATAACATATCCAGCAACACATAACATCACATGTCATCAACGTAAGTAAACA
The DNA here is from genome assembly GCA_030015575.1 of Agapanthus africanus. NCBI lineage: Eukaryota > Viridiplantae > Streptophyta > Magnoliopsida > Asparagales > Amaryllidaceae > Agapanthus > Agapanthus africanus. The sequence goes on from JASDDO010000008.1 coordinate 228,588,970, forward strand.
TGCGTATCCCAATTTTCGTTGACATATAGCAACAAAACCGGCGATATTACATATTACACTTACGGTCGCAGAAAAGAAAGTGTAAAACTACAACAGTTGGAATCCGCAACCTCCTTAGACATCTCATGCCTAACCAAATGAATTCCTTAGACATCGCATGCCTAACAATTATAAACCCCGCATTTCAGTCTCAAAATCGAAAACTGTTTTCAATATCAAGTCGGGAAATTCAATAAGATTCCCGACATCCTGATCGAATGCTCGTCGCAAACTTTAGTAGACAGCCGCACCCCCAGATGCCGTCGACGAAGTGCACTAAGGCGGAACACCGCTACCGCGAGCACCCGAACGGATGCTTTTGGCTACGGGGTTCTCCTACAATCACTTGGTCGGGGCTATGGGGCGTGGCTGTTTATTAAGTTTACCCAGCGAGTATCCGCGTATGCTACGTGATTGCGACGAACTTTTGATCACATCAAAATTCCGTGGCAACCGATCATATGCGACCGAACTGCTAGATTTATAACATTCAAATTAGTTATCTCATAACTACTTGTGGATTCCAAATATTGTATCTCATTCCAGATAAATAGACAATGTTAAACATTCCGATCGAATAATCAAACACCCAAGTTTTCCCAAATAATTCAACACTTGAAATAAGTTTAAAAACATCCATTTCATGCCACAGTACCAACGGTCCAGCCGTAGAAGGATCAAGCCAACGCCTCACATGTGGCACGCCGTATTGCCCCAAACCCTAAGGTTCAAAAGGCAGTTCAAGACGGTCACATAATCCAGTTAAGATTTGTTGTCTTCTAGAGGGTCCATCGCGTAACTTGCACGATTTAGAACGTTCTTAAACCACGGAAAAATCCAACACTTAGAAATTTTCCGGGTCGGGAAAAAGTGAGTTATTGATATCCGGTCGAACTTTTTAACACGTTCTAAAATTACCCGGACAAAATAAACAAAGTTAAATAATCCGCTTGAATCATCGAGTCCCCAATACAACCCAGAAAACTCAACACTTAAGTATAAATTAAAAATTCCCAGAAGAATCAGGAAGCAACTACGGTTATTACTGTGCAAAGCACTGTCCCTGTTGCTACAGTTAGGCCGCGGAACCGCCGCGCAAGCCATGGTACGGCCGCGGTTCCGCGGCGCATTAATTGAATAGGGGGCACGTGCTGCACAGTAATTCCTAGAAAACCCTGCTGATTTTTTTGAGCATTTTTAATACAGAAAAAATCACAATTTCAGAAAATTTCCTGAGAAGGGTTTAATCGGGGTTATCCGGGTTCGATCGGACTTCTAACTTCGTCTAGACTTTGCCTAAAGCTCTAGCTTGGCTCTGATACCACTGTAGAGTTCCTAGGCACTCTAACAAGGTTCTACAAGGTATCAACCATGCCCTATTCAAAAAAAAATAGCCGTGCCGAACAACCCTAACCAAGATCGTATACTAGAGATTATGCGAAAACTAGCAAGTTAAACATTTTAACACTAAGTGAAAAGGGATTACAACCTTTGTAGATTCGGTCCTTCACTTCTAAAGCTCCGTGTTGACGTCCGTTCACTACGATCATCGAGATCCTGGACTCGAGTGATGGTTTCTCGGAGAAATGAGCGGGCTAGGTTGTTGACTTCGAGGCCGAAGATGATCTATGTCAAGGAGACTTAAACTCAAGCTCCATCTTCACTAGGTCAAGAACTTTGTGAAGAGAACACCCTAAACTAAATGGCAAGTAGTAGATGATGATGAAATAGGAAATGGGTTCACTTTAGATTTGGAGTTCTCACTCTAAATCTTCACTTGAAAAATTCTAGAAAGCTTTTCTTCACTTGAAGAAGAGGAAGAAGAAGAAAAGAATAAGAATGAATTATGTAAAAAGAATAATCAAGTGAAGTCTATCATAATACAACCATGGGTGAGTTTACCTTTGTAGAGACTAAACCATAGTTAATTATAATGGTTTGGTTAATGAATATCTTAATCAAGACAAAATGAGTGGACTTTGTCAAAGTTGCTTCAAGCTTCATGAAGCTTCAAGCCATGAAAAAAGAAGCCACCATTTTGAATAATTAAGATAAATAAAAACCTAAATTATAATTAACATGGTGTATGTCACCCACCCACCCATGTTTTCATGTATCATCAATCATGATGCAAACTAGTGCACAAACATATATCACATATACAACTTGTGCACATCAAGTGAGAAAATCAATCTTAAGTGAACCAATACTAGTTAATGTAAAGTAATATATCAAATATATAATTATACATTAAATCATTAAATCAACACTTGATTTAACGATCCGGTCATATCGCATATAACCGACTAATATCTAGTGTATCAATGTATCGAATCAACACTTGATTCGATAACCCGGCTATATCATATATAACCGACTAATGATACAAATCGCGAGAATAGAATAGAGTATCTCATACTGGTATTATTCTCGGTCCCACACATATCTCATATGTTCTCCTATTTCATTTCGCTTGAGCCAGGAAACCTCTGTGTAGGACTCTAAAGACTCGTCAATACGCCGGCAGTAGGTGGTGATCATATCAATCACCCACAAGCCGCAAGCGGTCTGCTAACCGTAACGGCCACCCGGGTACTGAGCGATCAGAAGATCAACGAGCAATCCTGCTCACACTCCTGCGAATCCAATCAGTAACACTTACCGCACAATCCGGTCTGTTCTTCTGATATGTCACATATCTCGCCTAGGGGTGGTAAACGTCAGACCCCAGCAGCTTGATAAGTCATGCCGATGTAAGGTCCACAACATGCGTGAAACTACTGATAACACTTACCAGTAAATCACTGCAACCCTGGCCAGGGATTTCCAGTTATGGCCAGTCGAGCATAGCGCAACATCAACCCTAATACCGGGAGAGACGAATCCCCTCCTATCGCTCATTGCCTCTATGTGAATCGGGAATGAACCCAAAAACCACCTGTTTGCACGACTCAGTAGAGCCGTGGTAGGGTGGAAATCAAAGCACAGTGGGAGACACACAAGAATCTATGACGATCTCGGGTCAACAGACTAAGCTGTACCAGTGTCACCAGAGAACTGCCATCAGACGTGAGGTATAATACCATCTGGGAGTTCTCGGCGAGTCCGTTCAGTGTACCCAGTCTCCACTGAGCACCCGCATACCGTCTCTGATGTCAAACACCAATGTATATGGGATCATCCATCGCCCATCACATGGGTCGAGAAGATATACGCTAGTCTACTCTGGAATATCGATGCCCCGTCTCGATATTCCCACGACTAGGAACATTGAAGGATCCACTAGTATGATCTACATCATAGTCCTGGAAGTCGAGTACACATCCAAAGGTCTTTATCAACATGTAATAGAGAGACAACAAGTATACATGTTAAGATAAAGAGCAACTAGATAGCGTACTATCATGTCGAGCAAGAAAGTCCTACCTATATATGTCCCAGCATCCTCTACAATATACATCTCATGTACAGTAATGGCCTCTAGGGCATACATATAACTAACATAACCGTCACTGCCTCCAAGTGCTTCGGGACTGCACCCAACTACTACCTGTTTGCACGACTCAATAGAGCCGTGGTAGGGTAGTAATCTAAGAACAGTGGGAACACACTCGAGGCGAAGTGACAGTGTTAAGTCAACGGACTAAGCTGTACTCATGTCACCTAGGAACTGATAACTGACGATAGGTATAATACCAACCAACAATTCCCAGCGAGTCCTGTCTAGTGTACTCGTAACCTAACGAGCACCTGCATACTATCTCCAGTACGACGTACTGATGGCTGTGGGACAGACCATCTCCCCTCCTGGGATGAGAAGCGTATACACTAGTCTACTCTGGAGTATCGATGCCCTGTCTCGATTATCCTACGACCAGATACCTGTATAAGAATGTTCTTATAGACTACCCTGCCCCCGCTAGTGTGACTGCCATCACAACGCTGGGAGTCAAGCAAAAGATCCTAACGGCTCTATCAATATGTATTAGCAAAATGTCAAAAGAAACACATACACATATTAAGATAGATACAAACCAAGTAGCATACTACCATATTGAGCAAGAATGTCAATCCGTGTATATATCCCAAGCTTCCAAAATGTAATATCCAAACTAGTACTATACAATAATGGCCTCTAGGGAATATCACACTAACAATCTCCCACTTGCACTAAGGCCATGTGCTGGCGTATCGCAGACCTATCATCTCGAATAGCCTCTCGAACTGCGTCTGAGGAATGGCCTTTGTTAATGGATCTGCAGTGTTTTCTTCTGTAGCAACCCTGCGAACCTCGATCTCCCGGCGATCCACGATCTCCCTAATCAGGTGATACCGCCTCAAGATGTGTCTGGACTTCTGATGGGACCTAGGTTCCTTTGCTAAATTTATAGCCTCGTTGTTGTCACAATACAGAGGTATTGGATCAACAATGGGCGGAACCACCTGAAGTCTGTCAAGAACTTTCTCATCTGGACGGCTTCTTTTGCGGCATCAGATGCTGTGATATATTCCGCTTCCATCGTCGAGTCATCAACGGTTTCCTGTTTGGAACTCTTCCAACACACCGCCCCTCCATTGAGAGTAAATATATAGCCCGACATGGATTTGGAGTCATCCTTGTCACTCTGGAAGCTGGAGTCAGTAAAGGCCTCGATCTGGAGGTCTTTTCCGCCGTAAACCAAAAACATATCCTTAGTCCTTCTCAGATACTTCAGAATGTTCTTTAACGCTATCTGGTGCTTCTCCCCAGGATTTGACTGATACCGGCTTACTACACTCAGTGCATAAGCTACATCTGGTCTGGTACACAACATTGCATACATTATAGAGCCTACCACAGAGGAGTAGGGTATAATAGACATGCGATCCCTTTCCAAATCAGTCTTGGGAGACATCTCTTTGGAGAGGGTGATCCCGTGACAAACCGGTAAATTACCGCACTTGGAATCTTCCATACTGAATCTTTTCAGTATGGTGTCGATGTACTTGGACTATGAAAGTCCTAATATCCTTTTTGACCTATCACGATAGATCCGGATCCCCAGAATGTAAGAGGCATCACCTAGGTCTTTCATGGAGAACCTGTGTGACAAGAACCCTTTGACAGATTGTAGCATAGGAATGTCATTTCCTATCAAGAGAATGTCATCCACGTATAAAACGAGGAATACGACAGTTCGTGCTACAATCTTGCTATAAATACATGGTTCATCTGGATTTTTGATAAAGCCAAATTCTTTGACTGTCTCATCAAAACAGATGTTCCAACTCCGCGATGCCTGCTTCAGTCCATAAATGGACTTAAGCAACTTGCACACCTTCCCGCTGCTCCCACTCTGAATGAAACCCTCTGGCTGGTCCATATAGACACACTCCTTTAAATTACCATTTAGAAAAGTTTTTTTTACGTCCATCTGCCAAATCTCATAATCGTGGAAGGCAACAATGGCAAGAAGGATCCGAATGGATTTGAGCATAGCCACTGGAGAAAAGGTTTCGTCATAGTCCAAATCAGGTCTTTGACGAAAGCCCTTTGCAACAAGTCTTGCCTTATAGGTCTCAACCAGTCCATCTACACCAATCTTCCTTTTGAAGATCCATTTGCAGCCTACGGGTTTTACCCTGTCACGACCCGAAAGAGCACGTGACTGGCCCTTGAACCATATGAAGTCTATAGGACCCCATCTGATCCAAGTAAGCCAAAAGCCCAGCAATCTAAAACCATTTAAAGAGTAAATAAGGAAAACTGGTTTTGAAAAGTAAAGAAATCATGTTTCAAAAATCAAAGTTTTTAAATAACTATGCCGAATGTGTATTTTTAAAATGTGTAACCTTTCCTGAAAATTTCGGCAGAGTTTCCTTTGTAAAAACTGGCCCCGAACGGGGTACAACAAGAATAATATAAGAAATGATAAAAGGCATCCCCAAGCGGGAGCTAGCTCTTCGTCAATCGACGGTCACAACCACGCAAGCAATAATAATATACAACGCCAAAGGGCGAGGATCAAAAGCCAAAAAGAAACTCAAAACAGCCGGAAAACCGTAATACTACAAGCGCGACTCTAAGGTCGAAATAATACAACACTGTTTTCTAAGTCTGAAACAATATGCAAGTTTTGGTTGATGGGATTACTAGATACAATGGATAATACAGGAGCAATGGCGGTTCTGATACAAAAGAACCCACCTACCAATGCAAGTCACCCATATGGAAGCAGTGTGCCAGAAATGCCGCTATGGAATCTGTACGGTAAAAACCTGCAAGGACTGTGGCACAACGGGGGTGAGTTCCCAACTCGTGAATAGAAAATATCTACAAGCAGAGATCGAATGCATGACCCAACCTAGGTCAATACGATCAGATATACATATAAACCTCAATATGAATAAGTCTGAAACATGCTAAACTGGCAATGTAATCTCTATATATGAGTGTAATGCCAAGTGCTCGTTCCAGTGCCTCAGGTAATAGCATATCATAAATGTGAGGTACAATCAATGAAAACAATCTGCATGTACGTGGATCCCGTCCACTCGTCACCCAATGACAAAACCATCATGCATGTAAATATCATCAGCATATGCATGGAAATATGAGGATATAAACCACCTGTGTCCCTCGCGACACGTCAAAATCATGGAACCGGAGTGCCCAGCATCGGCACTCGAAAACATCATGAAAACTGTTCCCAGCATCGGCACGTAAATCCTCATATATCGGGCTCCGTCAGTCCGGATCGGCCCACAGGCTCTGTCTGCGGTATCGGCCCTCGGCCCCGGCAGTACGCCATATCCATCTATCGACTCTGATCGGTATCCTCCGGATAACCGCCAGGTCCAACAAAATCACCGGTAGGTGGTGGTCCCTCCGTCGGGCTCATCGTCTACTGCACAGCGAAACCGTTCTCGCCCCGGGGTACCATACCGGGTCCACCACGAACCCGCAAACGGATCATCCATCTCCTCGAATCGGGTTTCAAGCACACGTCTCAGCACCGAGAAAACGCGTGGTGGACGCACTGAAATATCATATCACGGGTAACCGGGTTTTTTTTAAACAATTACATATCCTCTTTGAAACACCCACGGTTCCCAAAACCAGAAATACCATGGAAACAACATATCTCAATGCGTATAATCAGAAAGCAGCATGTATGCGACATATAGCAGAAAGGTAAGCATATCAATATGTCATGCAAGGGTCATATCCTGAATGCAACAGTACTACAGTGTAGTGACATGGCAATTATCGATGATGAAGTGTGTGAGCCGGCAAACAAGTGTACGTGGAACATACACATCATCGATAATGGTGCTGGTGACCTAGCAGCATGACTGAAATATATCAACAATATAAGCGATGCAATGCAAACAGCATGAATGTGCGGAATCGAGTAGTCAACGCAACAGTAGAGAACCTGCCTGAATAGATATATCATGCAACCTTGCCTTTTGAAATAAGACGAATCATGGCTTTTGGTAAAATGAGGGCTACGGTGTTTAAGAAAATATGCGCCTTTTGAAAATATCCGTATAAACCCTTTTTCCTATCTTTAAATTACCCCTGATTCGTTAGTTTTGAAATAGGTATGACTCGGGTCTAGCCTAATGCCTACTATGCGAACTACGAACCCGAATATCAAGTAAATAGAGAGGGGTATGGAAACCACCTAAACCTGAGTCGATAGCACACTATCTCATCACATGACAGGTATCACTACCATCATATCACATCTCCAATACGAACTCTGTCATGTCGCCAAATCTCACGGCCTCAATCGAATCTCATCGACTCATCTCAATTCCACGTGCCATCCTCAAATCTCATATATGAACACATAGTCCCATACCCATGTGTAGATATACTCACCATCACATGTGCACAGATATATGAAAGAATGTATACAAGTATGTGTGTATGTGTGAGTGTGGGTGTAACCACTACTCTAGGGTTTCGCACTATACTCAACCAATACATCCTTTATTACCATCAATAATCCTAAACAAACACATAATAAATATATGTGTGTATACGTATTCGTATACATCACCACGGACTGCGGGGGTGCTATACGCCATCCACCCGACTTCTCCCCGTAGATATAATCTACTCACCTTGCTTCTCATGTATCGGTGCCGATGTCGCCATCTTCATCTTCTTTGCCTCAACATCTCGTAGGGTACCTACAAGTATATCACAAAGCTAAAGAACATGAAAATCACATCGGAAACCAAAATAGCACACGCTACTCGCATAGGTAAAAACCTATCGACTCGCATGTAAACACGATCAATATCCACTTGTCGTTGACGTCCAAACACCACCCGAGAAGAATGAATCACCAAATACCAAAATCCATGCTAAATCAAGTCGTAAACCATGCACCAACATAGGAAAATCAACCCAGATTTTACCCTAGATGGAATCAGTCAAAACTAGACATACTCGGGGTCAAGACTAGAGGAAATAGGGCCATGCACGAAATTCGAGACATTTCCCTTCTGCACTGGCCGCAATTTGCGGCCAGAAGGGATTAATTGGCGGCCTCAAAGTTGAGTTGGGGGCTAGGGTTTGGGGTGGTTGTTCATTGGTGCCTGCACATCTCACTGTCAACTCAGTTTTATTTTTGGGGTCTCGGGGTGATAGCAATTTCCACAAAACACTTCCAGATTTACTGTTTTCCCCGATATCGATTCCGTAATTCCATATTCTGGTTTCAAGTTCAGGTTTGGGTTCAAATTAGCATCACACAAGGGATTCTAAGGTCACCTCAATCCTTAATTTCAGTTTTACCCTAAACCCTAACTTGAATTCTCCAAAGTCCACAAACAACACAATATCGATATGAAACTAGAATTGATGCACAAGGAAATGAAATACTACTCTAATAGGTGCAGAAATTACCTCCTTAGGCAACTCAAGAAAATTCTTGAGTTGCTCAAAGTCCTCCAAATCCAATCTTGCTTGGTTCAATGTGAAGCTAGTGAGCTTGGGAGTAAGTTTTGTGAAGTGGGAATGGGGTTTTGGCTTTGTTTTCATGGTGGATCTAGGGTTTTAGTGAAGAGGGTGAGAGAGGGAGAGAGAGCAGCAGCTCAATGGGAGAGGGAGATGAGAGAAATGAGAAGGGAAATGATGGGGGGGCATGGGTCAAAGAGGTTGACCTAGACATTCTCTCTCATCATCACTTACTTTTTCTTTTCTTTCTCACTCCAATAGTGAACCCAAAAGAACCATGGCAAAAGAAATGTAACACATGTGTAACAAGTGTGGAAAATGATATGTGCACATTTTTGCACAAAAATGCTAAAAATCCAATTAGCGATTCTTAATCGCGATTAGCACTAAATTAGCATATAACTAATCTTAAAAACTTTAAAATGGCATAATTCCATAAAATACCTTATTTTAGAATTTTCCATAATTTTTCCCCATTTATTTGTATTTAATTATTCCAGAATATTAAAATATTCATTAAAATAATATTAAATTATAAAATTTCCCAAATATCATATTTTATTATTTTGAAAACGTTACAATTTACCCCCCTTAAAGAAATTCGGTCCCCGAATTTAAATTTAAACCCCCAAATGCTAAAATATTTCGATACAAATTCTAAATCATCGGGGCTCCGAAATCAGCAATACATAAAACGTATCATAGCGCAACGCATGCGCATGAGTACTGAGCAGATAACTCAAAAGCAACACTCCATCAAGCATCCACAATCATCGGAGTCATAGTAAAGACACAAATGTCAAATCCAATAGAAAACCAATATGATATAGATCAGAACTATACATGTAGACATCCAATCTATACTTGTAAATAGCTGATGTAAATGCATGCCCAATCTTTTAAGTCGCTGTGCGATGCGCGTAACACTGCACAGTGGCGGACGTTTTTCACAAGAAATAACTATATACGTATATATATATCCTTTGTTTAATAGGTGCGTTCCGCCGTTTTGAAAACAATTTGGAAGGGTTTCCTTGTTTTTAAACGTTTCGTGTCACATCGGACACGTAGGTATATATATACCGAGACTATAGCTCGCTCTTTGGAAATCCCTTCGAACTATCAATGCATGCAAAATATATCCAGGTACTGTCCTCTGACTAGTCCTGCTCAGTATGAAAACAAATATCCAATATCATAAAAATGTACTGCTCCAAAAGGAATAAATCCCAAAAATGCACATAACGTCACCCTGTGCGTCTGGTGCGCACGGAAATCAAAATCCATATATGTGCCATACAGGTACACAAAACAACATCTAGGTGCAACGGGTGTGCACGAAACCTCTGTCATAGGCAACGTGTGTGCCTGACAGCCAAAACAGGTGTATCTGACAAGCACGAAGAATCTCGATTTAGTGCATCTGGTGTGCACCAAAATCGTATCTCAAAACATGCGCCCAACATGTGCGAAAATCCAAATCGGTGCATCCATCGTGCACGAATGAAAATCTAAACCCTGCGCACTCAACGTGCACGGAATCACAAAATCCAATAGCATCGCCGAACATGCGTAAGTCCAGTCAAAAACACGAAGTGCAAGAATCCACATCAATATCACAATCAAAATCGACATACCGAAAGGCATCAAATCGAAGTCAGGTGCAACCGAAATGCACAAAATATAAATCCGGTGCAACAAGGGCACGAAATATAAATCTGATGCGGTAAACGCAAGAAACATAAAACTGGTGCGACAAACGCACGAAGTATAGAACTGGTGAATCCCATGCACAAATACCAGCAATAACTCAAATGCGTAAGCAGCAAACTAAGTGTACCCAGATATAAAGAAAATCATGAACGTGTGCAACTGCGTGCACAAAACACATATCAATGCAATACAAGCACATATAAGCTATACCGAGTGCAAAAATCAAAACACTAAAAGTACATGAAACTATGCTGGAAGCGTAAATCAAATCACCGGCATAAAATAGGCATGAAATCGCAATCAACACCTCAAGAGTAATAACTATGTGCAAGGTATAAATACCCAGTAGGTGCAACCATGGTGCACAAAATCAAATATCATGAAACTCAGTCATCAAGACTAAATCATGCGAATAGATCGCCCAAAATACCGAAATCCAATATGACGGATACGTGATAATCAAATCACAAAATCACAAATCATAATTACCATCGTCGGTATATCCTCCTTCAGGGTCGAGAAGGTACCGGTACATCCGGTGCTAGCGGACCAAGATATCTACTTGCCTCTTGCTCGCGGCTGGCGTCCTCTGCCTCTGGTTCCTGATCTTTCCTGTAGATTACCAATCTCGCAATCCATCGGCTCATCGGCCCGGTCAGGTGTGCTGATAGGAACGATTCTGTTCTGGCACTTTCCAGGTCATCACTCGGTCAATCCTCACGACCACTCGTAAAGCAGCACATCTCTGGCGCCGACCTCGGGTCCTCTGAATGCATATCACACATCCGATCCTGGGTGCAACTCTTATTGCAGCAGTGTACTGGAAGGAATCCTACTCAAGGTCTCTTCTGATCTTGCCTAATCCAAACTGTAAGGAGGCTGGTACTCTAGCGTAATCTTTCCTCGCTTTCTGAACATCTGCACCCATAGTACAACATCTTCTCGGAGGCTGGTCGTATCCCTGCGCCTCTGTATGCATATCCGTCCTTTAATCTTAACGGGGTGTAGTGACAGCTCATATGCATCTCGCACGAACTTCTTGTCCCACTTGTCTGTATCATCGACCATTCGACGTCGCGTTTCTATCTGCGCACTACAATTTCCTCGGCTACGGTCCATCCGAAGTCCCTCACATGGACTCGAAATCACGAACTCGGTATCTTCATCACTCAGTAGAAGATATCTAACCGAACACGTCCTCAGCGTGCATATCACATCTCTGATGTCAGCGGAGTGAAACGTCATCTGATCGAAATTTCGTGCAAACGCTTTACTCCACCTTGCTCCAATATCGACTGATTCGGACTCATCTCTTCGTGGCTACACAGACTGCGCTCCAACGGCTAAGCTCGTATCTGGAGTCTCCCAAGCAGTGTCCCATCACACGATATCCGAAAGATGTCGAACCATCCGATCAACTCGTCAGAACCTCACAATCCCCCAAGAGCTCAACATCTCGGGTACAGTTTAATAGTATCGAGTACATACCACAGCATCGGTGGTCCAGCCGTAGAAGGGCAAACCCAAGCCTCACTAATGGCGCCGAGGAACTGCCGCAAACCCTAAGGTTCAAAGGCTTTCACACGGTCATTAAGTCGAGTTCGGGTTTCATTCTTCTAGATGGTCCATAGAATCGCTTGCATGTCTTTCCGAATACTTTAAACTTGGAAAATGGGTTCCTGACATTCGATCGTCTCAATCGACTCTCAACGAATCTGCGTGAAGTCGCCTCTAGCTGGAATCAATCTATCTGATGACCTCGCATCGGGGTAAGCGAACGAACCACATGTCCCAGTCATTAATCCTCGGTGACTAGCGACTCACCATCATATCTCTAAGAATATGCTCATGCTGCAGTAGCTCCAATCATCTGGGCGATATCTCATCATTCGCAGCAACAACTGGCTCATTCGTCTATACGCTAAACAGCGCCTCAATCGTCCTGGATAAGCGAAAATATCAACGGTCATCACATCCTGGCTGGCCTCTATCAGTGGCTCAATCCCCTGGTACCGACCGGTACATCCGAAAAATCTCGCAACAGCGATCAATCCAACGCTCATGGCGCGAAAACACAAAATACGAAGCCTCAATGCAACCGTATGTCTCTGGAATCACGCCCCGGTCAGCCCTCGTCCACGAAGAGCTCATGCTGACGCAACTCGAGCCGTAGCTCACTCTGCCCGTGCAATCGCGGCAGCAAAACCATAACCGGTATCGATGAAGGTAGATCATAGGAAGGAATATAATACTGTGGAAGGAAATGTACAACCTAAGATTTCTTAAGTGGTGTGGCGTGTCATAAGTATGCCGCGGAACATACCCACGGTACGTCACTCTACTTTAGTCACCTATTCCATCAACCAAGGGTCATCCTATACGATGAAAGTTCGGGTCTAATACCCCCTCGACTAAGTCTAAGTTCCGTAAGGTCAAGCCTAAGTTCCGTATATAAATAACGCCCTAGGCTCCACATAGTCAAACTCAGACTCGAACCAAGGTCAACCTAGCGCTCTGATACCAACTTTGTCACACCCGAAAGAGCACGTGACTGGCCCTTGAACCATATGAAGTCTATAGGACCCCATCTGATCCAAGTAAGCCAAAAGCCCAGCAATCTAAAACCATTTAAAGAGTAAATAAGGAAAACAGGTTTTGAAAAGTAAAGAAATCATGTTTCAAAAATCAAAGTTTTTAAATAACTAAGCCGAATGTGTATTTTTAAAATGTGTAACCTTTCCTGAAAATTTCGGCAGAGTTTCCTTTATAAAAACTGGCCCCGAACGGGGTACAACAAGAATAATATAAGAAATGATAAAAGGCATCCCCAAGCGGGAGCTAGCTCTTCGTCAATCGACGGTCACAACCATGCAAGCAATAATAATATACAACGCCAAAGGGCGAGGATCAAAAGCCAAAAAGAAGCTCAAAACAGCCGGAAAACCGTAATACTACAAGCGCGACTCTAAGGTCGAAATAATACAACACTGTTTTCTAAGTCTGAAACAATATACAAGTTTTGGTTGATGGGATTACTAGATACAACGAATAATACAGGAGCAATGGCGGTTCTGATACAAAAGAACCTATCTACCAACGCAAGTCATCCATATGGAAGCAGTGTGCCAGAAATGCCGCTATGGAATCTGTACGGCAAAAACCTGCAAGGACTGTGGCACAACGGGGGTGAGTTGCCAACTCGTGAATAGAAAATATCTACAAGCAGAGATCGAATGCATGACCCAACCTAGGTCAATACGATCAGATATACATATAAACCTCAATATGAATAAGTCTGAAACATACTAAACTGGCAATGTAATCTCTATACATGAGTGTAATGCCAAGTGCTCGTGCCAGTGCCTCAGGTAATAGCATATCATAAATGTGAGGTACAATCAATGAAATCAATCTGCATGTACGTGGATCCCGTCCACTCGTCACCCAATGACAAAACCATCATGCATGTAAATAACATCAACATATGCATCGAAATATGAGGATATAAACCACCTGTGTCCCTCGCGACACGTCAAAATCATGGAACCGGAGTGCCCAGCATCGGCAATCGAAAACATCATGAAAACTGTGCCCAGCATCGGCACGTAAATCCTCATATATCGGGCTCCGTCAGTCCGGATCGGCCTACAGGCTCTGTCTGCGGTATCGGCCCTCGGCCCCGGCAGTACGCCATATCCATCTATCGACTCTGGTCGGTATACTCCGGATAACCGCCAGGTCCAACAAAATCACCGGTAGGTAGTGGTCCCTCCGCCGGGCTCACCGTCTACTGCACAGCGAAAATGTTCTCGCCCCGGGGTACCATACCGGGTCCACCACGAACCCGCAAACGGATCATCCATCTCCTCAAATCGGGTTTCAAGCACACGTCTCAGCACCGAGAAAACGCGTGGTGGACGCACTGAAATATCATATCACGGGTAACCGGGTTTTTTTTTAAACAATTACATATCCTCTTTGAAACACCCACGGTTCCCAAAACCAGAAATATCATGGAAACAACATATCTCAATGCGTATAATCAGAAAGCAGCATGTATGCGACATATAGCAGAAAGGTAAGCATATCAATATGTCATGCAAGGGTCATATCCTGAATGCAACAGTACTACAGTGTAGTGACATGGCAATTATCGATGATGAAGTGTGTGAGCCGGCAAACAAGTGTACGTGGAACATACGCATCATCGATAATGGTGCGGTGTCCTAGCAGCATGACTGAAATATATCAACAATATAAGCGATGCAATGCAAACAGCATGAATGTGCGGAATCGAGTAGTCAATGCAACAGTGGAGAACCTGCCTCAATAGATATATCATGCAACCTTGTCTTTTGAAATAAGACGAATCAGGGCTTTTGGTAAAATTAGGGCTACGGTGTTTAAGAAAAGATGCGCCTTTTGAAAATATCCGTATAAACCCTTTTTTCCTATCTTTAAATTACCCTTGATTCGTTAGTTTTGAAATAGGTATGACTCGGGTCTAGCCTAACGCCTACTATGCGAACTACGAACCCGACAATCAAGTAAATAGAGAGGGGTATGGAAACCACCTAAATCTGAGTCGATATCACACTATCTCATCACATGACAGGTATCACTACCATCATATCACATCTCCAATACGAACTCTGTCATGTCGCCAAATCTTACGGCCTCAATCGAATCTCATCGACTCATCTCAATTCCACGTGTCATCCTCAAATCTCGTATATGAACACATAGTCCCATACCTATGTGTAGATATACTCACCATCACATGCGCACAGATATATGAAAGAATGTATGCAAGTATGTGTGTATGTGTGAGTGTGGGTGCAACCACTACTCTAGGGTTTCGCACTATACTCAACCAATACATCCTTTATTACCATCAATAATCCTAAACAAACACATAATAAATATATGTGTGTATACGTATTCGTATACATCACCACGGACTGCGGGGGTGCTATAAGCCATCCACCCGACTTCTCCCCGTAGATATAATCTACTCACCTTGCTTCTCATGTATCGGTGCCGATGTCTCCATCTTCATCTTCTTTGCTTCAACATCTCGTAGGGTACCTACAAGTATATCACAACGCTAAAGCACATGAAAATCACATCGGAAACCAAAACAGCACACGCTACCCGCATAGGTAAAAACCTATCGACTCGCACGTAAACACGATCAATATCCACTTGTCGTTGACGTCCAAACGCCACCCGACAAGAATGAATCACCAAATACCAAAGTCCATGCTAAATCAAGTCGTAAACCATGCACCAACATAGGAAAATCAACCCAGATTTTACCCTAGATGGAATCAGTCAAAACTAGACATACCCAGGGTCAAGACTAGAGGAAATAGGGCCATGCACGAAATTCGAGACATTTCCCTTCTGCTCTGGCCGTAATTTGCGGCCAGAAGGGAATAATTGGCGGCCTCAAAGTTGAGTTAGGGGCAAGGGTTTGGGGTGGTGGTTCATTGGTGCCTGCACATCTCACTGTCAACTCAGTTTTATTTTTGGGGTCTCGGGGTGATAGCAGATTCTACAAAACACTTCCAGATTTACTGTTTTCCCCGATATCGATTCCGTAATTCCGTATTCTGGTTTCAAGTTCAGGTTTGGGTTCAAATTAGCATCACACAAGGGATTCTAAGGTCACCTCAATCCTCAATTCTATCTTTAATTTCAGTTTTACCCTAAACCCTAACTTGAATTCTCCAAAGTACACAAACAACACAATATCGATATGAAACTAGAATTGATGCACAAGGAAATGAAATACTACTCTAATAGGTGCAGAAATTACCTCCTTTGGCAACTCAAGAAAATTCTTGAGTTGCTCAAAGTCCTCCAAATCCAATCTTGCTAGGTTCAATGTGAAGCTAGTGAGCTTGGGAGTAAGTTTTGTGAAGTGGAAATGGGGTTTTGGCTTTGTTTTCATGGTGGATCTAGGGTTTTAGTGAAGAGGGTGAGAGAGGGGGAGAGAGCAACAGCTCAATGGGAGAGGGAGAGGAGAGAAATGAGAAGGGAAATGATGGGGGGGCATAGGTCAAAGAGGTTGACCTAGACATTCTCTCTCATCATCACTTACTTTTTCTTTTCTTTCTCACTCCAATAGTGAACCCAAAAGAACCATGGCAAAAGAAATGTAACACAAGTGTAACAAGTGTGGAAAATGATATGTGCACATTTTTGCACAAAAATACTAAAAATCCAATTAGCGATTCTTAATCGCGATTAGCACTAAATTAGTATATAACTAATCTTAAAAACTTTAAAATGGCATAATTCCATAAAATACCTTATTTTAGAATTTTCCATAATTTTCCCCATTTATTTGCATTTAATTATACCAGAATATTAAAATATTCATTAAAATAATATTAAATTATAAAATTTCCCAAAAATCATATTTTATTATTTTGAAAACGTTACATACCCCTTCTGGAGCAACGTCCAAAGTCCATACTTTGTTGGTGTACATGGACTCCATCTCGGTCTGCATTGCATCCAGCCATTTTACTGAGTCAGTGCTCTGAATGGCCTGCTGGAAGCTAGTCGGCTCATCATTATCAATGATGCAATCCTCTCTATCCCCGTCTATGAGAAAACCGTAGTATCTCTCAGGTCGGTGAGAAAGCCTACTACTCCTGCGGAGCGGAGCAGGAATGTCCTGTCCTTTCGAACCTTCTTGTTCTACTAAGCTTTCAGTAATAGCTCATGGTTCTGGAATTTCTTCCAGTTCTTTTGTGTTCCCACATGTTTCCTTTTCTAAGAACTGATGTTCCAGAAAGTGGGCATGAAGAGAAACAAAAACCTTTTGCTCTTCTGCGTAATAGAAAAGATACTCCCTGGAGTTCTTTGGGTATCCCACAAACTTGCATAGTACTGAGCATGCCTCGAGTTTGTCCTTATGCTGCTTTTTGACAAAGGCTGGACATCCCCATATCTTCAGATATTGAAGATAGGGTTTCTTCCCAGTCCATATCTGATATGGTGTGGTAGGCACAGTCTTGGTAGGAACCTTGTTTAAAAGATATGCAGCTGATTCTAGTGCATAGCCCCAGAATGATAGCGGTAACTCAGCGTTACTCATCATGGACATACCATATCCAATATGGTTCGGTTCCATCTCTCCAATACACCGTTATGTTGTAGAGTGTATGGAGGAGTACGTTGAGAGAGAATTCCATTCTCTTTTAGGTAATCCAGGAACTTGGTTCTTAGGTATTCACCACCTCGATCAGATCTCAGTGTCTTGATACTTTTGCCGGTTTGGCTTTCTACTTCATTCTTATATTCCTGGAATTTTTCAAAGGCTTCAGATTTATGCTCCATTAAGAAGACATGTCCATACCTTGAAAAATCATCCATAAAAGTAATGAAGTAAGAATAACCACTTCGCGCATGTGTAGACATTGGACCACATTCATCGCTGTGTATGAGTTCCAAGAGCTTGCTCGCTCTTACTCCGTGTCCAGTGAACGGAGTCTTTGTCATCTTTCCTTTGAGACATGATTGAAAAGTTACATATGATTGATATTCGAATGTTTCCAAATATCCTTCTTTATGTAACTTAGTTAACCTTGTCTCATTGATGTGACCCAGTCTACAATGCCATAAGAAAGCATGATTTATTTCTGGAGACTTTCTTTTGTGTGTATTCTGGATATTGAAAATCTGCGGTTGGTTTAATACGTATATCCCATTGCTTAACGTACCCGACCCAATCAAAACATGATTAAGGTGAATGTTTACAACATTGCTTATAAATGCAAAATCATAACCTTCTTTAGATATTAAAGATACAGATATGATATTACAAGTCGAACTGGGTACAAAATAACAGTTGCGCAAAACCAAAACATGTCCATCTGTCAACCCTAAGTGATAGTCCCCCACGGACTCAGCATCCATGCTTGCCCCGTTTGCAACTCTGAGGGTCATATCATCTGCCTTCAAAGCTCTACGCCTTCTTAGTTCCTGCAAAGAATTACAGAAATGAGATCCTGATCTGGTATCCAATACCCAGGAAGTAGAGTTGATTGACAGACAGTTTTCAATAACCTACACACCTGAAGCCGAAGCCACAACTTGCTTCGGGTCCTGGATCTTGGCCTTTCAAGCCCTGCAATCTTTCTTCCAGTGTCCTTTCTTGTGACAATAAAAGCATTCTTCCTTCCCCACAATCTGTCCTCCTATCTTTTCTACCTTTGCCTTTCCCTTGGCTTCCACCTTACTAACACCGCCCCTTGGTTTGGTGGGGGCCTTCTTCTTCTTTCCTTTGGCTTTCGCCTTGGACCTAGAAGAGGAAGCTCCTCTAACAAACAAAGCGGGTGTTTCCCTGACTTTCTGTAGGGTGCCCTCTGCACTCCTCAATATGTTGAGGATTTCCGGAAGTTCAACTTCTTTTCCTTGCATGTTGAAGTTCATGATAAACTGGGCGTAGGTGGAAGGAAGGGACTGGAGAATCAAGTCAGTGTAGAGCTCGTTCTCTAACGTGGTCCCGAGGTCCGGGAGCTCTTCAATGTAGCCAATCATCTTAAGCACGTATTCCGCTACAGATGATCCGACGGCTAATCTCGCTTGAAACAACTTTTTCGAGGTTTCGTATCTGGCGATATAGGATTGCTCTCCATATAGTTCCTTAGTATGGAGAAATATGGATTCAAGGTCCATATTCCCGTGCCTCCTCTGATGTTCGTTGTCCATAGAGGTAAGCACGAGGCACATGGCCTTCGCGCAGTCAATCTCCCAGGTCTTACGGATTTTCTTATCCGCGACACTGGATTCTGGACCTAGGACGGCGGGGGCTTTAGTGGTAAGGAGATACCCCAACTTGTCATAAGTGATTGCCATTTTGACATTCCTGAGCCAATCTTTATAGTTTTGCCCCGTTAGTATATTTTTATCTAATAGTAAATTAAGGCCGGTCATGATGTTTGGTCGCTGCAATTAAGCGAGAGAGAAGAAACACATTAGCATGATGCTCTTGCAAGTTTAGAGTAGTTTTTAGTTTGTCTAAACAGGATGGCTCCCACTGTTTCTCGAATCCTTCCTCAAACCATAAAAGAAGAATTAGTCGGGATTGATCTCACCGTACAATACTTTCTTAACCGTTCATCCAGGCTAGTGTCGGTACTTCGAGGGAGGTTTTACGACGCTTTCGCGAAGTTCCTTAATTAAATAACCTCTTTTCCCTGTGGGCGTAGCCCCGCTAACACCTTTCTAGACACCTACTTGGTTTATAGCATTGATCGTTAAGTGAGAAGGTTTCCCGAGGAGTAGCATATACTCACAGTAAGATCAGGATGCAAATATCATCGTGTGATAAAGCTGAAGGAATCCTACCAAAATCATCACACTCCAAATGGTATGCAACACTAGCAAGTTTCAGTTTCTTTAGAAACTCCCGATGTAGATTTTTTCCCTATGCTCTTTTGACCTTGACGAAGGACAACATATCATAAGTCACATGTTAAGTTCTACCCATCATTATCCAGGTTAATTTGAACCCACCCGTACATACCCTCGACGAAGGCTAAAATAGTAGTACGACCGTCTCAAACCAACGCATCTATCTATGCAACAGATAAATATTCGGTAGCTACCAATCACTATGCCTTGGCGAAGGTCAAAATACATAGCTTGAATACTACTGAATATTTAACTGAAATGACGGAGGGCTACGAATAGTTTTGACGAAACCGTGAACGTAGTGAACTTGATATAATCGAAGGAACCTGATAGCTTTTAAAATGAGTGGTTTAAGCTCCATGTTTTTAAAAGTTTTCTGTTTTGGAAAAAACCGAGTGGTTTTGAAATTGTTCCAACGATTTAACTCTGGTTTATTTTCTTTGCATTAATATAATGCGTCCGATCAATTAATCCTACCATTGCAGAAAACAACGAAAATATAACGTACGCTTATGCCATCCGCATTCGCTACGGGGCCCCGTCATCTCCCGTTTGGTTACTTAACTAACTACAGAGCGGGGGCTGGACTAGAGCGGATGCAAAACATAAGCAACACCTACTAGATATCATATATAGATATATACATTCATCAGACGCAATGATAGCCATTCCAGATCACAGATGAACACATTGGATATGCTAGGAATCCACGTTTCGTTCGAGCCTGCAACGAAAGACGGATTACACGGTCGTGATGAATAGACAAACCCCACCCTAGACCCCTACGGGTGCGGCAAACTACCCGCCAATTACCCGAAGTGAAGCAGCTCCCTCAACAACGTGGGTAGGCCACTCAGCACTTCAAAGTACCCGGTAGTTTGTGCACCCCTCCTTGGGTCTATCCTAGGAGCAAAAACAGTAAAAGAAATAATATACAATGGTGGCTACAACCTCAACCCGGATGTGCGACCAAAAATAATATTACATCAATTTACAATTTACAACAAATGAAAGATAAATAACCACTCATCTCAAAACCCCGGCTATTCATCCGCGACAATCCAACAAGTTCATATACACAATCCAACATCACAGATCACAGATATGCACAACCCCCACTAATCGACGTATAGCGATTAGTCGACGTTCAGTGCATATATCACATTACAGATATAATCAATTAGCTAAAGTTTATAGAATTTCGATCAAAATTCCAATTTGAAACTACCCCAAATACAACACTATTCTCAGAAGAATCTGGGCTGAAACAAAGCATCTGAAAAATCACAAAACATCAAGCTGGACATACTGCAGGAAAAACGAGTTGACTCCGAGTCGACTCGGCCGCGGATCCGCGGCGAAACGCATGATTCCGCCGCGCTTCCGCGGCTGTCTGACCGAGTCACGAGCTCGTTTTTCTTGGGTGTCCTTAAAAAACCCTGCAAGTATTTTTCAGGTCTCTGGAAATATTTTTAGACCTATTTTTAAAATCGGCATAAAACATTAGATTTTGATGTTTTTTGCGATTTTTTTCGGGATCGAAGTTCTAAATACTTTGCTAACATGTTAGTTGTTGTTTAGCTAGGCTCTGATACCACTGTAAGTTTATGTTACCCACCCCGGTACTTACGGGGAGGCGGAAAGAGTAAAAATCGAATTTTTATCACAAGGAAACATAGACATACCATGAAGGATATTTGCTAAACATGAACTAACAAACTATCTACAAGTTCTAACTACTAGGTTAGAAGGTTATACCAAAAGCTTGAACTCCTTCTCTTCTTGTGTTGCTTCCTTTTCTTGTGTGCTCCTTTTGAATGGTGTAGACGGCTCCTCCTCTTCGTATTCTTTTTGCCAAAGAAAGATCCACCCGAAGGTCTCTACCTTGAGCTCCAACCGCAACCAAGAAGTAACTAGAGTGCTTGGCTTGCTAGACTAAGAACCCTAGAATGAGTAGAGAGGTTTTTTGATGGTTTAGTCTCAAAGCTTGGATTTTCAACACATGAAACACTTAAGCTTTTGAGAGAGAGGAAGAGGGAGAGCAAACCATGAGAGAGAAAACATATGAGAGAATGAGAGTCTAGAATGAACCTTGCTCTCATATTAGAGATATATGATAATAATAATAATAATTAAGAAAATTGTGATGGTTAGTTGATTTGACCATTATCATTTCACATTTAATGCTAAGCAAGCTTCAAGAAGCATCTTTTGCTTAACAAAAGAAAATATCAAGGTCAATGAAAGTCAACAAGTCAAATGGTCAACCCAACCCTAACCATGACACAATTATCCTTAATTAATATTATTAATCATATTTCTCATTCTCATTAGGGTTTTCAAAAAGTCAATGGTCAAAACCCCTAATGAGGTTTCTCCCTCTCCGCCTCTGTCAACTGTACGTACGTGCCCGCATTCGTGTTCCGAAGAAACACGAATACAATGAGACAAAACCAATCGCAAAACAAATACTTGGATCTGGCTTAAACCAAAGCCCACTAGTAATAACTACCCGGACACCAAACGTGCACAAGTGCGCGTATGTGAACGAACCCCATCGTAAAACCATACGACCTCTACTCTATTTTGCCCAAAGGTGAACAACCCACTGTGTGGGACTCTAAAGACTCGACACTAAGCTGGCAGTGGGTTTAACCACAGACCGCAAGCGGTACTAGCTATACGTAATGGTCCCCAGGTAGATGCCGATAAGAAGACCGATGAGGTGAACCCATCCGAACTCCTACTGAGCCTGAATGTGACAATCTCAGTACATTCCGGTCTGTTCGTCTGAGACTATCGCATGTCGGGCCTAGGGGGCGGTAAACGTTAGTCCCCTAATAGCAGTACAAGTCGTGCCGGAGTGTAGCCCAGAACACCCTGAGAAAATGCTGGAAACACTACTAGTAAATCTCGCTTGCCCTGGCCAGGGACTTTGTGTAATGGCTCTCCTAGACACAGCGCGATATCAACCCCCAATACCGGGAGAGACGAATCCTGTTTAACCGTCACTGCCTCCAAGTGCATCGGGACTGCACCCAACTACTACCTGTTTGCACGAATCAATAGATCCGTGCTAGGGTAGTAATCTAAGAACAGTGGGAACACACTTGAGGCGAAGTGACAGTGTCAAGTCAACGGACTAAGCTGTACTCATGTCACCTGGGAACTGATAACTGACGATAGGTATAATACCAACCAACAGTTCCCAGCAAGTCCTGTCCAGTGTACTCGTAACCTAACGAGCACCTGCATACTATCTCCAGTACGGCGTACTGATGGCTGTGGGACAGACCATCTCCCATCCTGGGATGAGAAGCGTATACACTAGTCTACTCTGGAGTATCGATGCCCTGTCTCGATAATCCTACGACCAGGGACCTGTATAAGGATGTGCTTATAGACTACCGTGCCCCCACTAGTGTGACTGCCATCACAACGCTGATAGTCAAGCAAAAGATCCTAAGGGCTCTATCAATATGTATTAACAATATGTCAAAAGAAACACATACACATATTAAGATAGTTACAAACCAAGTAGCATACTACCATATTGAGCAAGAATGTCAATCCGTGTATATATCCCAAGCATCCAAAATGTAATATACAAACTAGTACTATACAATAAAGGCCTCTAGGGCATATCACACTAACAGTCTCGACTCCTCGAGATGGTCTCCCACTGGACCCTAGAACCCGGTTACTTATGCTCTCCTCCTTGGGTCTATCCTAATGCGGAAAAGTAAATAATATACATCAATGGTAACATCATCCTCAACCCGGAAGTGCCCCAATAAAAGAGTATTACATACAAGCTTTTACATGAATGAAAATAAAAAACTCTCATCTCACATAAAACCCCCGGCTATTCAAAACACGACGATCCAATATAACATATCACAGCAGCATATAACATCATATGTCATCAACGTAAGTAAATATGCGTATCCCAATTGTCGTTGACATATAGCAACGAAAACTGGTGATACACCACATATTACACTTACAGTCGCAGAAAAGAAAGTTAAAAAACTACAACAATTGGAATCCGCAACCACCTTATATATCATAAACCCAATGCTTCACATACTTTGGATTTCATGCCCAACCAAATAAATTCCTTAGACATCACATGCTTAACAATTATAAACCCCTGCATTTTAATCTCGATATTGAAAACACTTTCCAATAACCTTTTGGGTAACTCAACAAGAATCCCGATAACCTGATCGAATGCTCGTCAGAAATTTAGTAGACGACCGCACCCCCGATGTCGTCGACGAAGTGCACTAAGGCGGAACACCGCAGCCGCGAGCACCCGAATGGATGATTTTGGCGACGGGGTTCTCCTACAGTCACTTGGTCGGGGCTATGGGGCATGGCTATCTAGTTAGGTTACCCGGCGAGTATCCACGTGCACTACGTAATTGCGACGAAATTTTGATCCACTTCAAAATTCCGTGGCAACCGATCAATTGAGACCAAACTGCTAGATTTATAAAATTCAAACTAGTTATCATATAACTAATTATGTGGATTCCAAATATTGTATCACAATCATAGATAGCTAGATGATGTTAAACTTTTAGATTGAATAAACAAACACCAAAATTTCCTAAAGAGCTCAACAATTGAGCGGAGTTCAAAAAGTATCCAGAGCATGCCTCATCTCCTATGAACCATCCGTAGAAAGGCCGACCCATGCCTCACTCATGTCGCCACGGAACTGCCGCAAAACCTAAGGTTTGACCGCGTTTCCGCGATCCAAAAAGTCAAGTTTGGGTATCGTTCTTCTAGAGGGTCCACAAAATCGCTTGCATGATTTTCTGAAGATTTTAAACTTGGAAAAAATCCAACTCTTGGAAAATTTCCAGTGAGGGAAAATATGGGTTATTGATATCCGTTCGAACTTTTTAACGTCGTCTAAATAACCCGAATAGATGTTAGAATTACAACTACGGAACACTCTGAATTGCTTTTGCAGAAAGTTAACATCACATGCAAATTTAGCAAAATCTAGCAACACCTGAAACACCAAAACCCGAGACTGGAACACCATGAAAATTTGAAGTCAAAAATCCCAGAATGACCCGGTGAGCTCAGTTGTTGGGGTGATGTGGCAGGCCAAAAACAAGTAAAATTGCTTCAAATTTTCATAGTGTTCATGTTATATCACATACAACATTCTGCGGTTGCTAAAAATTTTTTTAGAGGGCATTTAAAATTCGACAGAAACTGGATTTCCTTGTTTGAAGTTTCAGAGTAGTTTCGGTTTCGTAATCTAACAAACATCGTCTAATTCTCTAGCTTTGCTCTGAAACCACTGCTGGGTTACCTAGCGCTGCAACAAGGTTTCGGGAGGCATCGTCCATGCCGTTTTCAAATTTTTGCCATACTAAAGAACCCCAAACCTAGAATCTTAATTAGAGATTTAGACGAACTAGCAATATAGGGTTGCGTAGCACTACCACAAGGTTTAGGGAGGCATCACACATGCCATTTTATTAAATTTTGGGGTGCTATGAAACCCTAACCAAGATCTTAACTAGAGAATTAGGGTTAACTTTGAAAGTAAACAACTTTACTTCTAAGAGTTTGGGATTACAACCTTTGTAGTCCGTTCCTTCGCTTCATAAGCTCCGTGTTGAGGTTCCTTCACTGCGATCATCATGAACCCGGACTCTGGAGAGGCTCCATGAGGTGAATGAGGCATCTTGCTTGAAGTCTTCCTTTTTCGAAGATGATCTACGTTGAAGAATCTCAAACCCAAGCTCTCACGTCTCTAATGAAGTATTAGTGAAGTGAACACCCTAATCTAAGTGGCTAGAATAGATGAGGATGATGAAATAGGAATTTTTCTCTCTTTTGTTTTCAATTTCCCACTTTAAATCATCACAACACAAAAAGTTAGAAAGCTTTTTCAAATGAGGAGGAAGAAGAAGAATGCTTTTGTGATGAATAATGAATTGTTGTGAGGTTAGAATTGCAACCATGGGTTAAAGATAGCATCCTTAACCCTTGTAGAGACTTAACCATTTGCTATGGTTAGAGTTAGGTCAACAAATATCTTAAGGAATTCAAAAATGGTGGACAAAGTCAAAGAAGCCTACAAGCTTCCATCAAAATATCAACCATGGATAATTCCACCATTATTTGTATTTCCTTAATAATAATTATAAACCCTAATCTAACCCTAGCATGGTTCAAGTCTCATAAACCCTAGTTGCAATTTTAACCTAGCACGTTACAATATTATATATCACTTATATAATATATAATGTAATAAAAGAAAATAATACAATTAACATATATCACATATACATCAATGTATTATCCAAGTGAGAAAAAGAATCAATAAAGCGAGCTTATATTAATTAATGTAACGTAATATATCTCATATATAATTATACATTAAATTATCGAATCTACACTTGATCCGATAACCCGGCTATATTACATATAACCGGCAAATATAACAAGTACCATTTCATCGAATCAACACTTGATCTAATGACCCGGCTATATCACATATACCCGGCCGATATCACATATCGCGAGAATAGAATACGGTATCTCATATCATATTAGTCTCGGTTCCGCACATATCGCATATGTGCCCCTACTCCGTTTTGCCTGAGCCAGGAAACCTCTGTGTAGGACTCTAAAGAATCGTTAATATGCCGGCAGTAGGTGATGATCATACCAAACACACACAAGCTGCAAGCGGTCAGTTAAACGTAATAGCCACCCGTGTATTGAACGATCAGAAGATCAACAAGCAAGCCTGTACATTCTCCTTTGAATCCAATCAGTAACACTTCCGTACAGTCCGATCTCTTCGTCTGATATGTTGCATATCTAGTCTAGGGGTGGTAAACGTCAGACCCCAGTAACTGATAAGTCGTGTCGATGTAAGGCACATAACAGGACGAGAAACAACTGATAACACTTACCAGTAGCAGTCTAAATCAGCCCTGGCCAGGGACTTCCAGTTATAGCCAATCGAACACAGCACAACATCAACTCCCTATACCGGGAGAGACGAAACCCTTCCTATCGCTCATTGCATCCCTGTGATTCGGGACTGTAACCAAAAGCCATCATTTTGCACGCCCTCTTGGACGTGGTAAGGTGGAAATCAAAGCACAGTGGGAATCGCACAAGACTTTATGACAATCTCGGGTCTACAGACTAACCTGTACCAGTGTCACCAGAGAACTGCTATGTGACGATAGGTATAATACCATCTAGGAGATCTCGGTGACTCCGTTCACTGTACCCAGTCTCTACTGAGCACCCATACACTATCTTTGATGTCGAACACCAATGGATGTGCGATCATCCATCGCCCATCTAAAGGGTCAACTCTGGAGTATCTATGCCCTGTCTCGATACACCCTCGACTAGGAATAGTTATAGGATGTACTCGTAGACTACCCTGACCCCACTAGTATGATCTTTATCATAGTCCCAGTAGTCAAGTACATATCCTAAGGGCTTTATCAACATGTGAGAGCAAGACAGTAACTAATAAAAGTCAACATGTTAAGACAAAGTGAAACCAGATAGCATACTATCATGTCGAGCAAGAAAGTCCTCTCTATATATATCCAAGCATCCATTATAATATACATCATATGTACAGCAATGGCCTCCAGGGCATATACATAGCTAACAATCTCCCACTTGTACTAAGGCCAGCTGTTGTAGTATCTCATACCCAACATCCCGAAAAGTCTCTCAAAATGTATCTGGGGTATGGCCTTAATGAGTGGATCCACAGTGTTGTCCTTCGTATCAACTCTCCTGACCTCGATCTCCCGGCGATCAACTATCTCCCAGATCAGGTGATACCGCCTCAGAATATGCCTGGATCACTGATGGGACCTGGGTTCCTTGGCCAAAGCCACAGCTCCATTGTTATCACAATACAGAGGTATTAGATGCTCAATGGACGGAACTACACCAAGTTCAGTGATGAACTTCTGTCACGACCCGAAAGAGCACGTGACTGGCCCTTGGATCATATGAAGTCTATAGGACCTCATCTAATCCAAGTAAGCCAAAAACCCAGAAATCTAAAACAATTTTAAGGAGTAAATAAAGAAATTAGTTTTTTTTTGAAGTAAGAAAACATGTTTAAAAGTGAGATTTTTAAATAAGTAGCCGAATATGCATTTAAAAAAAATCTCTAGTCTTTTCTGAAAATTTCGGCAGAATTTCCTTTGTAAATAATGGCCCCGAACGGGTACAACAAGAATAATATATACACAATGATAAAAGGCATCCCACAGTGGGAGCTAGCTCTTCGTCAACCGACGGTCACAACCACACAAGCAATATAATATACAACGCAAAAGGGCTAGGATAAAAACTCAAAAAGAACTCAAAATCAGCATGAAAACCATAATACTACAACGCGCGACTCTAAGGTCGAAATAATACATAACTGGTTTTCTAAGTCTGAAACAATATACAAGTTTTGGTTGATGGAATTACTAGATACAACTGAATAAAATAATACGAGGGTGGTCACGATGTGAGTGAACCCACCTACCGATGCAATCACCCAGAAAGGAAGCAGTGTGCCAGAAAAGCCGCAATGAAACCTGTACGGCAAAACCTGCAAGAACTGTGGCACAACGGGGCTGAGTTGCCAACTCGTGAATAGAAAACATCGCAGAGTAGAAATCGTATGCATGACATAATCCTAGGTCAATACGATCAGATATATAAATAAACCTCAAATGAATAAGTTTGAAGCATGAATAAGTGGCAATGTAACATCTATACATGAGTGTAGTGCCAAGTGCTCGTGCCAGTGCCTCAGGGAATAACATATCGTAAATATAAGGTATGATCAATGTCGACTATATCATGAAGTCTATGAGTATGTGAATATCATCCAACAATGTGATCAATGTCTGTATGTATGTGGATCTCGTCCACGTGTTACCCAATGACAATAAGTATCATGCATGTAAATATCATAAAGCATATGCATAGAAGTATGATGATGTAAATCAACATGTGTCGCTCACGGCATATCAAATCATGGAACCTGAGTGTCAAGCATCGACACTCGAAAACATCATGAAACCTATGCCTAGCATCGGCACGTAAATCCTCATATACATAGGGCTCCGTCAGTCCAGGTCAGCCCGTCTCATCTCTCAACTCCGGTCGGTATCCTCCGAATATACGCCGAGTTCAAATACAATCACCGGTAGGTAGTGGTCCCTCTGCTAGGCTCACTGTCTAGCTACACAGCAGATCCGTTCTCGCCCTGGGGTACCATACCGGGTCTACCATGTACCCGCAATTGGCCTCATCCAGCTCCTCGATTCGGGTTCACATGTCACACGTCTCAGAACCGGGGAAACGCATGGTGGACGCACTGAAAAATCATATGAAGGGTAACCGGGTTTTTAAAACAATTACATACTCTCTTTGGAAATATCCACGGTTCCCAAATCCAGAAATATCATGGAAACAATATATCACAATGCGTATAATCAAAAGCATGATGTATGCGACATGTAAAAGAAATGTAAGCATAACAGTATATCATGCAATATGGAATAGTAATATGCACATATTGAGGGAAACCGCTCTTTTAAAATGAATCATTTTTAAAGATTATCTTGCGGTTCCCAAATATCTAATCAAGACAGAATCATCTATGTTTGTAAGTATGGGGTACAATAGGTATGTACACAAGTATGCCATGCCAGGGATCATATCCTGAATGCAACAGTATTACAGTGTAGTGACATGGCAATTATCGATGATGAAGTGTGTGAGCCGGCAAGCAGGTGTACGTGGAACATATGCATCATCGATAATGGTGCTGGTGTCCTAACAGCATGTGTTTAATATAACAATAACCATTTGCACATGCGATGCGATGCGAATAACAAGAATATGCAGGAATCGACTAATAAATGAAACAGTGACGCATCTGCATCAATATAAAAAGTCATACAGTTTGCCATTTGAAATAAGACGAATCGGGGTATTTAGTAAAATAAGGGCTACGGTGTTTTTAAGAAAAGATGCGTCTTTTGAAAATATCCGTAGAATCCCTTTGTCCGTCTTTGAAATACTTCCGATTCGTTAGTTTTTGAAATAAGTATGATATCGGCCTAGCCTAACATCTACTAGCAAAACTACAATTCTAACTAACAAGTCAATCGGGAGGGGTTTGGAAACCACCTAAATCTGAGTCGATATATATATATATATATATAAAGTATAATAGTCGGTGATCCCGCCTTAAAGGTACCGCGTACGATACAATATCATATGACATCCTCGAGTCATGAGTGCGGATCTATCATCAATAAAAAGCTCGTACGGTAAATCATCGTATGACATCCCAAATCTGGGTACGGGTGAATATCACAATCATCTCATAAATTATCTGGTATCCTTATCATCATATCTCATGATCTGGGGTACTGATCTAAGTCTATTACAAATCGACACCATCTATATGAATATAAATTCGTGTGTGCAGCACACGTCCCGAGGCCGGCTAAAATCACAGGTCGTATCCCAAATACGAATCACAATATATCACCGATCTCATGGCACTATGCCCAATCTCATCGACTCATCTCCAAATATCATCCACTATCCTCATCATCTAGGTATATATATAGCAAATAAGCATGTGTGTGCGTGTGAGTGTAAACCTATTCTAGGGTTCGAATCTAAGAAACTATACTAGTTTACATCTAAACCCTATTCTATCCATAGTACACCTAATCATATCCTGAATAATCATGTCACGCATAAGCTATCATATATATATATATAATATATATATATATATATATATATATATATATATATATATATATATATATATAGTATATGTAGTATACTAGACATCGAACTGCGGGGGTGCTATACGCCATCCACCCGACTTCCCCCGTAGATATAATCTACTCACCTTGCATCTTGCGTGTCGGTGTCGACGTCGCCTTCATCTTCTTCATCGCCTGGAATCCACAAGAAGGTACCTACATAGATAACATAATCGGAATGCGTATTAAAATCACAACGGGAATACCAAAACAACACGCTAAGGCCTATAGGTTAGAACCTATGGACTACGCTTTCAAAACCATCAAACAATTCTCGATATCGTCGTATAAACGCCAAGTAATCGAGGTAAAACGCAATTCTATAAATCCAGAGTTCAAAATACGCAAAACGAACACACGAATCAAAACATCAACTATAGAAAAGGGTCTCAGATTTCACCTAGGTCAAATCAGACAATTTTGCATATACCAAGGGTCTAATTTACTTGAGATAAGGCCCTGAAACAAAAACGAAGCATTTCCAACCGAATCTGGCCGCCAATTGCGGCCAGAAAGAATTAATTTGCGGCCTAAAAGTGGGGGTAGCGTCTAGGGTTTTAGGTGATGGTTCCTAGGTGCCTGCATGTATCACTGTTCTTGCAAAAATATTTTGAGGTGACCCGGGTGTTAGGAGATTTCCAAATACAATCACAGAATCCACAATTCATCCAATATCATTTTTTTCTAATCCGTATTCCGGGTTTCTAGATTCTGGTTTAGTCCAATGTTACATCACAACGGGGGTTGTAGTCCCTAATTATACCTCAATTCACCTTTGTAATCAATTCATATCCTAAACCCTAACTAGGTTTTTCCTAAGTCCACAAAACCACTCGATATCGGTTAAAATCTAATATGAGGGTATAAGTAATGGAAACACTAAGCTAATGGTTCAGAAAATACCTCATTTGGCAACTCAAGAAAATTCTTGAGTTGCCCCAAGTCTCCAAAACCTTTCCTTTCTTGGTCCAATGTGTTTCCCTTGAGCTTGTGCATCATTTTTGTGAAGTGGGGTTTGGGTTTTGAGTTGATTTCCATGGTGTTTTGGGGGATTTTGTGAAGAGGGAGAGAGGGTGCAGCAGCAGCAGCAACATCAAAGGAGGGGAGAGAAATGAGAGGAAGAAATGAAGGAGAGAATGCCCAAGGTCAAAGTTAAGATACCCCTCACCTTTCTCTCTCTCACCCATACCCAATATTATATTCCTTTTCCCTTTCTTCTCTTTTTCTCATCTCTCATTAAATTAAAACCATGATAGAACATGTAAGAAAGCCATGGAAAAATATGTAACAAGTGAAAAAAAGATATGCTTTTTTGTTTTGCACAAATATGCTAAAAATCCGATTAGCGATTTTTAATCGCGATTAGCACTAAATTAGCATATAATTAATCATAAAAACTTAAAAATTGCAAAATTCTCATAAAACACCCTTTTTACCAATTTCCATAATTTTCAAAAATTTTCCTAATTTTATCGGTATTTAATTATACCGAAATATTAAAATATTCATTAAAAATAATATTAAATTATAAAAATTCCCAAAAATAATAATTTATTTTTTTGAAATGTTACAATCTTCCCCCCTTAAAGAAATTCGGTCCCCGAATTTAAATTTAAACCCCTCAAATACTAAAACATTTCAATAAAAAGTCCAAGTCGTCGGGGCTCCGAAATCATCAATACATAAAATGCATAATAGCGCAATGCATGCGCAAGAACAACGAGCAGATCACTCAAAAATAAAACTCCGTCAAGCATCCCGCAATCATCGGAGTCATGGTAAAGACACAAATGTCAAATCTGAAACAAAACTAATATAATATAAATCAGAACTATACATGTAGACCTCAAATCTATACATGTAAATAGCTGAAGTAAATGCATGCCAAATCTTTTTAAGTCGCTGTGCGATGCGCATAACACTGCACAGTGGAGGGCGTCTATTATAATAAAATAACCATATACGTATATATATCCTTTGTTTAATAAGTACGTTCCGCCGTTTTGAAAACAATTTAGAAGGGTTTCCTTGTTTTAAACGTTTCGTGTCATATCAGACACGCAGGTAAATACTGAGACTATAGCTCTCTTTTTGGAAATCCTTTCGATAACTATCAATGCATGAAAAGTATATCCAGGCACTATCCTCTGACTAGTCCTGCTCAGTACCAAAACAAATAGCGGATATCATAAAAACGTACTGGTCCATAAGGAATAAATCCCAAAAATGTATATAAGAATACCCTGTGCGTCTGGTGCGCACGGAAATCAAAATCCATATATGTGCCATACATGTGCACAGAAACATCATCTAGGTGCAACGGGTGTGCATGAAACATCTGCCAAGGGTAACGGGCGTGCCTGACAGCAAAATCAGGTGCATCTAACATGCACAAGGAATCCCGATTTAGTGCATCTGGTGTGCACCAAAATCGTATCTCAAACATGCGCTCAACATGCGCGAAAATCCAAATCATACGCACGGAGTGCAAGAAATCAACATCAATATCAGAATCAAAAATTGACGGTATACAATACGGCTCAATCAAAATCAGGTATACCGCGGTGTATAAGCTCACAACCATGTGCATCAGCGCGCACAAATCAAATCAAAACACTAAAAGTGCATGAAAACTATGCTGGAAGCGCAAATCAAATCACCGGCATAAAATAGGCATGAAATCACAATCAATACCTCAAGCGTAATAACTATGCGCAAAATATCAATACCAGTAGGTGCAACCATGGTGCACGAAAACAGAAATCATGGAACTCAGCCATCAAGACCAAATCATGCGAACAGATCTCCCAAAATACCGAAATCCAAGGTGACGGATACGTGATAATCGAATCACAAAATCACAAATCATACATAACGTCGTCAATATATCCTTCTTCAAAGTCGAGAAGGTGTCGGTGCATCCAATGCTAGCAGCGCAAGATATCTACTTGCCTCCTGTTTATGGTCTGGCGTCCTCTGTCTCTGGGTCCTTATCTTCTTTACGGATTATCTATCTCACTATCAATCGGCTCATCGTCCCTGTCAGGTGTGCTAATGGGGGCAATTCCGTTCTGGTACTTCTCTGATCAATCTGCGTCCTCAGCACATCATTTCCTCGGAAACTGGTCGCATCCCAACGCCTCTGTAGACATATCTGACCTTTAATCTTAATGAGGAGTAACAACAGCTCGTCAGCATCTCGCACGAACCTCTTGTCCCACTTTGTTCCAATGTCGACTGATTCAGACTCGTCTTCTCGTGGCTCCATGGACTGCGCTCCAACGGCTATACTCGTTTCTGGAGTCTCCCAAGCATTGTATCCCATCACATGATATCCGAAAGATGTCGAACCATCCGATCGATTTGTCAGAACCTCATAATCCCCCAAGAGATCAACATCTTGAGTACAGTTTAATAGAATTCCGGTACATACCACAGCACTTGTGGACCAACCGTAGAAGGGCAAACCCAAGCCTCACAAATGGCACCGCTAAACTGACGCAAACCCTAAGGTTCGGAGGCGTTCCACGGTCATTACGTCGAGTTAAGGTTTCATTCTTCTAGAGGGTCCATAGCATTACTTGCATTGTCTTCCGAATACTTTAACTTGGAATCGGGTTCCTGACATTCGATCGTCTCTATCGACTCTCAACGAATCTGCGTAAAGTTGTCTCTAGCTGGAATCAATCAATCTGATGACCTCGCATCGGGGTAAGCGAACGAACCACATGTCCTAGTAGTTCATCCTCGGTGACTAGCGACTCGCCATCATATCTCTAAGTATATACTTATGCTGCAGTAGCTGCAACATCTGGGCGATATCTCATCATTTGCAGCAACAACTGGCTCATTCGTCTGTACGCTGAACAACGCCTCAATCACCATGAATAAGCAATACATCAATGGTCATCACACACTGACTGGCCTCTAGGAGTAGCCTGATCCTCTGGTGCCGATCAGCACATCCGGGAAATCTCGTAACAGCGATCTGTCAAACGCTCATGGTGCGAAAACATAATAAGACGACGCCTCCATATGCAATCGTATGTCTCTGGAATCACGCCCTGGTCAGTCCTCATCCGTGGCGAGCTCAAGCTGAAGCAACTCTAGCCGTAGCTCTCTCTTCCCGTGTAATCGTAGCAGCAAAATCATAACCAGTATCGATGAGGATAGATCACAGGAATGAATATAATATGGTGCAAGGAAATGTACATCCTAAGGTTTCTTAAGAGGAGTAGCGTATCGTAAATATGCCGCGGAACATACGTACGGTACGTCACTCTACTCAAGCTACCTACTCCATCAACCAAGGGTCATCCTACGCGACGAAAGTTCGGGTATAATACCCCCTCGACTAAGTCTAAGTTCCGTAAGGTCAAGCCTAAGTTCCGTATATATATAAACGCTCTAGGCTCCACATAGTCAAACTTAGACTCGAACCAAGGTTAACCTAGCGCTCTGATACCAACTTTGTTACGACCCGAAAGAGCACGTGACTGGCCCTTGAATCATATGAAGTCTATAGGACCTCATCAAATCCAAGTAAGCCAAAAACCCAGAAATCTAAAACCATTTTAAGGAGTAAATAAAGATTTTTTTTGAAGTAAGAAAACATGTTTAAAAGTGAGATTTTTAAATAAGTAGCCGAATATGCATTTAAAAAAAATCTCTAGTCTTTTCTGGAAATTTCGGCAGAGTTTCCTTTGTAAATAATGGCCCCGAACGGGGTACAACAAGAATAATATATACACAATGATAAAAGGCATCCCTAAGCGGGAGCTAGCACTTCGTCAATTGACGGTCACAACCACGCAAGCAATATAATATACAACGCCAAATGGCGAGGATCAAAACTCAAAAAGAACTCAAAATCAGCATGAAAACCATAATACTACAACGCGCGACTCTAAGGTCGAAATAATACATAACTGGTTTTCTATGTCTGAAACAATATACAAGTTTTGGTTGATGGAATTACTAGATACAACTGAATAAAATAATATAAGGGTGGTCACGATGCGAGTGAACCCACCTACCGATGCAATCACCCAGAAAGGAAGTAGTGTGCCAGAAAAGCCGCAATGAAACCTGTATGGCAAAACCTGCAAGAACTGTGGAACAACGGGGGTGAGTTGCCAACTCGTGAATAGAAAACATTGCAGAGTAGAAATCGTATGCATGACACAATCCTAGGTCAATACGATCAGATATATAAATAAACCTCAAATGAATAAGTCTGAAGCATGAATAAGTGGCAATGTAACATCTATACATGAGTGTAGTGCTAAGTGCTCATGCCAGTGCCTCAGGTAATAACATATCATAAATATGAGGTATGATAAATGTCGACTATATCATGAAGTCTAAGAGTATGTGAATATCATCCAAGAATGTGATCAATGTCTTTATGTATATGGATCCCGTCCACGTGTCACCCAATGACAATAAGGATCATACATGTAAATATCATAAAGCATATGCATGGAAGTATGAGGATGTAAATCAACATGTGTCCCTCAGGACATATCAAATCATGGAACCTGAGTGTCAAGTATCGACACTCGAAAACATCATGAAACCTGTGCCTAGCATCGGCACGTAAATCATCATATACATAGGGCTCCGTCAGTCCAGGTCAGCCCGTCTCATCTCTCAACTCCGGTCAGCATCCTCCGGATATCCGCCGAGCTCAAATACAATCACCGGTAGGTAGTGGTCCCTCTGCCAGGCTCACCGTCTAGCTACACAGCAGATCCGTTCTCGCCCCGGGGTACCATACCGGGTCCACCATGTACCCGCAATCAGCCTCATCCAGCTCCTCGATTCGGGTTCATATGTCATACGTCTCAGAACCGAGAAAACGCATGGTGGACGCACTGAAATATCATATGAAGGGTAACCGGGTTTTTAAAACAATTACGTAGTCTCTTTGGAAATATCCACGGTTCCCAAATCCAGAAATATAATGGAAACAACATATCTCAATGCGTATAATCAAAAGCATGATGTATGCGACATGTAAAAGAAATGTAAGCATATCAGTATATCATGGAATATGGAATAGTAATATGCACATATTGAGGGAAACCGCTCTTTTAAAATGAATCAGTTTTAAAGAGTATCTTGCGGTTCACAAATCATTAATCAAGCCAGAATCATCTATGTATGTAAGTATGGGGGCACAATAGGTATGTACACAAGTATGCCATGCAAGGGAGCATATCCTGAATGCAACAGTACTACAGTGTAGTGACAAGGCAATTATCGATGATGAAGTGTGTGAGCCGGCAAGCAGGTATACGTGGAACATATGCATCATCGATAATGGTGCTGGTGTCCTAACAACATGAGTTTAATATATCAATAACCATTTGCACATGCAATGCCATGTGGATAACAAGAATATGCAGGAATCGACTAATAAATGCAACAGTGACGCATCTGCATCAATATAAAAAGTCATACAGTTTGCCATTTGAAATAAGACGAATCGAGTTTTTAGTAAAATAAGGGCTACGGTGTTTTTAAGAAAAGATGTGTCTTTTAAAAATATCCGTAGAATCCCTTTGCCCTTCTTTGAAATACTCCCGATTCGTTAGTTTTTGAAATTGGTATGATATCGGCCTAGCCTAACATCTACTAGCAAAACTACAGCTCTAACTAACAAGTCAATCGGGAGGTGTATGGAAACCACCAAAATCTAAGTCGATATATATATATATATATATATATATATATATATATATATATATATATATAAAGTATAATAGTCGGTGATCCCGCCTCAAAGGTACCGCATACGATACAATATCATATGACATCCTTGAGTCATGAGTGCGAATCTATCATCAATATAAAGCTCGTACGGTAAATCATTGTACGGCATCCCAAATCTGGATACGGGTCAATATCACAATCATCTCATCAATTATCTGGTATCCTTATCATCATATTTCATGATCTGTGGTACTGATCTAAGTCTAGTACAAATCGACACCATCTATATGAATATAAATTCGTGTGTGCAACACACGTCCCAAGGCCCGCTAAAATCACATGTCGTATCCCAAATACGAATCACAATATATCACCGATCTCATGGCACTATACCCAATCTCATCGACTCATCTCAAAATATCATCCACTATCCTCATCATCTAGTTATATATATAGCAATAAGCATGTTTGTGCGTGTGAGTGTAAATCTATTCTAGGGTTCACATCTAGGAAACTATACTAGTTTACATCTAAACCCTATTCTATCCATAGTACACCTAATCATATCCTGAATAACCATGTCACACATAAACTATCATATATATATATATATATAGTATATATAGTATACTAGACATCGAACTGCGGGGGTGCTATACGCCATCCACCCGACTTCCCCCGTAGATATAATCTACTCAGCTTGCATCCTGCGTGTCGGTGTCGACGTCGCCTTCATCTTCTTCATCGCCTGGAATCCACATGAAGGTACCTACATAGATAACATAATCGGAATGCGTATTAAAATCACATCGGGAATACCAAAACAACACGCTATGGCCTATAGGTTAGAACCTATGGACTACGCTTTCAAAACCATCAAACAATCCTCGATATCGTCGTATAAACGCCAAGTAATCGAGGTAAAACGCAATTATACAAATCCAAAATTTAAAATACGCAAAATGAAAACACGAATCAAAATAGCAACTATAGAAACGGGTCTCAGATTTCACCCTAGGTCAAATCAGACAATTTTGCATATACCAAGGGTCTAATTTACTTGAGATAAGGCCCTGAAACAAAAATGAAGCATTTCCAACCGGATCTGGCCGCAAATTGCGACCAGAAAGAATTAATTTGCGGCCTGAAAGAGGTGGTAGGGGCTAGGGTTTTGGGTGATGGTTCCTAGGTGCCTGCATGTATCACTGTCCTTGCAAAAATATTTTCATGTGACCCGGGTGTTAGCAGATTTCTAAATACAATCACAGAATCCACAATTCTTCCGATATCATTTTTTTCTAATCCGTATTCCGGGTTTCTTGTTTCTGGTTTAGTCCAATGTTACATCACAACAGGGGTTGTAGTCCCTAATTACACCTCAATTCACCTTTGTAATCAATTCATACCCTAAACCCTAACTAGGTTTTTCCTAAGTCCACAAAGCCGCTCGATATCGGTTAAAATCTAATATGGGGGTATAAGTAATGGAAACACTAAGCTAATGGTGGAGAAAATATCTCATTAGGCAACTCAAGAAAATTCTTGAGTTGCCCTAAGTGTCCAAAACCTTTCCTTTCTTGGTCCAATGTGTTTCCCTTGAGCTTGTGCATCATTTTTGTGAAGTGGGGTTTGGGTTTTGAGTTGATTTCCATGGTGTTTTGGGGGATTTTGTGAAGAGGGGGAGAGAGTGCAGTAGCAACAGCTGCAACATCAAAGGAGGGGAGAGAAATGAGAGGAAGAAATGAAGGAGAGAATGCCCAAGGTCAAAGTTAAGATACCCCTCACCTCTCTCTCTCTCACCCATACCCAATATTATATTCCTTTTCCCTTTCTTCTCTCATTAAATTACAATCATGATAAAACATGTAGGAAAGCCATGGAAAAATATGTAACAAGTGAAAAAAAAGATATGGTGCTTGTTTTGCAGAAATATGCTAAAAATCCGATTAGCGATTTTTAATATCGATTAGCACTAAATTAGCTTATAATTAATCATAAAAACTTAAAAATTGCATAATTCACATAAAACACCATCTTTTAGTAATTTCCATAATTTTCAAAATTTTTCCCAATTTTATCAATATTTAATTATACCGAAATATTAAAATATTCATTAAAAATAATATTAAATTATAAAAATTCCCAAAAATAATACTTTATTTTTTTGAAATGTTATAACTTCTTTATCCAGATAGCCTCTTTGGCAGCATCGTTGGCAACGATGTATTCAGCCTCCATCGTCGAGTATGCCTTGGTTTCCTGTTTGGAACTCTTCCAACACACCGTCCCTCCATTGAGGGTAAAGACAAAACCCGAGTGCGACTTAGAGTCATCCTTATTACTCTAGAAGCTCGAATCGGTAAAGGACTCTACCAGGAGTTCTCCGTTACCAGACACCAAGAACATCTCCTTAGTCCTTCTCAAGTACTTGAGAATGTTCTTCACAGCTGTCCAGTGATCCTCTCCTGGATCTGCTTGATATCTTCTCACTACACTTAGTGAGTATGCTACATCGGGTCTGGTACATAGCATCGCGTACATGATAGAGCCTACTGCCGAAGCATAGGGTATCCCTAGCATGCCAGTTCTCTCGAAGTCAGTCTTAGGAGACATCTTTTTGGAGAGAGTGTGTCCAGAGATCTTGGGTAAGTTCCTACCATTAGATTCTTCCATACTAAACCTATTTAGTATGGTGTCAATGTTGAGCCACGGCAGCGCCCCGGCCGTCTATCCGAGGCCAAAATGCGGAATCAAAATTTTCTTATCTTTTAAACTGGCGCTACCGCGGACAATATACCCGGATCGTGACCATTAACCGATACTAGCTAACAAGAGAAAGGGTGAGAGATATACCGAGTGATCCGAGTCCTCCGGTCTTCTCGTCGTCGTCCCGATCTCCCGCGGAAACTCCAGTCGTCGTATCCTTGCCGGAAGGGCACCACATCGTCTTCATCTTTTACGGGCTCCCACCTCAATACCGAGGCAACTCGGGCACGAAGCTGGCTAGTCG
Organism: Agapanthus africanus; assembly: GCA_030015575.1. Lineage (NCBI taxonomy): Eukaryota > Viridiplantae > Streptophyta > Magnoliopsida > Asparagales > Amaryllidaceae > Agapanthus > Agapanthus africanus. The sequence continues at coordinate 228,629,708 of JASDDO010000008.1, forward strand.
ACGTGCCCAAGGTTTGCTGTAGAATGTGTAGGGTTGAAGCTATGTCTCATTTGGGGTTTTGTTGCCTTTGAAGATGATGGAGGAATCAAGATAAGAAAAATGGTGCTTGCATTTTTCTAGCATGAATATGAGATCAAGAATGCCACACTCTCAAGAATGAAACTCTCATCTTTTTTCTTCTCTCCAAAATGAAAACCTTCTCTTTTCTTAGAATGGTGGAGGAAAGAATACATAAGCAAGAGGGAGGTGAGTGTAGGAAAAGAGAGAGGGTGACCATATCCAAACATCATCATAACTAACTCACATCAACTACTAATCACCTCAAATCAACAAAAAGAAAGTGATGATGATAGATAAGAATGGTATCAAAAGATGCTTTCATAATATCTCATCTTACAAATAAATCCTCCACAAAATGTTATTTGCAAACTTGCAAATAACACCCTCCATCGGAAAAGTCCGGCCGGGAAAGAACAAAGGAAAATCGGCCGGAACAGAATGCAAACTGGCAACTCCAGAAAACTGGTCCCGTAATAAATTACAGGAAAACCCCCATACTGTGCATACACACCCGCATCTGTATTCCGTCCGTATACAAATGCAATGAGACAAAATCTACACTGTACTATACTAGGATCCGGCTTAAACCAAAGCCGGCTAGTAATATCCGTTCGATCCTGATCCGTGCAATACCGCACGTATCCGATCGAACCTTGCCATATATCTATATGGCCTCTAGTACTAACCGTCCGATCCTGATCCGTGCAATACCGCACGTGTCTGATCGGACCCTGCCATATCTCCATACGGCCTCTACAGCGTTTCGCCCGAAAGCTTGAGTAACTGAAAGTGTGGTGGACTCTAAAGACTCGTCAATACTATGGCTGTGGATTTAACAACCAGCACGTCAGAGGTATAAGCCAATACGTGACGGGCCACCAGCTATTGACCAAAAGGGACGTCGATGAGCGAACTCATCCTGACACCCTACTGAGCCTGTCAGTGACAATATCCGTACAGTCCGGTCCGTTCGTCTATGAGCATCGCATGTCGGGCCTAGGGGGTTGGTAAAAGTCAGACCCCCAAAAGCGGTACAAGTTGTGTCGGAGCGTAGCCCAGAACACCCTGAGATACTACTGGAATACCTACCAGTAAATCTCCTGCCTTGGCCGAGGGCTTTGAGTAATGGCTCTCCTAGACACAGAGCGACCTCACCCCCAATAACGGGAGAGACTAACCCCTGCAGATCCGCTCACTGCCTCCATGTGGCTCGGGACTGTACCCAACTAAAACCTGTTTGCACGACTCCTTTGAGCCGTGGTAGGGTAGTAATCAAAGCACAGTGGGAACTCACACGAGACAAATGACGATCTCAGGTCGATGAACTAACCTGTACACATGTCACCAGGGAACTGCTATCTGACATCTGGTATAAGACCAACTAGCAGGTTCCCGGCGAGTCCTGTCCGGTATACTCATAACCCAATGAGCACCTGTATACATCTTAGGTGAACCAACTGACACCAGTGGCTTGTGAGACCGGCCACCGCCCCTCGTCGGGGTCTCGACTGTATACACTAGTCTACTAATGGAGTATCGATGCCCTGTCTCGAAACTCCTACGACTAGGGACCTTTTAAGGATGTGCTTATAGACTACCAGCTCCTACGTATATGATCGCCATCATACTGCTGGTAGTCAAGCAAGAATCCTAGGGGCTCTATCCACGTGTAATAGCGACATGTCAGGTCACCTAAAGCAGTACACGATGATAAAGATAAACCAGATAGCATACTATCATCTCGAGTAAGACTGTCCTACCGGGATAGGTCCTCCCTCAATCATTGCAATCACGTGCCTGTGATCCAATAATTGACTCTGAGGGAACTATCTCCAACAATCTCCCACTTGCACTCAAGGCTAATTATTGCGATGTCGCATACTCACAGCCCGTGTGATACCGAACACCCAACTCCTCTACTAGTCAGTCTCACAAAACCCGTTTGCGAAACTATTACGTTCGAGGAATAGCCTCAGTGAGTGGATCCGCAGTGATGTTTCTTTCTATGTCTCTCTATATCTCAAGTTCGCAGAGAAAGCCATCTCCCGAAATGAGCAATACCTGTCTTAGAGTATGTCTGGATATCTGATGGGACCTAGATCATAAATGAACTCCAAATCCAAATTTCGTAGACTGTATCGTCAACTGAACTTAATCAGTATCCTGCGCCAGGGCTTTCCCTCCGTATCCACCTGGACCACATGTCCAATATACTGCCCCTCGTCAGAGGAAAAAACTACAACTCTGACAGCCACTCTGCTATCCAGGTCACCTTGGAAGCCTGGAATGATAACCGTCTCCTAAAGGAGGCTGCCGTTATCATATCCCTAGAACACACACTTCTGTCCTAAAACTGCTTCCGATTGTTTCTCCAGGATTGGATTAATATCAACTTATTGCTTCTACTTCAAGAACAACATCTGGTGTGGTACTTGACATCTCATGATTGACTCAATTGTTAGTGTATATGCCCTAGAGTCCATTACTGTATCATACTAGTGTGTATATTACTTAATGGAAGCTTGGGATATTCACCTTGTATAAACAATCTTGCTCAATATAGTAGTATGCTACTTGGTTTGTTTCTACTTCAATGTGTACTTGTGTTTATTTTACTATATCACTTATACGCATTAGTGGAGCCTTTAGGATCTTTGCTTGATTACCAGCGTTGTGATGGCAGTCACACTAGTGGGGGCTGGGTAATCTATAAGCACATCCTTATACAGGTCCCTAGTCGCAGGACTATCGAGACAGGGCATCGATACTCCGGAGTAGACTAGCGTATGCGCTTCTCATCCCAGTGTGGGAGATGGTCTGTCCCACAGCCATCAGTACGTCGTACTAGAGATAGTATACGGGTGCTCGTTAGGTTACGAGTACACTGGACAGGACTCGTCGGGAACTGAAAGGTTGGTATTATACCTATCGTCAGTCATCAGTTCCCAGGTGACATGAGTACAGCTTAGTCCGTTGACTTGACACTAGCACTTCGCCTCGAGTGTGTTCCCACTGCACTTTGATCACTACCCTACCACGGCTCAAAGGAGTCGTGCAAACAGGTGGTGGTTGGGTGCAGTCCCGAAGCACTTGGAGGCAGTGCCGGTTAGACAGGATTCGTCTCTCCCGGTATTGGGGGTTGACATCGCGCTGTGTCTAGGAGAGCCATTACACGAGTAGTCCCTGGCCAGGGCAAGCGAGATATACTGGTAGGTTCCAGTGTTATCTTAGGGTGTTTTGGGCTTCACTCCGACACGACTTGTACCGCTATTGGGGGACTGACGTTTTACCGCCCCCTAGGCCCGACATGCGATGTATCAGACGAACAGACCGGACTGTACGGAGACTGTCACATTCAGACTCAGTAGGAGTACAGATGGGGTTTCACCTCGTCAGCCTTCTTGTCGGCATCTACCTGGGGACTGTTACGCACAGCTAGTGCCGCTTGCGGTCTGTGGTTAAACCCACTGCCAGCGTAGTGTCGAGTCTTTAGAGTCCCACACAGAGGGTATTCGCCTCTGGGCAAAACAGAGTAGAGGTCGCATGGTTTTGCGACAGGGTTCGTTCTCATCCGCGCACTTGTGCACGTTTGGAGTCCGGACGGATATTACTGGCTGGCTCTGGTTTGAGTCAGATACCGGTATATGTTTTGGGGTTGCTTTTATCTCTCAGTATTCATGTTCCTCGGAACAAGAATGCAGGTGTGTATGCACAGTTATTTTGAGGAGGAGGAAGATGATTTTCATTAGGGTTTCGGAACGGGTGCGTATGCACAGTTGACAGTTATCTTTTTCCAAACCCTAATGGATATATGGATTATCTATTAATAATAGTAATTAAATGAGAATTAAGTTATGGTTGATTTTGTTGACTTGTTGACCATGGTTGACTTGTTGACCATGGTTGAATGTTGACCACCATCATGCTTTGTAAAGATCCTCCTTGATTCATGCTTACATTTCATTTAAAGAAGCATGATAGTGGTCATTCCAAATTACCATCAACTATTCTTATTTGAATTATTATTATTTAGATAATTCTTTTTCTTTTGGCAATATGGTTGCTAGAAAGAAAAATATAGCTCATTATCTCATTTAGCTTCTCTCTCCTCTCTTCATCTTCTTCTTCCTCTAGCAAAAGAGAAACCTTCTCATGTGTTGAGAATCCTTCTCTTTTACAAGAAAAGCACCCCTTAAACACTCTCTACTCATTCTAGGTTCAAGGTTTAGCAAGCCGGAAACCCTAGTTCACTCAAAGATCGAGGAAGAGCCCAAAGGTTGAACCTTCGAGGTGGATCCATCTTCGACGGAAGAAGGCTACAAGGCAAGAACCATCAACCTCTACAAGGTTTGAAGAAGAAGGAGTTCAAGTTTAGGTATAACCTTCATCCGAGTAGCTAAGACTCTTTAGCTTGTATGCTAGTTTAGTTTAGACACGATCCCGACCTTGTTTAGTCCATGTTGCCTCTTGCGATAAAAATTTGTTTTTTATACCGTTTCCGCCTCCCCGTAAGAACCGGGGGTCGTAATATGGACTTACAGTGGTATCAGAGCCTAACTAAACTTAAACTAGCTTGGTAGTGAAGTGTAACGAAGTTCGGAACCGAAAAAGTCACAAAACCGGAAAAACAAAACCCTAAGTTTCTGTTAAAATTTTTTCTGCTCTAAATGAAAAACTTTATACTTGGAAATTCGGCTCAGGGTTTTGTATGAACACCCAAGAAAAACGACACAGTGATTCGTTCAAACCGCCGCGCTTCCGCCGCACGAGGTAGGCATCTGCCGCGGAAGCGCCGCGGTTTGTCGTCTTCTGTGCATCGTTTTTCGTGCAGTGTGTTTGTGTGTTGGTTTTGGGATTTTTAAAATATATTATATGTGCCCAGATTTTCCAGAACAGAAATTTGCTTTTAGGGTCCTATAATTCCGTATTTTTTCCGAACTTCACTGCACTTTGACTATGATGGTTATATCTGTGATACTTGCATGTATTGAACGTCGGCTAATCGCTATAAGACGATTAGTCGGGGTTATACATGATCTGTGTTTGATATTGGAATGTGTATATGAATGTGTTGGACTGTCGCGGGTGAATAGCCGGGGTGGATGTGAGATGAGCTTTTGTTTTTCTTTCATTCATTGTAAATGTAAATTGATGTAATAATTATTATTTGTTTGGCCGCACAACCGGGTCGGGGTTGTAGCCGTCATTGTATAATTCTTTTTACTGTTTTTGCTCCTAGGATAGACCCATGGAGGGGTGCACAAACTGCCGGGTACTTGGCGGGTAGTTTGCCGCACCCGTAGGGGTCTTGGGTGGGGTATTGGCTATTCACCGCGACCGTGTTATCCGCTTTTCGTTTCAGGCTCGAAAGGATTGCGGATTGCTAGTATATCCAATGTATTCATCTGTGATCTGTAATGTCTATCATTGCTTTCTATTTAGGCGTTGCTTATGTTTTACAGCCGCGCTAGCCCAGCCCCCGCTCTGTCGTTAGTTAAGTAACCTAACGAGTGATGACGGGACCCCGTGGCGAATGCGAATGGCATAAGCGTACGTCATATTTTGGTTGTTTTCTGCAATGGTAGGATTTAAATGATGGGACGCATTAAAAGTACTAATGCAAGAATATCACGCATTAAAAGAACTAATGCAAGATAATAAACCAAGCTAAAGTCGTTGGAACACTTTCGAAAAACCACTCGGTTTTTTTCAAAACTAACTTTTAAATGCGGAGCTTGAGCCACTCCTTCTAAAAGCTATCTCGTTCCATCGATTATATCAAGTTCACTACGTTCACGGTTTCGCCAAAACCATTCGTAGCCCTCCGTCGTTTCACATGAATAGTCAATAGTATTCAAGCTGTGTTTGTTGGCCAAAGTCAAGGCATAGTGATTGGTAGCTATTGGGTATTCATGTGCATCATAGATAGATGCGTTGGTTTGGAACAGTCGTACTGCCTTGTTGGCCAAAGTCAAGGGTAGATACGGGTGGATTCAAATTAACCTGGAGAACGACGGGTAGAACTTGACATGTGACTTATGATTTGTTGGCCAAAGTCAAGGTCATAAGAGCATGGGGCAAAAATCCACATCGGGAGTTTCATAAGTACTGAAACTTGCTAGATTTGCATACCATTTGGAGTGTGGTGATTCTGGTAGGATTCCTTCAGTTTCGTCACGCGATGATATTTGGATCCCGATCCTACTGTGAGTATATGCTACTCCTCGGGAAATTTCTCACTAGACGATCAATGCTATAAACCTAGTAGGTGCCTAGAAAGGTGTTAGCGGGGCTACGCCCCCAGGGAAAAGAGGTTATTTAATTAAGGAACTTCGCGAAAGCGTTGGAAAACCTCCCTCGAAGTACCGACACTGGCCTGGCTGAACGGTTAAGCAAGTATTGCACGGTGGGATTGATCCCGGCTAATTCTTCCTTTATGGTTTGAGGAGGGATTCGAGAGACAGTGGGAGCCATCCTGTTTAGACAAATTAAAAACCATTCTAAACTTGCAAGAGCATCGTGCTAAAGTGTTTCTTCTCTCCCCCCTGCAGCGACCAAATCGAAATGACTGGACTTAAGTTGATTCTAGATAAAAACATATTGACCGGGCCAAACTACAAAGATTGGCTCAGGAATGTCAAATTGGCAATCACTTACGACAAGCTGGGGTATCTTCTTACCACCAAAGCTCCCCCCGTCCCAGGTCCCACCTCCAGCGTCGCGGATAAGGAAATCCTTAAGACTTGGAAGATTGACAGCGCGAAGGCCAGGTGCCTCGTACTTGCCTCGATGGACAACGAACATCAGAGGAGGCACGAGAATATGGATTTGGAATCCATATTTCTTCATACAAAAGAACTGTATGGAGAGCAGTCTCGTATCGCAAGATACGAAGTGTCGAAGAAGTTGTTTTCGACAAAGTTGGCCGTCGGATCATCGGGAGCGGACCACGTGCTTAAGATGATTGGCTACACTGAGGAGCTCGCGGAACTTGGGACCACGTTGGACAGTGAACTCTATACGGATATAATTCTCCAGTCCCTTCCATCCACTTACGCCCAGTTCATACTGAATTTCAACTTGCAAGAAAAGGAAGTTGAACTTTCAGAACTCCTCAACATGCTGAGGAGCGCAGAGGGCACCCTACAGAAGGGTAGGGAAACACCCGCTTTGTTTGTAGGAGGATCTTCTTCCTCTAGGTCCAAGGCGAAAGCCAAGGGAAAGAGGAGGAAAGCCCCCGCCAAACCAAGAGGCGGTGTTAGTAAAGTGGGTACGAAGGGAAAAGAATTGGCAACAAAGATTGCGGGGAAGCTTGTGGGTAAAGAGGAATGCTTCTATTGTCACAAGAGTGGACACTGGAAGAAAGATTGCAGGGCTTGGAAGGCCAGGACACAGGAACTGAAGCAGGTTGCGGCTTCAGCTTCAGGTGTGTATGTTATTGAAAACTGTCTTTCTATAAACTCTACTTCCTGGGTATTGGATACCGGATCAGGATCTCATATCTGTAATTCATTGCAGGCGTTGAGAAATCGTAGGTTTTTGAAGGAAGGTGACATGACCCTCAGAGTTGCAAACGGAGCTAGCATGGATGCTAAAGCCGTGGGGGACTATCACCTGGGAATGTCAGATGGGCATGTTTTGGTTTTGCGTAATTGCTTTTTTGTACCCAACGCAACTTGTAATATCATCTCTGTATCTTTGGTTTCTAAAGAAGGTTATGAATTTGCGTTTGTAAGTAATGTTGTAAACATTCACCTTAATCAAGTTCTGATTGGGTCAGGTACACTGAGCAATGGTATATACGTATTGAACCAACCACAGATTTTCAATGTCCAGAATACACACAAAAGAAAGTCTCCAGATATCAATCAGGCTTTCTTATGGCATTGTAGACTGGGTCACATCAATGAGACACGGTTGACTAAGTTACATAAAGAAGGATAGTTGGATCCGTTCGAGTATCAGTCTTATGCCACTTGTGAATCTTGTCTCATGGGAAAGATGACAAAGACTCCGTTCACTGGACACGGGGAAAGAGCGAGCGAGCTCTTGGGACTCGTACACAGCGACTTGTGCGGTCCAATGTCTACACATGCGCGAAGCGGTTACTCTTACTTCATTACTTTTACGGATGATTTCTCAAGGTACGGTTATGTCTTCTTAATGAAACATAAGTCCGAGGCCTTTGAAAAATTCCAGGAATATAAGAATGAAGTAGAGAAACAGACCGGCAAAAGTATCAAGATTCTAAGATCGGATCGAGGTGGAGAATACTTAAGTGCCGAGTTCCTGAATTATTTAAAAGAGAACGGAATTCTCTCTCAGCTTACTCCTCCATACACTCCGCAACACAACGGTGTATCGGAGAGACGGAACCGAACCCTATTGGATATGGTACGGTCCATGATGAGCAACGCTGAGTTACCGCGATCATTCTGGGGGTATGCGCTAGAATCAGCTGCGTACCTTTTGAACCGAGTTCCTACTAAGACTGTGCCTACCACACCATATGAAATGTGGAGTGGGAAGAGACCCTATCTTAAGCACATTAAGACATGGGGATGTCCAGCTTTTGTTAAAAAGCAGCATGCGGACAAGCTCGAGGCACGCTCAGTACAGTGTAAGTTCGTGGGATATCCAAAGAACTCCAAGGGATATTTCTTCTACTGTGAAGAGGAACAAAAAGTTCTTGTTTCTCGTCATGCCTACTTCTTGGAAACTGAGTTTTTGGAAAACCAGATAAGTGGGAGCACAGTAGAACTGGAAGAAATTCAAGAACCATGAGCTATTACTGAAAGCTTGGAGGAACCAGAGGGTTCAAAAGAACAGGACATTCCTACGCCGCTCCGCAGGAGTAGTAGGCAGTCTCATCCGCCCGAGAGATACTACGGTTTTCTCATAGACGGGGATAGAGAGGATTGCATCATAGATTATGATGAGCCTACTACCTTCCAGCAGGCCGTTCAGAGCGTTGACTCGGTAAAATGGCTGGATGCAATGCGGACCGAAATGGAGTCCATGTACACCAACAAAGTATGGACGTTGGACATTGCTCCAGACGGGGTAAAACCCGTAGGATGCAAGTGGATCTTCAAAAGGAAGATTGGGGTATGATTAATCCAAAAATTGTAGTTTACCGTAATCAGAAACGGCGTCGCTTCGCAGCTAGCCGGTGAATACGGGTCGATCCGCAGGGATGTGTTAATTTCTAATTTTGTGTTATAACGAGTTGATTCAAATCGTGGTTGGTTTTTTATCGATTGAGTTTAAGATGAATTTATGTGATAAGAAAGGACTCGTTAGGGTTAGGTTGAAGGTAGGGGTGTTGAGATCTATGTTTTCACCTCTTTCAATGCCATGATTTAAGCTTTTTAGAAATATCACAACAATTATTAGCAAAGGGGATTAGGATGATCGGGAAGAAACAAAGTTTCTTCCTCTAGATCCTTGTCCGTCCTTTCCTATTAATTGATGTGATCTTCATGGATGTCATATAAGTCCGGCCTTTTATACTAAGGTTCACCGTTACCTTGTAGGTAGGGTGCAGTAGGGGGCGGATCGTATATGAATGCATGAAGATTTCGTTTTAAAAATAAGTTGGCGTTGAAGGAGGTGAGAGACATCCATCTCTCACTTACTCCCTTGTTCCTAACCCTAACGAGCGAGGATTTTATTCGCTCATTAGGGAATTGTTGCAAAGAGACATTTTTATGTTTATGTTTTAAAGGTTAACTACTTGGTGCAGATTAAGGAGGATTACACTAGAGCAAGAATTAACTAACTAGGGCCAGTAAAAGATTATACTAAGGCAAGAATTAAATAAAACTAAAAACTTACAAGTAAAAGTGATGCTCCCAATTCTTCAACAAATCTCACTTTTTATTGATTATCAAGAGGCATACAATTTTTAAGATCTAAATTACAATTTATAAGTAACTAGTGAAGCTAGGGTTACAGACTCTCGTAGACATGAACTTACTGATTTACCCCCTAAAAATCCCAACACATGAAACGATACACCGACACAAGAAGTCGGTGCCGACACGGGCACCATATGGCCGCGGTTCCGCGGCAAAGACATGCCTTTGGCCGCGGATCCGCGGCCATCTAGTGGGCTTGGCCCACCAGATTTCTGTGCTTTGTTTCTCTTCTCTTGGGCTCTCTTCTTTTACTATTCTTTTCTCTGTTGGGCTTTCTAGTATTCTCCAGATTCTCAGTGAAACTTGTAAGGATCTTTTTGACCGTTTCACTTGACGTTCGTCTCGGCTTGAGTAGGATCCGTGTGCTGGTTGGTCAAAAGTCCATTTCCTGTATCAACTTTGTCTTTTTCACTGTATTTGCTTCAAAAGTCTGTATCCTGTATCATGTAACAAACGATCGTCAAAAGCACCTATTTACTTATAAATTGCACAAAAAGTGGGGCGTATAAATTGCAATATTATGATGTGAACAGTGTAGATGGACAGGTTGAGACCTATAAAGCTAGACTTGTAGCAAAGGGTTTCCGTCAAAGACCTGGCTTGGACTATGACGAAACCTTTTCTCCAGTGGCTATGCTGAAATCCATTCGGATCCTTCTTGCCATTGCTGCCTTCCACGATTATGAGATTTGGCAGATGGACGTAAAGACCGCTTTTCTAAATGGAAATTTAGAGGAGTGTGTCTATATGGATCAGCCAGAGGGTTTCATTCAGAGTGGGAGCAGCGGAAAGGTGTGCAAGTTGCTTAAGTCCATCTATGGACTAAAGCAGGCATCGCGGAGTTGGAACATCTGTTTTGATGAGACGGTCAAGGAATTTGACTTTATCAAAAATCCAGATGAACCATGCATCTATAGTAGATTTGTAGCGAGAACTGTAGTATTCCTCGTTTTATACATGGATGACATTCTCTTAATAGGAAATGACATTCCTATGCTACAATCTGTCAAGGGGTTCTTGTCACACAGGTTCTCCATGAAAGACCTTGGTGATGCCTCATACATCCTGGGGATCCGGATCCATCGTGATAGATCCAAGAGGATATTAGGACTTTCTCAGTCCAGGTACATCGACACCATAGTGAAAAGATTCAGTATGGAAGATTCCAAGCGCGGTAACCTACCGACTTGTCACGGGATCACCCTCTCTAAAGAGATGTCTCCCAAGACTGATTTGGAGAGGGATCGCATGTCTATTATACCCTACGCTTCTGCGGGAGGCTCTATAATGTATGCGATGTTGTGTACCAGACCGGATGTAGCTTATGCACTAAGTGTGGTAAGCCGGTATCAGTCAAACCCTGGGGAGAAACACTGGATAGCGGTAAAGAACATTCTCAAGTACCTGAGAAGGACTAAGGAGATGTTCTTGGTGTATGGCGGAAAAGACCTCCAAATCGAGGCCTTTGCTGACTCCAGCTTCCAGAGTGACAAGGATGATTCCAAGTCCATGTCGGGTTTTGTCTTTACCCTCAATGGAGGGGCGGTGTGTTGGAAGAGCTCCAAACAGGAAACCGTTGCAGACTCGACTATGGAAGCGGAATACATCGCTGCATCTGATGCCGCAAAAGAAGCTGTCTGGATGAGGAAGTTCTTAAAAGAACTTCAGGTGGTTCCGTCCATTGTTGACCCAATACCTCTGTATTGCGACAACAACGGGGCTATAGCTTTAGCAAAGGAACCCAGGTCCCATCAGAGATCCAGGCACATCTTGAGACGGTATCACCTGATCAGGGAGATCGTGGATCGCAAGGAGATCGAGGTTCGGAGGGTTGCTTCAGAAGAGAACACTGCAGATCCATTCACCAAGGCCCTACCCCAGACTGAGTTCGAGCGGCTGATCGAGATGATAGGTCTTCGATACGCCAGTACATGGCCTTAGTGCAAGTGGGAGATTGTTAGTGTATATGCCCTAGAGGCCATTACTGTATCATACTAGTGTGTATATTACTTAATGGAAGCTTGGGATATTCACCTTGTATAAATAATCTTGCTCAATATAGTAGTATGCTACTTGGTTTGTTTCTACTTCAATGTGTACTTATGTTTATTTTACTATATCACTTATACGCATTAGTGGAGCCCTTAGGATCTTTGCTTGATTACCAGCGTTGTGATGGCAGTCACACTAGTGGGGGCTGGGTAATCTATAAGCACATCCTTATACAGGTCCCTAGTCGCAGGACTATCGAGACAGGGCATCGATACTCCGGAGTAGACTAGCGTATGCTCTTCTCATCCCAGTGTGGGAGATGGTCTATCCCACAGCCATCAGTACGTCGTACTAGAGATAGTATACGGGTGCTCGTTAGGTTACGAGTACACTGGACAGGACTCGTCGGGAACTGAAAGGTTGGTATTATACCTATCGTCAGTCATCAGTTCCCAGGTGACATGAGTACAGCTTAGTCCGTTGACTTGACACTAGCACTTCGCCTCGAGTGTGTTCCCACTGCACTTTGATCACTACCCTACCACGGCTCAAAGGAGTCGTGCAAACAGGTGGTGGTTGGGTGCAGTCCCGAAGCACTTGGAGGCAGTGCCGGTTAGACAGGATTCGTCTCTCCCGGTATTGGGGGTTGACATCGCGCTGTGTCTAGGAGAGCCATTACACGAGTAGTCCCTGGCCAGGGCAAGCGAGATATACTGGTAGGTTCCAGTGTTATCTCAGGGTGTTTTGGGCTTCACTCCGACACGACTTGTACCGCTATTGGGGGACTGACGTTTTACCGCCCCCTAGGCCCGACATGCGATGTATCAGACGAACAGACCGGACTGTACGGAGACTGTCACATTCAGACTCAGTAGGAGTACAGATGGGGTTTCACCTCGTCAGCCTTCTTGTCGGCATCTACCTGGGGACTGTTACGCACAGCTAGTGCCGCTTGCGGTCTGTGGTTAAACCCACTACCAGCGTAGTGTCGAGTCTTTAGAGTCCCACACAGAGGGTATTCGCCTCTGGGTAAAACAGAGTAGAGGTCGCATGGTTTTGCGACAGGGTTCGTTCTCATCCGCGCACTTATGCACGTTTGGAGTCCGGACGGATATTACTGGCTGGCTCTGGTTTGAGTCAGATACCGGTATATGTTTTGGGGTTGCTTTTATCTCTCAGTATTCATGTTCCTCGGAACAAGAATGCAGGTGTGTATGCACAGTTATTTTGAGGAGGAGGAAGATGATTTTCATTAGGGTTTCGGAACGGGTGCGTATGCACAGTTGACAGTTATCTTTTTCCAAACCCTAATGGATTTATGGATTATCTATTAATAATAGTAATTAAATGAGAATTAAGTTATGGTTGATTTTGTTGACTTGTTGACCATGGTTGACTTGTTGACCATGGTTGAATGTTGACCACCATCATGCTTTGTAAAGATCCTCCTTGATTCATGCTTACATTTCATTTAAAGAAGCATGATAGTGGTCATTCCAAATTACCATCAACTATTCTTATTTGAATTATTATTATTTAGATAATTCTTTTTCTTTTGGCAATATGGTTGCTAGAAAGAAAAATATAGCTCATTATCTCATTTAGCTTCTCTCTCCTCTCTTCATCTTCTTCTTCCTCTAGCAAAAGAGAAACCTTCTCATGTGTTGAGAATCCTTCTCTTTTAAAAGAAAAGCACCCCTTAAACACTCTCTACTCATTCTAGGTTCAAGGTTTAGCAAGCCGGAAACCCTAGTTCACTCAAAGATCGAGGAAGAGCCCAAAGGTTGAACCTTCGAGGTGGATCCATCTTCGACGGAAGAAGGCTACAAGGCAAGAACCATCAACCTCTACAAGGTTTGAAGAAGAAGGAGTTCAAGTTTAGGTATAATCTTCATCCGAGTAGCTAAGACTCTTGAGCTTGTATGCTAGTTTAGTTTAGACACGATCCCGACCTAGTTTAGTCCATGTTGCCTCTTGCGATAAAAATTTGTTTTTTATACCGTTTCCGCCTCCCCGTAAGAACCGGGGGTCGCAATATGGACTTACATCAATTGCCTAAGCAATTGATCTGTCAATCATGCGTATCCCTCTCCCCTTTAGTCTGTAAGACACCTTTAGAGAGGGTGACTCCATTACCTGCAGGTGTACTGCCGTGCCAGGAGTCGTCCATTCTAAATACTCATAGAATGCTGTCAAGGTACCCAGATTAGGAAACCACCCAAATCTAGATCTAAAACCATAGATCTAGTAACCAGAATGTCTGATATAATATCCAAGTCCTGTGTGGAGAAACCACTGTGTGATAACCAAAGTATAACCGATCGTAGTATAGGAGTTTCCTTTCCTACTCTGTGTATGTCATCCAAAAACCAGGACATCACACCCTACTACCTTCTTAACAGATCCATCCCCTATTCTGATGACGTCTAACCTTTGACTGTCACATCAGAAATAGATGATCTAACTCCGCTATATCTGCTTTAGTCTATAAATAGACATAAGCCTGATGTCCACCAATGCTTCCGCTGCTCCCACTGACTACGACAACCCTCTGGCAGAGTCATATAGACGTGCACTTCTAAAGCTAGTTTAGAATGACGCTATACTCATCCTCCTGCCGGGTCTCGCAGCCTGGAACAACAACAATGGCGAGTGTGGGTAAACAAGAACTTCCCTGTCACCGTCCTTGAGGCTACCAGAGTACCTCTCGGGTGCCTGAAGTTACCCACCTTATCTGCGGAGTGGCCAATGGAATGTCAAATCAGATTGAATCTTTAGGTTCCTTATCAAATCTTCAGTAATCGTTTGCGGTTCTGGAATCACTTCCAGTTCTACCATACTCCCACTACTGTTTTTGAAAAAACCATTTTTAATAAAACTGTGGCGAGTCTAGAACAATATTTCTATTGATCTGTCAGATGGTAGAAAGTCAACCCTCGTCATAGCCTGGGTCAACCCACAAACAGCCATTACAGAAACGTGCCTTGAGTTGTCCAGTGTCTGGTTTTAATCATAAGCCGGACAACTCCCCGTACCTTAACAATGTCAAGATATAAACTGTTCTATATCCAATATAGAAACAGAGGCACTGATTTAATTGAACCAGATTCAAGTCATGCAGCTGTCTCCAGTGCATGTCAACTAAATGGAAGGAGGCCGATCAGCGTTACTCAACTTAGGAATACTTCCAATTATGAGTAACCTGAAAGAGAAGCAAGTTCTCTTAATCATTACTATCAACTGAATACCATATACAAGTATCTACATCTTCGATCACCTTGAAGAATCCCGATACTTGCAATACCTGGTTCTCTACTTTATTCAAATACCTATAACTTCTCAAAATTCAGACCCTGTGTTTCCACGAAACACCTGTCTAAAAACTAGAGAAGTCATAAGTAAACAGAATATAGTATGAGGACCAACCCCTCTGTCCTGATGGACCCTGGACAACATACAATATCCTGTATAAGTCCCTTGAGTCAGATAACTCATTCACTGTGTGTCGTAGGTTGAAAACTGTACTTATGGTTGAGAAGAATTACACCGCTGTTCAATGCTCCTTACCTAACCATCCACTGATATAGGTAAATGTCATAGACATAATTTCAAAAGGTACATCTCACTCTATAAAAATAGACGTACAGATATATCAATTTGAAATTGGTGCATAGCAACGGATATTCAAAACCAAATATTCACCGACCGGCAAACAACCCAGATGGTTTTCTCAAATATCACCAATTACAACGAATCTCGATATAATGAGGATAGTCACCTAATTCCCAATAACTTACTCCCACTCATCATCTGTAAAAACCATACAGATGTGAGAATCCAACCTGGTAAATACATACCCTGGAGTAAGTATCTAATCGGGAAATCAGTTTTCTTTTAACATTACACAGTGAAACTGAAACATTGAAATGTTTCGGTGGGGTATTCCGGTATTCTTAGTAATGCCTCTTCCATTATCCAGATTCACAACTGTAACCGTATATCTCTTTGCCATCTGTCCAAATCCCTTTATATGTCTTTAGTCATTACCGTCTGCACGCCCGTTTAGGCCAAATGGTTTTCTTCCTTCCCTACCGTTCGTCACCAGCCTATGATTTGGAAGAAGACTATCCAATAAGCATAAAAGGTGTACTGTCCTAATCCTAGGAGCACTCGCAAAGCGAGAGAATGTGAAGATAAAAGACAACCGAATAAACCTTATTCCTATTTCTCCTGAACCAGAATCCATCCCCGAACTGGAACAAGTTCCTTTCGAGTTCGTATATAACCATACGATGGAGTATCCAAATAAACTGTGGATCTTCGTAGTGATACGGAGTGTCCTGGAGAAATACAAAGGTGATTTAGGATTGGCGAAGAAATACTTGGTTCGGTCTTGAATAGCAGTCGCAATTTACTTTGCCCTCTTACTAATCCCTTGCTTTGTCTTAATCTTAATACCTTCTGCACACCGTTTAGGCTAATTGGTTTTCTTCATTCCCTACCGGTCGGCACCAGCCTAAGGTTTGGAAGAAGACTATCCAATTTGCGTAATAGGTGTGCTATCTCCTAAACCAAGGAGTACTCACAACTTGAGAGAAGGTAAAAGGGAAAAGACAACTGGATAATCCTATCCGTTTTCTCCAGAACCGGAAACCATCCTCGAATTCCTTCGAGTTCGTATATAACCATACGATGGTTTTGTCCAATGGAAGTGGACGTACGTAGTAAAACGGGGTGTCCTGGAGAAAAGGGTAAAAGTAGGAGTGGCAATGAGGTTTGCAACTCTGACAATCCAAACGCCAGTGTTAAGAAGGTTCGGTCAACTTGGTCACTGAGTCATAGTCCAGGGTCGGGTCAATGGTCGCTGCCAAAGAGAGAGAGAAAAGAAACACTCAGCGTACACTCTAACCAAGATCAGAATGGTTATCACTTTTTCTAATCTAGAAACCTCCCACTGTAACCTCAAATTCTTCTCCAAACCTGAAAGAAGAATTAGTCGGGATCACTCGAGGAGTAAACCAACTCATCAGTGGGAATCAGGATCCAACTATCATCGCATGATAACGTGACGGAATCCACTCACATCACCACACTCCAGAAGGTATGCGCATGTCTGGCAAGTTTCAGTTCTTTTGAAACTCCCGATGTGATTTTTACCCCAAGCGGTTTATGACCTTGACTAGGTCAACAAACCATAAACCGCCAGTAAAGTTCAACCCGTCATTATTCTGGATTGCATTAAACCCACCCGTACGTGCCCTTGACTAGGTCAACAAGGCCGCACGAATGTCTTAACCAATCCCACTTATGCAACAAACAAGTACCACTTAGCTACCGAACACTACGTCTTGACTAGGTCAACAAACGCAGCACGAATACCAAATACTACCTGTAGGAAATGACGGAGGGCTACGGCTGGTTTTTGGCGAAAAACCTTTAACGTAATGAACTTGATATCGTTGAAGGAACTGCATAGTTTTTTATAAAAATATAGTGGCGAAAACCTTTGCTAAAGAGGTCACTCCCGGTGAAGGGATCTCGGCTCTTTCCCCGTAGAATGAGGTGCAGGATATTCCAACTGAATACCACGATGCAAAGAAAAAGTAATCGGCTATAGTTAAGTTAATGTCCTGACGCAAACTTCTGTCCAAGGGGTCACTCCCGGTGAAGGGATCTCGACCCTTGCCTCGTCGACTGAGGAGCAGGATATTCCAAATGAATACCACGATGCAAAACAAAAGTGAATGTCCTTGCAATAACAGCTTTTTGAAAAATGTTCCAACAACATCAGAATAGGTTTGTTTATCTTGCATTGATCCGAATCAACGCAGTCCCATCAATTGATCACACCACAAAGAACGAAAATATACTGATGTACGTATATGCCATCCGCATTCGCCACTGGGTCCCGTCATCACCCGTTAGGTTACTTAACTAACGACAGAGCGGGGACTGGACTAGCGCGGATGCAAAACATATACAACATCTACTAATATATATACCAATATATTATATTCGCTCAAGGCGTGATAAAATGCAACATCACAGAACAATACAGATATCTGGAAACCCCGGGTTTCACAGAGCCGCTGCTGAAACCCGACGTTCCCCTGGTCGTGTGGATAGCCTGTGCAATGAAATCCTAGACCCCTACGGGCGCGGCAAGTCAGCCGCCAAAACCTGAAGCGGGGCAGCCCCCTTCAGCACCGTGAATGGACCACCCAGTGTAAGTCTACGCTAGCGCCCCGGCCGTCTACAGACGCCAAATGCGGAACAAAAACTTTTTAACTGGCGCTATCGTATACTTTAACCCGGATATGCCATTATTGCTAAACTAACAAACTGTAAAGAGTGTAGAAAGGTTATACCGAACGATCCGAGTCCTTCGTTCTTCAACCATCATCCCACGCTCCGTTGCGGCTGCTCCGATCTCGTCGATCTCCGATCTCCTCGCCGAGGTGGCACCACGTCGACGATTCTTTAAACGGGCTCCCGCCTCTGACTTGAGGCAACTCGATCGTCAAGTTTGCTAAAAGAGACGACCAAGATTGATGTAGAGAATGAGTAGATGACTTTGTCTCACTTCGTCCAAATCCGTGGACGATCGGTTAATGAAGTTGCCGAGGGAATTGGGTGATGGAATGAAATGGACTGTAAAATTCCATGCACCCCAAATACTATCATATCTTTTCTACAAATGAAAACATCAAGTGAGAGAGAGAGGGAGGAGAGAGAGGGCCGGCCATATATAGGTAGAGGGAGGTGAGTGTAGGAGAGAGGGGAGAGTAACCATGAACAAATATCCTTAGCTAAACAAAATGCTTTAATGTTAAAGCATGAGTCATAAACCTAGTCATCCTGCTTTAATGAACCATTAAATGCATCCAATGAAAACTCAACACCAATTAATCCTAGTCACCTCATCTAGATACTTCTAGAACACTGACTCACCTCAACTGAAGAAAAGATAAATCCGTCTTTAACCGAATGTTAAAAGACGGCTGATAGAAAACTGGAAACTGGCAACTTCCAAAAGTGATCCGGAAACGACTTTCAGGATAACCCCGAAACTGTATAAATATACCCGCATTTGTATTACGACCGAATACAATTGCAACTGAGACAAAGATATTATACCTACTCAATATAATACTCGGATCCGGCTTAAACCAAAGCCGACCAGTATTATCTGCCAGAAAAATAACACGTGCGTAAACGCACGTGCATTTTCCGAACCCTGCCATAAAACCATACGACCTCTACAACGTTTCGCCCGAACTTGGGAAACTGTCTGTGGGGGACTCTAATGACCCGTCAGTACCCTGGCAGTGGGTTTAACCACAAACCGTCAGCGGCACTAGCAATGCGTAACGGCTGCCCATGGACTGACCTCAAGGGAGGCTGATGAGCGAACTCATCCAGAAAACCTTACTGAGCCTAACAGTGACAATGTATATACAGTCCGGTCCGTTCGTCTATGAGTATCGCATATCTTCCTAGGGGGCTAGTAACGTCAGACCCCCAATAGCAGTATAAGTCGTGTCGGAGTGAAGCCCAATAACACCCTGAGATACTACTGGAGTACCTACCAGTAAATCTCCTGCCATGGCCATGGCCATGGACTTTGTGTAATGGCTCTCCTAGACACAGCACGACCTCGCCCCCAATACCGGGAGAGACGAATCCCCTGCCGATCCGCTCACGTGCCTCCATATGGCTCGGGACTGTACCCAAAAACTACCTGTTTGCACGACTCCTTTGAGCCGTGGTAGGGTAGAAATCAAAGCACAGTGGGAACTCACACGAGACAAATGACGACCTCAGGTCGATGAACTAACCTGTACACATGTCACCAGGGAACTGCTATTTGACGGTAGATATAATACTAACTAGAAGATTCCCGGCGAGTCCTGTCCGGTGTACTCATAACCCAATGAGCACCTGTATACATCTTAGGTGATCCAACTGACACCAGTGGCTTGTGAGACCGGCCACCGCCCCTCGTCGGGGTCTCGACTGTACACACTAGTCTACTCCGGAGTATCGATGCCCTGTCTCGAAACTCCCACGACTAGGGACCACAATTAAGGATATGCGTATAAACCACCCAACTCTCACGTATATGATCGCCATCATACTGTTGGTGGTAAAGCAAGATCCTAAGGGCTCTATCAAAGTGTAACTTGTAATCAGTCACCTGAACATGTACACGACTGATAAAGACAAACCAGATAGCATACTATCATCTTGAGTAAGACTGTCCTACCGGTATAGGTCCTCCGCAATCATTGCAATCACGTACATACGATCCAATAATTGACTATGAGGGCACTATCTCCAACAATCTCCCACTTGCACTCAAGGCTAATTATTGCGATGTTGCGTACTCACAGCCCGTGTGAAACCAACACCCAACTCCTCTACTAATCAGTTTCACAAAGCCCGTTTGTAAAACTATTGTGTTCGAGAAATAGCCTTAGTGAGTGGATCCGCCTAGAAGTTTCTTTCTATATCTCTCTTAATCTCAAATTCGCGGAGAAAGCCATCTCCCGAAATGAGTAATACCTGTCTTAGAATATGTCTGGATATCTGATGGGACCTAGTTCATAAATAAACTCCAAATCCAAACTTCTTAGACTGTATCGATCACTGAACCTAATCAGTATCCGGCACCATGCCACCCACAGTATCCTCTTGGACCACCTGTCCATAATACTGTCCCTCTTCGTCAGAGGGAAAAACTATAACTATGACAATCACTCTGTCAACCATGTCACCTTTGAAGCTTGGAATGATAACCGTCTCCCGAAGGTGGCTGCCGTCATCAAATCCGTAGAACATGTACTTAGGTTCTAAAACTGCTTCCTTATGTTTCTCCAGGATTGGATTAATACAAACTTATTACATCTAGTGCTAAAACAACATCTGGTGTGGTACTTGACATCTCATGATTGACTCAATTGCCTAAGCAAGTGATCTGCCAATCATGCACATCCCTCTCCCTCTTGGTCTGTAAGACACCTTTAGAGAGGGTGACTCCATCACCTGCAGGTACACCACCATGCTAGGAGTCATCTATTCTAAAAACCATTAGAATACTGTCAAAGTACCTACATTGGGAAACTACCCAAATCTAGATCTAAAACCATAGATTTAGAAACCAGAATGTCAAATATTATATCCATATCCTGTCTGGAGAAACAACTGTGTGACGACCACAGTACAACCGATCGTAGTATAGGAATTTTACTTCCTACTCTGTGTATGTCATCCAAATACCATGACATCACACCCTACTACCTTCTTAACAGATCCATCCCCTATTCTGATGAAGTCAAACCTATGACTGTCACATCAAAATTAGATGATCTATCTCCGCTATAACTGCTCAAGTCTATAAATAGATATAAGCATCTTGCCCACTATGCTTCCGATGCCCCCACTGACTACGACAACCCTCCTACCGGGTCTCATAGCCTGGAACAACAGTAGTGTCAAGTCTGGGTAGATAAGAACCTCCCTGTCACCGTCCTTGAGCCTACCGAAGTACCTCTCGGGTGTCTGAGGTAACCTACCATATCTGCGGAGTGGCTATTGGAATGTCAAACCTGATTGAATATATAGGTCCTATTAAATTTTCCGTAATCGTTCGCGGTTCTGGAATCACTTCCAGTTCTACCATACTCCCACTACTGTTTTCTGAAAAAGATCTATTTTACTAAAACTGTGGCGAGTCAAGAACAATATCACTATTGATCTTCCAAATGGTAGAATATCAACCCTCGTCATAGCCAGGGTCAACCCACAAACAGCCATTACAGAACCGTGCCCTGAGTTATCCAGAGTCTGGTTTTAAGCATAAGCTGGACAACTCCCCGTACCTTAACATCTTTTATGGTACGAACTATTCTATATCCAATATAGAAACTTTGGCACTAATTTAATTGGAACCATATTCAAATCATGCAGCTGTCTCCAGTGCATATCATCTTAATGGAAAGAGGCTAATCAGCATTACTCAACTTAGGAATCCATCCAATTATGAGTAACCTGAAAGAGAAACACGTTTCTCAAAACCATCACTATCATCTGAATACCAATCACAAGAATCTACATCTTCGATCTCTTTGAAGAATCCCTGATACTTGTGATACCTGGTTTTCTACTTTATTCTTATACCCACAACTTCTCAAAACTTAGACCTTGTATTTCTACGAAACACTTGTCTAAATACTAGAGAAGTTATAAGTAAACAGAACATAGTACGAGGACCTACCCCTTTGTCCTGATGGACACTGGACAACATACAATAATCTGTATAAGTCCGCTGAGTTAAACAACTCAAAACCTGTGCATCGTAGGTTGAAAACTGTACCCTGGCGATTTCCTCAAATATCACCAATTACAACGAATTCCGATATAATGAGGATGATCACCTAATTCCCAATATCTTACTCCCACTCATCATCTGTAAAACCATACAGATATAAGAATGAAACCTGGTAAATACATACCCTTGGAGTAAGTGTCTAATCGGGAAAACAGTTTTTCTTTAACAATGCACTGAAACATGAAAATGTTTCGTAGGGGTATCCTGGTATTCATAGCAATGCCTCTTCCATAATCCAATTCATGACTTCAACCGTATATCTTATTGCCATCTCTCCAAATCCCTTTATTTGTCTTTAGTCGTTACCTTCTGTACACCATCATTAGGCTAAATGGTTTTCTTCCTTCCCTACCGTTCGGCACCAGCCTATGATTTGGAAGAAGACTATCCAGTAAGCATAATAGGTGTACCCTCCTAAACCAAGGAGTACTCGCATCTCGAGAGAAGGTGATGATAAAAGACATCTGAATAATACCTTATTCTTTTAAAGGTGAAATAGGAGCGGCGATGAAGTACGCGGTTTTGGTCGTGAATGATAACAGTCGCAATTTACTTTGCCCTCTTTCTAATCCCTTTATTTTGTCTTTACATATTACCTTCTGCACACCCTACTTAGGCTAATTGGTTTTCTTCATTCCCTACCTTTCGGCACCAGCCTATGGTTTGGAATAAGACTATCCAATAAGCGTAATAGGTGTACTCTCCTAAACCAAGGAGCTCTCGCAACCTGAGAGAAGGTGATAATAAAAGACAACTGAATAAACCAATTCTATTTCTCCTGAACCTGGATCCATCCTCGAAGAAGTCCCTTCGAGTTCGTATATAACCATACGATGGATCTATCCAATGGAAGTGGATATCCGTAGTAATACGGGTGTTCTGAGAAATGCAAAGGGTAGAAGAAGGAGTGGCAATGACTTATACAACATAGACAATCCAAAAGCCAGTATGTTAAGAAGGTTCGGTCAACCTGGTCACAGAGTCAAAGTCTAGGGTCGGTCAAAGGTCGCTGCCAAAGAGAGAGAGAAAAGAAACACTCTGCGTGCACTCTTACCTAGATCAGAATGGTCATCACTTTATCTAATCCGGAAACCTCCCACTGTCCTGTCAAATTCTCCTCCAAACCTAAAGAAGAATCAATCGGGATCACCCGAAGAGTAAACCAACTCATCAGTGGGAATCGGGATCCAACTCTCATCGCATGATAACGTGATGGAATGCATCCACGTTACTCATACTCCAGATGGTATGCGCATACTTGGCAAGTTTCAGTTTCCTTAGAAACTCCCGATATGATTTTTGCCCCATGCTCTTATGATCGTGACTAAGGGCCAACCCATCATAAGTCACATGTCAAGTTCTTCCCATCATTATCTTGTTAATTTGAACCCACCCGTACTCGCCCTTGACTAAGGGCCAACAAGGCTGTACGACTGTCCCAAACCAACGCATCTATCTATGCAACATGTGAACACCCCAACAGCTACCAAACACTATATCCTAGCTAAGGGCCAGACCAACATAGCTTGAATACTACTGACCATTCATATGAAATGACGGAGGGCTACGGCTGGTTTTTGGCAAAAAACCTTTAACGTAGTGAACTTGATATCGCTGAAGGAACCTGATAGCTTTTTAAAAATATAGTGGCAAAAACCTTTTGCTAAACAGGTCACTCCCGGTAAAGGGATCTCGGCTCTTTCCTCGTGGAATGAGGTGCATGATATTCCACTGAATACCGCTATGCAAAGCAACTTGTAATCGACTATAGTGAAGTTATTACGCTGACGCAAACTTCTGCCCAAGGGGTCAGTCCCGGTGAAGGGATATCGGCCCTTGCCCGGTCGAATGAGGTGCAGGATATTCCACTGAATACCGCTATGCATAACAAAAGGAAACGTCTTTGTAACAACACTTTTTAAATTTGTTCCAACAACTGTAAACAGGTTTGCTTTACTTTGCATTGATCAGAATCAACGCAGTCCCATCAATCGATCACACCAGAAAAGAACGAAAATAAAATGTACGTATATGCCATCCGCATTCGTCACTGGGTCCCGTCATCACCCGTTAGGTTACTTAACTAACGACAGAGCGGGGACTGGACTAGCGCGGGTGTAAAACATATACAACATCTAATAGTATATAAACCAATATACAATAATCGCTCCAGGCGTGATAATATGCAACATTACAGAAAAGTAATAAGCATCACAGAACAATACAGATAATCTGGGATCCCCGGGTTTCACAGAGCCGCTGCTGAAACCCGATGTTCCCCTGTCGTGTGGATAGCCTGTGCAATGAAACCTAGACCCCTACGGGTGCGGCAAGTTACCCGCCAAAACGTGAAGCGAGGCAGCCCCCTACAGCATAGTGAATGGACCACCCAGCACTCCACGGAATCCGGTAATCTTGGGCACCCCTCCTTGGGTCAACCTGTACCCCCTACGAGTGCGGCGAATAGTCTGCCAATTCTAGAGTGGGACCCCTCTGCTTCTCAAAGCCATGAGATGCGGACCCGTTGCCCCCCAGAACCCGGCTATCCGTGCACTCCGTCTCGGGGCAAAACCTAGTACAGTAATAAAAAATAGTACAACAGGTACATCGACCGCAACCTGGTCGTGCCCCAAAAGAATATTATACAACAGGCAGTGACGGCAGTCCACAATTTGGACGCTCGCCCCGCAATATCAAATATACAAATAAACTCAAACAGTACTACCATTGCACACTGCTGTCACGACCCGAAAGTACGGAACGTGACCGGCACTTAGATTACGAAACGTCTAGAGGCGCAACGTAACCTAAGTAAACCGAAGCCAGGAAATCTAAACCATAAAAGAAGAAGAAGAAGAAAACATGTAGAATACAAGTTTAAAAGCAACATCAAATTTTTCCAAAAATTTCGGCAGAGTCTCCTCTGTAAAAACTGGCCCCCAAACGGGCTACAACAGGTATAATATGCATAAACAATAAAAAGCATCCCCAAACGGGAGCTAGCTCAATGCCAACAGGCGGAAACAACCACAACAAGCACAATAATATACAACGCCAAAGGGCGTGGCTCAAAACTCAAAAGAAAACAAATCCCCCAAATCAGAATAATACATGCGCGACTCTAAGGTCGAAATAAAAGACTGGTCCAATAAACTTATCAATTAATACAAGTATGGTTGATGGAGCTTTCTAGATACAAATGAAATAATACAGATACAATGGTGGTTCAGATACAAGTGAACCAACCTACCGTGCAAATCACCCGGAAGGAAATCATGTGCCAGCAATCTGCCAAGAAAATCTGTACATCGAACCAGTAATAAAATTTGGCACAACGGGGGGTGAGTTGCCAACTCGTGAGTAGAAGACATCTACGAAAAGAAATCGAATGCACGACGCTATCCTAGGTCATAGTAATACACCACTAAGTCCCAATCACCTAGTAATAGCAGGGTAATACTACGTGTAAAAGCAAATACTCCGTGCTCGTGTCAGTGCCTCATATAGTACTATGTCATATGAATGGATATGCATGCACCATGAATGTATAATAACCAAATCCTGAAATCCAGATATGTCTGTATAAGAAATCTTTTAGCTGTTATCACAGTAAAATGTGTATAAGAATCTGAAATCTCAACAATGAAATCCATAGAAATCCGTGTCAAGCATCGACACAAACATGTAAATCTCAAGTCTCATAGTCTCAATATCTCGGGCTCCGTCGGTCCGGATCGGCCCATATCATCAAATCTCACGACAACGGTCGGTATCCTCCGGATATCCGCCGTGCCAGACATCACCGGTAGGTAGCCTTTCCCTGCCAGGCTCATCGTCTACAACTCGATCTTCTTGCCCCGGGGTACATACCGGGCCCACCATGTACTCGAGACGGTTCATCCACTCCTCGAATCGGGTCTCGAAATCCATTAGAAAACACGAAATCTCATGGTGGACGACACATACATCACGAGAAAACCGCATCTTATTTTTAAAAAGAGAGGAGGAGAGAGAGAGAAGTTTTTATATATATTCTTGCGGTTTTCCCCAAAAATCCAGAAATCTCACAGAAATCCAAATCTCAAAACCATGAGTAGTATATGATAAATGTCAGCATATGCTCATAATACTGTGCGATAACATGAAAATATGAATGCAGGAATGTCTAAGTAATGAATATCATGTCTATACTGACATCAGAGAGTAATCACAATATTATATCGGTTTAGTTGTTAACTGATTTTATCAATAAAAGATAATATGATCTAAAGTGTACGTGACCTAGCAATTACCGATGATGATGTGTGTGAGCCGGCAAATAAGTGTGCGTGGAATATGCGCATCATCGGTAATGGTGCTGGTGTCCTAACAGGTAAGGTTTATACTGTTTATAGCAACATATGTATGAACATGCAACATTATGATACAATGCGAAAGTAAATACGAATGTATATTACCTACTCATTTAATATACTAATACTACTACCACTATATGACTCGAACCTAACCTAGTGTCCATCTAACCTCCTAAGGAAAACTAAACCTAAGAACTAGTCAATAGAAATAAGAGTCTATCTAAGGTCTGAATCAATATCCCTAATAGTCGGCGATCCAGCCTCAATAGCGTCACATACGTAGTACGACTTCCTCGAATCAAGAGTGCGGATCAATCATCATATCCATGCCTCGTACGGTAAAATCCATCGCACGGCATCCCAATATCGGGGTACGGGTCAAGTATCTCCTAGGTGCCTCATCATTCGTATAATGTCATCATCAACACATCTCATGATCAAGGTGCTAAACTGTAATCCCATACATCAATCATATATCATTGCCATCGTAATATGCATCCTTAGTTTATCCTTAGAAATATTATGTCACATGTTTCATATTGTGATTAAGTCATACTGAAATCATGTCGTCATCAAGTCACACCTATATGATATCGGCATCAGGTCACACCTATATAATATCGGCATCAGGTCACACCTATATAATGTCGTAATCAGGTTGTACATATATCATATTGTGATCAGTCACAAGTTGCAGTCCGGGTACTATTTTAGAGTCCCATGTATCTCAATATTATTACTACCCATTATAATTTATATATACCTGTTCATCATCTCATTCTCTAATGATCCGCTAACACTTAATACGACTGCATAGTCAAGAATCACGGCATCAAGCCCAGTTATACTGTTTCATCATACCTCAGATATCATATCGCATCAATGAATCCCATGTACGTGTTGTATATATATATACCTATACCTAGTTCTATATATATATATACACATGCACGTATACACCATGACGTGTTCCAGTGTGTGCGTGTGTGTTTCTATCTGAAACCTACGAACCTCCTCCAAGGTATTCATCCTCTGGTATGCTTTTCCTAAATCGGTCTAGTCCAGCCTAGGGTCATTACTAGGGTCCTACTCATTAAGAATCTAGGGTCACATCTGGTTTCCTAATGTCAATAAGTACTATTCCTATTCTATGTTGCGGGGGTGCTAAACGCCATCCACCCGACTTCCCCCCGTAGATATACATCTACTCACCTGGTCCATGTCTGCCGACGACGGTGTCGCGATCCTCCTCTTCATCGCCCGTAGTCCACTTGAAGGGTACCTAAACGCAAACATATAAATAACATCGTAAACCGAATCACATACAAAAGTCAAACGATACAAGGAACAAGCATAGGTTAAAACCTATGTCCCGTCCACGCAAAAGAACCAAATACCGCTCGATATCGGCGTACAAACTCCGATGGATCGAGATAAACAACAACAAAAAACTTGTAGTTTTAAAACACATTACTTATACTATAAAACATGATTAAATCCGTTGAAACCCTAAAATCTATCAAACCGTCCAATTTCGTAAAACCCGAAAATGCCAGTTTACCGTTTTTCATCAAAACTTGACATTTAAATGAAACCAATGGTCATAAAACTCATTAAATAGCATAACTAGACTATACAAACTATTACTATATTTTTATTACACAAATTTATATAGATTTGAAATTTCTAGTTTGCACCCTTTAACAATTTTCAACATTTTTCAAGCAAAACACAACAATTCCACCACAAAACATGATTTTGCATAAATTAGTGACTTAAACCACAATTCATGATGATAATGATATAATGAAACCATAATTATATTTTTAATCTCATTTATTTAGGAATTTCTAAAATCTAGTTTACAAAAATAACAATTTTTATCACAATTTATCAATTATCCATAGAAACTAGCAATCAATTTAAGTTTTCCATTCCACCAACAAGTTAAAACTCTTATTAATACCAAAATATAGTATTACAAATATTAATTGAGATTTATTTCACCAATAATTAGGTTTTATAGAAACCTAGTTAGCAAAAATTCCTAATTTAAACAATTTTCAATGAAAAATTTACAATTCAACAACCATGCAATATTTTCCAATTCTAAAAGTGTTAAACTAACTATTATAACCCTAAATAATTAACAAAAATCATAACTTGAATTTACAAACCCTAACTTGAATTTTTTTTAAAAACATAGAATTAATTCATTAAATCTAATTAAGCTTAATTGAACATCTAATAACAATAAATCAAAAGAAAGAAATTATACCTCCAAAAATATGAAATCCAAACAAGAAATGAGCCTCTAAAATTTATGCTATCCCACTCCAAAATCCATGTAAATATGAGCAAGAGTAGAAGGGTAGAAAAATATATAGGATTTTGTGGAATTTTAATTGAATTTTTGATGTATTTTTGATGATTTTTGAATAAAAATGAGGTGGAAAATGGGGGGGGGGGCAGCCATGGTGATGGGGAGGCCGGCCACAATAAGGGGAAGAGGGAGAAACACATGAGAAATGGTGTAGAAACTTCTCCAAAATGTCATCATCTTAATATCTTTTCATGCTTTATTCATTTTCTTTTAATTCTTTTCTAAAATAACTCAAGAAAGATCTAGAAACAAGGAAAAATTTGCAAATAAATTTTGCATGATACACACTAAATTCTAATATGCCATGGTTCATTTTTACAAATTAAAACAATTTAAATTTGTAATTTACACTAATTTAGTGTAAAAATAAAGCTTATGTTAATATTTAAAATAATTAATTTAGGAAAAATATTTTATTAAACTAAAAATTTATAAGTGGCTAAATAAACACCATTTATTTGTAATTTCATAATTAAAATAGATATTTTTAAAATTATAATGAAAAACAATCCCGGTTTGGTTTTACGAAAATTACATTTTACTTTACCGAAAATCCTAAAATTCACTTAAACACTTTTATTCATTTAATTATTTATTTAATTACTTTTAAAACGTTACAACTGCTATCCACCATGACAAATCCGCAACAACAATGCACAACACAGAACATCAACGCGAATGTCACGTTCGCAAACCCGTCTAAAAGAACTATAGCAATCAGACGCGGTTTACCGATCAAATGACATTCCCGGTCGGAGATATAATGTAATCACTGTAAAATAACATGTTTAAATTTCGATCGACCAAATATCAAGAAGTGGGCCCCACGACTTACTGGTGAACAGTAACAAAACCTGGGCCCAAAAGATATATACCAAAAACCACAAAATCCAACAGAGAACTCACTGTACAAATTTGGGAGCATGAGCTCACCAAGTGGCCGCGGATGCGCGGCCAAACCATGGGTTTGGCCGCGTTTTCGCGGCGGTTTGGTGGAGTCATGTCCCCAAATTTCGTCGTGGTTCTTATAAAACCCTGCACAGTTTTCTGAGATGTGTATAAAAATTTTAGGACACCATTTAAAATCAACAGAAACTGTCAAATTGAAAAAATGTGATTTTTGATTTCCGGTTCGATCGATGTTTTAAACGCGTTAGCACAAGTTAGTATAGCAAAATGGTGAGGCTCTGATACCACTGTAAGTCTACGCTAGCGCCCCGGCCGTCTACAGACGCCAAATGCGGAACAAAAACTTTTTAACTGGCGCTATCGTATACTTTAACCCGGATCTGTCATTATTGCTAAACTAACAAACTGTAAAGAGTGTAGAAAGGTTATACCGAACGATCCGAGTCCTTCGTTCTTCAACCATCATCCCACGCTCCGTTGCGGCTGCTCCGATCTCGTCGATCTCCGATCTCCTCGTCGAGGTGGCACCACGTCGACGATTCTTTAAACGGGCTCCCGCCTCTGACTTGAGGCAACTCGATCGTCAAGTTTGCTAAAAGAGACGACCAAGATTGATGTAGAGAATGAGTAGATGACTTTGTCTCACTTCGTCCAAATCCGTGGACGATCGGTTAATGAAGTTGCCGAGGGAATTGGGTGATGGAATGAAATGGACTGTAAAATTCCATGCACCCCAAATACTATCATATCTTTTCTACAAATGAAAACATCAAGTGAGAGAGAGAGGGAGGAGAGAGAGGGCCGGCCATATATAGGTAGAGGGAGGTGAGTTTAGGAGAGAGGGGAGAGTAACCATAAGCAAAAGATCATGAACAAATATCCTTAGCTAAACAAAATGCTTTAATGTTAAAGCATGAGTCATAAACCTAGTCATCATGCTTTAATGAACCATTAAATGCATCCAATGAAAACTCAACACCAATTAATCCTAGTCACCTCATCTAGATGCTTCTAGAACACTGACTCACCTCAATTGAAGAAAAGATAAATCCGTCTTTAACCGAATGTTAAAAGACGGCTGATAGAAAACTGGAAACTGGCAACTTCCAAAAGTGATCCTGAAACGACTTTCAGGATAACCCCGAAACTGTATAAATATACCCGCATTTGTATTACGACCGAATACAAATGCAACTGAGACAAAGATATTATACCTACTCAATATAATACTCGGATCCGGCTTAAACCAAAGCCGACCAGTATTATCTGCCAGAAAAATAACACGTGCGTAAACGCACGTGCATTTTCCGAACCCTGCCATAAAACCATACGGCCTCTACAACGTTTCGCCCGAACTTGGGAAACTGTCTGTGGGGGACTCTAATGACTCGTCAGTACCCTGGCAGTGGGTTTAACCACAAACCGTCAGCGGCACTAGCAATGCGTAACGGCTACCCATGGACTGACCTCAAGGGAGGCTGATGAGCGAACTCATCCAGAAAACCCTACTGAGCCTAACAGTGACAATGTATATACAGTCCGGTCCGTTCGTCTATGAGTATCGCATATCTGCCTAGGGAGATAGTAACGTCAGACCCCCAATAGCAGTATAAGTCGTGTCGGAGTGAAGCCCAATAACACCTTGAGATACTACTGGAGTACCTACCAGTAAATCTCCTGCCATGGCCATGGACTTTGTGTAATGGCTCTCCTAGACACAGCACGACCTCGCCCCCAATACCGGGAGAGACGAATCCCCTGCCGATCCGCTCACGTGCCTCCATATGGCTCGGGACTGTACCCAAAAACTACCTGTTTGCACGACTCCTTTGAGCCGTGGTAGGGTAGAAATCAAAGTACAGTAGGAACTCACACGAGACAAATGACGACCTCAGGTCGATGAACTAACCTGTACACATGTCACCAGGGAACTGCTATCTGACGGTAGATATAATACTAACTAGCAGATTCCCGGCGAGTCCTGTCCGGTGTACTCATAACCCAATGGGCACCTGTATACATCTTATGTGATCCAACTGACACCAGTGGCTTGTGAGACCGGCCACCGCCCCTCGTCGGGGTCTCGACTGTACACACTAGTCTACTCCGGAGTATCGATGCCCTGTCTCGAAACTCCCACGACTAGGGACCACAATTAAGGATATGCGTATAAACCACCCAACTCTCACGTATATGATCGCCATCATACTGTTGGTGGTAAAGCAAGATCCTAAGGGCTCTATCAAAGTGTAACATGTAATCAGTCACCTGAATATGTACACGACTGATAAAGACAAACCAGATAACATACTATCATCTTGAGTAAGACTGTCCTACCGGTATAGGTCCTCCGCAATCATTGCAATCACGTACCTGCGATCCAATAATTGACTATGAGGGCACTATCTCCAACACCCAGCACTTCACGAAATCCGATAACTTGGGCACCCCTCCTGGGTCAACCTGTACCCCCTACGAGCACGGCGAATAGCCCGCCAATCCTAGAGTGAAGCCCCCTCCGTCTCAATGCCATGAGATGCGGGCCCGTTGCCCTCTAGAACCCGGCTATCCGTGCACCCCTCCACGGGGTAATCCTAGTACAGAAAGTAAAATATACATACAACGGGTACATCGACCGCAACCAGGTCGTGCCCCAAAAGAATAATACAAACAGGCATTGACGGCAGTCCACATGTCGGACGCTCGCCCTGCAATATCAAATGTACATATAAAACAAAACTGTACTAATATTGCATCCAGGCTATCCCCACGACCGATCCGCAACATCACAGCAAAACACAGAACATCAACGTGAAAGTTACGTTCGCAAATCCGTCTAACCGGGCTATTGCAGTTAGACAGGATTTACCGATCAAGTGACATTCACGGTCGCAGATATAATGTAAATACTGTGAAATAATGTGTTTAAAATATCCGATCGATCAAATAATTAACAAGTGGGCCCCCAAGCAATACTGTAGCACTCACAGAAATTCTGGGCCCAATTTTAATATTCCAAAACCCCTATCTTAAGCCCAAAAGCCTACCACAAAAAATTGGTCAAATGAAGCAAACATACTGCGGCGGAACCGTGGAAAAATAGGGGTCATTGCCGCGGTTCCGCGGTCGTACGGAATGATCAAGCTACCAAATTTTTGCAGTGTTCTTAGGATTCTCTGTACATCATTCTGCAATCACCTGAAAAATTTTTAGAGCCCGGAAAAAATCGACAGAAAACTGATGCATGCAAAACGCGGATTTTGGAATTTTGGTCGATCGGATAAGTAAAACGCATTAGAACAAGCTAGGCAAGGTTAATGGCGTGGCTCTGATACCATGTTGCGCCACGGCAGCGCCCCGGCCGTCTATCCGAGGCCAAAATGCGGAATCAAAATTTTCTTATCTTTTAAACTGGCGCTACCGCGGACAATATACCCGGATCGTGACCATTAACCGATACTAGCTAACAAGAGAAAGTGTAACGTGTTAAAAATGATTAAATAAATAATTAAATGAATAAAAGTGTTTAAGTGAATTTTAGGATTTTCGGTAAAGTAAAATGTATTTTTCGTAAAACCAAACCGTGATTGTTTTCATTATAATTTTTAAAATATCTATTTTAATTATGAAATTACTAGTAAATGGTGTTTATTTAGCCACTTATAAATTTTTAGTTCAATAAAATATTTTTCCTAAATTAATTATTTTAAATACTAACATAAGCTTTATTTTTACACTAAATTAGTGTAAATTACAAATTTAAATGGTTTTAATTTGTAAAAATGAACCATGGCATGTTAGAATTTAGTATGTATCATGCAAAAATTATTTGCAAATTTTTCCTATTTTCTAGAGCTTTCTTGAGTTGCTATAGTAAATAAATAAATAAATAATTAAATAAAGCATGAAAAGACATTTAGTGTTGTTTCTCTTCTTGAAACTTCTACACAACATCACACTCTCTTCTTTCTCTCCCTCACCTCCCTCTAGGCCGGCCACAAACCCCCCATGGCTGCCCCCTCATTTACCACATCATTTTTATTCAAAATTCATCAAAAACACATCAAAAATTCAATTAAAATTCCACAAAATCCTATTTATTCCATACTCTTTATTCCTTGCTCATTTTTATATGAAATTTGGAGATGGAAGGCATGCATTTTGGAGGCTCATTTCTTGTTTGGATTTCATATTTTGGGAGGTACCCTTCAAGTGGACTGCGGGCGATGAAGAGGAGGATGGCGACACCGTCTTCGGCAGACATGGACCAGGTGAGTAGATGTATATCTACGGGGGGAAGTCGGGTAGATGGCGATTAGCACCCCCGCAACGTAGAATAGGAATAGTACTTATTGACATTAGGAAACCAGATGTGACCCTAGTAGGACCCTAGTATTGACCCTAGGCTGGACTGGACTGATTTAGGAAAATCATATCAGAAGATGTGTACCTTGGAAGAGGTTCGTAGGTTTCAGATAGAAACACACTGAAACTCGACATGGGGTATACGTGTATGTGTATATATATAGAACTAGGTATAGGTATATACATATATATACAACACGTATGTGTGGTTCATTGATGTGATATGATATCCGAGGTATGATGAAATAGTGTAACTGGGCTTGATGCCGTGATTCTTGGCTATACAGTCGTATTAAGTGTTAGCGGATCATTAGAGAATGAGATAATGAACATGTATACTTAAATTATAAGGGGTAGTGATGATATTGAGGTACATGAGACTCTAAAATAGTACCCGGACTATAACTTGTGATTGATCACGATATGGGATATGTATGACTTGATTACGATATTATACATATGACATGATATTTCTGAGGATAAACTAATGATGCTTATTATGATGGCAATGATATATGATTGATGTAGGCGATTACAGTTTAGCACCTTGATCATGAGATGTGTTGGTGATGGCATTATACGAATAATGAGACACCTAGGAGATACTTGACCCGTACCCCGATATTGGGATGCCGTACGATGGATTTTACCGTACAAGGCTTAGATTTGATGATTGATCCGCACTCTTGATTCGAGGAAGCCGTACTACGTACGTGACGCTATTGAGGCGGGATCGCCGACTATTAGAGATATTGATTCAGACCTTAGGTAGACTCTAGTTTCTTACTGACTAGTCTATTAGGTTTAGTTCCTTAGGATGTTAGATGGACACTGGTTTAGGTTCGACTCACATAGTGGTAGTTGTACTCGTATCTCGCAGAGGAGTGGATAATGCACACCTGTATTTACGTTCATATTGTAATCATCATGGTGCATGTTCTTTTATATGTTGCTATAATCAGTATAAACTTTACCTGTTAGGACACCAGCACTATTACCGATGATGCGCATATTCCACGCACACTTATTTGCCGGCTCACACACATCATCATCGGTAATTGCTATGTCACGTACACTCTAGATCATATTGTCTTTTATGGATAGAATCAGTTAACAACTAGACATATATAATATTGTGATTATTCTCTGACATTAGTATAAGACATGATATTTATTACATAGACATCCATTCATTCATATTTCATGTTATCGCACAGTAGTATGGGCATATGCCGACACTTATCATATACTTACTCATGATTTTGAGATTTGGATTTCTATGAGATTTCTGGATTTTTGGGGAAAACCGCAAAAATATATAAAAACTTCTCTCTCTCCTCTTCTCTTTTTAAAATAAAATGCGGTTTTCTCGTGATGTATGTGTCGTCCACCATGAGTATTTCTTGTTTTCTGATGGATTTCGAGACCCGATTCGAGGAGTGGATGAACCGTCTCGGGTACATGGTGGGCCCGGTATGGTACCCCGGGGCAAGAAGATCGAGTTGTAGACGATGAGCCTGGCAGGGGAAGGCTACCTACCGGTGATGTCTGGCGCGGAGGATATCCGGAGGTTACCGAACGTTGTCGTGAGATTTGATGATATGGGCCGATCCGGACTGACGGAACCCGAGATATTAAGACTTGAGATTTACATGCTTTGTGTCGATGCTTGACACGGATTTCCATGGATTTCATTGTTGAGATTTCAGATTCTTATACACATTTTACTATGATAACAGCTAAAGATTTCTTATACAGATATTTCTGGATTTCAGGATTGGTTATTTTATATTCATGATGCATGCATATACATTCATATGACATAGTATTATATGAGGCACAGACACGAGCACGAAGTATCTGCATTTACACGTAGTTTTACCCTGCTATTACTAGTTGATTGGGATATAATAGTGTATTATTATGACCTAGGATAGCGTCGTGCATTCGATTTCTTTTCGTAGATGTCTTCTACTCACGAGTTGGCAACTCACCCCCGTTGTGCCAAATTTTATTACAGGTTCGATGTACAGGTTTCCATGGCAGCTTGTTGGCACATCTTTTCTTCAGGGTGATTTGCACGGTAGGTTGGTTCACTTGTATCCGAACCACCATTGTACTTTTATTCGTTCATTTGTATCTAGTAAGCTCCATCAACCATACTTGTATTACTTGATAAGTTTATTGGACCAGTATTTTATTTCGACCTTAGAGTCGCGCATGTATTATTCTGATCCGGTGGTTTTGTTTTCTTTTGAGTTTTGAGCCTCGCCCTTCGGCGTTGTATATTATTATGCTTGTTGTGGTTGTTTCCGCCTGTTGGCGTTGATGCTAGCTCCCGTTTGGGGATGCTTTTTATGGTTTATGTATATTATACTTGTTGTACCCGTTTGGGGGCCAGTTTTTATAAAGGAGACTCTTCCGAAATTTTTGGTAAAATTTGCTGATGTTTTTATACTTGTTTTCTTTTCTTTTCTTCTTTTTCTTCTTTCATGGTTTAGATTTCTGGGCTTCGGCTTACTTAGGTCACGTGGCGCCTCTAGACGCTTCGTAATCTAAGTGCCGGTCACGTTCCGTACTTTCGGGTCGTGACAAAGTTGGTATCAGAGCGCTAGGTTTAACCCTGTAAAAGTCTAGGTGACCCTTGGTTAATGGAGTAGGCGATTTAGGTAGAGTAACGTACCGTGGGTATGGTCCGCGGCATACTTATGATACGCTACTCTACTTAAGGAGCCTTAGGATGTACATTTGTTTGCACCGTATTTCATTCGTTCCTTTGATCTATCTTCGTCGATGTCGGAGGGTGGTTCTGTTACCACGGGCGCACAGGCAGAAGGAGCTGCGGCTCGAATGCGATAACCATTAGAGTATTGGTTATTCTTGAGGATTGAAGCATTGCTTAGCGTGCGGACGAAGGGTATTCACATGCCGTCCGGATGAAGTTAAAGGGTTCGAACGATTATCAGAAAACCATTTTCCTAAGTTTAAGGTATTCGGAAGAACATGCAGGTATTTCGATGGACCCTCTAGAAGAATGAAACCCTGACTCGACATAATGACCACGAGAACGCCCTTGAACCTTAGGGTTTACGGCAGTTCCGCGGTGCCATTAGTGAGGCTTGGGTTTGCCCTTCTACGGCTGGATCATCGATGCTGGGGTATGTAACGAATATTTTTAAACTGTACTTGAGTGTTGAGCTCTCGGGGAATTATGGGATTTTGATGGATCGATCGAAAAGTTTAATGTAGTCCGGATATCAAGTGAAGGGATCGACTATGTGGGAGACTCTAGACATGAGTATTGCCGTTGGTAGCGCAGTCAGCACACCTATGAAGGAACGAGTTCGAAGCAGTCGACATCAGAGGAAAGAGGCGCACATTGACGATAGTGTTTACGATTGTGATTTAGTGATTTGAATCTCCTATTTTCGTTGATTGGATTTTTGTATTTTGAGGACTTTGTTCTACGATTGGTATTTCCTGTGGGTACCTTCATTCTATCTGTGTTTCATATATC
This sequence comes from Agapanthus africanus, assembly GCA_030015575.1. NCBI lineage: Eukaryota > Viridiplantae > Streptophyta > Magnoliopsida > Asparagales > Amaryllidaceae > Agapanthus > Agapanthus africanus. Next base: position 228,667,599 of record JASDDO010000008.1, read on the forward strand.
AGTTTTATTAATGTGGTTTAGTATGCACCCAGTACACTTGATTTGGTTTTATATATTCTGAGATTTTTGATTTGATTTCGTGCATATGGGTTACACATGATTTTGATATATGCTTCGACCTAGTTTTTATCCATTTTCGTACTGTGATTCGAGTCTGATATTCGATGTATGTTTTCGTGCTCCATGTGCACCTGATTAGGATTCTTGCGTATACTTGGCGCACTTGATGCGATTTTGTGCACACCAGATGCACTAAATCGGGGTTTTGTGCAGATTAGATGCACCTGATATTGTGTCGTGCACGCCCGTTGCACTTGACAGATGTTTTTGGTGCACACCTGTTGCACATAGTTTTGTTTTGTGTGTATTCATGGTTTCTGCATTTGGTTTCGATTTCAGTGCGCACCGAACGCATATGACATTTTATTGATGTGATTGGGATTGATTTTAGTTTGAGCAGTATGTTTTCCTAATTATTATTATTGATTTAGTAACCAGACGGGACGTGCATGTTAAATAAACGATATATATATATATATATAGTTATTTTTTTAAAATTAAACGTCCGTTACTTATGCCGTGACACGTGCATTGCACGGCGATTTTCAAGAGGGGTTTTTGTATGCTTCTTTATTATGACGATTCGGCTATTTTTCTAGGATGCGAACTATATATAATTTATAGATTGATGTATATTATGATGGTTTTCATATTGAGTTTTGATATTTTATTCTCTCCATAACTCCGATGATTGCGTTATGCTTGACGGAGTTGATTTTTGTTATGTATTGATGATTTCGGAGCCCCGGCGATTTGAATGTTTTGCTAAACGTTTTAGTATTTGGAGGGGGAGTTTTAATTTAAATTCGGGGACCGAATTTCTAAAAGGGGGGAAGATTGTAACGTGTTAAAAATGATTAAATAAATAATTAAATGAATAAAAGTGTTTAAGTGAATTTTAGGATTTTCGGTAAAGTAAAATGTATTTTTCGTAAAACCAAACCGTGATTGTTTTCATTATAATTTTTAAAATATCTATTTTAATTATGAAATTACTAGTAAATGGTGTTTATTTAGCCACTTATAAATTTTTAGTTCAATAAAATATTTTTCCTAAATTAATTATTTTAAATACTAACATAAGCTTTATTTTTACACTAAATTAGTGTAAATTACAAATTTAAATTGTTTTAATTTGTAAAAATGAACCATGGCATGTTAGAATTTAGTATGTATCATGCAAAAATTATTTGCAAATTTTTCCTATTTTCTAGAGCTTTCTTGAGTTGCTATAGTAAATAAATAAATAAATAATTAAATAAAGCATGAAAAGACATTTAGTGTTGTTTCTCTTCTTGAAACTTTTACACAACATCACACTCTCTTCTTTCTCTCCCTCACCTCCCTCTAGGCCGGCCACAAACCCCCCATGGCTGCCCCCCCATTTACCACATCATTTTTATTCAAAATTCATCAAAAACACATCAAAAATTCTATTAAAATTCCACAAAATCCTATTTATTCCATACTCTTTATTCCTTGCTCATTTTTATATGAAATTTGGAGATGGAAGGCATGCATTTTGGAGGCTCATTTCTTGTTTGGATTTCATATTTTGGGAGGTACCTTTCAAGTGGACTGCGGGCGATGAAGAGGAGGATGGCGACACCGTCTTCGGCAGACATGGACCAGGTGAGTAGATGTATATCTACGGGGGGAAGTCGGGTAGATGGCGATTAGCACCCCCGCAACGTAGAATAGGAATAGTACTTATTGACATTAGGAAACCAGATGTGACCCTAGTAGGACCCTAGTATTGACCCTAGGCTGGACTAGACTGATTTAGGAAAATCATATCAGAAGATGTGTACCTTGGAAGAGGTTCGTAGGTTTCAGATAGAAACACACTGAAACTCGACATGGGGTATACGTGTATGTGTATATATATAGAACTAGGTATAGGTATATACATATATATACAACACGTATGTGTGGTTCATTGATGTGATATGATATCCGAGGTATGATGAAATAGTGTAACTGGGCTTGATGCCGTGATTCTTGGCTATACAGTCGTATTAAGTGTTAGCGGATCATTAGAGAATGAGATAATGAACATGTATACTTAAATTATAAGGGGTAGTGATGATATTGAGGTATATGAGACTCTAAAATAGTACCCGGACTATAACTTGTGATTGATCACGATATGGGATATGTATGACTTGATTACGATATGATACATATGACATGATATTTCTGAGGATAAACTAATGATGCTTATTATGATGGCAATGATATATGATTGATGTAGGCGATTACAGTTTAGCACCTTGATCATGAGATGTGTTGGTGATGACATTATACGAATAATGAGACACCTAGGAGATACTTGACCCGTACCCCGATATTGGGATGCCGTACGATGGATTTTACCGTACGAGGCTTAGATTTGATGATTGATCCGCACTCTTGATTCGAGGAAGCCGTACTACGTACGTGACGCTATTGAGGCGGGATCGCCGACTATTAGAGATATTGATTCAGACCTTAGGTAGACTCTAGTTTCTTACTGAATAGTCTATTAGGTTTAGTTCCTTAGGATGTTAGATGGACACTGGTTTAGGTTCGACTCACATAGTGGTAGTTGTACTCGTATCTCGCAGAGGAGTGGATAATGCACACCTGTATTTACGTTCATATTGTAATCATCATAGTGCATGTTCTTTTATATGTTGCTATAATCAGTATAAACTTTACCTGTTAGGACACCAGCACTATTACCGATGATGCGCATATTCCACGCACACTTATTTGCCGGCTCACACACATCATCATCGGTAATTGCTATGTCACGTACACTCTAGATCATATTGTCTTTTATGGATAGAATCAGTTAACAACTAGACATATATAATATTGTGATTATTCTCTGACATTAGTATAAGACATGATATTTATTACATAGACATCCATTCATTCATATTTCATGTTATCGCACAGTAGTATGGGCATATGCCGACACTTATCATATACTTACTCATGATTTTGAGATTTGGATTTCTATGAGATTTCTGGATTTTTGGGGAAAACCGCAAAAATATATAAAAACTTCTCTCTCTCCTCTTCTCTTTTTAAAATAAAATGCGGTTTTCTCGTGATGTATGTGTCGTCCACCATGAGTATTTCATGTTTTCTGATGGATTTCGAGACCCGATTCGAGGAGTGGATGAACCGTCTCGGGTACATGGTGGGCCCGGTATGGTACCCCGGGGCAAGAAGATCGAGTTGTAGACGATGAGCCTGGCAGGGGAAGGCTACCTACCGGTGATGTCTGGCGCGGAGGATATCCGGAGGATACCGACCGTTGTCGTGAGATTTGATGATATGGGCCGATCCGGACTGACGGAGCCCGAGATATTGAGACTTGAGATTTACATGCTTTGTGTCGATGCTTGACACAGATTTCCATGGATTTCATTGTTGAGATTTCAGATTCTTATACACATTTTACTATGATAACAGCTAAAGATTTCTTATACAGATATTTCTGGATTTCAGGATTGGTTATTTTATATTCATGATGCATGCATATACATTCATATGACATAGTATTATATGAGGCACAGACACGAGCACGAAGTATCTGCATTTACACGTAGTTTTACCCTGCTATTACTAGTTGATTGGGATATAATAGTATATTATTATGACCTAGGATAGCGTCGTGCATTCGATTTCTTTTCGTAGATGTCTTCTACTCACGAGTTGGAAACTCACCCCCGTTGTGCCAAATTTTATTACAGGTTCGATGTACAGGTTTCCATGGCAGCTTGTTGGCACATCTTTTCTTCAGGGTGATTTGCACGGTAGGTTGGTTCACTTGTATCCGAACCACCATTGTACTTTTATTCGTTCATTTGTATCTAGTAAGCTCCATCAACCATACTTGTATTACTTGATAAGTTTATTGGACCAGTCTTTTATTTCGACCTTAGAGTCGCGCATGTATTATTCTGATCCGGTGGTTTTGTTTTCTTTTGAGTTTTGAGCCTCGCCCTTCGGCGTTGTATATTATTATGCTTGTTGTGGTTGTTTCCGCCTGTTGGCGTTGATGCTAGCTCCCGTTTGGGGATGCTTTTTATGGTTTATGTATATTATACTTGTTGTACCCGTTTGGGGGCCAGTTTTTATAAAGGAGACTCTTCCGAAATTTTTGGTAAAATTTGCTGATGTTTTTATACTTGTTTTCTTTTCTTTTCTTCTTTTTCTTCTTTCATGGTTTAGATTTCTGGGCTTCGGCTTACTTAGGTCACGTGGCGCCTCTAGACGCTTCGTAATCTAAGTGCCGGTCACGTTCCGTACTTTCGGGCCGTGACAGAAAGGGTGAGAGATATACCGAGTGATCCGAGTCCTCCGGTCTTCTCGTCGTCGTCACGATCTCCCGCGGAAACTCCAGTCGTCGTATCCTTGCCGGAAGGGCACCACATCGTCTTCATCTTTTACGGGCTCCCACCTCAATACCGAGGCAACTCGGGCACGAAGCTGGCTAGTCGACGTGCCCAAGATTTGCTGTAGAATGTGTAGGGTTGAAGCTATGTCTCATTTGGGGTTTTGTTGCCTTTGAAGATGATGGAGGAATCAAGATAAGAAAAATGGTGCTTGCATTTTTCTAGCATGAATATGAGATCAAGAATGCCACACTCTCAAGAATGAAACTCTCATCTTTTTTCTTCTCTCCAAAATGAAAACCTTCTCTTTTCTTAGAATGGTGGAGGAAAGAATACATAAGCAAGAGGGAGGTGAGTGTAGGAAAAGAGAGAGGGTGACCATATCCAAACATCATCATAACTAACTCACATCAACTACTAATCACCTCAAATCAACAAAAAGCAAGTGATGATGATAGATAAGAATGGTATCAAAAGATGCTTTCATAATATCTTATCTTACAAATAAACCCTCCACAAAATGTTATTTGCAAACTTGCAAATAACACCCTCCATCGGAAAAGTCCGGCCGGGAAAGAACAAAGGAAAACCGGCCGGAACGGAATGCAAACTGGCAACTCCAGAAAACTGGTCCCGTAATAAATTACAGGAAAACCCCCATACTGTGCATACACACCCGCATCTGTATTCCGTCCGGATACAAATGCAATGAGACAAAATATACACTGTACTATACTAGGATCCGGCTTAAACCAAAGCCGGCTAGTAATATCCGTTCGATCCTGATCCGTGCAATACCGCACATATCCGATCGAACCTTGCCATATATCTATACGGCCTCTAGTACTAACCGTCCGATCCTGATCCGTGCAATACCGCACGTGTCTGATCGGACCTTGCCATATCTCCATACGGCCTCTACAGCATTTCGCCCGAAAGCTTGAGTAACTGAAAGTGTGGTGGACTCTAAAGACTCGTCAATACTATGGCTGTGGATTTAACCACCAGCACGTCAGAGGTATAAGCCAATACGTGACGGGCCACCAGCTATTGACCAAAAGGGACGTCGATGAGCGAACTCATCCTGACACCCTACTGAGCCTGTCAGTGACAATATCCGTACAGTCCGGTCCGTTCGTCTATGAGCATCGCATGTCGAGCCTAGGGGGTTGGTAAAAGTCAGACCCCCAAAAGCGGTACAAGTCGTGTCGGCGCGTAACCCAGAACACCCTGAGATACTACTGGAATACCTACCAGTAAATCTCTTGCCTCGGCCGAGGGCTTTGTGTAATGGCTCTCCTAGACACAACGCGACCTCACCCCCAATACCGGGAGAGACGAACCCCTGCAGATCCGCTCACTGCCTCCATGTGGCTCGGGACTGTACCCAACTAAAACCTGTTTACACGACTCCTTTGAGCTGTGGTAGGGTAGTAATCAAAGCACAGTGGTAACTCACACGAGACAAATGACGATCTCAGGTCGATGAACTAACTTGTACACATGTCACCAGGTAACTGCTATCTGACATCTGGTATAAGACCAACTAGCAGGTTCCCGGCGAGTCCTGTCCGGTGTACTCATAACCCACTGAGCACCTGTATACATCTTAGGTGAACCAACTGACACCAGTGGCTTGTGAGACCGGCCACCGCCCCTCGTCGGGGTCTCGACTGTATACACTAGTCTACTAATGGAGTATCGATGCCCTGTCTCGAAACTCCAACGACTAGGGACCTTTTAAGGATGTGCTTATAGACTACTAGCTCCCACGTATATGATCGCCATCATACTGCTGGTAGTCAAGCAAGAATCCTAGGGGCTCTATCAACGTGTAATAGCGACATGTCAGGTCACCTAAAGCAGTACACGATGATAAAGATAAACCAGATAGCATACTATCATCTCGAGTAAGACTGTCTTACCGGGATAGGTCCTCCCTCAATCATTGCAATCACGTGCCTGTGATCCAATAATTGACTCTGAGGGCACTATCTCCAACAGTCAATGTACCTAGATTGGGACAATCCCAGTATTCGTCTATATCTATCTCTATAGATCATAATTCCCAAAATGCAGGAGGCATCACCTAGATCTTTCATTGAGAATCTTTGTGATAAGAAGAGCTTGACCGAGTGCAGCATAGGAACATCATTTCCTATAAAGAGTATGCCATCCACGTACAATACGAGTAAGACAACCTTACTCTCTGTCACCTTCTTTTATATACAAGGTCCATCTATGTTTTTGATGAAGTCAAACTCTGTGACCACTACATCAAAACAGATGTTCCAACACCGCGATTCCTGCTTTAACCCATAGATGGATTTAAGCAGCTTGCACACCTTTCCGCTGCTCCCACTGTCTACGAAGCCCTCTGGCTGAGTCATGTACACGCACTCCTCTAAATCACCATTTAGAAAAGCGGTCTTAACATCCATTTTCCAGATTTCGTAGTCATGGTATGCAGCAATGGCAAGTAGGATCCGGATGGACTTAAGCATAACCACTGGAGAAAAAGTTTCATCATAATCCACATCTGGTCGTTGACGAAAACCATCTGCAACTAGTCTAGCTTTGAAAGTCTCAACTTTTCCATCTACACAAAGTTTCTTCTTAAAGATCCATTTGCTCCCAATGGGTTTTACCCCTTCAGGAGCAACTTCTAAAGTCCATACTTTGTTGGTGTACATGGATTCCATCTCAGATCGCATTGCATCCAGCCATTTCACAGTGTCCCCACTCGTGATGGCCTGTTCGAAGCTAGTCGGGTCATCATCTTCCATGATGTAATCCTCGCTCCTACCATCAATGAGATAACCATAGTATCTCTCACGTGGATGCGGAACCCTACTAGATCGGCGGAGTGGCTGGGGTTCGTCAGGAACTACAGAATGCTCTGGTTCTACCAAATCTTCTGTTTCAGTTTGTGTAACTAGAACTTCTTCCAGTTCTACCTCCTTGCCGGTAATTTCCTTTGCAAGAAATTACTTTTCTAAAAAGGTGGCATGCTGAGCAACACACAACTTTTTCTCCTCAGGGTGGTAGAAGATATATCCTCGCGAATGCTTAGGATATCCTATAAACTTGCACAAAAACGATCTTTCCTCGAGCTTGTCCGGATTTTGCTTTTTAACATAGGCCGGGCAACCACATATCTTAACGAAATTAAGACACGGTCTCTTCCCCTCCCATATCTCATATAGAGTGGTAGGCATTGATTTGGTTGGAACTCTATTCAATAGGTATATGGCTGTCTCAAGCGCATACCCCCAAAAGGAAATAGGTAACTCAGCAGTGCTCATCAAAGAGCGCACCATATCTAATAGGGTGCGATTTCTCCGTTCTGATACACCGTTGTGCTGTGGTGTATGGGGTGGAGTAAGCTGAGAAGGAATCCCGTTCTCTTTTAAATACTCCAGGAACTCATTACTCAAGTATTCTTCTCCTCGTTCAGATCGAAGGATCTTAATTCTTTTACCTGTTTGGTTCTCTACTTATTTCTTATATTCTTTGAATTTCTCAAAAGCTTCAGACTTGTGTTTCAACAGGAACACATGTCCGTATATTGAGAGATCGTCAATGAATGTAATGAAGTATGAGGAACCATTCCTGGCATGTATAGACATGGGACCACATACATCACTATGTATCAGTCCCAAGAGTTCCGTAACTCTTTCTCCGTGTCCAATAAACGAAGTTTTGGTCATTTTGCCTTTGAGACATGAATGGCAAGTTTCATAAGATGATAATTCGAACGTATTTAAATAACCATCTTTATGTAACTTAGCTAGTCGTGTCGCATTGATATGACCAAGTCTACAATGCCACAAGAAGGATTCGTTCATTTCTGAACTTTTTCTCTTATGTGTGTTCTGTATATTAAGAACTGTGTTTTGATTTAGAATGTATATGCCATTATGTAAGGTGCCTCATCCAATCAACTTTTGATTCAGGAAGATGTTCACAACATTTTCCTGTACTATAAAATTATATCCTTCTTTGCTTAATAAAGAAACTGATATAACATTGCATATCAGGGTCGATATGTAATAGTATTCGTTCAGAATTAATGTATTGCTATTTGGTAATATAAGGTGATATTCGCCAACTGCTTTAGCTGCAACATCTACACCATTCCCTACTCTTACGGAATGATCACCCTGTTAGGTATATGTATGCCCTAGAGGCCATTACTATACATGAGATGTATATTGTAGTGGATGCTTGGACATATATAGGGAGGACTTTCTTGCTCGACATGATAGTATGCTATCTGGTTACTCTTTACCTTAACGTGTACACTGACTGTCTCTCTGTTACATGTTGGTAAAGCCCTTAGGATGTGTACTTGACTACCTGGACTATAATGCGGATCATACTAGTGGGGACATGGTAGTCTATAAGTACATCCTTCAAGGTCCCTAGTCGTGGGTGTATTAAGATGGGGCATCGATATACCAGAGTAGACTAGCGTATACTTTCTCGACCCATGTAGATGGGCGATGGATGATCCCATATCCATTGGTGTTTGACATCAGAGATGATATATGGGTGCTCAGTGGAGACTGGGTACACTGGACGGACTCGCCGAGAACTCCCATATCATATTATACCTTATATCAGATGGCAGTTCTCTGGTGACACTGGTATAGGTTAGTCTGTAGACCCGAGATCGTCATAGAGTCTTGTGTGATTCCCACTGTGCTTTGATTTCCACCTTACTACGTCCAAGAGGGCGTGCAAAACGGTGGTTTTTAGGTACAGTCCCGAGTCACATGGAGGCAATGCGCGATAGGAGGGGTTTCGTCTCTCCCGGTATTGGGGGTTGATGTTGCGCTATGCTCGATTGGCCATAACTGGGAAGTCCCTGGCCAGGGCTGGTTTAGAGATTTACTAGTAAGTGTTACCAGTAGTTTCTCGACCCGTTATGAGCCTCATATCGGCATGACTTATCGGTTATTGGGGTCTGAAGTTTTACCACCCCTAGACTTGATATGCGACATATCATACGAGGAGACCGGACTGTACGGTAGTGTCACTGTCAGGCTTTTTGCAGGAATTGGAGCGGGCTTGCTTGCTGATCTTCTGATCGCTCAATACCCGGGTAGTCGTTACGTCCAGCTAGTACCGCTGACGGCTTGTGGGTGCTTGATATGATCATCACCTACTGCCGGCGTATTGACAAGTCTTTAGAGTCCTACATAGAGGTTTTACTGGCTCAGGCAAAACGAAATAGAAGCGCATATGTGATATGTGCAGGACCGAGAATAATGCGTGTTTTTGATACCGTATTCTATTCTCGCGACTATTGTATCGGCCGGTTATATGAGATATAGCCGGATTATCGAATCAAGTGTTGATTCGATAAGTTGGTACATTTTGTGTTAGTCGGTTATATGAGATATAACCGGATTATTAAGTCAAGTGTTGATTTAATAATTTAGTGTATAATTGTATATGTGATATACTAATTTACATTAACTAACATCGGTTCACTTAAGCATTTGTTTTTCTCACTTGTGCACAACTTAATATATATGCGATATATATTAATTTGTGTTCATTTTGTATCATGGTTGTTGATACACACTACATGGGTGTATGAGCCATACACCTTTATAATTATATTGGTTAGGTTTTTATATTTAAAGTAATTCTAAAAACAAATGGATAATGAGCTCACATGCATGAAGCTTCATGAAGCTTATGGTTGCATTGATTTAGTCCACTAGTTTTGTTTTACTTAAGATATTAATTAACCTAACCAATATAATTAGCCATGGTTATGTCTCTACATGAGTTAGTATTTGATACCCACTCACCCATGGTTAGCTAACTCTCTCTTGATTAGTTTTCATTCTCATTTTGAGCTCATCTTCTTCCTCCTTCAATTTCTTTCTATGGTTTGATAAAGAGAGAGATACATTATGAGAAAAGAAATTCTAAAGTGTACCCATTTCCTATTTCATCATCCTCTACTAGACTAGCACTTTAGTTTAGGGTGTTTGCTTCACTAATTCTCTTGTCAGTGAAGTAGAAGCTTGAGTTCGTATTCCCTCGACGTAGATCATCTTCGGCCTCGAAGACTTCAAGCAATACCGTTGCAATCTTCTCAGGAGCCATCCGAGAGTCCGGGAGTTCGATGATCGCAGCGAAGGGACTACAACAAGGAGCTTTAGAAGTGAACGACCGATCTACAAAGGTTGTATTTCGTATTCACTTAGTGATAATTGTTATTTACTAGCATGTGTTACACTAATTATCTAGCAAAGATCTTGTTTAGAGTTATTCGGCACGGCTAAAATTTTAATCGGGCATGGTTGATGCCTTGTAGAACCTTCTTAGAGTGCCTAGTAACCCTACAGTGGTATCAGAGCCTAGCTAGAGCATTAGGCGACGTGTATACGAAGTTAAAACTCCGAACGAACACCGATATGTCAAAATGAACCCCTCTCTGGACAGTTTTTAAAAACTATGATTTTTCTGTATTAAAAATACCTAAAATATTCAACAGGCAATTTTATGCATTACTGTGAAAAACGAGCCAGCAAACCGTACATTCCGTCGTGGAACAGCGGCAGTACCTCGCTTGGGCCGCGGATCCGCGGCTGTTATGTCGAATTGGGCTTTTTTTCTTCAACAGTAATATCCACATCTGTATGTTATAATTTCTAGGTATTTTTAATCCGACTCATGTGTTGAGTGCTCAGGGGTTTATTTTGTATTCGTTGATTCGATCGAAAAGTTTAATTTCGTTATGTTTTCCGGATATTTAGAAAGTATTAAAAAGTTCGAACGGATATCAATAACTCACTTTTTCCCCTGCCGGAAAATTTCCAAGTGTTGGATTTTTCCGTAGTTTAAGAACGTCTAAATCGTGCAAGTTACACATTGGACCCTCTAGAAGACAACAAAGCTTAACTCGATTATGTGACCGTCTTGAACTTCCTTTTGAACCTTAGGGTTTGGGGCAGTACGGCGTTGCCACATGTGAGGAGTTGGCTTGACCCTTCTACGGCTGGACCATTGGTACTGTGGCATGTGATGGATGTTTTCAAACTCCCCTCAAGTGTTGAGAACTATTTGGGAAAACTTGGGTGTTTGATCATTCGATCGGAAATTTTAACATTGTCTATTTATCTAGAATGTGATACAATATTTGGAATCCACAAGTAGTTATGAGATAACTAATTTGAATGTTATAAAAATAGCAGTTTAGTCTCAAATGATCGGTTGCCACGGAATTTTGATGCGATCAAAAGTCCGTCGCAATCACGTAGCGTACGCGGATACTCACCGGGTAAACTTAATAGACAGTCATGCCCCATAGCCCCGACCAAGTGATTGTAGGAGAACTCCGTCGCCAAAAGCATCCGTTCGGGTGCTCGCGGCAGCGGTGTTCCGCCTTAGTGTACTTCGTCGACGGCATCGGGGGTGCGGCCGTCTACTAAAGTTTGCGATGAGCATTCGATCAAAATATCGGGAATCTTGTTGAGTTGCCCGACTAGATATTGAAAAGTGTTTTCTATATAGAGACTAAAATGCTGGGTTTATAATTGTTAGGCATGCGATGTCTAAGGAGGTCGCGGATTCCAACTGTTGTAGTTTTACACTTTCTTTTCTGCGACCGTAAGTGTAATATGTGATATCGCCGGTTTCGTTGCTATATGTCAACGACAATTAGGATGCGCATATTTACTTACGTTGATGACTTGTGATATTATGTGTTGCTGGATATGTTATATTGGATCGTCGCGTTTTTGAATAGCCGGGGGTTTTATATGAGATGACGGCTTTTATTTTCATTCATGTAAAATTAAATGTATGTAATATTCTTTTATTGGGCCACTTCCGGGATGAGGTTGATGTCACCATTTGTATATTATTTACTTTTCCGCACTAGGATAGACCCAAGGAGGAGAGCATAAGTAACCAGGTTCTAGAGTTCAGTGGGAGACCAACTCGAGGAGTCGAGTCCGGGTCTTCTAAACTCTAGAATTGGAAGGGTTGGTTGCCGCTCTCGTAGGGGTCTAGGGGTGTGGGTTTGGCTATTCATCGCGACCATGGAATCCGTGTTTTATAGAGGCTCAAAATAAAACACAGATGTCCTAGTATATCCAGTGTTTCATATGTTTCTTCTGCTGCGATATATGTGATGTGATCATTTGATATGTTGTGATAAATACTGTATATAGTATATATGATATATTATATAGACATTACTTATTTTTTACACCCGCGCTAGCCCTGCCCCGCTCTGCCGTTAGTTACCTAACCTAACGGTGCACGAGGGGACATCGAGGCGAATGCGGATGGCATAAGTGTACGTCGTATTTATCTGTGATGTTTAGGTGATTTAAATGATTGGAATTCATTAATATGATTAATGAAAGAAAAGAAACCTAAAAGATGTTGTGGAATCGAATTTTCAAAAACAGGTAGCTACAGTTCTTGCTTTGCCTCGCGGTGTTCCTTGTAGAACATCCTGAACCTTATTCGATAAGGAAAGGGCCGAGATCCCTTCACCGGGAGTGACCCCTTTAGCAATAACTCGCAGATGCTACAACCCTCGGTTTTGTCTTTTGATTGCTTTTCTAGTTCTTGCTTTGCATAGTGATATATTTGAAATATCCTGCACCTCATTCGACGAGAAAAGAGCCGAGATCCCTTCACCGGGAGTGACCTCTTTAGCGAAACTAGTAAAAGCCTCAAAAACACTCCATTTTAAAATTATTTGATTCTACAACGATATCAAGTTCATTACGCAATAGGTTTTCAGAAAAACCTGTTGTAGCCCTCCGTCATTTCAGATAAGTAGTAGTTAGTATTCGTGCTGCGTTTGTTGGCCTTTGTCAAGGCGTAGTGCGCGGTAGCTGACTAGTGCTTATCTGCTTATGCATATGATGCAGATTGGGTTTGGGAAGTCGTATGACCTTGTTGGCCTTTGTCAAGGGTCGTGCGGGTGGGTTTAATTCAATCACGAAATGATGGGTTGAACTTGACTAGCATCCTATGGTTTGTTGGCCTTTGTCAAGGTCATAGGAGGTTAGGGGCAAAATATTATCGGTAATTTCAAGTGTTGAAATTTGCAATGAGATTGCATACCTTCTATGAGATAGTTGGATCCCAATACCCGCTGCGAGTAATTGTTACTCCTGGGAGAGTTTTACACATTACAATTAGCCGATCAAGTAGGTGTCTAGAAAGGTGTCAACGGGGTTACGCCTCTGGGAAAATGAGGTTTACTTTAATTAGGTCCATGCGAAAGCACGGGGAACCTCCCTCAAAGTACCGACACTGGCCTGGCTGAAAGATTGGCGAAGTTGTAGGGTGTAATTAATGTAAGTCCACGTTGCCCACCCCGGTGCTTACGGGGAGGCGGAAACGTTATGAAAAATTCGATTTTTACAACACTAGGCAACATGGACTAACCAAAGGAGGGATCTTTGCTAAACATAAACTAACTACCAAGCTAAAAGAGTTAGATACTCGGTTAAGGGGTTATACCTAAGTCTTGAAGTCCTTCTCTTCTTGCTCCTTGGAGTGGGATGAACGGGTTCTCCTCGTCGCCTTCTCTTGCCGAAGAAAGATCTGTTAGTGTTTATGCCCTAGAAGGCCATTACTGTATCATATTAGTTTGTATATTACTTAATGGAAGCTTGGGATATTCACATATATATAACAGTCTTGCTAAACATGGTAGTATGCTACATGGTTTTTCTATCTTAATATGTGAGTATACGTATTGATAGAGCTCTTAGGATCTTGCTTGACTACCAGCGTTGTGATGGCAGTCACACTAGTGGGGGCTGGATAGTTTACAAGCACATCCTTATTCAGGTCCCTAGTCGTTGGATTATCGAGACAGGGCATCGATACTCCGGAGTAGATTTGTGTGTACGCTTCTCATCCCAGTTGGGGAGATGGTCTGTCCCACAGCCGTCAGTACGTCGTACTAGAGATAGTATGCACGTGCTCGTTAGGTTACGGGTACACCGGACAGGACTCACAGGGAATTGTTGGTTGGTTTTATACCAGTCGTCAGTGAGCAGTTCCCAGGTGACATGAGTACAGCATAGTCCACAGACTTGACACTGCTGCTTCGCCTCGAGTGTGTCCCACTGTTCTTAGATTGCTACCTTACCACGGCTCAAAGGAGTCATGCAAACAGGTAGCAGTTGGGTGCAGTCCCGAGCACTTGGAGGCAGTGGCAGTTAGACAGGATTCGTCTCTCCCGGTATTGGGGGTTGATATCGCGCTGTGTCAGAGAGCCATTACGCAAAGTCCCTGGCCAGGGCAAGCGAGATTTGCTGGTAGGTTCCAGTAGTTTCTTAGGGTGTAAAGGGCTTCACTCCAGCATGACTTATATCTCTATTAGGGGACTGACGCTTGCCGCCCCCCTAGGCCCGATATGCGATTGTCTTAGACGAACGGACCGGACTGTATGGAGATTGTCACAGCAGGCTCAGTAGGAGTTCGGATGGGTTTCCTCATCGGCCTTCTTATCGATATCTACCTGGGGACCGTTACGTACAGCCAGTGCCGCTTGCAGTCTGAGGTTAAACCCACTGCCAGCGTAGTAGTCGAGTCTCTAGAGTCCCACACAGAGAGTTTCCCTACTTCAGGCGAAACGATATAGAGGTCGTATGGTTTTACGAAAAGGGTTCGGACGCATACGTGTGTTTACGCACGTACGACTTTCGGAAAGTTTTTACTAGTCGGCTTTGGTTTAAGCCAGTTACTAGTATCCGATTATTGGATTTATACAGTCTAAAGTTTTTCCGTGTTTTCACGGAAAGGAGGGGCGTTCTCGTAATTGCGCGAGAAGCTTCTAGAAGATGGTGACTAAGGAGGTTAAGGTGGCATAAACATTGAATGAGATTAGTGAGTCATATGAGTGATTCATCCATGTCATTAATGCATCATAAATGTTTAATGACTCATGGTAATGAATCACCATTAGATATTTATGAAGCATGATTATTCATCATTTGATTTTCTTTTATTGATAAATATTAATGCTTCATATATATTATGATAACTCATTTTCTCATATCAATATTTATTCTTACCTTCTCTCTCCTCAAGCTTCCTCTCTTCTAACCCTAATCCTCCCCTCTCATGTGTTGAGTACAAGGATTAGTTAGACTACTTAATCCATAACCCTCACTCTATATCATCTAGGTACTTTGATTAGCACTTAAAGAAACCTAGTTGCCTCAAGTTTAGAGGCAAAGCTTGGAGTAAAGCTCTCGTGGTGGATCGTCTACTACTTGGAGAAGGCCGAGGAGGAGGTGGAGTTCGTAAAGATGAAGGACACAGTTCTTTAGGTATAATCACTTCACATAGTAGTTTAGAACTTCTATGATAGTTGTTAGTTATCGTTTAGCATCGATTCATGCGGTTAGTCGATGTTTAAGCAAAGAACAAGATCGTTTTTCATATTTCCGCCTCCCCGCAAGTCGTGGGGTGTTGTACATCGACTTACAGTGGTATCAGAGCCTCGCTAAACAATAATTAACTCATTATCAAAGTCGTAAGTATTTCGAACGCAAAAAGGAACCGCAAAGATCATCGTTTTACACAGTTTCTGTTGAAATTTAAACAGGCCCTAAAAATTTTTCAGGGACCTGAAGAATAACAAGCAGGAAATTATAGGGGTACTCAAGAAATTTGGTCGCGTAACTCGGCTAACTTGGCCCGGAACCACGGCGGATCCATGCAATCCGCCGCGGATCCGCGGCCAAGTTAGGGCCGAGACGGCCCAAATTTCCTCAGTGACTTTCTGGTGTTAACAGTGATATTTCTGGATGTTTAGTTTTCTGCTCAAGTCTCAGGTGCACAGAGAAGTATTGGAGTAGAATCTATAGTGTTTTGCTCGATCGAAATTTTTCTATGTTTGCTAATTTGATTATATCTGCGTTTGTATAATGTGTTCGTAAACCTCCCCTAACTGCTAGTATGTCGGTTGGCAGGGGGTTGCACATTTCTGTAATGGTTTTTACTGTTTGTGGATGTGAACTGTATTGGACTGTTGTGATGATTAGCCGGGGTTGTGATGGGTTATTATTTTAATTCATTCGATGTAATTGTAATATGTTGTAATATTATTTTGCGGGGCACATCCAGGTTTCGGTTGTAGCCACCGTTGTATTATTTCATTTTACTGTTTTTGCTCCTAGGATAGACCCAAGGTGGGGTGCACAAACTACCGGGTACTTTGAAGTGTTTAGTGGCCTACTCACTTTGTTGAGGGAGACCGCTTCACTTCGGGTATTTAGCGGGTAGTTTGCCGTACCCGTAGGGGTCTAGGGTGGGGTAATGGCTATTCATCACAACTGTGTAATCCGTCTTTTTTTGCAGGCTCTAAACAAACACGGATAGCTTGCAAATCCAATAAAGTTCATATGAGATCTGGAATGCCTATTATTGCGTCTGACGAATGTACAATATCTATATAAGATAGCTATTTAGACGTCACTTATGTTTTACACCCGCACTAGTCCAGCCCCCGCTCTGTCGTTAGTTAAGTAACCTAACGGGTGATGGCGGGACCCCGTGCCGAATGCGGTTGGCATAAGAGGACGTTGTATTTTCGTTGTTTTCTGCAATGATAGGTTAATGATGGGACGCATTATTTATAATACAAAGAAAATAAACCAAAAGTTGAATCATTGGAACAATTTAAAAGAAACCACTCGGTTATTTTAAAAGAGCAGAATTTTTTAATTGCGGAGCTTTAACCACTCCTTTTAAGAAAAGCTATCAGGTTCCTTCGATTATATCAAGTTCACTACGTTCACGGTTTCGCCAAAACCAGTCGTAGCCCTCCGTCATTTCTTATGGATGGTCAGTAGTATTCAAGCTATGTTTGTTGGCTTTCGTCAAGGCATAGTGTTTGGTAGCTGCTGGGGTATTCATTTGTTGCATAGATAGATGAGTTGGTTTGGGACAGTCGTATAACCTTGTTGGCTTTCGTCAAGGGTATATACGGGTGGGTTCAAATTAACAAGATAATGATGGGCAGAACTTGACATGTGTTTTATGATTTGTTGTTTTTCGTCAAGGTTATAAGAACATGGGGCAAATATCTATATCGGGAATTTCTAAAGAAACTGAAATTTGCAAAGAGATGCATACCATTTCGAGTTTGATGAATGTTGGTAGGATTCTGTCACGACCCGCAAGGTACGGAACGCGACCGGCACTTAGATTACGAAACATCTCAAGGCCTCCGTAAAATAAGTAAGCCGAAGCCCAGAATACAAACCCCAATTAACATTTTTAGAGTGAAGGAAAACCAAATTATCTATGCATTTACTTCATTACCTAACCGAATTGCCTTTTTAAAATAACTTTCCATTTTCCCAAAATTCCATCAGAATTTCACTTGTAAAATCAGCCCCAACAGTGCAAGCAGAATATAAATGAATAACAGTGCATAAGAAATAGCATGTCTACTCAAGTGAGCTCGACCCAGATATATCATAAAATAACTCCCCAAGTCTCACAATCCCACACCTAGTTCAATATACAGTAATCCAAATAAAACAGGTACAACTGAATGATAGTAGCAGTAGATGGAGTGTTCTAGATACAACAAATATATAAGGTGGTACAAACTGATGATAACCCATCTAAGAGCAAAAGCCTCGAGTCCTGGCAAAAAGTGCAATAGAAGCAAAGGTATCCGCCGCTACAGTGCTGACGGAGTGGACCTGCAGAAAAGCTGTGGCACAACGGGGGTGAGTTGCCAGCTCGTGAGTAATAAATAACATCTACTAAGGCTATCGTATGCATGCACACAAGTGTCCTGGCATCCCTAAAGCAGGTATGACTACATGTTCTAGCAAGTATGTATGCATCAACAATGTGCTAGCAAGTATACATATATATGTCTCATGGATGTAATACAGGTATGTATGCCACATGAATGTACTATCAAGTATGTATGAGAATTATCCTTTCCTTTGTTTTGAAACTTTCCTTTTTGAACATCAGCATAATATCCAAGAAATCAGTAAAAATCGTGTCCAGCAACGACACCTCAAAACTATCCAAATCCCATATATCCATTTCCAGCATCTCTGGCCTCAGCCATTCGGCTGATCCACATCAAAATCCATGTCTCAAACCAGCGGCCACGGTCGGTATCCTCGGGATATCCGCCGTGCCAAATGAAGTCACCGGTAGGTAATCCGTCCCCTGCCAGGCTCAACGCCATCATCTGCGATCCTCTTGCCCCGGGGTACCTTACCGGGCCCACCATGTACCCATGACGGTCCCTCCACTCCTCGACACGGATCTCGAAAACCACAGCAAACTCATGGTGGACGACACTTACATCACTAGAAAAACCGCAACTTTTATCTTTTTAAATAGTTATCAGTTTGAAATCTTGCGGCTTTCCCCCAAATCCAGAAATATCATAAATCTCATGAAATTGTCATAAATGCATATGTTGATGATTATGAATGCTTATGGTATCAATTTGCAATGTATGATTTACACTAGGCATGAGCAGATGATATGATAATACATATGCCCGAGTATGGTAATTCTTATGGTTTCATTTATAATACTTATTGCAATATCACATTTCTAGGCAATTAACATGTTTCAGATTAAAGGTTATCTAGTGTCATGACATAGCAATTACCAGGGTGTGTGTGTCCACATGAATAGTGCTCGTGCTGCATATAAAACCTAGTAATGGTGCATGTGTTCTATAAGAAATCTGTGTATATGGAGCATCATATAGCTACTAACAACAGCAGTTATCATGCAAGTATTTTTATCATAATGTCACAAGTAATATCAAGTTTACTAATTACGAGTTTATTAAATCTAACGGGCGACTCGCTCCATCTAAACGATCGTCCCCCGTAGATGTTAAATCTACTTACCCATGATCCGGTGCTAAGTGTGTCCGACCACCTGCTTGCCTTTCTCTGCTGCGCTCGAATCCCCCACCGGCGAACCTAGAATTCATAAGAGTCACCATATAAGGAAAAATCCTGCAAAACGCGATATATCGATAAAAGGAAACGCGTGCGTGAAACTAAACGCGTGTGCACACGACACGACGTGACGCGCACGAACTCACCAGAACCTAAGCTGACACGCTGTGTCGCGCAGCGCGCCACAGAACCACGCGTATCACGCGCGTGTCGCACAAGACCTAGAACATCGGAAACACATATCTAGCTCCAGATTTTGCCTCTGGGCCCAAAATGAAAAGTTACAGATACCAAAATACTAACCTACCCAGAAGTACCCTACCCCCAAAATACCCACACCCCACTCCCTACTCTGGCCGCAAATTGCGGCCAGAATGATTAAATCGGCGGCCTAGATGGGGAGGTGGGTCCTCATGCTTTGTGTGTGTGTTCCTGCTCATCTCACCATGCTACAGTCTTCTCAATTTTAGTCTGAAGGTCTCGGGTCAACAGCAGATTCAACAGAGGCCAAAAAGTCAATAAAACTGCTAAATTACGCCAAGTCGGGTAAATCGGGTGTCTTGGTGAAATCTGGGGAAATCCTCTGGTTGACTGGCCTCACTAACACCTAAAAGGGTTATTCTAACTAACACAACTTCCACTTTGCCAATAATTTCCTTAAATCTCTCAAAATCACTACTAAACCAAGAAATACACACCAATTAAGCTAGATTACTAAAATTTTAGCAATTTAGGCTAACCATCCAAATTTAACGACACTACTATGCCAACAAAGACTAACTAACACCAAAAAGGTTCTATTAAGCTACAAGCATTCCAAGGTAACTAGATTTAGCATCAATACACAAGTTCTAGTACTAAAATCCCATTTATCACTAAAACTAGCTAAACGAGCACATAAGCTACATAAATTGGGAGGAGTTTAGGAGCTATACCCTCTAAGAACCTTGCAACCAAGGAGAAGGAGAAGAAGAAGATAGTAGGTGCAGCAAAATGTGGCTGGAATGTACTGAGCTTCACCGGGCTGATGCTGATGCGGATGCTGAATGATGCTGATGCGGATGCTGGTGTAGGGCTGATATGGTATGGTGTGGGCTGATGTGGTGTGGTATGGTGTGTGGCATGGTGTGTGGTATGGTATGGTGTGGGCTGATATGGTGCTGCCTTGGCTGATGCTGCAACTGCTGATGCTGGTTTGTAGGCTGATGGAGGAGTTTGGCTGAAGCTGAAAGTTTGGGGTGGTGTTGCTGGTGCTGTTTTGAAGTGGTAGCAGCAGCAGGGTTGTGTTTGTGGCTGTTGGGGTTTGTGTGTTTGTAGTTGTTTTTATTTTGAAATTGGGAGGGCTGTAGTGCAGCAGCAGATGACCAAATAGGGGCTGGGATGGCTGGAAAGCTGCTGTTGCTTGATGCTGAAAATAGAGCTGAGTTGGGGGCTGTTTTGTGGTGTTGAATTGAGGCTGAAATGACGAAAAATGGGGCTGATGTGCTGTTGTTTTGGGGGCTAGGCTGATGTGAGTGAGTGAGTGAGAGAGAGGTGAAAAAGTTTTGAAATGAAGTGAGGAGACTTATCCATAAATCATCATGACACATCACATCCCTCACCCTCTCTCTAAGTCATCCTTAAACTCACTAATTTCCCATGGTCAAAGCCAACCATCCCTAATTAAACTAATTATCTCAAAACAACACAATTATCTTAACCATGGACCTAACTCACATGGTCAACTTAAACATAGCTAACCTACAAGCTCAAATGTGTGGCAACCCTAGTCTTAACCCTAGTTAACGTGCACAAGTGTGTGTGGTTGAGATAAAATTTCACAAAAGTAACCATAAATCCAGATAAATTACTAGAATCCCGTTTTGGTAAACTTTTTACCAAAACCCCAAATTAACACTTAATTACTACTAACCCTTAAACTCAAGTGTTACAGTCTTCCCCCCTTAAGAAAATTCGTCCCCGAATTTTAAAATATGCAACTACGCGTACCTTCAAAAAGATGAGGAAATTTCTTCCGCATCTCTCCCTCGGCCTCCCAAGTGACCTCTTCGCTGCTCGGGCTGCGCCAAAGAACCTTCACGGACGGCAGAACCTTTGATCGAAGTTTCTTCACTTGCCGATCCAAAATCTCAACTGGCTGCACGGTGAACGAAAGGTCCGGCTCAAGCTGAACTGTCTGATGCTGAATCGTGTGGGAAGGGGCATGATGATAACGGCGCAGCATCGACACGTGGAAGACAGGATGAACATCTGAAAAGCTGGGTGGAAGAGCCAAACGATATGCAACAGTGCCGACACGCTCGAGGATCTCGAAGGGACCTAAGAATCTAGGGCTAAGCTTCCCCTTTCGCCCAAAACGCATCACGCCCTTCATCGGAGAGACCCTCAGAAAAACATGGTCGCCAACAGCGAACTCTAATCTGCGACGACGCCTGTCTGCATACGATTTCTGCCTTGTCTGAGCTGCCCTCATACGGTCTCGAATCAGCTGTACTTTCTCGGTCGTCTCCTGCACAATCTGTGGCCCGAAGATACTGCTCTCGCTCAACTCGGTCCAACAAATGGGCGATCTACATCTCCTCCCATACAACGCCTCGAAAGGTGCCATCTGGATAGTATCCTGAAAGCTGTTGTTGTAGGAGAACTCCACTAGAGGTAAATGACGATCCCAGCTACCGCCGAAGTCCAAAACACACGCTCGTAGCATGTCCTCGAGAGTCTGAGTGGTCCGCTCTGACTGTCCGTCGTTCTGCGGATGAAATGCCGTGCTGAAGCTCAAACGAGTGCCCAAGGCCTCCTGAAGTCTCTGCCAAAGCCGGCTGGTGAACTGGGTGCCTCGATCTGACACGATACAAGTCGGTACGCCATGCGACCGCACGATCTCGTCGATATAAAGCTGGGCATACTGAGCGAAGCTGAAAGTGGTCTTCACTGGCAGGAAGTGAGCCGCTTTCGTCAATCAATCCACGATCACCCAGATGGAGTCGTACCCTCGACTGGTCCTGGGTAGACCCACAACGAAGTCCATCGAAATCTGTTCCCATTTCCACTCTGGAATGGGTAACGGCTGTAGCTCTCCTGCGGGCCTCTGGTGCTCGGCTTTGACTTGCTGACAAGTCAGGCATCTCGATACGAACTCCGCAATGTCCCTCTTCATTCCGTTCCACCAGTAGGTCTCTCTCATATTATGGTACATCTTGGTGGAACCGGGGTGGACACTATACACTGATCGGTGTGCCTCCTCAAGAATATCGCGCTGCAATCCCTCAGCATCTGGTACGCACAGTCTAGATCTAAATCGTAATATCCCCTGATCATCAATCATGAACTCGGAAAATCTGCCATGTCCCAGCTGTGCCATGATCTCTGAGCAACGGTCATCTCTATGTTGTGCCTCATATATACGGTCAAGCAACTGTGGGCGCGCACGAACATGCGCGAGCTGTCCTCCTGTCGGAGTGAACTCGAACTCGACTCGGCTGTCGCATAGAATCTGCCAATCCGCTGACGTCTGCCTCTGCACCGCGCGCAAACAGGATAGACCACCCCCGGGCCTCCTGCTCAAAGCATCCGCTACAACATTCGCCTTGCCCGGGTGGTATAAGATCTCACAGTCGTAGTCCTTTACCAACTCCATCCAACGACGCTGTCTGAGGTTCAGGTCTCGCTGCTGAAATATGTATTTTAAGCTCTTGTGGTCTGTGAATATTTGGCACGACTCGCCATATAGGTAATGTCGCCATATCTTCAGTGCAAAGACCACTGCAGCCATCTCCAAATCATGAGTGGGGTAGTTCTGTTCGTGCTTCTTCAACTGCCGAGAAGCATAAGCGATCACCCGGCCATGCTGCATCAACACGCATCCTAACCCTACTCGCGAAGCATCACAGTAGACCACAAATCCGCCTGACCCCGAAGGTAAAGATAATACCGGCGCCATAGTCAAACACGTCCGTAGCTGCTGAAAACTGCGCTCACACTCCTCCGTCCAAACGAAAGGAACTCCCTTCCGGGTCAAACCGGTTAAAGGTACAGCTATACGGGAGAAGTCCTGAACAAAACGCCTGTAGTAGCCTGCCAGGCCTAGAAAACTACGGATCTCGGTAACCGACGTAGGTCGGGGCCACTGCTGAACAGCCTCAATCTTCTTCGGGTCCACACATATGCCATCTCTCGTAATCACGTGACCCAAGAATCCGACGCTGTCCAGCCAGAATGCGCACTTGGAGAACTTTGCGAACAGCTGGTGCTCCCTCAGAGTCTATAACATAATCCGCAGGTGCTGCTCGTGCTCCTCTCGGCTCCTGGAGTACACCAAAATATCGTCGATGAACACGATGATGAACAAGTCAAGATACGGCCTGAAAGTGCGGTTCATCAAATCCATAAATGTTGCGGGGGCGTTGGTGAGTCCGAACGACATCACCAGAAACTCATAGTGGCCATAGCGTGTATGGAAGGCTGTCTTCGGTATATCCTCATGTCGGACTCGCAGCTGATGGTACCCTGATCGTAAGTCGATCCTAGAAAAATAACCCGCATCCTGGAGCTGGTCGAACAAGTCATCAATACGCGGCAACGGATATCTGTTCCGAACGGTCACCTTGTTCAGCTGGCGGTAGTCGATACATAAGCGCAAACTTCCATCCTTTTTCTTGACAAACAGGACCGAAGCACCCCACGGAGAAACACTGGGTCGAATAAGTCCCTTATCCAACAAATCTTGCAGCTGAACCTTCAACTATCTAAGCTCCGCCGGGGCCATCCGATAAGGCGGTATAGAAATAGGCCCCGAGCCAGGAATCAAATCAATACAGAACTCGACATCGCGCTCAGGTGGCAGTCCTGGCAGCTCGTCAGGGAAAACATCGGGGAACTCGCATGCAATCGGAACTTGGTCCAATGGAACATCCATAGCTCCAGTATCACATACACAGGCTAGAAATCCCCGACATCCCTTCCTCATCAGCTGACCAGCACGAAGGGAAGAAATCAAAATGTGAGGGGCGGCACCACGGCCCCCTGCACGACAGAAGCCGACTCGCCAGGAAAACAAAACCTAACTGTCTTCTCGCGGCAGTCCACCGTCGCATAGCACGTGGCTAACCAATCCATGCCCAAAAGAATGTCGAAGTCCAACATCTCCAGAAGGATCAAGTCGACAGGCAACTCTCGCTCGCCAATACGAACGGTACAGGATCGGAACACGTTCCTAGCAACAAAAGACTCTCCCACCGGAGTGGTCACAACAAGCGGCTGATCAAGCAAACCGGACTCTCTACCCAAATTCGGCACGAAGTGTGTGGAGACGTAAGAGTGTGTGGATCCAGGATCGAACAATACGTGTGCATCAACAGAACAAACTGATAGGGTACCTGTAATGACGGCATTGGATGCCTGCGCATCCTGGGGTGTCAATGCAAAAACTCGGGCCTGACCTCCTCCAATAGCGGGCTGACCTCGGCCTCGGCCTCCTCGTCCTCTCTGGATCGGTGCGCCGCGCCCACGGCTTCTGGGTGCGCCTAACTGGCATGGAGCATCACCTGTGGCAGGTAGTAGAGCTCTCTGAGGAGGGGCGGTGATGGAGGTAGAGTCACATGCGGAACTGTCGCCGCACCCTGTCGCCTCACTGGACAATCTCTAATACGATGGTGCAGACTCCCGCACCTAAAGCACCCTGGCGACGACTGCTGACCCTGTGTATACGATCCGTACAACTGACCTCCTCCGAACCCTCTGCCGGCCCTATCTCTCGGAATGAATCTGGCATGCTGCCTCTGATCTGGTGTGTCGGTACGAATCCTCTTCGGCCCAGGAACGGCCGACGTCGCTGAAATACGTGTCTCCATCCACAATGCTGTATCCATAGCTGCCGAGTAGGTATCGAAATGCTGAGCGCCAATGGCAAGATATAGCTGGGCATCCAGTCCCTGTATGAATCTCTTCACCCTTTTCGCTTCGGTATCTACCAGGTACGGGGCATATCGGGACAACTGTGTAAACTGAACGTCATACTCAGACACCGTCATCCCAGGTGTCTTGACCAAGGCCTCGAAACTCCGAGCTCTGGCGTCGCGAATGCTCTCTGGAAGGAAACGGGCAAAGAAAACTGCTGTGAACTCGGTCCAGGTCATGGGCGGTAGACCTGCAGCTCGACCTCTCAGAACTGACTCCCACCATATCTGTGCGAGACCCTCTAGTCGGAAACTCGCAAGCTCTACCCAGCGATCATCAGAACATCTCAGCGATCGGCAGATCCTGGCTAAGCTGTCAAGGAATGTCTGCGGGTCCTCCGCTGCATCGGTACCCGTGAAAACTGGAGGTCTCAGCCTCATGAACTCCTGTAGCGAAACCGGGATGGTCACGGTGGCAGAAGTAGGAGCAGGTACCAAGGTAGTCTGGGATGTAGTAGGTACGTCCTCGGGCCTCGGTGTACGACTGGCTGCAACTAGGGATCCTACCATCTGACGTAGCTCCTGCATACTCCCCATCATCTGTCGCAACTCCTCCATACCAGTCTCAAGCCTATCCATCCGGCCTGGGGAAGATGGATCGGTCTGTCCCTATGGCATAGGCATGCCACCCTGCTCAGTCCTAGTCTCGGATGAGCCAGCTCGAATCTCGTCTCGGACAGCAGCCCTCTGTGCTCTGGTAGCCCTCTGTGGCATAGTGACTGGTACAGGAAACAGGACAATGAAAACAGCGCAAGAGAAACATAGGATACATGGAATCGAAGAAGGAATTTCAAGCAAGTATGTCCTAAAGTCACCTAGGCGGAGTACCGCATCGCAAGTATGCCGCTGAAATACTTAAGTAACTTACTCCACTTAAGTAACTTACTCCATCTACTAAGGGTCATCCTACACTCAGGAAGGTGAAACCTATCGCTTTGATACCAACTATGTCACGACCCGCAAGGTACGGAACGCGACCGGCACTTAGATTACGAAACGTCTCAAGGCGTCCGTAAAATAAGTAAGCCGAAGCCCAGAATACAAACCCCAATTAACATTTTTAGAGTGAAGGAAAACCAAATTATCTAAGCATTTACTTCATTACCTAACCGAATTGCCTTTTTAAAATAATTTTCCTTTTTCCCAAAATTCCAGCAGAATTTCACTTGTAAAATCAGCCCCAACAGTGCAAGAAGAATATAAATGAATAACAGTGCATAAGAAATAGCATGTCGACTCAAGTGAGCTCAACCTAGATATATCATAAAATAACTCCCCAAGTCTCACAATCTCACCCTAGTTCAATATACAGTAATCCAAATAAAACAGGTACAACTGAATGATAGTAGCAGTAGATGGAGTGTTCTAGATACAACAAATATATAAGGTGGTACAAACTGATGATAACCCACCTAAGAGCAAAAGTATCGAGTCCAGGCAAAAAGTGCAATAGAAGCAAAGGTATCCGCCGCTACAGTGCTGACGGAGTGGACCTGCAGAAAAGCTGTGGCACAACGGGGGTGAGTTGCCAGTTCGTGAGTAATAAATAACATCTACTAAGGCTATCGTATGCATGCACACAAGTGTCCTGGCATCCCTAAAGCAGGTATGACTACATGTTCTAGCAAGTATGTATGCATCAACAATGTGCTAGCAAGTATACATATATATGTCTCATGGATGTAATACAGGTATGTATGCCACATGAATGTACTATCAAGTATGTATGAGAATTATCCTTTCCTTTGTTTTGAAACTTTCCTTTTTGAACATCAGCATAATATCCAAGAAATCAGTAAAAACCGTGTCCAGGAACGACACCTCAAAACTATCCAAATCCCATATATCCATGTCCAGCTTCTCTGGCCTCAGCCATCCGGCTGATCCACATCAAAATCCATGTCTCAAACCAGCGGCCACGGTCGGTATCCCCTGGATATCCGCCGTGCCAAATGAAGTCACCGGTAGGTAATCCGTCCCCTGCCAGGCTCAACGCCATCATCTGCGATCCCCTTGCCCCGGGGTACCTTATCGGGCCCACCATGTACCCGTGACGGTCCCTCCACTCCTCGACACGGATCTCGAAAACCACAGCAAACTCATGGTGGACGACACTTACATCACTAGAAAAACCGCAACTTTTATCTTTTTAAATAGTTATCAGTTTGAAATCTTGCGGCTTTCCCCCAAATCCAGAAATATCATAAATCTCATGAAATCGTCATAAATGAATATGTTGATGATTATGAATGCTTATGGTATCAATTTGCAATTTATGATTTACACTAGGCATGAGCAGATGATATGATAATACATATGTCCGAGTATGGTAATTCTTATGGTTTCATTTATAATACTTATTGCAATATCACATTTCTAGGCAATTAACATGTTTCAGATTAAAGGTTATCTAGTGTCGTGACATAGCAATTATCAGGGTGTGTGTGTCCACATGAATAGTGCTCGTGCTGCATATAAAACCTGGTAATGGTGCATGTGTCCTATAAGAAATCTGTGTATATGGAGCATCATATGGATACTAACTACAGCAGTTATCATGCAAGTATTTTTATCATAATGTCACAAGTAATATCAAGTTTAGTAATTACGAGTTTATTAAATCTAACGGGCGACTCGCGCCATTCAAAAGATCGTACCCCGTAGCTGTTAAATCTACTCACCCGTGATCCGGTGCTAAGTGTGTCCGACCACCTGCTTGCCTTTCCCTGCTGCGCTCGAAGTCCCCGCCGGCGAACCCAGAATTCACAAGAGTCACCATATAAGGAAAAATTCTGCAAAACACGATATATCGATAAAAGGAAACGCGTGCGTGAAACTAAACGCGTGTGCACACGACACGACGCGACGCGCACGAACTCACCAGAACCTAAGCTGACACGCTGTGTCGCGCAGCGCGCCACAGAACCACGCGTATCACGCGCGTGTCGCACAAGACCTAGAACATCGGAAACACACAACTAGCTCCATATTTTGCTTCTGGGCCCAAAATGAAAAGTTACAGATACCACAATACTAACCTACCCAGAAGTACCCTACCCCCAAAATACCCACACCCCACTCCCTACTCTGGCCGCAAATTGCGGCCAGAATGATTAAATCGGCGGCCTAGATGGGGAGGTGGGTCCTCGTGCTTTGTGTGTGTGTTCCTACTCGTCTCACCATGCTACAGTCTTCTCAATTTTATTCTCAAGGTCTCGGGTCAACAGCAGATTCAACAGAGGCCAAAAAGTCAATAAAACTGCTAAATTACGCCAAGTCGGCTAAATCGGGTGTCTTGGTGAAATCTGGGGAAATCCTCTGGTTGACTGGCCTCACTAACACCTAAAAGGGTTATTCTAACTAACACAACTTCCACTTTGCCAATAATTTCCTTAAATCTCTCAAAATCACTACTAAACCAAGAAATACACACCAATTAAGCTAGATTACTAAAATTTTAGCAATTTAGGCTAACCATCCAAATTTAACGACACTACTATGCCAACAAAGACTAACTAACACCAAAAAGGTTCTATTAAGCTACAAGCATTCCAAGGTAACTAGATTTAGCATCACTACACAAGTTCTAGTACTAAAATCCCATTTATCACTAAAACTAGCTAAACGAGCACATAAGCTACTTAAATTGGGAGGAGTTTAGGAGCTATACCCTCTAAGAACCTTACAACCAAGGAGAAGGAGAAGAAGAAGATAGTAGGTGCAGCAAAACGTGGCTGGAATGTGCCGAGCTTCACCGGGCTGATGCTGATGCGGATGCTGAATGATGCTGATGCTGATGCTGGTATGGGGCCAATATGGTATGGTGTAGGCTGATGTGGTGTGGTATGGTGTATGGCATGGTGTGTGGTATGGTATGGTGTGGGCTGATATGGTGCTGCCTTGGCTGATGCTGCAACTGCTGATGCTGGTTTGTAGGCTGATGGAGGAGTTTGGCTGAAGCTGAAAGTTTGGGGTGGTGTTGCTGGTGCTGTTTTGAAGTGGTAGCAGCAGCAGGGTTGTGTTTGTGGATGTTGGGGTTTGTGTGTTTGTAGTTGTTTTTATTTTGAAATTGGGAGGGCTGTAGTGCTGCAGCAGATGACCAAATAGGGGCTGGGATGGCTGGAAAGCTGTTGTTGCTTAATGCTGAAAATATAGCTGAGCTGGGGGCTGTTTTGTGGTGTTGAATTGAGGCTGAAAAGATGAAAAATGGGGCTGATGTGCTGTTGTTTTGGTGGCTAGGCTGATGTGAGTGAGTGAGTGAGAGAGAGGTGAAAAAGTTTTGAAATGAAGTGAGGAGACTTATCCTTAAATCATCATGACACATCACATCCCTCACCCTCTCTCTAAGTCATCCTTAAACTCACTAATTTCCCATGGTCAAAGCCAACCATCCCTAATTAAACTAATTATCTCAAAACAACACAATTATCTTAACCATGGACCTAACCCACATGGTCAACTTAAACATAGCTAACCTACAAGCTCAAATGTGTGGCAACCCTAGTCTTAACCCTAGTTAACGTGCACAAGTGTGTGTGGTTGAGATAAAATTTCACAAAAGTAACCATAAATCCAGATAAATTACTAGAATCCCGTTTTGGTAAACTTTTTACCAAAACCCCAAATTAACACTTAATTACTACAAACCCTAAAACTCAAGTGTTACAGATTCCTTCAACATTATCATACGATGATATTTGGATCCCGATCCTACTGTGAGTATATGCTACTTATCAGGAGATTCGTCACTTAACGATCAATGCTATAAACCAAGTAGGTGTCAAGAAAGGTGTCAGCAGGGTTACGCCCCCAGAGAAAAGAGGTTATTTAATTAAGGAACTTCGCGAAAGCGTTGGAAAACCTCCCTCGAAGTACCGACACTAGCCTGGCTGAACGGTTAAGCAAGTATTGTACAGTAAGAATAGTCCTGGCTAATTCTTCTTTTATGGTTTGAGGAAGGATTCGAGAAACAGTGGGAGCCATCCAGTTTAGATAAATTAAAAACCAATCTAAACTTGCAAGAGCATCATGCTAAAGTGTTTTCTTCTTTCTCTCTCATTACAGCGACCTTGTGACCATGACTAGGTTACATCTAGATAACAAGTTGACTGAATCTAACTTATATGACTGTCAAAGGTCTGTCCAGATGACCATTGCCTATGACAAGCTGGACCACCCTATTACTACTCAAGATCCCGCCGTCCCAGGTCCAGTTTCCACCGTCGCGGATATGGATATCCGTCAGACAAAGGAAAAGGATAAAGCGAAAGCCAAGTGCCTCGTGTTGGCTTCAATTGATGGTATAAACCAGAAGCAGCACGAGAAGATGGAATCTGTTTCCATCTTTCTCCATAACAAAGATTTATATGGAGAGCAATCTCATATCGCAAGATATGAGGCCTCGAACGAATTAATTCAAGCGAGGTCGGCTGACGGGTCATCTGTAAGGGACGACGTCCTTACGATGACTAGCTATATTGATGAGCTCAAGGACCTGGAGACCACGTTGGGAAACAGGTCATATGCTGACTTATTTCCACAGTCCCTACCCTCTACTTATACCCTGAAAGAAACCAGGGAGACACAAGCTCTGCTTAATGGGGGACCTTCTTCTTCTACATCCAGGGCGAAAGCAAAGGATGAAAAGAAGAAGACCTCTAAAAAGCTGATATACATTGTCAGTAAAGTAGGAGGAAAGGGAAGAGCAAAAGTTTCGGGACTTGGTGTAAGCAAAGTGGGATGTTCCTATTATTATGGGAACGGACATTGGCAGAAGGATTGCAGGGCTTTGGAAGCCAGTAGCCAGGATACGAAGCATGTTGTGGCTTCAGCCTCATGTGTGTTTGTAATTGAGAACTGTTTGTCAATTAACTTTACTTCCTGGGTACTAGATACCGGAGCAGAATCTCATATCTGTAATTCGTTACATGCTTTGAGAAACCGTAAAGTTATTAGGATAGGTGATTTGTCTCTCCGAGTTGCAAACGGAATGAGCATGGACGCTGAATCCGTGGGAGAATATCGCCTAGGTTTGACAAGTGGGCAGATATTGATTCTACGTAACTGTCTGTATGTACCTAGTTTGACTTGTAATATCATATCAGTGTCCTCACTTTCAAGAGAGGGATATGACTTTACATTCGTAAGCGATGTAGTTCACATCCACCTAAATCAAGTTCTGATTGGGTCTGGTACATTAGATGACGATATATACGTATTGAATCAAGCTCAGGTTTTCATTGTCCAGAACACACTTAAAAGAAAGTCTCCAGAAATGAATCAGGCTTTCTTATAGCATTGTAGACTAGGTCACATCAATGAAATACGATTAACAAAGTTGCATAGAGAAGGATATTTGAATCCGTTCGAATATCAATCTTATGCCACTTGTGAATCTTGTCTCATGGGAAAGATGACAAAGACTCCGTTTACTGGACACGGAGTAAGAGAGAGCGAGCTCTTAGGACTCGTACACAGTGACGTGTGCGGTCCAATGTATACACATGCGCGAGGTGGTTATTCCTACTTTATTACTTTTACGGATGATTTCTCTAGGTATGGACATATCTTCTTGATGAAGCATAAATCCGAGGCCTTTGAGAAATTCCAGGAATACAAGAATGAAGTGGAAAACCAAACAGGCAAAAGTATTAAGACACTGAGATCTGATCGAGGTGGTGAATACTTAAGTGCCGAGTTCCTGGGTTACTTAAAAGAGAAAAGGATTCTCTCTCAGGTTACTCCTCCATACACACCACAAAACAACGGTGTATCGGAAAGAAGGAATCGAACCCTATTGGATATAGTTTGTTTCATGATGAGTAAGGCTGAGTTACCGCGATCATTCTGGGGTTATGCGCTAGAATCAGCGGCATATCTTTTGAACAAGGTTCCAACCAAGACTGTGCCTACCACGCCATATCAGATGTAGAGTGGGAAGAAACCCTATCTTCAGTACCTGAAGACAGGGGATGTCCAGCTTTTGTAAAAAAGCAGCATCCGGACAAGCTCGAGGCACGCTCAGTAGAGTGTAAGTTTGTGGGATATCCAAAGAACTCCATGGGATATTGCTTCTACTACGCAGAGGAACAAAAGGTTTTTGTTTCTCGTCATGCCCGCTTCATAGAAACTGAATTTTTAGAAAATCAGAAGAGTGGGAGCGCAGTAGAACTGCAAGAAATTCCTGAACCACAAGCTGTTACTGAAAGTTTGGTAGAACAAGAAGTTTCAGAAGAAAGGGACATACCAGCGCCTATCCGCAGAAGTAGTAGGCAGTCTCATCCGCCCGAGAGATACTACGGTTTTCTCATAGACGGGGATCGAGAAGATTACGTCATTGATAATGACGACCCTACTAGCTTCCAGCAAGCCATTCAGAGTGGCGACTCGGTAAAATGGCTTGATGCAATGCGGACCGAAATGGAGTCCATGTACACTAACAAAGTATGGACTTTGGACACTGCTCCAGATGGGATAAAACCCGTAGGATGCAAGTGGATCTTCAGAAAGAAGATTGGTGTAGATGGACAGGTTGAAACCTATAAGGCTAGACTTGCTGCAAAGGGTTTCTGTCAAAGACCTGGTTTGGACTATGACGAAACCTTTTCTCCAGTGGCTATGCTAAAATCCATTCGGGTCCTTCTTGCTATTGCTGCCTTCCACGATTATGAGATCTGGCAGATGGACATAAAGACGGTCTTTCTAAATAGAAATTTAGAAGAGAGCGTCTATATGGATCAGCCAGAGGGATTCATTCAGAGTGGGAGCAGCGGTAAAGAATGCAAGCTGCTTAAGTCCACTTATGGACTAAAGCAGGAATCGCGGAGTTGGAACATCTGTTTTGATGATACTGTCAAAGAATTCGATTTTAGCAAAAATCCAGATGAACCATGCATATACAGTAAGATTGTAGGGAGAGTAGTTGTATTCCTCGTCTTGTACGTGGATGACATTCTCCTAATAGGAAATGATATTCCTATGGTACAGTCAGTCAAAAGATTCTTGTCACAGAAATTCTCCATGAAGGACATGGGTGATGCCACCTACATTCTGGGGATCCAGATCTATCGTGATAGATCAAAGAGGGTGTTGGGACTTTCACAGTCCATGTACATAGACACCATATTGAAAAGATTCAGTATGGAAGATTCTAAGCGTGGTAACCTACCGGCTTGTCACGGAATCACCCTTTCCAAAAAGATGTCTCCCAAGACTGATTTGGAAAGGGAACGCATGTCGATTATACCCTACGCTTCTGCGGTAGGCTCTATAATGTATGCGATGTTATGTACCAGACCAGATGTAGCATACGCATTGAGCGTTGTAAGCCGGTATCAGGCAAACCCAGGGGAGAATCACTGGATAGCAGTAAAGAACATTCTCAAGTACCTGAGGAGGACTAAGGAGATGTTCTTGGTTTATGGCGGAAAGGACCTCAGGATGGAGGCCTATGCTGATTCCGGCTTCCAGAGTGACAAGGATGACTCCAAGTCCATGTCGGGTTATGTCTTTACCCTCAATGGAGGGGCGGTCTGTTGGAAGAGTTCCAAGCAGGACACCGTTGCTGACTCAACGATTGAAGCGGAGTACATAGCTGCTTGCGATGCCGCAAAAGAAGCTGTCTGGATGAAGAAGTTCCTCACAGAACTTCAGGTGGTTCCTACCAGTGTTGGTCCAATACCTCTGTATTGCGAAAACAACGACGCTATAGCTTTAGCGAAGGAACACAGGTCCCATCAGAAGTCCAGACACATCTTAAGGCTGTATCACCTGATCAGGGAGATCGTAGATCGCCGGGAGATCGAGGTAAAGAGAGTAAATACAGAGGATAACATTGCTGATCCATTCACTAAGGCCCTACCTCAGATTCAGTTCGAGAGGCTACTCGAGATCATTGGTCTTCGATACGCCAGTACATGGCCCTAGTGCAAGTGGGAGATTGTTAGTGTCTATGCCCTAGAAGGCCATTACTGTATCATACTAGTTTGTATATTACTTAATGGAAGCTTGGGATATTCACATGTATATAACAGTCTTGCTAAACATGGTAGTATGCTACTTGGTTTTTCTATCTTAATATGTGAGTATACGTATTGATAGAGCTCTTAGGATCTTGCTTGACTACCAGCGTTGGGATGGCAGTCACACTAGTGGGGGCTGGGTAGTCTGCAAGCACATCCTTATTCAGGTCCCTAGTCGTTGGATTATCGAGACAGGGCATCGATACTCCGGAGTAGACTAGTGTGTACGCTTCTTATCCCAGTTGGGGAGATGGTCTATCCCACAGCCGTCAGTACGTCGTACTGGAGATAGTATGCAGGTGCTCGTTAGGTTACGGGTACACCAGACAGGACTCACAGGGAACTGTTGGTTGGTTTTGTACCAGTCGTCAGTGAGCAGTTCCCAGGTGACATGAGTACAGCATAGTCCGCAGACTTGACACTGCTGCTTCGCCTCGACTGTGTCCCACTGTTCTTATATTGCTACCCTACCACGGCTCAAAGGAGTCGTGGAAATAGGTAGCAGTTGGGTGCAGTCCCGAGCACTTGGAGGAAGTGGCAGTTAGACAGGATTCGTCTCTCCCGGTATTGGGGGTTGATATCGCGCTGTGTCAGAGAGCCATTACGCAAAGTCCCTGGCCTGGGCAAGCGAGATTTGCTGGTAGGTTCCAGTAGTTTCTCAGGGTGTAATGGGCTTCACTCCGATATGACTTATACCGCTATTAGGGGATTGATGCTTGCCGCCCCCCTAGGACCGATATGCGATAGTCTTAGACGAACGGCCCGGACTGTATGGAGATTGTCACAGCAGGCTCAGTTGGAGTTCGGATGGGTTTCCTCATCTTCCTTCTTATCGACATCTACCTGGGGACCGTTACGTACAGCTAGTACCGCTTGCAGTATGTGGTTAAACCCACTGCGAACGTAGTAGTTGAGTCTCTAGAGTCCCACACAGAGAGTTTCCCTACTTCAGGCGAAACGATATAGAGGTCGTATGGTTTTACGAAAAGGGTTCGGACGCATATGTGTGTTTACGCACGTACGACTTTCGGACAGTTTTTACTAGTCGGCTTTGGTTTAAGCCAGTTATTAGTATCCGGTTATTGGATTTATACAGTTTAAAGTTTTTCCGTGTTTTCACGGAAAGGAGGGGCGTTCTCGTAATTGCGCGAGAAGCTTCTAGAAGATGGTGACTAAGGAGGTTAAGGTGGCATATACATTGAATGAGATTAGTGAGTCATATGAGTGATTCATCCATGTCATTAATGCATCATAAATGCTTAATGACTCATGGTAATGAATCACCATTAGATATTTATGAAGCATGATTATTCATCATTTGATTTTATATTATTGATAAATATTAATGCTTCATATATATTATGATAACTCATTTTCTCATATCAATATTAATTCTCACATTCTCTCTCCTCAAGCTTCCTCTCTTCTAACCATAATCCTCCCCTCTCATGTGTTGAGTACAAGGATTAGTTAGACTGCTTAATCCATAACCCTCACTCTATATCATCTAGGTACTTTGATTGGCACTTAAAGAAACCTAGTTGCCTCAAGTTTAGAGGCAAAGCTTGGAGTAAAGCTCTCGTGGTGGATCGTCTACTACTTGGAGAAGGCCGAGGAGGAGGTGGAGTTCGTAAAGACGAAGGACATGGTTCTTTGGGTATAATCACTTCACATAGTAGTTTAGAACTTCTATGATAGTTGTTAGTTATCGTTTAGCTTCGATTCATGCGGTTAGTCGATGTTTAAGCAAAGAACAAGATCGTTTTTCATATTTCCGCCTCCCCGCAAGTCGTGGGGTGTTGTACATCGACTTACAAGATCCACCCGAGGGCCTATACCTTTGGCTCCAACCTCAAACTAGAAGTAACTAAGGTGCTTGGTGTGCTAAACCTAGAACCTTAGAAAGAGTAGAGAGTAATTTTGAAGGTTTTATCTCAAGCTCAATGGTTCTCAACTCATGAGAGAGGAGAGCTTTGAGAGAGAGGAAGAGGATGAGAGAGAATGAGAATGATGGAATGAGAAGATTAAGCCAACCTTCTCACATATATGTGAATTATGATAAATAAATAATTAGTTAAACATAATTGTGATGGTTAATCTTGAAATGACCATTATCATTTCTCATTAATTACTTTTGCAAGAATCAAAGAGTATCTTTCATATGAAATGATGATGGTCAATATGTCAACATAGGTCAACAAGTCAACCATGGTCAACTGGTCAACAACCCTAACCATAACACAATTATAATTAACTAATATTAATAACAATATTTCACACATAAACATTAGGGTTAAGAAAATGACAATGGTCATCAACCCTAATGAAAGTCCTCTGCCTCTGCCTCAGTCAACTGTGCATACACACCCGTATCCGTGTTCCGAGGAACACGAATACAAAGAGATAAAACCAATCCCAAAACAAATACTAGGATCCGGCTTAAAACAAAGCCCGCTAGTATAAGCTGTCCGGACACCAAACGTGCATAACTGCGCGGATGTGAACAAACCCCGTCGCAAAACCATGCGACCTCTACTCATTTTGCCTAAAGGCGAATAACCATCTGTGTGGGACTCTAAAGACTTGACACTACGCTGGCAGTGGGTTTAACCACAGACCACAAGCGGCACTAGCTGTACGTAACGGTCCCCAAGTAGATGCCGATAAGAAGACTGACGAGGTAAACCCATATGAACTCCTACTAAGCCTGAATGTGACAGTCTCCGTACAGTCCGGTCTGTTCGTCTAAGAGTATCACATGGCGTGCCTAGGGGGCGGTAAACGTCAGTCCCCTAATAGCGGTACAAGTCGTGTCGGAGTGTTGCCCAGAACACCCTGAGATAACACTGGAAACCTACCAGTCTATCTCGCTTGCCCTGGCCAGGGACTTTGTGTAATGGCTCTCCTAGACACAGCGTGATATCAACCCCCAATACCGAGAGAGACGAATCCTGTCTAACCGTCACTGCCTCCAAGTGCTTCGGGACTGCACCCAACTGCTACCTGTTTGCACGACTCCTTTGAGCCGTGGAAGGGTAGCAATCTAAGAACAGTGGGAACACACTCGAGGCGAAGTGACAGTGTCAAGTTAACGGACTAAGCTATACTCATGTCACCTGGGAACTGATAACTGACGATAGGTATAATACCAACCAACAGTTCCCAATGAGTCCTGTCCAGTGTACTCATAACCTAACGAGCACCCGCATACTATCTCAAGTACGACGTACTGACGGCTGTGGGACAGACCGTCTCCCAAGCTGGGATGAGAAGCGCATACGCTAGTCTACTCTGGTGTATCGATGCCCTGTCTCGATAGTCCTACGACTAGGGACCTACATAAGGATGTGCTTGTGGATTACCCAGCCCCCACGAGTGTGACTGCAATTACAACGCTGGTAATCAAGAAAAGATCCTAAGGGCTCCACTAATGTGTAAAGGCGATATGCTATAAGAAACGCATGTACACATTAAAGTAGAAACAAACCAAGTAGCATACTACTATTTTGAGCAAGATTGTCAATACAAGGTGAATATCCCAAGCTTCCATCAAGTAATATACAAACTAGTATGATACAGTAATGGCCTCTAGGGCATATACACTAACAATCTCCCACTTGCACTAAGGCCATGTACTGGCGTATCTAAGACCTATCATCTCGATCAGCCGCTCGAACTGAGTCTGGGTTAAGGCCTTCATGAATAGATCAACAGTGTTATCTTCCGTAGCAACTCTCCGAACCTCGATCTCCTGGCGACCCACGATCTCCCTGATCAGGTGATACCGCCTCAAGATGTGTCTGGACTTCTGATGGGACCTGGGTTCCTTCGCTAAAGCTATAGCCCCATTGTTGTCGCAATACAAAGGTATTGGATCAACAATGGACGGAACCACCTGAAGTTCTGTCAAGAACTTCCTTATCCAGACGGCGTCTTTTGCGGCATCAGCAGCAGCGATATATTCCACTTCCATCGTCGAGTCAGCAACGGTTTCCTGTTTGGAACTCTTCCAACACACCGCCCCTCCATAGAGGGTAAAGACATAACCCGACATGGATTTGGAATCATCCTTGTCACTCTGGAAGCTGGAGTCAGCAAAGGCCTCGATCTGGAGGTCTTTTCTGCCATACACCAAGAACATCTCCTTAGTCCTTCTCAGGTACTTGAGAATGTTCTTTACCGCTATCCAGTGTTTCTCCCCAGGGTTTGACTGATACCGGCTTACCACACTTAGTGCATAAGCTACATCCGGTCTGGTACACAACATCACATACATTATAGAGCCTACCGCAGAAGTGTAGGGTATAATAGACATGCGATCCCTTTCCAAATAAGTCTTGGGAGACATCTCTTTGGAGAGGGTGATCCCGTGACAATCCGGTAGATTACCGCGCTTGGAATCTTCCATACTGAATCTTTTCAGTATGGTGTCGATGTACCTGGACTGTAAAAGTCCTAATATCCTCTTGGATCTGTCACGATAGATCCGGATCCCCAAAATGTAAGAGGCATCACCCAGGTCTTTCATGGAGAACCTGTGTGACAAGAACCCTTTGACAGATTGTAGCATAGGAATGCCATTTCCTATCAAAAGAATTTCATCCACGTATAAAACGAGGAATACTACAGTTCTTGCTACAAATCTACTATAGATGCATGGTTCATCTGGATTTTTGATAAAGCCAAATTCTTTGACTGTCTCATCAAAACAGATGTTCCAACTCCGCGATGCCTGCTTTAGTCCATAGATGGACTTAAGCAACTTGCACACCTTTCCGCTGCTCCCACTCTGAATGAAACCCTCTGGCTGGTCCATATAGACACACTCCTCTAAATTTCCATTTAGAAAAGCGGTCTTTACGTCCATCTGCCAAATCTCATAATCGTGGAAGGCAGCAATGGCATGAAGGATCCGAATGGATTTCAGCATAGCCACTGGAGAAAAGGTTTCGTCATAGTCCAAACCAAGTCTTTGACGAAAACCCTTTGCAACAAGTCTAGGTTTATAGGTCTCAACCTGTCCATCTACACCAATCTTCCTTTTGAAGATCCACTTGCATCCTACGGGTTTTACCCCATCTGGAGCAACGTCCAACGTCCATACTTTGTTGGTTTACATGGACTCCATCTCGGTCCGCATTGCATCCAGCCATTTTACCGAGTCAACGCTCTGAATGGCCTGCTGGAAGCTAGTCGGCTCATCACTATCAATGATGCAATCCTCTCTATCCCCGTCTATGAGAAAACCGTAGTATCTCTCGGGCGGATAAGACTGCCTAGTACTTCTGCGGAGTGGCGCAGGAATGTCCTAATCTTTCGAACCCTCTGGTTCTACTAAGCTTTCAGTAATAGCTCGTGGTTCTGGAATTTCTTCCAGTTCTATTGCGCTCCCACTTATCTGATTTTCCAAAAACTGAGTTTCCAAGAAGTGGGCATGACGAGAAACAAAAACCTTTTGTTCCTCTTCGCAATAGAAGAAATAACCCTTGGAGTTCTTTGGATATCCCACAAACTTGCACTGTACTGAGAGTGCCTCGAGTTTGTCCGCATGCTGCTTTTGACAAAAGCTGGACATCCCCATGTCTTAATGTGATTAAGATAGGGTCTTTTCCCACACCACATCTGATATGGTGTAGTAGGCACAGTCTTAGTTGGAACTCAGTTCAAAAGGTATGCAGTTGATTCTAGTGCATATCCCCAGAATGATCGCGGTAACTCAGCGTTACTCATCATGGACCGTACCATATCCAATAGGGTTCGGTTCTGTCTCTCCGATACACCATTATGTTGCGGAGTGTATGGAGGAGTAAGCTGAGAGAGAATTCCATTCTCTTTTATGTAATCCAGGAACTCGGCACTCAAGTATTCACCACCTCGATCAGATCTCAGTGTCTTGATACTTTTACCTGTTTGTTTTTCTACTTCATTCTTATATTCCTGGAATTTTCCAAAAGCTTCGGATTTATGTTTCATTAAGAAGACATATCCGTATCTTGAAAAGTCATCTGTAAAAGTAATGAAGTAAGAATAACCGCTTCGTGCATGCGTAGACATTGGACCGCACACGTCGCTGTGTACGAGTCCCAAGAGCTCGCTCGCTCTTACTCCGTGTCCAGTGAACGGAGTCTTTGTCATCTTTCCTTTGAGACAGGATTGACAAGTTGCATATGATTGATATTCGAACGGATCCAAATATCCTTCTGTATGTAACTTCCTCAACCTTCTCTCATTGATGTGACCCAGTCTACAATGCCATAAGAAAGCCTGATTTGTTTCCGGAGACTTTCTTTTGTGTGTATTCTGGACATTGAAAATCTGTGGTTGGTTTAATACGTATATACCATTGCTTAATGTACCTGACCCAATCAGAACTTGATTAAGGTGAATGTTTACAACATTGCTTACAAATGCAAATTCATAACCTTCTTTAGATATTAAAGATACAGAAATGATATTACAAGTTGCATTGGGTACAAAATAACAATTACGTAAAACCAAAACATGTCCATCTGACATTCCCAGGTGATAGTCCCCCACGGCCTCAGCATCTATGCTAGCCCCGTTTACAACTTTGAGGGTAATGTCACCTGCCTTCAAAAACTTACGCTTTCTTAATACCTGCAAAGAATTACAGATATAAGATCCTGATCCGGTATCCAATACCCAGGAAGTAGAGTTTATTGATAGACAGTTTTCAATAACATACACACCAGAAGCTGAAGCCGCAACTTGCTTCAGATCCTGGGATCTGGCCTTCCATGACCTGCAATCTTTCTTCCAGTGTCCACTCTTGTGACAGTAAAAGCACTCTTCCTTATTTACAAGCTTTCCCACTACCTTTGTTGCCTTTGCCTTTCCCTTCGTATCTGCTTTACTAACACCGCCCCTTGGTTTGGCGGGGGTTTTCTTCTTCTTTCCCTTGGCCTTCGCCTTGGACCTAGAAGAGGAAGATCCTCCTACAAACAAAGTGGATGTTTCCCTACCTTTCTGTAGGGTGCCCTCTGCACTCCTCAGCATGTTGAGGAGTTCTGAAAGTTCAACTTCCTTTTCTTGCAGGTTGAAGTTCAGGATAAAGTGGGCGTAAGTGAAAGGAAGGGAATGGAGAATCAAGTCCGTATAGAGCTCATTCTCCAACGTGGTCCCAAGGTCCGCGAGCTCCTCTATGTAGTCAATCATCTTAAGCACGTGTTCCGCTACCGATGATCCGACGGCCAATCTCGCCGAAAACAGCTTTTTCGACACTTCGTATCTGGCGATACTGAATTGCTCTCCATACCGTTCTTTTGTATGGAGAAATATGGAT
Source organism: Agapanthus africanus (assembly GCA_030015575.1). Lineage (NCBI taxonomy): Eukaryota > Viridiplantae > Streptophyta > Magnoliopsida > Asparagales > Amaryllidaceae > Agapanthus > Agapanthus africanus. The sequence goes on from JASDDO010000008.1 coordinate 228,709,290, forward strand.
TCGAGGTCCATATTCTCGTGCCTCCTCTGATGTTCATTGTCCATAGAGGCAAGCACGAGGCACTTGGCCTTCGCGCAGTCGATTTCCCAGGTCTTACGGATTTCCCTATCTGCGATGCTAGTTTTGGGACCTGGGACAGGGGGAGCTTTGGTGGTAAGGAGATACCCCAACTTGTAATAAGTGATTGCCATTTTGACATTCCTGAGCCAATCTTTGTAGTTTGGCCTTGTCAGTATATTTTTATCTAGTAGTAACTTAAGTCCAGTCATGATATTTAGTCGCTGCAATTAGGAGAAAGAGAAGAAACACTTTAGCATGATGCACTTGCAAGTTTAGAGTGGATTTTAATTTGTCTAAACAGGATGGCTCCCACTGTCTCTCGAATCCCTCCTTAAACCATAAAGGAAGAATTAGTCGGGATCAATCTCAACGTACAATTCTTGCTTAACCGTTCAGCCATGCCAGTGTCGGTACTTCGAGGGAGGTTTTCCAACGCTTTCGCGAAGTTCCTTAATTAAATAACCTCTTTTCCCTATAGGCGTAGCCCCGCTAACACCTTTCTAGACACCTACTTGGTTTATAGCATTGATAGTTAAGTGAGAATGTTCCGGAGGAGTAGCATATACTCACAGTAGGATCGGGATCCAAATATCATCGTGTGACAAAACTGAAGGAATCCTACCTGAATCATCACACTCTAAATAGTATGCAGCGCTAGCAAGTTTCAGTTTCTTTTGAAACTCCCGATGTGGATTTTTGCCCCATGCTCTTATGACCTTGACTTTGGCCAACATATCATAAGTCACTGTCACGACCCGAAATTGGCACGTGACGGCCCTAATACTACGCAACATCTACAGGCGTAACGCAGTAAAAGAAAGCCAAAACCCAGAAATCTAAACCATTAAAAGACAAGAAAAGATAAGAAACATTGTTTAAAAGTTTTTGAAATCACAACCCAAATTCTTTAAAAGTCCAACTTTATTTCCTTTAAAATTTTGGCAGCACCTCCTTTGTAAAAGCTAGCCCCAAAAATGGGTACAACATAAATATAAAGTAAAGCATCCCCAAACGGGAGCAAATACACGCCCAAAGGCGGAAAACAACCACCACAACTAATATACGACGCCGTAGCGAATAAAAAGAAGACGATAGAAAGGAAACTGTATAAAAGACAATAAGTCACAAATAATATACAATATCATCCTCACCAAGTCTCTAAGTCAATATGAAAATAGTAGATGGAGAGTACAGGGATACAACAAATATACAATACGACAAACGAATAACCACAAAACCCACCAAAGAAAACTGCATACTGTGAGCTGATGCGGTATTCGAAGCAAAAGATGATAGAAGAATAATCTGCCTTTGACTATCCTGAGGAACACCTGCAAACACTGTGGTACAACGGGGGTGGGTTGTCAACTCGTGAATAGTAAATAACATACGCAGGTAATCACAAGAATTCACGTAAAGCGTGAATCTAAGATATGCAATTAACGGCAATAACATGTCATATGAATGCAGAATAATGGAAAGTACTCTAGCTGGTACAACCAATATATGAAGCAATAATAATATGAAAATAGTATACAATAATCATGCAATAAGGGTGTGAGAATATAAATATGCAACAATCATGAAAGGTACACTAACAGGTACCACTAATACATGAAACAGTGCATAAACAATAAATGGGGAGTATGGAATGAAATATGTCATTTCCACGGAATCGTGACATCTTGGTAGGATCACAATCCATCAAGACAAATCCAAATCCCAATTCCTCAAATCATCCCCCAAATTGGCTCTCATATCATATAAGTCTCACAAATCCTGAATGTACAATATCGAATAAATCTCATATATCCTGAATGTACAAATCAGCAATCTCATAAATATCCTGTATCCAATATCAAATGAATCACCTATATCCCAAATCAATTTATCAAGTAAAAATCTAACATCCTAAATATATTTGCAAGAATAAATATGATGGTGTATATAATCTAATGTCAATACACATATATTAGCGTCCCATTCCACTAATATTGGTGTAAGGGCATATATAACAGCGGCCTAAACCCCTGTTATATATACAAAGGAGAAAAAAGAAATATCATGAAACCAATGTGTCATGCATCGACACAGAAATGCTGATCTATCAGGTGCTGTCACCACGACTGGCCCCCTGATAGGTACGTATCACACGCTATCCGAAAAGCACGAGTGCTTAGCTCTGACTCTCATCTTTCCACGTATCTATACGTACATGACTCCCAACGGTATCCCCATGATTACCGTCGAGTCATTGGTAATGTCACCGGAAAGTATGGTTCCCCTACTAACTCATCTCCTCACTGAGATTCTTGCCCCGGGATACCTCTGGGCCCCACCATGTATCCACACACGGACCCCTCCGTTCCTCGCGTAGGGTATATATATATCCGAACCGATAAATCTCATGGTGGATGCTGAAATATCATATCAAGGGAAACCGGGTTTTTCAAATAATGCATAATTTCATGAACTCCCACGGTCCCCAAATCCAGAAAACATCATGAAAAATCCATATCTCAATGCGAAAATCCATGAATATAATATATGCAACATAAAAGGAAATGTAAGCATATAAAGGAAAAGGCGCTAATTAACTGCAACAAGTTAATATAAATATCAGGCGGTTCCTAATTTTCTCCAATTCTAAAATAACATTAGGTAAAGGTAAACATGTAGCTATAACCAGATATATGTGAAAACATAAAGGAATAGCAAGATATATGTATCTACCTATAAATAATATGTAGTATACCCCCTGGGTATAAGTGAAATAGGTGTGCAAGGTATACCTGTAGCTATGTCATAAAGTGTGCATGTACCTATCACTAATGGTACAATACTCTATAGGTATACAGGTAACTAGCATGTAAGTATGTCAGAGCATTTGTGTAAGCAAGTAGGTATTCAGGTATGCTATAAGTCAATGCGTAAAGAAATATGAATCAAGTCTCAATGTCCCTAACCAAGCAATATCACATCTATAAGTGGGTTGTGCGTGACATGGCAATTATTGACGGTGTGTGTAGCATACAATCAGTGCTCGTGCAACATGAATCGTCAATAATATATGCAGTGTCCTAAGGATACTAGTCTAAGCACAACAATATCTAAGTAATAGGGTAAATGCGCAATTCTAAATATGACATAGAATATGCGACAGAAATAACATCTCTAGCCCAGACGCATAACGCCATGCGGGCGATTCCCCTGTAGATGTTAAATCTACTCACCAACGCTCCTGGCTAAGTGAAGCCTACCACCTGTTTTCCCTTATCGTATTGTCCGAAGTCCCCGCTTGCGAACCTAAAATTTCACAAACACATCACATAAGTAAATATCCTACATCGACGAAAAGACATCGAAACGCAAGAATAACGTCCTGAAAATTGTACTGCGCACTTAGCGCATCTATCGCGCACGACATCGGCCAAAAACACTAATTGGGGTCGCTAAACTACAAAACACCAAGTCTAGACCCCGGTCGTCCCGATCGCGCAACACAACACAAACAATTACGAGGAATAAAATAGATATAACCTCGCAACGACCAATCGAACCCACGTCGGAAAAACCCCGAAACCTAGTAAGCAGCTTATCGAAATATTTCGCACTAGTTTCAAGCTAACGCATATCTAGCGATTACAAACACCTTATAATAGCTTAACTAAGCTATCTAAACCATTTCTATATTTTTAACACTTGCTAATTAAATTTTAGCAAAAAACTAGTAAGCTAATTGCATAATTAAACAAATTGTTCATTAGCAAAAATTAAGATTTTTTACTAGGTTAATTATCTCCAAAACACAAATTAACACTTCAAATGAACACTAAACACTTAAACAAAAAATTTAACCCTAACATGAATTTCTTAAACCAAATATAAATGAATTAATCATAATTTAAAAACTAAACTAAACACATAATTAGCTAACTAAATTAGCTAGAATAAGATTAAAACAAATCTATATGGATTAAGGTAAGAATTATACCTCCTCGAGAGCACCAAAATGAACTTAATCCCTCATCATAGCATCAAAAAAAAAAACCATGCTTTGTTGAAGATCCAAGAAGGATTAGTGAAGGAAATGAAGGAAAATGATTATATTTGAATTTTTGTGATTTTATTTTGATTTTTCATGATTTATTTGATGCAAAATGAGTTGAAAAAGAGTGGGAATGATGGAGGGCAGCAAGGGGAAGGGAAGGGCCGGCCAAGGGGGTGAGGGGGATATTTTTGTGAAGAAATTACTAGGAAAAAGAGTAATAAATGCTTAATAAATGCACTTTGCCACCTTTACACATTTTCTTTTCTTTTTAAAATAAAACCTTTTGCACTCCAAAAAATATCTAGATATTTAAAAAGAAGTTTCCAAAATATTCTAGTGACAAAAAAATAATTTATTCTCAAGAAAAGAAATTTCCCGATTTACGTGCACAAAATACCGCTTAAAATAATATTTTATTTGGAAAATATTCTATCTGAACCAAAACCTCCCAAATACCCCTAAAGTTTGCGCACAAGCTTTATTTTAGCTAAAAAAGGTGCCGAAAAGCTTATACGGACGTTTGATCGAAATCGGGTTAAAACGGAAAATACCGACAATTTTGCCTTAAAACGGGAAAATTCGCAAAACGATTTCTGAAATGTTACAATCTTCCCCCTTAAAGAAATTCAGTCCCCAAATTAAAATTTATCTACGCGTACCTTCAAGAAGATGAGTACAAAACTCCCAAATCTCGCTCGCAGCTTGCCAAGTGATCAACTCACTATACAGCTACGCCAAAGAACCCTCACTGACGGCAAGACCCTTGACTGAAGTTCCTCCACCTGCTGATCCACTATAACTAGCGGCTGCCGATGAACGAAAGATTGCGTCCAAGCTAATTGGTCTGATGCTGAATCAAGTGAGAAAGGTCATGAAGGTAATTGCAAAGTATCGACACAAGGAATACGGGGTGAATACTCAATAATCTGGGCGGAAGTGCCAAATTAAAGGCAACGGAACTAACTCGCTTTAAGGATCTCGAAAGGACCTAAAATTGTGGGTAAGCTTCCTAAAACTCAACACGTCATTCATCAGAAAAATCCGTAGGAATGCATGATCTCCCACTGCGAACTCGAGCCTGCGATCACCATGGTCGGCATAAGACCTCTGTCCGCACAGGACTGTCATCATCCTCACCTAAAACAGCTGGATCATTTCCGAAGTCTCTAGACTAGCTGGGGTCCCAAAATCCTACTACGCAGAGTCAGAAAAACAGACTGGAGATCGACACCACCTAACAAACAAAACTTAAAGATTGCCAATTGGAATGTCTCCTGATAACTGCTATCGAAGGAGAGTCCTAACAATGGAAAGTGACGATCCTAACTGCCGACAACAATTAGTACGTATGCACGAGTATAACCTCTAGAGTCGGTATAGCCCCCTCTCACAAAACCATCATCCTTCGGATGGAAAGACGGAGCTAAAGCTCAATCAGTACCCAAGGCTTCCTGAAGCTCCTGCCCAAGACGGCAAGCGAAAAGGGTGCCTTCATTGGATACGACCCATGAAGGAACTCCGTGCAACATACAAACTTAACAAAGAACAACCGAGCAAACTGAGTATAACCGGACAACAAGCATCCGAATGGAGTCACACCCTGACTAAACCTGGGTATACGCCACAAAGAATATTCATGGAGATCTTCTCCCATTCCCACTTCGGAACGGTTTAAGGTTGCAACTCTCCAGCCGGTCTCAGATGCTCAACCAAAACACACAACAAGACAACACCTTGAAACGAAATCCGAAACTTCTCTTTACATACTTGCCCACCCGTAACTATCTCACAAGTTACGTCAAATGCTGGTGGAACTTGAATGAGTACAGAGAGTTGACAGATGTGCCTGCTCTAGGATTTCATGTCTCTACCCAATAGTATCAGGTACACAAATGCATCCCTAAACTCAGCACACCCTTGTCACAAATCAAGGACTCCGAATCATTACCCAGCCGAGTATGCTTAAGTATTTCTGACAAACGAGCATCGGCGGGCAGAGTCTCGCGAAAGCGATTAAGGAAAAGTGGTCGGGCGCGGACATGAGTAAGATGTCCCCTCGGTAGAGGCGAACTTAAGCTATACTCAACGATCGCACAAGACCTGTGAATCTGCAGAAGACTATCTCAACAATCAAAATCCGCTGCAGGAAGATGTACATTAAGCTCTGGTAGTCCGTGAAAATCTGACACGATTCTTGAATAAGTAGTGTCTCCAAATCTCTAACGCAAGACCACCGCGGCCATCTCCAGATCGTGAGTGGAATATCCTGCTAGTACTTCCTCCAAATGTAAGGAAGAAAAAGCGATAACTTTATAGTGCCGTATCAGTGCAAAATCGAGCCCCACTCGCGAAACATCTCAGTTACACAACAAAGTCGCCCGAACCAGAAAGCAAAGAAAGAACTGATGCAGTTGTTAATCGAATCTTCAACTGCCGAAAACTCCGCACACATGCCTCAGTCCAAAGAAAAGAAACCTCCATTCCGGTCAATTCAGTCAACGGTGCAGCACTACACTAGCAATATTGCACGAAACGGCGGTAAAAACCTGCTAAACCCAAAAATCTGCGGACTTCCGTCCGAACACAAGCCTGGGACTAAGCTGTATGGCCATGATCTTCCTCGGGACCATACGAAAAACCGTCTTCCGTAACTACAAGACCTAGGAGTCAACACAAACAAGCCTGAAGGAACACTCCGAGAATCTAGCAAACAGCTGGGGCTCTCCCAATGTCTGCAAAACAAATCCTCAAGTGTTGCTCCTGTCCCTCAAGACACAAAGAATAGACCAGAATGTCGTCAATAACACAACAATAACTGGTCGAGGAACGGCCTGAAGAAATCTGGTTCATCATATCTACGAATGCTTCTAGGGCATTGGTGAGTCCGACGACACCACCAAAATACACAAAGCCCGTAGCACGCACAAGGCAGTCTTCGGAATGTCATCACTCTGAACCCGCAGCAATGATGACCTGATCCCGAACAAACATAGAAAATATCTTGCACTCTGGAGCTGATCGAAGAAATCGTCAATGCGAGGTAAAGGATACCTATCCGCACCATAAGCCGGTTCAATTGGCGATCCATCAATACAAAACCTAAACTGCCGTCATCCTCCTTGACGAACAGAAATAGGAGCGCCTCAATATGAAACACTCAGATGTACTAGCCCCCCAACAAACAACTCTGCAGCTGATCCTTAAGCTCCCTAAGCTCCGCCGGCTCATCTGGAACAACGTCGGAAAACTCTCGCACGATATGAACCCGGTCCAACAAACCCACTGTGGCTCCGGTATCACGAATGAACGCCAAGAATCCTCGACATCTTCTCCTCAAAAGCCGATTAGCGAAAAAGGCTGAATTCGAGCTGTGAGAGGCGGCATCACTGCCCCCTGCACAATAAGAACTGACTTGCCGGAAAAACAAACCTGACAGTTTTCTCGCGGTAGTCCACAGACGCCTAGCACGCAACTAACCAGTCCGTGCCCTGGAGAACGAGAAATCCAACATCTCTAGAAGGATCAAGTGACGGATGAATCTCCTAACCGATTGGCATACGTCTGAAATACGCGTCGCGCAACAAAAGAATCGCTGACAGAAGTTAACACAACAAACGACTGATCTAGCTAACACGAATCCCCTCGTCCCAAACCTCTGCTACTCCCGCAATGGTCACGAAAGCTGTCTCGACGACTAAGCCTCTGTCTCTGAGCTGATACCCCGGTACGAGTCCTCCACGGTCCCGGAACTCCCGAAGTCTCTGGAATACGTGTCTCGTCAACTAGAGCTTCATCCACTGGTGCTATGTAAGTGACGGAAAGCTGTGTGTTGATCGCAAGGAACAAATGGGTAACAGGGGTGACGACCTCCTGTCGCTGCGCTCCAATGGTCTCCACCAAAGAACTCATCGTCTGGCACATGTCCTGCATCTCTGCCACAAGCCTAGCGATACTATCTGTCGAAGGCGGATCCGTCTACACCTGTGCAACGAGCGTACCATCCTGGTCAGTCCTTAACCCACCCGAGTCAACTCTGACCTCGGCCCTCACGGCACCTCTCTGAGTCCCCATAGTCGTCGGCAGCAAAGGCTATAAATGGAGATAAGATTCGATATGAACACGGAAATCGAATCACAAGGATATGAATCATCAAGGTAGGAATTTCAAGCAATGTACTTAGGTAACTTTAGACGGAGTACCGTATCGTGAGTATGCTGCAGACATACACACACTACGTTACTCTTCTTAATCTACCTACTCCATCATACCAAGGTCATCCTACACTCCGAAAGGTAAAAACCTAGTACTCTGATACCAATTTTGTCACGACCCGAAATTGGCACGTGACGGCCCTAATACTACGCAATGTCTACAGGTGTAACGCAGTAAAAGAAAGCCAAAACCCAGAAATCTAAACCATTAAAAGACAAGAAAAGATAAGAAAAATTGTTTAAAAGTCTTTGAAATCATAACCCAAATTCTTTAAAAGTCCAACTTTATTTCTTTTAAAATTTTGGCAGCACCTCCTTTGTAAAAGCTAGCCCCAAAAATGGGTATAACATAAATATAAAGTAAAGCATCCCCAAACGGGAGCAAATACACGCCCAAAGATGGAAAACAACCACCACAACAAATATACGACGCCGTAGCGAAGAAAAAGAAGACGATAGAAAGGAAACTGTATAAAAGACAATAAGTCACAAATAATATACAATATCGTCCTCACCAAGTCTCTAAGTCAATATGAAAATAGTAGATGGAGAGTACATGGATACAACGAATATACAATACGACAAACTAATAACCACAAAACCCACCTAAGCAAACTGCACACTGTGAGCTGATACAGTATTCGTAGCAAAAGATGATAGAAGAATAGCCTGCCTTTGACTATCCTGAGGAACACCTGCAAACACAGTGGCACAACGGGGGTGAGTTAGCAACTCGTGAATAGTAAATAACATATGCTGATAATCGCAAGAATGCACGTAAAGCGTGAATCTAAGATAGGCAATTAACAGCAATACCATGTCATATGAATGCAGAATAATGGAAAGTACTCTAGCAGGTACAACCAATATATGAAGCAATAATAATATGAAAATAGTATACAATAATCATGCAATAAGGGTGTGAGAATATAAATATGCAACAATCATGAAAGGTACACTAACATGTACTACTAATACATTAAACGGTGCATAAACAATAAATGGGGAGTATGGAATGAAATATGTCATTTCCACGGAATCCTGACATCGTGGTAGGATCACAATCCATCAAGACAAATCTAAATCCCAATTCCTCAAATCATCCCCCAAATTGGCTCTCATATCATATAAGTCTCACAAATCCTGAATGTACAATATCGAATAAATCTCATATTTCCTTAATGTACAAATCAGCAATCTCATAAATATCCTGTATCCAATATCAAATGAATCATCTATATCCCAAATCAATTTATCAAGTAAAAATCTAACATCCTAAATATATTTGCATGAATAAATATGATGGTGTATATAATCTAATGTCAATACACATATATTAGCGTCCCATTCCAATAATATTGGTGTAAGGGCATATATAACAGCGGCCTAAACCCCTGTTATATATACAAAGGAGTAAAAAGAAATATCATGAAATCAATGTGTCAAGCATCGACACAGAAATGCTGGTCTATCAGGTGCTGTCACCACGACTGGCCCCCTGATAGGTACGTATCACACGCTATCCGAAAAGCTTAAGTGCCTAGCTCTGACCCTCATCTTTCCACGTATCTATACGTACATGACTCCTAACGGTATCCCCATGATTACCGCCGAGTCATTGGTAATGTCACCGGAAAGTATGGTTCCCCCACTAACTCATCTCTTCGCTGAGATTCTTGTCCCGGGGTACCTCCAGGCCCCACCATGTACCCACACACGGACCCCTCCGTTCCTCGCGTGGGGTATACATATATCCGAACCGATAAATTTCATGGTGGCTGCTGAAATATAATATCAAGGGAAACCGGGTTTTTCAAATAATGCATAATTTCATGAACTCTCACGGTCCCCAAATCCAGAAAACATCATGAAAAATTCATATCTCAATGCGAAAATCCATGAATATAATATATGCAACATAAAAGGAAATGTAAGCATATAAAGGAAAAGCCGCTAATTAACTGCAACAAATTAATATAAATATCATGTGGTTCCTAATTTTCTCCAATTCTAAAATAACATTAGGTAAAGATAAACATGTAGCTATAACCAGATGTATGTGAAAACATTAAGGAATAGAAAGATATATGTATCTACCTATAAGTAATAATGTAGTATACCCCCTGGGTATAAGTGAAATAGGTGTGAAAGGTATACCTGTAGCTATGTCATAAAGTGTGTATGTACCTATCACTAATGGTACAATACTCTATAGGTATACAGGTAACTAGCATGTAAGTATGTCAGAGCATTTGTGTAAGCATGTAGGTATACAGGTATGCTATAAGTCAATGTGTAAAGAAATATGAATCAAGTCTCAATGTTCCTAACCAAGCAATATCACATCTATAAGTGGGTTGTGCGTGACATGGCAATTATTGACGGTGTGTGTAGCATACAATCAGTGCTCGTGCAACATGAATCGTCAATAATATGTGCAGTGTCCTAAGGATACTAGTCCAAGCACAGCAATATCTAATTAATAGGGTAAATGCGCAATTCTAAATATGACATAGAATATGCGACAGAAATAACATCTCTAGCCCAGACACATAACACCATGCGGGCGATTCCCCTGTAGATGTTAAATCCACTCACCAACGCTCCTGGCTAAATGAAGCCTACCACCTGTTTTCCCTTGTCGTAGCGTCCGAAGTCCCCGCTTGCGAACCTAAAATTTCACAAACAAATCACATAAGAAAATATCCTACATCGACGAAAAGACATCGAAATGCAAGAATAACGCCCTGAAAATTGTACTGCGCACTTAGCGCATCTATCGCGCACGACATCGGCCAAAAACACTAACTGGGGTCGCTAAACTACAAAACACCAAGTCTAGACCCCGGTCGTCCCGATCGCGCAACACAACACAAACAATTACGAGGAATAAAGTAGATATAACCTCGCAACGACCAATCGAACCCACGTCGGAAAAACCTCGAAACCTAGTAAGCAGCTTATCGAAATATTTCGCACTAGTTTCAAGCTAACGCATATCTAGCGATTACAAACACCTTATAATAGCTTAACTAAGCTATCTAAACCATTTCTATATTTTAAACACTTGCTAATTAAATTTTAGCAAAAACCTAGTAAGCTAATTGCATAATTAAACAAAGTGTTCATTAGCAAAAATTAAAATTTTCTACTAGGTTAATCATCTCCAAAACACGAATTAACACATCAAATGAACACTAAACACTTAAACAAAAAATTTAACCCTAACATGAATTTCTTAAACCAAATATAAATGAATTAATCTTAATTTAAAAACTAAACTAAACACATAATTAGCTAACTAAATTAGCTAGAATAAGATTAAAACAAATCTATAAGGATTAAGGTAAGAATTATACCACCCCAAGAACACCAAAATGAACTTAATCCCTCATCATAGCATCAAAAAAAACCATGCTTTGTTGAAGATCCAAGAAAGATTAGCGAAGGAAATGAAGGAAAATGATTATATTTGAATTTTTGTGATTTTATTTGGATTTTTCATGATTTATTTGATGCAAAATGAGTTGAAAAAGAGTGGGAATGATGGAGGGTAGCAAGGGGAAGGGAAGGGCCGGCCAAGGGGTTGAGGGGGGTATTTTTGTGAATTTTTGTGAAGAAATTGCTAGGAAAAAGAGTAATAAATGCTTAATAAATGCACTTTGCCACCTTTACACATTTTCTTTTCTTTTTAAAATAAATCCTTTTGCACTCCAAAAAATATCTAGATATTTAAAAAGAAGTTTCCAAAATATTCTAGTGACAAAAAAATAATTTATTCTCAAGAGAAGAAATTTCCCGATTTACGTGCACAAAATACCGCTTAAAATAATATTTTATTTGGGAAAAATTCTATCTGAACCAAAACCTCCCAAATACCCCTAAAGTTCGCGCACAAACTTTATTTTAGCTAAAAAAATGTGCCGGGAAGCTTATACGGATGTTTGATCGAAATCGGGTTAAAACGGAAAATACCGACAATTTTGCCCTAAAACGGGAAAATTCGTAGAACGATTTCTGAAATGTTACAGTCACATGTCAAGTTCTACCCATCATTCTCCAGGTTAATTTGAAGCCACCCGTACCTACCCTTGATTTTGGCCAACATGGCAGTACGACTGTCCCAAACCAACACATCTATCTATGCTGCATATGAATACCCAATAGCTACCAATCACTATGCCTTGACTTTGGCCAACATACATAGTTTGAATATTATTGACCATTCATGTGAAACGACGGAGGGCTACGAATGGTTTTGGCGAAACCGTGAACGTAGTGAACTTGTTATAATCGAAGGAACGAGATAGCTTTCAAAAGGAGTTGTTCAAGCTCCGCATTTAAAATTTGGTTTTGAAAAGAACCGAGTTATTTTGAAAGTGTTCCAACGACTTTTACTTGGTTTATTTTTCTTGCCTTAATTTTAATGCATCCCATCAATTAATCCTACCATTGCAGAAAATAACGAAAATATGACGTACGCTTTTGCCATCCGCATTCGCCACGGGGTCCCGTCATCACCCGTTGGGTTACTTAACTAACGACAGAGCGGCGGCTGGACTAGTCTGGATGAAAAACATAAGCAACGCCTAAATAGATATCATATATAGATATATACATTCATCACATGAAATGATAGCCATTCCAGATCACAGATGAACACATTAGATATACTAGAAATCCGCATTTCGTACGAGCCTGTAACGAAGAGCGGATTACACGGTCTCGATGAATAGCCAAACCCCACCCTAGACCCGTACGGGTGTGGCAAACTACCCGCCAAGTACCCGAAGCGAAGCAACCTCCCTCAACACCATGAGTAGGCCACTCGGCACTTCGAGATACCCGGTAGTTTGTGCACCCCACCTTGGGTCTATCCTAGGAGCAAAAATAGTAAAAGAAATTATACAATGACGGCTACAACCCCATCCCGGTTGTGCGGCCATATAAATAATATTACATCAATTTACATATTACATGAATTGAAAGAAAAAGAAAACTCTCATCTCACAACCCCCCCGGCTATTCATCCGTGACAATCCAACGAATTCATATACACAAACCATCAACATTACAGATCACAGATATGTATAACCCCCACTAATCGACGTATAGCGATTAGCAGACGTTCAATACATATATCACATCACAGATATAACCCATTAGCCAAAGTGTAAAGAAGTTCGATCAAAATACGGATTTGTGACCACCCCCAAAACTAACTTGTTCTCTGGAAATTCTGGGCAGAAACAAACCATATCAAAAATCACAAAACACCAACAGAAGTAAACTACAGGAGAAACGATCCACAGCCGAGTCAACTCGGCCGCGGATCCGCAGCAGGAGCAAGCTCTTGCCGCGGAACCGCGGTCAGTTGGTCGACTCACTGGATCGTTTTTCTTGCCTGTTCTAACAAAAGCCTGAGCCGATTTTTAGTACATGATTTATTATTTTTTGAGCAGAAATAAAAATTGGCAGAAACTTAGGTTTTACAGGGTGTTTTGCGGTTTTTTGTCCGATCGAAGTTCTAGATACTTTGCTAACTTGCTAGTTTGTGTTTAGCTAGGCTCTGATACCACTGTAAGTCTACGTTGCCCACCCCGGTGCTTACGGGGAGGGGGAAATGTTATGAAAAATTTGATTTTTACAACACTAGGCAACATGGACTAACCAAAGGAGGGATCTTTGCTAAACATAAACTAACTACGAAGCTAAAAGAGTTAGCTACTCGGTTAAGGGGTTATACCTAAGTCTTGAAGTCCTTCTCTCTTGCTCTTTGGAGTGGGATGAACGGGTTCTTCTTGTCGCCTTCTCTTGCCGAAGAAAGATCCACCCGAGGGCCTCTACCTTTGGCTCCAACCTCAAACTAGAAGTAACTAAGGTGCTTGGTGTGCTAAACCTAGAACCTTAGATAGAGTAGAGAGTAATTTTGAAGGTTTTATCTCAAGCTCAATGGTTCTCAACTCATGAGAGGGGAGAGCTTTGAGAGAGAGGAAGAGGATGAGAGAGAATGAGAATGATAGAATGAGAAGATTAAGCCAACCTTGTCACATATATGTGAATTATGATAAATAAATAATTATCTAAAGATAATTGTGATGGTTAATCTTGAAATGACCATTATCATTTCACATTAATTACTTTTGCAAGAATCAAAGAGGATCTTTCATATGAAATGATGATGGTCAATATGTTAACATAGGTCAACAAGTCAACCATGGTCAAATGGTCAACAAAACTAACCATAACACAATTATAATTAACTAATATTAATAATCATATTTCACACATAAACATTAGGGTTAAGAAAATGACAATGGTCATCAACCCTAATGAAAGTCCTCTGCCTCTACCTCAGTCAACTGTGCATACACACCCGTATCCGTGTTCCGAGAAACACGAATACAAAGAGATAAAACTAATCCCAAAACATATACTAGGATCTGGCTTAAAACAAAGCCCTCTAGTATAAGCTGTCCGGACACCAAACGTGCACAAGTGCGCGGATGTGAACGAACCCCGTCGCAAAACCATGCGACCTCTACTCATTTTGCCTAAAGGAGAATAACCATCTGTGTGGGACTCTAAAGACTCGACACTACGCTGGCAGTGGGTTTAACTACAGACCGCAAGCGGCATTAGCTGTACGTAACGGTCCCCAGGTAGATGCTGATAAGAAGACTGACGAGGTAAACCCATCTGAACTCCTACTGAGCCTGAATGTGACAGTCTCCGTACAGTCCGGTCTGTTTGTCTAATAGTATCGCATGGCGTGCCAACGGGGGCGGTATGTTAGTTATATGTATGCCCTAGAGGCCATTACTGTACATTGGATGTATATTGTAGTGGATGCTGGGACGTATATAGGGAGGACTTTCTTGCTCGACATGATAGTATGATATCTGGTTGCTCTTTACCTTAACGTGTACACTGATTGTCTCTCTGTTACATGTTGGTAAAGCCCTTAGGATGTGTACTTGACTACCTGGACTATGATGCGGATCATACTAGTGGGGACATGGTAGTCCATAAGTACATCCTTCAAAGTCCCTAGTCGTGGGTGTATCGAGATGGGGCATCGATATACCAGAGTAGACTAGCGTGTACCTTCTCGACCTAAACAGATAGGCGATGGACGATCCCATATCCATTGGTGTTTGACATCGGAGATGATATACGGGTGCTCAGTAGAGACTGGGTACACTGGACGGACTCGCCGAGAACTCCCAGATGGTATTATACCTCACGTCAGATGGCAGTTCTCTGGTGACACTGGTACAGAGTAGTCTGTTGACCCGAGATCGTCATAGAGTCTTGTGTGGTTCCCACTGTGCTTTGATTTCCATCTTACCACGTCCAAGAGGGCGTGCAAAACGGTGGTTTTTGGGTACAGTCCCGAGTCACATGGAGGCAATGAGCGATAGGAGGGGATTCGTCTCTCCCGGTATAGGGGGTAGATGTTGCGCTGTGTTCGATTGGCTATAACGGGAAATCCCTGGCCAGGGTTGCTGAGATTTACTGGTAAGTGTTACCAGTAGTTTCTCGAACAGTTATAGACCTCATATCGACACGACTTATCGAGCTATTGGGGTCTGACATTTACCACCCCTAGGCAAGATATGCGACATATCAGACGATCAGACCGGAATGTACGGTAGTGTCACTGGTCGGATTCACTGGAGTGCGAGCGGGCTTGCTCGTCGATCTTCAGATCGCTCAATACCCGGGTGGCCGTAACGTTTAGCATACCGCTTGCGGCTTGTGGGTGTTTGATATGATCATTGCCTGCTGCCGGCGTATTGACGAGTCTTTAGAGTCCTACACAGAGGTTTCCTGGCTCAAGCGAAACGAAATAGGAGCGCATATGAGATATGTGCGGGACCGAGAATAATGCGTGTATGTGATACCGTATTCCATTCTCGCGATGAATGTATCGATTATGTTATATGCGATATACCCTAGTTATCGAATCAAAGGTTGATTCGATAAGCCGATACATATGATACTAATCGGTTATGTGCGACATGACCGGATCATTGAATCAAGTGTTAATTTAATGATTTAATGCATAATTATATATTTGATATATTACTTTGCATTAACTAGTATTGGTTTACTTTAAATGGATTTTCTCGCTCGGATGTGCGCATTGCATATGCGATATGATTTTGTGCACTTGTTTGTATCATATTTGATGATGCATGCAAATTAGGGTTTGTGTAAAGAATTGAACCTTGGTTAAAGAAATGGTTAGGGTTTTTATTTAATTATTCATTTATTCATTTGTTTTTATTTTTGGAAAATAAATTGCATAAAATAGAATGGTGGCTTCTTTTGTTTTCTTTCATGAAGCTTCATGAACTTTTGACTTAGTCACCATTTTGTCTCATGCTTAACCCTAACCAATTCTATTAACTCAAGTTAATTCTCTACACCTAACCATGGTGAGAATTATGATAAGAATGGATTTTTATTTATTCTTTAATTCTTATCATAATACTTATCATAACTATTATCTTCTTCTTCTTCCTTTCTTCAAGTGAAGAAAGCAAGGTCCATCAATGGTGATTGATGGAAATGAGTGAGAAATCCAAATCTAAAGTCTACCCACTTCCTATTTTTTCATCCTCTACCTCTTGCCAAGTAGTAGAGTGTGTTTCCTTCACAAGTTTTCATGGCAAGGTGAAGGTGGAGCTTGATTTAGCGATGCCTCGACGTAGATCATCTTCGGCATGGACATCGACGACCTAGCTCGCTTATTCTCCGACGAAGCCGACTCTAGAGCCTGGATTCTTTTTGTACAGCAGAGACGACTTCGTTGCGGAGCTATGGAGGTGGAGCACCGGATCTACAAAGGTTGTATTTCCGATATCCCATTAGTTAAGTTGTTAACTAATTTGTTTTTCGCCTAGAAATCTAGTCTACGATCCGTAGTCGGGTATCTCGGCACCCATAATTTTTGAATTTGGCATGATCGATGCCTTGTGAGACCTCACTAGAGTGCCTAGGAACCCTACAGTGGTATCAGAGCCTAGCTAAAGCCTTAGGCGAAATCTAGACGGGATTTGAAGCCCGAACGGACCCGAAACCAACCCGGAAAATGCTCTCTGGACGTTTTCAGAAAACGTGGATTTTTCCATATTAAAAATTGCTAAAAAATTCAGCAGGGAAAAATAAGAATTACCATACAAAAATTTTTGGATGAACAGTAAATTCCGCGGCGGAAGCGCGGCAGAAGACTGCCTTCTGCGGCGGTTCCGCCGCAACTTGATGACGTCATCATCCACTTTTTGTACAGTAATTCATTTTGTCTGATGCTGAGTTTTCTGGGAATTTTTAATTTTTTTCCAGAGTTGAATTTTCTGGAATTGTTTTGGGGATTCGGTGTTTCGATCGGGGTATCAAATTTTTTCTATTTGGCTTTCCGGATAAATTTTAGAATATGTTAAAAAGTTCGACCGGATATAAATACCCATTTTTTCCCCTGTCGGGAAATTTCCAAGTGTTGGATTTTTCCGTAGTTTAACGACGTTCTAAGTAGTGCAAGTAACGCGATGGTCCCTCTAGAAGACAACAAACCTTAACTCGATTATGTGACCGTCTTGAACTGCCCTTTGAACCTTCGGGTTTGGGGCAGTACGGCGTGCCACATGTGAGGCGTTGGCTTGACCCTTCTACGGCTGGACCGTTGGTACTGAGGCACGAACTGAATGTTGTTAGACTTATTTCATGTGTTGACCTGTTTCGGGAAAACTTGGGTGTTCGATTGTTCGATCGGAAAGTTTGACATTTTCTATTTATCCGGAATGGGATACAATAATTGGAATTCACAAATTGTTATGAGATAACTGAATGAATGTTATAAACGTAGCACTTTAGTCTCACTTGATCGGTTGCCACGGAATTTTGATGTGATCAAAAGTCCGTCGCAATCACGTAGCGTACGCGGATACTCGCCGGGTAAACATAATAGACAGCCTCACTCCATAGCCCCGACCAAGTGACTGTAGGAGAACCCCGTCGCCGAAAGCATCCGTCCGGGTGCTCGCGGTAGCGGTGTTCCGCCTTGGTGCACTTCGTCGACGGTATCGGGGGTGCGGCCGCCTACTGAAGTTTGCGACGAGTATTCGATCAGACTGTCGGGAATCTTGTTGAATTGCCCGACTCGATATTGAAAAGTGTTTTCGATAATGAGACTAAAATGCGGGGTTTATAATTGTTAGGCATGCGATGTCTAAGTAATTCATTTGGTTAGACATGCGATGTCTAAAGAGATTGCGGATTCCAACTGTTGTAGTTTTACACTTTCTTTTCTGTGACCGTAAGTGTAATATGTGATATCGCCGGTTTCGTTGCTATATGTCAACGACAATTGGGATGCGCATATTTACTTACGTTGATGACATGTGATGTTATGTGTTGCTGGATATGTTATATTGGATCATCGTGTTTGAATAGCCGGGGGTTTTTATGTGAGATGAGTGTTTTTCTTTTTCATTCATGTAAAAACTTGTATGTAATATTCTTTTATTGGGGCGCTTCCAGGTTGCGGAAGTTGTCACCGTTTGTATATTATTTACTTTTCTGCACTAGGATAGACCCAAGGAGGAGGGCACAAGTAACCGGGTTCTGGGGTCCAGTGGGAGACCAACTCGAGGAGTCGAGTCCGGGTCTCCTAACTCTAGAATTGGTAGGGTTGCTTGCCGCTCTCGTAGGGGTCTAGGGGTGTGGGTTTGGCTATTCATCACGACCGTGGAATCCGTGTTTTATACTGGCTCGTATTGAAAACACGGACGTCCTAGTACATCCAATATTTCATATGTTTCTTCTGCTGCGATATCTGTGATGTGATCATGTGATGTTCTGTGATAGATACAGTATATAGTATATATGATATATTATATAGGCGTTACTTATGTTTTACACCCGCGCTAGCCCTGCCCCGCTCTGCCGTTAGTTACCTAACCTAACGGTGCACGAGGGGACATCGAGGCGAATGCGGATGGCATAAGTGTACGTCGTATTTATCTGTAATGTTTAGGTACTTAAATGATTGGACTTCATTAATGTGATTAATGAAATTAAAGAAACCTAAGATGTTGTAGAATCGAATTTCAAAATAAAACAGGTAGCTACAGTTCTTGCTTTGCACAGCGGTATATGTGATATATCCTGCACCTTATTCGATAAGGAAAGGACCGAGATCCCTTCACCGGTAGTGACTCCTTTAGCAATAACTGGCAGATGCTACACACTCGGTTTGTCTTTTGATAGCTTTTAAGTGTTTCTGCTTTGCACAGTGATACATGTGATATATCCCGCACCTCATTCGACGAGGAAAGGACCGACGATCCCTTCACCGGGAGTGACTCCTTTAGCAAAACTAGAAAAGCTTCAAAAGCACTCCATTTCAAAATCATTTGATTCTACAACGATATAAAGTTCATTACGCAAAGGGTTTTCTTAAAAACCTGACGTAGCCCTCCGTCATTTCAGATAAGTAATAGTTAGTATTCGTGCTGCGTTTGTTGACTCAGTCAAGGCGTAGTGTGCGGTAGCTGATTACTATTTATCTGCTTATGCATATGATGCAGATTGGATTAGGGTAGTCGTGCGGCCTTGTTGACTCAGTCAAGGGTCGTGCGGGTGGGTTTAATTCAATCAGGAAATGACGGGTTGAACATTACTTGCGGTCTATGGTTTGTTGACTCAGTCAAGGTCATAGATCGCCTGGGGCAAAATATTATCGGGAATTTCACGTGTTGAAATTTGCAATGAGATTGCATACCTTCTATGAGATAGTTGGATCCCGATACCCGCTGCGAGTAAGAGTTACTCCTGGGAGAGTTTTATACATTATAATTAGCCGATCAAGTAGGTGTCTAGAAAGGTGTCAACGAGGTTACGCCTCTGGAAAATGAGGTTTACATTAATTAGGTTCGTGCGAAAGCACGGGGGACCTCCCTCAAAGTACCGACACTGGCCTGGCTGAAAGATTGGCGAACTTGTTGTGTGTAATTAATCCCGGCTAGTCTTTCCTTTTAGGGTTTGAAGGAAGATTTGATAAAAAGCAGTGGGAGCCATCCTGATTAGATAAAATAATAACCAATCTATTCTTGCAAGTGTGCACGCTGAGTGTTTTCTTCTCTCTCTCCCCTGGTAGCGACCATATCACGCCTTAATCAGGATAATAAAACGGATATTTGACCGAACCCGCTTGTTAAACTGAGCTGGGGAACGTTGGTCCCGCTCCAACTTATAATAGTTATAAGACAGAGCAGGAAATTGGGGAATACCAGATTTCCCGTGCCGCCCAAACGAAGAGAGTGCATGCTGATGCATCATCTTCGGGTATGTTCATTATACAGAACTGTTTCTCAGTATCCTCTGCATCCATGGTATATGATACCGGATCAGGAACCCAGATATGTAAGATGTTACATAGGGCTACAAAAGGGTAGAAAAACTGAGAACGGGTGATAAGTTTCATGAGGCAGAAAACGGGGCAAGTGTTGCAGCCAAGTCTGTCGGTCACTGTCACCCTGTATTATCAGAATACATTGATTCTGAACGTATGTTATTAGATACCGAACCTGATATACAAAATCATATCACTCTCTTTATTAGCAAAGAAATGATAAAATTTTGTATTGTTGGATAATGTTTTGAACATTTCCTATATCAAAAGTTGATCGGTTCAGGCACGTTGTCTAAAAGCATTGACGTTCTAAATCAAACTCCAGTTCTTAGTGTACGGAACACACACAAGAGGAAGAGTTCAGAAATGAACGGATTCTTCTTGAGGTATTGTAGACTAGGTCAGATCAATGCGACCCGACTGGCTGAAGTTACATAGAGATGCATATTTAAATTAGTTTGAATTTACATCTTGTGAAACTCGCCAGTCATGTCACAAAGATAAGATGACCATAGCTTTGTTTACTGGAAACAGAGAAAGAGTTAGTGAACTCTGGGGATGATACATGTTGATGTATGTAAGGTCCCCTGTCTACAAATACCAATACCGGTTCTTTGTACTTCATTACATTCTCTGATAATCTCTCGAGATTATCACATATGTTCCTGTTGAAACACAAGTCCGAACTTTTTAAGATATTCACAGAATATAAGTTAGAAGTAGAGAACCAAAATATGGGTATAAGTATTATGTCCTTTGATGTGATCAAGGAGGAGAATACTTGTGCATGGAATTCCTGGACTATTCTAAAGGAGAATGAGATTCTCTCTCAGCATTACTCCTCCGTATACACCATTGCACGATGGTATGTCGGGGCGGAGCAATTGCACCCTATTCGATATGGTGTGCTCTATGATGAGTAATACTGAGTTACCTTTTTCCTTAAGGGGTTATGCACTTAAGAAGTTGCATACCTATTGAATAGGGTTCCAATCAAATCAGTTGCCTACCGCTTCATATGTGATATGGAGAGGGAAGAGCCCATGTCTTAAGCTAGTTAAGATTTGGGGTTGTCCGGACTATGTCTAAAATCAAAATCCGGACAAGCTCGAGGCAAGGTTAGTTATGTAGAACTGGAAAGGTTCCAGCTATACAAACTACAGCAGAAGATTTGGTAAAACCAATGGATTCAGTAGATTCCAACGAACCTCAGCCTCTCCGCCGATCTAGTAGGGTTCCTCACCCACCTGAGAGATGCTTCTGTTTCTCTATGACAGTGGGAGAGAGGATTGCATCATGAGATGATGACCTAACTAGTTTCGACCTGGCCATCAGGAGTAGGACTCTATGAGAATGGCTGGATGTTTAGCGATCTGAGATGGAATCCTTATACACCAACAAAGTATGGACTTTGGTTGCTATATCTGAAGGGTTACATCCCCATCAGGAGCAAGTATATCTTGAGAAGATTACTTGGTGTATATGGAAAAGTTGAGACTTTCAAAAGCTAGACTTGTTAAAGGTTTTCGTCATCAACCAGGTGTGGATAATGATGAAACCTTTTCCAATACCTATGCTTAAGTCCATCCAGATCCTACTTGCCACGGCTACATACCATGACTACGATATCTGGCGGTTGGGTGCCATGACAGCTTTTCTAAATGATGTTTTAGAAGAGTGCGTCTATAAGTACACAGCCAGAGGGCTTCGTAAACAGTGGGAGCAGCAGAAACGTGAACAAGATGCTTTATAGGATAAAGCAGGCATCGCGGAGCTGGAACGTCTATTTTGATGTAGTAGTCAAAGAGTTTGACATCATCAAAATGGTAGATGAACCTTGTATAAACAAAAAGGTAGTAGGGAGTATGGTGACGATCCTCGTAGAGTACGTGGATGACATACTCTTGATAGGGAAGGACTTTCCTATGCTACGCTCGATCAATCTCCGCTTATCACTAGGATTCTCCATATAGGATCAAAGTGATATCTACTAAATCCTGGATTTTGGATCTATGAGATAGATCTAAATGGATGTTAGGTACCTCACTAGCTGTAGTGAGATGGTATCAATCGATCTTGGGGAGAATCACTGGAAGTGTTCCAGGGTGATAAAGACGACTGAATGTCAGTCGCAGGCATTGTCTTTACCCTCAGTAAAGGGACGGTATGCTGGAAGAGTTCCAAGCTAGATACCGTGACATACTAGACGATAAAGGCAGGATACATCGCTACTTAAGATGCTACCAAAGAGGCTGTTTGGATGTATAATGGTTCATATGATGAACTATGTTCCTACCATTGTGAGATAATGGAGTTGTGGCTTATGCCAAGGAACGCCGGTCCCATCAGTGATCCAGACTTATTCTAAGGCAGTATCACCTGATCATGGAGATGGTTGATCTCCAAGGTGATCGAGGCAAGGAGAGCAGACTTACAGGATAACGCAGCGGATCCACTCACGAAGGCCTATTCCCAGAGAGAGACTTTTATGGGATGGTTGAGTATGAGATACTACAACCACTGCTACAGATGGCCCTAGTGCAAGTGGGAGATTGTTAGTTATATGTATGCCCTAGAGGCCATTACTGTACATTGGATGTATATTGTAGTGGATGCTGGGACGTATATAGGGAGGACTTTCTTGCTCGACATGATAGTATGCTATCTGGTTGCTCTTTACCTTAACGTGTACACTGATTGTCTCTCTGTTACATGTTGGTAAAGCCCTTAGGATGTGTACTTGACTACCTGGACTATGATGCGGATCATACTAGTTGGGACATGGTAGTCCATAAGTACATCCTTCAAAGTCCCTAGTCGTGGGTGTATCGAGATGGGGCATCGATATACCAGAGTAGACTAGCGTGTACCTTCTCGACCCATACAGATGGGCGATGGATGATCCCATATCCATTGGTGTTTGACATCGGAGATGATATACGGGTGCTCAGTAGAGACTGGGTACACTGGACGGACTCGCCGAGAACTCCCAGATGGTATTATACCTCACGTCAGATGGCAGTTCTCTGGTGACACTGGTACAGAGTAGTCTGTTGACCCGAGATCGTCATAGAGTCTTGTGTGGTTCCCACTGTGCTTTGATTTCCATCTTACCACGTCCAAGAGGGCGTGCAAAACGGTGGTTTTTGGGTACAGTCCGGAGTCACATGGAGGCAATGAGCGATAGGAGGGGATTCGTCTCTCCCGGTATAGGGGGTAGATGTTGCGCTGTGTTCGATTGGCTATAACAGGAAATCCCTGGCCAGGGTTGCTGAGATTTACTGGTAAGTGTTACCAGTAGTTTCTCGAACAGTTATAGACCTCATATCGACACGACTTATCGAGCTATTGGGTCTGACGTTTACCACCCCTAGGCAAGATATGCGACATATCAGACGATCAGACCGGAATGTACGGTAGTGTTACAGGGAGGATTCACTGGAGTGTGAGCGGGCTTGCTCGTCGATCTTCAGATCGCTCAATACCCGGGTGGCCGTTACGTTTAGCAGACCGCTTGCGGCTTGTGGGTGTTTGATATGATCATCGCCTGCTGCCGGCGTATTGACGAGTCTTTAGAGTCCTACACAGAGGTTTCCTGGCTCAAGCGAAACGAAATAGGAGCGCATATGAGATATGTGCGGGACCGAGAATAATGCGTGTATGTGATACCGTATTCCATTCTCGTGATGAATGTATCGATTAGGTTATATGCGATATACCCTAGTTATCGAATCAAAGGTTGATTCGATAAGCCGATACATATGATACTAGTCGGTTATGTGCGACATGACCGGATCATTGAATCAAGTGTTGATTTAATGATTTAATGAATAATTATATATTTGATATATTACTTTGCATTAACTAGTATTGGTTTACTTTAAATGGATTTTCTCGCTCGGATGTGCGCATTGCATATGCGATATGATTTTGTGCACTTGTTTGTATCATATTTGATGATGCATGCAAATTAGGGTTTGTGTAAAGAATTGAACCTTGGTTAAAGAAATGGTTAGGGTTTTTATTTAATTATTCATTTATTCATTTGTTTTTATTTTTGGAAAATAAATTGCATAAAATAGAATGGTGGCTTCTTTTGTTTTCTTTCATGAAGCTTCATGAACTTTTGACTTAGTCACCATTTTGTCTCATGCTTAACCCTAACCAATTCTATTAACTCAAGTTAATTCTCTACACCTAACCATGGTGAGAATTATGATAAGAATGGATTTTTATTTATTCTTTAATTCTTATCATAATACTTATCATAACTATTATCTTCTTCTTCTTCCTTTCTTCAAGTGAAGAAAGCAAGGTCCATCAATGGTGATTGATGGAAATGAGTGAGAAATCCAAATCTAAAGTCTACCCACTTCCTATTTTTTCATCCTCTACCTCTTGCCAAGTAGTAGAGTGTGTTTCCTTCACAAGTTTTCATGGCAAGGTGAAGGTGGAGCTTGATTTAGCGATGCCTCGACGTAGATCATCTTCGGCATGGACATCGACGACCTAGCTCGCTTATTCTCCGACGAAGCCGACTCTAGAGCCCGGATTCTTTTTGTACAGCGGAGACGACTTCGTTGCGGAGCTATGGAGGTGGAGCACCGGATCTACAAAGGTTGTATTTCTGATATCCCATTAGTTAAGTTGTTAACTAATTTGTTTTTCGCCTAGAAATCTAGTCTACGATCCGTAGTCGGGTATCTCGGCACCCATAATTTTTGAATTTGGCATGATCGATGCCTTGTAAGACCTCACTAGACTGCCTAGGAACCCTACACGGTAAACGTCAGTCCTCTAATAGCGGTACAAGTCGTGTCGGAGTGTAGCCCAGAACACCCTGAGATAACACTGGAAACCTACCAGTCTATCACGCTTGCCCTGGCCAGGGACTTTGTGTCATGGCTCTCCTAGACACAGCGCGATATCAACCCCCAATACCGGGAGAGACGAATCCTGTCTAACCGTCACTGCCTCCAAGTGCTTCGGGACTGTACCCAACTGCTACCTGTTTGCACGACTCCTTTGAGCCGTGGTAGGGTAGCAATCTAAGAACAGTGGGAACACACTCGAGGTGAAGTGACAGTGTCAAGTCAACGGACTAAGATGTACTCTTGTCACCTGGGAACTGATAACTGACGATAGGTATAATACTAACAAACAGTTCCCGACGAGTCCTGTCCATTGTACTCGTAACCGAACGAGCACCCGCATACTATCTCAAGTACGACATACTGACGACTGTGGGATAGACCGTCTCCCAAGCTGGGATGAGAGGCGCATACGCTAGTCTACTCCGGAATATCGATGCCCTATCTCGATAGTCCTACGACTAGGGACCTGTATAAGGATGTGCTTGTTGATTACCCAGCCCCCACGAGTGTGACTGCCATCACAACGCTGGTAATCAAGCAAAGATCCTAAGGGCTCCACTAATGTGTAAAGGCGATATGCTATAAGAAACGCATGTACACATTAAAGTAGAAACAAACCAAGTAGCATACTACTATTTTTAGCAAGATTGTCAATACAAGGTGAATATCCCAAGCTTCCATCAAGTAATATACAAACTAGTATGATACAGTAATGGACTCTAGGGCATATACATAACAATTAATCCCGGCTAGTCTTTCCTTTTAGGGTTTGAGGGAAGATTTGATAAAAACAGTGGGAGCCATCCTGATTAGATAAAATATTAACCAATCTAATCTTGCAAGAGCGCACGCAGAGTGTTTTCTTCTCTCTCTCTCCAGGTAGCGACCATGTCACGCCTTAATCAAGATAATAATACGGATGTATTGACCGAACCCGCTTGTTATACTGAGCTGGGGAACATTGGTCCCGCTCCAACTTATCATTGTTATAAGGCAGAGCAGGAAATAGGGGATTACCAGAATTCCCGTACCGCCCAAACGAAGAAAGTGCATGTTGATGCGTCATCTACGGGTGTGTTCATTACAGAGAATTGTTTCTCAGTATCCTTTACGTCCTGGATCTGAGATGCCGGATCAGGATCCCACATATGTAATTTTTTACATGGGCTAATGATAGGTAGAGAACTGAGAACGGGTGATAAAATTTCAAGAGTTTGAAACAGTACAAGTGTTGCAGCCAAGTCTGTTGGTAGTTATCACCCTGTATTAACAGAATACATTGATTCTGAACAAATGTCATTAGATACCGAACCTGATATACAACATCATATCAGTCTTTTTATTAGTAAAGAAGGATATAATTTTGTATTGTTGGATAATGTTTTGAACATTTCCTATATTAAGAGTTGATCGGTTCAAGCACGTTATCTAAAAGCATTGACGTTCTAAATTAAATTTACATTCTTAGTATACAGAACACACACAAGTGGAAGAGTTCAGAAATGAACGAATCCTTCTTGAGGTATTGTAGACTATGTCATATCAATGTAACCCGACTAGCTAAAATTACATATAGATGCATATTTAAATTAGTTTGAATTTACATCTTATGAAACTTGCCGGTCATGTCACAGAGATAAGATGACCATAGCTCTGTTTATTGGAAATAGAGAAAGAGTTAGGAACTCTTGGGATGATACATGTTGATGTATGAAGGTCCCCAGTCTACACATGCCAAGACCGGTTCTTTGTACTTCATTACATTCTCTGATGATCTCTCAAGATTCAGACATATGTTCCTGTTGAAACACAAGTCCGAAGCTTTTGAGATATTCACAGAATATAAGTTAGAAAGTAGAGAACCGAAATGGGTATAAGTATTATGTCCTTTGATGTGATCAGTGAGGAGAATACTTGAGCATGGGATTCCTGGACTATTCTAAAGGAGAATGAGATTCTCTCTCAGCATTACTCCTCCGAATACACCACAACACGTCGGTGTATCGGGACGGAGCAATCACACCCTATGTGATAAGGTGTGCTCTATGATGAGTACTACTGAGTTACCTATTTCCTTTTCGGAGTTATGCACTTCAGAAGCTGCATACCTATTGAATAGGGTTCCGATCAAATCAGTTGCCTACCACTTCATATGAGATATGGAAAGAGAAGAGCCCATATCTTAAGTTTGTTAAGATTTGGGGTTGTCCAGCCTATGTCTAAAAGCATAATCCGGACAAGCTCGAGGAAAAGTCAGTTCTGTAGAAGTTTGTTGGATATCCCAAGCATATGCAAGGGAATATCTTCTACCAAACCGAGGAACAAAAGATGTTTTGTTTCTCAATATGCCACCTTTGTGAAAGGGAATTTCTTGTGAAGAAATTAATGGACATAAGGTAGAACTGGAAAGAGTTCCAGCTATACAAACTACAGCTGATGATTTGGTAGAACCAAAGAATTCAATAGTTTCCAAAGAACCTCAGCCTCTCCGCCGATCTAGTAGGGTTCCTCACCCACCTGAGAGATACTTCAGTTTCTCTATGACAGTGGAAGCAAGGAATGTATCATGAGATGATGATCCAACTAGTTTCGAGCTGGCCATCAGGAGTGGGACTCTGTAAGAATGGCTGGATGTTTAACGATCTGAGATGGAATCCTTGTACACCAACAAAGTATGGACTTTGGTTGCCTTATCTGAAGGGTTAAATCCCCATCAGGAGCAAGTATATCTTGAGAAGATTACTTAGTGTACATGGAAAAGTTGAGACTTTCAAAGCTAGACTTGTTAAAGGTTTGCATCATTGACCAGGTATGGATTATGATGAAACCTTTTCTAAGTAGCTATGCTTAAGTCCATCCAGATCCTACTTGCCACGGCTACATACCATGACTACGATATCTGGCGGTTGGGTGTCATGACTGCTTTTCTAAATGATGTTTTAGAAGAGAGAGTCTATAAGTACACAGTCAGAGGGCTTCGTAAACAGTGGGAGCAGCGGAAACGTGTGCAAGATGTTTTATGTGATAAAGCAGGCATCGTGGAGTTGGAACGTCTGTTTTGATGTGTTAGTCAA
This sequence comes from Agapanthus africanus, assembly GCA_030015575.1. Lineage (NCBI taxonomy): Eukaryota > Viridiplantae > Streptophyta > Magnoliopsida > Asparagales > Amaryllidaceae > Agapanthus > Agapanthus africanus. Next base: position 228,737,978 of record JASDDO010000008.1, read on the forward strand.
AGAGTTTTACTTCATCAAAATGGTAGATGAACCTTGTATATACAAAAAGGTAGTAGGGAGTATGTGGGTGATCCTCGTAGAGTACGTGGATGACATACTCTTGATAGGGAAGGAGTTTCCTATGCTACGCTCGGTCAATCTCCGCTTATCACAATGATTCTCCATATAGGATCAAAGTGATACTTACTAAATCCTGGGTTTTGGATCTATGAGATAGATCTAATTGGATGTTAGGATACTCACTAGTTGTACTGAGATGGTATCAATTGATCCTGGGGAGAATCACTGGAAAGGTTCCAGGGTGATAAGGACGAATGAATGTCAGTCATAGACATTGTCTTTACCCTTAGTAAAGGGACGGTATGTTGGAAGTGTTCCAAGACAGATATCGTGGCATACTAGACGATAAAGGCTGGATACATCGCTACCAAAGATGCTACCAAAGAGGCAGTCTGGGTGTATATTTGTTCATGAGATGAACTTCGTTACTACCATTGTGTGACAATGGAGTTGTGGCTTGTGCCTGGGAACACCCGTCCCATCAGTGATCCAGACATATTCTAAGGCAGTATCACCTGATCATGGAGATGGTTGATCTCCAGGGGATCGAGGTCAGGAGAGTAGACTCAGAGGACAACACGGCGGATCCACTCACAAAGAATTTTTCCCAGAGAGAGACTATTATGGGATGGTTGAGTATGAGATACTACAACCACTGTTATCAGATGGCCCTAGTGCAAGTGGGAGATTGTTAGTTATATGTATGCCCTAGAGGCCATTACTATACATGAGATGTATATTGTAGTGGATGCTTGGACATATATGGGGAGGACTTTCTTGCTCGACATGATAGTATGTTATCTGGTTACTCTTTACCTTAACGTGTACACTGATTGTCTCTCTGTTACATGTTGGTAAAGCCCTTAGGTTGTGTACTTGACTACCTGGACTATGATGCGGATCATACTAGTGGGGACATGGTAGTCCATAAGTACATCCTTCAAGGTCCCTAGTCGTGGGTGTATTGAGATGGGGCATCGATATACCAGAGTAGACTAGCGTATACCTTCTCGACCCATGTAGATGGGCGATGGATGATCCCATATCCATTAGTGTTTGACATCAGAGATGATATACGGGTGCTCAGTGGAGACTGGGTACACTGGACGGACTCGCCGAGAACTCCCAGATGGTATTATACCTTACGTCAGATGGCAGTTCTTTGGTGACACTAGTACAGGTTAGTCTGTAGACCCGAGATCGTCATAGAGTCTTGTGTGATTCCCACTGTGCTTTGATTTCCACCTTTCCACGTCCAAGAGGGCGTGCAAAACGGTGGTTTTTGGGTACAGTCCCGAGTCACATGGAGGCAATGAGCGATAGGAGGGGTTTCGTCTCTCCCGGTATTGGGGGTTAATGTTGCGCTATGCTCGATTGGCCATAACAGGGAAGTCCCTGGCCAGGGCTGGTTTAGAGATTTACTGGTAAGTGTTACCAGTAGTTTCTCGCCCCGTTATGAGCCTTATATCGGCATAACTTATCGGTTATTGGGGTCTGACATTTTACCAACCCTAGACTTGATATGCGACATATCAGACGAGGAGACCGGACTGTACGGTAGTGTCACTGTCAGGCTTTTTGCAGGAGTTAGAGCGGGCTTGCTTGCTGATCTTCTGATTGCTCAATACTCGGGTAGCCGTTACGTCTAGCTAGTACCGATGACGGCTTGTGGGTGCTGGATATGATCATCACCTACTGCCTGCGTATTGACGAGTCTTTAGAGTCCCACATAGAGGTTTTACTGGCTCAGGAAAAACGAAATAGGAGCGCATATGTGATATGTGCGGGACTAAGAATAATGCGTGTATGTGATACCGTATTCTATTCTCGCGACTATTGTATCGGCCGGTTATATGAGATATAGCCAGGTTATCGAATCAAGTGTTGATTCGATAAGTTGGTACATTTTGTGTTAGTCGGTTATATGAGATATAACCGGATTATTAAGTCAAGTGTTGATTTAATAATTTAGTGTATAATTGTATATGTGATATACTAATTTAGATTAACTAACATTGTTTCACTTAAGCATTTGTTTTTCTCACTTGTGCACAACTTAATATATGTGTGATATATATTAATTTGTGTTCATTTTGTATCATGGTTGTTGATACACACTACATGGGTGTATGAGATATACACCATTATAATTATATTGGTTAGGTTTTTATATTTAAAGTAATTATAAAAACAAATGGAAAATGAGCTCACATGCATGAAGCTTCATGAAGCTTATGGTTGCATTGACTTAGTCCCCTAGTTTTGTTTTACTTAAGATATTAATTAACCTAACCACTATAATTAGCCATGGTTATGTCTCTACATGATTAGTATATGATACCCACTCACCCAAGGTTAGTTAACTTTCTCTTGATTAGTTTTCATTCTCATTTTGAGATCATCTTCTTCCTCCTTCAATGTCTTTCTAGGGTTTGATAAAGAGAGAGATACATTGTGAGAAAAGAAATTCTAAGGTGTACCCATTTCCTATTTCATCATCCTCTACTAGACTAGCACTTTAGTTTCGGGTGTTTGCTTCACTAATTCTCTAGTTAGTGAAGTAGAATCTTGAGTTCGTATTCCCTCGACGTAGATCATCTTCGGCCTCGAAGACTTCAAGCAATACCGTTGCAATCTTCTCAGGAGCCGTCCGAGAGTCCGGGAGTTCGATGATCGCAGCGAAAGGAGTACAACAAGGAGCTTTAGAAGTGAAGGACCGATCTACAAAGGTTGTATTTCGTATTCACTTAGTGATAATTGTTATTTACTACCATGTGTTACCCTAATTATCTAGAAAAGATCTTGTTTAGAGTTAATCGGCACGGCTAAAATTTTAATCGGGCATGGTTGATGCCTTGTAGAACCTTCTTAGAGTGCCTAGTAACCCTACACACCCATTCCCAGTTCCCTGCCTTTCAGTTGCCCATGTAACATATTACATATGTGGGATCCTGATCCGGTGTCTAATACCCAGGACGTAGAGTGAACTGAGAAATAGTTCTCGATAACTAACACACCCGAAGAAGATGCATTAGCATGCTTATTTTTCGTTTGGGCGGCGTGAGTATCCGGATATGTTTCTATTCCCTGCTCAGTTTTATAACATTTATAAGAAAGAACGGGACCAACGTTCTCCTGCTCAGTATAATAAGCGGGTTCAGTTAATATATCCATATTATTATCTTGATTAAGGCCTGACATGGTCGCTACCTGGAGAGAGAGAGAAGAAAAACACTTTACCGTGCGCTCTTACATGATTAGATTGGTTATTATCTTATCTAATCAGGATGGCTCCCACTGTTTTAATCAAATCTTCCTTCAAACCCTAAAAGGTAAGATTATCCGATATTAATTACACCTTACAAGTTTGCCAATCTTTCAGCCAGATCAGTGTTGGTACTTTGAGGGATGTTCCCCGTGCTTTCGCATGGACCTAATTAAAATAAACCTTGTTTTCCCAGAGGCATAACCCCGTTAACACCTTTCTAGACACCTACTTGATCGGCTAATTTGACATGTGTAAAACTCTCCCAGGAGTAACTCTTACTCGCAGTGGGTATCGGGATCCATCTATCTCAAAGAAGGTATGCAATCTCATTGCAAATTTCAACACTTGAAATTCCCGATAATATCTTTTACCCCTAGCGTCCTAAGACCTTGACGGAGGTCAACAAACCATAGGCTACTAGTCAAGTTCAACCCGTCTTTTCCTGATTGAATTAAACCCACCCGCACGACCCTTGACGGAGGTCAACAAGGTTGTACGACTACCCTAAAACAATCGCATCACATGCTGCAGATAAATACTACTCAGCTACCGTACACTATGTTAGTTATATGTATGCCCTAGAGGCCATTACTGTACATTGGATGTATATTGTAGTGGATGCTGGGACATATATAGGTAGGACTTTCTTGCTCGACATGATAGTACGCTATCTGGTTGCTCTTTATCTTAACGTGCATACTTTCTGTCTCTCTGTTACATGTTGATAAAGCCCTTAGGATGTGTACTCGACTTCCAGAACTATGATGTAGATCATACTAGTGGGGCCTGGGTAGTCAATGAGTACATCCTTCACTGTTCCTAGTCATGGGAATATCGAGACGGGGCATCGATATTCCAGAGTAGACTAGCGTATATCTTCTAGACCCATGTGATGGGCGATGGATGATCCCATATCCATTGGTGTTTGACATCAGAGATGGTATGCGGGTGCTTAGTGATTACTGGGTACACTGAACGGACTCGCCGAGAACTCCCAGATGGTATTATACCACACGTCAGATGGCAGTTCTCTGGTGACACTGGTACAGCTTAGTCTGTTGACCCGAAATCGTCATAGAGTCTTGTGTGTCTCCCACTGTGCTTTGATTTCCACCCTACCATGGCTCTACTGAGTCGTGTAAACAGGTGGTTTTTGGGTACAGTCCCGATTCACATAGAGGCAATGAGCGATAGGAGGGGATTCGTCTCTCCCGGTATTGGGGGTTGATGTTGTGCTATGCTCGACTGGCCATAACTGGAAATCCCTGGCCAGGATTGCACTGATTTACTGGTAAGTGTTATCAGTAGTTTCGTTCTTGTTATGGACCTTACATCGGCATGACTTATCGAGCTACTGGGGTCTGACGTTTACCACCCCTAGGTGAGATATGCGACATAACAGACGAACTGACCGGACTGTACGGTAAGTGTTACTGGTTGGATTCACAGGAGTGTGAGCGGGATTGCTCGTCGATCTTCTGATCGCTCAATACCCGGGTGGCCGTTACGTTTAGCAGACCGCTTGCGGCTTGTGGGTGTTTGATATGATCATCACCTACTGCCGGCGTATTGACGAGTCTTTAAAGTCCTACACAGAGGTTTCCTGGCTCAAGCGAAACGAAATAGGAGCGCATATGAGATATGTGCGGGACCGAGAATAATGCGTGTATGTGATACCGTATTCTATTCTCACGATGAATGTATCGATTGGTTGTATGCGATATAACCTAGTTATCGAATCGAGGATTGATTCGATAAGTCGATACATTGGATATTATTCGGTCATATGCGATATGACCGGATCGTTAAATCAAGTGTTGATTTAATGATTTAATGTATAATTATATATTTGAATATATTACTTTGCATTAACTAGTATTTGTTCACTTATGATGGATTTTGTCACTTGATGTGCACATTGTATATATGATATAGTTTTGTGCACTAGTTTGTATCATGTTTGATGATACATGCAAAGTTGGATGTATGTTTACTTTAAACCATGTTTAAGTGACTGGCTAGGGTTTTGTTATCTTTGTTTTTTTCATTTAATTTTAGCAAGAAAAGAAATGGTTGCTTCTTTTGTTTTTTCTTTGAAGATTCAAGAAGCTTTGACCATTTTTGTTTCTTTTGTTTAACCTAACCATTCACCTAACCCTAGTTTATTCTCTACACTTAACCATGGTTGCATAATGATAACCATCACTTGATTTTGTTTTAATTTTTTTCATTCCTTTTCATCCTTCTTCTTCTTCTTCTTTAAGAGAGAAAAAGAAAACCTTTGCTTGAAAATGATCAAGTGATGATTCTAAGTGAGAAAGAAAAATCCAAAGTGAACCCACTTCCTATTTCTTCATCCTCTACCACTTGCCATGTAGTATAGGGTGTTTTCTTCACAAGTTTCATGACTTGGTGAAGGTGGAGCTTGATCTTGAGTTGCCTCGACGTAGACCATCTTCGGCATCGAAGTCGACGACGTAGCCCGATCATTTCTCCGACGAAACCATCGCCAGAGTCTGGGATCCGATGATTGCAGCGGAGGGTCATCATCACGGAGCTGAGGAGGTGGAGGACCGGATCTACAAAGGTTGTATTTTCCGTTCACTCTTAGTTAAGTTGTTAACTTATATCGTTTTCGCCTATCCTCTAGTTACGATCTTGCTTAGGGTCACTTGGCACATAGAAATTTTTTGAATTGGCCATGTTTGATCACTTGTAGAACCTCATGTGTGTGCCAAGGAACCCGACACACTACGTCTTGACGGAGATCGACAAACGTAGCACGAATACTAAGTAGGACTTATCTGAAATGATGGAGGGCTACGCAGGTTTTTCTGAAAAATCATGAGCGTAATGAACTTGATATCGTTGTAGAAACAAGGTTATTTGAAAAGGAGTGTTTTTGAGACTTTTCTAGTTTCGTAAAAGAGGTCACTCCCGGTGAAGGGATCTCGGCTTTTTCCTTATCGAATAAGGTGCTGGATATTCTACAAGGAATACCGCTATGCAAAACAAGAACTATAGAAGCAATCAAAAACTAAACCGTGAGTTTATAGCATCTGCCAGTTTTGCTAAAGAGGTCACTCCCTGTGAAGGAATCTCGGCTCTTTCCTTATCGAATAAGGTGCTGGATATTCTACAAGGAATGCCGCTATGCAAAGCAAAAAATTTAGCTACCCTTTTTGAAAATTTAATTCTACAACATCTTTTAGGTTTCTTTTCATTTATTAATCTCATTAATAAATCCCATCATTTAAGCTTCCTAAGCATCACAGAAGAAACGAAAGTAGTAATATTTATATATCATATATATATAATAAGCATTCGTCTCAGGAAATAATATGATCTCATACTAGAACATTGCAGCAGAGCTCAACATATGAAATATTGGATATACGAGGACGTCCGTGTTTTATTTTGAGCCTGTATAAAATACGGATTCCACAATCGCGATGAATAGTCAAACCCACATCCCTAGACCCCTACGAGAGCGGTAAGTAACTATGCCAATTCTAGGCTTAGGAGACCCGGTCTCGACTCCTCGAGATGGCCTCCCACTGGACCCTAGAACCCGGTTACTTGTGATCCCCGTCTTGGGTCTATCCTAATGCGGAAAAGTAAATAATATACAATGGTGACATCAACCTCAACTCGGAAGTGCCCCAATAAAAGAATATTACATACAAATGATTTTTACATGAATGAAAAAGAAAACTCTCATCTCACATAAAACCCCCGGCTATTCAATACACGACGATCCAATATAACATATCACAGTAACAAATAATCATCACAGATAACTAGGCGAAGTTAGATAATTCGATAGATACAACGAATTCCTAAAAAATCCAAGAGAGCTCAACACTTTAGCAAATTAACCAGAGACATACCACAGTACCTACGGACCAACAGCCGAAAGCCGGCCCAAGCTTCTCAAGTGGCACCGCGGATCCGCCGCCAAAACCAGGTTTTGGCCGCGGATACGCGGTCACTTAGATGAGTTAGGGTTTCGTTCTTCAGGTGTGTCCATAGAATTCCCTGCATGATTTTCTGAATATTTTTAACATGAAAAATTTCAACTTTTTGAAAAATTTCCAGAAAGTGGGAAATTTAGGGTTTTCGGAGTTCGATCGGACTTCTAATTTCGTCTAGACAACGCCTAATGCTCTAGCTTGGCTCTGATACCACTGTAGGGTTGCGTAGCACTACTACAAGGTTTAGGGAGGCATCACACATGCCATTTTATAAAAGTTTGGGGAGCTATGAAACCATAACCAAGATCTTAACTAGAGAATTAGGGTTAACTTTGAAAGTAAACAACATTACTTCTATGAGTTTGGGATTACAACCTTTGTTGTCCGCTCCTTCGCTTCATAAACTCCGTGTTGAGGTACCTTTGCTGCGATCATCATGAACATGGACTCTAGAGAGGCTCCATGAGGTGAATGAGGCATCTTGCTTGAAGTCTTCCTTTTTCGAAGATGATCTAGCTTGAAAAATCTCAAACCCAAGCTTTCACTTCTCTAATGAAGTATTAGTCAAGTGAACACCATAATCTAAGTGGCTTGAATAGTTGATGATGATGAAGTAGGAATTTTGCTCTCTTTTGTTTTCAATTTCTCACTTTAAATCATCACAACGCAAAAAACTAGAAAGCTTATTCAAAGGAGGAAGAAGAAGATGAAAGCTTTTGTGATGAATAATGAATTGTTGTGAGGTTAGAATTGCAGCCATGGGTTAAAGATAACATCCTTAACCCTTGTAGAGACTTAACCATTTGCTATGGTTAGAGTTAGGTCAACAAATATCTTAAAGAAGACAAAAATGGTGGACAAATTCAAAGAAGCCTACAAGCTTCCATAAAAATATCAACCATGGATAATTCCACCATTATTTGTATTTCATTAATAATAACTATAAACCCTAATCTAACCCTAGCCTGGTTCAAGTCTCATAAACCCTAGTTGAAATTTTAACCTAGCACGTTACAATATTATATATCACATATATAATATATAATGTAACAAAAGAAAATAATACAATTAACATATATCGCATATACATCAATGTATTATCCAAGTGAGAAAAAGAATCAATAAAGTGAGCTTATATTAGTTAATGTAACATAATATATCTCATATATAATTATACATTAAATTATCGAATCAACACTTATCCGATAACCCGTCTATATTACATATAACCGACTAATATAACAAGTACCATTTCATCGAATCAACACTTGATCCGATGACCCGGCTATATCACATATAACCGGACGATATCCAATATCGTGAGAATAGAATACGGTATCTCATATCGTATTAGTCTCGGTTCCGCACATATCGCATATGTGCCTCTACTCCGTTTTTCCTGAGCCAGGAAACTTCTGTGTAGGACTCTAAAGAATCATCAATACGCCGGCAGTAGGTGATGATCATATCAAACACCCCAAGCTGCAAGCGGTCAGCTAAACGTAACAGCCACCCGTGTATTGAACGATCAGAAGATCAACAAGCAAGCCTGTAAATTCTCCTGTGAATCCAATCAGTAACACTCCCGTACAGTCCGATCACTTCGTCTGACATGTTGCATATCTAGTCTAGTGGTGGTAAACGTCAGACCCCAGTAACCAATAAGTTGTGTCGATGTATGGCTCAAAACATGTCGAGAAACTACTGATAACACTTACCAGTAGCACTCCAAATCATCCCTGGCCAGGGACTTCCCGTTATAGCCAATCGAACACAGCACAACATCAACTCCCTATACCGGGAGAGACGAAACCCCTCCTATCGCTCATTATTTCCATGTGATTCGGGACTGTAACCAAAAGCCACCGTTTTGCATGCCCTCTTGGACATGGTAAGGTGGAAATCAAAGCACAGTGGGAATCACACAAGACTCTATGACGATCTCGGGTATACAGACTAACCAGTACAATTGTCACCAGAGAACTGCTATCAGACGATAGGTATAATACCATCTAGGAGTTCTTGGCGAGTCCGTTCAGTGTACCCAGTCTCCACTGAGCACCCGTACACCATCTTTGATGTCGAACACCAATGGATGTGGTATCATACATCACCCATCTAATGGGTCAAGATGCGTATACGCTATTCTACTCTGGAGTATCGATGCCCTCTCTCGATACACCCTCGACTAGGAACAGTTATAGAATGTACTCGTAGACTACCCTGGCCCTACTAGTATGATCTTTATCATAGTCCCAGTAGTCAAGTACATATCCTAAGGGCTTTATCAACATGTGAGAGCAATACAGTAAACTAATACAAGTCAACATGTTAAGACAAAGTGAAACCAGATAGCATACTATCATGTCGAGCAAGAAAGTCCTCTCTATATATATCCAAGCATCCATTATAATATACATCATATTTACAACAATGTCCTCTAGGGCATATGCATAACTAACAAGCAATGCAAACAGCTTTACAACTAAGTGAATGCGGAATACAACCTTTGTAGACCGATACTTCATTTCTAAAGCTCCGTGTAGTAGTCCTTTCACTCCAAGTATTAAACACCCGAACTCTACTAAGGGTTCACATGAAGAAATGAACAAGCTTGCTCGAAGTCTTCGAGCACGAAGATGATCTACGTCTAGGAGACTCAAGCCCATGCTACCTCTTCACTAATTGTAGACTAGTGAAGCAAACACTCTAAACTAAATGGCTAATATAGTAGAGGATGATGAAGTAGGAAATAGGCTCACTTTAGATTTATTTTTCTCACATTATTTCTTCACCATTTGAAAAGCTAGTGAGCTTTTTTTCCATGAGGAAGAAGAAGATGAAGTGGAGATGAGAATGAACTCATGAGGTGAGAATAGCAACAATGGGTGAGTTAGTGTCATACACTAACCCATGTAGAGAATAAACCATGGGTGAGTTATAATGGTTAGCTTAAGAAATATCTACATGTGAAACAAAAATGGTGGACTTGGTCAATGGTTCCACAAGCTTCTACAAGCTTGTAGCTATGACAATTTTCCATCCAATTTTGAATTACTTAGATAAATATAAACCCCTCATTATATCAAGCATGGTGTGAGTCTCATACACCCATGAAGCATGTGGCATCAACCATGACACAAATAAAATGTACATTAATATATATCACATATATACTATATGCACATAAGTGAGAAAAAGAATACTAAGTGAGCAAATATTAGATATTGTAAGTTAATATATCAAATATTTAATTATACATTAAATTATCAAATCAACACTTGATTTAATAATACGGCTATATCACATACAATCGACTAATATCATATGTATCATCTATCGAATCAACACTTGATCCGATAACCCGGCTATATCACATATAACCGACCGATATCACTTATCGCCAGAATAGAATGCGGTATCACATACGCGCATTAATCTCGGTCCCGCACATATCACAGATGTGCTCCTACTTCTTTTCGCATGAACCAGGAAACCCCTGTATAGGACTCTAGAGACTCATCAATACGCCGGCAGTAGGTGATGATCATATCAAACACCCACAAGACGCAAGCGGTCTGCTAAACGTAACGTGAAGTTGTAAGTCTACGCTAGCGCCCCGGCCGTCTACAGACGCCAAATGCGGAACAAAAAACTTTTAACTGGCGCTATCGTATACTTTAACCCGGATCTGCCATTATTGCTAAACTAACAAACTGTAAAGAGTGTAGAAAGGTTATACCGAACGATCCGAGTCCTTCGTTCTTCAACCATCATCCCACGCTCCGTTGCGGCTGCTCCGATCTCGTCGATCTCCGATGTCCTCGTCGAAGTGGCACCACATGATCGGTTCTTTAAACGGGCTCCCGCCTCTGACTCGAGGCAACTCGATCGTCAAGTTTGCTAAAAGAGACGACCAAGAATGATGTAGAGAATGAGTAAATGACTTTGTCTCACTTCGTCCAAATCTGTGGACGATCGGTTAATGAAGTTGCCGAGGGAATCGGGTGATGGAATGAACTGTAAAATTCCATGCACCCCAAATACTGTCATATCTTTTCTACAAATGAAATCAACAACCATGAGAGAGAGAGGAGGGGGCCGGCCTCTTATAAAGAGAGGGGGGTGACCGTAGGAGAGGGGGGTGACCATAGGATAAATATCATATGTGAACACATAATAATATCTAGCATAAAGATCTTAACCAAAACAAGAAATGGTTGAATACAAAGCATGTGTCATAATCCTTGTCACAAATTCGAGAACCTTCTAGAACCTTCTAGAAGCTCGACTCACTCTCATCCAAGAAAAGATAAATCCGCCTTTAACCAAATGTTAAAAGACGACTGATAGAAAACTGGAAACTGGCAACTTCCAAAAGTGATCCTGAAACGAATTTCAGGACAACCCGGAAACTGTATAAATATACCCGCATTTGTATTACGACCGAATACAAATGCAACTGAGACAAAGATATTATACCTACTCAATATAATACTCGGATCCGGCTTAAACCAAAGCCGACCAGTATTATCTGCCCGAAAACTGACACGTGCGTAAACGCACGTGCATTTTCCGAACCCTGCCATAAAACCATACGGCCTCTACAATGTTTCGCCCGAACTTGGAAAACTGTCTGTGGGGGACTCTAATGACTCGTCAGTACCCTGGCAGTGGGTTTAACCACAAACCGTCAGCGGCACTAGCAATGCGTAACGGCTGCCCATGGACTGACCTCAAGGGATGCCGATGAGCGCACTCATCCGGAAAACCCTACTGAGCCTAACAGTGACAATGTATATACAGTCCGGTCCGTTCGTCAATGAGTATCGCATATCCGCCTAGGGGGCTAGTAACGTCAGACCCCCAAAAGCAGTATAAGTCATGTCGGAGTGAAGCCCAATAACACCCTGAGATACTACTGGAGTACCTACCAGTAAATCTCCTGCCATGGCCATGGAGTTTGTGTATTGGCTCTCCTAGACACTGCACGACCTCGCCCCCAATACCGGGAGAGACGAATCCCCTGCCGATCCGCTCACGTGCCTCCATATGGCTCGGGACTGTACCCAAAAGCTACCTGTTTGCACGACTCCTTTGAGCCGTGGTAGGGTAGAAATCAAAGCACAGTGGGAACTCACACGAGACAAATGACGACCTCAGGTCGATGAACTAACCTGTACACATGTCACCAGGGAACTGCTATCTGACGGTAGATATAATACTAACTAGCAGATTCCCGGCCAGTCCTGTCCGGTGTACTCATAACCCAATGAGCACATGTATACATCTTAGGTGATCCAACTGACACCAGTGGCTTGTGAGACCGGCCACCGCCCCTCGTCGGGGTCTCGACTGTACACACTAGTCTACTCCGGAGTATCGATGCCCTGTCTCGAAACTCCCACGACTAGGGACCACAATTAAGGATATGCATATAAACTACCCAACTCTCACGTATATGATCGCCATCATACTGTTGGTAGTAAAGCAAGATCCTAAGGGCTCTATCAAAGTATAACATGCAATCAGTCACCTGAACATGTACACGACTGATAAAGGCAAACCAGATAGCATACTATCATCTCGAGTAAGACTGTCCTGTTGGAGATAATGCCCTCAGAGTCAATTATTGGATCACAGGTACGTGATTGCAATGATTGATGGAGGACCTATCCCGGTAGGACAGTCTTACTCGAGATGATAGTATGCTATCTGGTTTACCTTTATCATCGTGTACTGTTTCAGGTGACATGACACGTCGCTATTACACGTTGATAGAGCCCCTAGGATTCTTGCTTGACCAACAGCAGTATGAGGGCGATCATATACGTGGGAGCTGGCAGTCTATAAGCATATCCTTAAATGGTCCCTAGTCGTGGGAGTTTCGAGATAGGGCATCGATACTCCATAGTAGACTAGTGTATACAGTCGAGACCCCGACGAGGGGCGGTGGCCGGTCTCACAAGCCACTGGTGTCAGTTGGATCACCTAAGATGTATATAGGTGCTCATTAGGTTTTGAGTACACCGGACAGGACTCGCCGGGAACATGCCAGTTGGTCATATACCAGACGTCAGATGGCAGTTCCCTGGTGACATATGTGCAGGTTAGTTCATCGACCTGGGGATCGTCATTTGTCTCGTGTGAGTTCCCACTGTACTTTGATCACTACCCTACCACGGCTCAAAGGAGTCGTGCAAACAGGTTTTAGTTGGGTACAGTCCCGAGCCACATGGAGGCAGTGAGCGTATCTTCAGGGGTTCGTCTCTCCCGGTATTGGGGGTGAGGTCGTGCTGTGTCTAGGAGAGCCATTACACGAAGCCCTCGGCCGAGGCAAGGAGATTTACTGGTAGGTATTCCAGTAGTATCTCAGGGTGTTCTGGGCTACACTCCGACACGACTTGTACCGCTTTTGGGGGTCTGACTTTTACCAACCCCCTAGGCCCGCCATGCGATGCTCATAGACGAACGGACCGGACTGTACGGATATTGTCACTGACAGGCTCAGTAGGGTTGTCGGGCTGAGTTCGCTCACGGACGTCCCTTTTGGTCAATACCTGGTAGCCCGTTACGTATTGGCTTATACCTCTGACGTGCTAGTGGTTAAATCCACAACCAAGGTGTTGACGAGTCTTTAGAGTCCCCCACATTCAGTTACTCAGCTTTCGGGCGAAAGGTTGTAGAGGCCGTATGGAGATATGGCAAGGTCCGATCAGATACGTGCGGTATTGCACGGATCAGGATCGGACAGTTTGTACTATAGGCCGTATTGATATATGGCAGGGTTCGATCAGATACGTGCGGTATTGCACGGATCAGGATCGAACAGATATTACTAGCCGGTTTTGGTATAAGCCGGATTCTAGTATAGTACAGTGGAGATTTTGTCTCATTGCATTTGTATTTCTGTCGAAATAAAGATGCGGGTGTGTATGCACAGTATCGGGGTTTTCCTGTAATTTATTACGGGACCAGTTTTCTGGAGTTGCCAGTTTGCTTTCCGTTTCGGCCAATTTCCATTGTTCCGTTCATTGGCCGAAGATTGGTGGAGGAGGGCTTATTTGCATTGTTGCAAATAAGCATTTGTGGAGGGGGTCTTTTTCATATTGCCATGTCATGATCACTTGACTTTTTGACTTCATGATGGTTGCTCCATACCTTGACCTTTTGACTTGACCTCTTCATGATGGCTTGACTTTTTGAAGTCATCATGCTTGATGATGGTTGAGGTGGAGTGTTGGTTTTAGCTTGTTATCATGCTTATGCATGATAGTCTTTTTCCCACTCTCTCTTGGATTATGAGATTGATTATCTTTTGATACATACACTCCACTCTCTCACACCCCTCTCATTCTCTCCTCCTCTAGTTTTGGCCGGCCAAGCATGGAGGTGGGGTTGCCCATTTTTGTAGTGGGGATTTTTGCTCTCTAGTTGATAGAAAAATCCCCAAGTTCCTCCACATAATTCTTGTATCATCCCTCCACTAAAATGGCACCTCCATGAACCCCAAATGAGACACAAGTTCTACTATACATTCTACAGCAATTCTTGGGCACGTCGAGTAGCCGGCTTCGTGCCCGAGTTGCCTCGGCATTGAGGTGGGAGCCCGTAAAAGAAGTAGGCGATGTGGTGCACTTCCGGCGACGAGGAGGAGACGGCACATTCCGCAGGAGATCGGGACGGCGACGAGAAGACCGGAGGACTCGGATCTGTCGGTATACTTCTCTTCCCTATCTTGTAGTTAGCTTAGACTTGTTAATGGTTACGATCCGGATGTTTAGTGCGCGGTGGTGCCGGTTTGCTAAGTCCGCAAAATTAAAGTTTTTCACCGCTTCCGCATTCCGGCGTCGGATTGACGGCCGGGGCGCCGCCGTGCACTTACAGTGGTATCAGAGCCTCGCCATTAACTTCGTCTAGCTTGGTTTAATGTGTTTTACGTTTCCGATCGAACAAAATCCCGAAACCTCATTTTTCATGCACATCAGTTTCTGTCGAATTTTTTTTGAGTCCAAAAATTTTTCAGGTTGTCTCAGAGTGATGTGCAGAGAGTTCTAAGAATACTGCAAAATTTTGGTGAAGCGATGATTCCGTACGACCGCGGAAGCGCGGCCTTAGCCCCTCATTGGCCGCCCTTCCGCCGCAGGAATAAGGCTTCACTTCACCAATTTCTTTCAGTGGGCTTGTGGGCTTAAAATATGGGTTTTGGAATGTTAAAATTGGGCCCAGGTTTTCTGTGAGTGCTACAGTTTTGATTGGGGGCCCACTTGTTAATTTTTGGTCAATCGGAAAATTTTAAACACATTTTTCACAGTATTTACATTATATCTGCGACCGTGAATGTCACTTGATCGGTAAATCCGGTCTAACTGCTATAGCCCGGTTAGACGGATTTGCGAACGTGACTTTCACGTTGATGTTCTATGTTTATGCTGTGATGTTGCGGATCGGTCGTGGGGGATAGCCTGGATGCAATGCTAGTACAGTTGTGGTTGTATTATGTACATTTGATATTGCGGGGCGAGCGTCCGACATGTGGACTGTCGTAACTGCCAGTTTGTATTATTATTTTGGGGCACGGC
Organism: Agapanthus africanus; assembly: GCA_030015575.1. Lineage (NCBI taxonomy): Eukaryota > Viridiplantae > Streptophyta > Magnoliopsida > Asparagales > Amaryllidaceae > Agapanthus > Agapanthus africanus. The sequence continues at coordinate 228,753,862 of JASDDO010000008.1, forward strand.
CAGGTTGCGGTCGTTGTACCCGGTGTATGTATATTTTTACTTTCTGTACTAGGATTACCCCGCGGAGGGGTGCACAGATAGCCGGGTTCTAGAGGGCAACAAGCCCGCATCTCATGGCATTGAGACGGAGGGGGTTTCACTCTGGGATTGGCGGGCTATTCGCCGCACTCGTAGGGGGTACAGGTTGACCCAGGAGGGGTGCCCAAGTTGCCGGATTCCGTGGAGTGCTGGGTGGTCCATTCACGGAGCTGAAGGGGGCTGCCTCGCTTCAGGTTTTGGCGGGTGACTTACCGCGCCCGTAGGGGTCTAGGATTTCATTGCGCAGGCTATCCACACGACCAGGGGAACGTCGGGTTTCAGCAGTGGCTCTGTGAAACCCGGGGATCCCAGATATCTGTATTGTTTCTGTGATGCTGTACATTTTCTGTGATGTTGCATTTCTTTCACGCCTTGAGCGAAATATAATATATTGGTATATATATTAGTAGATGTTGTATATGTTTTACATCCGCGCCAGTCCATTCCCCGCTCTGTCGTTAGTTAGCTAACCTAACGGGTAATGACGGGACCCAGTGGCGAATGCGGATGGCATATACGTACATCAGTATATTTTCGTTCTTTTTGGTGTGATCAATTGATGGGACTGCATTGATTCGGATCAATGCAAGTTGAAAAACAAACCTAATCTGATGTTGTTGGAACACTTTTCAAAAGCTGTTATTGCAAGGACGTTCACTTTTGTTTTGCATCGTGATATTCAGTTGGAATATCCTGCTCCTCAGTCGACGGGGCAAGGGCCGAGATCCCTTCACCGGGAGTGACCCCTTGAACAAAAGGTTTGCGTCAGGGCATTAACTTCACTATAGCCGATTACTTTCGCTTTGCATCGCGGTATTCATTTGGAATATCCTGCACCCCATTCTACAGGGAAAGAGCCGAGATCCCTTCACCGGGAGTGACCTCTTTAGCGAAGGTTTTCGTCACTATATTTTAAAAAGCTATCCGTTCCTTCGACGATATCAAGTTCTTTACGTTAAAGGTTTTCGCCAGAAACCATTCGTAGCCCTCCGTCGTTTCATATGGGTAGTCAATAGTATTCAAGCTGTGTTTGTTGGCCAAAGTCAAGGCACAGTGTTTGGTAGCTGTTGGTTATTCATATGCAGCATAGATAGATGCGTTGGTTTGGGACAGTCGTATAGCCTTGTTGGCCAAAGTCAAGGGCTTGTGCGGGTGGATTCGAATCAACTTGGAGAATGACGGGTAGAACTTGACATGTGACTTATGATTTGTTGGCCAAAGTCAAGGTCATAAGAGCATGGGGCAGAAATCACATCGGGAGTTTCAAAAGAACTGAAACTTGCCAGATATGCGCATACCTTCTGGAGTGTGATAGCGTGAGCGGATTCCGTCACGTTATCATGCGATGATAGTTGGATCCCGATTCCCACTGATGAGTTAGTTTACTTCTCGGGTGACCCCGACTAATTCTTCTTTCAGGTTTGGAGGAGAATTTGACGGTACAGTGGGAGGATTCCAGATTAGATAAATTGGTAACCATTCAGATCTAGGTTAGAGTGCACGCTGAGTGTTTCTTTTCTCTCTCTCTCTGGCAGCGACCATTGACCCGACCCTAAGACTTTGACTCAAAGACCAAGTTGACCGAACCTTCTTAACACTGGCTTTTGGATTGTCAGAGTTGCTAACCTCATTGCCACTCCTACTTTTACCCTTTTCTCCAGGACACCCCGTATTACTACGAACATCCACTTCCATTGGACAAAACCATCGTATGGTTAGATACGAACTCGAAGGAATTTATTCGAGAATGGTTTCAGGTTCTGGAGAAAACGGATAGGATTATTCAGTTGTCTTTTCCTTTTACCCTCTCTCAGGTTGTGAATACTCCTTGGTTTAGGGGTAGTACACCTATTACGCAAATTGGATTGCCTTCTTCCAAACCTTAGGATGGTGCCGACCGGTAGGGAATGAAGAAAACCAATTAGCATAACGATGGTGTGCAGAAGGTATTAAGTTAAGACAAAGCAAGGGATTAGTAAGAGGGCAAAGTAAATTGCAACAGATATTCACGACCAAACCAAGTATTCCTTCGCCAATCCTAAAATCACCTTTGTATTTCTCCAGGACACTCCGTATCACTACGAAGATCCACAGTTTATTGGATACTCCATCGTATAGTTATATACGAACTCGAAAGGAACTTATTCCAGTTCGGGGATGGATTCTGGTTCAGGAGAAATAGGAATAAGAGATATTCAGGTGTCTTTTATCTTCACCTTCTCTCACATTACGAGTGTTCCTAGGATTGGGACAGTACACCCATTATGCTTATTGGATAGTCTTCTTCCAAACCAAAGGGTGGTGCCGAACGGTAGGGAAGGAAGAAAACCATTTGGCCTAAAGGGGTGTGCAGATGGTAAAGACTAAAGACATATGAAGGGATTTGGAGAGGTGGCAAAGAATTACACGGTTACAGTTGTGAATCTGGATAATGGAAGAGGCATTACTAGGAATACCAGAATACCCCTACGAAACATTTCAATGTTTCAGTCTCACTGTGTAATGTTAAAAGAAAACTGATTTCCCGATTAGATACTTACTCCAGGGTATGTATTTACCAAGTATGATTCTCACATCTGTATGGTTTTACAGAAGATGAGTGGGAGTAAGTTGTTGGGAATTGGGTGACTATCCTCATTATATCGGGATTCGTTGCAATCGGTGATATTTGAGGAAATCACCTGGGTTGTTTGCCGGTCGGCAAATATTTGGTTTTGAATATCCGCTTTTATGAACCAATTTCAAATTGATATATCTGTACGTCTATTTTCATAGAGTGAGATATACCTTTCTGAAATTATGTCTACGACATTTACCTATATCAGTGGATGGTTAGGTAAGGAGCATTAAACAGCGGTGTAATTCTTCTTAACCATAAGTACAGTTTTCAACCTACGACACACAGTGAATGAGTTTTCAGACTCAAGGGACTTATACAGAGTATTGTATGTTGTCCAGGGTCCATCAGGACAGAGGGGTTGGTCCTCGTACTATATTCGGTTTACTTATGACTTCTCTAGTTTTTAGACAGGTGTTTCCAGGAAACACATGGTCCGAATTTTGAGAAGTTATAGGTATTTGAATAGAGTAGAGAACCAGGTATAGCAAGTATCGGGATTCTTCAAAGTGATCGAAGATGTAGATACTTGAGTATGGTATTCAGATGATAGTAATGATAAAGAGAACTTTCTTCTTTTTCAGGTTGCTCATAATTGGAAGTGTTCCTAAGTTGAGTAACGCTGATCGGCCTCCTTCCATTTAGTTGACATGCACTGGAGACAGCTGCATGATTTGAATCTGGTTCAATTAAATCAGTGCCTCTGGTTCTATATTGGATATAGAACAGTTCATATCTTAACGGTGTTAAGGTACGGGGAGTTGTCCGGCTTATGATTAAAACCAGACTCTGGATAACTCTAGGCACGTTTCTGTAATGGCTGTTTGTGGGTTGACCCAGGCTATGACGAGGGTTGACTTTCTACCATCTGGATGAACAATGGCGATATTGTTCTAGACTCGCCACAGTTTTATTAAAAGTGGATTTTTTCAGAAAACAGTAGTGGGAGTATGGTAGAACTGGAAGTGATTCCAGAACCACAAACGATTACTGAAGATTTGATAAGGAACCTAAAGATTCAATCTGGATTGACATTCCATTGGCCACTCCGCAGATGAGGTGGGTAACTTCAGGCACCCGAGAGGTACTCCGGTAGCCTCAAGGACGGTGACAGGGAAGTTCTTGTTTACCCACAATTACCATTGCTGCTGTTCCAGGCTGCGAGACCCGGTGGGAGGATGAGTATAGCGTCGTTCTAAACTAGTTTTAGAAGTGTAGGTCTATATGACTCTGCCAGAGGGTTGTCGTAGTCAGTGGGAGCAGCGGAAGCATTGGTGGACAAGTAGCTTATGTCTATTTATAGACTAAAGCAGATGTAACGGAGATAGATCATCTATTTCTGACGTGACAGTCATGGGTTTGACTTCATCAGAATAGGGGATGGATCTGTTGAGAAGGTACTAGGGTGTGATGTCATGGTATTTGGATGACATGCACAGAGTAGGAAGTGATATTCCTACACTACAATCGGTTATACTTTGGTTGTCACACAGTGTTTTCTCCACAAAGGAATTGGATATTATATCAGACATACTGGTTACTAGATCTATGGTTTTAGATCTAGATTTGGGTGGTCTCCCAATCAGGGTACTTTGACAGCATTCTAAGAGTATTTAGAATGGACGACTCCTGGCACGGTAGTGTACCTGCAGGTGATGGAGTCACCCTCTCCAAAGGTGTCTTACAGACTAAAGGGGAGAGGGACGTGCATGATTGGCAGATCACTTGCTCAGGCAATTGAGTCCATCATGAGATGTCAAGTACCACACCAGATATTGTTCTTGCACTAGATGCAATAAGTTGACATTAATCCAATCCTGGAGAAACAGTCGGAAGCAGTTTTAGAACATAAGTGGATGTTCTAGGGATATGATAACGACAGCCTCATTCGGGAGACAGTTATCATTCCAGGCGTCCAAGGTGACATGGACGACAAGGAGGTTGTCAGAGTTATGGTTTTTCCCTCTGACGAGGGGCTGTTTTTTGGACAGGTTGTCCAAGGAAATACTGAGGGTGGCATGGCGCAGGATACTGATTAAGTTCAGTTGACAATACAGTCTAAGAAGTTTGGATTTGGAGTTCATTTATGAGCTATGTCCCATCAGACATCCAGACACATTCTAAGACAGGTATTGCTCATTTCGGGAGATGGGTTTCTCCGCGAACTTGAGATATAGAGAGACATAGAAAGAGACATCAAGGCGGATCCACTCACTGAGGCTATTCCTCGAACGCAATAGTTTCGCAAACGAGCTTTGTGAGACTGACTAGCAGAGGAGTTGGGTGTTCGGTATCACACGGGCTGTGAGTATGCGACATCGCAATAATTAGCCTTGAGTGCAAGTGGGAGATTGTTGGAGATAATGCCCTCAGAGTCAATTATTGGATCACAGGTACGTGATTGCAATGATTGATGGAGGACCTATCCCGGTAGGACAGTCTTACTCGAGATGATAGTATGCTATCTGGTTTACCTTTATCATCGTGTACTGTTTCAGGTGACATGACACGTCGCTATTACACGTTGATAGAGCCCCTAGGATTCTTGCTTGACCACCAGCAGTATGAGGGCGATCATATACGTGGGAGCTGGCAGTCTATAAGCATATCCTTAAATGGTCCCTAGTCGTAGGAGTTTCGAGATAAGGCATCGATACTCCATAGTAGACTAGTGTATACAGTCGAGACCCCGACGAGGGGCGGTGGCCGGTCTCACAAGCCACTGGTGTCAGTTGGATCACCTAAGATGTATACAGGTGCTCATTGGGTTATGAGTACACCGGACAGGACTCGCCGGGAACATGCCAGTTGGTCATATACCAGACGTCAGATGGCAGTTCCCTGGTGACATGTGTGCAGGTTAGTTCATCGACCTGGGGATCGTCATTTGTCTCGTGTGAGTTCCCACTGTACTTTGATTACTACCCTACCACGGCTCAAAGGAGTCGTGCAAACAGGTTTTAGTTGGGTACAGTCCCGAGCCACATGGAGGCAGTGAGCGTATCTTCAGGGGTTCGTCTCTCCCGGTATTGGGGGTGAGGTCGTGCTGTGTCTAGGAGAGCCATTACACGAAGCCCTCGGCCGAGGCAAGGAGATTTACTGGTAGGTATTCCAGTAGTATCTCAGGGTGTTCTGGGCTACACTCCGACACGACTTGTACCGCTTTTGGGGGTCTGACTTTTACCAACCCCCTAGGCCCGCCATGCGATGCTCATAGACGAACGGACCGGACTGTACGGATATTGTCACTGACAGGCTCAGTAGGGTTGTCGGGCTGAGTTCGCTCACGGACGTCCCTTTTGGTCAATACCTGGTAGCCCGTTACGTATTGGCTTATACCTCTGACGTGCTAGTGGTTAAATCCACAACCAAGGTGTTGACGAGTCTTTAGAGTCCCCCACATTCAGTTACTCAGCTTTCGGGCGAAAGGTTGTAGAGGCCGTATGGAGATATGGCAAGGTCCGATCAGATACGTGCGGTATTGCACGGATCAGGATCGGACAGTTTGTACTATAGGCAGTATTGATATATGGCAGGGTTCGATCAGATACGTGCGGTATTGCACGGATCAGGATCGAACAGATATTACTAGCCGGTTTTGGTATAAGCCGGATTCTAGTATAGTACAGTGGAGATTTTGTCTCATTGCATTTGTATTTCTGTCGAAATAAAGATGCGGGTGTGTATGCACAGTATCGGGGTTTTCCTGTAATTTATTACGGGACCAGTTTTCTGGAGTTGCCAGTTTGCTTTCCGTTTCGGCCAATTTCCATTATTCCGTTCATTGGCCGAAGATTGGTGGAGGAGGGCTTATTTGCATTGTTGCAAATAAGCATTTGTGGAGGGGGTCTTTTTCATATTGCCATGTCATGATCACTTGACTTTTTGACTTCATGATAGTTGCTCTATACCTTGACCTTTTGACTTGACCTCTTCATGATGGCTTGACTTTTTGAAGTCATCATGCTTGATGATGGTTGAGGTGGAGTGTTGGTTTTAGCTTGTTATCATGCTTATGCATGATAGTCTTTTTCCCACTCTCTCTTGGATTATGAGATTGATTATCTTTTGATACATACACTCCACTCTCTCACACCCCTCTCATTCTCTCCTCCTCTAGTTTTGGCCGGCCAAGCATGGAGGAGGGGTTGCCCATTTTTGTAGTGGGGATTTTTGCTCTCTAGTTGATAGAAAAATCCCCAAGTTCCTCCACATAATTCTTGTATCATCCCTCCACTAAAATGGCACCTCCATGAACCCCAAATGAGACACAAGTTCTACTATACATTCTACAGCAATTCTTGGGCACGTCGAGTAGCCGGCTTCGTGCCCGAGTTGCCTCGGCATTGAGGTGGGAGCCCGTAAAAGAAGTAGGCGATGTGGTGCACTTCCGGCGACGAGGAGGAGACGGCACATTCCGCAGGAGATCGGGACGGCGACGAGAAGACCGGAGGACTCGGATCTGTCGGTATACTTCTCTTCCCTATCTTGTAGTTAGCTTAGACTTGTTAATGGTTACGATCCGGATGTTTAGTGCGCGGTGGTGCCGGTTTGCTAAGTCCGCAAAATTAAAGTTTTTCACCGCTTCCGCATTCCGGCGTCGGATTGACGGCCGGGTCGCCGCCGTGCACTTACATGTCCTACCGGGATAGGTCCTCCGCAATCATTGCAATCACGTACCTGCGATCCAATAATTGACTATGAGGGCACTATCTCCAACAATCTCCCACTTGCACTCAAGGCTAATATTGCGATGTCGACTACTCACAGCCCGTGTGAAACCGAACATCCAACTCCTCTACTAATCAGTTTCACAAAGCCCGTTTGTAAAACTATTGTGTTCGAGAAATAGCCTCAGTGAGTGGATCCGCCTAGAAGTTTCTTTCTATGTCTCTCTTAATCTCAAGTTCGCGGAGAAAGCCATCTCCTGAATCGAGTAATACCTGTCTTAGAATATGTCTGGATATCTGATGGGATCTCGTTCATAAATGAACTCCAAATCCAAACATCTTAGACTGTATCGATCACTGAACCTAATCAGTATCCGGCACCATGCCACCCACAGTATCCTCTTGGACCACCTGTCCATAATACTGTCCCTCTTCGTCAGAGGGAAAAACTATAACTCTGACAAACACTCTGTCAACCATGTCACCTTTGAAGCCTGGAATGATAACCGTCTCCCGAAGGAGGCTGCCGTCATCAAATCCGTAGAACATATACTTATGTTCTAAAACTGCTTCCTTATGTTTCTCCAGGATTGGATTAATACAAACTTATTGCATCTAGTGCAAAACCAACATTTGGTGTGGTACTTGACATCTCATGATTGACTCAATTGCCTAAGCAAGTGATCTGCCAATCATGCACATCCCTCTCCCCTTTAGTCTGTAAGACACCTTTAGAGAGGGTGACTCCATCACCTGCAGGTACACCACCATGCTAGGAGTCAACTATTCCAAAAACCATTAGAATATCTGACAAAGTACCCACATTGGGAAACTACCCAAATCCAGATCTAAAACCATAGATCTAGAAACCAAAATGTCAAATATTATATCCATATCCTGTCTGGAGAAACAACTGTGTGACGACCACAGTACAACCGATCGTAGTATAGGAATTTTACTTCCTACTCTGTGTATGTCATCCAGATACCATGACATCACACCCTACTATCCTCTTAACTGATCCATCCCCTTTTTCTGATTGAAGTCAAAACCCATGACTATCATATCAAAAAAATAGATGATCTATCTCCGCTATAACTGCTCAAGTCTATAAATAGACATAAGCTACTTGCCCACTATGCTTCCGCTGCTCCCACTGACTACGACAACCCTCCTACCGGGTCTCATATCCTGGAACAACAGTAGTGTCAAGTCTGGGTAGATAAGAACCTCCCTGTCACCGTCCTTGAGCCTACCGAAGTACCTCTCGGGTGTCTGAGGTTACCTACCATACCTGCGGAGTGGCAATTGGAATGTCAAACCTGATTGAATATATAGGTCCTATAAAATTTTCCGTAATCATTCGCGGTTCTGGAATCACTTCCAGTTCTACCATACTCCCACTACTGTTTTCTGAAAAAGATCTGTTTTACTAAAACTGTGGCGAGTCAAGAACAATATCACTGTTGATCTTCCAAATGGTAGAATATCAACCCTCGTCATAGCCAGGGTCAACCCACAAACAGCCATTACAGAAACGTGCCCTGAGTTATCCAGTGTCTGGTTTTAATCATAAGCTGGACAACTCCCCGTACCTTAACATCTTTTAGGGTACGATCCATTCTATATCCAATATAGAAACTTTGGCACTAATTTAATTGGAACCATATTCAAACCATGCATCTGTCTCCAGTGCATATCAACTTAATGGAAAGAGGCTAATCAGCATTACTCAACTTAGGAATCCATCCAATTATGAGTAACCTGAAAGAGAAACACGTTTCTCAAAACCATCACTATCATCTGAATACCAATCACAAGAATCTACATCTTCGATCTCTTTGAAGAATCCCGATACTTGTGATACCTGGTTCTCTACTTTATTCTTATACCCACAACTTCTCAAAACTTAGACCTTGTATTTCTACGAAACACTTGTCTAAATACTAGAGAAGTTATAAGTAAACAGAACATAGTACGAGGACCTACCCCTTTTGTCCTGATGGACACTGGACAACATACAATACTCTGTATAAGTCCGCTGAGTTATCCAACTCAAAACCTGTGCGTTGTAGGTGGAAAACTGTACCCTGGCGATTTCCTCAAATATCACCAATTACAACGAATTCCGATATAATGAGGATGATCACCTAATTCCCAATATCTTACTCCCACTCATCATCTGTAAAACCATACAGATATGAGAATGAAACCTGGTAAATACATACCCTTGGAGTAAGTGTCTAATCGGGAAAACAGTTTTTCCTTTAACAATGCACTGAAACATGAAAATGTTTCGTAGGGGTATCCTGGTATTCATAGCAATGCCTCTTCCATAATCCAATTCATGACTTCAACCGTATATTTTATTGCCGTCTCTCCAAATCCCTTTATTTGTCTTTAGTCGTTACCTTCCGTACACCATAGTTAGGCTAAATGGTTTTCTTCCTTCCCTACCGTTCGGCACCAGCCTATGGTTTGGAAGAAGACTATCCAGTAAGCATAATAGGTGTACCCTCCTAAACCAAGGAGTACTCACAGCTGAGAGAAGGTGATGATAAAAGACAACTGAATAATACCTTATTCTTTTAAAGGTGAAATAGGAGTGGCGATGAAGTACGCGGTTTTGGTCGTGAATGATAACAGTCGCAATTTACTTTGCCCTCTTTCTAATCCCTTTATTTTGTCTTTACATATTACCTTCTGCACACCCTACTTAGGCTAATTGGTTTTCTTCATTCCCTACCTTTCGGCACCAGCCTATGGTTTGGAATAAGACTATCCAATAAGCGTAATAGGTGTACTCTCCTAAACCAAGGAGCTCTCGCAACCTGAGAGAAGGTGATAATAAAAGACAACTGAATAAACCAATTCTATTTCTCCTAAACCTGGATCCATCCTCGAAGAAGTCCCTTCGAGTTCGTATATAACCATACGATGGCTCTATCCAATGGAAGTGGATATCCGTAGTAATACGGGTGTTCTGAGAAATTCAAAGGGTAAAAGAAGGAGTGGCAATGACTTATGCAACTCAGACAATCCAAAAGCCAGTATTTAAAGAAGGTTCGGTCAACCTGGTCACTTAGTCATAGTCTAGGGTCGGTCAAAGGTCGCTGCCAAAGAGAGAGAGAGAAAAGAAACACTCTGCATGCACTCTAACCTAGATCAGAATGGTCATCATTTTATCTAATCTGGAAACCTCCCACTGTCCTGTCAAATTCTCCTCCAAACCTAAAGAAGAATCAATCGGGATCACCCGAAGAGTTAACCAACTCATCAGTGGGAATCAGGATCCAACTCTCATCGTATGATAACGTGATGGAATGCATCCACGTTACTCATACTCCAGAAGGTATGCGCATACTCGGCAAGTTTCAGTTTCTTTAGAAACTCCTGATATGATTTTTGCCCCATGCTCTTATAACCTTGGCGTTGGTCAAAATGTCATAAGTCACTTGCCAAGTTCTACCCGTCACTATCTTGCCAATTTGAACCCACCCGCACATGCCCTTGACGTTGGCCAAAATGGCAGAACGACTGTCCCAAACTAACTCATCTATCTATGCAACAATTGAATACCCAGCAGCTACCAAACACTATGCCTTGGCGTTGGTCAAAATACGTAGCTTGAATACTACTGAATACCCAAAAGAAGTGACGGAGGGCTACGACTGGTTTTTGGCGAAAAACCTTTAGCGTAGTGAACTTGATATCGCTGAAGGAACCTGATAGCTTTTTAAAATATAGTGGCGAAAACCTTTTGCTAAAGAGGTCACTCCCAGTAAAGGGATCTCGGCTCTTTCCTCGTGGAATGAGGTGCAGGATATTCCACTGAATACCGCTATGCAATGCAACATGTAATCGACTATAGTGAAGTTATTACTCTGACGCAAACTTCTGTCCAAGGGGTCGGTCCAGGTGAAGGGATATCGGCCCTTGCCCCGTCGAATGAGGTGCTGGATATTCCACCGAATACAGCTATGCATAACAAAAGGAAACGTCTTTGCAATAACACTTTTTAAATTGTTCCAACAACTGTATACAGGTTTGTTTTTACTTTGCGTTGATCAGAATCAACGCAGTCCCATCAATTATCACACCAGAAAAGAACGAAAATAAAATGTACGTATATGCCATCCGCATTTGTCACTGGGTCCCGTCATCACCCGTTAGGTTACTTAACTAACGACAGAGCGGGGACTGGACTAGCGCGGGTGAAAAACATATACAACATCTAATAGTATATAAACCAATATACATAATCGCTCCAGGCGTGATAGTATGCAACATTACAGAAAAGTAATAAGCATCACAGAAAAATACAGATAATCTGGGATCCCCGAGTTTCACAGAGCCGCTGCTGAAACTCGACGTTCCCCTGTCGTGTGGATAGCCTGTGCAATGAAACCTAGACCCCTACGGGTGCGGCAAGTTACCCGCCAAAACCTGAAGCGAGGTAGTCCCCACAGCATAGTGAATGGAACACCCGGCACTTCACGGAATCCGGTAAATTGAGCACCCCTCCTTAGGTCAACCTGTACCCCCTACGAGTGCGGCGAATAGTCTGCCAATTCTAGAGTGGGACCCCTCTGCCTCTCAAAGCCATGAGATGCGGACCCGTTGCCCTCCCGAACTCGGCTATCCGTGCACTCCGTCTCGGGGCAAAACCTAGTACAGTAATGAAAAATAGTACAATAGGTACATCGACCGCAACCTGGTCGTGCCCCAAAAGAATATTATACAACAGGCAGTGACGGCAGTCCACAAGTTGGACGCTCGCCCCGCAATATCAAATGTACAAATAAACACAAACTGTACTACCATTGCACATTGCTATCCACCACTATAAATCCGCAACATCACAGCACAACACAGAACATCAACGCGAATGTCACGTTTGCAAACCCGTCTAAAAGAACTATAGCAATCAGACGCGGTTTACCGATCAAATGACATTCCCGGTCGGAGATATAATGTAAGCACTGTAAACTAACGTGTTTAAATTTCGATCGACCAAAGACCAAATATCAAAAAGTGGGCCCCGCTGCTTACTGGTGAACAGTAACAAAACCTGGGCACAAATGATATATACCAAAAACCCCAAAATCCAACACAGAACCCACTGACCAAATTTGGGAGCACGTGCTCCCCACGTGGCCGCGGATGCGCGGCCAAACCATGGGTTTGGCCGCGTTTCCGCGGCAGCTTGGAGGAGTTACGACCCCAAATTTTGTCGTGGCTCTTAAAAACGCCTGCACAGATTTTTAAGACATCCAGAAATAAATTTTGAGACCGTTTAAAATTAACAGAAACTGTCGGGCTAGGATTTTGCCGTTTTTGATTTTCGGTTCGATCGATATTTTGAACGCGTTAGCACAAGTTAGTATAGCAAAATGGTTAGGCTCTGATACCACTGTAAGTCTACGCTAGCGCCCCGGCCGTCTACAGACGCCAAATGCGGAACAAAAAACTTTTAACTAGCGCTATCGTATACTTTAACCCGGATCTGCCATTATTGCTAAACTAACAAACTGTAAAGAGTGTAGAAAGGTTATACCGAACGATCCGAGTCCTTCGTTCTTCAACCATCATCCCACGCTCCGTTGCGGCTGCTCCGATCTCGTCGATCTCCGATGTCCTCGTCGAAGTGGCACCACATGATCGGTTCTTTAAACGGGCTCCCGCCTCTGACTCGAGGCAACTCGATCGTCAAGTTTGCTAAAAGAGACGACCAAGAATGATGTAGAGAATGAGTAGATGACTTTGTCTCACTTCGTCCAAATCTGTGGACGATCGGTTAATGAAGTTGCCGAGAGAATCGGGTGATGGAATGAACTGTAATATTCCATGCACCCCAAATACTGTCATATCTTTTCTACAAATGAAATCAACAACCATGAGAGAGAGAGGAGGGGGCCGGCCTCTTATAAAGAGAGGGGGTGACCGTAGGAGAGGGGGGTGACCATAGGATAAATATCATATGTGAACACATAATAATATCTAGCATAAAGATCTTAACCAAAACAAGAAATGGTTGAATACAAAGCATGTGTCATAATCCTTGTCACAAATTCGAGAACCTTCTAGAACCTTCTAGAAGCTCGACTCACTCTCATCCAAGAAAAGATAAATCCGCCTTTAACCAAATGTTAAAAGACGGCTGATAGAAAACTGGAAACTGGCAACTTCCAAAAGTGATCCTGAAACGAATTTCAGGACAACCCGGAAACTGTATAAATATACCCGCATTTGTATTACGACCGAATACAAATGCAACTGAGACAAAGATCTTATACCTACTCAATATAATACTCGGATCCGGCTTATACCAAAGCCGACCAGTATTATCTGCCCGAAAACTGACACGTGCGTAAACGCACGTGCATTTTCCGAACCCTGCCATAAAACCATACGGCCTCTACAACGTTTCGCCCGAACTTGGGAAACTGTCTGTGGGGGACTATAATGACTCGTCAGTACCCTGGCAGTGGGTTTAACCACAAACCGTCAGCGGCACTAGCAATGCGTAACGGCTGACCATGGACTGACCTCAAGGGATGCCGATGAGCGCACTCATCCGGAAAACCCTACTGAGCCTAACAGTGACAATGTATATACAGTCCGGTCCGTTCGTCAATGAGTATCGCATATCCGCCTAGGGGGCTAGTAACGTCAGACCCCCAAAAGCAGTATAAGTCGTGTCGGAGTGAAGCCCAATAACACCCTGAGATACTACTGGAGTACCTACCAGTAAATCTCCTGCCATGGCCATGGACTTTGTGTATTGGCTCTCCTAGACACTGCACGACCTCGCCCCCAATATCGGGAGAGACGAATCCCCTGCCGATCCGCTCACGTGCCTCCATATGGCTCGGGACTGTACCCAAAAGCTACCTGTTTGCACGACTCCTTTGAGCCGTGGTAGGGTAGAAATCAAAGCACAGTGGGAACTCACACGAGACAAATGACGACCTCAGGTCGATGAACTAACCTGTACACATGTCACCAGGGAACTGCTATCTGACGGTAGATATAATACTAACTAGCAGATTCCCGGCGAGTCCTGTCCGGTGTACTCATAACCCAATGAGCACCTGTATACATCTTAGGTGATCCAACTGACACCAGTGGCTTGTGAGACCGGCCACCGCCCCTCGTCGGGGTCTCGACTGTACACACTAGTCTACTCCGGAGTATCGATGCCCTGTCTCGAAACTCCCACGACTAGGGACCACAATTAAGGATATGCATATAAACTACCCAACTCTCACGTATATGATCGCCATCATACTGTTGGTAGTAAAGCAAGATCCTAAGGGCTCTATCAAAGTGTAACATGCAATCAGTCACCTGAACATGTACACGACTGATAAAGGCAAACCAGATAGCATACTATCATCTCGAGTAAGACTGTCCTACCGGGATAGGTCCTCCGCAATCATTGCAATCACGTACCTGCGATCCAATAATTGACTATGAGGGCACTATCTCCAACAGAAGTGTTCCTTAGCACACTCATAGTGTTTACTGGGGCATCGAACATGCCTTTTCAAAATTTTCTAGAGAGATAAAGAACCCGAACGAGGATCGAACCAGAGACTTAGGGTTTTCTAGATTGTAAACTCTTTACAAACAAAAGGGAAGAAGGAATACAACCTTTGTAGACCGGTCCTTCACTTCAATATCTCCGTGTAGTAGTTCCTTCGCTGCGATCATGAAATCCCGGACTCTAGAGAGGCTCCACAAGATGTACGGAACAAGCTTTCATCGAAGTCTTCGAGGCCGAAGATGATCTACGTCGAGGAGACACTAACTCATGCTATCTCTTCACTAATGGTGAGATTAGTGAAGAAAAAACCCTATACTAAATGGCAAGTAGTAGAGGATGGCGAAGTAGGAAGTGGACTCACTTTAGTTTTATTTTTTTCACAATAAATCATCACTTAGAAAAAGCTAGCAAGCTTTTTCTTTTGAGGAAGAAGAAGAAGTGACGAAGAAAATGAATGAGAGAGTGATGTTAGAATTGCAACCATGGTGAGTTAGTGTCATGCCTAACTCATGTGGAGAATAAACCATAGTCTATGGTTAAGGGTTGGGTTAACAAATATCTTAAGTAATGACAAATGAGTGGACTTGGTCAATGTTTTCTACAAGCTTCTCCAAGCTTCAACCATGAATCATTCCAAATCTTTTGTGAATTACTTAATGATAAATAAAATCCAAACATAAACCCTAGTATGGTATAAGTCTCATACATACATGTTGCAAGTGTAACCTAGCATAACACAACAATATATATCATATATATATATTTTGTGTACAAGATGAAAATAATACAATTAACATATATCACATATATATTAATGTATCATCAAGTGAGAAAAAGTAATACTTAAGTGAGCTAATATTAATTAATGTAATGTAATATATTAAATATATAATTATACATTAAATTATTAAATTAACTCTTGATTTAATAATCCGGCTATATTACATAAAACCGACTAATATCAAATACAACAACTTATCGAATCAACACTTGATCCGATAATCTGGCTATATCAAATATACCCGTCCAATGTCACAAGTCGCGAGAATAGAATACGGTTTTACATACTCGCATTATTCTCGGTCCCGAACATATCATATATGTGCTCCTACTCCGTTTCGCATGAACCAGGTATCACGACCCGAAATGGCACGTGACTGGCATTTGAATCATATGAAATCTATAGGACCCCATCTAATTCAAGTAAGCCAATATCTAAGAAATCTAAACCATTTAAAGGTGAAAGTGAAGGGCAACTTTAGTTTTAAAGCGAGTGGTTTAACAAAATAAGCTGAATTATCCATTTTTAAAACCTCTAGTCTTTTCTGAAAATTTCGGCAGAGTTTCCTTTGTAAATACTGGCCCCAAAAGGGTACAACACATGAAATATAATATAAAGGCATCCCCAAGCGGGAGCTAACTCTTCGCCAATTGGCAGTCACAACTACGCAAGCAATATAATATACAATGCTGAAGGGCGGGGATCAAAACTCAAAAGGAAACCAAAATCATCAAGAAACCATAATAATACAAGCGTGACTCTAAGGTCGAAAGAATATACAACTGGTCTTCTAGGTCTAATAAATATATAAGCCAGGTTGATGGAGTTTACTAGATACAACCGAAATAATAAAAGTACAATGGTGGTCACGATACGAGTGAACCCACCTACCAAAGCAATCACCCGGAATGAAGCAGTATGCCAGCAAAGCCGCCAAGGAAACCTGTACGGCAAAACCTGCAAGAAACTGTGGCACGACGGGGGTGAGTTGCCAACTCGTGAGTAGAAAACAACACCGAGCAGAAATCGCATGTATGACTCAATCCTAGGTCATACGATAATAATATACTCAATATATAACCTGAAGCAATAATAATGGCAAGGGTAAACATCTATACATAAGTGTAATACCAAGTGATCGTGTCAGTGCCTCAGGGAACAATATGTCATATATATGATGTATGAATGCATGAAAACAGAATACAATTTAAATGCGAAAACTCTTTTCATATCTCAGTGAGGTTTCTGTATAAAAATCGAAGTATCATCAATGAAATCTTCAGAGAATTAGTGTCAACCATCGACACAAAATATAAATCTCACTGTCTCAATATCTCAGGCTCCGGCAATCCGGACTGGCCTATATCATCAAACCTCAATACCACAGGCTCCGGCAATCAGGACTAGCCTATACTCCGATCGGTATCCTCCGGATAACCGTCGAGTCATAATAAAATCACCGGTCGGTAGTGCTCCCCTGACAGGCTCAACGCCATCATCTGCAACCATCTTGCCCCGGGGTACCGCACCGGGTCCACCATGCACCCACAGACAGTTCCTCCTCCTCCTCGAATCGGGTGTATGATATCGCTCAAAGGCCAAGAAAACTCATAGTGGACATATCTCAAATCATAACATGAGAAAACTGCACTTTTATCTTTCAAAAATGATAAATGAATTTATAAAATCTTGCGGTTTCTCCAAATCCAGAAATATCATGAAAATCCAAAATCCAAAAATGAAGAGTCAATAATAGTGAATACCGGGCTCCGGAAATCCGGACTGGCCCTATAATATTGCATGACAAATGAATATATAAACATGCATGGGTATCTAATAAAGAATGCAATATCTAAACTAGCACAATAATGATATATCAGAACTATCAGCTAACAAGCCATATCAATAAAATAATATTCTCTAATGTGTACGCGACATAGAAATTACCGATGATGATGTGTGTGAGCCAGCAAGCAAGTGATTGTGAACATACGCATCATTGGTAATGGTGCTAGTGTCCTGACAGCATGTGCTCATAATAAACAAGAATCACAAGTATAAGCATGCAATGCGATAATAACAATATGAATCTATGGACAATGAATAGTAAACGCAGCAAATAAGAATATATGTTCCTAAATACGAGTCATACAATTTTGGCATTTGAAATAACACGAATCGCGGTATTTATAAAATTGGGCTACGGTGTTTTTAAGGAAATGTACGTCCTTTGAAATATGCGTAGTATCCCTTGCCCTGTCTTTAAAATACTCACGATTCGTTAGTTTTGGAAATAAGTATGACTCGAGCCCAGTCTAACATCTACTAAGTAAACTACATGACTAAACTAACAGACTAATCGAAAGAGTAAGGAAAACAACCTAAGTCTGAGTCGATATCCATATCTAGTGGTCGGTGATACCGCCTCAATAGTATCACGTAAGATACAATATATCATATGACATCCTCGAGTCAAGAGTGCGGATCTATCATCATAATTATATCTCGTACGGTAAATCCATCATACGTCATCCCAAATTTTGGTACGGGTCGAATATCACGTTTATCTCATTATTCATCTGGTACCCTTATCATCATATCCGGAATTAGGGGTACTGATCTAAAGTCTAGTACACTATGATACCATCAACATATATATGTGTGTGTATGAAAAGATATCGCCTAAAGTCCCGGTATAATATCATGTTGTATCTCATAATACGAACCAAGTCACATCACCGATCTCATGGCTTCATGCCCAATCATATTGACTCATCTCCAAGTACTATATACTATCCTCATCATCCATGTATATGTATACATACATACATACATACATACACACACACACATACATACTCACATACATATATGTGTGTATATATATATATATATATATCCCCATGTACGCACAAGTAAAACAAGTGTATGCGTGTGTGCGCGCGCAAATCCTTACTCTAGGGGTTCACGACTAACACTAGACTATAGCATAAACATCTAAATACGCTAAACACTAACCCAAGGTCAACTAAAGCATTTCTAACTAAGTATACATATCCTTAAATAACACATAAGTATATAGATATAACGCATTTGTATACTGCAATACGAAACTGCAGGGGTGCTATACGCCATCCACCCGACATCCCCCGTAGATATATATCTACTCACCTTGATCCTTGCTTGCCGAAGTCGATGTCGCCATCCTTATCATCATCGTTCGAATTCCACGTGACGGTACCTACATATCACATATATCGTATCGTAAACAGAACCGTACACGAAAACAAAAACGGCACACGAAACATACATAGGTTAGAACCTATGGTCTACTCATGCAAAAGAGCCAAATAACACCCGATATCGATATACAAACGTCAAGTGGCCGATACTAACACAAATATCAAAACATCAAGTCATTAAAATCTACAAAACATAAACAACAACTTAGAAAATTGGTCCTAGATTTTAGTTCAGGTAAAATTGGGCTAAACAAACAGTACTGGGTGTTGTATAGGAGGTATATGAGCTACAGAAGCAACCTGGACCCAAAACTCCACAAATGACCCGGCGACATACCCCCTAAAATCGGTGAGCTCGGTTTTCCTGCGGTAAAACGGTCTCGTATTCTCAGGGTGGCCTCCAAGTGTTAATTCTAGGTCAATAGGGTTTCTTATTTTTCCTGAAAAGGTCTCGGATTGCTCTAGATTCCCTGTAGGCCACCAATTAAACACAAAACTGACGTTTGGATAACTAAAGTCCAAGTTTGGGGTTCTAGCTCTGGTTTGATCTGGGGTTTTAACACTAAGGGGGTTTTGTAGTAACTAATTACACTCACTTGCACCATCACAAGTCAAGAAACCCTCAAAACCCATCTTGGAATTTTCCAAGATTTCTAAACTACACTAAATGAATTCTAAATTAAACTAGAGGCTATAGAAACTTGATTACTATACTAATGGTAAAAGAATTACCTCATTTGGAAACTCAAGAAAATTCTTGAGTAGCCCCAATTGCTCAAAATCCAAACTTTCTTGGTTCCCCATGCTTTTAGTGAGGTTGTGCATGCTTTTAATGAAGGGAAAACATGGTTTTGATGTAGAAATGGGGGTGTAGTGAGAAGGTGAAGGAGGTGGAAGGAAGAGGGCACCCATGAGAGGAGAGGGAGAAGAAAGTGATGAAGGAAATGGGATGAAGCAAATGAGGCCAAGTCAAAGAATCCCTCACCCCCTCTCTCTCTTCTCTATCTTGCCCATATCTCCATTCTATATTCATTTCCCTTTTCTTTTCCGTTTTCTTTTCCTTTTCCAATTAAAAACCAAAAATCCATGTACATATAAAAGAAAAATAAGAATGTCTTGGTTCAAAAATGAAATAAGTGTGTAACATGACATGGTGCATATCATGTGCACAAATCAAGCATAATGCACGATTAGTGATAATTCATCAAGCTTAGGCATGAACATGTATATAATAAATTATATAGTTAATAAAATGTCTAAGTCTCACAAATTCTTTAAAAATCAACATTCAAATGTAGTTTCACAAAAATATTCACGATATTTATTATTTAATTATATAAATTCCCAAAAATAATATTTTATTTTTCTGAAATGTTACACCAGGAAATCTCTGTGTACGACTCTAAAGACTCGTCAATACGCCGGCAGTAGGTGATGATCATATCAAACACCCACAAGCCGCAAGCGGTCTGTTAAACGTAACGGCCATCCGGGCATTGAGCGATCAGAAGATCAACAATCAAGCCTGCTCGTACTCCTGCGAATCCAATCAGTAACACTACCGTACAGTCCGGTCTCTTCGTCTGATATGTCGCATATCACCAGCCTGAGGGAGGTATAACGTCAGATCCCAAAAGCCTGATAAGTCATGCCGATGCAAGGTCCATAACGGTTCGAGAAACTACTGGTAACACTTACTAGAAAATCTCAGCAACCCTGGCCAGGGATTTCCTGTTATGGCCAATCAAGCATAGCGCAACATCAACTCCTAATACCGGGAGAGACTAAACCCCTCCTATCGCTCATTGCCTCCATGTGACTCGTGACTGTACCTAAAAACCACCTTTTTGCACGATCTCTTTACCGTGGTATGGTGGAAATCAAAGCACAGTGGGAATCACACAAGACTCTATGACGATCTCGGGTCTACAGACTAACCTGTACCAGTGTCACCAGAGAACTGCTATCCGACAATAGGTATAATACCATCTAGGAGTTCTCGGAGAGTCCGTTCAGTGTACCCAGTCTTCACTGAGCACCCGTATACCTTTTCTGACGTCAAACACTAATGTATACGGGATCATCCATCGCCCATCATATGGGTCGAGAAGCGCATACGCTAGTCTACTCTAGAGTATCGATGCCCTGTCTCGATACTCCAACGACTAGGAACATTTGAAGGATGTACTTACCGATTACCCTGTTGTAACGTTTTAGATGCGAATTTTCCGTTTTTAGTGTAATATAGTCGGTGTTTTCCGTTTTAACCCGATTGTGGTCAAAATTCTGTATAGACCTGATTGGTAGGGATTCTGCGTGTTCTAGTTTAGTTAATTACCGCAATCATGATGGTTTCGCTTGTAGCTAGCCGGTTGAGTACGGGTCGTCCGCAGGGAGATGGGAATCTTTTTCTATGTGTTTTAACGAGTTAAGTCCGAAGGTCCAGATTTTGTTTGTGATTATCTAAGTGTTAAAATGATATGTAAAGAGAGCTTGTTAGGGTTAGGATTAGGTTAGTTTGAGTTAGGAATCGCCCACTTCTTTCGTTGCCCCTCTTAATATCGGTGTTACGGTAATCGGCAACAACGGGGATTAGCACGACTAGGAAGGAACTTGCGAGTATAAGCTAGGCTTTCCAACGCTTAAGTTCTTCCTTTTGGTGCTTGTACGTCCGTTCTTGGCTCTTAGCCATAACCTCCGGTTAATTCAACCACAACCGGTCTCACTACGGAATCACCACTATCATGTAGGATAGGGTGCCGTAAAGAGCGGATTGTGGTTCAAGTAACGGGTGTTGATTTTAAGATGTTGGGCAAGGAAAGAGTGAGAGAGATTTCTTTCTCTCAAACTTCCCTTATCCTACCCTAACAAGTATGAAACTACTCACACATCATAATGAAAAGAAAACAAAACAAAAGAGGACGATAGAAAGAAGGAGATTAGAAGA
The DNA here is from genome assembly GCA_030015575.1 of Agapanthus africanus. Classification (NCBI taxonomy): domain Eukaryota; kingdom Viridiplantae; phylum Streptophyta; class Magnoliopsida; order Asparagales; family Amaryllidaceae; genus Agapanthus; species Agapanthus africanus. The sequence continues at coordinate 228,775,746 of JASDDO010000008.1, forward strand.
TAACAACTAGCTATTTGCGACCTCACCTTGGCAAGGATCAATCGTAAGCATCATGGTTGTTTTAATGATAAAGGAAAAAGTAAAAAGAAAGAAACAACAAGAAATAACAACAACAAAGTTAACAAATTAAAATTACAAGCAATTATAAAAAGAACAAGACAAGCATGATAAGTAAAAGGATCTTCTTTATTCATCATTCTTCACTCACAAAAGCTCACTACAAGATTTTTAATGGAGAAGAGATGAGAAGAGGAAGAAGAAACAAGTATTCTAAGCCTAGGAAAATACAAGATTATGCACCCTTGGCATCACAAGGTTCTGGGCTATTTATAGGCAGGGAGATGAAAACCTAGGGCAAAATTCTGTTTCCACATGAAAATACCAAAATACCCCCAAAGTTTGACAATCTGCCGCCACAGTACGGCTGCGGTTCCGCGGCCTAAGCCTGCTATTGCCGCGGAACCGCGGCACTTTAGAGGAATTGGTCCATCATTTTTGGTGGCTTTTCCTTGTTTTGTGTGCCCTTTATTCTGGTATATGTATTTTCTCATTTTTTCTTCACGATTTTTCCACAATTTCTGTTGAGCAAAAGGTGATTTGATTTGGATCTTTTTGTCATGATTTCCTCGAGCTCCGCGTAGATTTCTTGGATCTTGTGTTGCCATTGAGCCTTGTGCATGAAAATGACATTGATTTGCCATTTTGTCTCTTAAACTGGTGTGTGGCAACAGACGGATAAAGAGCGGAGATCCGTGTTTTATCTGTGGTTGGCAGGAACCCGGGTTTTGTCGTGTTTTTTCATGAATTTCACCGTTTAGAGCCGAGAACCTGTATCCTGCAATTGACTAGCAAACATGGCTCAAGAGTATCTACCGATATCCAATGTGATAAAAATTGGGCGGTATGAAAATGCAATCTGATATGAACTAATACCCCTAAACTTATCATTTGCTCGTCCCGAGCAAAGCCAATTTATTCACAAAAAATTTCCTAACCTCACTTTCGCAGGGAACGCGATTGCACTGAGCATGTGCAACAAGCCGTTAAACCTCTAGGTGTCCCTAGTAGGAGGAGTGTTGTCTCCTGAGGATTTTCATCGGATACTACCCACAAAATCCGGTCAAGCTAGTTTTGTAAAATAACTAAGATTCACACCCCTAAAGTTTTGTTTCATAAAATAACAATTCTATGATCCTAAGTCTAGACTATCGAACCTTTATTTTTCACACCTCGCTTTTTATTTAACTACAGATTTTATATGTCTTTACGTGCAGTGCAAATAGTGTCGTTAAGTTCCAGAAGGATCGATTAAAGTCATCATGTCGCACAATAAAGCCCAGATAACAATTTTAAAAGGATCACATAAGTTTTATAAAGAGTTAAGCATTTTTCAAGTTTCGTTTTCCAGTAAAGTTTCAACTTCAGAATTTCTATCTTCCCTAACAGGAAACTAGGTCTTATTCTTCACTCCACCTTTTTCTTATTTTCATTTCATACACACCTCTGTGAACGTGCAATAGTCTTTATCATAGAGTAAAACCTTCATATCTCCGTTAAATTTTTTATAAAAGCCTGTCTTTTATCCAGATTATTCCCACACAAAGAACCGTTAGGAATTTTAACTCGGAGGGAACACTTGCTTTATTTTGTTTTAATCTGGACTTTCTAGGCTTCTTAGTGAGCTTTGGGCCAATGCTCCCAAACCAGTTGGTTTTAGGGCATTAGGTGTAGAAACACCCCAGCGGACTTAATTACTCAAGTTACCTAGGTCCAAAAACAAAAGACAGTTTGGCGTGAAAATCAGATGATTTAATACGAACGGAGATATAACCGGCAGTTCAGTTATTTTTTTGGATAAAAGACGTGTTTAGTGGGTTTGGTGTGTAATCATTCCAATCAAGTTCCAGATGGGTTATTTTTCAGACTTAGTTCCAATTAAGGCATCAATAACATTCCTTCATATTCACTCACTTGATAAACTATTCTTGATATTACTTATTTCAGAACAAACCTATTTGATCCTCAGAAAATCATTTATCTGTTTAAAAGTTTTTAAACATAAAAGACTTGTCATCTAATTTCCAAAAACTCACGACACGTGGAGTGTGATGTAAAGATGTATATCAGCTATAGTTAACTTCAAAGGAGAGTTATCTTTCAGATTTTCAAAATCTAAACATAAGATTTAGTTATTCTTATTTTATCAAACAAAACCGGTGAAATGTTGAATCAGAGTCCTCCCACTAGCTAACTTGACAGAAAAGTTTTTATGTTTTTAGAAAATTTTCAGATTTTTATGGATTTTATGGATTTTAATATGCAGATGCAAAATATACATATGAATGCGAAGGTAAGAAATGCGTACCGAGCGTACCCCCAAACTTAAACTGGACAGTGTCCTCACTGTTATTGCATGAAGAGATCATTTGAAGGGTCAAAATTGTCGGCTAGCGATACACAATTTTTTTTTGTTTTTAAAGAAAAGAAAAAGAAAAATAATATACATAAATATATACAAAATGGTTTATACATACCCCCAAACTTATTTGGAACAGTGTCCACTGTTCTTGGCTGGATAACCGAAGTTTGGAGGTAGGCAAAAGAAGATCAGGCAGGGTAAACCGGCTCCTGTAAGAACAGGAGCTCCTCTGTTGGTTCGGCGCTAAGGTACGGTTTGAGTCGGTGTCCATTCACTTTGAAAAATGAACCGTCCTTCGGATTTTCCAAATCCACAGCGCCCTGCGGATATACATTCCGCACAAAATACGGCCCTTTCCAGCGAGATCTGAGCTTTCCTGGATGGAAGTGAAGTCGGGTGTCGTAAAGAAGTACCTGTTGACCAGATACGAAGGTTTTGCGCAAAAGGTGTTTATCATGAAACACCTTTGTTCGATTCTTAACGACAACCGCGTTATCGTAAGCCTCATCCCTAAGCTCGCTCAGTTTGTTCAACTGCAGCTTCCGATGGCTGCCCGCATCTTCGAGAGACAGATTTAGCTCCTTTATCGCCCAAAATGCGCGATACTCTATTTCGACAGGTAGGTGGAAGGCTTTTCCGTACACAAGCCGATAGGGAGACATGCCAAGGTCGGTCTTATAAGCGGTTCGAAATGCCCAAAGGGCATCAATGAGTTTCAGCGACCAATCCTTACGGTTCTTGGAAACCGTCTTCTCCAGTATCTGCTTGATTTGCCGATTTGAAACTTTGGCCTACCCGTAGGTTTAGGGGTGGTAGGGCGTGGATAGCTTATGATTAATGGAGTATTTCCGCATCAAGGCCTCGAAAGTCTTGTTGCAGAAATGACTTCCATTGTCGCTAATGATCGCTCGGGGGTGCCCAAACCGGGAGAAAATGTTTTCTTTAAGGAACCTAACGACAACCTTGTTGTCGTTAGTCTGGCTGGGCACAGCCTCGACCCATTTAGAGACGTAATCAACAGCGAGAAGGCTGTACAAGTTCCCAAAAGAGCTGGGAAACGGCCCCATGAAATCTATCCCCCAAACATCGAAAATCTCCACAACCAAGATCGGTTGGAGCGGCATCTCGTTCCTCCGGGATATCCGGCCCATGTGTTGGCACCGGGAGCAAGTCTTGCAATAGTCATGAGCGTCTTTGAAGAGTTGTGGCCAGTAGAAACCACATTGCAAGATCTTCTCAGCTATCTTTCTGGGGCCAAAATGCCCGCCACACGCTTGATCGTGGCAAAACGAAAACACACTCTTGAATTCCTCGTCAGGGACACACCGACGAATAATCTGGTCGGGACAGTACTTGAACAAATAGGGTTCGTCCCAGTAAAAGTGCTTTACTTGGGATAAGAAGCGAAGTCTGTCCTGACTCGACCATTCAGTCGGTAGTAATCCCGTGGCCAAATAGTTCACAATATCTGTGAACCAGGGTTCGCAAGATACTGTCAAGAGCTGTTCATCCGGGAAAACGTCGTTGATCGGAATTGGAAGCGAAGGCGAAGAAGGAAGTCGTGAGAGATGGTCGGCAACTACGTTTTCACATCCTCGTTTGTCCTTAATGACAAGGTAAAACTCCTGAAGCAAGAGGATCCAACGGATTAACCGAGATTTTGCATCTTTCTTCGCAAAAAGATGGCGCAGAGCAGAATGGTCTGTGTAGACAATGACTGGAGAGCCGATTAGGTAGGGCCTGAACTTTTCTAAAGAGAATACAACAGCCAAGAATTCCTTCTCAGTTGTTGTATAGTTGAGTTGGGCGTCGTTCAGGGTTCGGCTCGCATAATAGATTACGTGTGGCATCTTGTTGATGTGTTGTCCAAGGACAGCACCAATGGCAAAGTAGGATGCGTCGCACATAATCTCAAATGGGTGCGTCCAGTCAGATGAAGAAAGAACGGGAGCAGAAGTGAGTGAGCGTTTCAATGACTCGAATGCAGTCACACAGCTCGAGTTGAAGTCAAATGGCGTGTCCTTGGCCAGCAAAAGAGTTAAGGGCCTAGCAATCTTGCTAAAGTCCTTGATGAACCGTCTATAAAAACCGGCATGGCCAAGGAAGGCTAGGATATCTCTGACGCATCGGGGAGGAGGGAGATTGGAAATGACCTCAATCTTCGCTTTGTCAACCTCTATGCCATTTTGCGAGATGATATGTCCTAAGACAATACCTTCGCGCACCATGAAGTGACACTTCTCCCAATTCAAAGTGAGATTCTTGTCCTTACATCGGGTAAGGACAGCGTCAAGATGCAGCAAACACTCATTGAAGGAATCGTCGAAGATGGAGAAATCATCCATGAAAATCTCCAGAAATTTTTCCACCATGTCTGAGAAGATTCCCATCATACACCGCTGGAAGGTAGCGGGCGCATTGCATAACCCAAAGGGCATGCGACGATATGCGAATGTGCCGAAAGGACAAGTGAAAGTGGTCTTGTCCTGGTCTTTTTCGGCGATGGGAATCTGATTATAGTCGAAGTAGCCATCAAGAAAGCAGTAGTACTCGTGTCCGGCCAATCGTTCAAGCATCTGGTCAATGAAAGGTAGCGGAAAGTGGTCCTTCCGCGTTGCGGCGTTGAGTTTTCGGTAATCAATGCACACTCCCCACCCAGTTTGGGTGCGAGTAGGGATTAACTCGTTCGCCTCGTTGGTTATGACCGTGATGCCCGACTTCTTGGGGACAACATGAATGGGGCTAACCCACTGGCTATCAGAGATAGGGTAAATGATACCACTATCTAGACATTTTACGATCTCCTTCTTCACAGCCTCTTTCATGACTGGATTGAGCCGTCTTTGTGGATCCCGGGCTGGTTTGGCATCATCCATCAGATGAATGTGATGCTCAACGATCAGGGGACTAATCCCCTTGATGTCCGCCATGGACCAGCCAAAAGCTTGCCTGTTGCTGTGCAAGACCGCGAGAAGGGCTTTCTCTTGCTCTGGAACTAGAGAAGCCGAAATGAAGACAGGGAGGGTCTCGTTCTCACCTATGTAAGCATACTTAAGATGAGACGGCAAAGGCTTGAGTTCGAGCGTTGGAGGTGAAACGATGGAAGGCAAGATTGGTGCAGAGGTCTCGAACTCAAAGGACTCCAGCAAAGGTTCAAAACGAGTGTAAGCGACCGAGTCGGATGGTTCAGGTAACTCATCCGGAAATTCGAAAGATTCAAACTCGGGTTGTGCGCGGCTAAGATCGTTCGAGAACGTGAAACACTCGTAGTCATTATCGGGCGCAGAAACAGCAACAGGTTCGAGGAGGAACGCACTAGTGGCATTAAGATTATCGTGATCAAACAGAAACTCCTCGAATTCACATTCTTCTGGGGTGATCTCCTGGATCGAGCAGACGTCCAGTATATGAGCATTTGGTTCGGTGGGCTGATTCCCCAACCTAAAAATGTTGAGTTCAATCATCATGTTTCCAAAAGAGAGGTTCATCGAACCATTGCGACAATTGATCACAGCATTTGAGGTTGCAAGAAATGGGCGACCGAGTATCACCAGAATTTGATTCCGGGGGTTAGCTACAGGCTGTGTGTCTAATACAATGAAGTCAACGGGGAATATGAAGTCCCCGACTTTTATTAACACATCCTCTAGCTCACCCCTAGGATGGGTGATCGATCGGTCGACCATTTGGAGAGTGCAGTGCGTGGGTTTCAGCTTTCCGACGCCTAATTGCTCGTATACTGAGTACGAAAGCAGGTTAACACTGGCACCAAGATCTAATAGTGCGCGGTTGATATTCTTATCCCCAATAGTAATAGAAATCGTAGGACAGCCAGGGTCCTTCCGTTTTTGTGGTAAAGATTGGGTAAGGGCATCACTCACAGCACTAGCCAAGAAAACTTTCTTGGGTACCTGAGACTTCCTCTTTTTCGTGCATAAGTCCTTTAAGATTTTCGCGTAGGACGGGACTTGTTGGACAGCATCTAAAAGAGGAATGTTAATGTTAACCTGCTTAAATAACTCCAGAATCTTCTCCATTTGAGGATTTTGTTTATTAGACCTCAACCGGTTTGGAAATGGGACGTTTTTAAAATTGGTTGAGTCTAATGCTTGTGGAGGAGATTTTGGAGTTGGAACGGATCCCAGAATAGGTGTTTTCGTGGAGTGAGTAGTGGGTCCGTTCAGAGCAGAAGAAGAAGCAGAAGGAGAGCCTTTTGAAGAATGGAGAATAGGCTAAGAAGACGAAGAAGCAGGAGAAGAAGAAGAAGAAGAAGAAGAAGAAGAAGCAGCGGCCGGGGTGTCATCGTTGATCCGTTTGCCAATGTTGTTCTGCAGCATCCTTCCCGATCTCAATGTAGTCACGGCACTCACATTATGATTCTGTTGTTCAAGAGCAACATGTACATTATGTGGGTGACCGGGATTTGGGAGTGGCTGGGACGGGAGCTTCCCCTTTTCTCGCTCGCTTAAGGCCGCATTCAGCTGTGCAATCTGGGCCTCGATGGTCTTGATGCTTTGCCCGTGAGCGGCAGTGTGTTGCACTAAGGACTCAATGGAAGACTGGATGTTGGCGGTGGACTGAGTCGATTGTTTAACGAACGCCTCCAGACTTCGTTCGAGCAAGGAAACCTTATCGTTGTTTGACGGAACAAAGTTGTTTGGTGGGAAAGAATTGTTGGGTGCAAAGTTGTTCGTCTGATTTTGGAAAGGTTGGGGTTGGAAGGGCTGCTGAAACTGCTGTTGAGTTTGTTGTTGCGCTTGTTGTTGCGGTGGAGGGGCCCTTTGGAAATTGTTTCCTTGGAATTGATTCTGATTCTAATTCCAGGCAAAATTGGGGTGGTTCCTCCAACCGGGATTGTAGGTGGAAGAGTATGGATCATTCCTCGGTCTTTGCTGAAATGCAGCATTAACCTGATCCTGTCCTTGCGAGGGCGGATTGTAAGGACACTCTTCGGTCAAGTGGGAAGGATCGGAACAACAAGCACAAATGGTACGAAGGGGGAGAACAGGGGCAGGAGCAGGAGAAGAAAATTTGCTCTCTATCGCTTCAAGCTTTCTTGTTATTGCAGCCATTTCAGCTTTCATCGCAATAGAGACATCAAGTTGGTGAATTCCTACCCTAGACTGACCGGTAGAAGTGGAGGTAGAAAAAGAAGAAGTCGGTCTGGTGCTCTCCCATTGTAGCGTTTGCTCCGCAAGGTCGTCAAAGAATTGCCACGCTTCCTCGTCACATTTTGATAGGAAGTGGCCCTGACAGATGGTTTCCAACAACTGCTTCGTTGCTGGGTTCAGGCCCTCGTATAAGGTTTGGCAAAGTTGCCATTTCTCTATACCGTGGTGAGGACACTGAACAAGAAGGTCTTTGTACCGGTCAAAGCACTTCCAGAAGGGTTCAGAAGGAACCTGAGAGAATTGGTTGATTTCATTTCGAATCCTTGCGGTTTTATGATTCGGATAAAATTTCTTTAGAAACGCTTTTACAAACTCGTCCAAACTGGTTATGGAGTGGGAAGCGGTGCTATACAGCCATTTTTCAGCAAGATCGCATAAAGTGAACGGAATGACCCGTAGACGTATAGCATCGTCCGACAGTTGGGTAGTTTTCATCATGGCACAGACGTTTTGAAATTTATTGATGAAGATATAGGCATCTTCAGATTCAAGCCCATGAAATCGTGGGAGCATGTTGATGAAGTGGGGCTTAATTTCAAAATTATCCCCATTGGCCGGTGGAAGAGAAAGGCAGGTGGGAAGTGCAGAACGGATGGGATAGAAACGATCCTGGAGCGCGATTCGCTGCGGCGCTACAACAGGCGGTGGTGGTGGGTTATTGGTCTCCGTAGGAGGTGGAGCCAATCCAGGGGTAGTCAAAGAGATGTTCGGATTAAATCCCGACATCGCGGAAGAAGTGGTTGGTGAAGGTGAAGGTGAAGATGTATGAACAGAATTCCGGTCAACGTCGGAGTTGGCCGGTAAAGGGAGGGGTGAAAGAGGAGTGGACGGAGTTTCGACGTCTGAGTCGATCGCGTAGTCGGTAGCGACTAACGTAACGCGGACTAGACGGGCGCTAGTGTCCCGAGTCCAAGCGGACATACACTAAACGAGTTTAGTATAGTCAAAGCGAAGAAGGTGAGGTAAGAAAACGTCAATGGAGAAAAATGATGGGTGGTGGGTGAAAAATGGAATTGGCGACAAAGGGCAAGTTTTTATAAAAGTTTTTGATTTTTTCCTTTCTTTTTCTTTTTTTTTTAGAAAGATCTTTACAGAAATATGTACGGACTTACGGCTTTAAGCAATCACAAATAAGATATGCACAATCTCACCTAGATCTAGGGTCACCTAGGTCTACTAGACCTGCTTCTAATTGTTCCAGAGGGCTAGAAAAAGGACATCAAACCGCCTCTTCTCCGTCTAATGCGGCCAGATAAGTGCCAGGGAAGTGGGAGGTTATCCAACGCTTTCGCGAAGTTCCTTAATTAAATAACCACTTGCCTAGGCACCGCAAAAGTCAGATAGGATAAACGGCCGATGCCTGTAACTAGTCCTCTGTCCTATTGAGCGCGAAGTCCTTAGGGCTGAGTCTAGTATTTTTTAATTAACAATGGTCAATGCATATGCTTTTTGTGATTTTTGGGGTCCTGGGAAGGGTGATGAAATCCCCACCCAATCTGAATTGGTTTCAAGCCCCTTAAGTCCGTATTAATGAATGCAAAGCGATAACAAATCAACTGCAAACAATTTTTATTTTTAGCGCGGCGCAAAGAATCCTGCACAAGAACAGTTTTTTGGAAGAGGGAAGAGAGTTTGCGCAAAGAATACTGCAGAAAACACAGTTTATTGGAGTCCAGAGGAGTGGGAGAGAGATGAGGAACACTTACAGATATTTTGGCAGCCCGAAGGCACCAAACGGCCGCGGTTCCGCGGCCTAAGCCTCCTTATGCCGCGGTTCCGCGGCGGTTTGTTGGAGTTGGGCTGCGAAAATTTTTGAGTGTGCTCTGTTGGGTGTCCTCTGCTTGTCTGGATGTACTGAATTTTCAGTTGCTTAATGTATCTGCTCCAGATTTTTACAGTAGACCGGTTGCTTCGTTTTGATCCGTCGCGGTGTAGCCGCGAAATGTGGGTCTATCTTCCTACGTCTTTGGCACTGAACGTGAACTCCGTATTATCCTGCACACTTGCATAAAAACTAATCAAAAATAACAAGATGATTTTTTTTTACAAAGTATATTTTTTTGTTTTGTTTTTCGGTTATATTCACAAGTTAACCCGAAATTACACAAAGAAATAAACTACCGTCTCCCCGGGAACGGCGCCATTTGATTGGTAGGGATTCTGCGTGTTCAAGTTTAGTTAAATACCGCAATCAAGACGGTTTCGCTTGTAGCTAGCCGGTTGAGTACGGGTCGTCCGCAGGGAGATGGGAATCTTTTTCTATGTGTTTTAACGAGTTAAGGCCGATGGTCTAGATTTTGTTTGTGATTATCTAAGTGTTAAAATGATATGTAAAGAGAGCTTGTTAGGGTTAGGACTAGGTTAGTTTGAGTTAGGAATCGCCCACTTCTTTCGTTGCCCCTCTTAATATCGGTGTTATGGTAATCGGCAACAACGGGGATTAGCACGACTAGGAAGGAACTTGCGAGTATAAGCTAGGCTTTCCAACGCTTAAGTTCTTCCTTTTGGTGCTTGTCCGTCCGTTCTTGGCTCTTAGCCATAACCTCCGGTTAATTCAACCACAACCGGTCTCACTACGGAATCACCACTATCATGTAGGATAGGGTGCCGTAAGGAGCGGATTGTGGTTCAATTAACGGGAGTTGATTTTAAGATGTTGGGCAAGGAAAGAGTCAGAGAGATTTCCTTCTCTCAAACTTCCCTTATCCTACCCTAACAAGTATGAAACTACTCACACATCATAATGAAAAGAAAACAAAACAAAAGAGGAAGATAGAAAGAAGGAGATTAGAAGATAACAACTCGCTATTTGCGACCTCACCTTGGCAAGGATCAAGCGTAAGCATCATGGTTGTTTTAATGATAAAGGAAAAGAGAAAAGAAAGAAACAACAAGAAATAACAACAACTAAGTTAACAAATTAAAATTACAAGCAATTATAAAAGAACAAGACAAGAATGATAAGTAAAAGGATCTTCTTTATTCATCATTCTTCACTCACAAAAGCTCACTACAAGATTTTTAATGGAGAAGAGATGAGAAGAGGAAGAAGAAACAAGTATTCTAAACCTAGGAAAATACAAGATTATGCACCCTTGGCTTCACAAGGTTCTGGGCTATTTATAGGCAGGGAGATGAAAACCTAGGGCAAAATTCTGTTTCCACATGAAAATACCAAAATACCCCCAAAGTTTGACAATCTGCCGCCACAGTACGGCCGCGGTTCCGCGGCCTAAGCCTGCTATTGCCGCGGAACCGCGGCACTTTAGAGGAATTGGTCCATCATTTTTGGTGGCTTTTCCTGGTTTTGTGTGCCCTTTATTCTGGTATATATATTTTCTCTTATTTTCTTCACGATTTTTCCACAATTTCTGTTGAGCAAAAGGTGATTTGATGTGGATCTTTTTGTCATGATTTCCTCGAGCTCCGCGTAGATTTCTTGGATCTTGTTTTGCCATTGAGCCTTGTGTATGAAAATGACATTGATTTGCCATTTTGTCTCTTAAACTGGTGTGTGGCAACAGACGGATAAAGAGCGGAGATCCGTGTTTTATCTGTGGTTGACAGGAACCCGGGTTTTGTCGTGTTTTTTCATGAATTTCACCGTTTAGAGCTGAGAACCTGTATCCTGCAATTGACTAGTAAACATGGCTCAAGAGTATCTACCGATATGCAATGTGATAAAAATTGGGCGGTATGAAAATTCAAAAATCTGATATGAACAAGACCTCATGACACCTAGTTTAGCTTGAATGAAGCTAGTGCGCGGGCTTTGGGGGTCAATTGGAAGTTTTGATTCACATAGAAATTTTCCCTAATTAAATTATTGTTTTAAGTTGTTATTTATGCATTTAATTATTGGCTTATGTTTGTGCATATCTTATTTTAGCCAAATTTCATTCATTTCCTTTCCTTATTTGATGTGGCCGAACCTAGTGGGGGTTCATTTGGCTTTGGTGAGTCACTTGTTTTACTTTAATAAAGCATGGGTTTGTTTTATGAGGTGTCATTTTCTTTTAAAGCTTTTGTTCGAGCTTAGATATTTCTTGTTGACCTTTTGTGATATTTATGGAGGATATCCTTGTGGTCACCACTTCAATTCTTAATGGTCACCCCCATCACAAAACCCTAGTGAACATTTCTAGAAATTGGCCGAGCATAATTTGTGCTCATTAGTTGCCGTCCCTCTTAAAAAAATTGATGCACAATATTTCAAAAGAAAATCCTTTAGCTCATTCTCACACTCTCCATTCCAATTGGCAACTTCTTTTACCTCCACCCAATTCATTGGGTGCCTTGAGACAAAATATTCTATATTCTCTCTATTTCAATCTTGGACTTGTCGGCTAGCAAACTTGAGTTTCAAATCAAATTTGGAGGTATAAAACCCTAACCATAATACTTAATTCTTGTTTTAAATAATTTAATTAGATTATTTATATTTTTTAATTAAGCTTTTAATTTCATATTTAGAATTTGTAGTAAGGGTTTTTGTTAATCAAGTTAGGTTTTAATAAGTAAACAGGGTTAATTGTTAAGTTATGCTTGATGAAAACTTAATCAAGTTGCTAATTTGTTATATGATATTTTCCTAATCGGTTAATTAAGCTAATTAGCAAACTAAACTTTTACTAAATCCTAATTAAGTGAGATTAAAATTATAGTAAAGTTTTAAATGGTTTAACTTTGCTGTTTTGCGATGTTTGTAAATGCTAGTTTGGTAAAAAGTTGTAGTTTTGTGATAAAATGAAATATGTTGCTTACTAGATTTCGGTAAGTTTAGCCGCGGGTTTCGTTTGACGTTGCGACGTTATTTATATTAGATTCCACGTTTATTATTGTGTTGTAAATGTGTGATCGGTACGATCAGGGTCTAGGCTTGATGGTTGTGTCGCTTGGCGTTCCTAACTAGGATCGTGCCGATGTCGTTCGTGTCTTTATATAGATTTTGTTCTTGAGTTAGTTTCGTAGTGTCGCTATGCGCGTTAGCCACTTGATGAACACTTGAGACTATGTTTGGAGTTGGTGCGTCGGTCAAACGTAGTTGGTACGTGTTATTGGTCGATTGCTAATATATACTTATTATATTGTTATATGCTTTCAGGATCGCAGGCTTGGACTTCGGGCACTGCGAAGAGGGAAAAACGAGTTGTTGGATTTACTTTGCCAGGATGGTTGGTGAGTAGATTTAACATCTACAGGGGAATTGCCCGCATGGCGTTATGCGTCTGGGCTAGAGATGTTATGAATTGTCGCATATTCTATTTCATATATAGAGTTGCGCGTACACCTTATTGCTTAGTTACTTGTTGTCCTTGGACTAGTACCCGGAGGACACTGCACTATTATTGATGGCTCATGTTGTACGAGCACTGATAGTATGAAACACACACCGTCAATAATTTCCATGACACGCACAACACACATACCTATATGATATTGTTTGGTTAGGGACATTGAAACATTGCTTCATATTTTTTTATGCATATGACATATAGCATACCTGTATACCTACATGCTTACACATATGCCTTGATATGCTTACATGCTAGTTACCTGTATACCTATAGGGTATTGTACCATTAGCGATAGGTACATACACACATAATGACATAGCTACATGTATACCTTGCATTCATACTTCACTTATACCTGAAAGGTATATTACATCATTATTGATAGGTAGATACATATACCTTGCTATACCTTCATGTTTACACACATATCTGGTTATAGCTACATGTTTACCTTTATTTGATGTTATATAGAATTGGAGAAATTAGAAACCGCATGATTTATATAATAACTTGTTGCAGTTAAATAGCGGCATTTTCTTTATATGCTTACATTGCAGTTTTATGTTGCATATATTATATTCATGGATTTTCGCATTGAGATATGGATTTTTCATGATGTTTTATGGATTTGAGGACCGTAGTAGTTTCATGATATTATGCATTTTTTGAAAAACCCGGTTTCTCTTGATATGATATTTCAGCATCCACCATGAGATTTATCGGTTCTGATATATATAGACCCCACGCGAAGAATAGAAGGATCCGTGTGCGGGTACATGGTAGGGCCCGAAGGTACCCTGGGCCAAGATTTTCATGGAGCAGATGATGAGTTAGTGGGGGAAACATACCTTCGGGTGCAGTACCTATGACTCGGAGGTTATCGTGGGGATACCGACGGGAGTCATATACGTATGGTTACGTCGAGAGACGAGGGTCAGAGTTAGGCACCCGAACTTTCGGTAGAGCGTATGATACGTACCTATCAGGGTGCCAGTCGTGGTGACAGCACCTGATGGATCAGCCTTTATGTGTCGATGTTTGGCACAGGTTTTCATGATATTTTTACTCCTAAGTATATATAACAGTGGAATGGGACGTTGTTATATATGCATATATATATATATATATATATATTAGTAGAATGGGACGCTAATATATATGTATACATATAAATTCATATACTTCATTATAATTATTCATGCAAATAAACTTAGGTTATTTAAGATTCACTTGATATTGGACTCTGGATATTTAAGATTCATTTGAATTTGATACAAGATATATATGAGATTCACTTGATATTGGATTCAGGATATGTGAGATTTACTTGATATTGTACATTCAGGATTTGTGAGACTTATATGATATGAGAGCCAATTTGGGGGTTGATTTGAGGAATTGGGATTTGGATTGTCTTGATGGACTTTGGTCTTACCACGATATCAGGATTCCGTGGAAATGACATGTTTCACCCCATACTCTATATTTATTGTTTATGCACTGGCTCATGTATTAGTAGTACCTAATAGAGTACCTTTCATGACTGTTGCATTTACATACCTTTATTTTATATGCATTGCTTCATGTGTTAGTTGTACCTGCTAGACTACCTTTCATGATTGCTGCATATATACATTGTCATATAATTCTTCATGTATTAGTAATACCTGATAGAGTACCTTACATGAATGTTGCATACATATTGCCATTTATTGTTCATGTATTAGTAGTACCTGATAGAGTACATTACATGACTGTTTCATACATATTGTCATATTACTGCTTCATGTATTAGTTGTACCTGCTAGTGTACCTTTCATGACCGTTGAATGCATATGACCATTTATTGCTTAGCTTACATATGTTAGTTTCGCGCTGTACGTGCATACATGCGATTACTTGCATATGTTATTTATTATTCACGAGTTGGCAACTCACCCCCGTTGTGTCACAGTGTTTGCAGGTTGTTCCCCAGAGTAGTCGACGCAGGCTATTCATCTATCACATCATCTTTTACAGCCGATACCGCTTCGGCTCACAGTATGAAGTTTTGCGGTTATCTAAGATTGTTTATTGGATATTCGTTGTATCTATGTACTCTCCATCTACTACTTTCATGTGTATGACTTAGAGACCTGATGTGAGGACGATATTGTATATTTTGGTGACTTGGATGTCTTTTATACAGTTTTACTTATATCGTCTTTTATTCTTCGCTACGGCGTCGTATATCTGTTGTGGTGGTTGTTTTCCGCCGTTGGGCGTGGATTTGCTCCCGATGGGGATGCTTTACTTTATATTTTTGTTGTACCCATTTTTGGGGTTAGTTTTTACAAAGGAGGTGCTGCCAAAATTTTAACGGAAATAAAGTTGGACTTTTAAAGAATTTGGGTTGAGATTTTAAAGGTTTTAAAAATTGTTCTTGTTTCTTACTACTTTTGATGGTTTAGATTGCAGGGTTTTCGGCTTATTTAAATTGCGTTATGCCTGTAGACGTTGCATAGTTTAAGGGCCGTCACGTACCAATTTCGGGCCGTGACAAAGTTGGTATCAGAGCGCTAGCTTTTACACTTCGGAGTGTAGGATGACCTCGGAATGATGGAGTAGGTAGCTTAAAGTAGAGTAACGTAGTGTGTGTATGTTCGCGGCATACTCACGACACGGTACTTCGCTTAAAGTGACCTAAGTACTAATTAATTGAAATTCTTTCCTTGATGATACATATCCTTGTGATTCGATTTCCGTGTTCATATCGAATCTTATTTCCATTTATAGCCTTTGCCGCCGATGACTATGGGGACTCAGAGTGATGCAGTGTCACGACCCAAAAGTAGCACGTGACCGACACTTAAAACATGTGACATCTAAAGACATCAACGTAATCTAAGTAAGCCGAGACCCGGAATCTAAACCCTTTTTGAAGATATTGGAGGTGAGGTTTAAATAATCATCCGATAAAATCAAGTTAAAATAACATCTAAATTTAACTAAGTATATTGAAAAGCATTTATGACGTTTTGAAACTTGTCATCACCTCCTTTGCATTTTTATAAAAACCCGATACAACATAATAAAATAGCATCCAAACGGAAGCTAGTCTCCACGTCCAAACGATGGAGCAACCAATCAATCTAAAGCAGAAGTCGACTGCAAGGAGTGCGACAACTCATGACACAACTCTAATCCTCGCTTCTAAGTCCATAATATATTATTTCTAAGTTGATGGAGTTTCCGCTAGATACAAGAATATATACATAATCAAGAGTGAGTAGGATACAATAACAACTCACTTACCCATCAATCCCCAAAAGAATGTATGCCCGAACCGCTGATAATCCAAGCGGTAAAACCTGCAAGAAACTGTGGCACAACGGGGATGAGTTGCCAACTCAGTGAATAAAAGTACATCTAAAGGTAGAAATCGAAATGCATGACGATACATAGGTCATAAGTATAGTACTATCAAAATCTGTATCGGTATACTATATGATATACAAAG